>OX422210.1:724456012-725706012 GCA_949130495.1 Sambucus nigra
GTTGGAGAAGATCATGAAGATCTGGAGGACTGTGGCCTCCACAGCCTTCTGAGGGTACGTACTAGTCATTTAACTTTGCATCTCATATTTTTTTGTACTTTTACTAACGCCTTTTATTTCATACAGGCCGCTGATGTGATTGTGGTCCAGAAGAGGAAGTATGAGGCTTTGTACAGGCTGAAAGAGGCCGAGAATAGTGCCCATGCCGCGGACTTGCAGTCTGCACGGACCTCTTCTTTTGAGGCAGGTAAAGAGTTCACTGTCGCGGCCCTCCAGGCAGCCCACATGGACTTGGAGAAGGCCAGCAAGGCCAGAGAGGAAGCGGAGGAGAATTTTAATCAAGCCGCGGAATCTCTGAAATCCTCACAGGCCCAGACAGCCGAAGTCTCCCGTGTTGCAGAGATTGAAAATACCAAACTTGCCCTCCTCCAGCAGAAATATCAAGAGTTAGAAGCCAAGTCTGCTCAGAAGGATGAAGCTCACACCGCGGCAATACAAAAGTTGGAAGTTGATCATGGCGACGCCCTCCAGGTAGCCATAGATCATGCCGTGGAGTCATTCAAAGGCTCCAAGGATTTCTTCCTCATTAACAACAGGGCATACCTCCGCGGCTACCAGGAGCTGCGGCAAAGGTTTATCAGGAGGTTCCCTGAGGCCAAGGAGGAGGTCCTTGCCTGGAAGTTAATTGATGCCAAGCATCAAGAGAGCATTGTTGAGCTTAAGACCGCAGCTGAAGAGAGAGAAAGGCTTAGGGCAGAGGCAGAGGTAGCGGCTGAGGACGGAGAGACAGAGACTGCTGCGGGTGGAGAAGAGGCTGACGATGATGATGATGCAGCCTCTTAAATTCTTAATTTCTGTTGCATCATCAATATAGGGCTGCGTCCCTCTTTTTGTAATCTTAAACTTCTGTTGTGGCTGCGGCCTCCATTCTGTAATCTATGGCTACTAATACAAAGGTTGCGGCCATATTTTTATCACTGATTGACTGCTTAATATTCCTTACTTTTCTATATTGCTTGTTTTACATTGCCTGCTATAATGAATGGTTGCACGTTACTGCCTCATATTTGCAACTTGCTTTCTGTATTAAATGAACTTGTAGGACTTGTAGCTAGGTCTGCGGCAGCATAGTATAATTTGATGCAATCTTGTGCTCTTATTAATCATCTGCGGTATCCTTGTCACTTTATGGCCCCTTTTTGTTCTGGCTGACTATACCACGAGCATTCGTACTTTGTCTGACATTGGAACAAGTTCCTTTCCGCGGACAATTAATTCTTTAGAATGTGGCCTTTTTGTTTTGCCCTTGCACTTTTCACTGTAGGGTTGTGATCCCCCAAGCCGCGGTGCCAATGAAGTATGGTTTTGGGGCTGCGGCTTAATTTCTTCAATTTTTCGTAGAAGCCGCGGCTGCCTTTTGTTATCTACTCATTTGCCATGTAGAAATAATGAACAGATTGGTGCCGCGGTAATTTGAACGAGGGCAAATATTCTGAATTCAAGTCCACCTCAGCGACTCTCAGTCGCTTTTTCCATTCAGCTGTGGCAGGTTACCATCCAGCGCTAGGTCAGCGGTGGATGAGGATGCCGCGGCATCTACTTGACTGCTGACAAGATAATGAGGCTGCAGAACCTTGCCCTTGGGAAATCGAGGCCATCCTTCTGTAGGTTTGACATGCTTCATGATCATAGTAACAGAGCCTCCTATAGCCGCTTCGATTGTCTTTCATGGCTTTCCTTTATTCGATCTCGGGACACTATGAAGCCTCCCCAGGCTTATCTTGGGACATTATGAAGCCTCCCCAGGCTGGGTTATGTTATTAAGCCACCCACAACTAATATGCGAGACACTATCAAGCCTCTCCAGGCTGGGTTATGTTATTAAGCCACCCACAGCTAACATGCGAGACACTATCAAGCCTCTCCAGGCTGGGTTATTTTATTAAGCCACCCACAGCTAATATGAGAGACACTATCAAGCCTCTCCAAGCTGGGTTATATTATTAAGCCACCCACAGCAAATATGCGAGACACTATCAAACCTCTCCAGGTTGGGTTATGTTATTAAGCCACCCACAGCTAACATGCGAGACGCTATCCAGCCTCTCCAGGTTGGGTTATGTTATTAAGCCACCCACAGCTAATGATATATATAAATCCATCCCTGGCTAGATATTGTAAGCCTCCCGTCACGATGACGCGTCCCAAAAGCTAAGAACGGGCATTATAAGCCCCCGCGGCTAATAAAAGCTCCTTGAATCCTCAAATGCTTTTGCGAATATGGTCATCATATGATAAGATGTAGTTGCACATTGCGAGGGGAACTTATGAGCTAATGAAGGTCGTAACCCATCCATAAGTGCATCCCGAAGTAGAATAATCCTTCGAGATAGTTTTGTTATATTTCCTCTGAAATCTGTTTGAGACAAAAAGTCTTTTTGTGATATAGCAGGTTATGAAACCAAGAGAAATATCAGATATAGCTAAACTTGCTAGTTCATATATTTATATATGTATCCTGCAGCTAAATGACTTTGTTAACAAAACATAAAGTCTTGAGTATTAAGGCTACAGTGAGCTTCATAAAACATAAACAGAAATAGTTGAAATTAGAAAGACTAAGGATGAGATGCGGCATGCAGCCTCTGCCAGGTCTGGCTGAATCTCTTATGCATTCTTCAGGAATCGCTGCAGCATCCCTTGCCCAATTAGCCTTTCAACTTCATCCTTCAGAGCATAGCATTGCTCTGTGTCATGGCTATGGTCCTGATGGAATTTGCACCAGGTAGCTTTGTTCCTCTTGTGGGGTGGAGCTCTCAATTTCTCTGGCCACCTCAAAATCTTGTCCTCTTTGATGAATTCCAAGATCTCTTCAATCGAAAGGCTCAACTGAGTATAGACACCCGACTTTTTCTGCCTTTTTTGACCTCTGACGGTTGATTTTGCGGTTTCATTTACTGCCGCGGCAGGCATGGCTGGCTTTGCTATTTCCTCCACTTCCGCGCCTATGTTTTTAGATGCCGCGGCCTCCAGCATTAGCACCCTCTGAGTGAGAAAATTGACTTAGGTCTGAAGTGAGGCGTGGTTGTCATAGAGGTGATTAAGGTGATTGTATAGTTGCACAATCTCATCCTTGATTTCTGCACTCCGGCTGGATTCTCCTTCCATCTCTGCTTTTGTTAGTCTTTACAAAGTATATATATAATCTGAGAACAAACTAACAGAAGTGAGCAATCTCAGAGATACAGAAGTAATCAAGTAGGAAATGGGGATGCAGCATTTTCACTTCTACGGGGCACCGCGGCCGCGGCCATAAGGCACGTAGTAAGATGCACTGTCGCGGCCTCATAAGATACACCATGGCAGAGCTAGAGCCCAACTGATTACGCTCCTCAACGTTTGAAGCTTTTGTAACAGCTACCCTAGTGGAGGCCACGGCCATAAGACATATTTACTGTCTGGCCGCATCCCCTCCTAGGCAGCAAGGAGCAATCCCAAATCTGAAGCTCGGAACTGAGTTTCTCTCCCGAAAATTATGGAGAGCACACCTACTAGGGTTTGTCCATGAGTAAATAACCTCTCGGTGCACAACACGGCACAGTTTCAATGATAAACCCTAGATCATAGGCCAAGAACAGCAAAAAAGGAGTAGATACAATCCCTCCCTAATCATTCATCTTTTTGAGGCAAAAGCCCGTCACGCTTTTCAATACTAGCTAGATAGAATGATATCACAGGGGTATTCAAAATAGATCCAAAGCCATTAAATGAAGATCCAAAGACAGATCCAAGAATATGAAATACCCACTAAAGGGTGTGAATATGATGCGGAGTCCAATACCAGTAACCGACCCGTGAGGAGATGATCCAAAGGACCCCCAGGGATCGAATAAGGTGTTTGAAGAATTCATATATGCAAAGAGAACAAGGTTGAAATATCTCGTTCCCACAGACGGCGCCAAACTGATGATACGAGAAATCGACCATAGGGCGTTCTCATATCAGCAGATCAAAAGCTATATGTGTGTGTTAAACAAGTAAAGCAAGTAAATAGAGAGAAGACAAGATATAGAGTGGTTCAGCCTTTAAAGGCCTACATCCACTGTGTTGCTCCGTTCTCATTATGTACCTTGCATTGTACAATAAGATCGTGCCCTATAGAGGCGTACAAGTATGAGAATAAAGGAGAGTACATGACAGTATTGGAGATTCCGATGAGCCCGTGAGGTGGCTGTGATGCAGATTCTAGGCCTCCAAAGCTTATGTTGGGGTGATGTAGAGAGAATCTGTGTTGTGGTGCCTCAGGTGTGTGTGGAACTGATCCCCCACTTCCAGGTGTGGTCCTCTATTTATGAGGAAGTGAGTTGAGTCACGTACCCTGAGCACATGACGTATTCCAAGTCTGCAGTAGATGTGGATGAGGGCGCGCGGCCCACAGAGTAGCAGCGCTGAGCTGTTGGAGGGGGACCGCGGACCCTAAGCTGGGGTGCCGCGGCCTCTGATGGAGAGGGCTGCCCCCTATAGGAGTTCTAACCGCGCCCTATAGGTGTTCTGGCCGCGCCTTGAGTGAGGTACCGACCGCGGCCTGTATGGCCTGAATGCGTTTGTAGAAGTACTGCCACGGCAGGGTGCCCATACTTGTGCTATCAATGATCGAGATCAAGGTTAACGAATAAGAATGGCATTTTCCCCGCTTTAATGAATTATCACTCTTGGATGAAAAGAGGTTGAATGCTCTATATCATATATAATGGTACCATCGCCAGATAGCGCAATCATTCAAGCGAAAAGTTAATAACTACGATGTCCAAGAAGGAGACCTTGCTCTCAAAGAAATCATATAACCCATCTAGAACTTGAACCCCAGAAGGAAATTTAAATTGAATTGGAGCGGCCCCTACATCATGAAGAAAATTCTTTCAGTAGGCGTCTCTATACTCACAGACCTCGATGGAGAAGAGATGGAGCGTCTAGTCAACTTGGACCGTCTCAAGAAATTTTACCCTTAGTCCAAAATCTCGGCGCGCTAATTCTCTTCTCATCCCCCCCTCTATTCCAAAAAAAATCTTCATTTCCCTACCCAGAACTATGTGGGACCTGATCCTCTCAAAAACCCTTTTTCTTTTTAAAATGAGACTCATGAAAATTTTCAAAATCCCCAGAGGTATGTAGGCAGACCATACGCCATATATGGGTTCGATCCCCCTTTTTTTCACAATATGTTATTTTTTTCTAACCTCCTAGCAGCGGTTCATTTTATCATTTACATGAACAAAAGGATTATATATTCCTTAGCGATTGGTATAGATAATTCAAATGCAAAACTCATCAAGAGGCACAATAAAATATGATTAAAATCAACTTTTACTTCTGAATAAGGAATACAACTATGTTACATGAAGTATCAACAAAGGCAGTTTAAGAAACCACCACCATCAACTGACTGAACTATTCTTAAAACCTAACCCTTACCAAACTACACAAAAATTATTCTAAACCCCAAAAACACAAAACACCCAAAATTACCCTAGCTTCATAAAAAATCACCCATGCTTCACAAGACATTACCTTCAACTGCCCAACGACCCTACTTTATCATCATTTCCAGCCCCCAGAGGTTCCTAAGTCTCCCACTCCTGGTTAACACTCCGTATACACTCTATGGAGCGATACTCCCTGACAAGCCTGGACAGAACCACAACACCTTCCTCTATGGTGTCGAAGGCAACAAACCACCTTTGACTGGCCTCCTCCGCCATGATTTTCTCTGCTACCCACCTCCACCACCTTTGATCGATCTCTTCCACCATGATTTCTCTACTACCCGCTTCCGAACCCACTTCAGGTAATCCCCAAGCACATGTCAGGACCCTCCACAAACTGTGATGGTTGGATAGAGAGTCAACGGTGCTGCCACAAAGATCCCATCATCATGTTTAGTGATTCAATCAAATCCTCCATCGAGACGAAGTTTGTTATGCGAGGGGGCACAATTTGTTCCCACTTAACTTGGCTCAGACTCGCCAGGGGAAAAAGAAGGAAGTCTAGGAAAGGCCCACCAATCACACATACTAGTACTCTCCAAGTTGTCAAACAAGCTACAAATCACCCCACCATGACACCGGGCTCCGTGTTGCACAAACTAGTTAACCCAGCTCTTTAAAAATAGGCCAAAAGTGAATAAAGGTCGGACAAAGAAATTAAACACACCCGCCAAGGGGTACTCGAAAGGGGCCACCAGACGAAACCTCTATAAAATCCATATGAACAGTATTATCGGAATCTCCCTCAGAAAGTTAGAGAGGCCCTCCTTCCAAACATCAAGACTGTTTAGGATCTCATCCAGCACCACTGTCATAATATTATGGCAGTAAGACATCCATGTCATTATCGCAGCCACCTGGTGATCCTCTGTCAAGTCCCCCGTCACCAACAAAAGCCTCCCAGTAAGTCCCAGCGTGATAGCTCCGACAAAGGAAGCATCCTCAAAACCTCATATTCACACAAAATATATAAACGCCCGAAGAGAAATAATTACTTCAGTAACCAACGGTCGAGCCACTAAAGGAGAAATATGGAGCAACTCCTCCAGAAATGCCTGGGGAGAACGAGAAAAATCGAGCATAGCTACTGCCACACTGGGGCTGACCCCCAATATTTTTTAGAATTCCTCGTAAGTATGACAAACCTATTCCAAGCCAAAATGGAAGACATGGTCCTCAGGGTACTAGAATTATATCGTCGGTGCTAGCAGATTTCAATCAATAGCTCCAACAAAGCCATCACCAGTACAGTCTCTCCGACATACCAGAATCAACACCACCCAACAAAGACGACAAGCTCCACTTAACATCAAACTTTATATCTCCTCATCCATATACTAACCAATCCTCCAAGGCCTTCCTCAATCAAAAAAATTTCAAAAACACAATTTTCTCAAAATAAATCCCTTCAAAGGGAAACTTTTTGCAACCAAACCTCTAAGGCCTTCCTCTATTCAAAAAATTCCAAAAAAAATGTAATATTGCTATTTTTTCTGAAAATAAAATCTCAGTAACAAATTAAAGTGAATGTAGAGTAAGTCGCTAAATTAGTATAATTAAACAAAAGAGATGCATCTCTTTTTTGCCTTTTTACTCTCTTTTCAGATACAAAGTCGTTAAATTAAGCATACAGCATGATCAATGTCAATCTCCTCTAGTCACAACAACATTCTCTAAAAAATCTAGGAAGAAAATAAACAGAAATGGATGTCTCCTCATCTGTTGCACCACCCTCTCTCCAAGGTACCAGACGTACCCGGACTTATGCGCTAGTAGCGTTAGCAGTCTACACCTACTTAGTCGTAGCCCCCACGATTATCGAAGGTCACCTATATCCCAGGGGTATAAGGTCACCTATATCCCCAATAAATATTAAACAATCTATCCAAAAGCAAATTTCTGAAGGCCCCAGCCCATGCCGATCGGCCACTCCCTTTAAATTTTGTACAAAAAATTCCAGAAAATTCCAGAATTTGCTCGAAAAATTCCTGAAAAATATGAAACATCATTTTCCTCAAGAAAATTATTTTTAGAGCACTAAGCCTATTAAAAACTCTCTTTACCCCCAACATGATTAATCTTACACCCCTATCCTCAATATATCCTCAAGTAGAACCAACGGCGCATTCGCATCCAAGTCTACCACAATTCCCCAACCGAAGCCTCAAAACTAAAACATCCTAAAGTGGAGTTTCAAGACAACACAACCCCCAACGGAACCACAAGTACACTTGCACCCCAAGGTAACCTAAAATCCCCAGGTGAGAAATTTCCCGCGTTACAACTTAAGGTCCTCGAAATTTACCTCGGCCCTCAAAATTGGTCGTCACAACTTAAGGTCCTAAGAATTGACCTCAACCCTCAGAATTAGTCATCATAATTTAAGGTCCTCAGAATTGACCTTGACCCTCAGAATTGGTCATCACAACTTAAGGTTCTTATAATTAACCTCGACCCTCAGAATTGATCGTCATGACTAGGCCTGTAAATTGAGTTAAGCAAGCTCGAAGCCCACCCGTTCGGCCCTTTAAATTCGGGTCGAGCTTGAGGTCAAGCCCAATTTGGGCTCGGCCCGAACTCAAATATATATATATAATACATTAAGATTATATATATAATTTTAGGTATATTTACCATATAGTCCTTTTATAATAATTATTTAGTAGAGTTATGGTTTTGGACCATTTGGTCTATTTAAAGCCAAAAAAAAAGGAACAAAAGTCTCATTTTTACACACACACGGCAAAAGTTTTAATCTCAAAACAAAAGAGAGCCACTGCTGTCCAAACTCTCTCCCTCTCTCATCTGGAACCCTAGTTTTTTAAACCGTCATTGTCCACAGCTGCAAGGTGGTCCCCTGTCGTTGTCCACTGTTGCTCCACTCTTTTCCCCAATCGTCCAAACATTTCAATCTCATCTGGTATCATTTCTAATTTTTTAACTCGGTTTGTGTATTTTTATCCTTAACAAGAGGGGTTTTGTAGATTTACATGATTAGTAGAGTTATGGTTTATTTAATCATTTAGATGACCAGTTGGAAGGAATTCAGCAATGTAAAGATCTAAATGAATATGCAGTTAAGTTCAAGCATCACCAAATCAAGCCCATCTAGATAAAAATTCAACACCGATCTGAAATACTTTTTCTCATTTGCATTTGAAAGTAAATGATCTATAAAGAACTCTTAAACTTGATCTTCTAGATTAGTTAACGATGCTTTAGATAAAAAAAACTGTGTTTCAATTCATCATTATTGTTTAAAGAAAAGATTGGATAAACTATTATTCAACTTTTAATTTTTTGTCTACTATTATGTTTTATAAAACTATCTCTTGGTAAAAAAAACATTGTTGGGTGGTAATAAAATAGGGTATAGTGAGATTTTGTTCAATCCTTTCTAGAAAATATGCATTTGTTTGGTCGGTGGTATAATGTATAAGGCAGATTAGAAATTGGGCCTATCCGAAAATAGGCCCCAAGCCCGTGAGTTTGGTGAGCCAAGACTGAGCCTATGGTTCCTATTTCAATTTGGGCTGAGCTTGGGCTTGGGAAATGACTAGGAAATTTTGGGCCAAGCCTGAGCAATCCAAAGCTTGGCTCACCCAGCCCGATTTACAGGCCTAGTCACAACTTAAGGTCCTCAAAATTGACCTTGGCCCTCATAATTGGTCGTCATAACTTAAGGTTCTCATAATTAACCTCGACCCTCAGAATTGGTCGTCACAACTTAAGGTCCTCGGAATTGACCTCGACCCTAAGAATTGGTCTTCACAACGTAAGGTCCTCAGAATTAGCCTCGGCCCTCATAATTGGTCATCCCAACTTAAGGTCTTGACCTCGAACCTTAGAATTGATCGTCACAACTTAAGGTCCTCGGAATTAACTTCGACTCTCATGATTGGTCCTCACAACTTAAGATCCTCATAATTGAGCTCGACCCTCAGAATTAGTCATCACAACTTAAGGTCCTTAGAATTATCCTCGACCCTCAAAATTAGTCATCATAACTCGAGGTCCTCAAATTAACCTCGGTCCTTAAAATTGGTCATTGCAACTTCAAGTTCTCAGGATTGACCTCGGCCCTTAGAATTGGTCGTCAAAACTCAAGGTCCTCATAATTAACCTCGGCCCTCAGAATTGGCCATCCCAACTTAAGGTCCTCAAAATTAACCTCGACCCACAAAATTGGTAGCTACAACTCTAGGTCCTTAGAATTGACCTCGGCCTTCTGAATCGGTCACCCCCAACATCATTCTAGATTCGTAGAATTGACCTCGACCCACTGAATTGGTCACCCTAACCCCTTATAACCAATATTAACACATCTTTGACCTACTAAATCGGTCATCCTTATCTCCTTAGTTCCTCAGAACTGACCTCGACCCTTCAAATCGATCAACCTCACCCTCTAGGTCCACAGAATTGACCTAAAAACACTTTCCCAATATCGATGTGGTGTCTATCATTTGATGACCTTCACTTATTCCAAGCTCTCCCATTAAGGGACTTTTTGTAGACACCCCATCTAGGCCTGTCAATGGGTCGGGTCTGGACCCGAACCCGACCCGAATCCGATTCGTATAATAGGGTCTGAGCATATTTTTTTGGACCCGAGACCCGAATACCCGTTTATTAAACGGGTAGGGTCTGAATCTTATACAAGACCCGGACCCGAAGACCCGACCCGAATTGTACATTATTATTTTGTATATATATACATATATACTATAAATTTATATATATTTATAAATATATCTTATCAATATAACATGTAAGTATTATATATAAAAATATATATATTTATGTATATAATAAATATAAGTAATATATGTTTTATTTATACTAATAATATTCTACAATACATTACAAAATATTTTAAATTAAGATTAAATAATAAAGAAGGGGGATAAAATAAAATAAATATAAAATAAATGTACATATTTGACCAGACCAGGACCCGAGACCCGAAGACCCGAACGGATCTGGGTCTGGATCCAATATTGTAGACCCGATGAAGATCCGGACCCGAATCCGAACCCGATGAAGACCCGATTACACGGATCTGAATCTCCCTAAACTCGACCCGTCTCCGACCTGTTGACAGGCCTAACCCCATCATAGGACCCCTCTAAGCACCTCCTTAGGTCCCTAGCACTCACTCATTCACCACAAATCCTAGGTCATACTCCAAGTACTGATCTAGAGGTCACCGGGTGCTCCCAGGCCCTATTTGATTCCGATCAACTTTCTCGCTTGAGCAAAAGCTCAATAAATCTTTAAAGGGCTCTGAATTCTCTTTCCAATGATATTCCTGCGCGTGAATCGGCCTTATAATTTGGATGAATAATCCGTTTTACTATTAAAAACTGATCTAAAGGCTACCAAGCGCTTCTGAGCCCCGTTTGACTCCGATCATCTTTCTAGCCTGAGAAAAAGCTCAATAAATCTTCGAAGGGCTCCGAATCCTCTTTCTAATGGTTTGCCCCTACGTAATTCGGCCTTACAATTCGAATTAACGGTTTATTTTACCCCAAAAGCTAATTTGATGGCCATCGGACTCTTCCATGCCCCATTTGACCCCGATTGGCTCTTCAGCTAGGACAAAGCTGAATGAATCTTTGAAGGGATCTGAAAACCTTTTCCAATGGTATGTCTATGCACGAATCAGCCTTAGGGTACGGACGAAAAACCGATTTTACTTCAAAGGGTCACCGAGTGCTTTCAGTCCTCGTTTGACCATGTTCAACTCTCCAAACCAAAAAGGCTGAATAAAATATCGAAGGGCTCTGAATACTCTTCTAACGATCCGTCCCGTGCATGAATGGGCCTTAAATTTTGGATGAATGATCCATTTTTCTTTAGGAATTTCGTATCGAGTTACCTACTGGCGCTTTTGGGACCCGTTTGAATTCTTTCAACTCCCAACCCCGAGAGTGGATTAATGGATTATTAAAGGGCTCTGAATACCATTTCCTACTATTAGCCCCGTGCACACTTCTAACTTACGGTTCGCATTTTATGACCATTTTTGGAAAAATTAGTCTCAGACTACCGAATGGCACCCTTAGGAACCTGTCTATTAGCAATATGTTTGGGGGTATATGCCGATATGAAGGTCAAGGACTATGTCAATAGGAAGGTCAAGGACCATGTCGATAGGCAGGTCAAGGACCATGCCGATCGACACCCCTTTTCCCTATTGATGAAGGCATGACCTCATTTTGAAAGGCACCCCTGAACATCCCTCTCAGCGATTCAGAGAACATTCTCTCGAATTTAGTGTTGTTCCCCCTTAAAAAGCCCATTTCCCCCATTTCCTCCATCCTCTCATACTCCTTTAAGCAAATTATCACCCATATCCTCATACCATCATCACCTTGGCATGAGATAAGCACATCTACAATCAAGATCAGCTTCAAATTTTCATAAGGAGGTCCAATTCTCCACCGTTGTCTTTAAATTATCTTATTTTTACGTTAGTTACTTTATTTTAATTTTAGTGCTTTATTTCATTACATTATATACCTTAATTCCAAATCTTTATTATTAGTATTGCACATACTTTATTTTCATTAAAAACCCCAAAAACAAGGAAAAAAGGGTTTACTCGTACATTCTAAACGAGTAATTTTTATCACAATTTTTTACACTAAAACACCTTATCCTACACGCACACATTTTAGAAAAGTCTCCGGTTGGATTTACGGATTAACCCCCACCTCGTAATATCCTCGAACTATGTGGACTTTGATGCCCCTTGGACTATGTAGGCGTCTTGGGTAAATCCCTAGACTCGAGTCCTCCCTTAAACACATTTGTTAGCTTATTCTTATAATATATATTCTTAATATATTTTATATGCTTTCTTCTTTGTGTCTTGTCTGATATGACCATGCGTTCTTCTATAAAGACTTGTGAATCGACAAACACTTACATTATACTTTGAATTTCTATTTTGGGAACACTCGAAAGAATGACCTCGCTCCACCTTTATCCATGACGCGAGTCGAGCGATTCTATTCTCCGTTTATATTATGCACATAACCACACATATCATGAAGTTTAACAGGAGAAGATTAGCACATGCCTATGAGAGACCGAAAGTGCTGAATGGGTGTCTAACACCTTCTCATTTTGTAACTTAGTCCCCAAAACCTTGAACTACTTAATTTTGCAAGCATTAGTATTGTCCTTGATGCCATTCTCTTGAGGTAATAATATTTCTTTTTCATGTTTTGTACATAATAGGCCGACAAATCTATCTCTACACATCACCCCACTTCGACGAAGACTGAGTACCCCTAGAAAAGAAACAATCCCGCGAGCATGCTAAAAGGGAAGGAAAGGGGGAAGGAAGAGGAACTCTCCTATAGATATCCCCTAACCTCGGGATGGCCATAGACCCCATTACTTCTCGACGAGTGTTGTCATAAGAGAGCATAATGGGAGATCACTAACTTTCAGTCCCAAACTGTTGAAAGTTCTGAGCGGACAAATATTAAGAGCAGATCTGTTGTCAATAAGTGATAGTTATCCTGCCTTTCCTAAGACTTCAATGTACATATTGAGAGCATAATTATGATCAGGGTCGAACTTCAGTATCTCTTCTTCAGAATAGGAGAGGAGTATAGAAGAGGTTAGGGACCCAACCATATTTACAACTTCTTAGGGAGTAATGAAAGGGGGACTGTGGGTCCTGGGAGGAGTTTTATCAAGGCATTTCGGTGCAACTGAGAGGATATAAAAAGTCCCCAAGATTGATATTAGTTTGAGTCGTCTTGAGCTAATCAAGAACTTTGCTTTCTTCGATCTTGATTTCTGGCTTTGGAAGTTCTTCGGTAACTCATTTTCCTTTATCCACCCCTGGTAACTAAGGATTCAGATCTTTGTAACGTCTCCCTCACATGGTCATGTGGGTCACAAAAACAAGAAATAAGAATCCGATGGCTTCATTTACCACGGGTTGAATGAACACCTTATTGATTTTCCCTAACAAACTTTGAAGGAAATCCTTCCACCCAGGCTAGGTACTGGACTGACTTCCTCCTGACTTTGTTCATCATCTGAGTTGTCAAAATCATCCCCCCACTCGGTGACGACTATTTCCTCTTGCCAATAGTAATCAATACATTCGACAACCTCAACGGCTTCATCGTAAAAATCTTCACACTCAGTGGGAAAGTGCAGGAGTGAAGGGACCAACCATCCCTGGAGCTTCAAAGCGGTGAGCAACTCAGAGATGCTATAGATTTTACTTGTCTGTTGAAATATATCGACTATAGTCTATACCGCATCATCTAGAGTGACTTCTTAATTAGGTACTACCCATTCATCTGATTCCCAAGCCTAGTTTTAGGCTTTCATGAGCAAGCCATTGAATTTCTAATAATTGGCGGTCATCTTGGTGGGCAATTTCAGTCCAAACTATAAGTAGGGGTGTGCACGGGTCGGTTCGATTCGGTTTGGTTTTGGATCGTAATTCAAACCAAATCGTTCGGTTCGATTTTGGAAAAATCCAGAGCGAAACTGAACCGATGGTGAAAAAAATCGTCGATTTCGATTCACATCAGTTTTGGTTCGGTTTTGGTCAGTTTTTTTTAGGTCGATTTTTGGTTTTGGTCAGTTTTAGAGGTAGGTTAATGGTTTTTTGATATAACAATAAAAGTTATTTAAGGGTTTTTGAATTTAAATATTGATGTCGATTCGGTTCAGTTCGAATCAATTTTTGCCTTGTCTAAATTGCCAACTAAACTGACATGGTCGGTTTTTTATATCCTTATATTGTAAATCAAAGCGGGCTAAAAGAAATCGTCGGTTTTGGTTTGGGTCGGGTCGATCCAGTTCGGTTTTTGGGCCGGTCGGTTTTTTTGCAGACCCCTAATGTAACACCCCGCCCGCCCGGGGAGAGCGAACGGAGCGCTAATGCGATAAAATAAATCCAAATCCACAAGTAACAAGGTATAGAGCATCTAAGTCCCACAATACAATAATAGGAATCCACTAATCTCAAATCTCTCCAATTACAACAAGTCTCTCGAATTAAAATTACAACAACTAACTCGAAAATAAAATACAAATCTCCAAATCTCTATACATCAAAATAATACAAATCTTTCCCAAACAATCCTCGCTAAAATCAATCTCCATAGCACCCCAAAATCCGCGCTAACCTACCAACTAAAAGAAAATATGGGGAAGTACACAATACGACAGGAATTATGCTCAACAAATACGGATTAGCAATGAATAAAACGTAACAACACGAGTACGAATATTCAAATCAAAATGCAAATCTCAAAGCGTTTATCAATATAATTTCTCAACAACACTTTAACCGGGTCACCAGGCCACACCACATCCGTATATGCTTTATCAAGCCATAGCCCGGGAAACAGGAATCTTGGCGGGTGCCCAACATCCGTGCCATATTAAAATCTCATGACAACGTGCTCCTCAATATAATGATACCACATGAATCAAAATAATTTCAACAATTATTTTCCAGATTTCAATGAATTTATTAATTCAAATATGAGTTCAATTAAACAAGAATTCAATGAGAATGACACTCGCGAGATTTAGGGAGCATATTGTGTAAAACCCCATACCTCAAACCATGATGAGAAACCAATGATCACATCCTCAAGATCAACTCAAAAGATCTACAAAATCTCCTCCAAGAACTTACAACAAAATAGCTCCAAGAACACCTCTAATCAATGGTTGGAACTCACAAATCTCAAGGGCCAAAGTATAATTAAAAAGAAGAGGAATATAAAATATATTTGCTGCCAAAATTTGTGCCAAAAGTATGTTAAAAAGGTTGCCCACGACTTCATTTTATAATGCAAAGAAATGAAAAGTTGGAATCCAAAATACTCCTTTAAATAAGGCAAAGAAATGAAGAGTTGGAAGTCAAAACAACTCCAAGAGTTAAAAACATTTTAAAATCATTTTAAAATCTCTTTTAACTCCGATTTCGAAACCGTTTGAAATTCTCGCCTTTAAAAATAATAACCAACATATTTGAGCAATAAAAATAATTTTATCAAAAACTTTATTTTTCTCCAATTTCCAAAATTAATTAAAATAGCCCAAAATTACGCGGGTTGTTACACTTCCCCACTAACAATGGAATTTCGCCCTCGAAATTCGCCGAATGCCTAACTCTCAAAAATCAGGCTAACAATCTCCAAAATAATCTCATCTCCAAAAATAAATTCCTCACATCTAATCTCGAAACCTAACACGAATATCACCTAAAATTTGCTATCTCCAAAAATTTCTAACCACGCAATGAACCCAAAACTCAAGCCCCGAGGGTTGCCGTATACCTAAGCTCTGATACCATTTGTAACACCCCGTCCGCCCGGGGAGAGCGAACGGAGTGTTAATGCGATAAAATAAATCCAAATCCACAAGTAACAAGGTATAGAGCATCTAAGTCCCACAATACAATAATAGGAATCCACTAATCTCAAATCTCTTCAATTACAACAAGTCTCTCGAATTAAAATTACAACAACTAACTCGAAAATAAAATACAAATCTCCAAAGCTCTATACATCAAAATAATACAAATCTTTCCCAAACAATCCTCGCTAAAATCAATCTCCATAGCACCCCAAAATCCGCGCTAACCTACCAACTAAAAGAAAATATGGGGAAGTACACAATACGACAGGAATTATGCTCAACAAATACGGATTAGCAATGAATAAAACGTAACAACACGAGTACGAATATTCAAATCAAAATGCAAATCTCAAATCATTTATCAATATAATTTCTCAACAACACTTTAACCGGGTCACCAGGCCTCACCACATCCGTATATGCTTTATCAAGCCATAGCCCGGGAAATAGGAATCTTGGCGGGTGCCCAACATCCGTGCCATATTAAAATCTCATGACAACGTGCTCGTCAATATAATGATACCACATGAATCAAAATAATTTCAACAATTATTTTCCAGATTTCAATGAATTTATCAATTCAAATATGAGTTCAATTAAACGAATTCAATGAGAATGACACTCGCGAGATTTAAGGAGCATATTGTGTAAAACCCCATACCTCAAACCATGATGAGAAACCAATGATCACATCCTCAAGATCAACTCAAAATATCTACAAAATCTCCTCCAAGAACCTACAACAAAATAGCTCCAAGAACACCTCTAATCTAAGGTTGGAACTCACAAATCTCAAGGGCCAAAGTATAATTAAAAAGAAGAGGAATATAAAATATATTTGCTGCCAAAATTTGTGCCAAAAGTATGTTAAAAAGGTTGCCCACGACTTCCTTTTATAATGCAAAGAAATGAAAAGTTGGAATCCAAAATACTCCTTTAAATAAGGCAGAGAAATGAAGAGTTGGAAGTCAAAACAACTCCAAGAGTTAAAAACATTTTAAAATCATTTTAAAATCTGTTTTAACTCCGATTTTAAAACCGTTTGAAATTCTCGCCTTTAAAAATTATAACCAACATATTTGAGCAATATAAATAATTTTATCAAAAATTTTATTTTTCTCCATTTTCCAAAATTAATTAAAATAGCCCAAAATTACGCGGGTTGTTACACCTAACTATATGGACATAATTTCCATAGTCTCGAGTTTACATTGTGTATGTCATATACCGTTATAATCGTCGCAGCAAGTTCTCATTCATACGTTCAAGAAGGTGGATCCGAATATTAAACGACTTCAACAATAGTCCTCTACGAGATTACTTTTGGTAAAGGAATGCGTTTAAGTTTTAAAAACGTTTTACGATTGTATTGGAATATTTTTCGAAAATGTTTTCTTATCCAAATGACGCATTTTTCTAAGTAAAAATAATTGTTGGAAGACCTGTAGATGAGCATTTAAAAATATTATTTTTCGCTTCTGTCGTTCAAACGATAAGCCAGTATCATTCAAATGACATTGACAAGTTGTTCAAACGACCCTTTTAAACTATATCACATGTCATTTCTTAGGTCGCGAGATAGGTCGTTCCATGTTTGCATCAAACGCCCTTACACATTTTACATTTTATCAGGACATTATAATGACATCTAATGTCGTTCAAACAATATCCAATAATTCGTTCAAACGACTGCGCCACCTCAAGAATTTTGTTTTGATATAAATACTTATGTTGTGAGACTTTTTCATTAAGACTTTTGCTACACGAAAATGCGTATCTGCAAAATTTTAGTCTTCACTTTCAGGGCACAAACTTTGTTTTTAATTCACAAAATCATCCCATATACTTTGGTGAATCATTTTAGAACCCAAAACACTTCTTATTGAAGTTTCTCTTGTAGAGAAGGAGATCTCTACTGTTGGATTGATAGTTCTTGCGGGAGCGCTATTTGTTGACAACGGCGATCATTGATTATACTTGAGGGTATTCACTCCAGAAGGAGGAGTTGCGCTTCTTGAGGTTCTCGAGTGAACCTTCGCTAGTTCTTGGTTGCAATCTATGTGGATTTTCTGCGGGAATTTTATTGCAAATTTTTCTATGTAATAAGTTACGATTTGCAATATATAGTGAAATAAAGGTTTTGCCCTTTGAGGGATTTTTCTTGAATTTTAGTGTCCCTTGATTTGTGATTGCATGTTAGATTTATTCACATAGGTGCATGATTAGGTCCTTATTAAATTGGATTGAAGATTGACGCTAATTAAATAAGTTTTAATATTGGAAATTTGCGAATCCCATAAATAATTGATATCACACATCCTCAAATTGGTATCAGAGCCGGTTACTCTAAATTGTCGAGTAATCTTTTTTCAGCAAAATCTTTATGAAATCGATTTTTTTAAATTGATTTTTAAAAAATCACAATTTTTTTAAATTGATTTTTAAAAAATCACAATTTTTTCGATGGAGAACTTATATAATCGGATGCCCATGTTTGATGGCACGAATAATGCCTATTGGAAAGCCCGCATGAGATCTTATTTAAAGGCTATTGATGAACGTGTCTGGTTAATATGTGAAAGCTGGTGGACTCCTCCCACTGTCACCGTGAATAATGTCACCAATACCAAACCTATGTCGAACTGGACTGAGGATGATTATAAATACAGTACTTTTAACTCCCGTGGCCTAAGTGATATTTCTGGAGTCATCACCCCTGACGAGTTCCACCGTATCATGACGTGTTCCACGTCTAAAGAGGCATGGGATATCCTTTAATTGACACATGAGGGTATCAACTTAGTTAAGGCATCGAAATTATAAAATTTGACCACCCAGTTTTAGACTATCACCATGTTATAGTCCGAGTGTTTTGACGAGTTTTATGCTAGGTTGTTGGACAAAGTTAACATGAGTTTTAATTTGGGTGAGAAAATTGAAGAGTCGAGAGTGGTTAAAAAGATTTTGAGGTCACTCCCAAAACCTTTTATTCCTAAGGTAACTTTTTGAACTCATTAGGGATATTAGATACACTTAGGTTAATAGAACTCGTAGGAGATCTTCAAACTTATGAGATCGACATATTTCCTAACACTGTTAAGCCTAAGGATATAGGGATTGTACTTAGGGACCAATCTAGAAAGAGTGAGGAAGTATCTAAAAAGAAAGAAAAGAAGAAGAAGAAGAAGAAGAAGAAGAAAGAGAGAGAGAGTTTGTGAGTTTGAGTCTGAGTCTGAGTCTGAGGGAGAGTTTGATTTTGATGATGTGGCTTTGTTTGCTAAAAATTTTCAAAAGTTTCTTAAATTTTTTAAAGAAAATTCTTCTAATAAAAAAATTAACAACATATAGTGAAATAAAGGTTTGCAATATATAGTGAATTGTAAGTTGCGATGTGTAATTATAAGTTGCGATTTGCAATATATAGTGAAATAAAGGTTTTGCCCTTTCACGGGATTTTTCATAAAATTTAATTGTCCCTTGATTTGTGATTGCCTGTTTGATTTATTCACTTAGATGTATGATTATGGTTTGATTAAATTGTATTAAAGATTAATTCTAATTAAATAACTTTTAATATTGAAATTTTGCGAATACCATAAATAATTGATATCACACATCCTCACAAAGTCTAAGAGTTGGTGCAATACAACCGGTAACTCCATGCCTCCCCCTCAGATCGGGTGCGGACGGTGATGCAGGCCCTCATAAGGAGTGACAAATCTTAATCAACGAAATAGGTAGGGTGTAGAAGAAAGTATGGGTAAAACTTGAGTGATTTGGGTGAGATTGTAGAGATGATGGGTGTTTTGCTAGGCACGGTTTGAGTAGATGGGTCAAATTTTGAGTCACTTCCTAGAAAGATGGCCTTTGTATGTGCTGGAAGTGGGTTATGAGTGGTATTGGGTTTATGATTAGCTGGTGGAGCTATGATACCCCGATCAATCAGGCATTGGACAACATTTTTAAGGTGGAAGTTTTTATCAGTGGTATGACCTACGGATTGGTGGAAATCACAACGGGCATCAAGTTTGAAGTTTTTAGGGTTTAGATTTGGTGATGGATGGGGGTCCAAGGGTTTGTTGAGATTTTTTCTTAACAGAGCCTGGTAGATTTGGGATAAGGGAGCATGGATCTCGGTGTATTCTTTCTTGGAAGGATTAGGGTGGCCTTAAGGGGCCCAAGAGGTAGCAGGCTGTGAAATGTTATTGATGGTTGAGGATGTAGCACTGGAAGGCTTATCATACTTTCGGAGAGTAAACTGTCTGGCCACTTTCTTTAGATCAAACTCCACTTTGGTGATACCTTCCTCAATTTCTACACCGGCCTCTCAAAGGGCTCGAAAATGTGGGTAATATAGTCCTCCAATAAATGCCCGAATATGAGGCAAGCAGTTCTTCTTCACAATACTAACTTGTTCCTCCTCTAAGAGCCCGTTAGTTATAGTGGAAGCTTTCTCTCTCCACCTTCCTATGAAGCTACTGGTTGTTTCCCC
Organism: Sambucus nigra; assembly: GCA_949130495.1. Taxonomy (NCBI): domain Eukaryota; kingdom Viridiplantae; phylum Streptophyta; class Magnoliopsida; order Dipsacales; family Adoxaceae; genus Sambucus; species Sambucus nigra. The sequence goes on from OX422210.1 coordinate 724,476,464, forward strand.
CTGGTTTCTGCTTAAGAAACTATATATCTTGGTGTGTAACCTATAGTTCCTCATTAAACCTATACTGAGATTTGAATTCCCAGGCGACACCCTCCTAACTATGGAACCTGGATTCTCTAAGACACAAGAACCATCGGAGGGTGATTTTTTTTAAGGTCTCTTGAAACATCTGGGCCATTATTTCTTCGGAGGCATCAATGAGGTTCATTTCTCGATGATATCTTCAAAGGTGAACAATTGGGGGTCCGCTTCCCCTGAACTTCTCGATGTATGGAATTTTAAACTTCTCTGTAAGTCTAACTTTAGGATACGAAGACATATGGGTATAGTCCGTTTGGTTCTCGGATATCTTGACTTGGTTTAACTTATTTGACAGCAGTTAAGGTCTTCCTTGACCTCGTTCATCTCCTCCTCTTTGGGATCCACGGGTACTGGCAAATTAACACCTGGTTGGGTAAGGTTCGGAATTGGGAGTTGGGCTAGTGGTGGCCCATTGGCAAGTGGGGCACGCGGATAGTAGTGTCAAAATGGGCCCCAAAGAATAAAACAACCCATATTATCTCAGTTATTTAAATATGGGGCCCATTTTTAAAAGCTATGAGTCAAATATGGGGCCCATATTTAAAAGTTAGAATCAAATATGGGGCCCATATTTGAAAGCTATGAATCAAATATGGAGTCTATTTTCAAAAGCTACAAGTCAAATACAAAACCTATTTTTAAAAGTTAAGAGTAAACTATATTTTTTTTACATATATTTGGAATTATAATACTTATCTCGGAGCGAAAAATGGGTTGACCCAGACCATATTTGGCCCGTCCATATTAGGCCCAACCCATATTTAGCCCAACTCATATTTATCCCGCCCACATTATGCCAAACCCATAGTTTTGCCACTACTACACGCGGAGCAGAATGATACATTTTGAGGACCCAAATAGGCTCGGGAGTGGGTGGACCCATATCATGAGGAAAGAGAACCTCAGGTTCTTCAAGAATTTAGGCCCGGTGTCATTGCATTTCTTGGACCTCAACAAAAAAGTTTATCAATCTTAGCGCTGAGTTGGGCTAGGACAACCATCAGATCTGACTGAATATTCGGTCTCCATGCAGAGCTCTTGGAGGTATATCCTAAACTCAGAAGATGCGGCGGAGCTTCAGGGCGATTTGATGGACAACCAAAGCCAATAGGAAGCCAAGCCAAAATTGGGTATGTGATCGACTTGAGAGGGAAAATGGTTCGAATTTATTTCTAGTGTTTTGGAAAGAAAAGAAAAATATTTTTTGACTTTGGGTTTTCGAAAAAGGAGGGAAAAGGGAGAGGAATCTCAGTATGATTAGTGTTATTATTAGGTTTTCACTTGTATTAGGTTTACCTAAATGCAAGAAAAATGTCAGACATAACATAAGCCTGGTAAATTAAGGTTTAAAAATATATAAGACACAGTTTGACTTGTTTTCAGGCTCACGGATAGGGTCTTGTTTTTAAAAAAGGCGAAATAGCATGAAAATTTCGGTGACATGCTGACTCGAAATTTCAAAAGAGTTTCGCATGGTAACTGGCAAACTAAATATGAGTGCCTTAAATTTGATATCTATATGAGGTTTATGCAATTATTGGGATAATGGAAGGATTCCCCCTTTGGCATGACTTCCACGATATACTTCTTGCCTAACGACCAATCATTCATCGGTACGTGTGGACAAGCGATTTGATATACCTGAGTGTATGTGAATTGCCTCACAATATACCTTGTGGGGATGGTACGTGTGAAAGTAAATTCGATATACTCAACGTACGTGAAGGAGTTTACTGCTAAATACCTATCGTCGCCAGTTCAATCGAGCGATACGATGCGGGGAGAACCGTTCGATATACGTAAAAAATATGAGGCCTATGGAATGTGAAAGTTATATCCCTTAAGATAACTATGCCCCGCAGGACCATTGCCCATCACAAAGTAACCCCTTAGTATGGGACAAAATTTTGGTCAATATTTCCATGCTCTTGGTAATGTAGTGTGAAAAAATGCATGAGCCTTAATTAGCATATTATGGAAATAGAGTATTTTTGTATTTGCATGACGAATAAAAGGAAAGTATGTTCATGAAGGAGTATATAGAAGTATCATGAAAAGTATATCTAACATGGAGCACGAAGACTGTAATAAGCATGGATATATGTGAACGAGTGACATGTGAATATTTACAAGTGAGTGCGTGTGGTAGTGAGTCTATACATGGATCAACTACAAGTGGTGTGTGATATGTGTAAGTGCGCATGAAGATGTATACAAGTGTGAGAAGTGTGGGTGTGTGCTAGTGAAGCCTAAGCATTGATATTCTAAGTGGTGTGTGAAGCATTTGAGTATAAGTGAATCTTAGTATAAGTGTGTGAAGTGAACATGGATAGTATATACAAGTGTGTGAAATGTATACGTGAGTGAAAAATGATACATATGAGAATGAAAATTTCAAATTGTTAAACTCATTTAATTAGAGTCAATCTTTAATCTAAATTAATTAAACCCTAAAACATACATCTAGGTGAATAAATTAATCATGCCATTATAAAACAATAAAAAATTGTTGGACACACTAATTTCAAGAAAAATCCCCGAAATGGCAAAACCTTTATTTCTATAAATGTTTACAAATCGCAACATATAATACACTTATAGAAATCTGCAATGAATTTACCGCAGCAAACTCACGTAGGCCACAACCTCGAAATCAACAATGGACTCCCGCAAGAACCCACTAGTACTGCAACTCGGTCTCCAGCAAGGAATACCCTCGAGTCTTCTCAAGTGATCACAATCGTCAGCCAGTAACTCCCTCAAGATATACCAAATCAGCAGTAGAGATTTCGTCTCTACAAGAGAAACTTCAATAAAATTGTGTCTTGGGTTCCAAAATGATTCACTAAAGTTATTGGGATGATTTGTGAATCGAAAACAAAGTTCTTAAGCCATAAAAGTGAAGACATAAATTCTGCAGATTTGTAGTTTTTGTTCGGCAAATGTCTTAAGGAAAAAGGACTCATAAAATAGGTATTTATAAAAAAAATTGAATCATAGGGGTCGTTAGAATGTGATTTCAAGGTCATTTGAACGACAACAAATGTCGTTTGATCCATGATCGCACGACCTATTAAAACACACAACAGTACGGGGTTGTTAGATGAAAATATGAAACGAGCTTCTGGCTCCCTATCGCGCGACATGTAATGTCGTTTGAAGTTGTCGTTTGAACAACTTATTCCTGTCCTTTAAATGATATATCAATGTTGTTTGAACGATTGAAGCGAAAAAAAAATTCTTTTTAAACTCAACCTACATGCCTTAGAAAAATTATTTTAACTCAATAAAACGCCTCAGGTTGATAAAAACATTTTAGAAAAAATATCCCAACACTTAAATGAATTTAAACACAACCTTACCAAAATCAATCTTGCGGAGGCTTGTTGTTGAAGAATCTTGATATTCGAATCCGTCGTCTTGACCAAATGATCGTGAACATTCTTCGATGGGTGTAACGGTATACGACATGCTCAATGTAAAACGGACTATGTAAAATATGTTCTTACAAATCCTCCCTTATGTCTATGCCCGTACAAACTAAAAACAATCTGAATTATTAAAACAAATATCCTATTCAAATCTAATACCCTCCCATGGACCCAAAAGTGGAAAGTTACTAAAAATGCAAGTCTTAAAACTTTCGCTTCAAAATTTTCAATTTCGATCTTCAAATCTCTTAGCTTTCCTTGCTCGTCTTTTTGTGTGCATTCTAAACATCATTAAAGTGCCTACACATAATAAACAAATCAAATACCTTCGCGACGTATCGAATTTGGAATGATATAAAATCAAATCTCCCCCATAATACAAATTCAAACTTCCCCATAAATCATAATTCGTTATCTTCCTTTTTATTTGTCCGAAATAGACAAGGAAAAGAATAAACAAAATAAGCATGGAGTGTCATGATAAACATAGAAAATATAAATCAAATGCGCTCATGCAAGAAAATACTCAAAAGCATCCACCAACTATTTTTTATTTTTCAAAATGTTCAAAGCAAAGAAAATTTACATTAATAGTACACACCATGAATTTATACTAAGATAACCAAATCATGGAAACGGAATGAATGGGTGTGAACAAATTCGATACGAAGATCAACGCAATCAAACATGACATATGTGCACGATGAATATGGATACTCCTAACGAATGATTTCAAAATCGTCCTTAGGTGTCAAAATCTGAATTTAAATGACATTGACTCAATCTAATCAACACATCAAAGTCAAATATGATTTCCACACCAATAACGTCTAAAACAATGTAATGCTTTTTCAAGACTTTGTCAGGACATGCAAATCCGTTCATTTATTTCCAAATCTCATAAATAATAAATCTTTTATTTTTTTATTGAGGTGATCTAAAACCTAAAGGCCTCCTTTTGGCATATTTATCTTTTTATTGGCTTAATATTTTTCGGACACTTTTCAACCTCTTTGGAGCTTGGCTACTTTTCACAATGCCACACTTTTTTTAGTTATAATTTAAATGGTAACTTAATCACAAAGAATATGTGTTCTTTTCATAGCCCTTCCCCATTCACTCTTTATTTTAAACAAATTCTTCATCGGCAACGGTTCTTACATGCACTTCTTTCATTGACAACTTTTATCGCATTTTTTTCATTCTAAAGATAAGATTAAGATGAAAACATATCGACCAACATGTGATAGATAAGTACAATATTCAAATAAATGCATACACGTGTGCAATAAAGAAAAGCATGAGTCAAACATGTAGGAAGTAACAACTAATCACATCTCAATGACTCCAAACATTGTAAAGCACAAAATAAAATGATGATGAGTCTCAAATCACTATCAAATAGTTACATGGATATGGAATGATGTTGTGACTTGGTCATCCTAAATGTCAATTCATAAACGGCGTAAAACGAAATATAAAAATCTTTTTTGACTTTTTCAATTTTTTCTTAAAAATAGAAAATCTTTTTGTAATTTTTCAAACTTTTTCAAAAACAAAAAATCATTTTAGTTTTTCAAAAAAATATCAAAAATGAAAAAAATAAATACAAAAGTGGTACACACTAACAATAGGCAGAAAATGTCATCACAAAAATCATTTTATGCTAGCAAACAAGTCTGAGCCTCAACCATTAAGTGTAGAGGAGTTTTTCATAGGATCTCAAAGGTGGTGACATCCTATGAAAAACATCCATCAAATTATGTGAAGTTTTGACCAAAAACTTAATTTGCTCTTGAATATGTGAAAACTCTTATAACAACCCGAATTTTTTAAATGAGAATTTTTAAATTAATTTTGGAAATTGGAGAAAAATAAAATTTTGGATTTTATAAATTTTATAATTTAAAATGTTGGTTTTTATATTTGAAAAATGAATTTTCAAATGGAATTGGATTCGGAATTAAAATGGAGTTTTAATTGAATTTTTATTATATAGAAGAGTCCTCGAAATATAAAACTCTCTAAGAGTCCTCAAAACATAAAACTCGCTAGAAAAAATATATATATAAATATTCGACCGTCTGATCGAGCTGAAATTTTTTGTGCAACTTCCACTCATCTTCAGTACTATGCCCTTAAATTTCAGCCAATTCCAATGGTCCGATCGTCCGAAATATTTTTTTAATGTTTGTATCTGATTAGAACTCTTTTCTTAATCAAGCACTTAATCCTTTATATATCATAACAAATTCGTGGCTTGGCTTTTCAAACCACTTTTTCATAAACTTTTCAACCAGAAGACCTCTCCAAAATTATTCCCTTTCATCTACAAACCATAGCCCCAAACTTATTCAAGATTTCAACCTTAGATTAGATGGTTTATTTGGTGTTTTCTCGAGTTTGGGCTCGACGAGATTTGATTATTTTCGCGAGAGGAATGTGACGGTGCGATTAGATTTAGAGGCTGATTTTTATGTGATGATTCTTGTGATGATTTTGAGGTACGGGACTTGCATAATATGCTCCTAAATTCTCTCGAGAGTGTTCCGTTTTGATTTATGTGTCGATTGCACTCATATTGAATTGTGATATTCTTTGAAATCTGAAATAAGTGATGGAATCCAAATTTGATTCATCGTGATATATTATATTGTGATTTGAGCATCATGTCATGAGATTTTAATATGGCACGGAGAGTGAGCACCCGGCAATAATCCAAAATCTGAATATGCTTGAGAATGCATAGGCATGGTGAGGCCTGGTGACTCATTGATGTATTATTGAGAAATTAATATTGATATAATGCTTGAGTGTTGCATTTGGTTTGTATATGCGGATTCGTATTGTTGCGATTTATTCACCGTGCTAATTATTTTTTAGCATCTATTCCTGTCATATTGTGTACTTCCCTGTATTTTCTTTTAGTTGGCAGGTTAGCGTGGATTGGGACGCTATGGACTATTTGGAGAATTATTTCAGAGCATGGATTGGAAGATGTATTTTGATATTTAAATAAGTGGTGAAAATTTTAGTTGGGGAATTTTCTATTTGAGAGAAGCATTATTGTAATCATTAGTGTGGGAATAGAAATTGTGGATTTGTTGCATTTAAATTGTGGACATTTAGATGATCTATACTTTTGTTAATGGTTTTAGTTTAGTTTTATCGTAGTAGCACGTCGCGTGTCTTTTCGGGCACGCAGGGTGTTACAACTCTCTCATGTAATCTCCAGGAGCATCAAAAGTATCATGTGTAGGCGTGTGTGTGGGAACGCGTGGAAAAACTCAATGTGACACACAACCTAACTTAAAATAGGATTCCTTGAGGTGTCCTCTTTTCTTACTATTGGTGCAAACATACACAATCCTGGCAACACCTTTCCTAAAAATTCAAGGACACACTCTCCTATCGGGTAACAGATGCCTAGGTGGATTGGGTTGAGAGATATATGGATCTATCACAAACTCAGGAATTGGCTCGGGTGCAACGTGAGAAGTAGACACATTGTCATGACCTATTCCTAGTCTTTCAAGATTACCCAAAGCGAGACCAAGGAGCATCTTACTAACCTTCTTAGATGTGTCCTTTATAGTGACCTTGACCTCTCGGGCACGTTCGAGATCTCTCTCTAATAGTAACACATGGGCTTCAAGTTCACTTTTTTCCCGACCTACGATGATTAACTGTTCACTCAAAAAAACCTTCACCTTTTCGAGTTGACTTTTCGACTCTTTAAATCCCCTAAAAACATCTCTCTCTCTCTCCAAATCTAACACATTAAGACTATCGATACAAAAATTAGTCAGCTGACGTGGACCAATTATATGAAGATATGTGTTAACCTACGTGGCAAATATATAATTTCACCGAATAACTTAGCATCCCGAGCAACCTTGCGTACAGAGCAACTTAAGCGCACCGATCAACTCAAGCGGTCCGAGCTACCTAGCGTGCAGAGCATCTAACCAGGAAAACCAAAAGACAACTACGCATTCAATGAGCGTCAGATTTAATGCGCATTCTTATTGTACAGATGTATATGTCTACTGAATGACAGCATGTTGCATTTTCATATGTACAGCCTCAAGGCTATAAATACATTGTAACCTAATCATAAGGGAGGACTTTTAGATCTCTTGTAAGCCCATCATTGAGATTCAAGCAAACGCTCAGCAATACAATAATAGTGGACGTAGGACATTTCCATAAGCCTGAACCACTTTAAAAATCCTTTGTCTTATTTATTCATTTTGATCTATGATTAATTAATTAGATTGCATCTAGTTTTTTACATCAATAGATTGGCTTTGTCTGTGGGAAACGACTATACTTAGCGTTTTTCACCAAAAACTTATCATCTATGGCTGAGATCCCAGAATCCAGTAATCGAAACACTATTGGGGTCCCTCTAAACCCCTCTACTCCCCCAACTATGCAAGATCTGACTGGAATAATGGCCAATTTATCCCAAGGGCAAACGGCCATGCAAGAAACCATGCGTCAGCTGATACAAACTATTCACAATGGAGCGCCTGCCCAGTCAAGACAACGAAGTGTTCAAAGAAACACCCATCTACCATCTTCAAGAACCAGACGTACGTTGTTCCCAAATGTTTCTCAATCCAGGCATACTGACTCTTATCGTACTGAGAGATCCAGTAATCCTTCGTATCAACTCGCCCGAACTTCTTCAGTGCGAGCTACAGATTCTCACCGAAATGTCACTTTAACTCCAGAATGGACTAGCGCTCTGGAAAGGTTGAGTAGAGTCTCTCCTTTTAATCGTTTAGGCCCTAGGAGGAATAGAAACCCTCCTAAAATTGCGTCGAGGAATTCTCAACGACCAATCGATTTAAGGGAAGGTTCTGCCCAATCACACCCAACATTCCGTAACGAAAGGCCCCAAAAGGAAAGCTCAACGTGATCAGTTGCTTGAGAAAATAGGCCCAAAGCTGGAAACGATGCATGGAAAGGTTCTATTCAAAGGTTGGAAGACAGGTTAGGGGAAATGGGTAAGGCCAAGAACCCTCTATAAAGAACTTTTATCCAATGGTCACCCTTCGTGCAAGAAATTATGGATTTTCCCACACCATCAAAATTTAAAGCTCCTGTAGTGACGCCTAAATATGATGGAAAAACGGATCCTGCCCTCCATATAGAGAAATACCAAGCTGCTGCTGATATCTATGCGATTCCTGATGAGATGAGGAGCAGGGCATTTTCAGGAACTCTCATCGGGTCAGCCCAAATATGGTACAACAATCTTCCTCGGGGGAAGATTGCTACTTTCCATCAGCTGGAAGAGCTTTTCATAGGGAATTTCTGCTTTGGAGCGAAGCCAGTAAAGAGATTAGCACACTTACTAAGCATAAAGATAGAAAACAGGAGAAAGCACTAGGGATTACATTACTCGTTTTAATAACGAGAAACTTGAGGTGATTGACTATGAGGAGAAAATAATAATTACTGCTCTGATGAGTGGTCTATTACCGAACAAGTTATACTATACTTTGGCCAAAGATCTGACCAGGACCATGGAAGAATTGATGGCAAAGTCAACCAAGATCATGAACACTGAGGAAGTCATGGCTATGAAGAAGAATACAGACACTAAGGAGGCCAAGGTTGAGGGTAGTAAAACTGAGAAGAAGGATCAGAAGAACAATGGTGGTAGCAAACAGTCAAAAGGTAAACAAACGCTGGAGCATATGAGGAAGTACGAAAATTATACTCCCTTTAACGTAGATATAAATCACATTCTAGAGGAGATCAAGAAAAGCGAGGAGCTAGCCTGGCCAGAGAAAATGAAGGCAAATCCTGATAAAAGGGACAAGTCCAAATATTATGAGTTCCACAAAGACCATGGCCATACAACCAAATATTGCATATATCTCCAGAATGAAATTGAAGCGCTCATTAGGCGAGGGAAACTGGCTAAATTCATCAATCGCCAAAGTGGTGGAAAGACCAGCGACAGAGGAAGGCAAAGATCTAAATCTCCTCGCCGAGAAAAAGATGACAAGAAAAGAGATCACGAAGATAATCCAGAAGATGATCCCGACCTCCCCAAAAGGCCAAGGCAGCCCGAGTGCGAGGTATTTTCAATCTATTTTGGATCATTTGAATGTAATGTCATTACAGGTGGAGATACAGGAGGTGGAGATCTCACTGCAGAGAGGAAAGCTTACCTCAATGAGGCCCAAGCTTGTTCTTACATACAACGCATAAACTTGGTTGAAGACGATCACCCGAGGAAGGTGAAAAAGGATAAACTGGTTATCAGCTTTTCCAAAAATGATCTGGTAGGTGTGCTATATCCTCATGACGATCCCTTAGTGATCAAGATGAGAATCAAAGATGTGATGATTTTATGGGTATTAGTGGATAATGGTAGTTCTGCAGATATAATGTTCTACCCGTGTTTTGACAGCCTAAATCTGAAGTTAGCCCAGTTGGAGCCATATCATAGGCCCCTCCTCAGTTTTACTGGCGAAAAGGTTTTTCCACTTGGGATAATCAAGTTGGACATGCTTATTGGTAGATGGACTGCTTGCAGAACAGAAAGAGTACACTTTTTCGTAATAGACAAAAACGTCCAATCAGCCTACAACATCATCATGGGGAGGGGATGTTTGAAGAAGTTTGAGGCAGTGCCATCTACGGTACACCAATGTTTGAAGTTCCTAACCAATTTCAGGGTGGGAGTTGTGAAATGCGACTAGAAGGTCGCTCAGGAATGCTACTATTCATTTGCCGAACAGGAAGAACTGGAAGAAGCCAGGAAGAAGACTACCACGTATCAAGTGGATGAGATAGAAGATGTATAAATTGAAACCTTGAACCCTAGAGATGAATCTCAGCTCGTGAAGGGTCAGGTCATGGAAGCTACGAAGAATATCATTCTAGGCGATGAACACCCAGAACGAATAATTTAAATTGGCGTGTCATTGGACCCGTTAATAAAGCAAGAACTGGTAGAATTTCTAAGGCACAGAAAATAGACTTTTGCATGGAGTCATGAAGACATGCCAGGGATAGATCCGGATTTCCTGTGCCACGAGATCAATGTTAATAAGGAGGTCAAGCCAGTGAAGCAGTGAAGAATAGTGTTCAACCCAGAGAAGAATCAATCCATACAGGAGGAAGTTGAGAAACTGCAAAAGGCCTCTTTTATTGAGGATGTCAAGTATCCTGATTGGCTAGCAAATGTTATGATGGTGAAGAAGAAGAATAATAAATGAATAATATGTGTGGACTTCACTGATCTTAATAAAGTCTGCCCAAAAGATCACTTTCCCTTGCTACGAATCGATCAGTTAGTGGATGCTTCATCGGGGCATGAATTGTTGAGCTTCATGGACGCTTATTCTGGTTATAACCAGATTAAGATGAAACCAGAAGACAGGGAAAGTACCTCTTTTATTACCCCAAGGGGATCTTATTGCTATAATGTTATACCTTTTAGACATAAAAATGTAGGTAAAACATACCAGCGACTGATAAATAAAGTGTTCGCAAAAAAAATCGCCCATAACATGGAGGTTTATATTGATGATATGCTGACAAAGAGCAAGAAAGCTGTTGATCATTTAGCCGACCTGGGCCAGACTTTTGATCAGCTGGAGAAATATCAAATGAAGTTGAATCCCACCACATGCATATTTGGAGTACGAGAAGGCATGTTTCTCGGGTATATTGTTAATCAAAGAGGCATCGAGGCAAATCCTGAGAAAATTAAGGCTCTACTGGAACTACGATCTCCAGCTACGAAGAAGGAGGTGCAAAGTCTCACAGGGCGGGTTGCAGCACTTAACAGATTTGTATCATGAGCAACAGACAAATGCCTCCCATTCTTCAAAACACTTCGAAAAACTTTTAAGTGGAATGATGAATGCGAGGAGGCCTTTCAAGAGTTGAAGAAATATCTAGGGACACCTCCATTAGTATCCAGACCATTGATGGGAGAAAGATTATACTTATATTTGGCGATTTCAGAGAACGCAGTTAGCTCGGCGTTGATAAGAGTGGAGGATAGAGTGCAAAAACTGGTCTATTACACCAGCAAGGCTTTCCGAGGAGCAGAGATCAGATATTCAAGGTTATAGAAGTTAGCATTAGCACTGATCGAAGCAAGCAGAAGGATGAGTCCATACTTCCAAGCCCATACTATTGTGGTATATACTGATATGCTATTAAGACAGGCTCTGCACAAACTAGAGAAATTGGGAAGATTAATGTACTGGGCGGTAGAACTTGGTGAATACGACATAGTTTATGAGCCTAGGTCGTCACTTAAGGGGAAGGCAGTAACAGACTTCATTACGGAGTTTACTTACTCTGATACACCTGAGAAGAAGGATCTTAATGCAGAGCAACCCGTGGATGTTATGGGATCATCGAAGTCAACTCCCGACCAACTTCCATTAGTATATCGGCAGGAGTAGATAGACAACGAGCAACGGGAAGTGTCGAGTAATTGCCTAGTGATGGAGGAAGATAAAAGAAAGTATCAAATATTCCATCGAGGAACTTTATTTGACCAAGAGTTTGATAATGATATACCTATATGGAATTTGTATGTGGATGGCTCTTCGTGTGCTACAAGTAGTGGAGCAGGAATAATCCTAAATAGTTCTGATGGAGTTGATATTGAATATGCTCTACGTTTTCAATTTAAGGCTTCCAATAATGAAGCTGAATATGAAGATATGATCACGGGTCTTAGTTTGGCAAAAACCATAAATGAAGAGCAGGTCATTGTATTCAGTGATTCATAATTAATTGTAAATCAAATTCTTGGGTTGTATGAAGCGAAGGGAGAATTGATGTTCAAGTATTATGCTAAAGCTATGGAGGCTGTATCAACTTTTACAGCGGTTCAGTTGATCAGAATACCGAGATTGGAGAATGCAAGAGCTGACGCACTAGCTCGATTAGCCTCAGCAACAGGCATCGAGATACGAAGAATAATCTTAATAAAAATTCTGTCTGATCGGAGCGTAGACGAAGATTTGATGGTGAAATTCATTACCCTAGACTTGGGACCATCCTGGATGGACCCCATCAGTGCCTATATCGAAGAGGGAGTTGTACCAACTGATAAACTTGTAGCCAAGAAACTGAAGTTTAAAGTTGCTCGGTACATACTAACCAATGGCATTTTGTATAGAAGAGGCATTATAGCAGGACTACAGAGATGTGTGCATCCCTCTGAAGTTAAAGATTTGATTGAAGAAGTTCACGAAGGCTCTTGTGGAGATCATGTAGCAGGTCGGACGCTCTTGCAGAGGATAACAACACATGGATATTACTGGCCAACGATGAGAGCTGACTGTACAGCTTACGCTAAGAAGTGCGATAAATGTCAACATTTTTCTTCCATCCGAAGAACTCCCCAAGCATTATTAACATCTATTACTTCCCCTTGGCCATTTGCCATGTGGGGTATACACTTGGTCAGGCCACTTCCAACGACCAAAGGGAGATTCAAATATCTGGTAGTTACTGTGGATTATTCAACCCAATGGGTGGAAGTTGAACCTCTCATTGACATATCGTATGACAAGGTCTATCAGTTTATTTGGAAGAGTATTATTTGCAAATATGATCTCCCACATGCATTCATTATTGACCATGGAATCCAATTTGACAACTAGGAGTTCGTTGCATATTATCACCAATCTAATATACAGAAGATCCATTCCGCACCAGGCCATCCCCAGAGCAATGGACAAACTGAAGTGACAAACAGAACTCTACTGAATGGTTTAAAAAAATGGTTGGATGATGCAATGGGAAACTTAATTAACGAGCTACACTCTGTGTTATGGGCATATCGCACTACACCATGAACAGCAACTGGGGAATCTCCGTACATGTTAGCCTTCGAAAGTGAAGTCGTCATACCTGTTGAGTTGGGTCTACCCACACATAGGGTGCTTAATTTTAATTCCCCTTTAAGCGATTTGATGAGACGTTTAGAACTGGATATGCTTGAAGAAGTTAGGGAAGAAGCAACAATTAGGAATGCAGCCTATTAACAACGAACAACCTTGTTCTATAACAAAAGGGTGAAGAAGTGTGACATGAAAGAGTGGGATTATGCACTGAAGAAGGTAATCCAGAAGTATAATAAACTAGAGGCTAATTGGCATGGGCCTTACCGAGTAACTGAAGTTGTTCGCCCTGGGACATATAGAATAGAAACCTTGGAGGGAGAAGAGTTCAAAAATGCATGGAACGCAGAGCATCTGCGCAAGTATTATTAGTAATAAAGATTCATATGTAACCTATTTCTTTCAATATGAATAAAAGTGATGTTTTGTCCATATTTCCTCTTTTGTTGAATTTTCTTCGAAGTATTAGTGCTACACACTACACAAATCACCAACTCTGGTTAGTCAGTAATTCAGCAACCACCAACTCTGATTGGTCGGTAATTCAGTAACCACCAACTCCGGTTGGTCGGCAATTCAGTAACCACCAACTCCGATTGGTTGATAATTCAGCAACCACCAATTCCAGTTGGTCAGCAATTCAATAACCACCAACTCCGGTTGGTCGGTAAATAAAAATCATACAAGGCAAAAGCCTATTTGATCACGGGTGGTCTCAAGGGATACCCCAAACTGGACAAGAAGATGGGTGACCTCCCGAGGCATCCATTGTCTAGGCAACAAGGTAATCCTAGTACGATTACTACAACTAAGCAAGAACGTGGGATGAAAATTATTCCATTGCTTAGGCACAAAGAGTGATAAGTTACTATAATCAGACAACAAATGGGACAGGTTCCATTGTTTAAAACAAAACAGGACATTTTATCCTTCTACAGATATATATATATATTCATCAGCAAATAACAAAGGAAAACATTTTACAAAGTATTTCCAAGAAAATAAAATTGCACAAAGACTAAATCTTTCTTTATTAAAACCAAGAAGATTACATACGAAATGAAATTCGATGCATTAAATACAAGTTTCCTATTTTATGGGTTTCTTTCCCTCTAATTTTGGTACAGATTCCATCCCAGTCGGTGGATCATCTAACGCGTGGGAATAATTTATAAAATTCATATCTCGCAGCATTCTGACGTTAATCGTGGATGGTCAATCAAGCAAATGCTCAGGACGAGATACCTCAAAATCTAAATGAAGATCATAATCACCAAGATACTTGGAGATCGGGCATCGAGGAATAGCACGGGCTGGAATCCAGCTGAGATCAAGTTTAAAGGGAGGCACGGGCAAATCAAGTACTCCAGGCTCATAATAATACCATAAGAAGTTTCCTTGTTCTAGTTTCAGCACACACATAGCATTTAACCATCCCTGCTTGTACCCCTCATTATTCGACTACTGTAACCGAGCATCACGATAACACAGAGCTTTATTATAACCAGCCATCCAAAATTCTCTGGGATATTTATGAAATTGATAAGTCATTCTCTCAAGCTCCTCGTAGAGTTTTTTCACCAAAATATCCTTACTTTCTAGTGCAAAATTTTGGTTGGAGAGTTGATCGGTAAGAAATTGCATTTTCTGAGACATTTTGACTAAAGCTTGAGTTTTGGCTTTTATCTGAGCAGCCTGATTTGTTAAAGTTTAGTCAGTCCTAGTCTCTTTAAGACTTCTTCGAACAGCTCTACCTTTACCCCTTGAAGAGGATGTAGGTTTGGCTCATTTCAAAGTCTCCAACTCTTCTCTCAAGGAAACATTTTCAGTTTATAAAAAGGAATAGCCTTCGTCGTTGACCGGAATCAAAGCTCCCGAGGAAGAAGAGGCAACATATTTAAGTTATTTTAGTTCTTCTTGCAACGCAACATTCTTTTCTTTCAACAGTTTGGCAATGTGCCTATGTTCTTCGACCTCATGGTTTAGAACACTTTCTCTTTTCTTATGAGCAGAGAGATACTTATCATAACCCCGATCAGCGCTCAGTTGTTGGTATTTTTCCTCGTAACCTTCATGCAGAAGTTTAGTGGATTCTTCGTATTGCTGTTGAAGTTCCTCGATCGTTCCTTGAAAATCTTCAATCATTTCATAATAAGCCACATTGTTGGCCACAGTACGATCAAGTAAACACTTCAAGTACTGGTAAGCATCGATTGCTCGTTTAGAGGCATCAGATCCAAGGATGTCGATTGTTTGGGCCTCAATAAAATCTGCATGACCAGCTTTGAAATAATCGTTGCATTTCTTCATCAACTCTGTATCATTAGCTGATAAGAGTTCCATCCTGGCCACAAACTAGCAAGGAGAAAATAAAATGCATCAACAATGATACAAAGCAAATCAAAGAAAGATGCGAGATAAATAATAAAAGTTCATTCTTATTCATCATACAAAAGGAAAATACATTCCAAGTTACAACCGAGGAAAAAAGAAAATAACATCATTAAAGAACCGAATAACTTTAAACCTTCTCCTTATTCCCTACAATATCTTCAGTTGGTTTGGAGGGAGGAGCAGGTTGCTTGGAAGGCACTGGGGGTTGCTCGGTAGAAGTGCTTTCTTGTTGAACTTGCTCGGAGGGTTGGGGAATAATAGCAACAGGTACTTATTCTTCTACCATCACAGAAGACTCATCAGATGTGGCTTCATCTTCTTATTCTTCGCCAATGATAGGAGGAGGGCCATGAGGGTGTTTCTGAAATAATTCAGAATCGCCCGAAACACTCAATTCTTTCCAGGCTGTAACCCATCCATCTCTAAAATACTTCAGGCTGGCATATTCCATCTGACAAGTAATGGAAGTTAAGGCCTTGTTCCATCCTTTATCCCAGCCAAAGCTAAAAGACTTCTTTACATCAGCTTTCCTCTTCACTTTCTCCGATGAAGCGCGTTCCTCAGCAAGCTTCACTTTTTCTTTCAACTCTTTCTTATGTCGTTCAGCCTCTTTTAGCTTGGCCTCAATTTCCTCAGAAGATTTCAGCTTATTCTCAAGCTCTTTCTTACGTCGTTCAGCTTCTTCAAGCTTGCCATCAACCTCCTTCAATTTGTTCACCAACTCTTTGGAGTCACTTACAGCTTGATCTCGAGTTGTCTTGACAGATTGAAGTTTATTCTCCCAAGCAGCTTTATCTTCCTCGTACTTCTGACGAGATTCATTCAAAGATCGAGTTAAATCAGCAAAAGCCTCTTCCACCCCATCCGAGTAAATGGAAGCCCTGATAGCTTCATCTTTTCTTCAAGATTCTATTAACGCACGTTATAAACTGATAAAGTAAAGAGCTCAACTCATAATATGAATACAACATTTGGAGAGGAAGTAATAAGGATGATGATACTTACTGACGCAATATATTGGGCAGCTAAATTAGTGATTTTCTCTCGAGAAAGGGAATCCTCAGCAACTCGATATTCGGGAATGATCCAAGATTTGATCAAACCTTTGGTCGAGCTCGGAGCGACGAGAGCTGGAACAGTAGTTCTCAAAGGACCCTCAACATCAGAAGGTTGAGTAACAGTTTTTATAGGTCTTTCAGTGAGACCTCTTCTCAATCTCCTTAGAGGAGCACTTTCACTCAAAGGTGCTGCCTCTCCTTGTGTAATGGCAACACCTTCAATCAGAGGTGCTGCCTCTTTTGGAACAATCGGGGGCTTCTTACCCACCTCCTGGACAGTTGTAGTTGTTCCCTTAGATGGAGCAATGTCCATTTTCTTCGTTCCCTCAGCGGGGACATCCCCTTTAATTTTCTTTGACCCATCAACACCAGGGGCATCTTTGACAAAGAACTCAGGCATCTTCCTTTTCTTAGTCATCAAATCGACAATGGAAGTATCCAAATCAGAAGAAGATTCTCCCACACTTGCTTGAGATGTTGGTAGTTGATCAAGGTCAATTATCACAGGAGGTACAATAGGACGGGCAATGAAAGACGAGGTGGTGTTTTTGTATCTCAACAAATAAGAAGCAGCTCTAATGTGCTCCCCAACAACTACTTGATGCAAACTCCAGATAAGTTTTAAATCTTTTATGTTAATGTCAATCTCTTTTGGGGGCTTCCTTTTACTGTCAACTGTAACAAACAAATTAATATCAGTGACGAATTTCATCAAATATAAACAAAGCTAAATTCAAAAACTAAAAACAACCTATCCCATTGCCATAAAGCGGACATCTGGGACCTTGGTACACATCATTTCCATTTAATGGGGGGTGTTGCCAATTTTTCATCACAACCCCATGATCAAAATAGTCCTTGTTGGCATCGGGGAGATTGACAACTAAAGCTCTATTCGAATACCTAGTTTTTAAATAAAAAATAGTGTCACTGGTAACCCATTTACAAAAGTACATAATTTCAGGAATTCTTAGGTGGGTTCCATGAATTTGATTAAACCTATATACGCCATTAACTACCCTCCATGTATGTGGAGCTACTCTTGCAGGTACAATATCGAAGTATTGGCAAAACTCCAAACACAGGGGATTTGGCGGAAAAGAAAAACCACACTCCGCTACAAAAAGGGAGGGAAAGCAATGTCCCTCCGTCAGAGAAAATAAATCAGAAAGACAGGGAGGCTCCTCCAAAATAACCCAAGGGGGTATTGAAAAATCAGTCCGAAATTTATCTAAAGATTCAATAAGGTAAACCATGATGACTAAAGCAAAGAAAGAGGAAGGAAGAAAATCTTATAGAAAACGGAGAAATCTGCTAATGACGGACGACGGAAAGAACGACAGTACAAAATAGAGAGAGAAAATAAAGAGTTCAGAAATATGGGTGTGAAAAGTAGAAGACGATTGGATTTCTGTCGCATTTAAATACCTTGCATAGGGAAAAGAGAAAAGAAATGATTACCAAGAAAAATGTTCGCGTTTTCGGCGGTTAAATAATGTAAAAGGCGCAAATATCGAAGTCACTGCTAAAGATTCAAAATATTTGCAAGTTTGCCATTTCGCGCTCAAGTGACAAAAATACAAAAGAAATTTCTTAAGTGTGGGAGATCTGTAATCCGAACAACTTTTGGTCAAAATGTTCCACACTCTTTAATGTAACTTTAACTGTGAAACATTGGGGGCTTCTGTTGATACAAAAACTAGTCAGCTGACATGGACCAACTATATGAAGACATGTGTTAACCTACGTGGCAAATATATACTTTCACCGAATAAATTAGCATCCCGAGCAACCTAGCGTACAGAGAAACTTAAGCGCATCGAGCAACTCAAGTGGTCCGAGCTACCTAGCGTGCAGAGCATCTAACCAGGAAAACCAAAAGACAACTACGTATTCAATGAGTGTCAGATTTAATGTGCATTATTATTGTACAGATGTATATGTCTACTAAATGACAGCATGTTGCCTTTTCATATGTACACTCTCAAGGCTATAAATATATTGTAACCCAATCATAAGGGGGGACTTTTGGATCACTTGTAAGCCCATCATTGAGATTCAAGCAAATGCTCAGCAATACAACAACAGTGGACGTAGGCCATTTTCATAAGGCTGAACCACTTTAAAAATCCTTTGTTTTATTTATTCATTTTTATCTGTGATTAATTAATTAGATTGTATCTAGTTTTTTACATCAACAAAGACCTAAATACTTATTCAACTTCTTCGTCTTTAAGGTCTCGGCGTATAAATCTCTAAACGTTTTTTGGAGCTCACTTTCACCCTCACTCTCAAACTCACCATCACTCACACTCGAAGCACTCAAATCATCATCGGGGCTTTCATGTGCACAAATATCCTCATCATCATGGGACAAACTAGGTGTGCTCACGTGACTCGCCATAAAGGCGACAAACTTATCATGTGATGACTCATCCCTGGAATCATTCACCTCTTCCTCACTATTGCTAAGAGTAGCGGAATTAACAGTCTTCTTTTCATTTATCTTTAGCCTAATGGTACACTTAAATGCCTTGTTCCATTTTCCCTCGCACTCAAAACATATCTCCAATTCCTTTTTCTCTTTCTCACCGCTTTCATTGGCTTCTTCTTTCTTTTTATTTTTCTCAAAAAAAAATTTATTGAAAGATTTTTCTTTTAAAAATTTGAGAAACTTTTTTAAAATTTGCGCAAACAATGCCATATCATCAAAATCAAACTCCCCCTCAGACTTGGACTCGTAAACTCTCTCTTTCTTCTTCTTTTTTATCTTCCTAGACACTTCCCCACTCTTCCTAGATTGTGCCTTAAGTGCAAATCCTCTATTCTCAGGCTTAACGGTTTTGGAAAACATGTCGATCACATAAGTTTGAAGGTCTCTTACGAGTTCTTCTAACCTAAGTGTATCTAATATCCCCAAAGAATTTAAAATAGTGACCTTAGGAATAAAATGGGATGGACGTGACCTCAAAATCCTTTTTAACAAGCCTCGTCTTCAATTTACTCACCCAAATTAAAACTCGTGTTGATTATGTCTGACAACCAAACATAAAACTCGTCAAACACTCAGACTCAGACATCATGATTGTCTCAAATTGGGTGGTTAAATTTTGCAACTTAGACACCTTAACCGTGTTGGTACCCTCATGTCTCAAATGGAGAATATCCCATGCCTCTTTAGACGTGGTGCACGTCATAATACGGTGGAACTCGTCAGGACCGGCGGCTCCAGAAATAGCACTAAGGCTACTGGAATTAAAATTACTCAATGTAAAATCATCCTCAGTCCAGTCCAACACATATTTGAGAGAAGTGACATTATTAACGGTGACAGTGGGAGGAGTTTACCCTCTTTCACAAACAATCCAGGCACGTTCATCAATTGCTTTTAAACTAGATTTTGTGTGGACTTTCTAGTAAGCATAATTCATCCCAACAAAGACTAACAAACGATTATATAAGTTATCTATCGATAAATTGCAAATTTTCAAAATCAGATTTAAAAAAAATTGATATCACAAAATTTTTTAGCAAAAAAAGAATTACTCAATAAAATAGAGTAACTCGCTCTGATACCAATTTGAGAATGTTGTGTGATACCGATTACTTGTTGGATTCGCAAATTTCTAATTTTTAAACTTATTTAATTAGAGTCAATCTTTAATCCAAATTAATTAAACCCTAAAGCATGTATCTAGGTGAATAAATTACCCATGCCATCATAAAACAATCATAAATTCTTGGACACATTAATTTTAGGAAAAATCCCGTGAAAGGACAGAACCTTTATCTCTATAAATGTTTACAAATCGCAACGTACAATACACTTACAAAAATCTTCAATGAATTTACCGCAACAAACTCACATAGGCTAAAATCTCAAAATCAGCATTAGACTCCCGCAAGAACCCATAAGAACCGCAACTCTGTCTCCAGCAAGGAACACCATCGAGTCTTCCCAAGTGATCGCAATTGCCAGCCAATAACTCCCTCAAGAGATACCAAATCAGCAGTAGAGATTTCGTATCTATAAGAGAAACTTCAACAAAATTGTGTCTTGGGTTCCAAAATTATTCACTAAAGTAATTGGGATGATTTGTGAATCGAAAACAAAATTTTTAAGCCCTAAAAATGAAGACAAAAATTATGCAGATTTGCAGTTTTCGTTCAGTAAACGTCTTAAGAAAAAAAGGACTCATAAAAAGGTATTTATATAAAAAACTTGAGCCAGTGGAGTCGTTCGAACGAGATGTCAAGGTCGTTTGAACGACAATAAATGTCGTTTGATCCATGATCGCGTGACCTATCTAACGACCTATTAAAACATAAAGGAGTACGAGGTTGTTAAATGAAAATATCAAATGAGCTTCTGGCGACCTATTGCGCGACATCCAATGTCATTTGAAGCTACCATTTAAACGACATATCAATGTTGTTTGAACAACCGAAGCGAAAAATATTTTCTTCTAAAACTCAGCCTATAGGTCTTAGAAAAATTATTTTGGCTCAATAAAATGCCTCAGGTGATAAAAATATTTTAGAAAAAATATCATAACACTTAAATGAAACATTAATGAACTTTAAACACAACGTTATCAAAATCAATCTTGCGGAAGCTTATTATTAAAAAATATTGATATTCGAATTTTTCGTCTTGACCAAATGATCGTGAACATTCTTCGAAGGGTGTAACGGTATACGACATACTCAATGTAAAACGGACTATGTAAAATATGTCCTTACAATATACATGATAGATATAAGATTGAGGTAAATATACACAAAAATAAGATAAAGGAGAAAAGGCAACATACAGGAAGGTGCATATGCACACATGTAAAAAATAATAACACCCATGTAGGAATAGAGTTTAGTCGTCTTAAAAAATTCCCCAGTAAAGTTGTTACTGTGGACATTCCGGGGGCTTCCCCCTTCTTCTTCCCATTTTTCGGGGGTTCCCTTTGGTGTGCGCATGGTATTGCACCTTTTCCCAGAGCACCCAGCCTTCGACAGAGTGTGGTAATGTGTAGAGATAGAGTCGTTAGCCTATTTTGCACAAAACATTCAAAAAAATATCGTCGCCTTGAGAGAACGACATCAAGCACAATACGAATGCTTGCGTAACCAAGTAGTTCAAAGGTCCGGGGATTAAGTTATGGAATGGGAAGGTATTAGGAACCCATCCCCCCCTTTTGATCTCTCATGGGCATGTGTTAATCTTCTCCTGTTAGACTCTGTGAAGTGTGTGCTCGTGTGCATAATATAAGTGAAGAATGCAATCATTCAACTCGCGTCATGGAGAAGGATGGAGTGAATTCATCCTTAGGAGTGTTCTAAAAAATAATAATTTAAAATATAATATGAGTGTTTGTCGAATCACAATTCGCTATGGAAGAGCGAATGTGTATATCGGACGAAACATAAGCATGTAAGAATATGAACTTATAAAGACTATGTATATAATAGGATGGAAACATATAAACATGCATAAAGGGAGGACTCGAATCTCGGGATTTACCCAAGACGACTACATAGCCCAATGGGATTTAAAGTCCACGTAGTTTGCATACATCATGGGGTAGGGTTTAATCCATAAATCCAAATGGGGGATTTCTCTTATGTGTGTGTGTAGAGAGAGAAAAATATGTTTTAAAAGTGAGGATGTGAGATGAGAATCGCTCTTTTGGAATTTCTAGATAAACCCTCTTTTTTTTTTCTTTTTTTTTTATCAAAATAGAATATGTGCAAATACAACTAATAAAGGTTTGAGATTAATGTACGTGATGTAATGAAATAAACTGCTAAAGTAGAAATAAAGTAAGTAATACTAAAATTAAAGAAAATGATGAAGAATTGGACCTTCTTATAAATGCTTGATGATGATCTTGAGTGTAGATATACTGATCTTGCAATGGGAAGAGAGTGGTATGAAGAGATGGGGGGAATTTACTAGAAGAAGTAAGAAAGTGATGGAATGGAATGTGGAAAATGGATTTTTTAAGAAGGGAGCAACTCTTAATTCGAGACAATGTTCTCTGAATTGTTGAGAGGGATATTCAAGGGTGCTTTTCAAAGTGAAGTCGTGTCCTCTATTTATAGGGCCAGGGGGTGCCAATCGACAGGGTCTTGTACCTACCTATCGGTATAAAACCTCAGGCACACTACCGATAGGCAGGGTCTTGAGGGTGCCATTCGACAATCTGGGAGAGGTTTTTCTGAAAAAATGATAATAAAATGCAATCCGTAATTCAGAAACGTGCATGGAGAAGACCGTTGGAAAGGGTATTCAAATCCCTTTAAGAATTCATGAGCCACTACCGAGTCCAGTGTAATACCCCATATTTTTAATGATTTAGATAATTATGGGATTATTTGAATTAAAAAGTGAGAATTTAATTGTTAATTAATCCGGATTCAAATAAATATTAACTAACGTGCCAAGGGTTAATACTTAATGACTGACTATTACTGTGTAATATGTAATATGGAACTATATACTTCGATAAATTATCAAGAATAAGAAATACGAGAATTTGGTAAATTAAGTCAGGCGCGCGTGTGAGTCGTGTCGGGACTAATTTAATGGAATAAAAAGATTAATTATTTTTGGTAACTCGTATGGTCCTTTCGAGTGCGTCGTTGAGTCCAAAAGGGTCGAGATAGTCAAAATAGTATACACGGGTATTTAGTTTGAGTCCCGGGGCAATTTTAGGCCCAACCGGTGCCTTGAGAGGGCATTATGGTAAATTGTATTTTGGGGTTTAATTAATGGACAAAAATTAAGAGTTATTTTATCATCCAAGAGAAATCCATTAGGGTTAAAAGATACAGAAAGTAAAGAACGACCATAGAAGGTGTGAGGGAGAGCAAATTCCAAGAGGGAAGGCCCAAATTAACACCGCTTTGCACAACCATCACCACCATCGTGTAGATTGGAACAAGAGGAACATGCCCATACCAACAACATCAAGAAATCAGATGACTAATTCGAGACAAGTGTTTACTACTTGCTTTCCTTTAGCAATAACCATATTCATATTAGTATAGGGTTATTTTAATATGTATTGTTCATAAAAAGTGATGAAAAATTGGAGATTTAGGATGTATAATTCGAATCTGAGATTAATTAGATTGATCCCTTCTATGTAAGATAGAAATTACGTTTTGACGAACTTATGTGTAGAACGAATCTGGAAATCACGTGATCTTGAAAAATAATTTGAAGAACTAGGCTTTTAATAATTAATTTGGGGATTTCTTATTTCTTGATGATTCGTAATGATTGAATGATTCTAGGATGTTAGAATCCATATATAATTGTTAGGATTTGAATTGGGACTGGTTCGAGGGACATGTGAAAGTCGCTCAAACGACTTGGCTTTCTGGTTCGAGCGACGGGTCCAAATTCTGGAAATTTCCATTTTTACCCCAAATTAAGTTGCAAAATTAATTTAAGTGAGAAAACTGTTGATTGAGGAACTTAGCCTAGTGCAAAATTTTTAGGAAGAAGGTGGGAAATTCTACTTTAAATGGTTGGAACGGAAGGTTGACCTTGGAGATTACGTAAGAGTTAGTAATCGAATTAATATATATAATACGTAAAAATGATAGAATAATACGTATGGGATATATATAAATGATTTGGTTGGGTATACCTGTAAATATTAATAGGATGTGTGGATACCTATTACATGCTTATATTATGTGTATGACATACCCAGCTGCTTTCTATCACGGGAGGTGGTGTAGAGACAGTCTTATCATGGGTGACCTTCGGGGGATTATTGACTTGTATCTCAGAACATAAGACTGTGAAGACTTATTAGTGAGTGGATAAGTCAGCTGACTATAGGAGCGTAGGTATGTGCGTGACCCATAGATATGTAAACTATGTTTCCCTCTACTATTTGTGTTTTGTATATATGGTTCGTGGGAGATTTCCGAGCCGATAGTCCTTATTGGAGTACGAGATGTACCGGGACATGATAACAGAGTATGCAATGCACTACAGGCTTAGCCTTGGGGTGCTGTATTAGTATATGTATATTATAGTGATGAAAATGTATATGTATACTTGTGCTATTCCTACTATGAGATAATTGTAGGTTATTGGGATACTACAATCTAAAGTGACATAAACTGTGAATACTTAACTTAGTGTGATAACACTTAACCGAATTAATAAATGATGATATTAATAATGTGGAAAACTGGGAATTATAGGTTGCTATCATGAGGTATAACTCAAAGTAAATATTTATCTAGTTAGAAGGGTTACGGATGGCTAGGTGAGAATAGATGTACGTTAGGCGTGCACTTTAGCTGAGGGGTGAGAATCTCATGTGAGAGTTCGAACTAACATGGAATTGATACTTGCTTAATTGAAAATTTTAAATACTTACTGAAATAAATATTTTTATACCTCAGGCTCTGACCCATTTCTTACATCTCTTTTATTTCTTGCTATATATATATATATATATATATATATATATATATATATATATATATATATATATATATATATTATCAGGTACTCAGCCACAGGGACACCAGGCATAGAGCTTTTGTTTACTTGGCGTGCTACAGCTGTTGTGGAAGTTGTAGGTTTTTGCTTTAGACGACTCCATCGTTTCACTCAGTTCTAGATAGACTATTCATTGAGGTCATGTGTAGCCCATTCCTTAGACATTTTTATCAGAGAATGTATTCAGTTTACTTTCCTTTCATTTCAGTTGGATTTGTTATTACTATGGTTCTTAGTTTAGAGTTTTGAACTGGAATGTTTCATCCGGCCTTATTTACTTCAATATGTGATTCGGATTCAGTATTTGCATTAATTAATTACGTGGTGGATGGATTATGTTTACATTCTTGGATTATTAATTGAATGATTGTTTAAAAAATATATATATATATATATATATATATATATATATATATATATATATATATTTGACACTAGCTTAATTAATTATTAGGTGGTTAATAAGGTTATTATGTTTTCGACAGTGATGCTAAGAATGAACCAACCGAACATTTTGTTTTAAATTTTATAAAGGACTGATCATCCGATATTTAATTGGGCGGGGTGTCACATCCAGGAGTTGACCGAGGTCAAACGGGGCCCAAAAGAACCCTTTGGTCATAGGATATAAAGTTTTCGAAGGAAAATGGATCTTTAGTCTGAACCGTAAGTCCTATTCACACACGGGATGGATATTTGGAAAAGGAATTCAGTTCCCTTCAAGATTTCATTCCTGTTCGTTCGGTTCAGAGAGTTAATTGAGGTCAAACGGGGCTCGAAAGAGCCCGATGACCCTTTAGAGTAAAATGAGCCATTCGTCCGTACTGTAAGGCTGATTCACGCATGGGGTGGACTGTTGAAAGGGTTATTTAGTTCCCTTCAAATATTCATTGAGTTTATCTTAAGATGGAGAGTTGACCGGAGTCAAATGGGGTCCGAGAGCCCCCGTGCCCTCTAGATCAACTTTCGTGGTAAAATAAATCATTCGTCTAAACTGTAAGGCCGATTCACGTATGGAATGGACAATTGGAAATACGATTCAGACCCTTCAAAGATTTATTAATATTTCACTCAGACAAGAAAGTTAATCAGAGTTAGGCGGGGCCCGAAAGTGCCCGACGGCCTCTAGATCGGTACTCAGAGTATGACCTAGGGGTTGAGGTGAATGAGTGAGTGCTAAGGACCTAAGGAGGTGCTTAGGTTGGGGGGGGGGGTCCTCGGATGGGGTGTCGACACTCATATAGATTATAGTAGAGAAGAATTAGGATAAGGTACTTAGTAATGTCATTTGTTTATAATCCGTGGATATGACCACTCTATAATTTGGATAATAAACTTTTAACATTTTATTATTAAATCATTTTAGGGTATCCCTAAGTGTTTCCATATTAATTTAGTATACATTGGACAAGAAACTTTTTAGATTCTCATGAAACTAACTACTGATGAAGTGTTGGACAAACTACTGAGAGAGTTCATCAAATAAAGTGACCTAACTGATGGCAATAGATTTCAACTGTGTACGAGTAACCCACTTAAATGTGGTAGAGAACACCTTATACGTGATATGATTTAAGCACCTTTATAAGTTTATGGTCATCTGACAAGTGTTTAAATGATCTCTCGGGCCTAAAATTCAATAAAAATCTCAATGGTGAGAAGTAATCTATCTAACCTAGGACAATCAAGAATATCATGGCTGAACGATGAGTCTCGATGCACAAATAAGTGTTGTAAGGATTTTCACATGATTCAGGGGGAGGAGGGGGAAACAAACCCTTTTCCACTACCTATTCATCAACGTGTGTTATTAATTGAATGAATGGTGACATTTTTGGCTAAAAATCACATGTCCAATAGGAGGGACACAATAGGAGTTCTCTTTCAGCGTTTAGACCTATGCCACCATGATTATGCACTCCATTAACTTTTTCTCATTATTCTAATTCAAAGTGAACTAAAAAAGGTATCACACCATCTTTGACTGGAAAGGGATCATCAACAAGTTATTAATCATTTCCATGCCCCATAGTTTAGTTATTTTGAAAGTATATAATGATTTGAATGATCTAACTCGGCAGTGCTCACTGTTGGACCATAATATCATTGATGACCTGAGTAATATGGTGTTAGATCATGACCATGATCGTATTTCCCACATACATCACCAAATATGTGGATTCTAAAATTAACACCACAATATATGTAATGTTGGGAATATAATCACAAGCAAAAACACATAATGTTTGCTTATGTGTAATAAGTGTGTGCCGATAATTGAAGTGCAAGCCACACACAAGTAATAAAGCCCGGTAAGTACGAGTTAAATTTTATGGGGATTTGTCAGGTTATTAATCAATTACACATATATGGGCATTTTATCAAACATGTTGTGTGGATATTAAATTTAATGTGAATTTAGTTGAATTGAGTTAAGGTAAATGAAAATTAAATACAAATGAAAGTAATTGAGACTTTGAATATGAATGAGAATGTTAGGTAAATTGAACTCAATAAGAATTTTTACATAAATGATTGATTGAATATAAATATCTATTTATTTGGTCAATCTTTGTGTAAAATCAAGTATTGAATGGGAAGTTATTAACCAACAACACTTTATTAAGGTCTAAAATGAATAGTTAAAACTGAATGAATCGGAGTTATATATAATCCACCAACTATCCATATTGCTTGATAATATAGATGAAGAGAAATCCTTAAATTCATAACTCAACTTCACTAAACTATATAGTTTATAATCAATTAGTGGCTATTTAAATATAATACATATTGAATTTACTACACGTTTCGCATATATCTAGCAATTCATAACTAAGAAATACAAAAAATAAAAATAGACGAAATATGAAAGAAAGCAATAAAGCCAAAGATCTTTAATAAAATTCAGGATATAATCTTCTATTGTTCTCCTAAATGCTAAAATCTCTTTTTATCTCAATTTACCACTCTATAGAGTTCTCCGAGTAGAAGATATGATCTCCCTTTAAGCTAAAATGATGAAAAAGAAAATAAAAAAAAGTTAAAATACCACTTTCATGTCGTCATCTCCAGTAATGTCTTTTTTGTAAATAATTTAGGAATGAAAATAATTTTTAATGGAGAAAATCGATTTTAACATGGTAAAAAATGATTTTCCAATTGTCAACAAATACCAAAATTGATTTTCCTCAATTCAAATAATAATTAGCCCTCTACTATATTGTTCCGAAGAGATAAACGTCCTCCTTTATAGGTTGGACATACCTTTTGGTACTAAACAAGCTTCGCTTTACATTTGGGAAGTTTCCTTAGTTTTAAAAAATCACATATTTAAAGTCAAACAACATATAGCTATCCAAATCTATGTATGCACATAAGTATAGCTGAAATGGTAGGAAGTAAGGGCTCGAGGGATCTATGTTACTTATATATGTACAATATTTGGCTTTAATCAATGTTAGTGGTTTATCTTGGGCCCATCCTATATCCACGAGAAGAGGATAATATTCTTTTTTTAATTGAAATAGTTGCAAATCTCTCCCTACATTCGATTACTAAGTCTCTTATGTTAATGTAAATCTAAAATACTTGATATATAATGGACTTTAAAATATATAAGAATCCTAATACGATTTTTTGCATGGATATACTATTGTGAGGCTTGTGTACTTGTGATTTTTTTTAAATCGGTTTTCCTCATTAACTCTCTTTGTTTGAGAGGTCTGTCACCTTAGTCTTTTGATATTTCGATTCTTACACAATTGGGGTTAACAATAGTTTAAACACACCCACATCACATTACATACCAGCAAACATCTATGTTTATATATCGTTCATCACATTTGTCTACGTTGAATTTATTTTTATATATTATAATACCATACTTTTGTAATTTTTAATAGTACATATGAATAAATATATTAATTTTGATATTTCGTTGGGATCAAAATGTAGTTTAATAATTTTTTTAATTATTGTGTTCATTTCTTGAAGGTCAAATGATATTTTTCCATCCAAAACATCTAAATGTCGATAATTGTTGCTTCTTGATTGGTGTTTGTCCCCCATGTCTGCCACACACACACTTTTAACACTGTGTAATACATGTTTCACTAATTTCATGACACGTATCTTAACGTATTCATTAATTACTAGAATTACTAAAGTGTCCTTATTTGAATGGTTATAGCATATTTTTTATGACCACCCTCAGCCGCAGACTTCAAAAATTGAATTAACCAAAATCGTTATATGTACATACCTTAAGATATATATATATATATATATATATATATATATATATATATATATATATATATATATAGAGAGAGAGAGAGAGAGAGAGAGAGAGAGAGAGAGAGAGCTTTACGTATAAGATGGGGTTTTAACAAAATTTTGAATATTTATTTTTCCAATGGTCCAATTTTGACATTTTTGGGTTATGATTTGTGACTACATGTGGTTGAACTACAAACAATAGCAAAATAGTTATTTATAACCTTTTTATAATAAAAACTTATATTAAACATGAATCTTGTTTTATATATCTTATGGAAATATGTAATGGAAGTTGTGTTTTTTTCAAATTTAATGAAGAAGATAACTTTTTTCGATGTAACACAATAATTTGCGAGTATACTTTGTCTAATATTTTACACAAAATTACTATGTGACACCCCATAAAATTCATAAAAATATTGACCAGTTCTAAGTATAAATAATACGAGAGTCAAAACAATTTGTATCATTTTAAGCCCGACTTAAATTCCATTCGGTATTAGTTTTTAAGAACCTATGAATTTTTGCACGTGGCTAACTAGAAGGAAGGGTATCTATGATTGATGTGTAGATATCTGTGATATAAACTCGGAATCCCATCATTTTCAACTTGTTGGCAAGATTAAATTTAGCGTGCATAAGGCGCGAGACATCACAGTCTGTGCCAATGCTCTCTGTACGCAATTGTATCCATAACGGGTGGATTTTTTTCCACCTTCTCCAACAACGTAACCAAGGTTAAGGCTACATCGGGATTATGCGTGTGAAATATATTTTGTATAACGTCATTCCAGTTTTCTGATAGGGAAAATAGAATACGATCGAACAGGTAATCTTGTCGAAAATTAACTCAACGATTTAGAAAGTAGTTAAATTGTTCAATCTTTTTATTTTCATACCTATAAATAGGAGTACCCTCTATATGACGCTCACTGATAAAAGAGTTACGTGTGATGTCCAATTGTAACCTCTCCAACTCTTGTTGCCAGTGATTATCACCGTGCCTCATTTTTCCCGAGAAAAATATACGAGGGCGTGTATATTAGGGTATATTAGTTTAATTAAGGTTTTGATAATAAAGAAAGGATTTTGAGTATATTAGTTTGATTAGGGTGAAATCTAAAATACTCAATTAATTTCAAACTCTAAATAATGCAATTTATCTTAATCCCTAAGTAACCGCATTCAGTCAATACTAATAATACTCAATTAATTTCTAACTCTAAAAATTTCAAGCGCTAAATGACAATACCCTTAAATTTCGCAATTTATTTTAATCCCTAAGTAGCCACAGTCAGTTAATACTAACAATACTCAATAAATACCCTTAAATAATGCAGTTAATTTTCTACCTCTAAATAACAATTCCCAATCAATGTTAACAATACCCAATAATAAATAATGTAATAAAATTCAACTCCTGAATTTAAAATCCATTTTCTTAAAAAACAGTATACACACATACACACATATTCACCCACAAAGTCACACGTATACACACACATAAATACACACATAGATGTACACACACATACACACATATACACATATATATGTGACACCGTGCCTAATAAAATAACGGGTCATCAGTCCCATATAAAATTAAACAAGAATCTCATTTGGTTCATTCTCAGCATCACCGTCGAAAACCTTTTTAAAACTTACTAATTACCTAGTATTAAAAAAGAAACGATGCCAAATTTTATCTTTTTATCAAACAACAATAACAACATGCGGATGAATATAATTTAAACCATTCACACAATCACTAAGTCAACCATAAAAATGAATAAATACAATCTTTGCCAAATAAACCATTGGCTGCAAAATTCAAATTAGAAAACATAAGCCACTAGAAATGATAAAATAAGTACATCATCTAACTGAAATAAATGAAAGAACTAGGACGGCATGCCCAAATGAAATACTGACTGCATTCTACTCTAGGAATGAAATAACTGAAGCGGTTAATACAAAATCCTATAACATCCACATATGTCGCAGCTGCGTAACCCTGGAATAGAAACAATCCTGGCGTCCCTGTGGCTGGACACCTAAAAGGTTATGAAAATATTTTATAGCAAGGGTTAGAACCCAAAACATTTTGAAAATATTTAGCAAGTGAATTAAATTGCAGTAAATTAAAATGCACACCTAACGCTTTTCTATATAACCCACTTACTCACCTACCTCGTAACTAGTTCTCGATGATATCCTTCCTGTCACACTACTCTAACCTGAGTATGTTTAATATATGATTTATAAGTTATTTATCATATTAACTTAATTAATCATTTCTCATTTGGGACCATATAACTTTTTCACGAATTATATGAGATATCAATACAATTCACATCATGTATTTTACCCGTATATAAATATCTACACCATATATACGTATCATCATATTACAACATTCACACACATGCTGTAAATATATATATCCATCCTCTCAAGTAAACACTCACCGGATGTTCTCTAAAATTCTTTCAATCCAGGTATACTCATCTGCTTGGACCTCCTGACACAGTTAGCTCCCCCAATTAGTGAAATAAAATAAATGAAGTGGAGGCGGTCATAGTTCCATCTGGAAATGAGACCGAATCATACCCAAGACGTCTCACCCTACTTACATACGCTATGACCTGGGGACTATACTCGCCTTGTTCTTCGAGCCAGGGGATTCATCCACATCGCGCAACCTCCCATGATAGCACTAGAGGGGTATGTATTCCTATAAATATTATTCACACAAATATTTATAAAGAACACAAATATATATATATATATATATAATTAAGCCAGGCTACTCCCTGCACAATTACCGTAACACTAGCCTAACATTCCCAAGTCTATATACCGACTTGTAATAAAAATAATTCTCACAGTTATTTATTTATCACTCGAGTTGTGTCACCCAACTAAATTTCCCAGACTTGCTCCTTCGGTCCGAAATCCCATCTTATAGAACTTATTCCTCAAATCCCACACATTAAGGTTAACACCCTTTTTATTTTGAATATTCCATAATTTATTATATAACCCTATAATAAATTAATTCGGCTAAATCCGTACCTAAGCCCTCGTAGCACTAGCCCCAAAAATATACCCGAGTCAATATCTCGGCTCAAATTTAATGAATCACGCATTAATTACTTTATTATCTAGGGGTCACTCAACCAATATACCCGGACTCACTCACTTGGCCCGTAAATAAAATAATCAGAATTTATTATTCAAAATTCTTCTAAAAAAGTTTTGCACACTTATTAATCGAAGGCAATTAAATCACTCAATGTCCGCCTAAAGTTTCCTTTGGGATTATCACCCTAATTGTCCCATTAAATTTCACATAAACCAACCTAACTATAGCCACCAAAAACAAAGCCCCAAAGCAGTAAACCTAAAAACTGAACCCAGAGCCGAAACAGGGGAAGGAGAAAAACTGTCAGCGGTATCCAATATCGTTTTAACGACTGGTCGATCGTTCGAAGGACGATGGCCATTGCTCGAACGGAAACCAGGTCATTCGAACGACCCTGGCTCCCTCTCTCCTTATTCTCCATCCAAATCCCAATCTGCCAATAATGAAACTTAAACCAGAAACACGGTTTCAATTCTACAACAACAAATAACAGAGATACTAAACCCAAGATTTCAAGAATCCTCAGATCTTAATTTAACGTTCACATAGCTTAAAGGTTAAATAATAAACTCTCAAATCTTCTACAGATTAAATCTAAATTTATTTAACCTAATTTAAATGTCAACAAACCCAAAAACTACATAATCCTATCACACTCACTATGACATGAATTGAAAACTGCAATTAATTTAAAAGCAAGTTTAACCACCTGCCTTAGGGTTCTTAGGGTCCGAATCCTTTGCTGAAGATGATGATTATTTGATGAAGAACACACACCTTTGTTCTTGATTTTGGCTCCCATGTTTTCTCCAATTGAACCCAATTTCTTTTTTCTCTCAATTGGATTTTCTAAAATGTGTTATAGTTGCTACACCCTCTCACTTTTAGTGTTTAATAACTCAATTGCGCTTTTAGGCTTGTGGACGTTATAAAAAAGGCCCGAACACTCTTATGTGGGCTTAAATATGACTAAAAATACCCCCGAGACCAATCTACTACCCATGGGTACTCTTTTCTAACTATTTTGACCCATCCGGACTCAACCTCGTACTCATAATTGCCATCTGAATTATTTTATGACATTCTTCAATTTTGACCTCCAAATGCGACGCAAAAATAATTCGAACAATTAAATCTCAACTCGCTAAATTAGATAGATCCTCTAATTTAAATAAATTCTCCAAATCATAAATTTAATTTCTCTAAATTAAATAAATTATATTTCTCCAAAAAATAATTAAATTAAAGTCCTCGAATTTACGAGGTGTTATAATATACACACACATACACATAAATATACACACACATACATAAGCATATACACACGTACACACACAAACACATACATACACATAAATACACACACATTCACATACATATACACACTAGAGTTTGAATAAAAAACATAAAAAATAGCGTTTACCTCGCCGAAATCGCATAGAGATTGAGAGAGAGATTGGCATGGAAAGAAATGAAAACGAGGCATAATGATTTTAGTATAAGGGCACTGGTTACGGCCTAGATCCGTGACCCACTGCCATGATCCTTAAATTTTTTCACGTCAACGCGTAGTCAACCAAGTGGTCATGGCCCCACGCCGTGACCAGATTTATATGGTCACGACATAAAGCTATGACCCATATGGTGTGCATTATGCTATTAGTCACGGCCTATGCCCGTGACCCATCTGTGACGAAACTTGGAGGAAACTTTAGCGCGAATTTAGCGCTATGGTGGTCACGACCTAGTCACGGCTTAAGGCCGTGATCCACACTGGTCTGGGATTTGAGCCGTGACCATGTCTAAGATCATCCATGATCCATGACCATATGGGTTCATGGATATGGTCACACCAAAGTTGATGTGGTCACGGCTTTGGGCCGTGACCCCCTTTGGGTGACCATTCGCAGGATTTGGTGTAGTGCTACTTCATGATCGGTGGAACCCGATGCGGATGGAATAATCCAAATAAGGAAACCCCGATACCTAAACCCTGACCATTCCATAGCCACCCATAATACTAAGTTACTTAAATATGTATCTTAATGATTTAATTTGAGTTTGCTAATATCTATAGCAATATAATAAAATTAACACACAAGTTAATTACGTAAAACAACATATGTAACATCTCAAAGTCACATTTCAATCTACTAAATAACATATCAAAAGTCCAACATTTGAAATCATAAAATGACATACCGCATGTCATATACCAACTCATCATTATCCGATAATCAAATTAATAATTAATTAAATACTATAAAAATATGGGGTGTTGCATAATATATATTAAAACTCCAGAAAACTATCAATGACTTTTGATCGTACACATATCCAATAAAAAATATGACATTTGAAGCATTTTAAACTTAGTAGTGTTTCACAAGATATATTTCCCACTGACCCTTAATTATAACTTGGTAATGCTTTACATTTTTCGGGTTCTTACTTTTAATTGGTACCTCCCATATAAAAATATTTCTCTAACAAAATATTTTATAAATAACACATTTTCTACAACTCTAATCAAACACACTACAAGATGAAATTTTAATTTGAAAATATTTATTTAATATTATCTTAATCTAGATCATCTTTGCTATTAGTTATACCATTAGAGATCAATCTCTTTCACAAGTTGCGTTTATTTGACATAAATAAAAAAATATATCAATGTTATTATTTAAATGGGCTAAAAAATGTTAGCTTAATTTATTTTGTAGTAGATTGCGAGGTGAAAAAAAGATTACATACATTTTCTTAAAAATTAAAAGTAGTGTCTTTGTATAACAAACTAATTATTATATAGTTGACTTTCTTGTAACTCATATATAGTAAAATAACAATTTTTGCTAAATAATTTTTTGAGAAACTAATCTCCTCTCGAGGGGATATTTAATAATTGATAAATTCCTCCCCCCCCCCCCCAAAAAAAAAAAAGTCCTAATACACACACACACACACACTTGATAAATTTGTTTATGTATGTCTATAGCTACTAAAACCTGAAATATTAAGAATCGAATTTGTTGTTGACATATAATTTTTAGAGTTATGTGAGGTTTGGCCCCCATTAATTCTTTGTAGTTGAGTTTAAACCTTGTAACTTTTATTTCTTGGGGTTTGACACAAAAATGACTTTTATTGATGCAAAAAGTTGTACAATATTTTTTTACAACTCTTGTTTTTGTTGCTAAAAGTCATTTTGTGGGTAAAACCTAAGAAGTGAAAATGTTGGAGGCCAGAGTCAATATTAAAGAACTAATATGGGGTCTATCCCAAATTACCCTAATTTTTATTATTAAAATGGTATGTGTGTGTGTGTGTGTGTGTGGTGTCAAAAACTTCACCCGAAGGATGTTGCTCAGCAATTATGATAAAAGTATAAAAATAAATGAGAGGGAGACAAAGGTATATGTAGTTCGATTATTGATGGCCTACGTCAATGACGTTTCACTATAAACTTGAGAGAATTTATATGAGAGTGTTTCTTTAGCCCCCTCACAAGGGGCGTCCCCTTTATATAGAGTTAGAATTATAATTGGATAAATCCTATTCTCGTAGAGTTTGAATTACAACAAAATAGTGCTTTTTAATCTTCAATTTTATCAAAAACTTTAATCGTCCTTATCATGCTAGAATGGATACGGGTCGCCATATTGGCTAGTCCACTTGTCACGCGTCATGCTATTATTGAAGGTATATTCCCCCTCCCCCTCCCCCTCCCCCTCCCTCCACGTATATATAATTAAAATTAAAAATGGTGACATAAATGATGCGGACTTATGGAAAAAACCATAATAATAAGAACATTTGATATAGATTTTTCATTATTGCTCTATAATTAAAATAGAATATTTAGACAAATTATGATTAATTGCTCATTTGAGAAAACTAAAGGCGAGACTAATTGAAAAAAAAATCATTTATAAATTTTTTGATGAATGAGTATTTAGAAAAATGCCAAAATTATTATTTTTTTGCAACTTTTAGTCCTAAGTACTTTTTTTTATAGTAAAAAAAATCCTAATGTGACTTTAGTCCACGGATAATGACATTTCTTGAACATTTACACTTATTAACATTACACTGTGGCGCCAACATTAATGATGATGTGTTATTTAATCATATTTAGTCGATTTTCGCTAAAAAAATCGCTAGCAAATGCGATGAGGCTAGGCCGGTGTTTCGGCTGGATCGGATCGAAAAACGCCTCTTAGGAAAAAATTTGATTTTTTCAGAAATAAAATAATTATTCTAATTTTCGGTTTGATTTTTTCGAAAAATGAAAAAAAAACTGAATTTGGGAAAATTGAAAAATCGACAAAAATCGAAAAAAAATCAAAAATTCACAAAATATACTAAAAATTTAAAAATTTTGGAAATTCAAAAAATTAATTTAAGATTTTCGATTACTCGAAATTCTCATTTTAAAAAAAAAAAGAAAAAAATTTAACCCAACGTATAAATATAAGAATATTTGACCCATTTTTTGTTTGTGCAAAGATTAGGAGGAAAATTTCCTTGTATAGAGCACTACTTTGAAACCCTTATTCTCCACCATTCAATGTGAGATATGAGAAAATTCAAAAATTAGAAAAATTAAAAATTGAAAAAAATTAGGGAAAATCTGAAAATAATTCGAAAAAATCAAATCGACATAGTTTCAAAAAAAATTTAAAAATAAAAAATTCAGAGTTATTTTTAATTTTCGATCCATTTTTTTTCAAGAAAAATAAAAAATAAAAAATTAACAAACTATTTTTTTTTTACAAATTCAAAATAAATCAAAATCAAAAAAATTAAAAGTTCGAAACAAGAACTAGATGAGACAATGACACGATAATAACTAATGACATGACACTATCATCTTCCTAAATACTTCCTAAATACACATGCACATTTAATATCACTATTACATTCTTAACAATGCCGAAAATGATCTATTTATTAAATTCCTTATAAGCTGAGTTAAACATTAAATGAACTAATTCTTATGAATAAAAATTTAATTAACCATTAAAAAATGCAAAATAAATTTTACAAATTATGAGGTAATAATTTTCCCCAAGCTCCAACACAAGAAACAACCACGTACTCTCCGGGCAAGTCTAAAATTAAGAACATGACAATATAGAAAGAAAAAAATGTTGGTGTGTATTAACATGGCCATTGAAAAAAAAAACATTGATGTAATAAACACCAGACACTAAAAAACCAATTTAATCCTCTCTCTCTCTCTCTCTCTCTCTCTCATCAGGTCAGCTTTGAGAGAACTTTTAGTCAGTCCAATTTCCTACAGATATATAGATATAGAGAGAGAAAATTGGTAGAGAGAGAAAGTAAAAGTTTTGACGAGAGAGAAAAGTGTATTGGCAGGAGAGAGAGAGAGAGGCTGAAAAGGGGAGAAGGAACAAGAAGTAGAGAGAGAGAGAGATGTCTGGTTGAATATACAACATTTGGTCTCTGCAAAACAAAAACCACTTTTATTTTCTCTCTCCCAAACTTTCCCGGTGAATTTTCCCGGAAAATTTTTTCGGTCACCAGATTCAAACTTTTTTATACTTTTCAGACACCCATTTGACTAAAAAGCAATGGGTTTTTATTACTTTTTCATCTTTCCCTTTCTTTGAAAATCTTTTAGCAAAAATATTTTTTTTTGGTTTCTTTTTTCTCAGCTGAGAAAATTTTGTCTATTCCCACTTGGGTTTTTTGATCCAAAGTATATTCAGTCCAAATCTGTGTATTTGTAAACTTATCTAAACAGAATTTTTTATAATATCACCGGTGATATGAATCTCCGGTGAGAATCTCTTAATATCTCGCCGGAAAATCTATGAAGAAGATGCCACCTAACGGTGCCGGAGTTGGTATGGTTACAGCCAGTATCAATGATGGTGAATACCCTTTCTCTCTCTCTCTCTCTATATATATATATATGTGTGTGTGTGTGTGTGTGTATATATATGTTTCTCTCTCTATATCTCTCCCTAGAAATAGATGGGGAGGCATTGGAACAACCGGAAAATCAAATCACAAGCTATGCTTATGTATATGTATTTGTCATTATTTCAGTGTTTTTTGCAATATGGTTTTGGGGGATAAATTTTGAAATGTTTATCTTGGCAGTGAAATGATTTTGCTAGAAATTAAGGGTTTTTATTATTTTGGTTTTTGGAAATGAAATGAGGGGGTGGTTGTTGAGTTGAGTTTTTTGAATGGAGTAGAAATTAAGTTTAGGGAAGAATTTTTTGTTGTGTTTTGTTTTTGTTTTCTCGGGAGCCAAACAAGGGGCTGATATGTTTTATATTGGCAGTGAAATGGTTTTGCTAGAAATTAAGTGTTTTTATGGGATTTGTAAGAAATTGAGTTTGGGATGAATTTTTTTTCTCGGGAACCAAACAAGGGGTTGCTGATATTTGTTATGGAGTCTTAAATTTCGAGAAATTAAGGGTTATTATTATTATTATTATTAAATGGCACTTGTAAAGTAACATTATGAGTTTGTGAAGAATTTTCTTTTTTTCCTTTCTTTTTTATTTTATCAGGAACCAAACTAGGGGTTGCTGATATGTTTTGGGGAATCTTAATTTTTTTAAAGATTGTTTTTTTATTTTTTAAAAATTCTCTTATAAGAAATTGAGCACGGGGAGAACTCTATTTTTCCCTTTCCTTTATTTTCTCGGAAACCAAACAAGGGGTTGCTGATGTATTTTGTGGCTTTATTAGCAGGAGAGAAAAAGAGCATAAATCCAGAGCTATGGCAAGCATGTTCGGGGCCTCTGGTGAACTTGCCGGCGGCCGGGACCCACGTTGTCTACTTCCCACAAGGCCATAGTGAACAGGTTAGGCTTCCATTAGTCAAGTCTCAATATATCCCAATATGTGTGCGTGTATATGTACATGTATAGAGTAATTCTATGTATATATATATTTTTATTGACAATGATATGTATTTATTGCATTAGTTGTGTGGGGATACTTATAACTAGAAAGTTTGATTGACCAATGCATTCAAGAGCATAAAATTATCGATATGCACACACACACACACACACGCATATATATATATATATATATATATATATATATATACGCACATATCTTTAGAAATCAATAACATGTCCCCACATGCTAAGAACAATGTTCCAACATGTGCCTTTGTCCCAACATGTATTGCGGTTACGGATTTTTTTTTGACGAATCATAAGATAACGCGCATCTTATTCGCCGCGGTCCCGTTACACTGACACTATCCGATAAAGATATATTCCCGTTCCATCTAATGTGTGCTATTTATAATTTTTTCAAGTAGTCGGAAATAGGTAGATTTTTCGTAACGGAGAGAGAATAGAAACTACACGTGTATATCGTGTATATTTGGCGCGGTCCTCCACAATTACACAACAAATTGTGCCCTCCAATGACCTATGGAACTTTTTCAAGATTCGAAATACCGTTTTGTCCGAGGTTAAGATTGTGTTGGTTAAGCTTAAGCGTAAATTGATTTCCTTTTACGGTAAAAATATCTTAAAGAAGTTATCACATGGTAATTTGGTACTATATATTACATACATACATGCTTATATTTCTAATTAATGCAATTCAATATATCTAGAGTAAAACCATCTATTTTTAGTAGTTTCCTAAGGCAAGTACAAACACTGTGTGTTACTAATTTTGAGCGATTAATAATAAGGGTGCAGTAATTGTTCAAGTGTAGAGTTAATAGGGGATTTGTTTGAGCACAGGTACAAAAATGCAGTGTGGGTCACTTTGCTTTTTGTAGTAATATGCATAGGTGCACGTCGTTATCACTTTTATAACACGTTTGCAAGTTACAATCTTTTATGATTTTCCAAATAAATTTAAGTTCTTTTATTAAATTTTATTATTTAGTGGCGTGTTTGTAAATTTCCATTTTTTCAGGTTGCAGCATCGATGAAAAAGGATGTAGATGCTCAAATACCGAATTATCCAAATCTTCCCTCAAAGCTATTATGCCTCCTTCACAATGTCACTTTACATGTATGTCTAATTTTATTTCTTTTAACAAATGTCAATATTTATTGCATTTTCTCATAATTATTATGATTTTTTAAAAATTATTTTTGAATTTTTAGGCGGACCCGGAAACGGACGAAGTGTATGCTCAGATGACGCTCCAACCTGTTCCTTCGGTATGGATAATATACGGTTTAACTAGGGCCCCGTTTGGTTCGAGGTGAAATAATTTTCGCCGAAGTACAAAATAAAAACACAACTACACAAATTCATAAAAGACCAAATTTATTGCAAAGTAATATTTTTCACCATTTTAATTCTACCTAAGTGAAAAATGTCTTTTCCCCGAACCAAACGGAACCTAAGAATCTTTTTTATTCATTACGATTCTAATTCGAACTCAAAAATTAGCTATCAAAATATCATATGCAGTTTGATAAGGATTCGTTATTGAGGTCCGATCTGTCGATGAAAGCAAATAAACCACAAACGGAGTTTTTCTGTAAAACGCTGACAGCAAGTGACACGAGCACCCATGGTGGATTTTCTGTACCTCGACGCGCAGCAGAGAAAATTTTCCCTGCTCTTGTAAGTGAAATAATTTTACTCGAATATTATTCATGTTTCCCAACTCCCCCAGTACCCCGCAGTGGCGGGAGCCTCGTGCACTGGGTTTGCCCTTACAATTTTATCTTACGTGAGAAAACGTTGTTTTTTCTTAAGGATTTCTCAATGCAACCACCTGCTCAAGAACTCGTGGCCCGGGATTTGCATGATAATGTATGGACTTTTCGTCATATATATCGTGGTAAGTCCATTTTGGACCCGTTCTTTATCAATAATGTTTCTTTGCCATTTTTGGTAAAATGCAGAAACCCCCCTGAAAAAGTTGCAAGTATGATACTAACGTACTAATCTCTTGTAAGTATA
The DNA here is from genome assembly GCA_949130495.1 of Sambucus nigra. NCBI lineage: Eukaryota > Viridiplantae > Streptophyta > Magnoliopsida > Dipsacales > Adoxaceae > Sambucus > Sambucus nigra. The sequence goes on from OX422210.1 coordinate 724,518,217, forward strand.
GGGCAACCAAAGCGTCATTTGCTTACAACCGGTTGGAGCTTGTTTGTTAGCGGAAAGAGGCTTTTCGCCGGTGACTCTGTCTTATTTATTAGGTATGACATTGACCAACTAGGTGTGTGCTTGATAGAGTAAAGATAAATGGAAAAATGTTCCATTATTTCTTCATTATTTAATAGGTAAGATTTCTATGAATTTGGAAGATTCCATATTTTAAACTTTTGGTGTGTTTGATTGATTGCTAATATTTTCCAATGAAACATACCCTAAAAGTTTAATGTTTTCTATTCACACTTTTTATATGCAGTTAATCCTATATTTCTTTTCTTGATAAATGCATTCATGTTTATACCATCCTACCTTTTTTTTTTTTAAATTTATATATTTATTTATTTATTACTTTTAAAATTAAAATGGTTTTGGCAATTGTGTGCAGGGATGAAAAGCAGCAGCTTCTCTTGGGCATTAGAAGGGCTAATAGGCAACCCCCTAATTTATCGTCATCAGTGTTATCGAGTGATAGTATGCATATCGGGATCCTAGCTGCAGCTGCCCATGCAGCTGCAAACAATAGCCCATTCACCGTGTTTTATAATCCAAGGTCAAACGACTTTCTTTTTCAAATTTACTTTCTATTACATCGGTTAATCTCTCGTCTATTGCCGTTTAAGTCACAATTAGATCCCTCGAGAAAAATGTTTTTTGGATGAAGTCCAGTTACTTTATTCATCAACGGGTCACATCCAAAAACTCCAAACTAAGAATGTTTATAAGGGACTTCCTTAAATTTTCGTATATGAAAATTTATGCTATAGTTTGATAATGTTGCTGAGATAATTTATTTGTGGGCAGGGCTAGTCCATCCGAATTTGTTATTCCGTTAGCCAAGTACTATAAATCAGTATGCAGCAATCAAATATCTCTTGGAATGCGTTTTCGGATGATGTTTGAAACTGAAGAATCTGGAACAAGAAGGTATTGGAATGCGTTTTCAGATGATTTCTGACTAATATTGACTTTTTAACTTGTTTTGAATGTAATTCACATGAAGTTGGAATTTTGACCATTTGGGTTGACTTCTAGATGATTCAAATTTCAAGAGTCTTAAATTCACATTCAATTGTATACTAGTCTTTCTAAGGCCTAGTTTGGTTTTAGGTGAAATGTATTTTCACTGAAGTTAAGTTTCATCTTGAACCAAACGGTGCCTAATGTAATCATTTCTTGAGATTGGATTTTGGCTTTCTCAAACCGTTTAAAATCTTGATCAGTTTTGGGATCAACTTGAAGTACTTCTAGAACGATCTTGAAAAAGAAACATTGTTTCTATAGGTATATGGGTACAATTACTGGTATCAGCGATCTGGATCCCGTGAGGTGGAAAAACTCCCAATGGCGTAGTTTGCAGGTATAAATTGTTGGAATACATGCGTGTTATTTGGAATTTTATATGTTCAAATATGCAATCAATTTATCTTTCTAATCGGTTAATGCTCTCGAGTAGGTTGGTTGGGACGAGTCAACTGCTGGGGAAAGGCGTAACCGAGTCTCAGTTTGGGAGATTGAACCTGTGACAGCCCCATTTTTCATCTGCCCCACTCCACCCTTTTTCAGATCAAAGCGTCCAAGGCAACCAGGAATGCCAGGTTAGCAGCAGTTTTTCTGTCACGCGTACGCGCGTACACAAAATTCAACTTCATTTTATCCAATTGATGTTGGGTTGTTGCTTAATATGTCTTCGGGCATGGTGTTGGGGCACGGCTCTTGTCTAGGGTCTCCTCTTTGGAAATTGGATGTTCGACTATAATGAGTGATATTTGGTTGGGTCCCCATTGATACTGACTTTGGCCCCAATGTTTTCATTTATTGTGGTTTAGTCCTCAAAATGAAGTGTCGGTAAAAGTTATTTTGGGGGGTTAAATCCCAATTAATGAAAATTGGAGGGACAGAACCAGTATCAACGAATGAAATGGGCCAGACCCTAAAATAACGAGTGTAAAATGGTATAATCCCGTATTCCATTTTTATCCCGGCTAACACCAAACATGAGATATGATAAAAATTATCCTATGTAGCTCTTTTATCTTCCCCATGTAATGGGGTCATAGGATAAGTTCTTCTATGCAAGATAGTGTTGCAAATAACTCCCTAAACTATGAAAAATTGCAACTACACCCTTATACATCACTAAAGTTTGTTAAAAGTTTTATTTTAATTTTCTTTTCCATTTTTTTGTATTATTAATTGTTAAAGGGGTATTTGCAAGTAGTGTGATAGTTCAAGGGGTTTCTTGTAACATAGATATCTAATGATCTTTCACTTCTGCAGATGATGAATCTTCTGATCTAGACAACATATTCAAGAGGACCATGCCGTGGCTTGGTGATGACATTTGCATGAAAGATCCTCAAGCTCTCCCGGGCCTTAGTTTAGTCCAATGGATGAACATGCAACAACAAAACCCATCACTAAATAACTCAATCCAACCAAATTATTTGCATTCGTTACCCGGGTCCGTTCTTCAAAACCTAGCCGGATCTGATATTTCGCGCCAATTGGGCCTGTCCGCACCTCAAATTCCTCCACAATTCAACCCTCAAGCCCAAAGGCCTGCCCAACAGCTCGATCAATTCCAAAAACCACCGTGTGGTGGGCCCACAATGAACCCGCTGGGATCTTTCATGCAGCCGCAGCAACAGTTGGGTGATATCAACATTACCCAACAACCGCGTCAAAATTTGATGAATCAAATGGGTCCCACCAACCAAGGGCAGACCCAAAATCAGAATCTTCTTCAGCAGCAACCGTTTATTCAAAACCATCAGCTTCATCGAAACCTTACTCAGAACCAGCAAACGCAGATTTCGAATCAGGCCCAACAGCAAAACGTAATGCAATCGCAAAACGTGATGCAATCACAGCAGTCCGATCAAGTTTGCCAACAGTTACAAATGTCCGAGAATCAAATTCAGCTTCAGCTTTTACAGAAGATTCATCAGCAACAACAATCGTTTTTAGCTCAACAATCGGCAATGCAACAACAGCCTTCTCAGCTCCAAGATCAGCAGATGGGGCCCGCCACGTCACAACACGGTATACCACAGCAGATGCCAATAAATAATAACAATAATAGCCAATCAAACGTCCGTTTCTCCTCCGGTCAGCCCCAACAGCAACCCAAGCTTCAACAGCAACCTGGGTTGATGCCTGAATTGCCTGGGCGCTTGGGGTCCACCAGAAACCCAACATCCAACCAGATTTCAACAGCTGGCAGTAGCTTACTAACTGGGGCAGCAGGTGGGGTCCACTCGGGGATAACGGATGACATCCCGTCTTGTTCAACTTCGCCCTCGGCAAACAATTGCCCGAATGTAGTTCAGCCGATGATGAACGGCAGGGCCCACCGGGGCATGACCATGTGTGGTGACGAGTTGACTCGGTCCAATAGTTTGGAACCCATGTGTGCGAATGTTAACTTTGTTAAAGATTTGCAACAAAAAGCCGATATTAAGCCTTTGTTGAACAACTCAAAGGGTCAAACTCAAAACCAAGGGTTTCTGGCCCCGCAAACGTACTTAAATCCTGTTGGGACGCAGTTGGATTATTTGGACAGTTCATCTTCGGCGACTTCAGTTTGTCTCTCTCAAAGCGATGCTCATTTGCAGCAGAACACCAACCCGATGTCTTTCAACTCGCAATCTATGTTGTTTAGAGACACGAGTCGAGACGAGGAAGTTCAGGGCGATCCTAGAAATGATATCGCATTTGGGGCTAACATTGATAGCCAATTGGGAATGCCTATGATTCCTGATCCTTTGATCACGCAGGGGATGGCGGGGCCCGTTAAAGATTTCTCAAATAATCTCTCTCCAGAAGGAATGCTTCCCGGTTACGAAAACCCAAAGGAAGCTCAGCCCGAGCCTTCATCATCGATGGTTTCACAGTCGTTTGGAGTACCTGATATGACATTTAATTCGATTGATTCCACAATTAACGATAGCAGCTTCTTGAACGGGGGTGCGTGGGCCCCAGCTCCTCAGTTTCAGCGGCTGAGGACGTATACCAAGGTTTGGTTTCCACGATCAACATATAACAACTGCCTTATAATATTCACATCTAGGGTTCATTCCCTAGTACTACCCGTATTACAATTTTGCGACTTTTTGAGACGTGTTTTTCTACCGAAGTGTTGAAGAAAGTGAAAATGGTTCCCAAGTGATATTATGTTTGGCACCCAAAGTGATGTATCGCATGACAAATGGGGATCAAAGGCCAAATGACCCATATAATTATGTGAGGAACGGCATGCTAGAGTAAAAACTTATTCTGAACCACACCCTATTCTTTCCTCGAAAGGATTTAATGAGGACCCGACTATAATCGTACCATATAATATTTCTTTCCTCTCTCTTCACTAGTATTGAGTTGAGTTTTGACTTGAAAATGTGTTTGTGAAGGTGTACAAACGTGGGGCTGTTGGAAGATCAATTGATATTGCCCGTTATTCAGGCTATGAAGAGCTTAAGCAAGATCTAGCTCGTAGGTTTGGTATAGAGGGCCAGCTGGAGGATCGACAAAGAATCGGCTGGAAACTTGTGTATGTCGATCACGAGAATGATGTTCTTCTAGTTGGGGATGACCCTTGGGAGTAAGTCACACTATTTCTCAACACGGAGTGCTAACGAACCGAACCGAGTTGGATATTGAATGTTTGATCTTTCTTGTTAAAATTCAAATAGTAACTAAGTGAGCTATTAAATGAGCTTTATCGAGTCCATAAATGATCAATATTCAGTTGAGCTGAGGTTTTTTCATGCAAATAATATAATTCTTTAAATTTGGGACAAAGGGAGTAGTAGTTTCTCTATATTAACTTGTACGAGCGACAATAGGGGAACATATGCAAGTACAATTTTTTACAAGGTCAATCTTATAAAATATAAAAAGGGTTATTTTGGGTTTGCCCTCCATTAATTTAGTCGTAGTTGAGTTTAACCCCGTAATTTTCCTTTCTTGGGGTTTGGTTAGCGACAACAAAAATTGTTGGAAAATTTTTGCCTAGTGTTTTTTGTGACACCTTTTTCACTAAAACTCAATTGGAGCTCAAACCAAGAGAAGTGAATTTTTAGTACTACAAATTATTTTTTTCAATATTTTGCTCCCTTTAGGATGAATCTTACCTATATATTTTACCTTGGATTGCATAAATTTCAGGGAGTTTGTAAACTGCGTGCGATGCATCAAGATACTTTCACCGCAAGAGGTGCAACAAATGAGCTTGGACGGAGATTTCGGCAATAGTCTCCTTACCAATCAAGCCTGCAGCAGCTCCGATGGCGGAAACGCGTAAAACAAATTTACTTCTGGTCTCATTTCTTCTTCGAAAAGCTTACTAATATCATTTACTAGTTAGGTATCTGTCCTCTTCTCTCAATATGTCAAATATTTTGCTTAGCGCGTATTTCATGGTACACATTTTGCTTACCGACAAATCTCCAAGCAATGATTTCGCGGAAAAAAGGGTGTCCTCGGCTTTTCCAGCGTGTAGCTGAGGTTTGTGACGAGAGAAAAAAATGGAAAGATTGTTCACCATTGGTTGAATCCTCTCAATATGGCAGATAAAGTTTGGACAACCCACTTTTTTTTTCTTTAAAATGTTAAATGTTCTACTAGGTGAATTGTTGTAGAAAGTGAAAGGTTGGAAATTTTTATGGCTAGTGTTTGACAGTTTGAGTGTATGTATAGACATGTAGATTTCTACTTTAGCCCCTCATCAATGAAAAATTGCTTTATAATTAATTTCACAGTTCATTAGTTATTCTTTGTACCCCAAACACCCTATCTGAATAAGAAAGAAATCTTACAGTCATGAGTTGTGAGGATGTACAAAGCTACTACTGCTATATTATTGCTAGAGTTCTATTATCCAATGCACTAATTAAAAAGTGGATACTCTTTTGGGGAATTATATTTTTTCTTGGAAATCTAATTTATTTTGGTCGAGAAGTCAGTTTACTTCTCTAGTTTAGCGGAGGGCAAATAACGCGCGCGCGCACACGATTTCGGGTATGTGATGCTCATTTTATTCCAAATTAAGAGTTGTAGTTTGGGAATATTCTTTTGATTTAAAGAAGCGAACAACTCGAGTTCGGCTCGTTTGTTAAGAAAATGAACTGGGCACAATCACGATCTTGAGCTTGTTTAAAAGGTTGAGCTTAACGAGTTTGACTTGAACATGAGTCGTTTAGTGGGTTAAGGTGTAAAGGAGCTCAATTAGACCTCCGAACGAAATTGCCCGAGCTTGAACAAATTGAACTCAAACTTGATCTCAAGCTTGTCTAAGGATTGATTGAGCTCCACTTATGTGTCGAATCTTCAAAAAAAATGCTTCCGCGTTTTATGCACATTTCTTCGTAACTGTTGTAGAGGCGCTACGACAGGAGTCGCATGAAAGTCAATACCGGTATTGACTCGTGTTTGTGTCCACGGCTGTAGGGCCTGTCTGGAACCAGACACGAGCTAATATTGGTGTGACATGCCAATGTGTTGCACACAATTTATCAAATTTATGCGTCGGCTTAGAAGCACTCTGAAAACTAGAAACCTTAGTAAAGGCTATTTTTTAACCATGGGGCTGGCCATCTTTTGTTGCTATTTTCTCCCAAGTGAATGGACACATTTAAAACAATCGAGATAAATTAATTTTCTTACCTCAAATTTTGTATATAACTTGAACAAGACACGACACATTTAAATTTTCATGGCCCCAAAAAAATTATTTGGGATAGTGTCTAGCGACACGTTACAAGTACCATTTAAACACAACACGACATGAAATTGCATTTTTTTCACAACGGACATGACTTATTTAAAACACAACTCAACAAGGCTAACACGATTAATAATTTAATATTATCAAAACGATAATACATGAAAACACGAGTAAAAATATAAATAAGAAGACCAGACACGATAACAAGTCTAACACGAGTCATAATTTTGACATTAACACAATACCATCCGTCACGACTTTGTGTTAGAAAAACCCGACAGGTGAACGACCTCTCATATCAATTTCGTGCAGTTTCATGTCACGTCTAAAATTGACACCCTTATATAAAATGAGCTTTATTTGCAATTTTTGCCAATGACCCTTATTAAAACTCAGGAATGGCCCAGCCCCAGCACATAGACTTTTCCTTTTATATAGTTGGTCAAATGTATTCACGCTTCTAGCACACAAAACAACATTTTGACAATATTCATGGACGACAAGAGATGGTGAAAACCTTGAATAATTTGGGGTCTTTACACATAGGTCTTATTTGTCGGGTCAACATTCTTATAAGTCCTATTGACTTTTTAACAATCCTATAGGTCCTATTCCAGCTTTTTAAGAATTTTTTTCACAATTTTACCCTTTTAAAACCAACCATCCGTAACTTCCTTGAGGAAGTTACATAAGTGATTGGACTTTTTTTTTTAATCTTTAAATGATCATAACTTTTGATCCACAAATTCATTTTTCGCAAAATTACTATTTTTGAAATCTGCTCGATGAGATCTATCAAACAAGATCCATGAAGACTATAAAATTCTAAAGAAAAAAATTTACACAAACAGTAAACTTTACTGTATGCACTAGAATATGAAATAGTTTTATATATGTGTCATTTTCACAAACAGACGGTAACATTTACTGTGGTAATATTACACAGTATATATATATATATCCGGTAGATCCAAATCCTTTTTTTCAAAATTATCTTATATCTAAAGGTTCGCGCTAGCGGTATCTAATCCTTACCACCATTGTTGGAGCTTCAACGACCTTCGTCAGAGCTTCGATTTGGGGTGAGTAAGGGTGGCATGTGGTGCCGCTGGCGCGGACCTTTGAAAATAATAGACTTTTCAATAAATGGGTTTTGGATCCACCGAAGTATCATGGGGTGCCGCTGGCGTGGAGCTTTAAAAATAAGATTGGATAAATGGGATCGGGATCATCTGGAGCACTGATTTGGGGTGAGTAGGGGTGTCACAGAACTTTAAAAATAGGAGCATATATATATATATATATATATATAGTTTGAAAAAATGTCATAGATATTAAACTTTACTGTGTTGACATTTTCACAAACAATAACATTTACTGTGTTAATATATTTATGAAATAGTTTTTTATATATAACATTTTCACAAACAGTAACATTTACTGAGTTAATATTACACAATATATATATATATATATATATATATATATACACGGTAGATCCAAACCTTTTTTTTTTAAATTACCAAATTTTTAAAGGTTTACGCTAGCGACATTCAATCCCCACCACTACCCACCCCCATTGTCGAAGCTTCAACGACTTTCATCAAAGCTATGATTTAGGTGGGTAGTAGTGGCATAGGGTGTCGCTGACGCGGACCTCTGAAATTAAGAGAATATAAGATAAATGGAGTTTGGATCTACTGGAGCTCCGATTTGGGGTGAGTAGGTGTGACACTGGGTTAGGTTTATATCTATAACATTTTTACAAACGTTAATATTTACTGTGTTATAACACAGTATATATATATATATACACGGTGTATCCAAATATCTTTTTTCTGATATTGTCTTATTTTTAACGGCGCGCGCTAGCGGTATTTAATCCCGACCACCACCAAACCCAATTGTCGGAGCTCCAACAACCTTCATCAGAGTTTTGATTTGGGGTGACATGTAGTGCCGCTGGCGCGGACCTTAGGAAATAAGAGAATATTTGATAAATGGGGTTTGGATACACCGGAGCTCCAGTTTGAGGTGAGTAGGGGTAGCATTGGATTAGGTTTATATCTGTAATAATTTCACAAATAATAAATGTTACTGTTTGTGAAAGTGTTGCATCGGCATCCCGCACCACCTCAAATCAGAGCTCTGATGAAGGTTGTTGGGGCTCCGATAAAGGGGGTGGGTGGTGGTGGGAATTGGATGCCGCTGGCGCGGACAGTTAAAAACAAGATAATATCAGAAAAAATAGGTTTGGATATAAATATATATATATATATATATATATATATATATATATATATATATATATATATATATATATATATATATATATATATATATACTGTGTTATATGAACACAGTAAATGTTAATGTTTGTGAAAATGTTATAGATATAAACCTAACTCAATGCCACCCCTACTCACCTCAAATCGGAGCTCCGTTGGATCCAAACCCCATTTATCTAATATTATCTTAATTTCAGAGGTCCTCGCCAGCGGCACCCTATGCCACTACTACCAACCCAAATCATAGCTCTGATGAAAGTCGTTGAAGGTCCGACAATGGGGGGTGGGTAGTGGTGGGGATTGAATGTCGCTAGCGTAAATCTTTAAAAATATGGTAATTTTGAAAAAAAAAGAAGTGGTTTGGATCTATCGTGTGTGTGTGTGTGTGTGTGTGTGTGTGTGTGTGTATTATGTAATATTAACTCAGTAAATGTTACTGTTTGTGAAAATGTTATATATATATTGTGTAATATTAACTCCGTAAATGTTACTGTTTGTGAAAATGTTATATATATAAAACTATTTCATAAATATATTAACACAGTAAATGTTATTGTTTGTGAAAATGTCATAGATATTAAATTTTTTTGTATACACCAGAAAATAAAATAGTAATATATATATATATATATATATATATATATATATATATATATATATATTCAATATGTTTTTATTTTTAAAGCTCTGCGCCACCGGCACCTAATGTCACCCCTACTCACCCCAAATCGGTGCTTAAGAGTATCCAGATCCCATTTATCCAATCTTATTTTCAACGGTCCGTGCCAGCGGCACCCCATGACACTCCGGTCGATCCAAAACCCATTTATTCAAAAGTCTCTTATTTTCAAAGGTCCGCGCCAGTGGCACCACATGCCACCCCTACCCACCCCAAATCGGAGCTCTGACGAAGGTCGTTGAAGCTCAACAATGGTGCTAAGGATTGGATGCCGTTAGCGCGAACCTTTAAATATAAGGTATTTTTGAAAAAAGTGGGTTTGGATCCACCGGATATATATATATATACTGTGTAGTATTACCACAGTAAATGTTACTGTCTGTTTGTGAAAATGTCACATATATAAAACTATTTCATATTCTAGTGCATACAATAAAGTTTATTGTTTGTGTAAAAAAATTTCTTTGGAATTTTATAGCCTTCATGGATCTTGTTTGATAGATCTCGTCGAGCAGATTTCAAAAATAGTAATTTTGCGAAAAACGGATTTGTGAATCAAAAGTTATGATCATTTAAAAATTAAAAAAAAAAGTCCAACCACTTATGTAACTTCCTAAAGGAAGTTACAGATGATTAGTTATAAAAGGGTAAAATTGTGAAAAAATTTCCTAAAAAGTTGGAATAGGACCTATAGGATTGTTGAAAAGTCAATAGGACTTATAAGAATATTGACCCGACAAATGGGACCTAAATATAATTATCCCGAATAATTTTTAGTTTTAATTTTTAAGAGGGTTCTATCGCATATAATTAGACAAATCATTTGAAGTAAGGGACTTCATATAAAATAACATTTAATTAAAGTTGTTCTTGGGTACCAAATTAAGTGAGGCATGCGGTCTTCTTCTATTAAAGAATCAATAAAATTGAATTCAACGACATTTACTTCATTTCCATCTATACCAAGTTTTAACCTCGCACGATATGCGATTGATTTATAATTCTCGTGATAAAATGTATGTACGCAATATGTAGACATTCTTGTCAAATCTAATCAGATTTTTGATATCAAGGGTCAACTGAAAATATACTTATCAAATACACAAACAAATCATTATTATCCGATAATCAAATTAATAGATAATTAAATACTATAAAAATACGGGATTACATACTATATATTAAAACTCTAGAAAACTATAAGTGACGTTTGATCATACACATATCTAATGAAAAATATGACATTTGAAGCATTTTAAACATTTAGCAGTGTTTGGTAAGATATATTTTTTACAACTCCAATCAATCACACTATAAGATTTTAAAAATATTTATTTAATAATATCTTAATCATTGATCATCTTTGTTATCAAGTACACCATTAAAGATCAATTTCTTTCACATGTTATTTTTAATTGACATTAATAAAAAACTTATCAGTGTTATTATTTAAAATGGGCTAAAAAATATTAGCTTAATTTATTTTGTAGTAGATTACGAGGTGAAAAAAAATTACAAACATTTTCTTAAAATTACAGGTAGCATTTTTGTATAACAAAACAATTATCATATAGTTGACTTTCTTGTAATTCATATATAGTAAAATAACAAAATTTTGCTTAATAATTTTTTGAGGAACTTGACTCCTCTCACATGGATATTTAATAATTGATAAATAAAAAAAAGCATGTCCTACTATTGATATCAAGTTATCTCTGCGCGCGCGCACCCACCCACACACACATATTTTATACATGTGGTTATGTATAACATTAAGAATCGAAATTGTTGTTGACATATAATTTTTTGGGTTATTTGAGGTTTGACCCTCATTGGTTCTTTGCAGTTCAGTTTAAACTGTTAGAAATATTATATGCTGAATAAACGAAATAACCCAAATACGAAATAGATAAAATTGGAAGAACTTATCGATCGAGGTTTGTGTTTGACACAAAGTCCTAAAGGTGAAATTGCCCGCTGATATTGATGTTGTCAGCCTCTTGAACAAACACCTCCTAGGATTCAACGTTCAGATTCCGTCATCAGCAATTACGCAGAATATTGAACTCTTAGGATACTCCATCACTCCCAAATTAATAATAAATATAAAATTTATTGTAGAAAATAGGCTAATAATATTTTTGCAGAGAAAGTGAGAGATGGAATTTTTCTGTGTTCTTTTTCAAAGCTATAGCCTTTGTTATATACAGAATTCGATAAAAAACGTGGGTAGAGGTTTTAGCCAACTGACTCACTAATATCTCCCCTAACGGGTAGTTTACTTAGAATAGGAGACTAAGTCAAAAATTAAAAACGGGTTTAAAAGGAGTTAAAAACGAATTAATAAAAGGGTAAAAATTATGGGCACTCAAAGAGAAGCCCAAAGTCCCAAAGACCCCAAGGCCCAATCAAAGACTATTAATGTTTAGTGTGCCTCCTAGGGATTGAACCCATGACCTCAAGCACCAAATCCCATAAACTTACCACTAGGCCACTTACCCCAACTTATTTAGTTCATTCAAAATAAATATATATACTAATATACCCAACAATCCCCCGCATGAAATAAATAAATAAATAAATATATAAAGACACTCTGGAGTATCATTAGGAGTGACGTAAAAGGCGAAGGTGTCATTTGACTTGAACCTTTGCTTTGTGTTGATCTATTAAGTTTACCGGTTGATAGTGAACTAATGTCTTAAACTATTTTACCGTTGTTGTAAACTTAAGTCAATAGAATACACACGTGACTCCCAAAATCATCATCGAGTTCCCACGGTTGTGCTCGTTTCGGCCTTGAGCATGCCTAGGTGTCTTGAGTGCTTTAGAGAATCAACCTTAATTCTCATAGGAAGCGGCCCCACTAACACACTCATATATGTGCTTTTATCAAGAGTGTGTTAGTATCTCACACCCCACTGAATAACAGCTATAGAAAGAATTAAGAGATTAAATTCCATCCTCCATCGATACAAAGGTACTACATCATCGGAATGGGTTTTAAGTAAAACTTAAGTTAGTACCCTCACAAATCATTCGTATAACTTTGTTATCCCATTGAACCCAGATCTTGGGATCTCCAGTGATTTGGGTTGGGTTTCCATTATAGGTGATTTAAATATTAATAGGCTTTAGGCCCATTCCCCTCGATGTTTGATAAACTATCTCTCTAGCTAGGTGTGACACCCCGCCTAATAAAATACCGGGTGATCAGTCCTATATCAAATTAAAACAGGAATCCCAGTTGGTTCATCCTTAGCATCACTGTCGAAAACTTTTTAAAAACTTACTAACCACCTAGTATTCCAAAAAGCTGGTGCCAAATTTTAACTTTTTAATTAAACAAAACTGTACATGCGAAAATAAATATAAACCATTCACACAACTAAATTAAATCAACTGAATAATTATTTAACTACTTGCCGAATAAACCATCGGCCACCAAAAATAGTCCAACAATAATCATCCCATAACCGAATAAATAAATCTGACAACTGCAACTGAAAGGTCTGGGCGACATGCCCTAAGTAAACTGAGACTGAGAGATGATTCCTACTCTAGGAAAGAATAAACTAAGCCTCTAATCCAAGCTCCTGCTAGCATCCACATATGCTGCAGCTCCGTGTCCCAATCCTGGCGTCCCTGTGGCTGGACACGTAAAAGGTTTTGAAAATAGTTTTATAGCAAGGGTTAGAACCCAAAATATTTTGAAAATATTTAGCAAGTGAATTAACTGCAGTAATTTAAAATGCATGAATGCGCTTTATACTTAAGTTAGTGTCGCACTCCTTGAGGACATACTCACCCCTCCACTAATGTGCACACCTAACGGTTACCTTAACCCCACCTAGTTTTATTACCCCGTCCAACTAGTCCTGGTATAACCTCCCCTTGCCATACTATTCTAACCCGAGTATAATTATTCACGAGTTATAAGCTAGCTCACCAATTAACTTAATTAAATATCCTTTAAATAATATTATATAACCGTGACACAAGTTATATAAAGTAAGTACGTCACACACTGTATTATTATCCGCATATAATATTTAATACCATTATATACGTACATTTACTAAAACATCCACACATATATCATATGTATATCCATCCCTCCGAGTATACCCTCACCGGATGATTTCCTCTAAAGTGCTATCTCACTAGATGTGCTCACATAACCTAGTTACCCAAGTTGGAATCGCTCACCAACCTGGCCCAAAATATAAACATAGTGGAGGCGGTCATATTCCTTCCCTAAAAGTGAGATAAGCCCCTCACCCATATACCGGACGCTATGACCTGGGGATTTACTCACCCTACTCCTCAAGCTAGGGGATTCACCCACATCACGCAACCTCCCTTGATAGCACTAGAGTATATAATTTAAATAAATATCTAGTCACTGATATTTAATAGCACACACAATACACACACACACACACACACACACACACACATATATATATATATATATATATATATATATATATATATATATATATATATATATATATATATATACATACTATCACTACACCGTATATATACATAATATAAACCCCGACTTGACTGTGCACTCAAAAATTCGTAACACTAGCCTGAACTTTCTCGAGTCTCTGTCCTAGGGGTGTGCAGAATCCAAACCAAACCAATGAAACCGATCGATCCGATCCAAACCAATCCAATCCAATTACAAAACCGATCGCAATTGGATTGGATTGGATTTGGTTTATTAAAAAACGATTTAATTGGATCGGTTTCGGTTCTTACCCAAAAAACCGATTGAAAAACCGAACCGATCCAATTATAATTAATATAGTTAAAAAATACCCAATACCCAATAATACCCACCCACCCACCCATTACCCAATACCCATTTATTACCTAATATATATAACCTTTCTAAAAAACCCACCCGATTTCCATCATACCTCATTTCATTTCCTCTCTCTCCCATCCTTACGGCTGCTCCTCCGTCGTTCTCCATTCCTCCGCTCCTCTCACTGCTCTCCATTCTCCTACCGGCGAGGGCGATCATCTCTCCGCTCCTCCTCCGCTCATCCTCCGCTGTTCACTGCTGAGCTGAAATATTGGGTTTTCTCTCCGGCGGTAAAAACATGTGGGTTTTCTCTCCGACGGTAAACACAAACACACACAGATTTTTATGGTTTGATTTTTAATCACCGCTGAGATGAAATATTTTTCAATCTTTTTGGTTTTATGGTTGATTTTTATGGTTTGATTTTTGGTTTGATTGTTTAATAACTGATTGAGTTTAATCACTGATTGTTTATTAAACATTGATTGTTTAATAACTGATTGTTTAATAAACACAAACAAAAACACACACATTTTTCATTGTTTATTAAACAGGTTTTTCACTGAAATCTTAATAAACACAAACAGTAGCTGAAATAATTAGGATAATCGGAATTATATTATAGCACAAATACTGAAATAAACAAAAATATGGATTGGATTGGATTGGATTATTAGATCCAATTAGATCAGTACAATGGATTGGATTGGATCCAAATCCAATCCAACTATGATAAAAAAGGGCCCAAATCAGATACTCGAAACCGATTTAAAAAAACCGATCCAATCCAATTACAATTGGATTGGATTGGATTGGATTTTAACTCGATGTCGGTTTGGATTGGATTGCAAAAGCTAAAAACCGATTTTAATTGGATTGGATTCGGTTCGTCCCAAATAGGTCGGTTTCGAACCGATCCACACCCCTACTCTGTCCTGACTCAACTTATTAATTTATCATCTTTCCGAGTCTATGGTCCGACTCTAAGATAAATACTTTACACATTAATTTATATAATATTTGCCCGAGTCTAGGATTCGACTCTAATTTAATTAATTTACACATTAATTAATTTATTACCTTGTCTCACACAACCAACATACACGGACTCGCTCACTTGGCTCATATCTTAATATTTCCCGAAATTTATTCATAACTTGACCCTCATTACCTTTTCCCAAAAACCTGATTATAATTACTTAAAATTACCAAAAGTCTGCCCCTATTTAATTTTCATCATTTAAATCAACCCAAGAATTTTTCCAATTAAAAATCTCCCATACAAATAAAAACTGGCGTTACTGCCAAAAATTATGTATCATCGATCGATCGATCGACCAGGTCATCGTCTTCTCCAGCCTTCTGTTCGGCCATGAATGAACCCTCAAGCTTTTATTTTCATTCCCAACCCTAACCCAATCACAACCAACATTACCTCCACATAAGAAAAGGGTCTAAACATCCTAGAGACCTTAATCCAACAACTAATTTCCATTAATTCCAACGTTACGATTTTCATTCCTATTAACAGAAAATAACCATCGATTGTTACTGGATTTAACATACGATTCATACATCTATATTTCAGAATCATAAACATAATAAATCTCACCCTTAATCCCATTAAAGTATATCAATTATCGAAAATCCAATTTTACATGAATACCCACCCAAAACGAATTTTGGTTTACACCTCCCATAATATGATTTGATTATCATCAATTTAAGAATCACAATAATTAACCACGTGTCTGGAATTGTTCGTAGAGTCTGATCTGTTGGTGTAGAGAATGGTTGACGACGAACACTCACTTTTGTCCTTTAATTTGGCTCCAAAAGATCCCCAATTGGCTCTTGATTTGCTTCCCCAAATTCCCTCTCAAACCCTAGGTTTAGAGTTGTGTTAACTGTCATTCAACACTTCCTCAATTATGTTTAAAAACCCTTAATCCCGTTTTTGGCCACATAGGCCTAATTAAAATGGTCTGAATCACCCCGTGTGGGCCCGACTATGTCCAAAAATGCCCCGAGACCCGATTACTACCCCCGAGTACTCTTTTCTGACTATCTCGGCCCATCCGGACTCACGTACTCAAAATTGTCATCCGAAATACTTTATAACATTTCCAAATTTTGACCCCAAAATGCGACACGCATTAATTCGAACAATTTAACTTAAAGTCGCCAATTATAAATAATTCTTCCCACTCAAATAAATTCTCCAAATTATAAATTAAAGTTTCTCCAATTTAAATATTTTTATATCTCCCAAAAATAAATAAATACTAAATCCTCAAAATTACGGGGTGTTACACTAGCCCTTTAATCAATGGATCTGCCAGGATTTCCTTTGAATTGACATAGTCGATTGCTACAACTCCATCTTTCAACAGTTGTCTCACTGTGTTGTATCTTCTCCTGATATGTCTAGACTTTCCGTTGTAGGAGTTATTATGTGCCCTTGCGATCGCTGCTTGACTATCTCAGTGAATGGACAAAGCTGAAACTGGTTTTGGCCATAAATGGATGTCTAATATGAAGTTCCTTAACCATTCAGCATCTTCGCTTGCTTTATCCAACGCTATGAAATCAGACTCCATGGTGGATCTAGCTATGCACGTTTTCTTGGTATATTTCCAAGATATAGCGCCTCCTGCCAAGGCAAAAATATAGCCACTCGTAGACTTACATTCATCATTATCAGAAATCCAATTAGCATCACAAAATCCTTCAATTATAGCAGGATATCTAACATAATGAATGCCAGAATTTATTGTGTATTTTAGATATCTCAAAACTCTAATCAAAGCATCCCAATGTTCATTATTAGGATTACAAGTATATCTATTAAGTCTACCCACAACATATGCAATATCAGGTATAGTGCAGTTCATAAGATACATTAGACTACCAATAACTCTAGAATATTCTAACGATGATACACCAGGACCCGAATATTTTCTTAAGTGACAATTAGGGTCATAAGTTGTTTTATCAGGAATACAATTAAATTGTTCAAATTTTCTAAGAACTTTCTCTACATAATGAGATTGGGTTAAAACAATTCCTTCAGAATTTTTAATGATTTTAATACCAAGTATAACATCAGCAACACCCAAATCTTTCATATCAAATTGCTTATTAAGGAAAATTTTGATTTTATTAACTACATCCATATGAGTTCCAAAAATAAGCATATCATCCACATATAAGCAAATAATCACACCAGAATTAGCCTTGAATTTGCTATAAATACATTTATCCGCTTCAATAATGTTAAAACCATTAGAGATCATTACTTTTTCATGCCATTGTTTAGGAGCTTGTTTTAGTCCATATAAGGATTTTTTTAAGTCTACACACTTTTTTATCTAGGCCTTGAACTACAAACCCCTCGGGTTGATCCATATAAATTTCTTCTTCAAGATCTCCATTCAAAAAAGACGTTTTAACATCCATTTGATGAATTATCAGATTATGTAATGAAACAATATCAATTAATATCCAATAGATGCAATTCTAGTAATAGGAGAGTAAGTGTCAAAGAAATCAATTCCTTTCTTTTGCCTATAGCCTCTAGCTACCAATCTTGTCTTAAATTTATCAGTAGAACCGTCAGCTTTTAATTTCTTTTTAAAAACCCATTTGCATCCAATAGATTTACATCCTTTAGGCAAGTCAACTAACTCCCCAAGTGTTGTTAATAATAGAATCATATTCACTATTTATAGCTTCTTTCCAAAAAATAGAATCGGGTGAGGAAATTCCCTCACTAAAAGTGACGGGATCAATTTCTATTAAGTATGTTAAAAATTCAGGACCAAAAGAAGTAGCTATCCTAGGTCTTTTACTTTTTCTAATTTCAATTTTTTCTGAATTCGAAGATTTATTTCTAATACTAGGACCCACTGGAACAGAACTACTAGTTCCCTCACTTCTCACTTTAAAAGGAAATTTGTCCTCATAAAATTCAGCAT
This sequence comes from Sambucus nigra, assembly GCA_949130495.1. NCBI lineage: Eukaryota > Viridiplantae > Streptophyta > Magnoliopsida > Dipsacales > Adoxaceae > Sambucus > Sambucus nigra. Next base: position 724,536,752 of record OX422210.1, read on the forward strand.
CTCTTTACTCAAAAATAGTGTTTTTATCTATATATTGATTTTTAGAATCAATTACAAGAAACCTATATGCATTACTGTTTTTAGCATAACCTGTAAAAATACAATCAACAGTCTTTGGGCCAAGTTTAGTTCTCTTAGGTAGTGGTATTGAAACTTTAGCAAGACACCCCTACACTTTAAGGTGTTTATAAGAAGGTTTTCTATTTTTTCACATTTCATAAGGAGTTTTATCATTATTCTTAAAAGGTATTTTATTAAGAATATAACAAGCCGTAAGAAGTGCCTCACCCCACATACTATAAGGTAATCCTAAAGTGCTTAACATAGAATTTACCATATCCTTAAGAGTTCTATTTTTTCTTTCAGCCACACCATTCGATTGGGGTGAATTAGGAGGAGTAACTTGATGAATTATCCCATTTTCTTTACAATTTTTATTAAGATCACCGGTGTATTATCCTCCCCTATCGGATCTTAATGTTTTAATAGATTTTTCCAATTGTTTTTCAACTTCTAATTTATAAGAAATAAATTTTGAGAAACTCTCATCTTTACTCGTAAGGAGATAAATATAACAGTAATGAGAGTAATCATCAATAAAAGTAACGAAGTATTTATTTCCACCACCTGTCACATAACCTTTTAAATCACAAAGATCAGAATGTATTAAACTTAAAACAGTTGAACTTGTTTCGACACTCGGAAAAGGTTTTTCAGCATATTTTGATTCAACACATATTTCACATTTAGAGTTGGAAGAAATATCAGATTTAGAGTTGGATGCCTTATTTACATGACCAAGTCTAAAATGCCACATATTACAAGATTCAATCAAATAAGCAGAAGAAGTAGATGTTTTATTATTATCAACCACACTTACATTTAGTTTGAAAAGACCCTCATGAACATAACATTTCCCCACAAAAACACCTCCCTTAGTCTCAACTACCTTATCACTCTCTAGAACAATTTTAAAACCCTTTTTAACTAATATAAAACCGGACACCAGATTCTTCCTAACCCAGGGACATACAACACATCTTTCAAGGTAAGAACATTTCCTTAAGTGAACTTTAAAACTATGGTTCCCTTCCCCTCAACCTTAGACGAAGAGGAGTTTCCCATGTACAGACGTTCACCCTCACCCACAACAGTGAAGGTAGTGAAGGCACCTTTCGTGCCCCAAATATGTTTGGTAGCGCCAGAATCAAGCCACCAGTCTGTCATGTTACTCACAATGTTTGCCTCGGTCACCACAGTAGAAAAGTTACCCTCATCGCTTACATTTGCTTGAGGCTTCACATTCTTACTCTTCCTAAACTTTAAATCTTTAGCATAATGACCTGGTTTCCCACACATATAGCATTGACCTGCAGGTTTAGATTTAAACGGAGTCTTAGAATTTTTATTCTGATTATTATGTTTGAATTTATTGTTGAACCTCGAATTCTGGTTTGGTTTATGGTGCTCATGTTTCTGGTTTGAATGGTTTGGCTTAAACTGGTTCTGTTTTTGGTTTCCATTTGATTTCCCCTCAACCAAATTAGCCTTACAACTGAATTCAAAATTTATCTCCTTAAGTTCTGCATTCCTATTGTCTTCCTCAATTCTCAAACAAACTATCAAATCTTCTAGTGTCATCTCTTTTTTCTTGTGTTATGACCAGTTTTGTAATTTTTTCAAGAAGGTGGCAGTTTTTCAATTATAGAAGACACTTGAAATCCCTCACATATGCTATAACCCTCGGCCAGAATTTCGTGAATAATAATTTGTAGTTCTTCTAGTTGCGACACAACAGATTTATTATCTTACATTTTTAAATCCAAAAATTTTCCAACCACAAATTTTTTAGAACCAACATCTTCAGTTGCATATTTTTTATCCAGTGTATTCCATAATTCTTTAGCAGTGGGACATGACCAATAGACATCATACAATTTAAGGCAGAGATAATTTAGAATATAATTCCTACACATATAATCCCTTTGTTTCCAAACAACTAGTTCTCCAGGTATAAAAGGTCTATCAAATGAAATCAAATCAATTACCTTAAGAGTTGTTAGGTAAAATTGCAGTTTCATTTGCCATCTCTTAAGATTCTTTCCATCAAACAGTTCAGATTTTTCAGAGTATTTTGCATTAGGATTTCTCATAGCAGGTTGTAGAATAACATAATTTCACCTTTAGATTGTTGGATATATTATATGCAGAATAAACAAAATAACCCAAATACGAAATTGATAAAATTGGAAGAACTTATCGGTCGAGGTTTGTGATTGACACAAAGTCCTAAAGGTGAAATTGCTCGCTGATATTTAGCCTCTTGAACAAACACCTCCCAGGATTCAACGTTCAGATTCTGTCATCAGTGACGCGACTCAGAAAGTGTCTCTAATGTGCGTTCACTCTAGGCTCAAGTGCAAGCCTGTCGCGTCAGTAATAAACCCGGTAAGTCGGGATCGTATCCATAGGGAAATAGGACAACAGAGTTGTGACGACGTTGGATAGATAAGGAAATCCTAACTCTGACTCTAAAGGAAAGGGAAAATTGATTTGATTTGCGGAATGACTAAACTAGATGCGATTATGAAATTATGAAAAGGTGCAATTATACTAAACTACCTAAAATACTGATGAAGACTGATTTAAAACTTTTAATTATGTGATGAGAAAAACAGGACGGGAATACAATCCCCCAACCCTAGTGTATTGCAGTTATAATACTAATCATAAATTTAACTGATTAATTTGACCCAGAATTTAGTACTCCCAAGCATTACGTATATGAGGTTCAAGCCCGCATCATACTTAATCTGAGGACGAGTAAATCGGTATTACGATTGTTACACTCGAATTGCACTCTAAAGCATCCCGGTTACTCAGAAGCAAACGAGATCTAAAGATCTACAATTGTCATGTTCCTACGCAATACAGTAGTAATCAATCACTAAATTCAGAGGATTAATGTTATACACCTGCAATTATCACATCTGGCTGGGTTCATGAATCCCGGCCTTAGAAAATCTAGCCTAACATGCTGAAAGTAATGAAAACAGTGTTTGATGTGCAGAAGATCATAATTAAACTAAGGAAAATTTGTGGAATGATGTAGAAAGGAATTAAGGAAATAACTCACTAATCTTACCAAAGCAGTAACAACAAATTTTATGAACACAGAATTCTGAATAACCTTCAATCTTGAAATTAAATTGTCAACTATCTCTAAACTAGGGTTTTCTGGAAAGAAGGGAAAATTATACTAATTCTCCGTGTTAAAAATGATAAAACTCGGGTTTATATACCCTATAAAAATTCAGGAGTTTTAGTTGCACTAGGACTCTTCATAGGAGAAGGATAAGATTACAAAATCTCGACAGCCGGACCGATCCGGGTCTCCTGCGGATCGGTCTGCCTTCCATGCAGATCGGTTCTTTTATTTTTTTGGCGGACCGGTCCGCAGCGGAATGATTCTTTTTATTTTCTTCCCTCTTCAGTTTGCTTTCGATCCGGGGTTCTCTGGAAGATGGCACAACGAACCGGTCCAGGGCTACTGCGGATCGGTCTGCCTCTTTGACTTTTTTCCTCAACTTTGAGTGCTCATATCTTTCATTCCGGGACTCCGATTGAGGTGCCGTTTCTTCCTATGTGCTCATGAACTTGATATATTCAACTTCTCTTCAGGTGCCTCATCCGAATTTTGGGTAGAATTTACACTTTAGACTTTCCTTCTTTTCGTTTCTCGATTCTTCTGGTTTCTTTCTTTCTTTCTTGACATCAAATACCTGTAAAATCAATACAAAATACCAGAAACTCCGTGTACTCGTTGGGATAAGTCAGTAGCAAGATTATGAGATAAAGTCAAATTAATTACGTTGTTCGAGGTGCTAAAAGTAACTAAATTGAGGGATAAATTGGGAAAAATTTATGCCTAATCAAACCCCCCTAACTTAAAACTTTGCGCGTCCCGAGCAATGTAAAAGAATCCTAGCAAGGCTCAACTCTTGAAAAACATCTTATTGGGATAGAATACATTTTTCGCGGGCAAGCGATTGCATTTAGCATATGCAACAAGCCTTTAAACCCCTAGGTCACCCTAGTAGGATGAGTTGTGTCTCGTGAGGGTTTGCAGAGAATATACCAACAAAATTCGACTCAAAGAAAAATCAAAATTCCTAAAAATTGTACAAATCAAACTTTCCCAGAAAATAGTCATCATCAAGTCATATGTACAAGTCTCAAATCATAGTGCGTGTGTGCGAAGCCAAAAATTTAACCGCGAATTTCCACCGATTGACCATTACGTTACTTATCCGAAAATTCATTTTGATTTCAAATTCTCACGGAATTATCTCTCAAACATTTCACTCGGAATGTGGATATGCTCTCGGTATGCGTGATATAAAGAGTAAATATAATGGACACAAAGTTACGCACACAAGTAGAAAGACGGAAATTTTAGAGTGATAGGATCTCATTAACGGATTACGGTTTTAAAAACGGGAACATTGCCTCTTTTTCGCGCATTCAATCTCTTTATTATCTTTTGGTATATTAGCTCTCTACGCGGTAACCAATTTCACAATTTAGACTCGGTTAGGACTTTTTCGGGTTTTAAGGCATTTTGCATAAAATGGAAGAGGTAGGGAAGGTTGGAATTGGAAAAGTTATTTATGATGTCCATTTGTGCTTTTTGAGGGCTATTGCTCATTCTTTTCTTCTTTTTCTCTATTTTTTTCTGTTTTTCTCTTCTTTTCTTTTCTTGCTATTTTTGTTGAGCATATCTAATTTTTTTTCTTGCCCCTTTTTATGCACTTTCCGGACTTTATTGAATATTCTATTTTCGCAATTCTGGGCTACTTGGGTTTTTCGGGTTGTTAAACGAAAGGAAAAATTATTCCGCTCAAGTTGGGTTACAAAAGGGATAATTTTTCGCATATTTTTCTGGCCAATATTTTTGGGTGACAAACTAAGGCCTACTTCACTGTCCAAAATACCAATTGCGTTACCATATGCGTTTCGAGATGAATTTAAGTTTAGAGATCACTTTTGGCACGTTTTTGAAAGCAATATCACACACGTTTTGTATAACCGATCAAAATAAAAGGGTCGAGATCCTCGACAACTTTTTAGGCGCTGAAAAGAACTTAGAGTTAACAATTAACTCGGATTGATTTAAAAACTCGCAAAAAGTGATAGGCTCAAATCTTACTGGGGTTGTTAATCTCCACACTTATTCGTTAAGTCGTCAATTTTCGCTCAATTTCCATCTTTGGTCAATTTTGACTTTGTGTATGTTGAATCTTACAACTTGAGACTTTAAAACGACTTTTACTGATATTTTTGAAAATTTGAATTCCAAATTTTATTTATTTTGAACAAAAATATTTTTGGGTTTTTCAAAATTTTATGATTTTTTTTTGGAAATTTCTGGGCATTTTTGAAGATTTGTGAAGTTTTAGAAATACGCACTTGTGACCCCCCCAACTTAGACTTTTGCATTGTCCTCAAGCAAAAAGGACTAAAATCTAAACAAGGCAAAATAATAAGTGCGATAAATAAAACAAACAAATGGTGAAAATGCAGATTTGATAGAAAATAGAACTGTGGTACAATTACAGGGAAACAACATTCAAACATGTGAACAGGAAAAATAAATAAAACTGCCATAACCACAATACAGCTTCACTGGGGCGGGGGTTGGGAAGAACCGGGCACGTCGGGGCCATAGGGATCATAAAAATCGAATGGCAATGGTTCGTTGGGATTCCCTTGGCATCGGTATATGTCCGCTTGGAAGCGAAGCATCATGCTGGTATCACGACGGTAGTCGATCAAAAAGTTACCGAATCTCATCTCGAGCGCCGCCATACGGTTCGTGAGGTCGCTACCCGCTCACTCAAAATCGGGGTCGTCCTCTTCGTCCGCACCTACATCCCCCATTTCTACATCATAACCGGCTGCTTCTTCTTCCTCTTCTTCGCTTTCACTCGAGGCAGCCTCTTCCTCGTTATCACTGCCCCGCCTCGCCCGAAGGACGGCTAGCTGTTTGGCGCTCTTAGTACGGGTTCCCTGTCCAAAAGGACTGGGAATGCGAGTACGATCGAGCGGCGCCGCTATGCCAGCATCCTTGAGGATGGAGGTGATCAATCTTGCATAGGGAAGTGGGGCAGCACCTTTCTCATCCAAGGTCGCGGTGATGATGTCGGCATATAGGGTTCGGGCCAAGTGGATGGAAGTGTGTGGATCAAATAGGTGATAGGTCAATGTAGAATCGTTAGACGTTTGCAAGATGCTGGCACACACTATTTGGAAGGTTAGGCGGGCTTTTTCATTGAGGCGGCCCACAGCGACAGTTTGCCCCGTCCATGCAACATCCGAGGCAATGCGTTCCATGATCATGTCTTTGGCGACCGGTGCGACGATCCTTGGTTAGGTGAATTCTTGGACATCGGGAGCATCGTATTCGGCCAACTTAGCCGTGAGATGGTCCAATGAAAAGGGGATGGCGGTACCATCCACGTATGCTTGAGCCTCGAATTGGCCCGTCCGAACAAGGGTGCCATAAAAGGAGCGGACCTCGGCTGCCCAAACCGCTTCGTACGGTTCATTGAGGAATCGGCACCAACCCTGAGCCATGAATAGGGCGGTGACAGAGTTGGGCAGACCGATCCATTGGATGACGCGCTCCATATGGAGTTGGCGATCCGGGACGAAAAACCGATGGCACCACTGTTCCTCTTGGTGGGAACAGAATTCCCCATGGCCGGAGGGGAGGATGTCGGTGAGTCGTACTTGGTGGGGGTAGATCTTTGGGCCATGATAACAGGGATAGGGTTTGCTGGAAATTTAGGGAGAGAGAAGAGAGGAGTGATGGTTGAAGGTGTGGAGAGAAAGGGAGGGGATGGGTGGTTATTTATAGGTGAAAGGGGTGGGTAGGGGTAGGAATTGGAGGGAAAAGGTTTGGAGGGAAAAGGGGGTGTATTTGGGAGGGAAAGGGAAGGGTTGGGAGTTGGGGAGATGAATTGGAGGGAATGAAGGCGATTGGGGAGAAGGGGGGTGAACCTTAGGAAAGGGGAAAACAGATCTGCAGAAAGCGGACCGGTCCGCCCGAGGACCGGACCGGTTCGATCCTTTAATATGCAGGTCAATTCAACTACCGGACCGTTCCGACTCAAAATTAAAGGAACCGGTTCGGGGCAGACCGGTTCGGCCCTAAAATAAAGGAACCGGTCCGGCTCTTGTGTTTGAACTGGATTTCCCCCCTAATTGAATTTCGATCTCTCTTCTCCGAAAATTTTTACGTTCACAACATACTCCCTATCAATTTGGATTAAAAACCTGTCGATGCCAAAGACCAACGCAACTGGATTCATTATTCCCGAAACATGTGAATGCTCTTTCCTGAATGAACCCTAATCCTATCGACGCTCACTACACACACGACTCTCACCCCATACGCGTCGGGGGTGCAACGACCTTGCTGTAACAGCTCACTCTACCCCGTAAACGGGGTCCGATAACCAAACGGTGTCGACTTCTTCCACACACGCCTCGAGATATGTCTTTAGGCATTGTCCATTTACTTTGAATGTATTTCCCCCTTTTAAATCGTCTAATTCAATAGCTCCGTGAGGGAAAATATTCTTCACAACGAACGGGCCAGACCATCGTGACCGCAACTTTCCCGGAAAGAGATGAAGCCGAGAGTTATAAAGAAGCACTTTTTGCCCGGGAAGAAACTATTTGCGTCGAATGATGCTATCATGAGCGAGCTTCATCCTTTCTTTGGAAATTTTAGCATTCTCATACGCATCATTGTGTATCTTTTCTAACTCATTTATTTGAAGCTTGCGAGCTTCACCGGCCTTATCCATGGCATAGTTTAACTCCTTAATTTCCCAATACACCTTGTGTTCTAACTCCACGGGAATATGGAAAGGTTTGCCATACACAAAGCAAAAAGGGGACATGCCGAGTGGATTTTTATATGCGGTGCGATAGGCCCATAGCGAATCGTTCAATCTAAGTGACCAATCTTTCAGGGTAGGATTGACGGTCTTTTCAAGAATGTTCTTGATTTCCCGATTTGCTAGTTCGGCCTGCCCATTCGTTTGTGGGTAATAAGTCGTTCCAACCTTGTGAACGAAAACATACTTTCTCATGAGCTTAGCGAATGGCCTATTGCAAAAGTACTTGCCATTATCAGTAATTATCGCTTTCGGAGCATCGAAGTGAGAAAGTATGTGTTCCTGCAGGAACTTAATCACCACTTTGTTGTCATTTGTCTTGGTATCTATAGCTTCCACCCATTTAGAAACGTAGTCTATCGCAACAAGGATGTATAGGAAACTAAAATATTGGGGGAAAGGTCCCATGAAGTCAATACCCCAACAGTCAAAAATCTTAATAATGAGTATGGGGGTAAGAGGCATCATGTCTCGTCGGGTAATGGCTCCCATCCGTTGGCACCTATTGCAAGATTTTCAAGCAGTGTTCACATCCCGGAATATTATGGGCCAATAGAGGCCACATTGCAGAATTTTGGCGGCCGTCTTTTTCATCAAAAAGTGTCCTCCACAAGCTTTCGAATGACAAAACTGAATGACTTTCGGGATCTCGTCATTCGGTACACATTGTCGGATGATTTGGTCAGTGTAATATTTAAAAAGGAAGGGATCGTCATAGAAAAACATGCGCGACCAAGTAATAAATCTCTTTTTATCTTGCGGTGTCCAATCGGGAAGGATGGCTCCCGTGACAAGGTAGTTCACTATATCCGCAAACCATGGCAAAGAAGATGTAGCAAAAAGTTGCTCATCCGAAAAGTATTCGTCTATGGGTATGAGATCACTAGGTACGTCGGACGAAAGCCGTGATAAGTGGTCGGTAACGATGTTTTCTACCCCTTTCTTATCTTTAATGGAGAGATTAAACTCTTGTAGGAGTAGGATCCACCTTATGAGACGCGGCTCTGCATCTTTCTTTGCAAGTAGGTATTTCAAAGCTACGTAGTCGGTGAAGCAAGTAATGGGAGAACCGATAAGATATGATCAAAATTTATCAAGGGCAAAGACTACCGTTATCAACTCTTTCTCCGTGGTAGAGTAATTGAGTTGTGGTCTGGTAAGAGTCTGGTTATCGTAGTAGATGACATGAGCTTGATTATCTTTTCTTTGGCCCAAAACAGCCCCTATCGTATAATCGCTAGCATCACACATAAGTTCGAATGGTAAAGACCAATCTGAAACTTGCATGATGGGGCCGGACACAAGCATGGTTTTCAGTTTTTCAAAAGAGCTTTGGCATGCTTCCGTCCACTTGAATGGGGTGTCCTTCATGAGTAGGTTGCTTAAGGGTCTAGCGATGGCGCTAAAATTCTTAATGAACCTTCGATAAAACCCCGCGTGGCCCAAGAAAGAGCGCACGTCCTTGAGCAATTTTGGTGGGGAAGATCAGTTATGACATCTATTTTCGCCCTATCAACTTCTATTCCCTTGGATGATACTATGTGGCCAATAACTATTCCCTCGGTTACCATGAAATGGCATTTCTCCCAATTCAACACTAAGTTCTTTTCCACACACCGGGCAAGTTCTTGTTCCAGTTTTCCGAGACAAAGGTCGAAAGAGGTGCCAAAAATGCTGAAATCGTCTATGAACACTTCTAGTCCTCTCTCCACCATGTCACTAGATAGGCTCAAAATGCACCTTTGAAAGGTCGCGGGTGCATTACACAAGCCGAATGGCATACGTTTGTAGGCAAACGTACCAAAAGGGCAAATGAAGGTCGTTTTCTCCGGGTCAAGTACATATACCTCAATCTGGTTATATCTGGAATAACCATCAAAGGAAGCAATAGTAAGGGTGGCCCGCTACTCTCTCAAGCATTTGATCAATAAATGGCAAGGGGAAATGGTCTTTCCTAGTTCCCGCATTGAGTTTCCGGTAATCAATGCAAACGTGCCACCCGGTGGTGGTACGTTGGGGAACTAGCTCTCCCTTAGCATTCTCAATCACTGTCATGCCCGACTTCTCCGGGACAACTTGAATAGGGCTCACCCACTTGCTATCCGAGATTGGGTAGATAATCCCGGTATCCAATAATTTAATAATTTCGATTCTCACTACTTCTTTCATATTGGGATTTAGTCTTCTTTGCATTTCTCTTGAGGGCTTGACATCCTCTTCGAGGTGGATCTTGTGAGTGCAAATCAAAGGACTTATCCCCTTCAAATCGGCAATGCACCAACCAAAAGCACTTTGGTGCTTTCTCAGAATTTTTAACAATTTTCCCTCCTACTCTTCGTCTAGGCTAGAGGAGACAACAACAGGAAATGTCTCATCCTCTCCTAGGTATGCATATTTAATATGGTAGGGGAGTTTCTTCAATTAAAGGGTTGGAAATTTGTCGCTGGAGGGAACCATGTGTGTATCCCTCGGAGGTAACTCCTCAAATCTAGAAACCCAACTAATATCTCTCGCGTCATCGTCTGACGCTCTCTCATCGAGTAACTCTCTCAACTCCTCAACCTCCCTCTCGAAGTCGGTGTACGTCCCCTCACTCTCGTGTCTTTCCACTAAACAAGACCCTAAGGCGTCGCCACAATAATTCTCCTCAAAGTACTCCTCTACTATCTCATCTATGAAGCTCATCGCGTGAAGATCATCTTCTTCCCCCGTATGTTGGGATATGTGGAAGATGTTGGTCTCTAAGGTCATGTTCCTAAAGGTGAGTTGCATTCGCGCATTCCAAGTATTGATGATTACGTTAGCCATCGCTAAGAACGGGCACCCAAGGATGATGGGAACATGGTTGCTCGAGGTGAAGGAGAGCTCCGTATCCCAAATGACGAAGTCTACAGGGAAGTAGAAAGTGTCAACTTGGACGATCACGTCCTCGACTAGGCCTCTTGGGATCTTCATGGTTCGATCCGCTAATTGGAGAGTGACCTTTGTGGTCTTGAGGTCGCCCAAATCAAGTTGCCTATAGATGGAGTAAGGGAGGATATTGATACTTGCTCCCAAATCAAGTAAGGCTTTTTCGATTTTATTTTCTCTAATGATGCAGGAAATGGTGGGTGCACCGGGATCTTTAAATTGAGGTGGGAGATCGTTCAGTAGAATGGAGCTCACATTCTGTGCTAGAAAGACATTCTTCTTTACCTTCATCTTTCGTTTTTACCGTCAACAAGTCTTTGATGACTTTTGCATAAGCTGGAATTTGTTTAATGGCATTGAGGAAAGGTAAGTTCAGTTTTACTTGCTTTAGCACGTCTATCACGTGGGTTTCCTTTATGGGAAGGAATCAACCTTTTAGGAAACGGTGCCGCGGAGGGTGGTTTCACTACCACCTCGGGCTCACTAGTGTCTTCTTTGTCACTCTCATTCAAGGGGACATCTTCGGCCTCTTTCGTGCCGGGCGAAATCTCCTTGTCTTTCGTTGTGTCGTGTGGGGGAGGTGATAAATCAACGACTCTCCCACTACGAAGAGTGGTCACAGGTTGACATTGCTCCTGATGTTCAGTAGAAGTGGAGCTAACACTAGTTTGACCTTGGGGAGGTCTTTGGCCTTGGGCAGGAAACTTGCCCTTCTCTTGGACACTCAACGAGGACTGTATCTTTGACAGACTTGCATTTATATCGCTAATCAAAAGATCATATCTAGCATTGGTTGCAGTCTGGCTATTGATAAATTGATTCATAGTATCCTCGAGAGTTCTCCGTGATGGCGGGATATATGCTCCTTGAGGTGGTGGTTCTTGCATGTGTGGAGCTTGTTGAAAGTGTTGTGGTGGAGGAGGGGAAACATGTGAAGTGAGGTTCATCGCAACATGTTGTTTCCCATAGCTAAAACCATGATGGTTTTTCCATGAAGGGTTATAACAATTCCCGTGCGGCGCACTGAAATTACCCTTAAATCCTCCTAGACCACTAACTTGCTCTTGAAGCATCACTTTATAGGCAGGTATAGTCCGGCATTCCTCAGTTGAATGACCTGCCTCATAAATCGCACACACCTTCTCGACATGATTTGGTATGGATCTAGTTGGTCCTCTTCCATATACCTCACATAGGACTCGAAATCCTTTCTCAAGGGTCTCCAATCGAATGTCCGTCATAGAGTTCTTATCTACTTGAAATAGACTGGACGCCGGTGGAGTGGTGGTCACTTGACGATTTTGATTTTGAGCAGTAGGATGAGATGTATCCCAGGATTGGGTAGTCTCGCCGACATACCTCAGGTGAAGCTCAGCATCGTGGGCATCTAAGTCGACAAAGGGACCACTACCCATGGTCTCAAAGAGCAGCTTGGAGTTAAGATTCAGCCCATTATAGAGAAAGGAAATGATTTGCGATGAATCAAATCCATGATGGGGGCATGAAGTAACTAACTCATTAAAACGCTCGTAACATCGATGAAATGGCTCATTTTCAAATTGTCTGAACGCTTGAATTTGAGCCTTTATGGAGATTGTTCGATGTGGTGGGAAGAATTTCTTGAGAAATATAGATTGCAACTCGTTCCAAGATGGGATCGAGCTTGGAGGTAAAGACCATAGCCAGGTATTAGCTTTATCTTTTAGTGAGAATGGGAAGAGTTTGAGGCGGATCACCTCTTGTGTGAAAGTTTGATCATTAAGAGTATCGCACACATCCTCAAATTCCCTAATGTGAAGATATGGCTTTTCATAATCCATACCATGGTAGTGGGGTAACATCTGGATCATCCCATTTTTTAAATGAAATTACCCGGCATTATACGGGAGTATAATGCATCTCGGAGTGACAGTACGCTCGGGATATAAGATATCTCTCAGCGGGCGGTAGGGCCTCTTTTTTTACCGACGGATGCACTACCGTGTTGCGACATCTCTCTCTCTCTTAATGACTCAGTGCTCTCACTTGGTGTGCTCGGAGGTGTGTCCTAAGAAGGAAAACGGAGTGTTGTTTGATATTGAGTGTGACGGTGTGGGAGGTGGAATCCAGAACTGTGGGGCGTTAGGAGTGTGGGGGCTATCAGGATCGTACTCAACTATTGGATTTTCGTGAATACTGGTTGAAGTATTGTGGGGTGTGGGAGTGAGTTCAGAATTTTTCATTAACAGCTTGTGAGAGATGATGATGAATCTTTTTGTGTTTTTTTGAATTTTTTTATGTTTTTGGATTTTTGGAAATTTTAGGTCAAAGTTTTAGATTAACTCAATCTAATCCTAAGTCTACCTAATTCCCCATCAACGGCGCCAAAAACTTGACGCGACTCAGAAAGTGTCTCTAATGTGCGTTCACTCTAAGCTCAAGTGCAAGCCTGTCGCGTTAGTAATAAACCCGGTAAGTCGGGATCGTATCCACAGGGAAATAGGACAACAGAGTTGTGACGACGTTGGATAGATAAGGAAATCCTAAATCTGACTCTAAAGGAAAGGGAAAATTGATTTGATTTGCGATGACTACACTAGATGCGATTATGAAATTATTAAAAGGTGCAATTATACTAAACTACCTAAAATACTGATGAAGACTGATTTAAAACTTTTAATTATGTGATGAGAAAAACAGGACGGGAATACCATCCCCCAACCCTAGTGTATTGCAGTTATAATACTAATCGTAAATTTAACTGATTAATTTGACCCAAAATTTAGTACTCCCAAGCATTACGTATATGAGGTTCAAGCCCGCATCATACTTAATCTGAGGACGAGTAAATCGGTATTACGATAGTTACACTCTAATTGCACTCTAAAGCATCCCGGTTACTCAGAAGCAAACGAGATCTAAAGATCTACAATTATCATGTTACTACGCAATATGGTTGTAATCAATCACTAAATCCAGAGGATTAATGTTATACACCTGCAATTATCACATCAGGCTGGGTTCATGTATCCCGGCCTTATAAAATCTAGCCTAACATGCTGAAAGTAATGAAAACAGTGTTTGATGTGCAAAAAACCATAATTAAACTAAGAAAAATTTGTGGAATGATATAGAAAGGAATTAAAGAGAGGAAATATCTCACTAATCTTACCAAAGCAGTAACAACAGCAATTAAGAACACAGAATTCTGAATAACCTTCAATCTTGAAATTAAAATTGTCAACTATTTCTAAACTAGGGTTTTATGGAAAGAAGGAAAAATTATACTAATTCTCCATGCTAAAAATGATAAAAACTCGGGTTTATATACCCTACAAAAATTCAAGAGTTTTAGTTGCACTAGGACTCTTCATAGGAGAAGGATAAGATTACAAAATCTCGACAGCCGGACCGGTCCGGGTCTCCTGCGGATCGGTTTGCCTTCCATGCGGATCGGTTCTTTTATTTTTTCTGGAGGATCGGTTAGCAGAGGACCGGTTATTTTTATTTTCTTCCCTCTTCGGTTTGCTTTCGATCCGGGGTTCTCTCGAAGATGGCACAACGGACCGGTCCGGGGCTACTGCGGACCGGTCTACCTCTTTGACTTTTTTCCTCAACTTTGACTGCTCATATCTTTCATTTCAGGACTCCGATTGAGGTGTCGTTTCTTCCTATGTGCTCATGAACTTGATATCTTCAACTTCTCTTTAGGTGCCTCATCCGAATTCCATGTAGAATTTACACTTTTGCCCTTTAGGCTTTCCTTCTTTTCGTTTCTCGATTCTTTCGATTTCTTTCTTTCTTTCTTGACATCAAATACCTGTAAAATCAATACGAAATACCAGAAACTCGGTGTACTCGTTAGGATAAGTCAGTAGCGAGATTATGGGATAAAGTCAAATCGATTACGTTGTTCGAGGTGCTAAAAGTAATTAAATTAAGGGATAAACTAGGAAGAATTTATGCCTAATTAATCAACAATTACGCAGAATCTTGAATTCTCAGAATACTCCAGTACTCCCAAATTAATAATAAATATAAAATTCATTGTAGAAAATAGGCTAATAATATTTTTGCAGAGAAAGTGAGAGAGGTGGAATTTTTCTGTGTTCTTTTTCAAAGCTCTAGCCTTTGTTATATACAGAATTTGGTAAAAAAAACGTGGGCAGAGGTTTTAGCCAAGTGACCACTAATATCTCCACTAACGGGTAATTTACTTAGAATAGGAGACTAAGTCAAAAATTAAAAACGGGTTTAAAAAGGAGTTAAAAACGAATTAATAAAAGGATAAAAATTCTGAGCACTCAAGAGAAGCCTAAAGCCCCAAAGGCCCAAGGCCCAATCGAAGACTATTAATGTTTAGTGTGCCTCCTAGGGATTGAACCCATGACCTCAAGCACCAAACCCCATAAACTTACCACTAGGCCACTTACCCCAACTTATTTAGTTCATTCAAAATAAATATATATACTAATATACCCAACATAAACCTTGTAACTTTTATTTATTGGGGTTTGGCACAAAACTAACTTTTAGTGACGCAAAAAATGGCACGAAAAGTCGTACAATATTTTTTTACAACTCTTTTTTCTGCTGCCAACAGTCATTTTTTGGGTAAAACTTCCAGAAGTGAAAGGCCAAAATCAATATCAAATAACTAATTTCGGGCATATTCCAAAGAACCCTGATTTTTATTACTAAAATGCTTTAATTATATATATATATATATATATATATATATATATATATATATAGGGAGAGGCTCACAAGTGGATTTAAAAAGTGAACTTTTTAATGGATCTTAACAAAAAATACCTAACAACCCATTAATTTTAATTCTTATGTTGTAATTGGTCCGCGTCAGCGGCAACGGACACGCGTGTCGACACGTGTGTGATCCGAGACCCCCTACCCCCCACCTCCACCCCCACCCCTTATTTCAAAAACGCCATCTAATATATACGATTTTCTCGCCTATCTCATCCAACACCCATCACTCTTGCACCTTTCTCTCTCCTCCATTAAAACTTAAAATTCCAACCCACCGCAACCCAACACCCTTAACCCACCTTGATTCAACCACCTGCCATATCCACAAACCTTCTACCAAGATCGTCTGAAACCCACTTAGAAGAACCCAACCAACCCAGACCCATAGCCACAAACCGAGCATGTTGTTCTCCATCGGTGACGAACTCCCAACTCCAACCACCATTCCAACCCTTACCCGGACCTACCGACTTGTGTCGACCAGTACTTGCTGGTGGTGGCAGGTGGGTGAGATTGTGGTCGCCGATATTGGAAGTCGCGGGTGGGTGGGAAGGGTTGGGGTGCGTGGTGGGGTAGTGGGGGTGGGTGGAGTGGGGTGTAAAAAAAATATCCGATCAACACGCGTGTTCGTTGCCGCTGGCGCGGACCAATTACACTATAAAATTTAAAATTAATGGGTTGTTATGTGTTTTTTGTTAAGGTCAGTTAAAAAGTCCGCTTTTTAGGTCCACGTGTGATCCTCTCCCTATATATAATTAAAATTGGTATAATAATTGATGCCAACTTATTGGAAAAACGTTAAATAATAAGAACATTTGTTATAGATTTTTCATTATTGCTCTAAAATTAAGGTAGAATATTTAGACAAATTATGATTAATTGTTCATTTGAGAAAAGTAATAATGAAACCCTTCTTGTTCGATAATATAGATATGTCCATGTGTTGCTTTTAAAATGTATTTACAATTATTAAGAGGATAAATTTAATAAGTAAAAATTATTTTTTAAAATTTATAATCTTCAAACAAAGACTATTTATTTAGAAATGAGAGATTGATTGAAAACACACAATGTTCATTTGTAATTCTTTTGACGAACGAGCATCCTAAAAAAAGCCAAAATTATTATTTTTTCCAAACTTTTAGTCCTAAGTATTTTTTTTAAATTCCTAATGTGACTTTAGCCCATGAATAATGATATTTCTTGAAAATTTACAATTACTAACATGACCTTGTCACGCCAACATTATGATGATGTGTCATTTAATCATATTTAGTCGACTTTGGCCGGAAAAATCTCCAGTAAATGCGACGAGACTAGGCCTGTGTTTCGACAGTATCGGATCGGAAAGCTCCTCTTTGAAAAAAAAATGGATTTTTTCATAAACAAAATAATTATTCCAATTTTCGATCTGATTTTTTCAAAAAAAAATGCGAATTTAAGAAAATAGAAAAAATCGGAAATTTTTTCTCATAAATATACTAAAATCCAAAAATTTTGGAAATCAATTACTCAAATTCTCATTTTAAAGAAACAAAGAAAAAAGTTTAACCAATGGTGTAAATACTTGAGAATTTAACCCATTTTTCATTTGTGTAAAGGTTAGAATGAGAATCTCTTTTTACAACACTACTTTGGAATCTTTGTCATATATCAATTGACGTGGGATATGAGAAAATATCAAAAAATCGGGAAAAATAAAAAATTGGAAAATAATTCAGAAAAATAAAAAAGTAATTTGGAAAACCGGATCGACATAGCTTCGAAAAAATCCGAACGAAAAAATCAAAAATTCAGAATTATTTTCGATTTCCGATCAGTTTCTGAAAAATAAAAAAACGACAAACTAAAACTTCATTCCAAATTCGAAATAAATCGAACAAAAAATAAAAGATACCAAAAATTCAAAAAATAAACACAAAACTAAACTAGATAAAGACGTGATAGTAAGTAATGACATGACACTATCATCTTCGCAAATACACATGCACATTTAATATCACTATTACATTATTAACAATGCCAAAATTGATCTATTTATTAAATCCATTATAAGTTGAGTTAAACATTAAATGAACTAATTCTTATGAATAAAAAAATAATTAACCACTTAAAAATGCAAAATAAATTTTACAAATTGTGAGGTAATAATTTTCCCCAAGCTCCAAAACAAGAAACAACAACGTACTCTCCGAGCAAGTCTAAAATTAAGAACATGACAATATAGAAAAAAAATGTTGGTTTGTATTAACATGGCGATAAAAAAATTGATGTAATAAACACCAAACACTAAAAACCAATTTAATCCTCTCTCTCTCTCTCTCTCTCTCTCTCTCCTCTCACACATCAGGTCAGCTTTGAGAAAATTTTTAGTCAGTCCAATTTTCTACAGATATATAGATATATAGAGAGAAAATTGGTAGAGAAAGAAAGTAAAAGTTTTGAGGAGAGAGAGAGACTGAAAAGGGAAGAAGGAACAAGGAGTAGAGAGAGAAACAAGAAAGATATATATATAAAGAGATGTCTAGTTGAATAAACAACATTTGGTCTTTGCAAAACAAGACCCACTTTTTGTTGGGTATAATATAGCATCTATATTTATTTTGAATGAAATAAATGATTTGGGGTAAGTGGCTAAGTGGTAAGTTTGTGAGATTTTGTGCTTGAGGTCTTGGGTTCAATCCGTAGGAGGCACACTAAACATTAATAGTCTTTGATTGGGCCTTGGGCCTTTGGGCTTCTCTTGAGTGCCCAGATTTTTTACCCATTTACTATTTCGTTTTTAACTAATTTTTAAACGGGTTTTTGATTTTGACTCCGTCTTCTATCCTAAATAAACTACCCGTTAGTGGAGATATTAGTGGGTTAGTTGCCTAAAATCTCTACCAAAGCTTTTTATCAAATTCTGTATAAAACAAAGGCTACAACTTTGAAAAAGAAGACAGAAAAATTCAATCTCTCTCACTTTCTCTGCAAAAAGTTATCTGCCTATTTTCTGTAATAAATTTTATATTCACGATCTATTTGGGAGTGTTGGAGTATCCCGAGAGTTCCAAGATTTAACATTAAGCTGGTGTTTAAGTCTGATCGTTGAATCATGGGAGATATTTGCTCACGAAACTGACAGCTACAAATATCACCTTTAGGACTTTGTGTCCAACACAAACCTCGATCGATAAAATATTCCAATTTTATCTATTTCGAATTTTGGTTTTTTTCATATATTCTACATAAATTATTTCCAACAATCTAAAGGTGAAATTATGTTGTTATTCTACAGCCTGTTATGAAAAATCCTAATGCAAAATACTCTGAAAAACCTGAACTGTTTGATGGAAAGAATTTTAAGAGATGGCAAATGAAACTGAAATTTTACCTAACAAGTCTTAAGGTCGTTGACTTGATTGCATGTGATAGACCTTATATACCTGAAGAACTAGTTGTTTGGAAAGAAAGGGATTATACGTGTAGGAATTATATTATGAATTGTCTCTGCCTTGAATTGTATGATATTTATTGATCACGTCTTACTGCTAAAGAATTATGGTACACACTAGATAAAAAATATACACTGATGATGCTGGGTCCAAAAAAATTTTGTGGTTGGAAAATTTTTGGATTTAAAAATGGAAGATAATAAATATGTTGTGTCGCAACTTGAGAAACTACAAATTATTATTCATGAAATTATGGCCGAGGGTTATAACATATGTGAGGCGTTTTAACTGTCTTCTATAATTGAAAAAACTGCGACCTTCTTGGAAAGATTACAAAAACGGTCTTAAACATAAGAAAAAGGAGATGTCACTAGAAGATTTGATAGTTCGTTTGAGAATTGAGGAAGACAATAGGAATGCAGAATTTAAGGAGAAAAATTATGAATTCAGTTCTAAGGCTAATTTGGTCGAATGAAAATCACAAGGAAACCAAAAACAAAATCAGTTTAAGCCTAACCTTTCAAACCAGAAACATGGGCACCATAAACCAAACCAGAATTCGATATCCAATCATAAATTCAAACCTAATGGCCAGAAGAAAAATTCTAAACCAGCATGTCAATGCTTTGTGTGTGGAAAACCAGGTCATTACGCTAAATATTGCAAGTTTAGGAAGAGTAAGAATGTGAAGCCTCAAGCAAATGTAACCGAGGAGGGTAAATTTTCTGTTGTGGTGACCGAGCTAAACATTGTGAGTAACATGACAAACTGGTGGCTTGATTCTGGCGCTACCAAATATATTTGCGGCACGAGAGGTGCCTTGACTACCTTCACTGCAGTGGGTGAGGATGAACGTTTGTACTTGGGAAACTCCTCTTCGTCTAAGGTTGAGGGAAAGGGAACTGTATTTTTAAAGTTCACTTCAGGAAATATTCTTACCTTGAAATATGTTTTGTATGCCCCCGAGGTTAGGAAGAATCTGGTGTCCAGTTTTGTCTTAGTTAAGAAAGGTTTTAAAATTGTTCTAGAGAGTGAAAAAGTAGTTCTGACTAAGGGAGGTGCCTTCGTCTCATGAGTTTGAATTTCTTTCATCCCCATTTTCATTCTCTGTTATCACACCGTCACAAGTACCCGATGATTCGATTTCAAACTTTAATATTTTAAACCTTTTCGCCGATGAGGAGTACTTGCTCGAGTCGCCCTCCACAATCGCATCTTTCCCTTTGTGTGCGCCACCTCCCATTGCACTTTCTAAATCTTTGGGAAGATATTCTGCTTTTCTCGGTCCCCATATGTTTTTGTCACCCGTCCAATCCAAATCCCCCATCATCCCTCCAAAACTTTTAATTGACAACGGTTCATGTCTTCCGCCTTACACATGCCTTCCGTTGTTCAAACGGAATTCATACTTTTCGGAAGGCATGCTTGTATGTGAGGGTACACCGGTTATCCTCCAAAGTCAAATCATTCTTATGGTGGACCCTCAGCTATTTAGACTTCTAGTGTACAGTTAGTGTGAAGCCTAAATAGTAGGTTGTATATAGTTAGCTTTTTATTATTTCTCTCTTTAGTTTTTTCTTCCTTTTTAATTTAGTCTAGTGTAATTAGTTAACTTTTTGTTATTTTTTTTGCTATGCTCGGTACTAACTTGTTTTGTAGACTCTTTGGACTTGTTATTATGGGGATCGCTCCAATTTCGGGTAATATCGTTATTTTCCTCTCTTTGACTTGGTTCTTAATTTGCATTGAGGACAATGTCTAGTTTTAAGTTAGGGGGGTGTGGCATATTCTATCCATTTCTTTATTTAGTCCATATTTTTGCTCACATGTTAGTTACTTAGTATGCTTTTCTTAGAAAAATTGAAAATTTTCAAAAAGATTTTCTTTCTTTTTTCTCCTTTTTGGGGCATTTTGCCTTTGTTTCCGATGATAAATTTTAATAATTGTCCGATCCAATTGACAACTCAATGATGCATGTTCTCGATTTTAGAAGTTATTAGACGTTAGTCCTCGATTATTGATATTGTGAATAACTTCATGAATTAAACTTTAATCCCATGAGCACATGCACTTTATTGCTCTATTGATTTGGTTTAAGATTGTTATAACTCGGTAATCTTTTGTTGCATTGTATATACTTACACCGAGTAAGCTTTGTACCTTTCTTCGTTTGCGAGTGTTATACACTATTATTTCGTCTTTGAAAGCGTTGAATTCGTTGGTAATCTCACTATTCTTTCATTGATCGTTCATTAACTGGGTTCATACTCGAAATCTGTTACTTGATCATGATTTGCATTTATTGTTTTGATTCGAGAATTGCGCAAACTTTGTGAAATGATCATAGGTCATCTTTGTTATATCACCCATATTGGTCTTGACCTCACCCTTATATGTTTCCCCTCGTTTACCCCTTTGAGCCTAAATATAGCCTTTCGTTTCATAACCCAAATCCCATAACCAACTCTAAATTAGAGTTTTAGCCCATACATACACTTTCCATACCTTTGTTTGGAATGTTACTTGGGATTGAATGTTGTTTTTGTGATGTCGGTTGCAATTTAGGCATATGAGAGTTTGAAAAGAAAAAGAAAAAGTAGTGAAAAAGTGATAAAAAAGAGAAAGTAAAAAGCAAAAGAAAACAAATGAGAAAAATGAGAAAAAGAAGAAAAGAAAAAGAAAAAGAAAGAGAAAGATGTAAATGTTGTGTATATAGTTCAATAAGCTTTGATTACTCTCCCCGATGATATATCTAATGCCTTTTGGAACTTGTTTTCCAATTTTGATATTGCCCGCATTTTTTCATTATCCCGAGTTTTCATTCCGAACACTTTGAATCCGTCCATACATATCCTTCATTTCGTACACTAGCCTAGCCTACATTATAACCCAATACAAGTCCTATGTGATCTTAGGTTGATGTAATTCAAAAGTTTAAATAGTTTTGATAATCTGTGAAAATGCATTTCGCCTGTTTTAATATGCGGTATCCTTTCATTGAGATTACAGTTTTTCATTTTATATATAGCGTTCTTCATTTGTGACATGTGCGCAGCCGAGTTTCCATTTATATTTACTCTTTATGCCCGCATGTTCCGTGTGTTGCCTCCCTATTTTGAGTGAATTCACTTGATGAGCGTAATACCCGTGAGGATTGAATGATGCTTACTTTAATGTTTATCCAGTTTATATAAGTTTTTCGCCAAATCACACTTTGCATGTGCTCGCTCTCCTCCCACATTTTAAGGTTTCAATTCTATGAGGTGCATTCTATAATGTTAATGATTTCGGACTTTTGTTTGAATTCGCTCAATGTGCTAATAATGCGTATAAAATCCTTTTCGCTATTGTTGGGCTTGTCGCATGTTGGTTTGGGCATATTTTGAGGAAACCATGTGATGTTTGTGGGTATCATCCCTGAAAACCCTCACGAGACGACACTCGTCCACTAGGGTAACCTAGGGGTTTAACGTCTTATTGCATATGTTAAATGCAATCGGGCTCCCTACGAAAGTGGAATTTATATTTCGATGCATATATACATCTTGTACCGCCCTCTATGGTCTGGTTTTGTTTGTTTCATTACTAGGGACTAGCAATGTTTAAGTTAGGGGGTGTGATTCATATCAAATATTGCATATTTTTGCCCGTTATCTTTATGCATTCTAGCGCTTTTACGGCCCTAATGCCTATATTTATTCTCATTAACCAGATAACCTTGGATTTGGATATATACATGTTTTGCAGGGGTTAATTGTGCTTTTGTAGGTATTGAAACGCTAAAAGTGAGGATCCGTTGCATTTCAGAGAAGTTTCGTCGTTGGACGCTACTTCAAGGGCATTTTAGTCAATTCACATTTCTCATACAGCTCATGGAAATTCCACGGATACGTAGTTCATTGAGTTAGCATCGCGTGGTCACAAACGGTGCGTCGTTTGGAGTTCGGGCGAAGAAGCTATGGTCGTTTCCGTAATGGAACTTTTCTCCCATGTGATGACCAAGCTTGGCCAGAAAACAGAGTACCGGTCGACCGCGTCCCTAGGACCGGTTGACCGTGGTTTGTCCTTTTTCCTACGAATGGAGACATTAGGCTTTTGCTTAAGGGACCGGTCGACCGGTCCCCTGGACGCGGTCGACCGGTGATGCCAGATATTTTGGAATATTTTCTTTTCTTTTCTTTCTTCTTTATTTATTTCCCACTTAATATAAATACCAATTTTTGTTCTAATAATCAGAGATTATAGTTTAGATAGTTTTAGAAGATAGTTTAGCTTAGGGTTTGAGGGTTTTGGAGAGTTTGGCTTTGATTCTCCTTGGTTTGACACCTAATTGGGTTGTAAGTTGCACTATTCATCATCCTCTTCCTTTAATATATTGTGTATTTCATTAATTCTTGCTTTGTAGTGTAATTTACATGCTTTGTTAATTAGGTTTACATGCGTTAATTTACTCGCTTTCTAGTATAAATTTCTCGCATTTATTTACCGCTTTCTTTATCGCGTTTTTAACTTGATTTCTAGCTAATTTAAATTAGGATGTGTTTGAATTGAACTCACTAGAGTTAACGCGTTGCTTTGCGTTGGTGATGGAGTTTGTGGGTCTATTTCGGGTGCGTTGTCGTAGTTATTATGCCTAGGAGATTTGACGGGGCATATCATGTATGTCCCGTGCTTACGACCTTTCGTGCGTAATTTCCGGGATATTTGTTGACGCCAAAATCTTATTAGGCTTTAATGAGAATTTAGGGGTGTGACAACCCTTGGTTCAATTAACTGTCGAAACGAGATGCATTCTAACTAACTCGTCGACCCATGTGACCATTTTATACAAATTAACTCGGGTGAGGGATATTCGACGCAACCTATAGTTTTACTCGCTTTGTTAATCTAGTTTCAATACACTCGCCGAGATTAATATTTCCCTTTTATGCATCTTTTTCCTTTTAGTTTGTAATCACCTTTTACACTTTTATTTCGGACTACTAAATCATATAAATTTTAGCAACTCATCTCTGTGGATTTTTGATATCCGACTTGCCGCTATACTCACCCGTTGAGTGTAGTCGTAATTTAGGTTTTTGTATAGTTCAGGTGAGCCGAACATAAAACGACCGGCGCGTAGGTGACTCTCGCGCCGCGGCAAAACCCCAGTCTATGATGAACACTGGGATGCTCTGATTAGAGTTCTGAGATATCTAAAATACACAATAAATTATGGTATTCATTATGTTAGATATCCTGCTGCAATATAATGTTTTTGTGATGCCAATGATAATGATGAATGTAAGTCTTTGAGTGGTTATGTTTTTGCCTTAGCATGAGGCGTTATATCTTGAAAATATACTAAGAAAAGTTGTATATCTAGATCCACTATGAAGTCAAAGTTCATAGCGTTGGATAAAGCAAGCGAAGAGGCTGAATGGTTAAGGAATTTCATATTAGACATTCATTTGTGGCCAAAAAACCAGTTCCAACTTTGTCCATTCAGCGTGACACTCAAGCAGCGATCGCAAGAGCACATAATAACTCATACAACGGAATGTCTAGACATATCAGGAGAAGACACAACATAGTGAGACAACTATTGAAAGATGGAGTTATAGCAATCGACTATGTCAAGTCAAAGGAAAACTTGGTAGATCCATTAACTAAAGGGCTAACTTGAGAGCTAGTTTATCAAACATCGAGGGGAATGGGCCTAAAGCCTATTAATATTTAAATCACCTATAATGGAAACCCAACCCATATGACTGGAGATCCCAAGATCTGGATTTAATTGGATAACAAAGTTATACGAGTGATCTATGGGGGTACTAACTTAAGTTTTACTTAAAACTCATTCCTATGATGTTGTACCACTGTATCGATGCAGGATGAGATTCAATCTCTTAATGCTTCCTATAGCTGTTATTCAGTGGGGTGTGAGATACAATACACTATTGATAGAAACACCTATATGAGTGTGGTAGTGGGGCCGCTTCCTATGAGAATTAAGGCTGAATCTCTAGAGCACTCAAGAAATCTGGGCATGCTCAACGCCGACAAGAGAACAACCATTGGAACTCGATGATGATTTTTGGGAGTCACGTGTGTGTGTTTTATTGACTTAAGTTTACAACAACGGTGAAATAGTTCAAGACATTAGTTCACTATCAACCGGCAAAATCAATAGATCAACACAAAGCAAAAGTTCAAGTCAAATGACACATTCACTTTATACATCACTCCTTATGATACTCCAGAGCGTTTTTTAATATTTATTTATTTATTTATTTATTTATTTCATATGGGGGATTGTTGAGAATAATATAGTATATATATTTAATTTGAATGAAATAAATTATTTGGGATAAGTGGCCAAGTGGTTAGTTTGTGACTGAGGTCTTGGGTTCAATCCCTAGGAGGTACACTAAACATTAATAGTCTTTGATTGGACCTTGGGCGTTTGGGACTTTGGGTTTCTCTTGAGTGCCCAGATTTTTTACCCATTTACTATTTTGTTTTTTAACTAATTTTTAAACCCGTTTTTATGTTTTACTCAGTCTTCTATTCTAAATAAACTATCCATTATTGGAGATATTAGTGGGTTAGTTGCCTAAAACCTCCACCCACAATTTTTGCCAAATTCTGTATAAAACAAAGGCTACAACTTTGAAAAAGAAGACAAAAAAATTCAACCTTTCTCACTTTCCCTGCAAAAAATTATCTGCCTATTTTCTACAATAAATTTTATGTTCATGATCTATTTGGAAGTGCTGGAGTATCCTGAGAGTTCCAAGATTTAACATTAAGCTGGTGTTTAAGTCTGATCATTGAATCGTGGGAGATATTTCCTCACGAGGCTAACAACTACAAATATCAGCGGACAATTTCGCCTTTAGGACTTTGTGTCAAACACAAACCTCGATCGATAAGTTCTTTCAATTTTATTTATTTCGAATTTGGATTTTTTTCATATATTCAACATAAATTATTTCCAACACTTTTATTTTCTCTCTTTCCCCAACTTTCCCGATGAATTTTCCCGAATTTTTTTTCGGTCACCAGATTCAAACTTTTTTATACTTTTCAGACACCCATATGAAAAAAAAGTAATGTGTTTTTATTACTGTTTCATTTGTCCCTTTCTTTGAAAATCTTTTAGCAAAAACTTTTTTTTTCGTTTCTTTTTTCTCAGCTGAGAAAATTTTATCTATTCCCACTTGGGTTTTTTGGTCCACAATATATTCAGTCCAAATCTGTGTATTTGTAAACTTATCTAAACAGAATATTTTATAATATCACCGGTGATATGAATCTCCGGTGAAAATCTCTTAATATATCGTCGAAAAATCTATATAGAAGATGCCACCTAACGGTGTGGGTATGGTTACAGCCAGTATCAATGAAGGTGAATACTCTCTCTCTCTCTCTCTCTCTCTCTCTCTCTCTCTCTCTCTCTCTCTCTCTATATATATATATATATATATATATATATATATATATATATATATATATATATATATATATATATATAGAGAGAGAGAGAGAGAGAGAGAGAGAGGGGCTCTCGTGCGAGATTTTTTTTTTAAATAAAAAAATATTTTTTTTTATTTTTTTGTATGGGTTCTAAACATTTCAGTGAACCCTTATAAAAAAATCAAATCAAAATGATATTTTTTGGTATTTTAAAAAAATGAGTCAATATTTCACAGTTTTTTAGCTGCGTAAAAACTGTCACCCTTTTTTTAAAATACCAAAAAATATCATTTTGAGTTGATTTTTTTACAAGGTTGCACAGGAATGTTTAGAATCCATACAAAAAAATAAAAATAAAAAACATATTTTTTTAAAAAAGATCGCGCACGGGAGTCCCGCATTTGGGCTCCCGCACATGAGTTGTTCTCTATATATGTGTATGTATTTGTTTCTCTCTCTAGAAATAGATGGGGAGACATTGGAACAACCGGAAAATCAAATCACAAGATGTGTTTTTGTATTTGTATTTGTCATTGTTACAATGTTTTTTTGCAATAAGGTTTTGTGGGATAAATTTTGAAGTGTTTATCTTGGCAGTGAAATGATTTTGCTAGAAATTAAGTTTTTTTTTTATTATTTTGGTTTTTGGAAATGAAATGAGGGGGTGGTTGTTGAGTTGAGTTTTTTGAATGGAGTAGAAATTAAGTTTAGGGAAGAATTTTTTATTTTGTTTTTGTTTTATCGGGAACCAAACAAGGGGTTGTTGATATGTTTTATATTGGCAGTGAAATGGTTTTGCTAGAAATTAAGGGTTTTTATGGGACTTGTAAGAAATTGAGTTTGGGATGAAATTTTTTTTCTCGAGAACCAAACAAGGGGTTGCTGATATTTGTTGTGGAGTCTTAATTTCCTAGAAATTAAGGGTTATTATTATTTTTTTTAGGAATGCTATGAGTTTTTTAGTTGAGTTTTTAAAATGGCACTTGTAAAGTAACATAATGAGTTTAGGAAGAATTTTCTTTTACTTTCTTTTTAATTTTATCAGGAACCAAACAAGGGGTTGTTGATATGTTTCAGGGAATCTAAATTTTTTTTTAGACATTATTTATTTTTTATATATTTTTAAAAATTCTCTCTCGAAAGAAATTGAGCGTGGGAAGAATTGTCTTTTTTCCTTTCCTTTATTTTCTCAAAAACCAAACAAGGAATTGCTGATGTATTTTCTGGCTTTATTAGCAGGAGAGAAAAAGAGCATAAACTCGGAGCTATGCAAGCATGTTCCGGGGCTCTGATGAACTTGCCGGCGGCCAGGACCCACAAGGCCATAGTGAACAGGTTTGGCTTCCGTTATTCAAGTCTCAATATGTCCATATATGTGCATGTGTGTGTGTATATATATATATATATAGAGAGAGAGAGAGAAAGAGTAATTATATATATATATATATTATTGACAATGATATGTATTTATTGCATTAGTTGTGTGGGGATACTTATAACTAGAAAGTTTGATTGACCAATGCATTCAAGAGCATAAGATTATCTATACACACACAATATATATATATATATATATATATATATATGAGAAGTCAATAATATGTCCCCACATGCTAAGAACAATATTCCAACATGTGCCTTCCATTACTAGAGTTTGCGTATAACAACACTTTCCAATTTACTATCGAGATGGCACCGTTTGAGGCATTATATGGGAGGCTTTATCTTTCTTCCGCATGTTGGTTAGAAGTTGAGGACAACAAGTTGTTGGGGCCCGAGATAATTCAAGAGACTACTGCTAAGATTGAGTTGATTCGAGGATGTATTCAGATAGCTCAAGACAGGTAAAAGAGTTATGCCGGATCATGAGATTTGGCAAGAGAGGGAAGCTAGCACCGATATATGTGGAATCGTTTCCTATTATAGAGAGTGGGACCGGTAGCATACAGACCGGAACTTCCAGAGCATCTTCAGCGGATACACGACGTGTTCCATGTGTCATCGTTGAAGAAATATAGGAGGAGTGAGGGAGCCTTCTGGCATATGCCTATTGAGGAGATTGATTTGCATCCAGACGTCTCATATGAGGAGAGGCCTGTGGCTATTTTAGACCGTAGGGAGCATAAACTATGGTCTAATGTGGTGCCATTGGTACGAGTTTAGTGGGGACACCACAATATTGACGAGTCAATGTGGAAGCGGGAGGATGACATGAGAGAGCAGTATCCAGAGTTATTCACTGCAAGTATTTCCTAATTTCGGGGACAATATTCCTTTGTAAGGAGGGAAGTATGTAATAGCTCGTACTTTTACGTATTCGAGATTTAATTAATTCAGAAATTAATTGAGAAAAATACGTCTATTTAAATTACATGAGTGAAGTAATTTAATGTGATTTAATAATACATGTGATTCTTGAAAATTAATCGAGAGATAGATACTGATTAATATTATGAAATGAAATTTACTAAGTGCGAATAGTAAATAGTTTATTATTATCAAATTATGTCATAGCGAGTGATATGGGCGTAATAAAGTTATCTCATCGGGAGTCGCGTGTAGACTATTTAGAGGTGAGAAATGAGAAATATATTTTAAGTAATTCTGATGAATATTTAGAGGTCACGAATGAGTCCGGAAGTCAAATTAGTCAAAATAGTATACTCGGGGGTGTCAATCGAGTCACAGGGCAATTTTAAACTAAAAGGGGACCAGAGGAGGGTAATTCGGTCATTTTATATCTAGGGGTTAGGTGACCTAAGAAATTACAAGTTCTATAGAAGCTTATAAGGGCTGGGGACTAGGACTTAGAGGCGAGAAAACTCAGGGAAACCATTATAGAAGGAAAGGAGAGAGTTCTTGCAGATTCTTGGGAGTATTCTTGGAGCTTTCATCATATTCTTGCACACAAACAACCTAGGAAGGAGGATTGAAGGAGAAATCAATCAACCCAACACCCAAGCCACAAAATCACACCCTACCAACCAAGAGGCAAGTTGTTTATTGTAATATTCATGAAGTTATAATACCCATGTGTAGGGTTTTATGATTTGTTTTGATAAATCAATGTTCTTGGTGCAAAAATAATGATTTTTATGCATGTTGGGATAGAATCTGCATGTAGAATGATTTAACATATGTAAAGGATCAATAGTTAGAGGACAATTAGTCTTTAATATGAATTAAATCTGGGTTTTGATGAATATTAGAGGAAGAACATGAAAACCTAGGATTTTTTAAAATTAGAGGCTTAAATCCATTTCTGAATAATTTGTAATGTTTTGATGCAAAAGGTTACGTTAGAAATTGTCCTTATACATGTGGGAAGGGTTTGGGACAATTAGTTTAGAGCTTGGTAGGAGAACATGGAAGATAAAGGTGCATAAATGGTGAAAAACGTACCTGCTATAATTGCAGAACAGGGTTCCAGAAAAACAAACCGTTTTGATGCAAATTGATCGGTTCGGTTCTGCCTTTACAGAACAAGTTTTAGAACAACGAACCGGTCCGGACCAAAGAGGTGCGATTCGGTTCGGTTCCCTAAATTAATATGAAACTTCCTTTTTGGGCCTAGTGTTCCTAAATCGATGTTGTGGAAATCTTTAGGACTTTGTAAATATAATAATAGAAGATTTATTATATTATGGTAGTCCCATTATGGAGGCATGAAGTAGTCTTATGGAGAGGTTTAAGACGAGACCGAACTGGAGATGAAGAACATTGTAATTAATCTGAGAGACGGATAAAGAATTAAGAGAATTTAATGAATGGATGTATCGATCAGTAGGGTAAGTTAGACTTATCTACCTAATTTAGAAATGGAGTAACTAGGACCCTTAGAGTTGTGTGAACACTCATAAATACGATAACAAGATAAATCGTAAAATAAAATGTACGGTAAGTATTAGAGAGAAACAGATAATGTACCAGTGTGAATCATTAGGTTGTGTTAATATCTATATTCTAAGTACTTCGGTTGTGTGAATGCCTAAATTATATTAATAGTATTGGGGTCGATGGTTATCCGGATTAATATATGAAAGTTCGAATTTGGGGTCGATGATTATCCGGACAAAATCGAAATTAAACAAAACTAGGGTCGGCAAAAAATTCGAACCAATATACATTTGTATAACATTTACATTGGAGTCGAGGGATATTCGAACCAATGTAAATGATAGGATAATTGGGGTCGATGGGTATCCGGACCAATAATCCTTATAGTATATATATTGTGTGTGAAATATATATACATACATACATATATATATATATATATATATATATACACACCATATGATGTCCTACTGGGTGCAATAGTAGACTTGTAGATGATATATATGTAGATATACATCTAAAAGACGAATTAAGAAGAAAAACTTAATCTATCATAGCATGTGTAAGTGTTGCATGAGAAGTAAATTTGTATTTGGGACATTAATGAAAATAATGTACTGTATGGGCGATCCAGGAAACTTAGGCGAATAGATCAGTTCAGATAATACTATAGTCTAGTTAGCTTGGGCAGTATAGCTAGGTGGGATAAGTATAGAACGTTAGGCGTGCACAATAGATGAGGGGTGAGTAAAATCAAGAGAGTATACGATAACCTAACATGTGTAATAAATAACCGATTTGAGAAAAATGTAATAAACGCTTGCTAAATATTTTCAAAATGTTTTGTGTACTAACACTTGCTATAAAATATTTTCAAAAACCTTTTAGGTGTCCAGCCACAGGGACGCCATGCGTGACTTCATCCTAGGGACTCGAAGTTGTAGCACTGTGGATGCTGACAGGATTGATTTTCTTAGACGATTCCTCCATTCAAGTGTAGTGTAGGATCTCATTTTACATTCCATGTATGGACATGTTGTCCGTTATCAGTTTTCAGTTATTTAGTTCTTTTATTGTTATGGAGTATATGGTTTGGATTTTGACCGATGGTTTATTTGGCAAACCTATTTGCGTTTATATATTGTGATAGTTGGATTCTAGTATCTTGTGAATGATTAATTTAGTTTCAGTATGGTTATATTTATCTGTTTTCAAGAAAGATAAAATTTGGCACAAGTCTAATTTCACTTAGGTGGTTAGTAATTAAAAAGTTTTCAACCGTGATGCTAAGAATGAACCATATGAGAAAACTGTTTTAATTTAATAAAGGCTTGATCAACCGATGTTTAATTAGACGGGGTGTCATAGATGGTATCAGAGCACCAGGTTCTAGTTTTCTTAGGATCTGTACGGCTTACTATGTTTTCATCACTTCGTTCTTTGATATAGATCCCTAATTGTTGTTATATCCTTGCGCACTATGAGATATCATGATTTTGCTATTTGATTTCGTATAAATTGTGTACTTCTACGATTCGATCTTTTTTCAGATGCCGCCGAGGAGAGAGAGAGCCGAGAGGGCAGCATCCTGGGACAAGGTAAGGGAGGACCCTACGGAGCAATAGGTATCGCCACCACCACCAGAGATGATTTCCACTACTCAGGTGAAAATAATAGTGGCACGGGCCGTTAAGACAGCTATGAGGGCCATCACAACCCACTTTCCCCGGCCTTAGGCTCAGCAACCTACAACACTAGCTATTCAGTCCCAGCAAGGGCAACCCACTTGGCAAAGCATAAGGGGGCCTTCCAGAAGGGGCACCCGCTCGAGTTTCAGGGCGGTACGGATGTAGTGGCGACATGCCAATGGAAGAAGAACATTCAGCGCCATATGCGCATGTTAGATTGCAGTGAGGTACAACGACAAATGTTGGCCACCTTCAGATTAGCGAGGGCATCCCTTCAGTGGTGGGAGTCAGTGACCACCGTTGAGGAGAGGGACTTAATGACGATTTCGAAGTTCTAGGTGCGGTTTGACCGCAAGTACTTTTCGCCTATAGTGGAGTCAGAGATGAGGAAGAAATTTAGAGAGGTATGCCAGGGTGACCGCTCAGTTGCCGATTATGAGGAAGAGTTCACCCGTCTGGCAAACTTTGTGCCAGGCGAGGTGAGCAATGAAGAAAGGAAAAAGTCAAGGTTTATGGATGGTTTGGCCTGTAGAATCAGGCAGCATTTGATTGGTAACCCTGAGTTGATGACTCACACAGATGTCGTTAACACCGCACTATTACACTGTCAGGATTATCGCTTCCACGGTAAAGGAAGCAAGAGGGAAGTAGAGCCTAGCCAACAGGTTAAGGCCGGGGGGAGTAGTGTTAGTGGGACACCACCCCAGCAGCAACAGACGGTGGGTACGTAGGGACAGAACTACCTGCAAGGGAACTCTGCCAAGAGGTTCAGATTTAGTGGGCACCGACCAGATAAGCAGGGCCAACAGGGTCCCCAGCAGCAGCAGGGCCGTCAGGGCCAAGGGAACCAGGGTGTGGCCAGCAGGGCTAGGGCCAACGTCAGGGCTAGGGCCAGGGGCAGAAACAGTTCCAAGGTCAGTGCTTCACATGTGGCCAGCAGGGTCACAAGAGTAAATCTTGTCCACAACAAAACAGGGCGCAACGTTAGGGTACCCAACAGGGGTAGTAGGCTTCGATAGCTCCAACACCAGTACCGACCCCACATTAGTAGCATCAGGGCCAGATGCACTATGGGCGTTTGTATAACGTCGGGGATATACCGATGCCTCCAGCACCACAGGCGCCACCTACAGTAGAGGGTACGTTCTTTATCCATGGGTCTGAGGGTAGAATAACTTTTTATACTAGAGCATCTCATTCCTTTATTAAAACTAGATTTGCACGAGCCGCCAGGTTATTAGAGACAGTCGACGGTCTCCTTATGTGTATTGAGTCTCCAATGGTTCGTTGATACATTTGATTTGTAGAGGAGTTGATATGATGATTGGAAAACTGAGTCTAGCGGCAGACCTTCTAGTGTTACACATGGAGGGTTATGACGTGATTTTAGGTTCGGATTGGTCAGCAGGCTATAGAGCGATGGTAGATTGCTATGAGAGAACTATTGTGTTTTCGATTCTGGGACAGGAGATGTTCCTTGTGGAAATGCCTATTCTCGATGGAGGATCGCGCACTCATTTATAGTACATCGAGGAGGAGACCTCGCAGGTGGTGGTTATTCCCTTAGATTCGATTCCTGTAGTAAGGTATTTCGAAGATGTGTTCCAGGGGATACCCGGGCTGCCACCGAGCCAGGAAATAGAATTTTCCATTGAATTAGCACACAGGACGAGACCGATTGTCAGAGCACCGTATCGCATGGCCCCTTCAAAGATGCGGGAGCTGAGAGAGAAGATTCAGCAGCTCTTGGGCCAAGGTTTTATTCAACGGAGCACATCGCCTTGGGGTACTCCGGTGTTGTTTGTGAAGAAAAGGGATGGTTCGCTTCGCTTGTACGTGAATTACAGGGAGCTAAATAAGGTGATGATACGGAACAAGTATCCGTTACCTAAGATTGATGAATTATTTGATCAGTTGAGAGGGGTTGCGTACTTCTCCAAGATCGATTTGAGGTTAGGCTAGCACGAACTGCGTATTTGGGAGGAGGATATTCTTAAGACCGCTTTCCTGTCGTGTTATGGTTCCTACGAGTTCAGGGTGATGCCATTTGGGCTCACCAATGCGCCTGCAGTGTTCATGGACCACATGAATAGGGTAATCCGGGAGTTTCTGGATCATTTTGTGATACTCTTCATCAATGATATCTTAGTTTACTCACGAACGGAGAAGGAGCACGCCAAGCATTTACTTATGGTTCTGCAGACGTTATGGGACCATCAGTTGTACGCCAAATTTAGTAAGTGTGGAATTTAACTTCGGGAGTACAATTTCTTGGCCATATTGTGTCCGACAGAGGCATAGATGTTGATCCGAGTAAGGTGTCGGCGGTGAGAGAGTGGGGGCAGCCCACGACACCGACCGAGGTTCGCAGCTTCTTGGGGTTAGACGGATATTACCGTCGCTTCATCAAAGGGTTCTCAAAGATTGTTGGGACTTTAACGAACTTGACTCGTAAGGTAATGCCATTTGTGTGGAGCGACCAGTGTCAGTTGGCTTTCGACAAACAAAAGGACCGATTAACATCAGCAACCGTACTTGCATTTCCTAGGAGTGGGGTGGAGTATCAGGTCTATACGAATGCATCCTTACAGAGACTTGGGGGGTGTTACAGCAGGAGGAGAGGGCAATAGCTTATGCATCTAGGAAGATAAAGCCCCATGAGAAGAATTACCCCACCCACGACCTCGAGTTGGCAGCGGTCGTTTTTTCATTAAGGATATGGAGACATTATCTATTGAGGGAGCAATTTACTTTATTTACGGATCATAAGTCACCTCAGTATCTCTTTACACAAAAGGATCTGAACATAAGGCAGGGGCAGTAGATAGAATTCGTGAAGGACTACCAGTTTGATATTCAGTATCATCTTGGTAAGGCTAACGTGGTTGCAGACGCGTTGAGACGACGACATAATGGAGACTTAGCGGAGGTATAAAAAGCGAAGTGGAGTGAGATTCGACAGGAAGATGAGGGTGCCAGAGTGTACACGGCAGTTATGACTATCACTCCCGAAATCGTTATGCAGGTAGTGAAGGCACAGGCAGAGGATTAGTTCTGTTAGGACAGGGTACGACATTTATTAGCTGAGGGTGCAGAGTCTTACTCAGTCAGCTTAAAGGGAGGCCTGCGCTTTAATGGAAGATTGGTAATGCCCGAGGATGAGGAGTTGAGACAGGCAATTATGACTGAGTCTCATGGTTCTAGATTTTTGGTACATCCTTGTGGGGGTAAGATGTACCAGGATATGAGGAGACAGTACTTTGGGGCCAATATGAAGAGGGACATAGCAGAGTTTGTCTCCAAATGTGTTATTTGTCAGCTTCTGAAAAATGACCATCAGATGCCTTCGGGGATGTTGCAGCCACTTGAGATTCCCAGTGAAAGTGAAAGAGCATCTTGATGGACTTTATCACTGGGCTACCTACGTCGCAACAGGGTCACGATTCCATATGAGTGGTAGTGGATCGACTAACTAAGGTAACTCACTTCTTGCCAGTTCGCACAGACTATGAGACGATGCAGTACGCGTGACTATTCATTTCAAAGATTGTTAAATTGCACGGGGTCCCAATGAATATTGTGTCTCATATGGACCAAAGTTTTGTGTCACACTTCTGGCAGATCTTTCAGGAGTCCATGGGCACAGATTTACAGTTGAGTACGACATACCAACCGCAGACAGACGAGCAAACTAAGAGGGTGAATTTGATGCTTGAGGATATGCTGAGCATGTGCATATTAGATTTTGGGGGAGGGTGGGAGAGATACCTTCCATTGGTAGAGTTTGCATATAACAACTCTTACCAATTTACTATCGGTATGATACCGTTCGAGGCATTATATGGCAGGCTTTGTCGTTCTCCCGCATGTTGGTTAGAGGTTGGGGACAACAGGTTGTTTATGCCCGAGATAATTCAGGAGGCTACTGCTGATATTGAGTTTATTCGAGGACGTATTTGGATAGCTTTGAACAGGCAAAAGAGTTACGTCGACGCCGACAGGAGAAATGTGGTGTTAGAGGTTGGCGACCAGGTATTGGTTTGAGTATCTCCTATGAAGGGGATCATGAGATTTGGTAAGAGCGAGAAGCTAGCACCGAGATATGTGGGACCGTTTCATATTATAGAGAGTGGGACCGGTAGCATACAGAATGGGACTTCCAGAGCATCTTCAGCGGCGTTCCATGTGTCATCATTGAAGAAATACAGGAGGAGTGAGGGAGCCTTCTGGCACGTGCCTATTGAGGAGATTGATTTTCATCCAAACGTCTTATATGAGGAGAGGCCCGTGCTATTTTCGATCGTAGCGAGCGTAAACTACGGTCTAATGTGGTGCCATTGGTACGAGTTCAGTGGGGACACCACAATGTTGACGAGTCAACGTGGGAGCAGGAGGATGACATGTATCCAGAGTTATTCACTGCAGGTATGTCTTAATTTCGATGACGAAATTCATTTATAAGGGGGGAGTATGTAATACCCCGTACTTTTACGTATTCGAGATTTAATTAATTCGAAAATTATTTGAGAAAAATACGTCTATTTAAATTATGGGAGTGAAGTAATTTAATGTGATTTAATAATACCTGTGATTCTTGAATGTTAATCGAGGGATAGATACTGATTAATATTATGAAATGAAAGTTACTAAGTGCGAATAGTAAATATTTTATTATTATCAAATTACGTCATTGCGAGTGATATGGGCGTAATAGAGTTATCTCACCGGGAGTCGTGTGTGGATTACTTAGAGGTGAGAAATGATAAATATATTTTAAGTAACTCAGATGATAATTTAGAGGTCGCGAATGAGTCCAGAAGGATCAAATTAGCCAAAATAATATACCCGGGGGTGTCAATCGACTCACGGGGCAATTTTAGACTAAAACGGGACCATAGGAGGGTAGTTCGATCATTTTATATCTAGGGGTTAGGAGACCTACGAAATTACAAACTCTATAGCAGCTTATAAGGGCTGGAGACTAGGTCTTATAGGTGAGAAAACTCAGAGAAACCATTAGAGAAGTAAAGGAGGGAGTTCTTGAAGATTCTTGGGAGTATTCTTGGAGCTTTCATCATATTCTTGCACACAAACAACCTAAAAAGTAGGATTGAAGGAGAAATCAATCAACCCAACACCCAAGCCAAAAAATCAGACCCTACCAACCAAGAGGCAAGTTGTTTATTGCAATATTCATGAAGTTATAATACCCATGTGTAGGGTTTTATGATTTTTTTTTATAAATCAATGTTCTTGGTGGAAAAATAATGATTTTTATGCATGTTGGGATAGAATCTGCATGTAGAACGATTTAACATATGTAGAGGATCAATAATTAGAGGACAATTGGTCTTTAATATGAATCAAATTTTGGTTTTGATGAATATTAGAGGAAGAACATGAAAACCTAGGATTTTTTAGGATTAGAGGCTTAAATCCATTTCTGAATAATTTGTAATGTTTTGATGCAAAACTTTACGTTAGAAATTGTCCTTATATGTGTGGGAAGGGTTTGGGACAATTAGTTTAGAGTTTGGTGGGAGAACATGAAAGATAAAGGTGTGTTAATGGTGAAAAACGTACCTGCTATAACTGCCGAAAAGAGTTGCAGAAAAACGAACCGATCCTGTCCAGATTGATCAGTTCGGTTTTGCCTTTACAGAACAAGTTACAGAAAAATGAACCGATCCTGACCAAAGAGGTGCGGTTCGATTCGGTCTTTACAGAATTGGTTCAGTTCCCTAAATTAATATGAAACTTCCTTTTTGGTCCTAGTGTTCCAAATCGATGTTGTGGAAATCTTTAGGACTCTGTAAATATAATAATAGAAGATTTATTATATTATGGTAGGCTTATTATGGAGGTGTGAAGTAGTCTTACGGAGAGGTTTAAAACGAAACCGAATTCGAGATGAATGACATTGTAATTAATGTGAGAGACGGATAAAGAATTACGAGAATTGGATGAATGGATGTATCGGTCAGTAGGGTAAGTTAGACTTATCTACCGAATTTAGAAAGGGGGTAACTAGGACCCTTAGAGTTGTGTGAACACTCATATAAATACGATAGCAAGATTAATCTTAAAATAAAATGTAAGGTAAGTATTAGAGAGAAATATACTACGTACGAATGTGAATCATTAGGTTGTGTGAATACCTATAGTCTAAGTACTTAGGTTGTGTGAATGCCTAAAGTATGTTAATAGTATTGGGGTCGATAGTTATCCGGACCATTACATGAAAATCGAATCTTGGGTTGATGATTATCCGAACCAAATCAGAATTAAAAAATATTGGGGTCGACGAAAAATCCAGACCAATACACATTTACATTGGGGTCGAGGGATATCCGGACCAATGTAAATGATGAGTATAATTGGGGTCAATGGGTATCCGGACCAATAATCCTTATAGTATTTATATTGTGTGCAAAATATATATATTCCTTATGATGTCCTACTGGGTGCAATAGTAGACTTGTAGATGATATATTTATAGATATACATCTAGAAGACGAATTAAGAAGAAAAACTTAATCTATCATAACATGTGTAAGTGTTGCATGAGAAGTAAATTTGTATTTGGGACGTTAATGCAAATAATGTACTGTATGGGCGGTACGAAAAACTTAGGCGAATAGATAAGTTCAGATAATATTATAGTCTAGTTAGCTTGGGCAGTATAGCTAGGTGGGCTAAGTATAGAACGTTAGGCATTCACAATAGATGAGGAGTGAGTAAACGTAAGAGAGTGTACGATAACCTAACATGTGTAATAAATAACCGATTTGAGAAAAATGTAATAAACGCTTGCTAAATATTTTCAAAATATTTTGTGTACTAACACTTGCTATAAGATATTTTTAAAAACCTTTTAGGTGTCCAGCCACAGGGACGCCAAGCATGACTTCATCCCAGGGACTCGGAGCTATAGCATTGTGGATGCTGACATGATTTATTTGCTTAGACGATTCCTCCATTCAGATCTAGTGTATGATCTCATTTTACATTCCATGTATGGACATGTTGTCCGTTGTCAGTTTTCAGTTATTTAGTTCTTATTATTGTGGAGTATTTGGTTTGGATTTTGGTCGATTGTTTATTCGGCAAACCTCTTTGCGTTATATATTGTGATGGTTGGATTCTATTATCTTGTGAATGGTCAATTTAGTTCCAGTATTGTTATATTTATTTGTTTTCAAGAAAGATAAAATTTGGCACAAGTCTAATTTCACTTAGGTGGTTAGTAATTAAAAAAATTTCGACTGTGATGCTAAGAATAAACCATAGGAGAAACATGTTTTAATTTAATAAAAGCTTGATCAACCTATGTTTAATTAGACGGGGTGTCACAAATCGTCCGAGCGAGTTTTCATCGTTGTTCAAATGAATTCACATGTCGTTCGAACGAGTTCTTTATCTCGTTCAAATGAACTTCGATCGAAAAATTTTTATTAGGCAGAAGATTCTTGTTCAAATATTGTTCGATCCCCATTTAGACGAGAATATCTATGTCGTTCGAATGACCATATTTTGGTTCAAACGACTTGTACCAAAGTGCATGATAACTTAATTTTGCAAAAATGTATATTTACATGATTTGGCACCACAATTTTGTTTTAAGGGTTGCAAAAAAATATTGTATATCTAACCAAGAGCCTCCAAAACCCTATTTTACACCCATTATTTTGAGATCCAAGTTTCTACATAACACGTGTATTTGAGATCTCATGTGTTCTTACACCAAGAATGTTTTCTCTTCATTGAGTATTGTTTCGAGCGGTGGATTTTGTGTTTGGTTTCATGCGATCGATTTTGTGCGTGTGTTGGTTGATGGCTGAAACTAGCTATTGCAATGGAAAGATCGATGGATACTAAGATGTGAGAAGCGTTTGTGTTGTGATTACTATTGGAAGGTGTCTAACAGAGATTGTGAAGACGGTTCAAGGAGCAAAGAGAGCATCAAGGCTTAAAGGCATCGAGTCGGTTGAAAGTCTAATTTGTCCTTGTAACGATATTTATATCATAGTGATTTGCATGGATAGGTCGTCTGAGGTTTTTCCTGTTGTGGATTTTCCTCTTACGTCGTCGTGTTGTGGTTTCTTTTATTTATTATTTCTATATCACCTAGATAAATGCTTAGGTCAAGATAAATTGGTAAATTGTTTACACAATACTTTGGTTTATTAAGTGCAATGTTAAAATCGATTTAATTAATTTGAAAAATTAAAATTAGTGCGTATTTGGATTAACCCTAGCACTAACGTCTTTCAAGGGATTTTTGGTAACAAAAGGTTGACTTTGGGATTTTTATGGATTCTCCTTGGATATTTTGAGGGACTAGTGTGGTCCAAATACATTAATGGTATGCACACATGAAAGTTTAATGTGTTCATAACTCGAATTCATGGTAAGTGTAATAATATTGTCTATATTATTACTTATGAAAATATTCTTTTACCTTCTTGTAAAACCCTTTATAAAGATAAATGTCATAAAATTTTGTTAGTATAAATTCCTTTGCATCCTAATCTCACGTCTACCAAGTGGTATATCTTGCATATTCTCACGTCATAACTAATCTCATTTTCGGGACTCAAACCTTTCTTTTTAATCCTATGACTCTACAATCGGTTCCTTAGTGGTCTTAAAATATGAGATAAAGTAAAAATAAAATATTCTTACCCCTAAAAGGGTGTTGCTTTGTTACCCGAACCCCTAAGGAGTTCCTACGTACCATCATTATGTGCTGAAGTTGAGTTATTGATGGTATTAAGGAATCTTCTTTGATTTGTGGATGATTATGTCGTACATAGTTCTTGTTTTGAGAACAGTTGGCTCAATATCTTTCTTTTTCACACATAGTACATCTTAAGACGATCTTAATTAGTCAGTCTGGCTAGTTTCGTTCCATCGAGATCAATTACGAGGGTTGCACTTCCGAATAGAATCTTCTTCACTGTATATTTCTCCATCCAACTAGGATGAAATTTTCCATGGGGACCCCATATGGGTTCTATGACCTCTTTCAATACTAAATCTCCTTCTTTAACTCCTCCATCCTCAAATTTCTTATTAAATGCCTCACTGATTCATCTATAGTAGCCTTGCATGTGGTTGTGTGCCAGTAGTCATTGTCCATTCGACAATGCCAGCTCTTCGTATCAGCTCTTTACCCAGTCAACTTCAAAGATTTGATTTTCAAGTAACACTCTTAAAGAATGGATTTCCACGTCTATTGGTAACATTGCTTCCATCCCATATATGTAACACCTCGTATTTTTTGGACTATTATTAATTAACTAATTCGTTAAATTTTAGATTACTTGTGTGTCGTAATTTAATTGGATTAACTATTTTTGTATTATTTAAATATTAATCCGGTGTGTAGACGATTAATATTTATGGGATTAAATGTTACTAAGTAAATAGTAATAAGTTAATAAGTGAATATTAACTTTTAGTAAAATATTTCGGATGGCAATTCTGAGTGTACTGTTGAGTCCGGATGGGTCGAAATAGTTGGAAAAAAGTGCCCATGGATAGTAAATGGGTCTCGGGACATTTTTAGGCATATTTGAGCGCACATAAGAGTATTTGGTCCCTTGTATTAAATCCCATAAGCCTAAAAACGAAATTGACTCATTAAACCTTAAAAGTGAGAGGGTGTGAGGGCCATAATTCATCTTAGAAACCCTAATCAAGTAGAGACAAAAGAGGGAGCAATTAGAGAGATCTTAGGATCCTAAATCAAGGACTAGTGTGGATATTCTTCATCAAACCCATCATCTTTAACAAGAGATTTAGACCCTACAAACCCTAGAAGGCAAGTGGTTTAACTTGCTTCAAAATTAATTGCATTTTCCTGTTCATATTATAGTGGGTGTTGATTGAATGAAATGTTAGGGTTAGTTCTCTAATTAAATTTGAGATTTTATGATTTTTGATTAAAAATCTGTAGAGGATTTAAAAATATGAATTATAAACCCTAATTTGTGTGGATGATGTATTTAGATTTAGGATCTTGAATTGGTGAATTTAATGTAAATCTTGGAGGGTTTAATGGGAAAATCTGCACAGAAATTTGAGTTTTAAGTTCAGTAATGGCGGATGGGTTTTTGGGGAAGACGATGGAGGAGAGAGAGAACCAGGGTCGAACGAACTGGCTTCTGGTTCGAGCGACAACCAAAATTGTTCAAACGACAGGCCTAATCGCTCGAACGACGTCGCTTTTGTTGACAGCCTTTCCCCTCCCGTGTTTCTTCCCTGGGTGTTAAAATTCTTGGTGAGGGATTTACTGTTTGGAAGAATCTGGTTATTGGGCTATGATTGTGGGTTTGATTTGGGGAATTATTCATGGATTATTAGGGTGAGAATCTAAAAGGAATTTAAGGATTAATTTGAGTGAGTTAAGAACCTTATATTATAAGTGTGCAAACTTATTTGAAAGAAGTTGAATAATAATATGGGGATGTTTATTTGCAGGCCAAGCGAGCGAGTTCGGGTATATTTGGTTGAGAGACGCCAAGGTAATAAAAAAATTAATTAATGTGTGATTAATTGAATTTTGGGTCGGAATATGGACTTGGACATATTAGGCTAGTGTTACGGTATATATATATGCGGTGATGTGTAGTATATATATTTGTGTAAATTATAAATATTTGCGTGAATAATATTTATAGGAAAGCATACCCCTCTAGTGTTATCATAGGAGGTTGCGCGACGTGGGTGAATTTCCTGGCTTGACGAGCAGGGTGAGTATAATCCCCAGGTCATAGCGTCCGTATTGTTTGGGGTGAGACGTCTTGGGTATGAATCAGTCTCATTTCCGAGGAAAACTATGGTTGTCTCCACTACGTTTATTTTATTTTCTGATTCGGAGAGCTAACCGTGTCAGGGCTCCGAGTTGATGAGTATACCTGAAAATAATAGCATTTTAGAGAACATCCGGTGAGTGCCTACTCGGGAGGATGGTTATATAAATTTACTACATGTGCATGAATGTTGTAAATAGTTGATACGTATATATGGTGCGAATAAATATGTACGGGTAAAATACATGTGAATTGTATCGATGTTATATAACTTGTGAGCATGTTATATGGTTTAAATGGGATAAGTAATGTGATAAATAACTTATATATTGGGT
The DNA here is from genome assembly GCA_949130495.1 of Sambucus nigra. Lineage (NCBI taxonomy): Eukaryota > Viridiplantae > Streptophyta > Magnoliopsida > Dipsacales > Adoxaceae > Sambucus > Sambucus nigra. The sequence continues at coordinate 724,579,950 of OX422210.1, forward strand.
ATTAAACCTACTCGTGTTAGAGTAATGGGAGAAGTAGAATCTATAAGACAAAACTAGTTACGGGGTAGATAGTTATATGGATTATATAGAAAGACGTTAGATGTGCACATTAGTTTAAGGGTGAGTCGGTCCTCAAGAGAGTGTGACACTAACTTAAATATGAAGAGAATTCATGCATTTTAATTTTCTTCAATTCAATTCACTTGCTAAATATTTTCAGATGTTTTGGGTTATATAACCCTTGCTATAAAAATATTTTTAAAACCTTTTAGGTGTCCTACCACAGGGGCGCCAGGCTTGATTCTTTTCCAGGGTACGTAGTTGCGGTACATGTGGGTGTTGTAGGACTTGCACTAGATGCTTATATCATTCTCTTCTAGATAGGGATAGTCTCAGTTGTACTTTGGTCATGTTTCCCATGACAGTTGTATTCTTTATTTTGATTCAGCTTGTATTGGCTACTTTTCACATGTTGGATTTATGTTAGGTTGCTTGTATTTAGTCGAAGTTATTCGGCTAACACTTGTTTTATACATTTGTGATATGTTCAAAATCTTTTATTTTGTGTTGGTTATACTTAGACTCTTGTTATACTTGTTGGTTTGGTTTAATTCATAAAATAAAATATGGCACTGGCTTAATTAAAGATTAGGTGGTTAGTAACTAATAATGTTGCAATAATGATGCTAAGAATGAACCATTTGGAAATCCTAATTTAATTTGATAAATGCCTGATCAACCAGAATTTAATTAAGTGGAGTGTCACAATATACAAGCGAATATGGCATGGCTCTTGTAGGTATCTGACAGTGGTACGATACTGGTTTAACCCATTTAGTGAAATAATCTATGGCTACCAAAATGAATTCATTACTATTGGATGCTTTTGAAGTCACCTTCTCGGTCATGTCTATTCCCCAAGTCGGAAAAGACGGATACGTCACGAATTTTGCATATTTGCACCCGTTATCTTTATGCATTGTAGAACTTTTGTCTCCGTTATATCCTACTTTTATGTTCATATATTCTATAACCTCGATTTTGGATATATATATGCTTTGCATGGTTTATGTGAGCTTTTGTAGGTATTGGATCGCTTAACAGGGCAAGTGGTTACATCTCGAGGAAGTTTTGTCATTTGACGCAACTTCAAGGGCATATTAGACTTTTCACACTTCATGTTCGACCAGCGGATATCCTTGGGAGCGTAGTTTGTTGAGTTAGCTTCGCCTGATCGCAAACGGCTCGTCGTTTCGAGTCCGGATGATTAAGTTAAGGCCTTTTTCGTAATGCGAGCTTTCTCCCTATTGAAGACCAAAGGCCCCTAGAAAACGAAGCCTTGGTTGACCGGCCCCCAGACCCCAATCGATTCTTTTCTTATTTTGCCTATGATGGAAGGCAATGGCATGATTTTGTTCCCCGATCGACCGGACCCTTCAGATAATGTGCGATTTTCCCCATTTGCGTTCTTTTTCTTTTTCTTTTTACCAACTTACTATATATTTGTCAGTTGAGTTTATTTGTGGGATATCTACTTTTTATGGCATTTTAGATTAGGTTTTTGAGAGATTCTCTCTCTCAGGGTTCCGTCCCATTTTGGGTATGTAAGTTTACTATTCATCTTCGTCCTCTTTAATATAAGCTTCCATTATTCATTTCTTGCTTTGTTAATTAGATTTATTTGATTTATTTACATGCTTTCATTTATTTTCATGTCATTTACTATGCTTTGTAGCTAATTTAGTTTAGGTTGAGATAATTGAACTCACCTTAGATTAATGGATTGCTTTACTTTGGTAATGGTTTTATGAGTTTAAATGGTTTAGGTTATTCTTGATTTTATGCCTAGGAGATTTAAAAGTGTATATCATGTATGCGACGTACTTACTCCCTTGCGTGTGTAATATTGGGAATTTTTATTGACACCAAATCATATTAAGCTTTTATGACAATTTAGGGGATGACAACTCTAGATTTAATTAATTGTGAAGATGAGATTTAATATTGATAAACTTGTCTTCCCATGTAACCATTTATACTTATTAACACGAGGTGAGGGATATTATTCTCAACCTATAGTTTTTAGGCCTTTTGTTAATCTTAATTTAAATACATGCCTAGATTTATCTTTTGTTATAACTTTCATCTTTTACACTTTTATTATTGAAATAATAAATCAATTAAAGCCTAGCAACATTCCCTATGGATTCGATACTCGGACTGACCACTATACTCCTGTAAAGAGTGTAGTAATAGTTTAGATTTTTTTGCATAGTGGTGGGAGCCGAAAACAACGACCGATGTAGGTAACGCGAGCGCCGCAATTTCCACCTGATGTCAAAGGTCTAGGTGATGTCATGTTGTAAAATTCTCTTGGAGGTAGATGCTACAAGTTGGCGAATCATTGGCATTTGGGACATCTTTGGACATACTTGCTCCAATCATGTTTAAGGTTGCTCTGATAATATCCTTGGTGGATGATTTTATTTTCTAGCCACATGAGGGCAACACTCTCGTCCGTGGATTTCTTCAATCACTTTTTTCGCTTTAATTTAGTTGAGACGTCGTAAATGGGTGCGATCATGTTGTCTTTTGTACAAATGTCCGACACATATGGTGAATTGGGCGACCCACTGTTTGAGCGTCATTTTGTCTTTCTTACTGGATCCTGAACGATACTTGGCCTTTTGAACAAGTTATTTTATATCTTGATACCATTTTCCTTCGTTTGTAGACTCGATCATGCATATCTCACACGTGAATCATGGTATCTTTTGTATGAATACATCCACTTGCATTTTATCCATTTCTTCAATGATATCTACTATGGAGGCAAAAGTAACCAAATCATCAACAAAGTTATTCTAAGCCATTAGGAGATAAAATAATTAGACAACATCAAATAGATAAGTTATTTCCTCCAAGTACTCGTGATACGGTAATAACTTTTCCTCCTTGATTTTTCAATGTCCTAAGATCCGACGGATAATGAGGGTAAAGTCCCCACACATATCAATTCTTAGTATTCTTTTATCATGAGATATCTTTATCCTTGGAATGCAAGCTTCGTACTTAGCAATGTTGTTGGTACAATCTAAATTCAACGTGCTTGTTGTAGGTTGGTGCCTCCCATCCGACAAAAAAAACATTACAACACTAAATCCCTTTTTATTTGTTGCTCCATCGAAGTATAGTTTCCATTCGTATTCATCCGAACTTTCAGTCACCAGTATGTCTTCCTCAGGAAAGTGAGCAGCGATCTCATATATTTCTTCCAAAGGGGACTCAGCCAAATAACTTGCAATAGCTTGCCCTTTGATTGCCTTTTGATTTACATATATGATGTCAAATTTTGTTAGCAAGAATAGCCATTTGACCATTTTCTTATCAATGCAGGTTTTTTGAGTAAGTAGTTCAAAGAATCCATTCGAGATATTAGGTTGATTTCAAAGGCGACCATGCAGTATCTCATCTTTTGTGTTTACCATATTAAAGGCAATCATGAATTTTTCAATGACGTGTATCACTCTTCATAAGCATTGATCTTTCAACCAAAGTAGTATATAGCCTTCTCTTTTCAAGATTCTTTGACATATTGAGCCACATGGTTCCTGTTGCGATGTCGGTGATCGTGAGGTATAGGAGAAGAGGATGTCTAGGTTAATGTGGAGCTAACACTCGGGGATTAGTTATATACTACTTGATTATATGAAACGAGTCTTGTCAGGAATAGTTTCATATGTAGGTAGAATCTTTGTGCAGCAGTTTGAAGATTGGCTCAAATATATATGTCATTTGACAGATGAGCCTACTGATATATTGGATCCTTCCTAAGAAACCTCTGACTTTTTTAGTGCGCGGGGGTGGCACTTCCATAATGGCTTTGACTTTGGTCGGATCTACCTCAATCCTCTTATTGCTAATGAGGAATCCTAGTAGCTTTCCTTTAGTGACTCCGTAGACACATTTTGGGGATTTAGGCGCATATTATACCTCCTTAGTCTCTCGAAGAACTTTCTTAATGCTAGAATATGCCATTCTCGTGACTTAGATTTGACAATGATGTCATCCACATATACTCCAACTTCTTTATAAATCATGTTGTGCGTCAATGTAGTAGCCCCCGAATAGTAAGCCGCACCAGCATTCTTGAATCTGAACGACATTAATGTGTAACAAAAGGTTATCAAGGGGTAGTAAAAGTCATTTTCTCTTGATCATTTGGGTGCATCTTGATTTGGTTGTAGCCGACGAAGCCATCCACGAAGGACTTCAAGGTGTGATCAGCGATGCTGTCGATAATCATATCTATGTTTGGGAAAGGATAATCATCGTTGGGATTATCTTTATTTAAGTCTCTATAGTCAATGCACATCCCTACCTTTCCTCCTATTTTAGGGTCAATTGTGATGTTCGCCATCCATGTGGGGTATTAAACTACTCTTAGAAAGAATACATTGAGTTTTTCATCATTTCTTCTGTGACCTTGAGAGACCATTTAGGTCGAAGCTTTCGGAGTTTTTGCTTGACTGTATTAGAGTCTGGATATGTGGGTATGCGATGAACAACGATTCAGTATCAATTATTGGCATATAGACATAAGACTAGGTGAATACATCGATTCTTTGAGAAGTTAGAGGAGTTCGAATTTTCTAGATTGTCTAAAAATGAAACTATCTTTGTTTCTTTTATCTCATCTGGAGACCCTAAATTAACAGTTGTCATTTCTTCAACAGGTTGTATGCGATTAGTTTATTTGTCATTAAGCTTTTTTAAGTAGTATTCTAATTCCTCATTATGTAAATTAAATTCATTACTTTGAATTGCATATTCATCATCATCAATATTTTACACACATGGATAAACAAAAGTTAAAAATTTTATTTCTTCCATGAAAGGGTTGATATGGTCGAGTTCATCAAAGTAATTTGACCCAATGGTGAATGGGAGGTTGGAGATAGTGGCTAGTGGTTCTTCCTGGAGCACATAGGTGATCTCATCTTCAAGAGACTTCTCAGTTATTAGCAGGTGACAAAATGATTAATTCTTCTCTTCTTCCATTATTACCTCTTGAAACTGCTCGGTGCTCCTCAAATCTTCCATAGGATTCCATCTGCAGAGGGATTCTCCAACTTTTCGATCAAGTCCACTATTTCGTGCACCTCGTGTTTTATCCATTCAGGATGGTCCTTAGAGAAAATCTCCCATCCTGGAATTTTCTTTCTAAAGTTAATACCCATCCATGGTTCAGGAAATCCACAAAAAGGAAAATCTTCTACCTCTTTGACAAAGTGTCCATTGAGAGTAGAGTGATAGGGTACACGTGCAACCCCTGGTTTCTTGAATTCAAGTTTCTTGGCCTTTAGTGCTCTGGAAACAAGGCTATCACCCTTTAGTTTGTATCCTACCCCCTGGTGTTGGACTTTTAAGGTATCATGATAGGCTCATTGATTCCTTGTTGCTTTTTTCCAAATCCTATCCCGGGTAGGAATTTTATCTTCTTCATTATGTGGGTTACATTACAACAATCATATTCAGAGTATGGTGGCATAATATGTTCATTAGTATCGGATGAAATAACCTGTACAAGCAGGTCTAACTGAAATCCACTAATATAGATATCTTCGCTCTCATGTTGGATTTCCAAGACTGGGGTGATAGGTTCTTATCCTTTGAGCAAGTTAGCATTTGCGGATATAGTGATAAAAAATTTCCCACAAAGGAATATCAGTTTCTGATGTAGTGATGAAGCGTTACCTATGATATCATGAATCCACTGTCATTCCAAAAGCATATTGAAAGAAGTTAGTGTATCGATTACTTGGAACTCATTGAGGTTTTCTAGTGGGACTATGAAAAATACCAATACTTTTAGTGTTATCATAGGCCCCCACAGCCTTCATACTTAATCCCTAAGAATTTGGCTATTTTCAGTGGACAAATGCTCAACGCAGTTCCATTATAAACGAGTACCATGGGGATCCTCTGTTTTTGGACATTCACCGTAATCTTTAAGGTCATATTGTGTCATGGTATTATCTTGGGCAGTTTTGTATTGGCATATGATATGCTCTGTGGAAAATTGAGGCTCTTATTATTTCCATGATCTATTTAGTGTTAGAGGTGATAGGCAACGCCTTTTAATAGAACTATTTCATAATGAAATCCCTATACAGCTAAGAGGACATGAGAAGTCCCAATATAGAGATATTGGCTCGTCTTCTTCAACTGATATAAAACCCGATTTTCTTAGACTTCTCCCAATGGGTCTTCTTCAAGCACCTTTTTTCCTTATTTCAACCATTTTCCTCCATAAGGAATGGGGTTAAGGACCGAGTCTTTGTAGAACCTTCCAAATAGAGTGATATGATCGACTTCAATAGACTCTCAATTGGGGGTGAGAAATTCAGCCAAGATCTCATCAAAGTTCATAGTACAAACATAATCATCATCTTTCCCAGGAGGGAAAACAATCTGGTCACCAAAGTGAAATATCAGGTCTTCTTAGGATGATTGTTCAGGTGTTTGAATTATTTGGTGATGACCATGCCCAAGAGCCTTGGTTGTATTCTATATCAAATTATTTTCCCCACCCGGTATGGATGATTTCTCTATTCTCAGGTCCCATTATGTATCCTGTAGCTTGTTGTGCTTCATTGTACATTACCTTCCAATGTTCAGGGAGGTTCTCATGCTTGTGAACGATGTCTGATAAAAGGAGATTTGAATTTTCTCGGAACACAAGGCACATCAACTGGTACAAGCTGACTTCCAAACGATCTCATCTTGCGGCTTTCAAAGCTCCAAGCATCTGCACCATTAGATCCATGTGTGTTTGTGTAGGCACCACATGATCTAAATGTTTGTTGACTAGACTTCCAAAGCTTGGTTGTTACCCTCATATAGGGTTGGTGGTTTTGATTAAGAGAGATGAGTCTTCGGATCCGCATTTCATAGTAATGGAGTTCACCCCTGAGTTGTGGTCGAGCAAAGGATTGCTGTCGACTGATAGGTGGAGTAATCTTTCCTTGATCAATCACGTCTTGGATGGCATGTCTCAAAGTCCGACACCCTTCCAAATTGTGCCCGACAATCGCGTGATATTCACAGTATAGAGCGCTTCTGAAGCCTTTTGGTAGGGGATTAGGTAGTGGTCTAGGATCTCAGGGTTTTAAAGCCCCTTGTTGAGGACTTGGTATACTGTATTTATGGGAGCATACAAAGGATGTAATATTCACTGGAATCTATCAGTACTCCATAGTGCGGGTGTCAATGCTGGTGCTTGTATAACATTGATAGTGGTCGTATTTAAATTGTTAGTTCTCTTACTCGAATAAGGAGGAATATTCATTATCTTGTCAATTTCAACCTTTGGAGGTCGATTCATGAGGTCGTCTTCTAATTGGGTTCCTACGTCCATCAAAGCTTTGAAGTGGGATAAATATTGTGTCTTTAGCTGATCCCGATACAGCTGAATAAAATTCCTCTTTACAATGGCCACTAGTTCCTTTCTCAAAAGATGGTTTACCATTTGAGTGGTCTTATTCCTCCAGTGAGTAATAAAGGTGCTCAAGTGTTCATTGATTTCTTGCTTCATCATCTCCAGATCCCGACGGGTGATTTCCAGGTCATCAGTGCACTTGTACTCTTTCACAAATGCTCTACATATGTCACTCCAACTCGTGGTTCCTCCATCATCTATGGACAAGAACCCTTTAAGTGCTACCCTAGACAATGTGTGTCTGAACATCTGTGTCATGACCTCTTCAGAATCCCCTAGAGCTTTCAGGGATCGAACATAGAGTTTGAGGTGAACCATTGGTGATCCCATTCCCACGAACTTTTAAATATCTAGCAATTTATATTTGGTAGGTAGTCTATGCGATGGATGTCTATAAGGTCATTGGTAGGTCGAATCTAGAGGTGTGTTTCGACTGGATCGGATCGGAATATGGGTGTTCGAAATTTTTCTAAAAAATCAGAATTTTAAAAAACTTTCCAAATTGAAAAATATAAAAATCGAAAAATGATTTTTTTTTTTCATTCGATTGATTCGAAAGATTCAGAAATTGGGGGAAATTATTATTTTGAAAAATATCGAAAAACTCGTAATTATTAGATTTATCTTTTTCAAATAATATCATTTTTTCTGAATATCTCATTCCAGTCACAGTTAAAAATGGATTAAAAATATACATTAATTGTGAAGTAGACATTATAAGAGAACAGAAACAACAAATTACAATCCAACTTCCTGATATCTAAAACATTTTTTAACATTGTGGTTGTGGGTGTGGAGGTAGCAATTGTTTGTCATTGTTTTGTGTTGTGAATGTAAAGTTAGGGTTAGAGTAATTAGTTAGTATTTACAATTAAGAAATAATGATTGAACAAAATATTATGTGTCACGCATGCCAGCATTATTTAAGAGGAAACGAAGAGACTAAATTGTTATTTCATCATCTCTTATGAAAATTTTGCCACGCTAAAGTAGTAAAAAAAATAATGGTTGCATTAACGAACCCTTTATTTGCATCTCCACCGCCACATATTGCTTTAAAATATGTACTTAAATAGTGGTAATGCGATGGAAGATGCAAAAATATGAGGTGCCTCTATCACACCACAAAACTTAAGATTATAGATCAAAGTGACATAATCATGTGTAGGTTATGATTTAGATAATGTAAGCATGATCATGTATGCTTTTTAGACATGTCAAAATGCAACACGACAAGACACTACACGAAATTACAAGTTAATGGATAAGCATATCGCGTTTGAACTAACATAATAAACCCGTCAAGATAACAATTCGGATTTAAAAATTTTGTTACAACTGACTACACCATTTTGCATCCATTAAAATTACCATAAACTCTTTGCTTATATATTATATTTAATATATTTTGTAATGTTTGTAATATTTATAATTTTGGGTAAGGTTCATTTTGTTGTTTGAATCCTATTACTGATAACATTTGAAGTTTAGAATGTATGAATTAATCAATTTCTATTTTGATGAAAATTTTTAGTTATTTAACAGGTGTTAACAATTTGTGTAGTGTGACTTGTTATCAGTAAGTTCGAGTTTTGATTTGTTCTTTGAAACTGATTTGTTAAAGGGCAGTGTATGGATTTAAAAAAATTTGCCCAGTGTCACACGACCCAACCCGTTGAAATAATGTAAGATATCTGACCTATATATGGCACAACATATTGATGGCTCAAGGTGAGTCCAACGCAAAAACAAAGCAACCCACTTTTTGTTCAGGCTTAATTTTGCTACCCAATTGGGCTTGGGCAAAATGACACACGACATGATAACAGGTCGGGCTTGAACATAATTTTTCCACATGATAAAAAATTTACCAATTTAGGAACGAAACCAATAAGAAAACCGATGAGGCCCGAATACGAAAAAAAAATGAACACGACTCGACACGTTGCCAGGTCTAATTTTACTACACGAAACCCTAAACAAAACAAAGCTAAGGAACGTGAAATCACGCCATTAACACGAGTTTAAATGCATTTTGTGCACATCCTTGGTGTACTTCCTTGGTACACACAAAATTATCCTTAAGATCAATTCTTCAGACGAGAAAAGAAATCATTAAGCGTGAGCGTGTGCTGATTAAATAAGAGGGTCAAGAATCGAAAACATGCATGCAAAAGCACATATCATATTGTCACAAAGGTAATTTTTAACCATCAAGAAACAAGCAATTATCCCACCTGTTTGGGAAAACATACCATAATAAGGGTTCATCACAATAGCTAGGATTAAATTTTAGCAGGAAAAAAAAACAAATCATTGTGAAGGAGAGAACAACTAAATTGCAAAAGAAAAGTAATTATGCAAAGGAAATACATTTAAGCCAACATTTTTGGATAATGGAAACCCATCTCTAATAAACCCCCTCTTAACTAACCATAGGCTCTGGTGTGGATGATGATGAGAGTATATCCAGCAGTGAATTCTGGGGAGCCAATTCCTCATGCCACAGTGGTAGTGTGTCTCCTGGATAAAATTTCCTTGACACCCCCTCTTTGTTAATCTACAAAAAAAAAAATATATAAAAAAAAAAAAAAAAGAGGTTAGTATTTGGGGACTTGGGCCTAATTTAGTTCGTAAGGAAATATTTTTCATCCACATAAAGGGTAGGATTATAAGATAGTTTATTTAGGCATTCTACAAAACTGTTGTTATTCGTTAGTTGGGAGAAATCCGCCCGAACCAGATTTTTCGAGGAACATATTGAGAGAATTTTATGTTGTTAATGTGGTCAGAATTCGAGGATCGGTTTTGTAGCAAGGTACGGAATGTATCCTCAAATATTCAATATAATTCCACATGATCTACTGAATATAGTTACGTTGGTCTCGGGTTCGAAACATGAGAGCAATCTCTCCATATATGGGGGTAAGATATCCGCCTCTCCCAAACCCTACATTTAAGCGGTAGGACCTTTTTAAGATCTAGTGTCGTTCAAGGGATTCTATCCAATTAAGGTGGGGGAGGGGGGGGGGGGGGGGTGGAATTGTATGAAAAATTATTAATGTAATGGTATTTTTGCAAAATTACAATACAAATCTGATATATTGATTTAACCAAAAATAAAAAATAAAAAAAATCTTTAAAAAAAACAAACATCGGCAAATCTTGAGTGGCAAAATTTATTTGGGTATACCCCAGTTTTTCACAGAAACATGTTGAATGGAAAATTTTCACATGACAAATATTAGCTATCAAATGCACACAAAAGTTGGCAAAAATCTTATTTGCCACCTTTTTGGCCATTTGCCATGACAAATTGTGCCTATCAAACGGACCCTAACATAATCGTGATACGGACAGGACAAGGAAACGTTAATATGGATTTTTCCAAGAAAGTAGGATGTGGTCCTGGAGACATTGTTCAATCACGTTGAATATATATGTGTGTGTGTGTGTGTGCACATGCTAATCACATAATTTCATCGTTATAACAAAATCACATACGCTGCAAACGATTGAATATTACATATAATTCTGTACAAATAATATAAACATAACTTTATCATTGTTTCCATAGAGGTATAAACCAATTGATAGTCATTATAGTTTCACTAACAAAAAATTTAGCAAATATAAATAGTAAAAATTGTGTGAAAATCAAAATTCATTAGTAGTAGTAATCATCAGTCATTCCCAATGCTCGTTTTTGTATTGGAGAGAGTTCAAAAAGTGCGAACCAAATGTCGAAAACTAAAATTTTCTCAAATATATTATGATTTAGCCGGTACACGGACAATGGGAGTGGGCTGAGTTGGTTTGCTACTTCAAATTATGAGATATTTTATTACCCTAGTTGGGGTTTTTTTTAAGTTGCCGACCCAAATAATTGGAAAAAGATTATTGAGTTGAGTCGAGTTGAGTTGTTGTTTTAGTACTATAATTATATTGACAACAATACATGAACTTCATACTAAAAGGTTTTCTAAGACTACATGTAGCGTACAATCAATATCATATGTTAAATTCACACTAACACCACTTTTGGAGTTCCGGACCACAAACCCTCCATGTTTCGAGTTGGTGATCCCACTGATAGTTATAAAGATCCATATAACTATCGTCACGCTATAATACTAGATTACACTCCTAAAATTTTCAATAACCCCTACAACGCCACCGCGAAGTATTTTTTAAGATGAAAGGTAATTAAGGCTAACAATGGCCAAAGCCAAATAACCAGGAAAAACATAAAACCCTGAAGGTAGAAAAATCGAAAGGCCCAATAACATGACAGCAATCAACCCTTTTAAATAATTTGTGCAACTAACAATTATTGCAACCCCTTTTAAATGTCTTCGGTTAACAAGGGAAAGGATATCAATATTGCAATTCTAGAGCAATTTGTCACTGAGCCGCAATGAATGAATAACGTACATGTGCAAGTTCCAGAACTAAATATAATTAAAAAAAAATACTCACAGTCACGGTCCGAACAACTCCACCACTAGCACCGTCTCGAGCAATGGCAAGAGATACTGCCTTCACAACTAATTGCTGCAGATAAAAAAACAAGACTTTACTCGGGAACTTCTGGTAATAAATTAACAATCAGTAACCGTAAATCATGATAATGCACATTTTAGTACACAAATTATACCAATATCACAACAGATTTAGCAGTGCTCCATCATTTGCCTCCCTCGCGAAGTCAATTTTAATGTGACGCAAAAATCAACATTATGGGAGCCAAATAGATCCCAAGGTGATGTATCCAATTATTCAGAGTTGTTTGAAGACGACAATAATTCAGATTCAGGAACTTTATATGCTTGAAAAAGAAATCACTTGCAGTGCTTATGCACGTGTTTACACACCAGCCCAAACAAGGTAGTGTCAATAAAAAATTCGAAGTATTAATTATTTGAGAAAATCGAAAATCTTGGAAAACAAAATATCAACTTACAGAGAAGTAATGAACAATAAATAAATCAGGTGTAGGTTCCAATTTAGAACTAAAATAATATTATGAGAAAATTCATGAATATATTTCTTCGGGATAAATCACGATTCCTCAAAGGGTGATCTTGACTTGGTTAACTCCATAATTCTAGTTTAAACTAGGGTGCCTCTTTTTAATTTAATTTAAACACGTAGCTCATTTTCGACCACAAATTTGAAAATTAACGCAAAAAAAAATGTGGGCAACTTTTGGTAACACCACAAATTTCTGTAGGTGAATGACAAGGTTTGTGTTTGGTTGCTAAATGGCATCTTTAGAAACCTAAATTTGTGTTGTCGTTGAATGTCAAATTTGAAAGAACGTATACTGAAAACGGGACAACACTAATAACCTAAAAAAGTGTCTTAAGTCTAATTATGTTAATTAGCAAGATACCCCAAAGATATACCCCTAATTAATCACACAAACACTTGAGGTGAGCACTTCTTCAAAAATGTGAAGATAATTAGGAACTTTAGGTCATTCATGATCTAGGGCAAAATGTCGTACCCAATGCACAAGACTCCCGCTTGACTGCAAGTCTGGAAGAGGCGGATGTCGATTGACCTTACCCCCATATATGGAGAGACTGCTCCCATGTCTCGAACCCGGGACCAACCATAGCTTGGACGAAGGCACTTGCCATCGCACCGAGGTACGACCTTGGTGCGATGGTCTTTGTTTGCTTGGGCGAGGGCACTCTAGGTCATTTCTTGATCTAGAGTAATACCCATAATATTGTAGGTCTTTGTTTGCTCTTATAATTGCAATACTTGAGAGATGGCTCAAAAGAGAGGTTTGACGATTTGTGTATGCCCTCGTTGGGGTAAGTGATTGAGATTTGATGATACTAGAAATGGAGGATCAAGATCAAGATCAAAGCAAAGGTTAACTGGCTTTAAAGATGCGTTGTCATGGCCAAATTTAGATGATGCAGACGGAAAGGAACCAACGAATTTTTAAGAAGGTGAGCGGGTTCAAATCACACATTTAGATGATGTAGACGGAAAGGAAACAAAAACGCTTTAGTAAAACGGTATCGCCTTTTAATGAAATTTTTTTTTTTTTTTAAAACGGACCAATATCTCATTCAAAACAATCAAAAGACAAATTGTATCCCAAACCTCTCTACCTCTCGTCCAAAAAAACGGGTTTTTTTTCTTGGTATTTAAAAAAAATAGTATTTTAGTTTGCATATATTCAGACATATTTTAAGGTATGTACCACTTTAGTATTTTTAATAGCCTTGTTATAGTTTAAAATGTTAAAATATATTAAAAAAGGCCTAAACGTCTTTTCACGCCTAAGACCCGCCTAGGCTTCTAAGGCTTAAGGCTTGGCCTCCACGCCTCAATCACGCCCCGCGTTTTTTAGAATCTTGGATTTTTCCTGAAAAAAATTCCAATTTTTCTGATTTAGTACTATCTGAATTCTTGTAAAATATGCCGATTAAAAGAAATTCCGAGTTTTTCCACATCTTTTCCCAGTAATTGAAAATTATTTTTTCGAAAATAATTCTGATTTTTCATGATACCACTTTACCCGATATTTCCAATTTTTTTGAATTTTCTAATTTCGGGAAGAAAAAAATTATCCGATTATGGAATAGGAAACGGCAAGGATTTTTTTTTTTAGGGGGGCGTGGTGGGTGCTGAAAATTGAGATTTTTTCCCCCCGAGGCCAGAACACAGCCCAAAGTAAAGGGTTGTTATTACATGAAGATGTTCTTGTTGGGAAATTAGACGCTGCTAAATTCCGCCGATAATATTTCCAGGACCTTGGGAATCAATGAGTCAAGAAAATAATGCAAAAAATAATAATGCACACACAACACGAGATTTACGTGGTTCACCAATTTGGCTACGTCCACGGCTCACACCCACTTTCACTATAGAAAAATTATAGGAATACTTTTACAACTCTCTTGTATGCACTCTTGCACTCACTATTTTTGTGGAGGCTAGCACTGCCTTCTACACACTCTGACAAGTGCTAACAATGCACTGTCTTTCTCCCTAACTACTCTCTCTTCTTTTGCTCTCTAATTGCTCTCAAGCTTGAAAGTTTGGAATGATTACAATGAGAGAATTCAAGATCTTTTTATAATTGATTATGAGTCACCATGACCGTTGGATCAAAACAAGATTGGATGGTTGAAATTAATGGTGTGCCACCAACCATTACTATTCCTTTGGTGTGCCACCAACCATTACTATTCCTTTAGTAGGCTACCATGTGTGTTAATTATGGTATTTAAATGGTGGCAATTCTCAAAATTCTCCATTTGCATTAACAATCTCCCACTTGGAGACTTTTGAACTGCAACTCAACCATCACATCTATCAGTGAGCTGGGTGTGAGGCTTTCCTGTCTTCTATCTGTGAAGACTCACTGAAGTTGAGCACAACTTCAGTTTTTCTGTAGTAACTGCATTGGTTAACATGTCAGTTGGATTTTTGCTCCCTTGGATCTTCTCAAGTGACAACACCCCATCTTCTAATAGAGATCTGACGAAGTGATAACTAAGTCCGATGTGCTTGGTCCTCGAATGAAATGTTGAATTCTTTGCAGATGTATTGCACTCTAACTGTCACTGTGCAGAACATTCTTTTCCTGTTTTAAACCAAATTCTACTAACAATCCCAGTAACCAAATCATCTCTTTGTTGGCCTTGGTTACAGCTACGTACTGCCTCTGTGGTGGATAACGTTACAATTTTCTGCATCTGTGAAATCCAACTTACCGCAGTAGTTCCGACTGTGAATAAATACATAACCGGTAGTACTCCTCCTGTTGTCTACCTCACCAGCAAAATCTGAGTCTACAAAACCTTGTAGTCTCAACTCACCTCTTATGAAACACAGGCATCTGTCAGTGGTGCCTCGTAGATACCTTAGTATCCATTTAACTGCTTCCCAATGTTGCTTT
The DNA here is from genome assembly GCA_949130495.1 of Sambucus nigra. Taxonomy (NCBI): domain Eukaryota; kingdom Viridiplantae; phylum Streptophyta; class Magnoliopsida; order Dipsacales; family Adoxaceae; genus Sambucus; species Sambucus nigra. Next base: position 724,595,378 of record OX422210.1, read on the forward strand.
CCTGGATTGGTCATGAACCTGCTCACAGCTCCCACTGCATGAGCAATATATGGTCTTGTGCAAACCATAGCATACATGAGATTCCAATGGCTGAGGCATATGGAACCTTAGTCATAAAGCTCCTCTCTTCCTCCGTCTTGAGTGACTGTTCCTTGGATAGCCGAAAGTGACTAGCCAATGGTGTGCTAACTACCTTAGCATCACTCATGTTGAACCTTCGCAAGACACGACTGATGTACTCTGCCTGAGACAACTGTAAAGTATCTTTTTGCTCGTTTCTGTTGATTCTCATCCCAAGAATTTGCTTCGCTGCGCCAAAATCCTTCATGTCGAACTCGCTCGACAACTGCCGCTTCAATTTCTTGATTTCACCCATATCTGAACCGACCACTAACATGTTATCAACATAAAGTAGCAAAATAATGCTGGACTCAAATCTCTTGAAGTAGCAACAATGATCAATGTTGCACCTGTAATAGCCATTTATCTGCATAAATCCATCAAACTTCTTGTACTACTGCCTTGGAGCTTGTTTCAACCATACAAGCTCTTCTTCAATTTACACACGAGTTTCTCTTTTCCATGCTCTGAGAAACCCTCCGGCTGCTGCATATATATCTCCTTCTCAAGGTCACCATGGAGGAAAGCAGTTTTCACATCTAACTGCTCAAGATGTAAGTCTTCTGCTGTAACGATGCTCAAAACTGACCGAATGGTAGTCAGTTTCACAACCGGTGAAAATATGTCGGTGTAGTCGATTCCTTCCTTTTGCTGGAAACCTTTGGCTACGAGCCTCGCCTTGTATCTCTTAGAACCGTCATGTTCCTCCTTGACTCGATACACCCATTTGTTGTGTAGAGCCTTCTTTCCCACGGGTAATTCAGCTAGCTCCCATGTCTTGTTAGGGATAAGGGACTTCATCTCATCATTCATTGCAAGCTCCCACTTGCTAGCATTCTCCACCTGACATGCTTCATCATACCATTCAGGTTCTCCGGCATCAGTGGCAATAAATAGCTTATGTACTTTCTGTTTGGTACATGAGGTCGGGAAGATCTTCTTAGTAAAGGAGATGGAGATGGAGACTGTGGTCATCAATCTCTCTTATTGGCTGTTCTGCGATATGGATTCCTCTGGCTGAGGTCTCTCATTTGCCTGCTTTGCCATAGTACTATCTGGAATATTGTCTGGATCAACGTACATAGGGTCGCCCTGTGTTGCACCACTAGACTGTAGTGCATCTCTATCCTTGTACATCACCTTCTTATTAAATATCACATCCCGACTTCTGATTATCTTCCTAGTTTTGTCATTCCAGAACTTGTACCCAAACTCATCTCCGCCATATCCGATAAAGGTGCATTTTAGTGATTTAGGGTCAAGTTTATCCCTAGCATGATCCCTAATATGCACATAAGCAATACAACCGAAGACTTTCAGATGAGAGAGTTTTACCGCTTTTCCGCTCCACACCTCCTCTGGTATTGTGTGCTCTAGCGGTACTGATGGTCCTCTGTTGATTAAGTAGGCTGCGGTGTTGACTGCCTCTGCCCAGAACTGCTTGGGCAATCCTGCATGTATACGCATGCTTCTGGCTCTCTCTGTCAATGTTCGGTTCATCCGTTCTGCTATGCCATTCTGTTGCGGTGTCCCTTACACAGTCCTCTCTAGTCTGATGCCATTTTCATAATAGAATTTCTTAAACCCGGTGTCATCATACTCGCCACCGTTGTCGGATCTCAACTTCTTTATCTTCATTCCTGTCTCATTTTCCACCATGGCCTTCCATTTCTTGAACACCTCGTACACCTCGAACTTGTGTCTCAATAAGTAAACCCACACCTTTCTGGAGTGGTCATCAATGAAAGTCACAAAGTAAGAATTTCCACCGATGGATGAGATAGCAGCTGGGCCCCAGACATCTGTGTGAATCAACTCCAGCTTTTCTTGCTTTGGTGGTCTGCCACTCTTTATGAAGCTCTCTTCTGCTTCCCAAAGATGGAACTTTCACATAAGTCAGTGTCAACAGATCGTAGATCTGGTAGTTTCCCCTTAGAGTGCATGATCTTGAGCCCCTTGTCACTCATGTGACCAAGTCTCTGATGCCATAGGTTTGGATCATCTTTGCCTTCAGCAACTGCAATTGACCCACAAATGTTCGCCGTCATATAGAGTGTGCCACTCTTCTTGCCACGAGCGACTATCATTGCTCATCTAGAAACTTTCCATGAATCGCCATTGAAGGTTGTGACATAACCTTCAGTTGCTAACTGGCCCACCGAGATCAGATTCTTTGGATGTGTCTCACATCCTTTAGTTTCCATACAGACCCGTTCAACTTGATCTGTACATCTCCTTTGCCAACCACGTCACAAGGCTGATCATCACCAAGGTACAGCTTGCCAAGGTTGCCTGGAGAATAACTCACTAAGAGTTCTTTATTAGAGGTCGCATGAAAGGAAGCTCCGAAGTCTAGCACCCATGACTCCGACTTGCTCTCCAAAGAGCATATCAGTGCTTCGTCTATCACTTCTGCTACGATGTTTGCTTCTGTCTTCTCTTTATCTTTCTTAGGGGATCTACACTGATTTTTGTAATGCCCGATCTTGCCGCAGTTCCAACATTCAATCACTTTCTGGTTCTGATTTTGGTTATTGGAATTTCTAGGATTTCGAGATTGCGACCTGCCATTTCTGGATCTGAATCTATTGCGCCCTCCGCTCCTGTTTGAATCTCTGCCTCTACTTTCTACGTTCAAGGCTGACGCTGAGGTGGAAGCACCATTTGACCGATTTCTAATTTCTTCAGTCATAATTGTGCTGACTACATCATCGAACTTCAGTTTTGTCTTTCCTGCAAATCCGGTGATTGCAGTAACCGTGCCTTTTCAACTATCGGGCCACTGCCCAAGAATTAGACAGGCTCGTATCTCATCAGTGAAAGACATGTCCACCGCCTCTAACTGATCCGTCACTTCTTTGAACTCACTGAGATGTTCTCTGAATTGTGCTCCTTCTGACATCGTCATAGTAAATAACTTTTTTATCAAATGAATTTTATTTGCTGCAGAAGGCTGTTCATACATACTGGAGAGGGCCGCCATGAAAGACGTCGTTGTCTTCTCATTTTTAATGTTGTAGGCTACTGGCTTTGACAGTGATAACCTTATGGTTGCGAGAGCTTTTCGGTCCAACAGCTCCCATTCTGAATCTTTCATTTCCGTTGATCTGTTACCCAAAGGTAAATAAAGATCCTTTTGGTACAAGCTGTCTTCTATTTGCATTTTCCAGAATCCAAAATTTGTGTCGTCAAACTGGGAAATTTTGGACTCCTTTTCTGACGCCATTGCTCCCACTCGAACAAATAAGATGGATACAAAAAATTACTTTGCCGAGTAATTTTTAGTAAGCACCTGTTGTGCCTTCGGTTCACTAACCAAAAGCCCTGATACCAATTGTTGGGAAATTAGACGCTGCTAAATTCCGCCATTAATATTTCCAGGACCTTGGGAATCAATGAATCAAGAAAATAATGCAAAAAATAATAATGCACACACAACACAAGATTTACGTGGTTCACCAATTTGGCTACGTCCACGGCTCACACCCACTTTTACTATAGAAAAATTATAGGAACACTTTTACAACTCTCTTGTATGCACTCTTTCACTCACTATTTTTGTGGAGGCTAACACTGCCTTCTACACACTCTGACAAGTGCTAACAATGCACTGTCTTTCTCCCTAACTACTCTCTCTTCTTTTGCTCTCTAATTGCTCTCAAGCTTGAGAGTTTGGAATGATTACAATGAGAGAATTCAAGGTCTATTTATAGTTGATTGGGAGTCACCATGACCGTTGGATCAAAATAAGATTGGATGGTTGAGATTAATGGTGTGCCACCAACCATTACTATTCCTTTGGTGTGCCACCAACCATTACTATTCCTTTGGTAGGCTACCATGTGTGTTAATTATGGTATTTAAATGGTGGCAATTCTCAAAATTCTCCATTTGCATTAACAGTTCTGATTTTTTTTTCTGTGGGAAGATGCTAGTTTGGCAAGTTTGTTGTTTCCCTTATACCTTGGAAGGACTTTTTGTGTGCCCTTTGATGTACTTTTCTGTTTTATTTTAATCAAATTTATGTTGCCTATTTACAGAAAAAACATAAAGGTTATGGAGTAAACACCTCGGCTTCCTCTCTCGTCATCCCTTCCTTCCATTCTTGATCGAAGAAACCATACAAATAAGAAGATCCAGATCCTGTATATAAGAAAAACACCATTAGATTTCGTTTTTCGCAAGGCCAGCTTGTAGCATGAGAGATGTAGATTAATATAACATGAGAAGAACAAACCTCCAATTGTAAAAGGCTGCTCTAAAAGTGTTCCTCCAAGAGGCACTCCATATATTCTACCTCCTTCATGCTTGTCCCATCCGCCGATAATGAGGCCAGTTTGTAGCATGCTCTGCATACCAAGAATTATTTTACATATCACAGGAGGGTAGTTTTTTTAAATAAGAAAACTATTATATAATTAATAAAAACAGGACAGAGATGCAACATTGGATGGCCGCTTAGAAGGTGAGAGACCTTGTAGTTTCATTGAAAATGGTTAAAAATGGTGGTGGAGTTACACGGTCGTTTAACATACTGAAAGTTCGTTTAATAAGTTGGAAGGCCAAAATGTGTTTTTTTAAAGCTATTATTCTTAAAAGCAGTTATTTTTTTTTTTACAACTTTTTTTAGAGCTGTTTTTTTAATTTTTCTGAATTACTTTATCTCTGTAATCCCTATAATGGATGCATATTATTGTCATTAATGGTTGCTTAGTATTTTTTTTAAATGTTTGTACTTATTTTTGTTTTAACAAAACATTAGAAGTAGTTGAATAATTTTGTTGGAGGGTATGCATATTAAAAACATATTAAAAAAGAAAACCGCCTAGCCGCCTACAAGCTAGAAAGCACTCGGCCGTCCGAGGAGCGCCTAGCATTTTTTAGAACATTGGGACTAGAAGTAGAATGAGAAAATGAGGAAAAAAAAGGTTAATTCAAGATTTCTCCTCGAACAATCATAGTCCTATAAGAATCCCTATTTCAAAGACAACAACAAGCTCTATTGGACATAAATTAAAACCTTTTTGAGTTCCTAGTAGCAACAAGAAACCAAGAAGAAAATATAAAACATCAAAGAGAAACCTTGTTGTTGTACGCTAATAATCTGACGAGATTCGCTGCAACCTTCACAGTTGCAGGCTGCCCAAGCTGTATCCTGCAAATAGCAAAATTCTAACCACAATAAGTTTGAAATTATAAAATTACTACTTCTCATGGTAAAGGAGCGGGAACCAAGTACTCATCAAATAAAGGCGGAAAGAGGGGGTAGAGATGGCAACGGACTGGATTTGGGGCGGGCTTGCCAAAACCTGAACCCGACCCGCACCGCGACAGGTTTAGTTTAATCCGCCCCGAACCCGATTAAGTGCAAACACCCTAAACCCGCCCCCACCCCGTTTAAATTACATGAGGCGGTTAAAACCTGCATGTTAAACCCGCATACCGCATACATAACTTATATATATGCAAGGTTTTGGTGTAACTAATATATCAAAGAAGGGTATTTTTAAGTAAATATAAGAAATAAATGGGGTGGGGTGGGACGGGGTGGGTTATGATTATATATAGTAAACGCGAACCCGCTCCGTTTAATTAACGATTTTTTTAAAACTGACAGGGCGAGGCGAAAACCCGGCGGGTATGGTTAGATTGCCATCCCGGGGGGGGGGGGGGGGGGGGGGGGGGGGGGGCGCAAAGTGGCAAATGGCCTTTAAATCATATGCATGAAGTTCAACCATTTTTCCTCCACAATAGCATTATCCTTCTAAGATGGAATTTCCAACTGCCTAATATACAACAGTTACTTGAAGAACAAACTAATCTGTGAAAAACAAGGTAACCGACTGTTTTGGGTATTTCACTCCGTACACACAAACATGTTTCTTCTGTTCAAGAGAACTGGTGCGCAACTATGCTGATAGAATTAGGACTAACCGACTGACACTTGGTCGAGTTTATTTTGTAGGAGTACTATTGCCTCACCTTAAGCAGCATCCATCTGAACATTCATCAACGAATATCGCAGTATTTAATTAGTTATACTGAAAATTAGACACAATTTCCTATTAGCAAAAGATCAGGACCAAAATGCTCTCAATTCTCAGCAACCACAAAGATCTAAGAGAGAGGGGGAGAAATTAACAACAATAACAACTACAATGAGCTTCTTATTGACTCCTCAAAAGAGGACAAGAAAACAAACCCAAACTCCTCCACATTTTACTCTCATACTCAAAGTTGTTAAAGGCGCACCTAGGTGTGCACCAAAGCTCCAAGCGCAGCAGTGGCGCCTCGCCTCACCTCAAGCAAGGCCGCTTCAGTAAGGCACGCACGTCTTATGCGCCTAGGCTCCAGGCTCATGGTGCGCCTAAAGCGAGCATTGTTAAATATCTTCTAGAAAATGCCCCCAATATGTTGACATTACGTAATGTCCAATGAAATGTGGAGAATTTAACCATTTTCCACTCAAAACTTAACCAAAGTCGAGCCTAAGTTTGTGGTGAAACTTTTATCTTTCTCAGTACCAAGGCATAAGAAACAAAAAACTCCTATATTGTCGCATCTTCGATTGATTTTGACTTTTCTTTTCACACTTTGGAATAAATTTGTTTAAATATAATAATATCTTTGCTTTTGATGATTATTTGATAATTAAAATGATAAATAAATTTATTATATTTTATTATATTTTTTTTCATATGGTATCTTGGAGTGATCTACTTATGTGTCTCTTCGTAAGCTTGTATAATAGTAATTTCTGCTATACATTTCAAATTTTAGATCATACAATGATCTTATTATTATAAAGATATACCATTTTTGCATGTTTTGTATAATGTGTGCCTTCCTTCAATCAGGCATGCACCTCACCGTGCACCTATCGCCTACGATCTGGGGAGACAATGACGCTTTGGTACGCCTTGTGCCTTAAATAACTATGCTCATACTCACCAACCAAAAAAATAGCATTAATTATTGCTTAACTGGTCAGTGTAGGCAAGAATAATAGAAGTACAGGTTTGGTGAGGTTGCTACATTATGTCTGTTTCGGGGAGAGAGAGAGAGAGAGAGAGAGACATAAACAAGCAATAGTAGTTATGAAGTTGGTGATTGTAGAACCTCATTTAAGTGCTATTATATATAATTGAAGTATCAATATATTATCATTTCAAAGTTCAAGCATTATTTTTTTTTTGGTTGCTACGCATGGTTCAAAGTCTCGGTATCGGACACCCGATTTTCAACTCGGTCGCGGTATCGGGACATACGCAAATATACACTATTTAGAGAGCGCAAAAAATTTCGGAAAAAATATAGAAAATTTTAAAAAAATAAGATTAACAATGTGGACCAATGAGATACATTCAAACCCATCATTCAATATGCATTGCATTGTAGAATTGGTTATACTGAAGCGCGACAGAGTTGTCAGATTCAATATTGCATAGTAAACCAATAATAATATTGAAAAACAGAAATGTACATTTTGTTTTAACAACAATGTATATTTTTACAAAAACGTACAAAAGAACATTGTTACAAAAATGTACATTTTTTTAACAACGTACATTTTTTTACATTTTTACAAAAATGTACATTTTTTTAACAAATATGTATATTTTTTTTTCACATTTTTATAAAAACGTACAAAAGAACATTTTGTACAAAAATGTACAAAAGGACATTTTTACAAAAACGTACATTTTTTTTAACAAAAATATATATATTTTTACAAATATGTAGGACTTTTTTTTTACAAATATGTACAAATATATTTTTTTTACAAAAATATATATTTTTTTACAAATATGTACATTTTTTACAAATATGTACATTTTCTTTAACAAAATAACATTTGTACAGAAATGTAAATTTTTTACAAACATAAATGTACATTATATATTTTTTGTAAAAGATTTGAATATTTTTTGTAAAAGATTTGAATATTTTTTGTAAAAAAATAACATTTCTTTGAAAAAAGAGTTTTAGTAGTCATTTTAAAAAAAAAAAGAGTACTACTTTTTAAAAGATTTATATTTTTTTTTAGTAGAGTCATTTAAAAAAAAAGAGTTTTATGTTTTAAAAAATTAATGTTAATACTTTTGAAAAAGTAATACCATTTTGTAAATGTTACAATATATTTTCAACAACGAAGAAATATGGTAAAAGATAAAAGTTGTATCAAAAAATAAAACAAAATATGACAATATCGTTTGAATCGGTTGTCTCGGGCGATATCGCAGCTGTCTCGGCCGATATCGCGGCGAGGCGTCTCGGAATCGGTTGTCTCGGGCGATATCGTGGCTGTCTCGGCCGATTCAGTGTTTTTTTTTTAAACGTCTCTCGGTATCGGATCGGTACCCTCCGATTCCGAGTTGGCTCGGCTGATACCAAGTCAACTCGGCCGATACTTTGAACCATGTTGCTACGGGTATCTAGGCCGCTTAGAACACTTGATTCATCCCAAGGGTGCGTTTAGACCCTCCAATTCGCACTCACCACAATACAGCACTTGACCCTTGTTAGTTAGAGCCCATGCCGCTAGGCATGTTAGCACTCGCCACTTAATATGAAAATCAAAATTTTGAAGTGTAAATAAAAGTGAGTAAAACTCATAACACGTTTCACTAATTTCAATCTTTAACATGCAAACTTCTGACAGAATAGATTCAGTAAGAAACAAAGTTTTAATAATTAAAGAGGTTGCCTTGTGCAATGGAGGACAAATCTAAAAATTTCACATCAATCAAAACAATCGGAAGGCAAGGAACGTTGCAAGGAAATCTCCTGGTAATAAGCCACTCAAATGAAGCCTCATGGCTACATAATCTTTGGGCAGCAGATATTCCAAATCAAATCCATGCAACACTGAACTAAATAAGCCAAGCAAAGAGTCTTCCTAAGAGTGAAATGTCAGTCTACAAGTGGTCTGCATTCTTATACAACACAAAGAGATCGACAAGAAACATGTCAGCCTTCTTATTTTGTATCATATTTCAAAGAGGGAATCTTTCCAAGAGCAACTAACATGCAAAAATCTGCATTCTAATATGGGTAAGGAGGTCAAAGCATAAAATATATGGCTGCATAGAACTCCAATCCAATTGGTCCAGATGTAAGCCAAATCATTCAATGGAGATTTAGTAGGATAAAAATAAGGAAAAACTATACTCCCTCTGTCCCAAATTAAGAGTCCATCTTTTTATTTTGTAGAGATTAAGAATACACTCAATCAACGGTCAACATGGTTCAAAGTCTCGGTATCGGTCCCGGTATCGACCACTCGATTTTCAACTCGGTCGCTGTATCGGTCACGGTATCGGGCGATACGCAAAGATACACTATTTAGAGAGCGCAAAAAATTCCGAAAAAAATTTAGAAAATTTTAAAAAAATACGATTAACAATGTGGACCAATCAGATAAGTTTAAAACTTCCCTTTAATATGCATAACATTGTACAATTGATTATATTGACGTGCTGCGAACTTGTCAGATTCAATGTTCCATAATAAATCAATGTTTTTTTTCACGGAGGATACAAATATTATGTTTTTACAAAGACAAACAAATGTTACTTTTTTAGTAAGAGGATATTTTTTTTTTTACACAGAGGATACAACTATTATATTCTTAGTATTATTTTTAGTAAGAGGATACAAATATGTTTTTTAAATATGTTATATTTTTCTAAAAAGAATAGAAATGTTTCTTTTTTAGTATTGTACAAATAATGATTTTGACAAAACACTACATTTTTTTTACAATCGTTTTTTACAAAAAGGATGCAAATGTTATATTCTTGCAAAAAATGATGCAAATGTTATTTTTTTATAAAGGGAATGTAAGTGTTATTTTTTTTTTTTTTGTTGGGTTGCAAATGTTTTTTTTTAAATTGATGGAAATGTTATTTTTTTACAAAGAGGATGCAAATATTTGTTTTTACTTGTGTTGTAAATGTTATTTTTACATAAAGGATGCAAATATTATTTTTACAAATGTTTAGAGGATACAAATATTATTTTTACAATAATTACAGTTGTATATTTGTTTGTAAACGAATAACATTTACGTTTTTTTATAAATAATAACATATTAAAATATAACATTGGGAACATTATTATAAAAAATAATAATAAATAGCATTTGGATCATTTGCATTCTTTAAAACAAAAACTGACACATATACAACGCACTAAATTAAACCCACACACGATGACTAAATAACCCACACACACAGCACACTAAATTAAAAAAACAATTAGCATTTCGTAACCCCCCAAAAAACCACGCTTATCAACACAACACTGGAGAGAGAGAGAGAGAGAGAGAGAGAGAGAGAGAGAGAGAGAGATTGATTCTTAGTAACTTATACCATCTCGGCCGAAATGGGCCGATTCCATCGCGATATCGCCGATATGGGCCGATTCTACTGCGATATCGTCGATATGGGTCGATTATACCGTTACATCACCGATATTACCGAGAAATTACCGATATAGGGTCGATTCACATCAATAATTGAAAACTCAACTCGTAACTCGGAATCGGATCGGTGGGCACCGATACCTAGTCAACTCGGCCGTATCGTCGCGGTATCGGCCTTGACTTTGAACCATGACGGTCAAGATTGACTCTTGTTTACCAACATGGAACTTGGTTCGTTGATTATGTCCAAAAATGGAAAGTGGACCCTTAATTTGGGACAACCCAAAAGGGAACAGTGAACAAGTATATAATAATAATAATAATAATAATAATAATAATAATAATAATAATAATAATTATAATTATAATAAATAAAAAGAAAAAGAGACCAGTGTTTCTTGATCATTCAAGAGAATCAAGTTTATTAAAGGAAAATTTTCAAAAATTAAATCAGTTGAATCCAAGGAAGCAAGAGAAACAATGGAAACATTATGATTGACTTTTGAAATAATCTTGGAATAACAAACATAAGTACGAGTATGACGTGTACGAGAGTCTCTCTTTTAGCAACTATATTAGATTAGAGGGTGATAGACATTTCACCCTCACCTATTCCACCCTCTAACCTAATATAGCAACTAAAGGAGAGATTCTCATGCACGTCAGAATCTCAATCTCACTCAAACGTCATCTTGAAAACAAAGTTTAGAACCCTCCCCCACTTCCTTTTTCATATATCTCAGGGTATCCAGGCCTCTTAGCACTTGACAAATCCCCTCCAGGTATGTTTAAACCCTCCAATCCGCACTCACCAAAACAAACTGTGGGGGGTTGCCACACAAGTATTTGAGCTCTTGACAGGTCAAGGTTGTGAGGTAATAGGAACGCTTGAGATTAGAAACCCTGGTCAACTTTTAAGAATACAAACTGAAAAAAGAAATGTTGCCCCTAGAAAATAAAGTTTTCGAAGGACTACAGAATGGGACCAACAGTCCACCTACAAGTAAAAGATACAAATATAGAATAAACAGAAAAGCTTCAAATTTTGATTTTCCAAATCCATTCCTTCTTCTCCACCTTCTCTTCAGGGATTACATTATTTCTTTCATCTATATTTTTGTTGATATACTAAGGGCATGTTTAGACACCATCAGCCTTTAAGACTTCACTTCCCTTATTACTTCCATAATCATCATGTCCACAAGTTATTCGGCACCAAGTCGGAGGAAACCGAGCAACGTCAGAGCAACTTATAAGCCTCTCCCTTGCCTTTTTGCAAAGAACACAGCATTTTTCAGTTCTCGTATCTTGCAACAAATGACAAGTATTAACCCTACTGCACATGATAGAATACATTATAGTTCTGTTCAAAAGGAGATATCTGTATCCATTATCTATCAAAGTTGTGTTACACATTAACAAATTACTTATTCCCAAACCCCATTTGTCGATGCAGCCTTGAAATTGACAAAGTGAACCTGACCCCTCGCCATACCAAAACCCTCCCATAATAGATCTCAACATGGAACTTGGTTCGTAGATTATGTCCAAAAATGAAAAGTGGACCCTAATTTGGGACAACCCAAAAAGGAATAGTGGACAAATGTAAAATAATAATAATAAACGAGACAAGTGTTTCTTGATCATTCAAGCGAATCTAAAGGATCCAAGGAAGCAAGAGAAACAATGGAAACATTATGATTGACGAAAACGACATAATCTTAGCATAACAAACCCAAGTATGAGTATGACGGGTACGAGAGTCTCTTTTCGCAGCTATATTAGATTAGAGGGTGATAGACATTTCACCCTCACCTATTCCACCATCTAACCTAATATAGCAACTAAAAGAGAGACTCTCGTACACGTCAGAATCTCACTCAAACGTCATCTTCAAAACAAAGTTTAGAACCCTCCCTCACTTCCTTTTTCATATATCTCAGTCTATCCAAGCATCTTAGCTAGACCTATCAACAGGTCGTCTCGAATCGTGTTGGTGTCATTTGATACCGGGTTCGTGTCAAAAAACCCTTACCCGTACACGACTCGTTAACTTTAACGGTTCTACAAATCAAACCCAAACCCGACCCCTTAATGTTAATGGGTACACAACCCAAACCATTAACACCCATTAAATATTTTTCATATTTGCATAATGAAAAAATACAACAAGTTTAGAAAAAATATATGTCTATTCTTGTGGTCGGAATACGTTTTAAAGATATACATATATTTATACAATTAAAATTTAATTTATACATTAAAATATACTCAACTTAATATATTGTTTTCTCAATTATTTGGGGTGAGTTACTGAAATTATATATTTCTAACAGCCTTTATCAAACAGATTTAAGTGAATTGGTCAAACCTCATCTTGAATAACTTGCTAATGTTAACGGGTATTAATGGGTAAAAACGGATCTAATCTTGTCTAGACAAATTCCCAAACCCGAACCATTATCTTAACGGGTCTATCAAGTTGACCTGATATTGACCTGAATCGAATAAGCCTAGGCCCGTTAGCTTATAATTTTGTGTTGTGTCGTGTCATATTGTGTTATCGTGTCATTTCACATTTTGACAAGTCTACTCTTAGCACTTGACAAATACCCTCAAGGTATGTTTAAACCCTCCAATCCGCACTCATCAAAACAAGCTGTGGGAGGGTCCCACACAAGTATTTGAGCTCTTGGCAGGTCCAGGTTGTGAGGTAATAGGAAACCTTGAGGTTAGAAATCCTCGCCCACTTTTAAGAATACAAACTGAAAAAAGAAACGTGGACCTTAGAAAATAAAGTTTTCAAAGGACTCCAGAACAATTTGGGAAGTCTAAAATCAAAGGTAGAGATACAAAAAGAGAATGAACCAACAGTCCACCTACAAGTATAAGATACAAATATAGAATAAACAGAAAGCTTCAAATTTTGATTTTCCAAAATCCATTCCTTCTTCTCCACCTTCTCTTCAAGGATTATATTATTTCTTTCAATCCATATTTTTGTTGATATACTAATCCTGAGGGCATGTTTGGACACCATCGGCCTTTAAGATTTCGTTTCCATAATCATCAAGTCCACAATTTATTCGGCACCAACTCGAAGGAAACCGAGCAACGTCAAAGCAACTTATCAAGGCTCTCCCTTGCCTTTTTGCAAAGAACACAGCATGTGGGAAAAGTACTTCTTAGTTCTCGTATCTTGCAACAAATGACAAGTATTAACCCTACTGCACATGATAGAACACATTATAGTTTTGTTCAAACGGAGATATATGTATCCGTTATCTATCAAAGCTCTGTTACACAAACAAATTACTTATTTCCAAACCCCATTTGTCTTTTGATCTAGATGCAGCCTCGAAATTGACAAAGCGAACCTGACCCTTCCCATAATACATCTCATATTAACCTTTCTAAACCCCAAGCAGCTTTAACAAGAAGTCTAAAACAGACAAGTAGATTAGAGAACTACTCGGGACCGTGCCACTTGCCAAAACTAACTGCCCACCCCAGGACAAGCATAAATTTTCCAGGGCTATAACATTTTTCTTGTTTGTATATAACAAGATACTGACATTCAAAATAATTAGGATTCCCCAAGGCAACCCAAGATAACTCATAGACCATTCACCAATCCTAAAACAGACCTCCCCCGCCAAAGAGTCAAAGACTCAAGAAAATCGTTCCTATCATTTATAACCACCAAATACTCTTATCATTAATCCTTATGGTAACTTGTAATCCTAAAAAGATATCAAACAACTCGATCATATAACAAAAATTAACCAAGTTCATAAATTTCACTTCTTCCCCAAAGATACATATTGACAAAATTATACATCAAAAGAGGGCATGTAGATTGTAATATATGAAGCAATTAAAACAATAAGTTTACTTACGTGTGTTGATGTAGAAAGTAGCGCACGTAATCAGAAACAATCTGTGAATCTGCTGCCTGAACATGAAAATTTGTTTATGAATAACTGATCGAATAAACTTAAATCAAAACCAATGCTGTTTCAGTGATTCCAATATCTTTCAAAGGCCTCTTATATCATTATTCAAAATCAAAATGAAAACAACCGAAGGGTAGTTACTTTTGCAATTCTAAATACTAGAAATAAATCTAAAGACATCTTATCGCAACTTGGTAGAAAGACACAGTGGCTGAGTTTGTATGTTCTTCTGCCAAAGCAAAATGGACTGGACAAATCTTAATTCAGCTTATAGGAGCTATTGTCTTCTTTATTTTACTTCCGTTTATCAAGTTATTTTCAAAGAGTCTTTTTCAGGTTCTTGTTTGAATTATATTTCATATCACAATAACAGTTTTTTTGGAATATTCTCCTTGAAAATTAATATATAATTATAAAAAACAAGGTTCTAAAAAACGCGGGGCATGATCGAGGCGTGGAGGCTAAGCCTCAAGCCTTAGAAGCCTAGGCGGGCCTTAGCCTTAGGCGTAAAAAGGCGTGAAAAGGCGTTTAAGCCTTCTTAATATATTTTAATATTTTTTAACCATAGCAAGGCTATTAAAATACTAAAATTGTACATATCATAAAAATATGTCTGAATAAATGCAAATTAAAATACTATTTGATTATTTTGGATAAGATAATGGTCCGATTTGTAAAAAAATTCTTTAAAAGGGGATATCGTTTCACTAAAGCATTGTCGTTTTTAGAAAAAAGTGCGCCGTAAGGGATTTACCAAAAATAAGGCGTGAAAAGCGTAGGGCGAGGCGTTTCTCCCAAGCTTCAAGTCTAGGCGTGCCTAGACGGAGCCTAGGCGGGGTTTTTAGAACAGTGATAAAAAATAGAAAACGATATTCAAAAACAAATCCACATAGGATGTTACTTTTACCCGAATTAGTGCTTAAATTTGTGTGATAGTTTTGACTTGCGCAAAACGTGAAAAGGAACTTTATTACATGGTAGCATGTTATTTAGGAGTAGCTAGCATTTCAAGATTCAACAGTAGAGCTGTTACTATTAGCTAAGAAATGAACGCGGAAAATAAAAAGCAATCACTTGCAAAAGGTGGAGTAACTAAGTTTGTGTTGTAGTACTTGCATCAAAACATAAAATGCTCGGCTAGAAAGCTAAAATAAAAATACACAAGTACGTTTCATATGCCATAGCTGCAATTGCAAATTTGGAGAGTACAAATTATAGTATTTGCAAAAAAAATATTGAGTAAAAATATATCTTGTCCCCCCCCCCCCCGACACACACACCACTACTCCAACCTCTAAATCCTTCATTATCACCATTATGCAGGGAGGGGGGAGGGGGATTGCCACAACAATAAAAAATCCGAATTGTAGATTCTAAGCCAAAAACTCTTGCGATTGTATTAGGTCCATAGCGAGCTTGGCTGGTCCTCGGGCTAGAAAAAGTTCCGCGCAAGACCATCCAATCCCGGTCAATGCTACCTTATACTATATTTTATTGTGGAAAAGACAATCTTGATAATCAAAGTTGCACTACTTAACAATAATGAAATATGCACATATGTATGTGTATATATAAAGTTTAAAAAATCAACAAAAAAAAGGACACAACGATGGAACAATATTAATTAATAAAAAAGAAGAAAACATTTCATAATTTTTAGGCACCCTAATTTTATAAGAAGCCTAAGACCATCTCCATGCATCTTCTGCCCAGAACGCAAACTGGCCAAAATTGGTAAAAAAGCATGTCCAAACCCAAATCTGGAGCCATTGTGCTAAAAAAATTGGGCTTGCAAGCTGACCCGTTCCAAAAGCCTTTGGGATTTGGGGAGGCAAAAGCCTTGTGCAAAGGTTAGTTTTTTAGGCAAGTGAGTTGCCGCCCGAACTTTTTCCTCAATTTTATATTTTTGTTTTTATTATCGGGGAGGCAAAAGCCTTGCGCAAAGGTTAGTTTTGTAGGCTTTAGTCCCATTTCAATAGTTTTACTGCGAATCGATCCCATGTTTTTTTAAACTGTAATCAACCGTCCCTCTTCTTTTCCTTATTAGAGAATGTCACTTGACCTTTGACTTATGCTCCATCTGTTCCAAATTACAAGTCCGTGTTCTTATTTTGTATAAATTAAGGATACACTCAATCAACCGTCAAGATTAAACTCTCGTTCACCATCGTGGAACTGGATTCGTTTATTATGTCCAAAAAAGAAAGTGGACCATTAATTTGGGACAACCCAAAATGGAATAGTGGACTCTTAATTTGGGACGGAGCGGGTACTTGTTACAACAAAGCAACAACTACAATAAGGAAAACTTAGCATCAGGCCACCCATGTAGGTCCAAGGGGTGGTGACGGCCACCCCTCCCGAGTTTTGGGGATTTTTATATTAATATCTACATTTGATATTTTCTAACTGCCTATGTCCGTGACTATATTGTCACGGCTTAAAATCATGACAAAATCAGTTTGACAGTTCTGCACGTCACATGTTTTGTCATGGTTTCTACACGTCATAATTTTTGTTAGTTGATTCACAACATTCTTATCCGTGATTTTTTTCACAATTCATCTTTTAATGCCAAAAGTTTTCATTGAGTTTTGTTGCACAAGAAATTTGTTTTGATTTTTTCGCTAATAATAAATTGGTCACATAAATAACCTGTGACTAAAATAAATACAAATTTCACTGTTCACAAAAAATAAAATAAAATAATTGTTTTTCCGCCCCTCCTCATCAACATTCACGACTCCGCCACTGGCTGCAAATGAATCATTGTAAATTATACTACTTACTTATTTAAGGTCCCAAAAATTCTAAAACGTCTCGATTTACCGCCTTCGTAAAATGGGTCTTCACCCATTTTGGCAAAATGGTCCAACACTAAATCAAAAGCTCAATTTATGTCACATCTAAAACTAAAGGGTTGTTTGGGGTTTGGCACCCATTAATTATTAGTAATTGAGTTTAACCTCCGTAATTTTCATTTTGGGGGGTTTGGCCCCCATAAATAACATCACTAAAAGTGTCGGCAAAAAGTTTTACCAAATGTTTTTTGCGACATTTTTTTCGTCACTAAAAGTCATTTGTGGGACTAACTCCAAATAACCCAAAACTAAACTACACCAACCTCAACAACTATTGTCGCCAAAACAACTAAAATCTACACACACACACACACACACACACACACATATATATATATATATATATATATATATAGAGAGAGAGAGAGAGAGAGAGATAATTAGGGGTTTACCGATCCAGAACGACAAACGTAAACATTATCAGTCAATTGAGTGATCTTATCCGATGCCCTATTTGCCACATACATCCCTACACACAAAACCCAATATTTCATCATTAGCATTTATGTTCCCCAACAAACAAAATTGCTGGAAAAAAATGGGTTTTCAAGATCAGTGAGAAAATAGGTATTCAAGATTGCTGGAAAAAAATGGGTTTTCAAGATTAGTGAGAAAATGGGTATTTAGGATTGCTAAAAAATTGGGTTTTCAAGATTAGTGAAAAAAATGGGTATTCAAGATTAGTGAAAAAAATGGGTTTTCAAGATTAGTGAAAAAAATGGGTTTTCATGATTAGTGAGAAAATGGATATTCAAGATAGCTGAAAAAACGGGTTTTCAAGATTAGTGAAAAAATGGGTATTCAAGATTAGTGAAAAACATGGGTTTTCAAGATTAGTGAGAAAATGGGTATCCAAGATTAGTGAAAAAATGGGTATTCAAGATTGGTGAAAAAAATGAGTTTTCAAGATTAGTGAGAAAATGGGTATTCAAGAAAGCGAAAAAATGAGTTTTCAAGATTAGTGAAAAAATGGATAATTCTGGGATAAAAAATTAGGTTTTCAGGATTACTGAGAAAATGGGTATTTAAAATTGCTAAAAAATTTGGGTATTCAAGATTAGTGAACAAAAATGGGTATTCAAGATTAGTGAAAAAAAAATGGGTTTTCAAGATTAGTGAGAAAATCGGTATCTAAGATTGGTGAAAAAAATGGGTACACAATCCTACACACAAAACCCAAAACACTATCATTAACATTATTATACTCCCAAGAAACAAAATGGGTATTCAAAATTAGGGAAAAATATCCCAAGAAATAAAATGGGTATTCAAGATTAGTGAGAATATGGGTATTCAAGATTGCTGAAAAAAAATGGGTTTTCAATATTAGTGAGAAAATGTGTATTCAAGATTGCTGAAAAAAATGGGTTTTCAGGATTAGTGAGAAAATGGGTATTCAAGATTAGTGAGAATATGGGTATTCAAGATTGCTGAAAAAAATGGGTTTTCAGTATTAGTGAGAAAATGGGTATTCAAGATTTAGTGAAACAAATGAAATTTATCATTTAGTGAAAAAAAAATTATCATTTAGTGAAAATGGGTATTCAAGATTAGTGAAAAAAATGAGATTTTACCAGTGCTAGTACGAGAATCTGCTCCTAAAACAACCCCACCATTGTAAGTGACGCCGATGATGGTTGTTCCCATTGAGTGAGGTGCGTTAAGATCCATTTTCAGTATAGTTTTTAGTGGGAAGATCAGAAATTTAGAATAAACCCTAGAACAAGATATGAGAAGAAATAAGATGAGTTTCGTGTAAAGAAAGATTGAGAAAGAAAAAAAGGGTATATAAAATAGAACACCCAAGATTTGTTTTGCAAGATAGGGGTTATTTTAAAATTAACCCTGAACTTTTATTGTTTCAGTTTGGACCCTCCTCAAAATTGATTTATTTTATGTCTAAATCCAATATTTGAATGAATCAATTTAGTCTTAATTTAAATTTAATATTCAGATTTAAAAATAATAAGGTTGAATTTTAATGACTAACCTTTTAATATTTTTAAAAATATATATAACTTTTGACCCCTCAAACTTAAATTCAAATTTCAAGAGTAAAATCAAATGACACCACAAACGTCTTCGAGACATTTGGGGATTTTGACAAAAAGTAAATGTCTAAATGGAAAAATGAAGCGTCACATGATTGACATATTTTAAGTCTTGCAAAAATTTTAATGTTGCATGGAAATTTTTTAGCTATAATGGTAAAAATTCTATAGATTATTTACACTTAACGTCCCTGGACTTTACCATTATTTTCACCTCACTTAGCGTCCTAAATTTAAAAAATGACTTCAAGTAACCCTCTAACAGTAACACTCTTAATTTTTTGGACGGAATATCAGTCATGTGCCATGAACATGAGGGCATTTTTATTCAATTCAATATAAGGTTCTTAAAAAATTAAAAAGTACATTAAATTATTTATAAAATCTAAAAATTATAGAAAAAATATTTTAAAATAAAAATTAAATGTTTTTATTTTGAAATTTTGAAATTGAAAAAAAGTACTTTAAAAATCTAAAAAGTATTGATTTTTTATAAACCAAAAATAATAGAAAAAAATCAAATTTACTGAAAAAATTTAAAAAAATATTAAAAAAATCAAAAAACCTAGATAATAATACATTCAAAAATTTTATTAATATTGAAAAACTTTTAAAATTCTGGAAATAAAAGAAAAGACATTTAAAGAGATTGGATAATATTGAAAAAAAAAATAGAAATATGAAAAATATTCAAAAAAAAACTTTAAAAAATCTAGAAATAATAGAAAAAAAACATTTAAAATTTTGAATAAAATTGAAAAAAAGTTTCAAATTTTGGAAGAAAATTAAAAAAAAGGGCCAAAAAGTTTGATTAATATTGAAAAACCTTTAAAAATATATAAATAATATTAAAAAAAATTAAAAAGATTGAATAAAATTGGAAAAAAGTTTTAAAATTTTTGGAAATAATAGAAAACAAAAATTTATAAAAGTTTGACTAATATTGACTAAACTTTTTAAAATCTTGGGAATATACAACAAAAATAAAAAAAAAAACCTTGGAAAATGTCAGTCGGGGAAGACAACTCAAGTGGTGGGTGTGGGCAACGCCACCCTAGGCAGGTCTCTAAAATGATTGATGTTTATCAATAACGCATCTGCGAATAAGAGAGAATTGTTTGTCTGCAATAAGAGGATAGCAAGCATCCCTCTCATCGTTGTGAGAAAATTTAATGAGAACCTTGTTGGTAAAAGCGCGATAACTAAGAAGTTACTCGAAATTACAGCCCTTAGGCAACCAAAACTCATAGCCGGAGAATGAGGACTCAACATCATAACAAATAACCATCTCATAAGGGAACTCAGGTTAGGTCCCTAAACGTAAGGATAAGAGGGAGGAAAACTTGAGTTTCATTTGTAAAGAATCGGACCGGTGAGCAATCCATGTTGGTTCTCAAACTGTAAGGAAGTTGGCATGAAATGCTTTAATGAATCATCAGACTGAGAAGTCCACCACACCACGATTTAAAATATATGATAAGAAGACAAATCTCACTTATTATGTTTGTTAGTATTTCGATGTTATGACCCTTAAGAATAACATTGGGGAACTAAGGTGCCAAATTTTCCCATCGAACTTAGGAGACACCGATCAAAAATGGTTCGAAAAAACACTCGTTAGCTCGGGTAAAAATCTTTGAACAATTGGATGAATCCTTCACAAGAAAGTTCATCACTAAGGACGACAATATTGTTGATGTGGTTGACAAGTTGAAGACCATGTCCTCCAATAAGGAGTAATGTTCGAGGAGGGATTGGCCCTATAACTGGCATATAGCAAGGTCGATTAAAAGATCATAGAGCTCATAAGGTCCTTAACTCTTATGATCGAAGAGAATATACTTATTTAAGAGGATAGAGATGCCATTGTTGCCCAATTAGAGCAATAGATGAAAAATAATGGGGAAGAGGTTAATAAGTGGTTCAATGTAGGATACGATGCTAACGTGAAGATTTATGAGTGTCTAATTAAACTACTTTGAGTTTGTTGCCTATAATAAGGGTTGGGTGGATGACTAGAAGCAGGGGCAACATGTCAGAGTTTGATGAGGCCTAGCAAAAGAATCCCTCTACCTAAGCATGTTATTGGTGAGGGGGAAACCTCCTTAAAATCTAGTTAAGAGGTTGATCAATCGGTCACCGACATTGCTTCCACTAAAAATTCCCCCACCAAAGGGCAAGTCGAGCATACCACTAACATTGGTGGGGATCAGAGAGAGGTCATTACCAAGTCCCAGGGTTAGGCATTTTTTTTGTTAATTTAAAGCCACAATCCATTTTGTACTTTTGTTCTTTATCTTCAATGTAGGTTATAATACCCAGTATTTCGGTATTTGTTTTATAATTATTAATCGCGAGAATAAAGTAATAAATTGGAATAAAATACTACTTTAGAGAATTAGTAATAATAAAATGCATATTTAAATGATGATTAAATTTGCATGTTACGTGATTTATTTGTGTCGCGTGTTATATTTAATTAATCGGTATAATTAATTAAGTTGGACTATATACGGTCAGGAATAATATAAATATTTATGTGTTTTATTTTACGTTGTGACGTATTACCGTGAGTTATGAGGTAGTACCATTTGGAGCGGACTCTATAGTGATACGGAGGACAAATTACGTATTTTTATTGTTTTAAATTAGGGCTCGGGGGTAGGTACACCCTTAGGCTAAGTTTTGAGCTATTCTTGCTAGTATTCTGGGCTCACTTGGAGGCTTGAAAATAAGCTTATTATATACTTAGGGGATTAAAGAATATTTAAAGGAGATTTACCTCCACTATACCAAAAAGGATTTTTGTCAGTTTTCACCCGCAAGAATTTGTCCTGGTAAAAAACCTTGACAAAAAAACACGGAGTTGTTGTCAAGGTTATTGACTGTGATACGACCTTGACAACATAAAATTAAAACCCTACATCGTCAGCCAACAACCATTTTACCCAATACCTAAACTCAAAACTCTTTCTTCACAGGCGATCTCTCTCTCTCTCTCTCTCAGAAAAATCTCAAGCGCGTGTGTTTCAAATCAAACCAATTTCACCAAAAATTATTCAACTTTTAATTTGCACCAAACCAAGTTATGAAAAACCCAATTCTTACTTTAAATCAATTTTATCTTGATTAATCCTAAACATGCACTTAGTGATTAAAGCAAGTAAAGTACAGTAAAGAATACTCACAACGCCGTATGTACGAGGAAAAAACCCAAAACGAAGAAACAACCTCGGACGGCCCAAACCAGATAATCACTATAAATAATGGTTTTACAAAGACATATTAGCCTTACACAATGACTCAATCCACATGGGTCTTGATGCTCCTTCTGATCTTCTACCGTTCTTCAATAGTGTCCACGCAGAAATTCCATCTTCCACGATACATGTCCACAACACTCGACTCCACGAATGTCTCGGTGTCCACTGATTGGCTTTGATTCGTCTACGATGTCGAACAAGAAGTCCTTATCTTTTCTTCACCGAAAAACCCTTGATGTTCAATGATAGAACAAACTTCTTAGTGCAGCAAGATCGCGTAAGCATATAAGAATGATAACTAGGATCTTTGCAAACTTTAAGGATGTGTTTAATCTTTTTAAACCTTGGAAAACACGTGATAAAATCGTACTGGATGGTATACTGTTTTTCCAGAATGCACACATACGAAATTCTGACGAAACCACGCTTTAAATAATATTTAAACGCCGCCTCGAAAAATGATTTGCTCGAACGACAATGCCACGTTGTTCGCGCGACATAAGCATCTCGCTCGAACGAGCTGACACGTCATTTGAACGACGCTGCGTCAGTTTGACTTTCTTTGACTTTTTGTTTAAAACGTCTCTTTTAAAAGAGATCCAAATTAGTCAAACTCCTTTTCGAGTTTATCAGAATAAAATGTAGTGTAAACCTTTAAAACACTTTTAAAAACAGTTTAAAATATTTTTCTTTATAAAAATACATCCTTATCTTTTATACAAATAATTTCGAGCACCATTAAATATACACATTCATACCTGAGTGATCTCGGAATGCAAATAACATGAAGACGAGTAAACTTGCACCAATTAAACTTCGGCATGATTATTTCTTTGAAATTTTACCGTAGCATCTTCAATTTCTTCAATACGTCATAGACCAAGTGGGATCGTGACAAAATAAAATCTATTTATGACATATTACAAACACAGTTTTATTCACGGAATTAAGTCAAAACTATACATGGACTCAATTGGAAATTTATGTCCTTACACTCTCTTCTCAAGCGAACTCAAAAACTCAAAACCCAATACCCCCATAACCCAATACCATATCACCCGCATACCCAATATCCTCTCTCGCTACCCACTGCCTTATCGGCCCTGCCTTGACGGCCTTGTCTCGCCAGCCACTACCTCCTCCTCTCTCTCCATTTTGACAGGTATTTTTTTTCAACTTGTTATATGAAATTTGTATTAAATTTATTATTGCTAAAAAAATTTATTGCTCAGATTTGTACGGAAGCCCTGATTACCTCACATGATTCATAAAAGCCCTTATTGAAATTTGTTGTTGTTGAAATTTGTTAACTAAGAAATTTGTAGGAAATTTAAAATTATATCGTCTTTTGTTTTGTGGATTAGTTTGATTCAACTTAGTTTTGTTTTGATATGGTGAATTGTTGTTTATTTAGGCCAAATCTGATTTGTCTCATATCTAATTTTTATGAAATCAACTTGATTTTGGTGGAATCATCTCAAACATAGCAAGTCTTTCCCTTAAGTCTGGGAATCTCAGCACATTGTAAGTTCATTTTTTAAGTTTTTCTTTTAATATATTATAAAATTAGTTTGATGGATTATGGTTATGGATATATTAAGGGCTGAATTATTTATTTGTTAATTTTTATTTGCTGAAATATTGAGGCTGAAATATTTGTTTTATTGTATGAATTGCTGAAATATTTGTTGAAATTGCAAAAAATCAGTATTAATAATCGGCAGCAACAATACAAATCATACACTCAAAAAGTATAAATCAACATAATAGTCTTTAGTTGGTAATTAGTGGTAACGTTGGAAACATGCATTATTTGATGATTCAAATTTACAATAAATTAAATTCCACCCACGTGATACAATAATACGGTTATAACTCTTGTGTGTGTAATATTATTCAT
Organism: Sambucus nigra; assembly: GCA_949130495.1. Classification (NCBI taxonomy): domain Eukaryota; kingdom Viridiplantae; phylum Streptophyta; class Magnoliopsida; order Dipsacales; family Adoxaceae; genus Sambucus; species Sambucus nigra. The sequence continues at coordinate 724,619,955 of OX422210.1, forward strand.
TTATAATGTATATACGTTTTTAGTAGATAATTGTATCCCACCCTATTATTATATCACATGGGTAAAATCTAATTTATTATAAATTTGAATCATCAAACAATGCATGTTTCTAACGTTACCGCCAATTGCCAAATAAAGTCCATATGGTAAAATTATACATACTTATAAGCCTCTTAAGTTACAGGTAGTGTGCATAGATTTTAGCCTTCTAGTTCTTATGCGCATGCATTCAATAGCCTTTAGACCCGTTCGAGAGTCATTACCCTATAATGAGATCTATTGAATTGTCCTGTTTGGACAGTTTGGGACAACATATCTTCTATATAATAATGTACTCAGTGGCTTACATTTGTTACTTTTGGGAAAAATTATGTTATCGTCTCTTAATGTTCTCTGGGTACATACTAGATGATACGGTGTTTAGTGTTATTTCAATTAATAAATTGAAATAGCACGAACACTTATAAATCTATGTTGTGTACTTGGAAAACTATGGGAGATGCTGTCGAATTTTCCTGAGAATGTGGATGAGTTGCTAAAAGAATTACAAAAATATGCGGCCTTGAACGGGATAGGACCATTCACCTTTAGAAGAGATGGAGGAAATATGACTCATAATGCATCTTGTGTTAACAATGAAATTAATTTATATTGTTTTTATAATATAACACTGAAGGATGAAATGTCATTCTTGAAGTAAAATATTTACGGGAAAATAAATTTTCACACTTTTGTTTATACTAATCCATGAACATATGCTTCTTACCCATAGCAGTGATTGTTTGTAGAAGCTGTGATGGGATATCCAATGTACAAATGGTGGATGTATGAGATAAATAGACTGGGAGATGTGCTTCATATAAGTGCTAATGAATTCGTAAAATACGCAAAGAGATGTCATAATGATTAAGAGTTCCCATGTCCATGTGCTAAGTGTGGGAATGGTAATTTATTTGGGAGGAAAACAGTTGAACTACATTTGTTAACACGGGGTATGCAAGATAGTTATCGATTTTGTTTTTTTCACGGGGAATTGCATGTTTCTTTTATCCCCAAGCAACCTTCACAACAATCAACAAGTGGGATAGATGTACAAGGGTAGGAGGACAATGTAAATCATAATATGCTAAAGGATTTAGTTGATGATGTGTATGTAGTTCATGAAGTGGATAAAAATGAGGTCACTAAAGATGTGCAAGGTTCAGGTGCTCATAAAGATATTGGGATAAACCTTGACGATGGCTATCAAAGTTTAAAATTTACTGCGACCCAACTATTGTACATTGGGTGTGACAAAGATCGAGTAACTTTACATACCACGGTTAGTTTGCATAGTTTAAAGACCTAATATAATTTATCTAGTAATAGTGTGATAGGAATTTTAAATAGGGTGGACTTGCTACCCAAGCATAATACACTTCCAAACTATCTGGTAATAGTGTGATAGGAATTTTAAATAGGGTAAAGGACTTGCTACCCAAGCAGAATACACTTCAAAACAGTTATCTTATAATGAAGAACATTTTGAAAGGTTATGGAATGAAATATAAATCAATTCATGCTTATGTGTACGACTACATACTATACCCAAATGAGTATAAAAATCCCATTCGGTGTCCGGTATGTGAAGAGTCTAGATATGTGCAATCTACTGGCAAGGAAGGCATGAGCTCAAAAGTGCCTTAAAAAGTGTTGAAATATTTTCCCGTTAGGCTTATAATGAAGGTTCCATCTAATTTTTTATCCAACTTGCAAAGGATTGTGAATCATATTACCCGTGATTTACATAAGCACAAGTCTCATGATTGGCACATGATCATGTAATTGATTCCTTTGTTGTTTAAGAACTGTTTCTTTAAGCATAAGTATTTACGAATGGCCATTATGAAATTTAGCATCTGCTTCACACTTTTATATGAGAAGGTAGTCAATCGAAAATGCATAGTAGCCGTAAAATTAGCTATAGCCGAAGCGACTTGTATATTGGAGAAGTACTCTCCCCTATCATTTTTTGACATAAGTATTCACTTGTTGGTACACTTATGCGGCGGGGCACTTATTTGCGGCCTAATTAGATATCGGTGGATGTACCCATTTGAAAGGTCGATGAAACTTTCAAAGATTAAGTAAATAATACACGGTACATTAAAGGATCAATTGTAGAGGAATACATCACTATGGAGTCATCAATCTACACTCGAGAATATATGCCTAACCCAAGCAGTGTGAATAACAGTGATGAGTTCGTGGATGAGGGTGGTCAGGTGATGGGCATGCGAGTGAAATTAACGAGTTTACATCATGAACAAGTAGCTCGTTATCTATTTGACACATATGAAGATGTCGAAAAATGGAAAGGTAAGTTTATATTATTTTAACTTTTATTCTTGATTAATTTCGTAATACGTTCGTCACGGTCAATGCAGGAAATATGATGCGTGTGGGAATAATAAAAGACGAAGAATGATGGCACAATCAGATAATGAATTTAGGTTGTGGGTGTTACACGAGGTAATTATAATGAGAATGTCTCTTATTAAATGGCATATTACACGAAAGCTTTAAAACTAACCTAATTAATTTATCTATAATCTCAATTCTTAAAGATGGTGGATGCGACATCAAGGCTTGCTCGTCTAGCCATTGGACCCTTGTACATAAGACACGAGTACAAAAGGTATCGATTAAATGGTTATGTATTTGGTGCAAAGGTGTATAAGGAAAATACAAATGTACAAAACTCGAGCATTTCATACAAGGCTCTTACTTATTTTCAAGCGAGAGTGAAAGATAAAAACCTCGTTGAAGTTGAAATGACTTACTATGGTGCCATTCGAAATATATTTGAGTTACATTATATAAGCTTCAAAGAGGTTGTGTTTTACTATGATTGGGTAATAATTGAGGATACAAATGCTTGTAAAGTTGATCCTGATAACAATTTGATCATGGTTGACTTACCCAAGTTGAAGAGCAATGAGTCGTTTATTTGTGTTTTTTAAAAGGTCAAGCAAGTGTTTTACTCAGAGTATATCAACAACGATCCATGGGCAATCGTCTTACACGCGCCAAAACATCTTAACCAACAGCGTGGATTACTTGGTTGTTCCTACCGAATATCAAACCATTTTAGATGATAACTCGAATTTGAATTGTAATAAGTATTCCAATTATTTGGAACAACGCTTAATTTGGTTTATGATGTGGGTTTTCTATTTTTTAATATCGTTAATTTGTATTCTTCTAATACTTTATTATTATTGGATGATAGTTTAATGCTTTTACTCATTTGAATTTGATCAGTTTTTGTGAATTTGAATCAAAATTGGTTAGTTGGTTAGTGAATATGTTATTTTGGGTTTTAATCAGTTTAACAATTATTTCAAAGTCCATAGCACAACCCGAATTTGAAAGAATTTTTAAATTTGTAATAAGTATTCCAATTACTTGAAACAAGGCTTAGTTTAATTTATGATATGGATTTGTATTCTTCTAATGTCGTTAATTTGTATTCTTCTAGTTCTTTGTTATTATTGTGTGACAGTTTAATGCTTTTATTTATTAGGATTTGATCATTTTCTCATATATATGTTTCTAGTAATAATAATTTTTACAGGAAATGTCTATACCAGTGCATCATTGAAGCGGGGGCGAGGAAGGCTCGTTTAACACTAGGCCCCCAAAGTGGGGCAAGTTGGGGACCGTAGTGAAGACCAAGTCGACCTTACAAGCTATGGCCTTAGAATTACAAAAGATGATTATTGGCCCCAGGTACACGGATTAGAAGAGGGTGCCTTACGAGCTTAAGATGGCCATTTGGGGGGCATTACAGGTACTCGCTCACTTTCTTTTTGTTTTGTATTTTATTTATATTTTATAATTTAAATACTACTAACTCACTTTTTTTTGTTTTGTATATGTTTGACAGGAATAATTCGGCTTTCCCACACATTTACGTGACTCCACATTGGAATAATTAATAGATCAATACAAAACATGGAAGAAAATTATGTGTGTATGGTATTTTGGCCGGGATCGGGAGTCCATCTTACAACTTAAGGACACGGTACTCGTGAAGGATCTAATCTCATTGGCAAGCTGGCAACAGTATGTCAATAATGAGGTCTCATATAGGCAATTATCCTCTCGTAAATCGGGGAAGGCAAATCGGTCCAAGAAGGTCAACGTACACTACTCCGGGCGTACATCTTATGTCGAGGTGGAGCTTAGGATGGTAAGTTTTGAATGTTCTTTCATTTTAGTTTTATTTTATTCTATTTAGTGATAATTATATAATAATTTACTAATTTTATATTATTTATTTTAGTTTTATTTTATTCTATTTAGTGATAATTATATACTAATTTACTAATTTTGCGTTATTTGTTTTAGGAGTGAGGGAGTGGTCATGGGGGTAAGCCATATAGGCTCGATGCTTATGTGACAATTCGAACGAAGAAAGGGAAGAACAAGGAGGTGGATCAAACCATGTCCTCCACTATTGTAAGTTATAATTTTAATTACGTTATAAAAAAAATTATGATCACATATTTTTTTTATTAATGTGTCTAATCGTGTACTTTTTGTTGTTTCGGTGAAAGCTTAAAAAAGTGCATAACTCATAGAGTGATGCCGATAAGGCATCTTTGGCTATGGACGAACTAAGCCAAGTGCTCAGATGAGATCACAAGGGTCGTACTCAGAGTAATCTCTCGAGTGGGGAAGTCGAGGCTAAAAAGGATTGCGTCGAGCAGCACTGGGTTGGCACGCAAGGTGAACGAACTGACGACCAATAATGCCAAGAAGTTTGACAACTCGGAGAGAATAATGCAAAAAATATTTACGTTTGTCAAGCGTGATCTTAAAGGCTAGGTTGAGTCCAACACGGGGGAGGGAAAGGAGAAAGTGGTGAGTGAGGGGACTACCGCTCCGTCTTTCACACCCTCACCGATACCCCCTCGTCTCCATATGACATATTCGTCACCCCCACCCATACCGTTGTAACACCCCGCTTATTAAAATAAGAGGCGATACTCCAATAAATACGGGAATCATAGATGATCAATTTTTAGCATCACTGTCGTGACAATAATAATATAAGATAACCACCAGTTATTATGAAAAAAATGGATGTCATATTAATTAGTAAGTTTAAATAAAACCATTTAGACAGTCTATTTTATAAAAGGCGGTGGATAAATATGTATATAAGAAACTGTTTAATAACAAATATTACAGAATAATAACCGAAAAAGTTGTCGGTTAACAGATCAATACAACGGTTACACCAAGTATTACAAATAAGTATCACAGTATATAAGCAATTACAAATCTTGGGCAACACGCCCGAATGTTTGTCTGATCATAACTAGAATATACAAAAGATGGATGCGTCTATAACAAGAATCCTACAACATCCGCAAAAATGTTGTAGCTCCCTGACACTGAGAAGGAAGGATCATATCAGGCGCCCTTGCGGCGGAGCACCTGAGCATAAAAGAGAAGCACACAAGAAAGATAAATATAAATGGGTCAGGGCCCGTTTAGACATGATATTCGTGCGAATAAAATGCATAACAATTATGAGAACTAAACATCATAAACAGGTTGGATTCGCTCTTCAATAATAATCATCCTCACCTCTCATCTAAATACACATCCTAGCGTCACACTAGATCATTATGAATTAAACTTTCGGTTCGATTAAGAGAAATAACTAAATTCCATTAATCGTGCTTAACTTATAATTTCATAAAACATTAATTCACAAGCCCATTTACCATTTTTGGGAATTTTTTTTGCTAGAAAGTTGATTTATAAAATGCTTTAGCCATTTATAAAATGCCACTTTCGTGCGAATAGTTATAGTCACAATATAACGATTCTAAGACCATCCTTCCGGGAGTCACCCCACTGGATGCGCCCCTAAATAGCTATCATCTTCCAGGGCCTATAACCAAGACCACCTGGGCATCCTAAATCACGTCACGTGGGAAGCGGCCATATACCTTCGACAGTGAGTCATAACCATACCCGAAATTACCCCACTTCGAATAAAATAACATCACAATGTAACCACCGGTCCTATGACCGAGGACTATATTCTCCTTGCATTCACTAGCCAGGGGACATCACCTCATGCGCGTAACTTCCCTTATGATAGCATTTAGAGAGGTATGTATATGAATGCCATGATTCACAAGATATGGCAATTTGAAACTTTCCCTTTTTAATTTCACAAAACTATCCATGCTTAGCCAGTATGTACCAATTTAAAATGTATGTTTCTCATTCACAAAATCACATGTTATTAACAACATAGGCTACAAAGTAAAATTATCCTCATACTAGTCTCCAATAGTTCAAAACAATACCATAGGTCACCAAGGGTAAATTTTCCTCAATACTAGTCTCCAAGAATTCAAAACAATACCATCCCACTTCCCTTAGTCCTAGTGTAGTTTCTTAGATGAAAACGACACTAACTTTTATTGCATAACCCACGGAATAAGCCCCATTTACCCCCATACTAATCTAGGGTATTAATCCCCCTAATATACACCCCTAATACTCTTGATTACTTCATAAGAGAAGGTTCCTAAGCCTTAAACCTAAAAGAAAAGGACTAGAAACCAAGTTGGAAAAACCCTATAAAACAGAAGGATTTCCAAATCGATTCGCCCAAAAAGCGAATCGATTTGACTGAGAAAAACCAACTTCCTGTCTCAGCCTGAATCAATTCGGCCTTAACCCAAATTTATTCGGTTCCTCGGACCTGTAGCCCCCATTATTAGCAAATCGATTCGCTGAGGAGGGTGAATCGAGTCGCCCTGGTCAGATTGCCCAGTTAGGGCTATGGGTTGTTATGAACCCTAAATTCCCCAAATCCATTTATTCCAACAAATCCCAACATCATCAACTAATAATTTAACCAAATCATTCCTACACAATGACTAACTAATATCTCCAACTCAAATCAAATTTAAATAAAAAATTAAGGGTTTAAACACCAAAATTATCAAAACCCATTAATGGTTAAATCTCAAGAACACAGCTATATATACAAATTATCCACACTAAATCATACATTTGCAAGTTAGAAACTTGCCTCAAGTTTGTAGTCTCGGATTCTCTTCCAGTAGCAACGATTCCAAGCTCTAAATCTCCAATTATCTCTTTTCTCTCCATCTCTTTTCTCTCCATCTTCTCTCCATTTTCTAGTATCTGATAATGAACATCGGTGCACTCATACATCCTCAAGTGCCTCTGAATATCCTTCCTCCACTGCCTAGATACCACAACATCGGAGCTACCTGCGAACTCCGGCGGGTGCGCTTTCTGAAAAGCATCACGTACACGTTCCCAAGCAGACGGGATTGCATGTGCCTGAACTGGCGCGGCTACTGGCACCTGGGGTGGTGCCTGCTGTACAACGGCGAGAGCAGCATTTACCGCTTGGGCTACAATGGCTGCAACCTCAGCGGCATTCATGGTGCCCTGTACTGGTGCTGGCTGTGGCTCGGGCTGTGCATCCCTAGGAACCCGTGGTGCACGTCGTGGAGGCATCTGAAATAAGAGTAAAGTTTATAAGTTCGCAGTTATAAACTTAAAATAGCTGAAGAGCGAAGCATACATAAACGAATACAACAGTCCTAAAATATAGGGCTCTACATCAAAGAAAGCTCAACGGAAACATAATAAGCCGTACCGATCCTAAAGGACACTAGAACCTGATGCTCTGATACCACCTATGACACCCCGACTAATTAAATACCGGGTAGATACTCCTTTATTAAATTAATACAAAATGCCAATTTGGTTCAGTTAATAGCATCACTGTCGAAAACATTTTAATGAATTCTAACCACCTTGTATTTAAAAAGTAAGTTGTCAAATTTTAAATTAAATCTGATTAACATGCAATAAAAGAATTATGAAAGAATAACATAACCATTCACAATAAAATCCCAATAGTGTAATCAACAAGTAATAAAGAGTCTAGAGGAAATACTCCTCACAACAATCCCAATATGGAAATAAATAAAACAAGTCTGCATCCTGAATTAATTACAAACGAAAGTCTGAATAACTGAAATATAAAATGTCTCTGAAGAAATGGACGACATGCCCTACAATGATGAAACTGAATATGGAGTCAAGACTAGAAAAGAGGCGTCTACTAGCAAAGCCCTGTAACTTCCACAACAGCTACAGCTCGTCACCTGAATAGAGATCCTATGCTTGTGGCAGGGCACCTAAAAAGGTTTTTACAAAAAAATAGATTTGAAAGCAAACGGGTCAGAGCCCGAAAGTGGAGAGTATTTTAAAAAAAGCAAGTGCTTTAATAACATTTAAAACAATGAATGCAAAATGCATGTTAGGACGTGCTATGAAATACTCACCTCTCGTCTAACTGTGCACTCCTAACGTTCCTGTACCCATTCATGTGTTATTTATATCTAACTAAACCGTCATAAGTTCTAACCCAACTACTCGATTCACAATATGAATTCCCAAAGTTATCACTTAAATAATTAGCTTTACTTAAATTCGGATTCTCAATTATTAGCATTTCCGTTTACTGAAGGTTATCCCTATATTTATCTACTCAATGAGTTACTATAAATTATTCTCATAATTAAACATAACAATTCCTTTTCCTTTAACCGTATATTATTCACATCATAAATATACAATATAAGCACCCCGAGGCTAAGTTGCGGTGCACACATACTCTGCTATCCATCCCGGTACATCACGTACATAAGGATTACAAATTTTGAATCTCTCAGGAATCGTTAGAATAAGCACAACACACAAAAATGGAGGTGAACATAATTCAACATATCCACGAGCCACGTACATACCTACGCTCCATAGTCAACTGACTTATTAACTCACAAATAAGTAATTCTAGTATTATGTTCTTAAGGTACCAATCTAAATCCGGGCACACAAAGGTTAGATGGCCCTAAGAGAACGTAAACCTCCCGTGATAGCAAGTATGGTAGGTATGTCATACACATAAGTAATATACTAAGCATTCACACGTCTTAGATATCTTAACATTAATAAAAGTATATTCTACATCCCTATACCATTATTCCAATTTTATGCATTTTTAAGTCTTCCGATAATATATAAGGTAGACTGTCGACACATCTCACGTCATCGCTTCTTGTACTTAAAACCCATCTCAAAGGGATTACTAAGTCTCCTATTATTCTCACATATAACATCATTATTCTTAAAGTCCTTACTTCTGCCCCAAACCTCATTTCATCAAATTATTCAAATTTACTCTTTTAACCCTAATATTATCTCAGTCATCGAATTTCATTAGATTTTAGAATAATTCCTCAAATTGAATTCTAATTAAGGTCTAAATTTTATAACCATACCTACTGGTCTTCCTTAAGTCTAAGGATATTCATAAAGTCTCCAATAATAATTTCTAAGGGTTAACATCATTAAAATTTAACTAGGAAAATTTTACCCTTTCTGGGAAGGTCGATCGATCGACCTTGAACCTCGATCGATCGATGGTGGTCGATCGATCGACTGATGAATGTCGATCGATCGATCGCACCAGGTAGGCTACGGACTGCTTCGTTTTGCAGTCCTCAAATCGACCCAAAACTCCATTATAAAGCATGAAACTCTAATATAACGTTATAATATCATCATACAACCATCCTACAACATTGTTAACGTTCTAAAACCAATAATTCACCAACCAAGGGCTTTGTTTGGATCAAAACTTCATCAAGAACCCTAGTTTCTATTTCTTTCAAGAACATTAATAAATCTCTTCTTAAATCCGTTTTTAGATCATCGGGGGTCATATTTTGAATTCATAATTCGTCCAGAATATGTCTACATGCAATTCCTAACATTGTTCATAGTTTTAATCTTCAATTTCATGGGTCTATATCAATCTTCCAAGATAAATTCGATAATTTCCCTAAACATGGAAAAGCATAACATTAAATCAATTGTAATTAAATCACTTGCCTTATGTTCCAGATTTGTTGTTGGTTGAAGATGGTTGAATTCCTCCCTCTCTCTGCAGAATTCTCCTCTCTCTCTCTCTCTACAAGCTCTTCTCACAAGATGACAATGGAGGTTTAGAGGTTGCCTTAGGAACTTCTTAAAATTTCTTCCAATAACTCCTGTAGCCCATTAAGTCATTTAGTGTTGTTAGTGGGTTTAGTGGATAAAAAATAAGTCAGATTTTACTTCTAATTTTCGTGGGTTTTAATTCCCAAAATTCCGAAATTACCAAACTACCCTTTTGGGTTGCCGGTATGGCCTAAAAATGCCCCGGGACCCAAACTAAACCTCCGACTAGTGTTTTATGACTATCTCGACCCTTCCGGACACGTTGGCACACTCAAAATGACTATTTGGTCAAAAGAAAAATAATTTATTTTTAAATCTCATAAATTCATTCTCGACGCGACTGACACGCGCGTTCCAAAATTGTCGTATTTCAGCCTCGCGACAATTTTAATATTTTCAATATTTATATATTGCCATATATACTTATTATAATCAAATACCAACTCACATCTCGTTAGTATTTTATCCAGATTAATTCTCAATTAATTCACATTTAATTTAATTAATCCCAAAATAAATATCGATAAAAAAATGCGGGGTATTACATACTTTCCCCCTAATAACAGAATTTCGTCCCGAAATTCGGAACTAGAAAGTACCTGGTAAAAATAACTCTGGATAACGTTCGCGCATCTCATCCTCGCGCTCCCATGTGGATTCCTCGACATTAGGATGCCGCCACTGAACACATACTAACAGAACTATCTTTGATCGCAGTTTCCGCTCACTTCGGTCCAAAATAGCAATCGGCCCCTCCTCGTAGGACCTATCGGGCTGGAGATCGATGTCCTCCAAAGCAATGTGAGAATGAGCCAAATCATCTCTAAGATATTTCCTTAGCGAGGAAATATGAAACACATCATGAATCCTGTGCAAATGCTCCGGTAACCCAAGTCTATACGCAACAGACCCAATCCGCTCGATGATAGGAAATGGTCCCACATATCTCGGTGCCAACTTTCCATTCTTTCCAAATCGGATAATCCCCTTCATAGGAGATACTCTGAGTAAAACCTGGTCCCCCACTTGGAACTCCTTGAAGAACCTCTTTGCATCAGCGTAGCTCTTCTGCCGATCCTGAGCTACCCTAATGCGACTCCGTATCAATTCTATCCTTGTCGAAGTATCCTGAATCACTTCCGGTCCAAGTAGTTTGTTGTCCCCCACCTCCAACCAACATGCTGGGGAACGACAAGGTCTACCGTACAACGCCTCAAATGGAGCCATACCAATGGTGAAATGGTAGGAGTTGTTGTAAGCAAACTCCACCAGTGGAAGATACTACTCCCATCCACCCCCGAAGTCAATGATGCACATCCGTAACATGTCTTCCAACATTTGATTTGTACGCTCGGTTTGTCCATCGGTCTGCGGATGATAAGCTGTACTCAACCGCAATTCCGTGCCCATGGTCTCCTGAAAACTCTCCCAAAACCGTGAAATAAATATCTTGTCTCGGTCAGACACGATATTTAGGGGCACACCGTGAAGTCTCACTATTTCTGCAATAAAAAGCTGGGCATACTGTCCCGTAGTGTAGTCGGTCCTTACGGGTAGAAAATGAGCAACTTTGGTCAACCTGTCCACCATTACCCAAATGGATTCGTGACCCCTCTGTGACGTAGGCAACCCCGTGATAAAGTCCATGGAGATGCTCTCCCACATCCACATCGGGACCTCTAATGGCTGTAGAAGTTATGCCGGTCTCTGATGATCCACTTTTACTAACTGACAAGTGGCGCATTTAGAAACAAACACGGCAATATCTCTCTTCATCCCGCTCCACCAATACTGACGTCTCATATCTTGGTACATCTTGTCCCCACCGGGATGTACCACGAACCGTGATCCGTGCGACTCTGCCATCACCTCGTGTCGCAGTTCCTCCCCTTTCGGAACTACCAGTCTGCCATTGAAGCGTAATCCCCCGTCTGAGCTAACGGTATAGGGCTCGGCTCCCTCTGCTAGTAATCGAACTATCTGCTCTTGACAGAACGAGTCATTTGCCCGTGCTTTCACCACTCTCGTGACAATTTGCGGTGTAACAGTCATCACAGACATGAACGATCGGGACACTGCATCCTGGTGTCCTAACTCTTTCCACTTTGCCTTCCACACCCTTCCACCTCATCCACTGGCCTATGGCTCAACGCGTCTGCTACCACGTTAGCCTTCCCCGGGTGATATTGGATATCGAACTGATAATCCTTCACAAACTCAAGCCACCTTCGTTGTCGCATATTCAACTCCTTTTGCGTGAATAGGTACTGTAGGGACTTGTGGTCCATGAACAATCGAAACTTCTCCCCCAAAAGATAATGTCTCCAAATCCGAAGGGCAAATACCACTGCCGCTAACTCCAAGTCATGGGTGGGGTAATTCTTCTCGTGAGGCTTAAGCTTACGGGAAGCATAAGCTATGGCCTGACTCTCCTGCTGCAATACACCTCCAAGTCTTTGTAAGGACGCATCGGTGTAAACTAGATACTCAACTCCCGGTCTCGACAATGCTAACACAGGTGCTGAGGTCAACTTGTCCTTCAACTCATCGAATGCCAACTGACAGGCATCACTCCAAATGAACGGCACACCTTTACGAGTCAGATGTGTCAAAGGACCTGCTATCTTTGAGAAACCCCGAATAAACCTCCTGTAGTATCCTGCTAAGCCCAAGAAACTACGGATCTCAGTCGGGGTCGTGGGCTGTCCCCACTCCCTCACTGCGGATACCTTCCCCGGATCAACAGATATCCCCCGGTCGAAAATAATATGCCCCAAAAACTGAACCTCCTTCAGCCAAAACCCGCACTTCTCATACTTTGCATACAACTCGTTCTGACGTAGCGTCTGCAAAACCTGCCTCAAATGCTCGGCGTGTTCCTCCTCTGTCTGGGAGTAAACCAGAATGTCATCAATGAAAACAATAACGAACTGATCCAGGAATTCTCTGAACACCCTATTCATCAAGTCCATAAACACTGCTGGAGCGTTGGTCAAACCAAAAGGCATAACCCGAAACTCGTAGGAACCATATCTCGTTAAGAAAGCAGTCTTCGAAACGTCCTCCTCCCTGATACGTAACTGATGATAACCAGATCGCAAATCAATCTTCGAGAAGAAATAAGCTCCTCTTAGCTGGTCGAATAAGTCATCGATTCGGGGCAACTGATACTTATTTCGTATCGTGACCTTATTCAACTCCCGGTAATCCACACACAACCTCAACGATCCATCCCTCTTCTTAACGAACAATACAGGGGCACCCCATGGCGAAGTACTCCTCCGTATAAACCCCTGACCCAACAACTGTTCAATCTGATCCCGTAACTCTCTCATCTCAGCTGGAGCCATACGGTAAGGTGCGCGGGCAATAGGCCGAGTGCCCGACGTCAAATCAATCACAAAATCTATCTCCCTACTCGGAGATAATCCAGGTATATCCTGAAATACATCGGCGAACTCACTAACAACGGGTATCGAATCAAGTGGTATCACCACTTCCTTAGAGGTCTCCTCCTCCATGTAGTACAAATGAGTGGACGATCCTCCCTCAGGGCGAGGCATCGCCACTAAAAATATCTCCTGCCCGGGAATGGCAAAGATAATACTCCTACTAAAATAGTCAATCATGGCTCGCTACGCAACCAGCCAATCCATACCAATAATGGTGTCATACTCGGTCATCTCTAACACTAACATATCAGCGGGTAAAGTAAACCTCCCGAACTCTATACCCACACCTCTACACATAAGCGAAATCATGGAACCCCTACTCAACGGTGAGTCTACACAAGTAGCGGTGCTCTCTATGGTGTCTAACAACCCAATGGTGCGTGCAAATCTCATAGTAATAAAACAGTGTGTAGCCTCCGTGTCAAATAAAATACGCCCCATAGTTCCCTGAATAGAGAACATACCCTCAATGGCCGGTGGATCCTGTGGGGCTGCAGCATGCTGAAGCTGATACACTCTCCCATACTGAAGTTGCCCCTGCTGAACTGGGACTGCTGGAATGGGTGGTAGTGCTGCCATCTGGGGTGGTGCTGGGAGGGCGGCGGGAAACATAGGCCTTTGTGGCTCGTGTCGAGCACCCTGCTGCTGCTGCTGCTGTGGGGCCCTGCCCCTATCAGGACACTCCTGACGTTTGTGGCCAATCTTACCACAAATGAAACACTTCCCCTGGAAGTTTCCCCCTCGCTGTCCCTGCTGACCACGGCCCTGGTGACCGTTACCATTTCTGCCCTGGCCCTGGTGAAACTGCTGCTGTTGACCATTTTGACCCTGCTGGCCCTGATGGCCGTTCGGACACTGATGGCCCTACCTAAAACCTCCCTGTCCGTGCCTGAAACCCCCTGATCGGAATCTCTTAGAATCCCCCTGTTAGGAACCCTGATCACCCTGCCTATACTGATCCTGAGCTGATTGTGCCCCGCTGGCACCATTTCCCCCTGTCCTGCCCTGATGGCTGGACTCTCCTGATCGCTTCCCCTATGTCAAGTGAAAGCGGTGGTCCTGGCAATGGAGCAGTGCAACGTTAACCACATCAGAATAAGTGGCCAACGATAGATTTCCCAACAAGTGCTGACGGATTCTCCAAGTCAATCCATCTGTAAACTTCTGAATCTTTCTCTCTTCTGTCGGTATCTCATCCGGGACAATATTCAGCAAATTTGTGAATTCAGCCTCATACTCGGCCACAGTCTTACCCTCCTGTCTAAGGTTCATCAGCTTCCTCCTCATTTCCGTACGAACAGCTGACGAAAAATATTTGTGGTCGAACCGCACCCAGAACTCCTGTATCGTGAGAGTATCTCTCTCCTCTGCGATGGTAATAGACTCCCACCACTGCAATGCAGATCCCACTAGCTTGAAAGTAGCTAGTATCTGCCTATGAACATCGGTGCACTCATACATCCTCAAGTGCCTCTGAATATCCTTCCTCCACTGCCTAGATACCACAACATCGGAGCTACCTGCGAACTCCGGCGGGTGCGCTTTCTGAAAAGCATCACGTACACGTTCCCAAGCAGACGGGATTGCATGTGCCTGAACTGGCGCGGCTACTGGCACCTGGGGTGGTGCCTGCTGTACAACGGCGAGAGCAGCATTTACCGCTTGGGCTACAATGGCTGCAACCTCAGCGGCATTCATGGTGCCCTGTACTGGTGCTGGCTGTGGCTCGGGCTGTGCATCCCTAGGAACCCGTGGTGCACGTCGTGGAGGCATCTGAAATAAGAGTAAAGTTTATAAGTTCGCAGTTATAAACTTAAAATAGCTGAAGAGCGAAGCATACATAAACGAATACAACAGTCCTAAAATATAGGGCTCTACATCAAAGAAAGCTCAACGGAAACATAATAAGCCGTACCGATCCTAAAGGACACTAGAACCTGATGCTCTGATACCACCTATGACACCCCGACTAATTAAATACCGGGTAGATACTCCTTTATTAAATTAATACAAAATGCCAATTTGGTTCAGTTAATAGCATCACTGTCGAAAACATTTTAATGATTTCTAACCACCTTGTATTTAAAAAGTAAGTTGTCAAATTTTAAATTAAATCTGATTAACATGCAATAAAAGAATTATGAAAGAATAACATAACCATTCACAATAAAGTCCCAATAGTGTAATCAACAAGTAATAAAGAGTCTAGAGGAAATACTCCTCACAACAATCCCAATATGGAAATAAATAAAACAAGTTTGCATCCTGAATTAATTACAAACCAAAGTCTGAATAACTGAAATATAAAATGTCTTTGAAGAAATGGGCGACATGCCCTACAATGATGAAACTGAATATGGATTCAAGACTAGAAAAGAGGTGTCTAATAACAAAGCCCTGTAACTTCCACAACAGCTACAACTCGTCACCTGAATAGAGATCCTATGCTTGTGGCTGGGCACCTAAAAAGGTTTTTACAAAAAAATAGATTTGAAAGCAAACGGGTCAGAGCCCGAAAGTGGAGAGTATTTTAAAAACAGCAAGTGCTTTAATAACATTTAAAACAATGAATGCAAAATGCATGTTAGGACGTGCTATGAAATACTCACCTCTCGTCTAACTGTGCACTCCTAACGTTCCTGTACCCATTCATGTGTTATTTATATCTAACTAAACCGTCATAAGTTCTAACCCAACTACTCTATTCACAATATGAATTCCCAAAGTTATCACTTAAATAATTAGCTTTACTTAAACTTGGATTCTCAATTATTAGCATTTCCGTTTACTGAAGGTTATCCCTATATTTATCTACTCAATGAGTTACTATAAATTATTCTCATAATTAAACATAACAATTCCTTTTCCTTTAACCGTATATTATTCACATCATAAATATATAATATAAGCACCCCGAGGCTAAGCTGCGGTGCACACATACTCTGTTATCCATCCCGGTACATCACGTACATAAGGATTACAAATTTCGAATCTCTCAGGAATTGTTAGAATAAGCACAACACACAAAAATGGAGGCGAACATAATTTAACATATCCATGGGTCACGTACATACCTACGCTCCATAGTCAGCTGACTTATTAACTCACAAATAAGTAATTCTAGTATTATGTTCTTAAGGTACTAATCTAAATTCGGGCACACAAAGATTAGATGGCCCTAAGCGAACGTAAACCTCCCGTGATAGCAAGTATGGTAGGTATGTCATACACATAAGTAATATACTAAGCATTCACACGTCTTAGATATCTTAACATTAATAAAGGTATATTCTACATCTCTATACCATTATTCCAATTTTATGCATTTTTAAGTCTTCCGATAATATATAAGGTAGACTGTCGACACATCTCACGTCATCGCTTCTTGTACTTAAAACCCATCTAAAAGGGATTACTAAGTCTCCTATTATTCCCACATATAACATCATTATTCTTAAGGTTCTTACTTCTGCCCCAAACCTCATTTCATCAAATTATTCAAATTTACTCTTTTAACCCTAATATTATCTCACTCATCGAATTTCATTAGATTTTAGAATAATTCCTCAAATTGAATTCTAATTAAGGTCCAAATTTTATAACCATACCTACTGGTCTTCCTTAAGTCTAAGGATATTCATAAAGTCTCCAATAATAATTTCTAAGGGTTAACATCATTAAAATTTAACTAGGAAAATTTTACTCTTTCTGGGAAGGTCGATCGATCGACCTTGAACCTCGATCGATCGATGGTGGTCGATCGATCGACTGATGAATGTCGATCGATCGATCGCACCAGGTAGGCTACGGACTGCTTCGTTTTGCAGTCCTCAAATCGACCCAAAACTCCATTATAAAGCATGAAACTCTAATATAACGTTATAATATCATCATGCAACCATCCTACAACATTGTTAACGTTCTAAAACCAATAATTCATCAACCAAGGGCTTTGTTTGGATCAAAACTTCATCAAGAACCCTAGTTTTCTATTTCTTTCAAGAACATTAATAAATCTCTTCTTAAATCCGTTTTTAGATCATCAAGGGTCATATTTTGAATTCATAATTCATCCAGAATATGTCTACATGCAATTCCTAACATAGTTCATAGTTTTAATCTTCAATTTCATGGGTCTATATCAATCTTCCAAGATAAATTCGATAATTTCCCTAAACATGGAAAAGCATAACATTAAATCAATTGTAATTAAATCACTTGGCTTATGTTCCAGATTTGTTGTTGGTTGAAGATCGTTGAATTCCTTTCTCTCTCTCTGCAGAATTCTCCTCTCTCTCTCTCTCTCTACAAGCTCTTCTCACAAGATGACAATGGAGGTTTAGAGGTTGCCTTAGGAACTTCTTAAAATTTCTTCCAATAACTCCCGTAGCCCATTAAGTCATTTAGTGTTGTTAGTGGGTTTAGTGGATAAAGAATAAGTCAGATTTTACTTCTAATTTTCGTGGGTTTTAATTCCCAAAATTCCGAAATTACCAACCAACCTTTTTGGGTTGCCGGTATGGCCTAAAAATGCCCCGGGACCCAAACTAAACCCCCGGCTAGTGTTTTCTGACTATCTCGACCTTTTCGGACACGTTGACGCACTCAAAATGACTATTTGGTCAAAAGAGAAATAATTTATTTTTAAATCTCATAAATTCATTCTCGACGCGACTGACACGCGCGTTCCAAAATTGCCGTATTTCAGCCTCGCGACAATTTCAATATTTTCAATATTCATATATTGCCATATATACACATTATAATCAAATACCAACTCACATCTCGTTAGCATTTTATCCGGATTAATTCTCAATTAATTCCCATTTAATTTAATTAATCCCATAAATAAATATCGATAAAAAAATGCGGGGTATTACATACTACATAATTAAAATGACTCGTAACAACATAATTAAGTTATAATCGGTCAAACGTACACGAAACCCAAAAATACAACTTGACACTTATTTTGACTATCTCAACCATTTTCGGACTAACCGTACCCTCAAAATTGGCATCCGAAATATTGTACTATATTTAATGTTCCAACGTCATATTAATTCATTTATAATGATCCAATTGGAATATAAGTCATAACCGTCGCTTAAAGCACAACGACGCAATAAAACACGATAAGATGCTATTTACATCCACATAACACTAAATATGCAAAACTCAGTAAATATTATCCCTTAAATCACTTAAAATAATATTCACTTCAACTTTATTTATTTTATATAATTAACCCACAAGGCAAATTAATATAAAAATAATTACTCAAAAGTAAGGGGTATTACACACTCCCCCCTTACAAGGGAATTTTGCCCTCAAAATTCAGGCGTACCTTATAAAAAGACTAGGGGTACTTCTCTCAAATATCATTCTCTCGTTCCCAAGTTAACTCCTCGGCATTGTGGTGTCCCCACTGGACTCGGACTAAGGGTGCCACTTTCAATATTAGTCTACACTCTTCGTGATTTAAAATAGCAACCGGTTGGATCATTTCAGGTCCAAGAAGTTTATTGTCTCCTACTTTCAACCAACAAGGAGGTGATCTATGTGGTCGGCCATCTAATGCCACATACTGTGCCATACCCATCGTGAATTGGTATGAATTATTGTATGCAAATTCGACTAATGGAAGGTACTGCTCCCATCCTTCTTTAAAGTCAAGTATCACATTTGAAGCATATCCTTCAACATTTGGTTAACTCACTCAGTTTGTTCATCCGTTTACGGGTGGTAGAAGGTACTCAACTTCCATCGGTCCCCATCGCTTCCTAAAAAATTCGCCAGAAATGGGATACGAAAATCTTATCTTGGTCCGACACTATATTGATAGGTACCCTATAAGATTTAAGAAACTCCATAATAAAGAGACAGGCGTAAAGTGCCGTATTATAATCCGCCCATACTGGTAGGAAGTGTGGCGATCTGGTCAAACGATTGATAATTACCCAAATAAAATCATGACAGCTTTACGTCATCAGCAATCCAGTGATAAAATCCATGGATATACTCTCCCATTACCACATCAGTATTTCTAACGGTTGCAACAATCCAGTCGGTTGCTGATGGTCCACATTCACCAATTGACAAGTTGTGCATTGGGAGACAAACTCAGAAATGTCCCTTTTTAGCTGCCCACCACTACTAATGGCGCATATCTTGGTACATCCAGAGCCATGAGATTCTGCAAATTCGAGATTATAATTCTTTCGTGGAAACATAACCCACCCTCATAACTAATAGAGTAGGACCTCGCCCCCTCGGTCAACAACTTGCGTACCCGGTCTTGACAGTCTTTGTCACTTCCTTGCTCTTCCACAACTCTCATCACACTAGCAGGTGTAATGGTCAACACTGATATAAATGCTCTTTCTTATTATAGCATTCTCCTAGCTAAGCTCTTTCCACTTGGCTTTCCATGCCTTCGCTAGTTCCCCCACGGGTTTTCTACTGAGCGAATCCACTACCACATTTGCCTTTCCTGGGTGATAATGAATATCAAATTGTTAGTCTTTTACGAACTCCAACCACCGATATTGTCACACATTTAGATCTTTTTTAGAGAACAATTATTACAATGACTCGTGGTCCGTGAAAAGACTGAATTTTTTGCCCAAGAGGTAGTGCCTCCACATCTTTAAGGCGAACACTATCGCGGCGAGCTCTAAGTCATGCATGGGATAGTTCTTCTCACGGGGCTTAAGCTTGCAAGATTCATATATAATGGCCCCATACTCCTGTAGTAACACACCTCCCAATTCTTGTAGAGGCACGTACGTAAAGACTAAACAATCCACTCCCGATCTTGGCAATGCGAGTACAGGAGTAGAAGTCAACTTGTCCTTTAGCTCCTCGAAAGCTAGATCACAGACGTAACAGTCTCTCTAAAGACAGGCCTCATTTCTTTTTGGGCTGGTGCCCCGAGTTACTCGAGATTCCATACTCCTTATTCCTGGGAGCCTAAATCCTTCTTAAAGTTAACCCACCAATCTTCTCATGGTTAACTCAATACAACCTTCCTAAAATAGCGCCACATTGGACTTACTTCCTAATAATCCTAAGGTCGATGTGTTTCCTACGCATGTAGAATGAGTACTATACTAACTATATCCCTAGTGCCCAAGACCTTTCTCAATTTTTGAAATTCGCTCGGTTTCATGCGTGGAACGTCTCGCAAAGCGAAATATAAATAAGGAACCTTACCATTACACTACTACCTCGCATCATCGGTCATCAAGATATAACGGACTAAGGCACACAATCGGGACCGCTAAAAATCCTAACTCATAACCCTACTAACTCGCTTCTACCTCTATGTCCTCCCGTTTCGGCGAAATGGAAAATCTAACTAATCAAGGCGTCTACTCACTGTAAAGCGTTACGAACCTCCTTCCCAAATATATATCCTTTAAATTTGCCTTTCGTTGATGTAAAAAATTAGATTATCTCTAATTAATCAATCACATATAAAATAAATAAGACAAAAGATTTTTAAAGTGGTTTAGCCTTATAAGAATGGCTTACGTCCACTGTTTTTGTATTGCTGACTATTTGACTGGAATTCTCGATAAGTGAGTTTACCAAGAAATCCAGAGTCCCCTTCTAATGAGGAGGTTACAATGTATTTATAGCCTTGAGGTTGTACAAATGAAAGGACAATGCACTGTTATCTAGTAGACATATACATCTGTACGATAATAATGAGCATTTAACGCGCAGTCGTCTCTTTGATTCTCTTAATTTGGATGCGCTGTACGCTAAGCTGCTCGGACCGCTTAAGTTGCTCGGCATGCTTAAGTTGATCGGGGCACCTAAGTTGCTCGGTGCGCTTGAGCTGCTCGGAGTGTATGAGTTGCTCATAGAACGTATTCACGTTTGCCATGTAGGTTAACACATGTCTTCAAGTGATTGGTTCACGTCAGCAGATTAAATTTGGTATCAACATCTTCTAATCAAGGCCTGACTATAATCTTCAACCCGACTTCCTTATCCTTGTCTCACCCACATATATCCGGTGAGAGAAACATTCCCAGTGCTTTTGCACTGCACATCTACCTTTTATTAGTCCTTAATCAATCACGTGACACTCGGCTAATTCCACCAAAATCAACATCGTAACATAAAGTAACATCTTTCCACTCACAACATCGTTAAGGTTTATGCGTGGAGTGTCTCGCAAGCGAAATCCAGACAAGGAACCCCTCTGATACACTACTATTTAACTTTATTGATCGTGGAGATATGTCAGCATAAAACAAGTCAAAAAAAAATTCCTACATACCTTAGACCATCTCTATAAAGTCTCAACCCATATCCAGGTGATATATTACAGAACAACTAGTTCCACCCTGGAACTGAAGATACGATAGCCTTGCAATCATTAGCCTGCTATAGATCTGATTAATCAAAATTATTTTATACTCGTATAACACATAGAGAACGAGCAGTACAAACTAGATATAATTTTAAAATATCAACACCTGCTTTAAAGCGAATGAAGGAAAGTAGAACCTCACTACCACGGAAAACATATAGATACACCCTCTATAATATTACCAATACTACCATTTAGCTCGAATTACACACTCGAATCTAGGGTTAATAAGATACTGAAACTCAGTCTTGCCACACAGAATACACCTCCTTCATCCGAGGTGGAGCTCACAACAACTTTCTTGCTAATTACCCTGGCTACTCTAAAAAGTTCCCAGATACAGTGCCCTTGTCCTAACTATACCAAAGACTACTTTAATCAATGCCACATCTAGGCACCCTATTCTTGTCCTTTAACTCCTACCAGACAAAATCAAAGCGTGTGGTTTTACGTTCCACATCACAATCCTTCCCGATCTCTGGCCACCCTGACCATGTTAAATTTTTCAGTATCTCAAGCTCTATAGCCTCGATCCTGACAATCACCCTCATAGTTCCCTAAACTCCCCTAGCAAAGGAAAACATGCTACTAGCCTTAATTGCCTTATTTCAATGAATTCCCGGGTGGAAGTCCACCGATGAGGTTTCACGAACATGACTTCTCCATAAGTGTTAACACCACTTACTAGTGAGCCTATCATTTCACTGAAGGACTCTTTTTTCCTTGTACCTACCTTACTTCGGTGCAAGGTCTCCTTAACCATATAACTCTTTATTCAATGTCGGCCTCTGACTGATCCTCTTGTGAATACTTGAAAAGCTGCATTCTCTTCATTTATGATATATCAAAGGAACTCGCTGTTAGAATCATCCATAAGGTTCCTCTATGAGCAAAACATCCTGCTCCCCCAAATATGGTGACTACCGTTCCCACCATTTCGACATTTCTCCAACGAGCAAAAAAAATTCCTCAAATTTTCACATCTGGGTATTCCTATACCCCGCTCTAAGCCAAATCTTCCGAGCCCTATACTTCCACCGAATGAATCTACACTGCCTCCGCATGACTTAACTTCAACGTATGGTACTTATCAAGGACCTTTGAAACTTTTTTTCCCAATTTAACTTCACTAGGTACTTCAAGTTTAGTACCACTCTCTACTATAGCGATACTTGGGTAACTATAGCTACTGTACTTAGTAGTCGTGGTAGCAATCCAAGAACCACCACGAAGGGAGTGACCTCCAATGCGGTCCTCATCCCCGACTTCAACTTACAGTTCTGACTAAGCCCCGCCTCCTGCTGCCCTCATAACGGCCTTCCCTGGTCGGCCTTTATTAATCAGCACACGAATCTCGAACGAACGCGCACAAGATTTACTAAAATCTTACATTATGGTAGGAGAACGAAATCTCACAAAAGGAATCAACATGCCTAATCCTAAGGCTCTATGTTAAATCAAAAGCAATGCTGAAGGCGTAGTACGTCCGTACAGATTCCTAAGGACACTAGAACCTGATGCTTTGATATACCATCTGTAACACCTCGCTTATTAAAATAAGAGGTGGCCATACCGATACTCCAACAAATACAGGAATCATAGATGGTCCATTCTTAGCATCACTGTCGTGGCAATAATAATAATACGAGATAACCACCAGTTATTTTGGAAAAACGAATGTTAAATTAATTAGTAAGTTTAAATAAAACCATTTAGACAATCTATTTTATAAAAGGCGGTGGATAAATATGTATAGAAGAAACAATTTAATAACGAATATTACAGAATAATAATCGAATAATCTGTTGGTTAACAAATCAATACAACGGTTACACCAAGTATTACAAATAAGTATCGCAGTATATAAGCAATTACAAATCTTGGGTAACACGCCCGAATGTTTGTCTGATCATAACTAGAATATACAACAGATGGATGCGTCTATAACAAGAATCCTACAACATCTGCAAAAATACTGTAGCTCCCTAACACTAAGAAGGAAGGATCATATCGGGCGCCCTTGTGGCGGAGCACGTGAGCATAAAAGAGAAGCACACAAAAAAGAGAAATATAAACGGGTCAGGGTGCGATTTGATATGATATCCATGCGAATAAAATGCACAACAGTTATCAGCACTAAACATCATAAACAGGTTGGATTTGCTCTTCAATAATAATCATCCTCACCTCTCATCTAAATACACATCCTAGCGTCACACTAGATCATTATGAATTAAACTTTCGGTTCGATTAAGATAAATAGCTAAATTCCATTAATCAGGCTTAACTTACAATTTCATAAAACATTAATTCACAAGCCCATTTACCATTTTTGGTAATTTTTTTTGTTACAAAGTTGATTTATAAAATGCTTTAGCAATTTATAAAATGCCACTTTCGTGCGAATAGTTATAGTCACAATATAATGACTCTAAGACCATCTTTCCGGGAGTCACCCCACTGGATGCGCACTTAAATAGCTATCATCTTCGAGGGCCTATAACTAAAGAAAAATATTCCTATAGATGACCTCACCTTATCTTTTCCATGGTATGGGTCGAATGATTCCCATCTCCATTATATAAACACATACACACACTTCACGGGGATAAAGAAAAATATTAACATTTGCCCATGAGAGACCGAAAGGGAGGGATGGGTGCCTAACACCTTCCCATTCCGTAACTACCTCCGATCAATTGGTTTCGTATGCATCAATTTGTCCTTTATGCCACTCCCTCGAAGTGACAACATGTTATTTTTTCGGTTTTGTGCAAAATAGGCTGGCGACTTCTTGGTAACTTTTTTTTTTCAATTTTTTTTTATATATTTTTGGATTTTTGGAAATTTTTGGTCAAAGTTTGAGATTAACTTGATCTAATCCTAAGTCTACCTAAATTTTCACCAACGACGCCATTTTGATCGTGATGGAAATAAAAGTTACCAAGATTGAAGAATAAGAACATGCAAGAAGAAATCAAATGTTGAAGAAAAACTCGAAAAGCTCTTGAATTAATGGTGCAAAGTTTGTAAATTCTTCTCCTAGATGTTCCTACTTGTTATGGAGCTTTTACATTAATAAAATCTTAAAAAAAAGAGTCCTAATGACTAAATATATAGGTTAGAGGTCGTTTAGAAGAGTCCCCAAAACACAAAACTCTTTTGGCTAAAAGATAAGCACAAAATTAAAATCCCGTATCTGGCAATTTGTCAAACTTAGAAAGCGTGCCTAATCTTGTAACGGATCTGGTGCGTGACAAATGGGCGAACCGGTTCTTTTTTCCAAGGTTCGGTTCGGTTTGGGTCTGACAGCTTTTTTTCTTGGATTTCTTTCTCAACTTCAAATGGGCATAACTTCTTCACCGTAGCTCGGATTGAGGTGCTGTTTTTTCCAGTATTCTTGTAATTGATAGCTCTTCAACTTTCCAGCTGGCCCCACCTCCAGAATAAGGCTAAAAAATTACGAAAATACCCTTCAACTCTCCGATTCTTGAATTCTTTCACTATTTTGAGTTCTCTTTTCCATCTTTCTTGCATGAAATACATGTAAAACACATAAGAGATACACAAAATACGAAATACTTGCGAAAAAGGGTTAGTATTATGAATATGATAAAAATCCAAGCTATTTACACCGCACGAGATCATAAAAATACCGGAATTAAGGGGATAAATGTGAAGAATTTATGCCTAATCAGACTCTATCTCTTTACATTCACCCCATACCGACGACGATCGAAGCACCTTCTCGAAGAGAAGGGTGCGAGACCGCGATGCCGTTCTTCCTCGAGGGATCCTCCTCCTTTCCCCTAGAACGAATGTCGCGCCGACCGGAATGGCCACAGTGGCGACTCTGCTGGGGATTATTTTCAAGAGGGCTAGACTCTATTTACATGGGTGTTTTATTTTCTTGTATATTCCCCTATTTGCATGTTCCCCTTTATTAGTCATATACACCTCATGATTATGCTACTATTCACACACTTGTAGAAGATTGTCCATGTACACTTCACACCACATGCACCTAGGATCACGTATATACACATGTTGCACACATCTCTTAGAAATCCATGCTTAGGTGTCACCAACACACACCTCCACTTGTATATATCCATGCTCACTCATCACACACTCAGTTGCAGATAGTTACACATCACTTATCTATGCTTTGTTTAGCTTTACTATTGATTAGTACTTGTACCTTCTCCCTGTTTGGGATGATCAAGAAAAATATAATCTCTCCATAAGATACTAATAAATGAATCATGAATGATTCACACGATATCACCAAAGAGGATTGTTATTGACCAAATTTTATCCCATAACTGGAGAGTCACTTCGTGACGGACGCTAGTCCGACAGGTCGCAGTTAGCCTAAGTGATATGACTCTCACCTCCCATTGGCCAAGTACCTTCGACGTATATCGAACGGTTCCCCTGCATCGTACTGCTTGACCGAAGTCATGACGGGAGGTATATCGTAGGGAACTCGTTCACGTACATTGAGTATCTCTAATTCGCTCTCACATATACCGTACCCATGAGGTATATAATGAGGCAATTCACGTACACTCAGGTATATCAAATGGCTTGTCTACACGTACCGATTGCCCTCAAAATCAAGACGTATATCGTGGAAGTCACGCCAAAGGGGGAACCCTTTCCAATTCACCCAACCAACTGCATACCCGCCTATAGGTGTCAATCCTAGGACTCGAACATGTTAGATTTTCGATTTTGACCCGAAAATTTGTCGAAATTTCGGGTCGACCTGCCTCCCAAATTTTTGTGCAATTTTTTAAAAACGGGACCCTGCCCGTGAGCTTGGTTACAAGTCCAACCGTAGCTTTACATATGTTGCAAACCCAATTTTTCCATGCTCGGGTCCCGTCCTGCATTTATTTTTGCATTTAGGTGAACTTAATACAAGTGAGAACCTAATAAACATAATAATCATGCTGAGATCCGCCTCTACTCTTTTTCTCTCTCTTTTTCCAAAAAGTGTCCAAAAATATTTTTCCTCCTTTTTCCTCAAAACAAAGAAAAAAGAAAACATTTTCGTCCTTATCTTCTCCAAAAATGTCAAAAATATTTTCCTCCTTTTACCCAAAATAACAAATGTCCCCCTTTTTCTTTCGAAAATAAATTCAATTTTTTCTCATTCTTTGTCGATCACATACCCTTGTCCTGGCTCCCTATTGGCTTCGGTCTTCAGTCGAACCACCCCGAAGTTCTGTCAGTCCCCTTACTTCCTCCGAGTCCGAGACTCACCGCCTTCCATGGAGAATACGGATCAAGTGCCGAATGTACAGCCGAATTTGTTGATGGTTCTAGCTCACCTCACTGCCAAAATTGACAACCTTCAAACCGAGGTTCATAAAATGCAGAGAAATCGGGTCCCTGTCCCCGAAGATCCCGAGGTCATTTTCCCTCGAGCCATGGGTTCGCCTGTACTCGAGCCTATCTGGGTTCCTAAAGAATACCATCATGCTCCACGTGCTCCTCCTGCTAACGGGACACCACTAGCCCAACTTCCTATGCCAAACCTTGCTCAGACCGGGGCTAATTTACCTCCGACTGTTGATCCGAAAGAGGAAGAACTGAACAAGGTCAAGGAAGACCTTAAGATGATAACCAAGAAATTTGACCAAGTCAGAATCTCTGGGAACTACATGAAATACACCCACGTTTCTCCCTATCCTAAAGCCAGGTTACCAGAAAAATTCAAGATACCCAATATCGAGAAGTTTGGAGGCAGTGGACCCCCGATCGTTCATCTCCGTAGATATCACAGAGCCATGACTCTCCTAAGGGATTCTGAAGAAATAATGGCTCAGATGTTCCAATAGACTTTGAAAGATAGCACACTCCGTTGGTTTTTATCCCTCGAGGAGTCTAGAATCCGCAATTGGGAAGACGTTGCCCGTGAGCTCATGTCGCAGTACAAGTATAATGAGGAGATAGAGGTTAACCATCGTGACTTAGAGTTACTTAAACAGAACCCTGGTGAATCAATCAACAACTTCATAGCAAGATGGAGAGAAAAAGCAGCGACCATAACCAATCGGACTTCCGAAAAAGAACAAGTCAGCATTGTGAAGAAGAACTTTCTACCCCATGTCCGGGAAATAATAGGAGGACAGTGTTTCCCTCAATTTTGAGCCCTCCGAGAAGCAGGAATAGAAATCGAAGAAGGTCTTGCCAAGACAGAAGTTGAACCAAAGAAAATATCTAGACAGTTTGCTCCTAGAAAGTTTGAAAAGCCTGTTAGTACCCCAGTCTCTACTATCAACAATATGTGACACCCCGCCTAATTAAATACCAGACGATCACTCATTTATTAAATTAAAATCAAGGTGAACAGTTGGTTCATTCTTAGCATCACTGTCGTAAAAATAACTTTTCCAAATTTAACACCCTATTTAATTAAGCTAAGTGTCAAAACCATTTTTTAACATTACTTTCCAAATTTTATTTTGAAAATAAAGATTTAATTATCTACAACAATTCAATATTTAAATAATCACACCACAATAATCCTGGAACATATAATCCAATTAATTTAAACATTCAACAACTAAACCCCAGCATTTAAAACTTAAAGTAAAACATACATGCTGAATAAATCCCAAAGTAACAGTACTAGAAATAACCGAAATACAAATGTCCCAATAAAACAGATAAATAGTGGAAAGGGCGACACATGCCCAATAAGGAGAATGATAGAAGTGGAATCAAGTAAATGAAATCGTCTAAGCAAGTGGCCTGCAACTCCCACCTAAGCTGCAACACGTTCCTTCCTAGGGATCCTAAACAAGGGGGCACCTGTAATATATACATATATATACAAGAGAGAAAGAGGAATAGAAACGGGTCAGAGCCCAATAGTGTATATGATTTAAAAATTCGTTTAGCAAGTATTTAAATTGATACAGGCTAATGCAACAACATATTAGTGCGATACTCTCTTGAGAAATTCTCGCCTCTCTTCTAATGTGCACTCCTATCGCACTAACCTTCCCAATGGATTATCTCATCATATATCACACTATCCTTCCCCAAGGATTTAACTTATCTTAGGTGACTCTCAAAATTTAAGATTTAACAACATCATGGTTTAAAAAGGATAATTTCATTTAGTACAAAACGCTCATTTAACTTTATTGATTCATAAAGTTTTTCAATATCATATTATACTTTTCAAAACAAGTATTTCCAATTTGAGTCATTATACATGTCTTACTTACCATAACACATTAGACAGTTTACCATATTTCAGAAGTTCATATATATATTAAATACTCGTATAATATATATATTCTAACAGCACCCCACATAAAATTTTATGGTGCGGGCATACTCTGCTATCCAATCCCCGTATCAATCGTACTAAAGGGAATACAAGTTCGGAATCACTCTCGAACTGTATAAATACATACACAAACAATATTGAGGCGAAGCATAGTTTCCAAGTCCAAGAGGTCAGTACATACCCTCACGTCTCTTAGGACCGTGACTACCGATTCGATAGCCTGTACCTAGGATTTCTATCTTCTAGGGTACGAGTCAATATCCCCCATAAGAAACACGAGACAAGTAGCGCGGGCATGATTTTCACAAGTATATAATATATGCATACACAATCATATAAATATACCAGTTTTATTATATCAATTTAGGTTTATCCAATAACCCACATTCACAACATTTATCCTTATTTTCCCATTATTATTTATCAAGTATAATGGTTCGTTTCTAACTTTAATTCGAAGGGTTTTTCCAACTTACTACGTAACCCTCATGGACTCTATTCTTCCAAATGTACAATTTAGTAGATATCCATTTATGTTCCAACGTAACTCTCTCTTACGTGTCTCTCCCCTTTAATATATACTTACATTATCCCTTATGCAAAATATCCCAAAAATATAGATTTCGCCTTACATTAAAGAATTTTGAATTTTATTTTCAAAGATGAGAATTTCAAACGGTTTCGAAATTGGAATTAAAATGGAGTTTTAATTGAATTTTTTATTATCTCTAAGAGTCCTCAAAACATAAAACTGTCTAGCAAAAAAAAAATATTAAAAAATATTGAACGGTCCGATCGAGTTGAATTTTTCTGTATCTTCCTATCGTCTTCATCTAATTCTCTGTAAAATTTCATCCAATTTCAACGGTCCAATCGTCCGTAATAATTTTTTTTAGTGTTTGTATCTGATTAGAACTCTTTTCTTAATCAAACTCTTAATCCTTTACATGACAAAGGGTTTCCAGAATATCATATAAATCATCACTACATGAAAATTTCCTATCTCAATTTGGGTTTTTCTTCCATAAATCTCATCCTAATAACTCCTAAACTAATATGGATGATGCATCAACGAAATAAGCAAGATAAACACTTGCCTGGGATTTTCAGAAATCTGTTTTGGTGTTGAATTTGGTGTGGTTGCGTTCCCCGTCTCGCGATCTACGTGGCGGCGGTGGCGGCGGTGCAAACGGGTGAGTTTTGAGCTTTGGAATGCCTTGAGAGCTCTCTCCTCTCCTCTCCAATGGCCGTTCTAGTGTTTTGAGTTATCTAACCCTAGGAGATAACCTAAACATCTCATATAACCCCTTTAATTTTCGTGGGTTTAATTACCCAAAAATACAAAATGACTAAAATGCCCTCCCGGGGTACTAATTAGGCCTAAAAACGCCCCGAGACCCAAATCAAACTCCCGGGTATACTTTTCTGACTATCTCGACCCTTTCGGACGCGTTGACGCACTCAAAATGACCATACGAATAACTTATAAAATATTTACTTTTATTTATCAATATTTAGTCCCGACGCGACACGGGCGCGTCCCGACTCAAATTTCTAAAATTGTCATTTTATTCACTCGTGATATTTAATATGGACACTATTATATATTACTTTGCTTGTTAGTAATATTTAACAAATTTTCCCATAATTACTAACTCTCATCACGTTAATAATTATAACATGATTAATTTCCTGATTTTTATTAAATAATTAATTCACATTAAATTTAATAAATCCCCAAATTAATATAGCATAAAAATACGGGGTATTACATACTTCCCCCCTAATAACGGAATTTCGTCTCAAAATTCGGAAAATAAGGCATACCTGGTAAGAACAAATCTGGATATCTCTTTCGCATATCGGCCTCGCGCTCCCAAGTGGATTCCCCCACGTTATGATTATCCCACTGGACCCGTACAAGTGGAACTATCTTCGACCTCAATCTCCTCTCACTATAGTCTAGGATAGTTTTCGATCTCTCCTCGTAAGAGTTGTCAGGCTGTAAGTCTATCTCATCTATCGCGATGTGAGTATGGGCCATATCATCCCGAAGATACCGTCTCAACGACGAGATGTGGAATACATCGTGAATGCGATGTAAATGCTCTGGTAGTCCCAATATGTATGCTACCGGCCCAATCCTCTCGATAATGGGAAATGGTATCACGTACCTCAGGGCTAATTTCCCTTTCTTCCCGAACCTCATCACTCCCTTCATAGGAGATACACGCAGTAACACTTGGTCCCCCATATTAAACTCCCGGAAGAACCGTTTTGCATCGGCGTAGCTCTTCTGCCTGTCCTGGGCTACTCGAATGCGACTCCTGATCATCTCAATCCTCGTGGAGGTTTCCTGAATCACCTCTGGTACTAGCAACTTGTTATCCCCCACCTTGAGCCAACAAGTTGGAGAATGACAAGGCCGGCCATACAAAGCCTCAAATGGAGCCATACCAATCGTAAACTGATAAGAGTTATTATAAGCAAACTCTACCAGTGGAAGATGTGGATCCCAACCTCCTCCAAAATCAAGAACACACATGCGTAGCATATCCTCTAACATCTGATTAGTACGCTCTCTCTGTCCATCTGTCTGTGGGTGATAAGCTGAACTCAACCTCAACTCAGTACCCATAGCCTCCTGAAAGCTTTCCCAAAAACGTGATACGAAAATCTTGTCTCTATCTGACACAATATTCAGGGGCACCCCATGTAATCTGACAATCTCAGCAATGAACAACTGAGCATACTGACCTGTGGTATAATCTGTCCACACCGGCAGAAAATGAGCCACCTTGGTCAAACGGTCTACAATCACCTAGACAGAGTCGTGGCCCCGCTGTGATGTAGGCAACCCTGTAATAAAATCCATGGAAATACTCTCCCACTTCCACGCGGGTACTTCCAATGGCTGAAGCAATCCTGACGGTTTCTGATGGTCCACCTTTACCAGCTGGCAGGTAGAACACTTGGACACGAACTCAGCAATGTCCTTCTTCATCCCATTCCACCAGTATTGTCTCCTCATATCCTGGTACATCTTATCTCCTCCAGGATATACCGCAAATCGGGACCCGTGAGATTGAGTCATCACTGCATGACGCAATTCTGCCCCCTCTGGAACCACTAACCTCCCATTAAACCTCAAACCCCCATCAGAACTAACAGAATAGGACTCAGCACCCTCGGCATAAAGTCGTACAATCTGTTCCTGGCAAAACGGGTCTGTGGTTTGGGTCTGTATTACCCTCGTAACAATCTCGGGTGTGACTGTCATAACAGATATGAAGGAACGGGCTACTGCGTCCTGGTGACCCAACTCCTTCCACTTCACTTTTCAGACGTCCGCTACCTCATTTACCGGTCTACGGCTCAACGCATCAGCAACTACGTTGGCTTTCCCCTGATGATACTGTATGTCGAACTGATAGTCCTTCACAAACTCTAACCATCTGCGCTGACGCATATTCAGCTCTAGCTAAGTGAACAGGTACTGCAGTGATTTGTGGTCTGTGAACAAACGGAACTTCTCCCCCAATGAATAGTGTCTCCATATCCGCAGTGCAAAAATGACCGCTGCTAACTCCAGGTCATGGGTGGAGTAATTTTTCTCATGCGGCTTAAGCTTGCGGGAGGCAAAAGCTATAGCCTTCTCTTCCTGCTGAAGTACTCCCTTAAGTCCCCGTAAAGAGGCATCGGTGTAAACCAGGTACTCCACACCCGACTTCGGTAAAGTAAGGACTGGTGCTGAAGTAAGCTTGTCTTTCAGCTCGTCGAAAGCCAATTGACAAGCATCATCCCAAACATATGGTACCCCTTTGCGAGTCAGGTTCGTCAATGGACCCGCTATTTTGGAGAATCCCCGAACGAATCTCCTGTAGTATCCGGCTAACCCCAAGAAATTACGCACTTCCGTCGGTGTCGTGGGCTGTCCCCACTCCCTCACCGCTGACACTTTACTCGGGTCAACTGCTATCCCTTGCTCAGAAACAACATGCCCCAAGAACTGTACCTCTCGCAACCAGAATCCACACTTCTCGTACTTAGCATACAACTGATGCTCTCGTAAAGTCTGAAGAACTTGTCTCAAGTGCTCGGCATGCTCCTCCTCGGAGTGTGAATATATCAAAATGTCGTCTATGAAGACGATGGCAAACTGATCCAAGAACTCTCTGAATACTCGGTTCATTAAGTCCATGAACACGGCTGGAGCATTTGTGAGACCAAATGGCATCACTCTGAACTCGTAAGACCCATATCTCGTCAAGAAGGCAGTCTTTGAAACATCATGCTCTCTAATACGTAGCTGATGGTACCCCAACCTCAGATATATCTTCGAAAAGAAAGTTGCTCTCCTCAGCTGGTCGAACAGATCATCGATTCGAGGCAACGAATATTTATTCCGTATCGTGACCTTGTTCAAATCCCTGTAGTCCACACATAACCTCAGTGAACCATCTCTCTTCTTCACAAACAAGACTGGAGCACCCCAAGGTGAGGTACTCCTGCGAATGAAGCACAGACCTAACAGCTGCTCTATCTGATCTCGTAACTCTCGCATCTCCACCGGAGCCATACGGTATGGAGCGCTTGCTATAGGTCTCGTATCTGGCAATAAATCTATGACAAAGTCTATCTCTCGACTGGGGGGTAGGCCTGGTATCTCCTGGAATACATCGGAATACTCACGAACGACTGGGATTGAGTCTAAAGGAATCACAACCTCCTTAGAGGTATCCTCCTCTATAAAATACAAATGAGCGGTCGAACCTCCCTCTGGGCGAGGCATCGCCACTACAAACATCTCTTGCCCCGGAATGGCAAAAATAATGCTCCCACCGAAGCAATCAATCATAGCTCTATAAGTTGCGAGCTAATCCATACCGATAATAACATCATGCTCATACATATCTAAGACTAACATGTCTGTAGGTAATACCAAACTACCAATCTCTACCCCCACTCCCCGGCATATAAAGAAGATAAGCGACCCACACCCCAGTGGTGAGTCTACACACGTCACTATGCTCTCTGCTGTGGCTAACAACCCTAAGGCCTTCGCAAAATGCGTAGCTATAAAATAATGTGTCGCCCCAGTATCAAACAAAACCCGACCCATAGTACCATGGATAGGAAACATACCCTCAATCGCGGGTGGTGCCTGTGGAGCTGCTGCCTGGTGGACGTTATAGACACGTCCGTACTGTAACTGCCCCTGCTGCACTGGAGCTGCTGGAATGGCTCGTAGGGCTGGCACCTGGGTTGGAGCTGGGAGGGCAGCTGGAAAAAATGGTCTCTGTAGCTCATTACGGGCACCCTGCTACTGTGGGGCCCTATTACCCTCTGGGCAATCCTGGCGCTTATGACCATGCTTGCCGCATACAAAACACCGGCCTCTGAAGTTACCTCCCCTCTGACCCTGCTGACCACGGCCCTGCTGGCCGTTACCTCCCCGCCACTGGCCCTGTTGGCCCTGATTAGCACGCTGTTGGCCCTGTTGGCCCTGTTGATTAGGCTGGCCCTGCCTATAACCCCCAAATCCCTGCCTGGAATCACCTGAACGAAATCGCTTATCAGGGTCCCCCTGATGGGAACTCTGCTCGTGCTGACGAGTCTGTCCATGAGATGGTGCCCCACTAGCACTACTACCCCCGGTCCTGCCCTGCTGGCTGGACTCTCCTGCTCTCCTGCTCTCCTGCTTCCCTGCAAATGGAAGCGATGATCCTGGCAATGTAGTAACGCAGCATTGAGTACATCAGTGAAAGTACTCAAAGATAGATTCCCTATAAGATGCTGACGGATCCTCCAAGCTAACCCGTCCACAAATAACATTATCTTCTTACTATCAGTAGGTGCCTCATCTGGCACTATGGTGAGAAGTCTCATGATCTCCTCCTCATACTCAGCAACGGTAGAGTTCTCCTGTTTCAAATTCAGTAATTTCCTCCTCATCTCAGTCTGCACGGCGGGTGGAAAGTACTTGCGGTCAAACTGCTCCCAGAACGACTGAATAGGGATCGTGTCCCTCTCCTCCAAGGTGGTAGTGGACTCCCACCACTGCAAAGTGGCCCCCACCAGTTTAAAGGAAGCCAATAACTGCCTTTGCATGTCGGTGCACTCATACATACGAAGATGCCGCTGGATGTCTTTCTTCCATTGGCTGACTGTGACGATATCTGAGCTACCAGAGAACTCAGGGGGATGCGCCTTCTGAAAAGCGTCCCTAACCCTCTCCCATGCAGATGGAAGCTATGTTGGTACTGGCGCCACTGCCTGAATCTGGGGTGGAGCCTGCTGAACCACCGCTAGCGCGGCATTCACCGCCTGAGCAACAATGGCGGCTACTTCATTAGCATTCATAGTGCCTTGTGCCAAAGCTGCTGGCTGCTCGGCCTGGGTACGCCTATCCTTTGGTGCATGTTTCAAAGGCATCTAAAACGTGAAGAAGTTTATTAGTCTCCAGTCATTATCAAATCCCAAATAGCTGGAGACGTAAACGTAAAAGCAGGAATACAACAATCCTAAAAATAGGGCTCTATAGCAAAAATGTTAAGCTGAAAGCGAAAATAAGCCGTACAGATCCTATGGACACGAGAACCTGATGCTCTGATACCACCTGTGACACCCCGCCTAATTAAATACCGGGCGATCACTCCTTTATTAAATTAAAATCAAGGTGAACAGTTGGTTCATTCTTAGCATCACTGTCGTAAAAATAACTTTTCCAAATTTAACACCCTATTTAATTAAGCTAAGTGTCAAAACCATTTTTTAACATTACTTTCCAAATTTTATTTTGAAAATAAAGATTTAATTATCTACAACAATTCAATATTTAAAGAATCACACCACAATAATCCTGGAACATATAATCCAATTAATTTAAACATTCAACAACTAAATCCCAGCATTTAAAACTTAAAGTAAAACATACATGCTGAATAAATCCCAAAGTAACAGTACTAGAAATGACCGAAATACAAATGTCCCAACAAAACAGATAAATAGTGGAAAGGGCGACACATGCCCAATAAGGAGAATGATAGAAGTGGAATCAAGTAAATGAAATCGTCTAAGCAAGTGGCCTGCAACTCCCACCTAAGCTCTAACACGTTCCTTCCAAGGGATCCTAAACAAGACTCCCCTGTGGCTGGACACCTGTAATATATACATATATATACAAGAGAGAAAGAGGAATAGAAACGGGTCAGAGCCCGATAGTTTATATGATTTACAAAATTCGTTTAGCAAGTATTTAAATTGATACAGGCCAATGCAACAACATATTAGTGCGACACTCTCTTGAGAAATTCTCGCCTCTCTTCTAATGTGCACTCCTATCGCACTAACCTTCCCAATGGATTATCTCATCATATATCACACTATCCTGCCCCAAGGATTTAACTTATCTTAGGTGACTCTCAAAATTTAAGATTTAACAACATCATGGTTTAAAAAGGATAATTTCATTTAGTAGAAAACGCTCATTTTAACTTTATTGATTCATAAAGTTTTTCAATATCATATTATACTTTTCAAAACAAGTATTTCCAATTTGAGTCATTATACATGTCTTACTTACCATAACACATTAGGCAGTTTCCCATATTTCAGAAGTTCATATATATATTAAATACTCGTATAATATATATATTCTAACAGCACCCCACATAAAATTTTATGGTGCGGGCATACTCTGATATCCAATCCCCGTATCAATCTTACTAAAGGGAATACATGTTCGAAATCACTCTCGAACTGTATAATTACATACACAAACAATATTGAGCCGAAGCATAGTTTCCAAGTCCAAGAGGTCAGTACATACCCTCACGTCTCTTAGGACCGTGACTACCGATTCGATAGCCCGTACCTAGGATTTCTATCTTCTAGGGTACGAGTCAATATCCCCCATAAGGCACACGAGATAAGATCGTCCCAGCGCGAAAACCTCAGGCATAGCAAGTAGCGCGGGCATGATTTTCACAAGTATATAATATATGCATACACAATCATATAAATATACCACTTTTATTATATCAATTTAGGTTTATCCAATAACCCACATTCACAACATTTATCCTTATTTTCCCATTATTATTTATCAAGTATAATGGTTCGTTTCTAACTTTAATTCGAAGGGTTTTTCCAGCTTACTACGTAACCCTCATGGACTCTATTCTTTCAAATGTACAATTCAGTAGATATCCATTTATGTTCCAACGTAACTCTCTCTTACGTGTCTCTCCCCTTTAATATATACTTACATTATCCCTTATGCAAAATATCCCAAAAATATAGATTTCGCCTTACATTAAAGGATTTTGAATTTTATTTTCAAAGATGAGAATTTCAAACGGTTTCGAAATCGGAATTAAAATGGAGTTTTAATTGAATTTTTTATTATCTCTAAGAGTCCTCAAAATATAAAATTGTCTAGCAAAAAAAAAATATTAAAAAATATTGAACGGTCCGATCGAGCTGAATTTTTTTTCTATAGCTTCCTATCGTCTTTAGCTAATTCTCTGTAAAATTTCATCCAATTCCAACGGTCCAATCTTCCGGAATAAATTCTTTTTAGTGTTTATATCTGATTAGAACTCTTTTCTTAATCAAACTCTTAATCCTTTACATGACAAAGGGTTTCCAGAATATCATATAAATCATCACTACATGAAAATTTCCTATCTCAAATTGGGTTTTTCTTCCATAAATCTCATCCTAATAACTCCTAAACTAATATGGATGATGCATCAACGAAATAAGCAAGATAAACACTTGCCTGGGATTTTCAGAAATCTGTTTTGGTGTTGAATTTGGTGTGGTTGCGTTCCCCGTCTCGCGATCTACGTGGCGGCGGCGGCGGCGGTGCAAACGGGTGAGTTTTGAGCTTTGGAATGCCTTGAGAGCTCTCTCCTCTCCTCTCCAATGGCCGTTCTAGTGTTTTGAGTTATCTAACCCTAGGAGATAACCTAAACATCTCATATAACCCCTTTAATTTTCGTGGGTTTAATTACCCAAAAATACAAAATGACTAAAATGCCCTCCCGGGGTACTAATTAGGCCTAAAAACGCCCCGAGACCCAAATCAAACTCCCGGGTATACTTTTCTGACTATCTCAACCCTTTCGGACGCGTTGACGCACTCAAAATGACCATACGAATAACTTATAAAATATTTACTTTTATTTATCAATATTTAGTCCCGACGCGACACGGGCGCGTCCCGACTCAAATTTCTAAAATTGTCATTTTATTCACTCGTGATATTTAATATGGACACTATTATATATTACTTTGCTTGTTAGTAATATTTAACAAATTTCCCATAATTACTAACTCTCATCACGTTAATAATTATAACATGATTAATTTCCTGATTTTTATTAAATAATTAATTCACATTAAATTTAATAAATCCCCAAATTAATATAGCATAAAAATACGGGGTATTACATACTTCCCCCCTAATAACGGAATTTCGTCTCAAAATTCGAAAAATAAGGCATACCTGGTAAGAACAAATCTGGATATCTCTTTCGCATATCGGCCTCGCGCTCCCAAGTGGATTCCCCCACGTTATGATTATCCCACTGGACCCGTACAAGTGGAACTATCTTCGACCTCAATCTCCTCTCACTATAGTCTAGGATAGTTTTCGATCTCTCCTCGTAAGAGTTGTCAGGCTGTAAGTCTATCTCATCTATCGCGA
This sequence comes from Sambucus nigra, assembly GCA_949130495.1. Lineage (NCBI taxonomy): Eukaryota > Viridiplantae > Streptophyta > Magnoliopsida > Dipsacales > Adoxaceae > Sambucus > Sambucus nigra. The sequence goes on from OX422210.1 coordinate 724,658,942, forward strand.
TGTGAGTATGGGCCATATCATCCCGAAGATACCGTCTCAACGACGAGATGTGGAATACATCGTGAATGCGATGTAAATGCTCTGGTAGTCCCAATATGTATGCTACCGGCCCAATCCTCTCGATAATGGGAAATGGTATCACGTACCTCAGGGCTAATTTCCCTTTCTTCCCGAACCTCATCACTCCCTTCATAGGAGATACACGCAGTAACACTTGGTCCCCCATATTAAACTCCCGGAAGAACCGTTTTGCATCGGCGTAGCTCTTCTGCCTGTCCTGGGCTACTCGAATGCGACTCCTGATCATCTCAATCCTCGTGGAGGTTTCCTGAATCACCTCTGGTACTAGCAACTTGTTATCCCCCACCTTGAGCCAACAAGTTGGAGAATGACAAGGCCGGCCATACAAAGCCTCAAATGGAGCCATACCAATCGTAAACTGATAAGAGTTATTATAAGCAAACTCTACCAGTGGAAGATGTGGATCCCAACCTCCTCCAAAATCAAGAACACACATGCGTAGCATATCCTCTAACATCTGATTAGTACGCTCTCTCTGTCCATCTGTCTGTGGGTGATAAGCTGAACTCAACCTCAACTCAGTACCCATAGCCTCCTGAAAGCTTTCCCAAAAACGTGATACGAAAATCTTGTCTCCATCTGACACAATATTCAGGGGCACCCCATGTAATCTGACAATCTCAGCAATGAACAACTGAGCATACTGACCTGTGGTATAATCTGTCCACACCGGCAGAAAATGAGCCACCTTGGTCAAACGGTCTACAATCACCTAGACAGAGTCGTGGCCCCGCTGTGATGTAGGCAACCCTGTAATAAAATCCATGGAAATACTCTCCCACTTCCACGCGGGTACTTCCAATGGCTGAAGCAATCCTGACGGTTTCTGATGGTCCACCTTTACCAGCTGGCAGGTAGAACACTTGGACACGAACTCAGCAATGTCCTTCTTCATCCCATTCCACCAGTATTGTCTCCTCATATCCTGGTACATCTTATCTCCTCCAGGATATACCGCAAATCGGGACCCGTGAGATTGAGTCATCACTGCATGACGCAATTCTGCCCCCTCTGGAACCACTAACCTCCCATTAAACCTCAAACCCCCATCAGAACTAACAGAATAGGACTCAGCACCCTCGGCATAAAGTCGTACAATCTGTTCCTGGCAAAACGGGTCTGTGGTTTGGGTCTGTATTACCCTCGTAACAATCTCGGGTGTGACTGTCATAACAGATATGAAGGAACGGGCTACTGCGTCCTGGTGACCCAACTCCTTCCACTTCACTTTTCAGATGTCCGCTACCTCATTTACCGGTCTACGGCTCAACGCATCAGCAACTACGTTGGCTTTCCCCTGATGATACTGTATGTCGAACTGATAGTCCTTCACAAACTCTAACCATCTGCGCTGACGCATATTCAGCTCTAGCTAAGTGAACAGGTACTGCAGTGATTTGTGGTCTGTGAACAAACGGAACTTCTCCCCCAATGAATAGTGTCTCCATATCCGCAGTGCAAAAATGACCGCTGCTAACTCCAGGTCATGGGTGGAGTAATTTTTCTCATGCGGCTTAAGCTTGCGGGAGGCAAAAGCTATAGCCTTCTCTTCCTGCTGAAGTACTCCCTTAAGTCCCCGTAAAGAGGCATCGGTGTAAACCAGGTACTCCACACCCGACTTCGGTAAAGTAAGGACTGGTGCTGAAGTAAGCTTGTCTTTCAGCTCGTCGAAAGCCAATTGACAAGCATCATCCCAAACATATGGTACCCCTTTGCGAGTCAGGTTCGTCAATGGACCCGCTATTTTGGAGAATCCCCGAACGAATCTCCTGTAGTATCCGGCTAACCCCAAGAAATTACGCACTTCCGTCGGTGTCGTGGGCTGTCCCCACTCCCTCACCGCTGACACTTTACTCGGGTCAACTGCTATCCCTTGCTCAGAAACAACATGCCCCAAGAACTGTACCTCTCGCAACCAGAATCCACACTTCTCGTACTTAGCATACAACTGATGCTCTCGTAAAGTCTGAAGAACTTGTCTCAAGTGCTCGGCATGCTCCTCCTCGGAGTGTGAATATATCAAAATGTCGTCTATGAAGACGATGGCAAACTGATCCAAGAACTCTCTGAATACTCGGTTCATTAAGTCCATGAACACGGCTGGAGCATTTGTGAGACCAAATGGCATCACTCTGAACTCGTAAGACCCATATCTCGTCAAGAAGGCAGTCTTTGAAACATCATGCTCTCTAATACGTAGCTGATGGTACCCCAACCTCAGATATATCTTCGAAAAGAAAGTTGCTCTCCTCAGCTGGTCGAACAGATCATCGATTCGAGGCAACGAATATTTATTCCGTATCGTGACCTTGTTCAAATCCCTGTAGTCCACACATAACCTCAGTGAACCATCTCTCTTCTTCACAAACAAGACTGGAGCGCCCCAAGGTGAGGTACTCCTGCGAATGAAGCACAGACCTAACAGCTGCTCTATCTGATCTCGTAACTCTCGCATCTCCACCGGAGCCATACGGTATGGAGCGCTTGCTATAGGTCTCGTATCTGGCAATAAATCTATGACAAAGTCTATCTCTCGACTGGGGGGTAGGCCTGGTATCTCCTGGAATACATCGGAATACTCACGAACGACTGGGATTGAGTCTAAAGGAATCACAACCTCCTTAGAGGTATCCTCCTCTATAAAATACAAATGAGCGGTCGAACCTCCCTCTGGGCGAGGCATCGCCACTACAAACATCTCTTGCCCCGGAATGGCAAAAATAATGCTCCCACCGAAGCAATCAATCATAGCTCTATAAGTTGCGAGCTAATCCATACCGATAATAACATCATGCTCATGCATATCTAAGACTAACATGTCTGTAGGTAATACCAAACTACCAATCTCTACCCCCACTCCCCGGCATATAAAGAAGATAAGCGACCCACACCCCAGTGGTGAGTCTACACACGTCACTATGCTCTCTGCTGTGGCTAACAACCCTAAGGCCTTCGCAAAATGCGTAGCTATAAAATAATGTGTCGCCCCAGTATCAAACAAAACCCGACCCATAGTACCATGGATAGGAAACATACCCTCAATCGCGGGTGGTGCCTGTGGAGCTGCTGCCTGGTGGACGTTATAGACACGTCCGTACTGTAACTGCCCCTGCTGCACTGGAGCTGCTGGAATGGCTCGTAGGGCTGGCACCTGGGTTGGAGCTGGGAGGGCAGCTGGAAAAAATGGTCTCTGTAGCTCATTACGGGCACCCTGCTACTGTGGGGCCCTATTACCCTCTGGGCAATCCTGGCGCTTATGACCATGCTTGCCGCATACAAAACACCGGCCTCTGAAGTTACCTCCCCTCTGACCCTGCTGACCACGGCCCTGCTGGCCGTTACCTCCCCGCCACTGGCCCTGTTGGCCCTGATTAGCACGCTGTTGGCCCTGTTGGCCCTGTTGATTAGGCTGGCCCTGCCTATAACCCCCAAATCCCTGCCTGGAATCACCTGAACGAAATCGCTTATCAGGGTCCCCCTGATGGGAACTCTGCTCGTGCTGACGAGTCTGTCCATGAGATGGTGCCCCACTAGCACTACTACCCCCGGTCCTGCCCTGCTGGCTGGACTCTCCTGCTCTCCTGCTCTCCTGCTTCCCTGTAAATGGAAGCGATGATCCTGGCAATGTAGTAACGCAGCATTGAGTACATCAGTGAAAGTACTCAAAGATAGATTCCCTATAAGATGCTGACGGATCCTCCAAGCTAACCCGTCCACAAATAACATTATCTTCTTACTATCAGTAGGTGCCTCATCTGGCACTATGGTGAGAAGTCTCATGATCTCCTCCTCATACTCAGCAACGGTAGAGTTCTCCTGTTTCAAATTCAGTAATTTCCTCTTCATCTCAGTCTGCACGGCGGGTGGAAAGTACTTGCGGTCAAACTGCTCCCAGAACGACTGAATAGGGATCGTGTCCCTCTCCTCCAAGGTGGTAGTGGACTCCCACCACTGCAAAGTGGCCCCCACCAGTTTAAAGGAAGCCAATAACTGCCTTTGCATGTCGGTGCACTCATACATACGAAGATGCCGCTGGATGTCTTTCTTCCATTGGCTGACTGTGACGATATCTGAGCTACCAGAGAACTCAGGGGGATGCGCCTTCTGAAAAGCGTCCCTAACCCTCTCCCATGCAGATGGAAGCTATGTTGGTACTGGCGCCACTGCCTGAATCTGGGGTGGAGCCTGCTGAACCACCGCTAGCGCGGCATTCACCGCCTGAGCAACAATGGCGGCTACTTCATTAGCATTCATAGTGCCTTGTGCCAAAGCTGCTGGCTGCTCGGCCTGGGTACGCCTATCCTTTGGTGCATGTTTCAAAGGCATCTAAAACGTGAAGAAGTTTATTAGTCTCCAGTCATTATCAAATCCCAAATAGCTGGAGACGTAAACGTAAAAGCAGGAATACAACAATCCTAAAAATAGGGCTCTATAGCAAAAATGTTAAGCTGAAAGCGAAAATAAGCCGTACAGATCCTATGGACACGAGAACCTGATGCTCTGATAACACCTGTGACACCCCGCCTAATTAAATACCGGGCGATCACTCCTTTATTAAATTAAAATCAAGGTGAACAGTTGGTTCATTCTTAGCATCACTGTCGTAAAAATAACTTTTCCAAATTTAACACCCTATTTAATTAAGCTAAGTGTCAAAACCATTTTTTAACATTACTTTCCAAATTTTATTTTGAAAATAAAGATTTAATTATCTACAACAATTCAATATTTAAAGAATCACACCACAATAATCCTGGAACATATAATCCAATTAATTTAAACATTCAACAACTAAATCCCAGCATTTAAAACTTAAAGTAAAACATACATGCTGAATAAATCCCAAAGTAACAGTACTAGAAATGACCGAAATACAAATGTCCCAACAAAACAGATAAATAGTGGAAAGGGCGACACATGCCCAATAAGGAGAATGATAGAAGTGGAATCAAGTAAATGAAATCGTCTAAGCAAGTGGCCTGCAACTCCCACCTAAGCTCTAACACGTTCCTTCCAAGGGATCCTAAACAAGACTCCCCTGTGGCTGGACACCTGTAATATATACATATATATACAAGAGAGAAAGAGGAATAGAAACGGGTCAGAGCCCGATAGTTTATATGATTTACAAAATTCGTTTAGCAAGTATTTAAATTGATACAGGCCAATGCAACAACATATTAGTGCGACACTCTCTTGAGAAATTCTCGCCTCTCTTCTAATGTGCACTCCTATCGCACTAACCTTCCCAATGGATTATCTCATCATATATCACACTATCCTGCCCCAAGGATTTAACTTATCTTAGGTGACTCTCAAAATTTAAGATTTAACAACATCATGGTTTAAAAAGGATAATTTCATTTAGTAGAAAACGCTCATTTTAACTTTATTGATTCATAAAGTTTTTCAATATCATATTATACTTTTCAAAACAAGTATTTCCAATTTGAGTCATTATACATGTCTTACTTACCATAACACATTAGGCAGTTTCCCATATTTCAGAAGTTCATATATATATTAAATACTCGTATAATATATATATTCTAACAGCACCCCACATAAAATTTTATGGTGCGGGCATACTCTGATATCCAATCCCCGTATCAATCTTACTAAAGGGAATACATGTTCGAAATCACTCTCGAACTGTATAATTACATACACAAACAATATTGAGCCGAAGCATAGTTTCCAAGTCCAAGAGGTCAGTACATACCCTCACGTCTCTTAGGACCGTGACTACCGATTCGATAGCCCGTACCTAGGATTTCTATCTTCTAGGGTACGAGTCAATATCCCCCATAAGGCACACGAGATAAGATCGTCCCAGCGCGAAAACCTCAGGCATAGCAAGTAGCGCGGGCATGATTTTCACAAGTATATAATATATGCATACACAATCATATAAATATACCACTTTTATTATATCAATTTAGGTTTATCCAATAACCCACATTCACAACATTTATCCTTATTTTCCCATTATTATTTATCAAGTATAATGGTTCGTTTCTAACTTTAATTCGAAGGGTTTTTCCAGCTTACTACGTAACCCTCATGGACTCTATTCTTTCAAATGTACAATTCAGTAGATATCCATTTATGTTCCAACGTAACTCTCTCTTACGTGTCTCTCCCCTTTAATATATACTTACATTATCCCTTATGCAAAATATCCCAAAAATATAGATTTCGCCTTACATTAAAGGATTTTGAATTTTATTTTCAAAGATGAGAATTTCAAACGGTTTCGAAATCGGAATTAAAATGGAGTTTTAATTGAATTTTTTATTATCTCTAAGAGTCCTCAAAATATAAAATTGTCTAGCAAAAAAAAAATATTAAAAAATATTGAACGGTCCGATCGAGCTGAATTTTTTTTCTATAGCTTCCTATCGTCTTCAGCTAATTCTCTGTAAAATTTCATCCAATTCCAACGGTCCAATCTTCCGGAATAAATTCTTTTTAGTGTTTATATCTGATTAGAACTCTTTTCTTAATCAAACTCTTAATCCTTTACATGACAAAGGGTTTCCAGAATATCATATAAATCATCACTACATGAAAATTTCCTATCTCAAATTGGGTTTTTCTTCCATAAATCTCATCCTAATAACTCCTAAACTAATATGGATGATACATCAACGAAATAAGCAAGATAAACACTTGCCTGGAATTTTCAGAAATCTGGTTTGGTGTTGAATTTGGTGTGGTTGCGTTCCCCGTCTCGCGATCTACGTGGCGGCGGTGCAAACAGATGAGTTTTGAGTCTTGGAATGCCTTGAGAGCTCTCTCCTCTCCTCTCCAATGGTCGTTCTAGTGTTTTGAGTTATCTAAACCTAGGAGATAACCTAAACATCTGATATAACCCCTTTAATTTTCGTGGGTTTAATTACCCAAAAATACAAAATAACTAAAATGCCCTCCCGGGGTACTAATTAGGCCTAAAAACGCCTCGAGACCCAAATCAAACTCCCGGGTATACTTTTCTGACTATCTCGACCCTTTCGGACGCGTTGGCGCACTCAAAACGACCATACGAACAACTTATAAAAGATTTACTTTTATTTATCAATATTTAGTCCCGACGCGATTCCCGACTCAAATTTTTAAAATTGTCATTTTATTCACTCGTGACATTTAATATGGCCACTATTATATATTACTTTGCTCATTAGTAATATTAAATTTTTTTTCCCATAATTACTAACTCTCATCACGTTAATAATTATAACATGATTAATTTCTGGATTTTTATTAAATAATTAATTCACATTAAATTTAATAAATTCCCAAATTAATATAGCATAAAAATACGGGGTATTACACAACATCTCCCAGCCAGTCGCTTCATAGGCACCAGAAAGTCGCCCAAACCTAATCCGAAAGGAATATACCTAGCTTAACGCTCCTTTCTCTAAAGTCTATCAAGATCTCTTGAACCAAAACCTGATCAAACCATTGGACCTTCGTATTTTACCAAATCCACTTCCTAAAAACTTCAAACCTGATGCCCGCTGTGACTTTCACCAAACTGTTGGCCATACCACTAACCAATGTTTCTATCTCCGAAACAAAATCTAAATCCTGACCAGGGTATCATCGCTCCACCAGCTAATCCTAAACCAAACACTACCCATAATCCACTCTCGAATCATGCAAATGCTATCTTCCTAGAAGAAGACTTAGAACTCGACCCATTTACCCAAATTATGCCAAGTAAATCACTAGTCCTACCCATATACTCTCCTAAAACTCTATAAATGTGCCCATATTTCCTCTTACACCCTACTAGCCTTGTCGATCAAACTTTATCACTCTTCACTAGAGCCTACATCACTGTCCGTACCCGTTCTAGAGGTAAAAATATGGAATTATCAGAAGTGCTGAACCAAATCCTAGAGTTTGGGTTGAAATTTCCCTTCTAAATGATCATCGATTGTCAGAGATTCGGTGGTTTATTCTTAGAAGATCGAAAATGGGCTCGAGAGTCAGACAACTGGGTAGTGCTAGCCAACGAAGTCAGTTTAGATGACCTGGTCCGGATCATGGCAGGTTTATTTCGATAGACGGGTGATATTTGTAGCATATCCGAGCTGCTGGAGGCTTTGAAATTACAAGGGCACATAGTCCCTTTAGTCTTGCATTTCCCTGCGTAATTGGGAAGAATTATACGAAGAGGCCATAGAAGTTATAGAGTGTATTAACTTTCCATGGAAAGATAATATCGTTTCCACCGAATGGGGAGATGATTCTGAGGATTCAGATGAAGAGCTAGATTCAGGAAAGACTAGTGTGATGGCCAACCTATGCAGAATAACATCATTCGAGGAGCTGCTATGAGAGATCAACTAGGTAGCTGAGATAACCCGATATCGATGAAAAAAATATGGTTTTTATTTTTCCCTTCTTCCGTGAACCACATGACTAGGTCGGGGAGACATTACCAGAATCCAAACTTATAACCATCAACAAGCGATAACGGGAAGGTGTTGAGAATCTCCCTATGTAAAAAATGACTTTTGAAGAAAGTAAGGTCCTTGATCAACTGAAGAAGACCTAAGCGAACATCACTCTATGGGGAATTTTCATGTCTACCTAACTGCATCGAAATTCCCTAATCAAGCTACTCACTGGACCTACAGTTCCTCCCTCAACCACACCAGAAGAAGCAGTGAACCTAGTTGGATCCCTGACCTCTACTCGAATGCTATCCTTTTCTGAAGAGGAAATCCCTTAAGACTGGTCCCAACCACAATCATGCTCTCAGTATCTCTGTTGAAGTTATGGGGAAAACCGTTCCCCTCTCTCTCATCGATAATAGATCAACTCTGAATGTTTGCCTGTTAAGAACCCTCAATTATTTAGGATTGAAAGTGAGCGACCATGCTCCAACCTCTACTGCCGTGCGTGCCTATGACAACACCCGCCGAGAAGTAATGGGATCTGGGGATATCCCTATAAACCTTGCTATTAAATTCTAAGTCATCGACATCCCAACCTGTTTCAATCTGCTGCTCAAACGATCATGGCTCCACAGTATCAAAGGGGTATCTTTTTCCCTTCATCAGAAATTGAAATTCTTTGCCAATTGACAAGTTATCACCATCTTGGGAGACAATGACAACACTGAGAATGTGAGAACCAGTAATCCTATACTTGAGATACAATACGGGGTAAATGATATGCTGTTGTCAGGCTTCCAAGTCGAATCACTCCTACTTCCAGCAGGGGACAACTTCAAAGATAAGGTTTTTCCAGAATATGATCCTCATGCAAATGTCAGTGTAATCCAAATGTTTAAGAACACCCACTTCATGCCCGGACTGGGTCTAGGTCAAATACAATAAGGGATTACTGAACCTATTATGCTAAAGGAGGCCTTTCCTCCCCGTGGCTTAGGCAATCAGTCGTTAGAAGAAGAACTCAGATTGATCCGCCAGCCTCGACTAAAGAGGAAGTTAAAATGCACCAGAACTATCTCGGGAGATTACCTGAATGGAAGATTCATCATAGAGGGTGAAGATTTCCCCTTTTGCGGCTTCCCTGAACCTTGGTATGACCCTATAGATAAGAAGATGAAACCAGGAATGGAGATATTTTTTCAAGACAGCTAACCGGGGGACTAAAGTTCCCAACATTGTATACAACCACTCACTAAAGAGACCATAGCTGATATCGAGGATTTTGAAGACAGCGACTTCAAGGATTCTTTCAACTTGTAGACACTGGGGTTGGCACTCTGCATGATCCACTCAGGGACTACATCATCTGATCCATCCTACCTCATCAAAGATGCTGATACACCTATCCTCAACTGGCATGCTGCACCTGTGACACCTGTTGATATTTAACCTAACCCTAATGTTTATCCCCTTTCCCCCTTAGTTGTTTCCTCTCACTCTAATGTCATCAATACCTCCTTTGATGAGGTTCTTAATGTTATTTTTCCTATTAATGTAATAAATAAAGATTTTGAGTATCTTATTGTGCCTTACATTAACTGCCTTGATTCAAATCAAACTCTTGATGATGATGACTTTACAAATGAATAATTCTTAACTGATCTAAATAAGGTTAATAATAAACAACATAATCACGTTCAAGTTAATGAAGATGAAACTATTATTATTAATCTCGGTTCTAGTAGCCAAATGCGCGAGAATAGGATATGGGCTACCCTTAATGAGCATAAGTGCACGCAACTCAAAGAGCTGTCGAAAGAATTTATGGATGTATTCGTATGATCCTACGATGATATGCCCGGCATTGACCCTGAGATAGCACAACATGAGATTCTAACTCTTCTGGAATGTAAACTAGTCAAACAGAAGCTGCAAAATCTCCCCACCGAATTGTCACTCAAAGTAAAAGAGGAAGTTGTCAAGCAATTGAACGTGGGCTTCATTAGAGTAATTGAGTATCCCCTATGGCTAGCCAATATCGTACCCGTGCCTAAATCAGGAGGAAAAGTTCGCATGTGAGTCGACTACTGAGACTTGAACAAAGCCTCTACGAAGGATGATTATCCGCTACCCAACATCGATATGATTATGGATAACACAGCCAGTCACGCTCTCAAGTCAATTATTGATGGGTTTATCGGATATAACTAGATCAAGATGCACTATGATCATCAAGAGAAAACCACATTTATCACCCTTTGAGGAACCTTTTGCTACACTATAATGCCATTTGGTCTAAAAAATACAGGGGGTACCTACCAAAGGGCTGCCATAACCATTCTGCATGATCTGATACACAAGGAAGTTAAACTCTATGTAGATGACATGATTACCAAGTCTAATACTAGAGAAGGTCATGTTCCCGCTCTCCGAAAATTCTTTGAACGACTGCGATATTACCAAATGTGGCTTAACCCATAGAAATGTGTCTTCGGCATTACCAAAGGAAAACTCTTGGGATTCATGGTCAGTGAGAAATGGATAAAAGCAGATCCTGCTAAGCTGAAAGCCATACTTGAGATTTCTCCTCCCCGAACAGAGAAAACAGTTTGAGGATTCCTTAGGAAATGACAGTACATCAGCGGATTCATCAGCCAATTGACTTCCATCTATGAACACATCTTCAAACTCCTCCGAAAAGAGTCAACCAAAGTCTGGAATGAAGTTTGCCAAGATGTCTTCAACCAAATTAAGCCATACCTAACTTGACCTCCGGTGCTCATGCCACCACAGCCTGGCCTTCCCTTACTCTTATACCTAACCATGACCGATACTGTAGTCGGGGCTCAGCTGGCCCAATACTTTAAAAAAACTCGTAAGGAGAAAGCTATCTACTATGCCAGTAAAATATTGGCCAATTACGAAGACAACTACACCGCTTTAGAAAAAGCATGTGTCGCTTTTATTTGGGTTACCCAAAAGTTACGACATTACATGCTCACCTTCCCCATCAGATTCGTATCCCGAATGGATCCCATCAAGTACCTACTCGAGAAGCCCGCTCTGTCCAGTCGAATGGCCCATTGGTTGATGCTTCTAGCCGAATTTGATATCACCTATGTCACACAGAAATCCATGAAAGGAAGAGCCATCTCTGATTACCTTGCTAACTACCCTATGTAAGAAGCTGATCTCTGGATTTTTGAGTTCCCAGACGAGAATTTCCTTTGCACATGCCAAGAAGATATTCGATGGGAAATGTTCTTTGATGGCGCTGCCAATAAAAAAAGATATGTCATTGTAATCCTCCTAATTTTCCCTGATGACTCCCATACCCCCATTTCCATCAAATTGGATTTCCCCTTCGCTAACAACATGACTGAATATGAGGCATGAACAATAGGCCTCAAAATTGCCCTCAACAAAAGAATTGGATACCCTAGCTGACGCCCTTGCCACTTTAGCCTCCGTGATTGACATGCCCAAAGGAATAACCATTGCCCCCTTCCTTGTCCAGAAACAAGATAAACCAACCCACTGCTACCACATCGAGCTCAACACGGAGGAAGAAACCGAAATAGCTGATTGCTGATACTATGATATTTGGTGCCTCCTCAAACACGATAGGTATCCCCAGGGAGCTGGCAAGAAAAAATAAGAAACTCTCCACAGAATGGCTGCCCAATACATTATCTGTGATAAAGCACTATTTAAGAGAAATTTTGATGGAACCCATTTACATTGCATCGCAGGGGCTGAAATTGAAGAAATGATGCAGAAAATCCACAACGAGGAATGCGGACCCCACATGAACGACCATATGCTCGCCAAAAAGATCATTCGATAGGGGTACTACTGGATTACCATGGTTCAGGACTTTACAATCTATGTTTGAAGATGTCTCAAAATGCCAACAGTTCTCCAACCTACAACACCTGCCTCATCGAGAATTATACAACATGACTTATCCCTGGCCATTTTCCACATGGGGCATCGACATTATAGGGAAAGTTACACCTAAGGCATCCAATGGACATGAGTTCATCCTGGTCACTATTGACTACTTCACCAAATGGGTCGAAGATGAGTCATACGTAGTTCTGAATGCCAAGAAAGTAGCCAAATTCATCAAGAAGAACATATCTATCGATATGGGGTCCCATACGAGCTAGTATCAAACGATGGGTTATATATTGAGGCAAAATTTACGAAAGTGGTCGACGAGTATGGAATTTAAAGACATAAATCCTCTCCATACCGACCTTAAACCAATGAGGCAGTCGAAGCAGCCAATAAGAATCTCAAAGCCATCATCAGTAAGATGACCGAGAGTTATCATGATTGGGCCGATAGGATTCCTTACGCCCTCTAGGGATACCGCACTTCAATTAGAACCTCTACTGGGGCTACCCCTTACTCCCTAGTCTACGGCCTCACTGCGCGTCTTGCTTGAAAGCAAAGTCAACGAGGAAGACTAGCACCAAAGTCGTCTTGACGAGCTGTCCCTCTTGGACGAGGGGAGATTGAAAGCTCTATATCACATACAAGGGTACCATTGCTATATAGCGCGATCATTTAAAAAGACAGTCAAGGATTATGGTGTCGGAGGAGGGGACTTAGCCCTCAAAGAAATAGTAGATCCCATCTGGGACCCCAGAGGGAAATTTAAGTCCAATTGGAGTAGCCCCTACATTGTGAAGAAGATCCTGTCGGGCGATGCTGCTGTGCTCACTGAACTCGACGGAGAAGAAATGGCGTATCCAGTTAACTTGGACCGTCTTAAGAAATTCTACCCCTAGTCCGAAATCTCGGTGCGCTACAACTCAACCCATCTCCCTTTTATTCTAAAAAAAAATCTCTCTTCTTTTCCCCCTACCCAGAACTACGTGGGCCTGATCTTCTAAAAATATTTTCAAAAAAATGAATTTTGAAAATTTTCAAAACCCTCAGAGGTACGTAGGCAGCTCATTCGCTTCACATGAGCGTGACCCCTTTCTTTTTATAAAATGTTATTCTTTTCTTATCCCCGAGAATGACAGTTCATTTAACATATACATGAACAAAAGGATTATATATGCCTTAGTGATAAGTATAAATAGTTCAAAATGTAAAAAGTCATCAAGAGGCACAACTAGATCAAAAACTTATTTATTTCCTTATCTAAAAAATGGCAGAAACTACAAGTGGACGACATCGCCACTCGTCGTCACTAGAAAACCCCCTAACACCAGCAAGATAAATAAATAGGCCATCTGACGTACCTGCTACCCGTCGTTCTCATCAACCTTCCTCCTCAGTAAAAGCTCCCTCAAATAAGACAAACAAAGAGAATCTCCAAAAAACACCCTCTCTACGTCACTTAGAGCGGCCGTCACCTCCTCCGACGTCACCCTCAACATCCTATCCACCTCAATCTGGGCACCCTCGCAATCCAGCCCCAACAATTATTGAACATCAATGGGAGTTACCGTCATCTCCCCAAAGCCAAAATGGAAGGTGTTGGTAGTGTCCCACCACCTCTCTCCTAAAGCAAACAGAACTGCGATGGAGCGGGGCGTCTCATCTAAAGACAACGCTAGCCTCCCAAAACCCGCAGAGGACACCATTCAGTGCACCACAGTAGGAAGGTGCTCCCAAACATCCTTAATCCCTATCATGCCACGGACATGAATAGTCGACATGGAGACATCAGACTGTTAAGAAATGAAGGAAATCCTTGTCAGATTCAAGAAATAAAACAATCTCATCAAGAAAAGAAGAAATGAATATAAAGAGTCATGCAATACTTACATGGCCACCAGGGTTCACCACCCTTGAAGAGCGATGAGGCAAAGGCTCATACAGAAGAGTCTGATCATCCACCACCGGCTCAAACGAGTCAAAAGAGTTATTGCTGCCCAATGCGAGGGGCACCCTAGCCCTCCACTCTAACCTTACCCAGTCACCGGCATGAAGCCATTCCATATGAGTCACACTTCTTGAGAAGTTGACTATTTTGAACGCTAGGACGATTTGCAAAGGTTTATAGCAGAAGAAAAAAAGTCATAAAGCTGTATAAAATGAGGAGCACCCGCCCCCTTTTTATAGGAGTCTAAGGGTCATGCCGATCGGCAGTCCCCTCCACCCATCGATCATCACTGAGCCTTTCACCTGCTCGAGGCACCCCAAAAGTTCGTGCCAATGACGATTGGCACACCTCCATCCATGTCGACCGGCACACCGTTTAATATTTTGTACAAAAAGTCCGAAAAAATACCAAAAAATCCCGAACAATTTTCAAAAAATTCTTAAAATGGCCAAATCCATTCTAGCACCTTGTTCACGAAGGAAAACATCTTTTACACCCCCTAGCAGAATCCCAGAGAATCATTCTCCTTGACAACGCCTCCAAAGGACATTCCAAATTTTCCCCCAGCTACAAAATCCTTGGATCATTCACTATTCCCCAGCAGAACCTAAAATCTAATCTTTATCTCCAGTGGAATTCCCATATTTACCGAAGGAAAATTACACCTCTCTTAGGTTAGAATTGACCTCGGTCTTGGATCGTCACCTTAGTTAGGTCAGAATTGACCTCGATCGTCACCTTATTTAGGTTAGAATTGACCCCGGTCCTCAATCGTCACCTCTTTTAGGTCAGAATTAACCTCGGTCAGGTCAGAATTGACCTCGATCCTTGGTCGTCACCTCTTCTAGGTTAAAATTGATGTTGGTCTTAGGTCGTCACCTCTATTAGGTCAGAATTGACCTCAGTCCTTGATCGTTACCTCTTCTAGGTTAGAATTGACCTCGATTTTGGATCGTCACCTTAGTTAGGTCAGAATTGACCTCGATCATCACCTCTCGTAGGTCAGAATTGACCTCGATCTTGGATCGTCACCTTAGTTAGGTCAGAATTGACCTCGGTCCTCAGTCGTCACCTTTCTTAGGTCAAAATTGACCTCGATCTTGGATCATCACCTCAGTTAGGTCAAAATTAACCTCGATCCCCGGTCATCACCTCTTTTAGGTCAGAATTGACCTCGATCTTGGATCGTCACCTTAGTTAGGTCAGAATTGACCTCGTTCCTTGGCCGTCCACTCTCTTAGGTCATAATTGACATCGATCTTGGATTATCATCTCAGTTAGGTCAAAATTGACCTCGGTCTTGGATTTCCACCTCAGTTAGGTCAAAATTGACCTCGATCTTGGATTATCACCTCAGTTGGGTCAGAATTGACGTAGGTCCTCGGTCGTCACATCTCTTAGGTTAGAATTAACTTCGATCTTAGATCGTCACCTCAATTAGGTCAAAATTTACCTCGTTCCTCGGTTATCACCTCTTTTAGGTCAGAATTGATCTCGACCCTTTGAATCGGTCATCCGCATCCCTACGATCCGCAAAATTGACCTCCCTCCATCATGTGGTGTTTATTCGACGGCCATCACTTGATCTAAGATCATCTGTAGAAGGTATCTATAGACACCACATTATAATACCCCTAATTCTTTTCTTAGACCCCTAGTACTTCCCCTTTCCACCGCAAACCTAGGTCGCACTCCGAGTACCGATCTAGAGGCCATCGGACGCTCTCGGGCCCCGAATTGGCCCCAATTAACTCCACCATCAGAGTGAAAGATCTTTGAATATTCGAAGGGCACTAAAACCCATTTCCAACGGTCTACCCTGTGTATAAAACAGCATAACCATTCGGACGAACGATCAGTTTCCCCCCAAAAATTGATCTGGAGGCCACCAGGCGCTCCTGGACTCCGTTTGACCAAAGTTAACTCTTCAAATAGAATGAGAATGAATG
Source organism: Sambucus nigra (assembly GCA_949130495.1). Taxonomy (NCBI): domain Eukaryota; kingdom Viridiplantae; phylum Streptophyta; class Magnoliopsida; order Dipsacales; family Adoxaceae; genus Sambucus; species Sambucus nigra. Next base: position 724,675,231 of record OX422210.1, read on the forward strand.
ACTCTCCAAAGGTCACTGCATACCCTTTCTAACGATCCGCCCTGTGCACGATTCTGACCTACGATACGGACGAACGATCGGTTTTACTCTGAGAGGTCACTAGGCAATTTCGAGCCCCGGTTGACCAAGGTAAGCTTTTCGAATCAAGTGAAACTCTTTGAAATGTTGAAGTACATATCCTAACCTTTCCAATGGTCCACCTCGTGCACGATTCTGACTTACGATGTGGACGAACGATCCGTTTGCGTCCGGCGATCTCCCATCCAAAGGACCGATGTGCGCTTTCGAGCCACATTTGACCCAAAGTTAACTCCAGGACCTGGGAGAGGTCCAAAGGACTCTCTAAGGTCTTTAAAATACCTTTCTAATGGTATGCCCCATGTGCGATTTAGAATAACGATTTGTGCGCTACAGTTATTTTTTCAAAAAAGTTCGCACGAGACTGCCAATTGGCAGGTCCTGAACCCTGCCTATCGGCACAGTGTCAAGGGTGATCTGTCGATAGGCAGCCCATGGGGTAGGTTGATCGGTACCCTCCTTTTTCTATATAAATAATGGCTATGACCTCATTCCCAAGACACACAGCAAACCCATAAGTATTAGTGATCTCAACAATATTCTCTCGAAGTCAGCGAAGTTCCATATGTGAAGTTCCATTCAAGCCTAAATATCCATTCTTTTCACACCCAATTTGGAAAATATCCTTATCTCGCATCAACATCCATCAACATTCAAAGGAGTTCATCCAAGATCTAAGCTCAAGCTCCAAGGAAGGTCCAATTCCTTCTCCCTCTCTCTTAAATCTCTTGTTTTTTACATAAATTACTTTAGATTCGTAATCTAGTTTCATTTTAGTTCATACACATTAACATCTACTCTTTTATTAGTATATTGTACATACTTTATTTTTCATAAAAAATCCAAAAAGAAATAAAATAGGGTTACACCCGTAAATTCCGAACGGAGTTATTTACCACACTTTTTCCAAAACCTAAACCACATTTTCTACACGTGCAAGCCTAATAAAATTATATTCGAATCTATGGGATAAACTCCACCCCTATTCTACATTCGAACTACATGGACTTTGATGCCTTTCTAGGCTATGTAGACGTCTTGAATTAAAATTTGAGACTCGAGTCCAATTTTCTAATTTTCCAATTTCTCTTATTTTCCAAATTTCTCTAAATCCCTCATATATACATATAATATGTTTGGTCGTGTTTCATCCAACACATATTATTGTTTCTCAATAATGATCAATATCTCGATGAACGCTCATTTTTATCTTCTACATTTATAATTATTTTGGGAATATTTCTGTGGATGACCTCACCCTATCTTTTCCATGGTATGGGTTGAACGATTCCCATCTCCATTATATAAACACATACACACACTTCACGGGGATAAAGGAAAATATTAACATTTTCCCATGAGAGACCGAAAGGGTGGGATGGGTGCCTAACACCTTCCCATTCTGTAACTTAGCCCCCGGACCTCCGATTTATTAGTTTCGTATGCATCGGTTTGTCCTTGATGCCACTCTCTCGGGGTGGCAACATGTTCTTTTGCCTGTTTTGTGAAAAATAGGCTGGCGACTCGATCTCTTTATATTCACCCCACACTGACGACGACCGAAGCACCTTTTCAAAGAGAAGGGTGCGAGGTCTCAACGCAGTTATTCCTCAAGGGATCCTCCTCCTTCCCCCATGGAATGAACGCCGCGCCGAGCGGGATGGCCACCAGAATGTTTTAGTCATTTATTGATGTATCCCTGTAACTGAGTACTGTTTAAAGTTATGTAAATATTGCCTTTTCAATTTTATATTATAAGTGGGGCACGTAATAACACTGGTTACCACATCATTTACATCTCAACCCTTTTGCTGATTTTCCATTTTTTTCTTTAGTTTCCTTTTTAGAATTCATCTCACATTACAAAGTGAAAACATTTACAGGTAAATTTTACCTGCTGATGCAAATACTGTGTGTGTTCTTATTCCTAACCTATAATCGTTCTCTGAGGGAGGTAAATTTACTACTTAATTTACTTTTTCCCAATTTTAAATTCTTTGTTGTCTTCCTTTATATTTAAGATCTTGATAGAATAAATTTCATCCCGAATACCGAGCCCAGTTATTAAGATTAAGGCTTGGTTACATGCATATTTAACATTTGGAATAGTGTATACGGAAAGAAACAGAATATATTTATTTGTAGAGGAAAAATTCAGATATGAAATCTCTTAGTGAGATACTTGAAGTTATGATGTCAACTGGTCATGCAAATATACATTATGTCCAAAAGATGGTATATAAAAACTAGGCCAAAACAAATTAGAGAATTCAGACACGTTCTTTTACTGAATGGTACAAACTATAGAATATATGAAAGTATGTGATGAGTGTAAAAGGATCTCAAGTCTCTACATGATGAAGAGGTTAATACTTTTAGTCCGTTATTGAATACATAAATACATTGCTTCTTATAGAGTAAATTTGGCACTCATTAACACATGCAAACACTTGAATACATAGAGAAAGATAAACATTACTCGATGTTCCCTTTATATGTGTGTTGGATGCTTTTTTTAATGGGGTGTTTGAGCAGTATTTTTCTTCATTCCTTGCACTAGATTGGATTCAACTTGGGTTTCTACCTAGAGATGTTACAAAGTGGGTCCCTCAGTTGTCGGATATTGTCTTGTTTGGATTTTCTACATAAATTTATCCAAAGGAAGTCCTTGCAAGTGCTTTAAAAGGCAACAACAACAGAGTGCAACTGATGCTCTATGTGTCACATGCATGGAGTTTTAGCTTTTATTATATTACATTGTTATAATGCATTTTTATAGCTCATATGTTTATCGAGTCTTCTAAGTTTTAGGGTGGTTATGTACTAAATGTATGGTGTTGTCTTGTGCAGGGCCCCACCTTTGCTGATATGTCAGAGCTAACAGAACCTGCACATGTTTATGCAATATACACATTAGTTGCATCAATTCAGAGGTGTTCAGGCCTCTGGCGACTTCAAGAGGTAATAATTCTTTTGGTGTAATGTGAACTGCGAACTAAATTAACGTTACAACTAAGTCTACCCGGAATATACTGCGTACCAGACACGATAACATATGGCATACCACGAACCAAAGTATTCAGGTAGCATTGCTCCATTCTTTTTTGTGCATTTTTCCTTTCTTTGTCTCCTTGCAAGGAAAAAACTTCTAAGATTGAAGATGAGTATACTAGTTTTAATTGTATTTTGTTGTTGAAAGTTTAGAGTCATGCAGTTTCGAATGCACCTTATTTCTCTTAGTGTCTTTAATGGATCAAATCAAACTTTATAACTATATTGTTGTTCTTAGAAGTTTATATTGTTTATTTTTGTGAATTAACATTTTATCTTGTTTGTTATATAAAGATAATGATAATATAAATGAGAGCATTATTTTAACAAGAGACTGTTTGCTCCCTTGTTTGGCATTAAAGGCATTTGTTTATATTTTGTTCAAATTTATTAAAATTTTAATCATAAGATATATCCGGGTTTATTTATAAAGATATTTTATGAGGTATGAAGAAGAATACGTCATAAAATGACTTGATCATTAAACATACCATATTAGTAGTAACTATTCATAAGTACTGAATAATATGAATAAAGATTTAAGATTGTCAAAGTCTTGGAATTGGGCTTTTGTTGTAAGAACCTATTGAATGTACCCATTCGCTTTGCAAATTGAGTAGAATATTAATCATTATGTTAAGTAACTAACCATTTCATCACAATTGTTTTCATTGGAGGTCGGACATTCCATTTTTTTTTCTTTTATATGTTTTTAGGTTTTGGGTCACCATAATTGGCTTTAATATTCTGAAACTGATTACATTTTTGGTGAGTGTGTTTGCTATATACGGGAGGTTTATCTAAACTTGTAATATATATATATCTTGTAATATTGTTCCTATTTTCTGTTCAATTGTAAAGGTTCATCCTCAGTCGGCTTGGTCAATGCACAATTTTTAGCTGCATTTTCAGCAGCAACTGGAAAACGGTCATTAAGCATCTCTGAATCCCAGGAGTCTGATCCAAATGTAAGTGTTGCTCTTATGGACATCTTAAATTTATAATTACATGGAGTAAGTGTTTCATTGTCCTTCCAGTGGGGCCGCTGAAGTGCAAGTCAAGAGTTGAGAAATGCATCTATTAGAATCATTTCCCCAACTATTGAAAGAGTGAAAATCGCAAGTTGTGGGATGTTGGCTTCAAAATACGTTATGTACTTCTCGCAAGTAAGTGATCCTCTCACTATCTTTACATTATCATAATCAATTCAGTGGGATTTTATATGTTCCATAGTTATATAATATTTATAATTCAAATTTGATTAAGTTCCATTGGATTTGTTCTAGCTGGTGGTCACTATTCAAATAGTTTCCAAAAAGTTTAACTAGAACGATTAATGTGACTACTGTTCTTAGTAAAAATGCGTAGATTTCTATTCTTATTTCGAATTGTCACTATTGTTCTTAGTAAAAATGTGTAGATTTCAATGTGAGGGGGTTGCTATTTTTGGTCTCTAGCCATGTTTTCAAGAGAACAATTTTTTTTAGAACCTTCCATTTTTTCTAGAGCTATTCTTATTTTTTCTGTTTTGGAATGATATTTTCATTTTTTGATTTTCGAATTAGCTTTTCTAAGACCTATTTTACCATACTCTAGTGTGTTGCAGCACATTGATGGGGGTTGTTATGATTAAATGTTATTCCCATTAACCAAAGATAATGGAAGTTATTTCTTATCCATGATTAATGTGTGCTATTAAGAATTACACTATGACTCGTATGAAAGCCACAGTACAGAGCACCATATGAGAGATTACAATTAAATTTTGTATTAGGAGACAAAAAAGGTAAATAGATTAAGTACCCTCAAACACACCAAGAAAGTTGTTCAAAATGTTGGATACCTTTCCGTCAAAGCATGTGGACTGGAATAGAGCTAATATGCATGAAAGAAGATTTCTTATGCATAATTTGATGCCACTAATATCCTTCAACGAGTAACAGGAAAAATGTGGGTTGTCCTTTCCCAACTAAAGCATCTTGGAGATATAAGAAGTTTATGAAAGAAAAGTAGCTATTTTTTTATGAAATACACAATTGGTGATTAAAAAAAACTTGTATCTGGTCTAATTGTTAGCATCCCCTGGTCCATTGAAAGGCAACGTGTCGGTGTCTTTACGATATATTAACTTAATGTTTCGATTTATTGTGGACATCAATTTCAATTTTTGAATCTGTAGTTTAATCTAACTGATTACCATGTACTGAAGGACACCTAGTACTTATTTTGTAAGTTGTAACTTGTTAAGAACAATATTTAAGCAACAACTTTATTTGTGGCATATGCCTGGGGCAAATACAACTATTTTTGTCATAGTTATTAAGTTGTACTTTCTTCAAGTATGAAATATGATCTCTTCTACACCATGTAATATAGTATTATCTACTTAAGAATACATTTTATTTTTTAAAATAGAAAATCATTGGTTAAAAATAATCAACTTAATTGAAAATAATGAAATATATGGATATAATTCTGTAGACATTGGAAATTATATGATTGAATAATTGGAACCTTGAGATATTGACAACTTCAGTTGTATTTTAATCATGCCTATTTTTTAATAAGTTTATCTCTGATGTACAGGAGCGAATTCCTGTTGAGGAAGTCTTTGATCAGTTGAAATGTACACGTGAAGGTCTACTATCTAATGAATGAGCCAATTGACTTCAATTTTTTAGACCAAACAAACTAGAGGAGAAGAGGGCATGCCATTTTACTTTTCGTTATTTCAGTTAAATAAATATTATTTATTCTATAATGGTTCCATATATGTCAAACAGGAGAGTTATTCTAGCTGGTAGTCACCATCCAAACAATACCCAACTCGATTAACCTCTATTATAACTCAATTTTGGTACTGCTTTACTAAAATTCCCCCCCCCCCTCAATTTTCATAATTCCTATGTAATTCTCCTCTCCCTGAATTCTCACCATCATCCCGCAATTCAACACTCGATGTTGACCACATCGAATTCGAAAATCTAGAATCCTCCTCGTCACTTTGTCTCCCATCTAAACCACCATTCACCTTTCGTTCCAACACTATTTTGAACCTTCTGGTGCCTCTTATTCTGAAAAGACAACAAACCCAAACCAGAAGTCACTTTGTTCATCCTTTCGAAATAAAACCGACAAGCTTACATTGCTGGCCTTTAAGGATTGGATAACTGAAGATCCTCTTAGTGTCATGAATTCATGGAATATCTCTCTAGACCACTGTACTTGGGTTGGTATTTCTTGTAGTAATAGACACCTCGAAAGAGTACCTGTCTTGGATTTAGCAGGTACGCAGCTAGCCGGTTCAATATTTCCCTACATAGGAAATATCAATTTCCTAAGGGAAATTAACCTCACAAACAACTTCTTTAGAGGTAACATTCCTCGAGAAATCAACCGTTTACACCGGCTGATATATCTTGAGCTAGGCCACACTAATTTTGAAGAGGAGATTCCAAGCAACTTATCTCACTGTTTGAATTTGGAAACAAACTCCTCATACCCAAATATGCCCAGGATTTTACTAAGGCGTTGATGACTCAACTTCCTTTCAACAAGCAATTTATGAAACCTATCTCAAGGTAAATATGGAAAAAAAATGAATATATTCAAGCAATGTCAACTGTAATCTGGCCGACCCTAAACCAAAGGTCTTGCGTTCCCACCCTGATGCCAGTTATATTTGTACATTGTCGTCCCGTTAGTTATAAAATCCTGGTATTATATATCTCATAACATAAAAGATATAAATTTATCAGACTGCAGTTTCAATTAGATTTGAATCAAACTCAGATCAGATGTACCTATGTTGGACTCAACTCAGGTAAGCTACGATATAAAGCAATCGATGTGATTGGAATAATTATCAAATTTACATCTAATCGTATTTGCTTAACCCGATAATATTCTTTACCTTGTCAAAATATACTAAAAAATGACTATACTGAATCCTCATACTTTTCAATCACTAATTCACTTTTTATACTATTTAATTGAACAAACTAAAAAAGTATTTTTTTTGTAACTTGTGACCATGCTAAAATGTGAATATATATTGGTTCCATGACAAACTCTGTCGCTTTCCAAACTTTTTGGTGAAATAACACGAGTGATTTCATTAATAGGGATATTTCTTTTTTGCTATGGTCATGAAATCTTATTATTGTAGGCTGTTATGACATCGCAACGACAGAGTAAATCCCTCCAACTGGCACATTCCCGTTCGCAGTCGCTCTTGCATTCACAATCCAATCTCCAACCACCATCTCAGTCACAATCTCAGCCCAAGTCTCATTTCCTTTCGGATTCTAGCTCGACCGAATGATCAAACTCAAGTGATAGTGAAAGCGATAGTAGCTCGACAGAGAGTGAGATTTACATAACCAAGAATCCCATTCACATAAAGAAGGTACTCATAATTATTTGATTTATATGTGCTTAATTAATTGTGTAAGAATTAGTGGTGGGGAGATACTGGGATCTTTATTCTGTTGCGGTTTTGTGAATGACTGATTATAATTTTTGTTTTATATTATAAGAATCATTTCACTTCAGTAAAAAATGAAGCAAAAAGTACATCAACTTCCATCAGATTGTAACGAGTCCGTCGGTCATAAAGACGATATATTTTATGAAGTCCTGGGACCTGATAAACACGGTCATTATTAAGCTTATGGGAATAGACCATCTCCAACTGATGTGCATGGAACTAAGCAACCAAAGGTTAATGAAAAAGAGTATGAGCGACTACAATATGAAATTTGATATGAATTTCATGATATATTTGATCATTTAGAGGCTCAGTTTGAGGTGATACGCACACACATGATGACTTGCCCTTCCGTTGTATCCAAACCGATTAATAAGTACACACTTTTATCTTTTGTGCTTAATTATCGTGTATATATAAATGTATGTTCTAATATTAAATTATGCTATTAACAGATTCCTTAATCTTCCAACGAACAAAACATACCATCATATAGTTTTATTTTGCAACCCGAGCAAAAATTAGAAGAAACTAACCAGTTTCAACCTGCAGTGGTACCACAATCAAACCATCATTTAGATCCATCTCAACAAGTAAGTAAATATCTACTTTTTTAAATCATAATTTAAGACTTTACGTTTTCATGACTGAAATAATTTATTTTTTGTAGATTGTAAATTTTCAACGCTTAGCTACCCCCAAGACTGCTACTCGTGTTAGTGAACAAATAAATGCTACTTGAATTCAGGTATGTTACTAATTTAAAGGATTTTTAAAGGTACAATATATTTGCACTTTCTTGGTAAGTTTATGTATACTTGACATTGGGTTGTTGGTTTATTTGGTTGTATATAATCTTAAAATTTTTGGGAAGTCTTAAAAATAAATAAAACTCTACCGATTTTTTTCCAGAAATATATGGTTGATGACATATTCATCTTGTTTATCGAAAGAACCATCAAAGAAGAAGAACAAGCACAATCAAACACGACAAAGGGTCTCAAATAATGCATTTCCTAAAAGTGTAGACCTTATTACTTCCAAACTTTTAAAAGTAGTTGTGGCAAGTGGATTCATTGTGAACAAGGACCCTCCAACAAAATTAGGGGGTACACCACTGGGTGAAGACTTTTGAGAAGTATGTATTGAGAAAACATTTGTAACAAATGAACCATTGCCTAGAACTCAAAGAAGAAGAACAAGCACAATCAAACACGACAAAGGGTCTCAAATAATGCATTTCCTAAAAGTGTAGACCTTATTACTTCCAGAGTTTTAAAAGTAGTTGTGGCAAGTGGATTCATTGTGAACAAGGACCCTCCAACAAAATTAGGGGGTACACCTGTGGGTGAAGACTTTTGAGAAGTATGTATTAAGAAAACATTTGTAACAAATGAACCATTACCTAGAACTCATGGAAACAAGTCCATAATTGGAGATGCATATCATTCAACTGTAGCTTGGCATATTGCTAATATACTAATTTTTAATTTTAATTTTTTAATTAAAATATTGAAGAATAAGTATCAATGACTAATGATTGACTTTTTTATTTGTAGATCAAAGAGGATGTTTGACTTTGATGAAGAAGGATCGTACATTATATAAAATTTCGTTTCTCATCGTGTTTCCCCGCTTTTTCTTATTGGACATGTGATACATTTTATTTTGTGGATGGATAATGGTTCCAAGTACAATTATGTTTATTTATGATGAATGCTATTGGTTTTAATTTAATGACGTTTTAATTTGATTATTGCCCTCTTAATTTAATATTATGGTAATGTATTTGCATATAAATATAACACTTATTATAAATGATTTTTTTAACGCTTGTTCCCAGCCATATATTGCAAAATAATATCAACATTTTGTTTAATGCAGCTATGATCATTTTCGACATTTTTTTGTTCCGCCAAAAGTGTGTTGAGCATTTAATAGGCGTTGCAAAATGTTATTATCAATATTTTTTTAATGCCCCTAAAATGTTATTACCAACATTAATATAAATGCCCCCAAGAGTTTGTTTGCAGCAATGTAAGTAGTGTTGCTAACTTTTTCTGGCATTTTTTAAAATGTCATTGTTCTTTACCACATTGGCTACCGCACTTGTTAAATGCCGCCAAAAGTGCCGCTAACTTTTCGCGATTTTTTTTAAAATGCCATTATTTTTTTACCACATTGGCTATTACCGCACTTGGGGAAATCCAGCCAAAAGTGTCGCAAAAAGTGTTACCGACATTTTTAGTGCTTTTCTCGGCATTTAATTTATGCCAGAAAAAATCAATATTCGTGTACACTCCTTTGCATGATCATCCAAATCAATGTCAAATCGCTCTTGAAATTTTATACTAAATCAGTAATTGAAATATCTTATTGCATCTGAAACATTATTGTGCTTTTTAATATATGTGTTTCATTTCTCTCATATTTTCCTAATTTTGCACAACAGAATATCAGCTAAACCTCCCTTGCTACCACAAAGGGAAAAGAAAAGTAAAAATGGATCGTGACACATTTTGAAACATTAGCACAACATAATCATACTGTCACAAAGGGAAAAGAAAAGTAAAAATGGACAGTGACACATTCAAAAAACTTTTAACAATGAACCATTGCTTATCACACAAGCCTAAAAAGGCCTCACTTCGCAGCTAAATACCCTTTGCTATATAATAACAACATGCCTAATAGTACAATTTGATATCCTCTGTAGCTTTGTGTAATACCCCGTATTTTTATGATATATTAATTTGGGGATTTATTAAATTTAACGAGAATGATTTATTTAATAAAAATTTGGAAATTAATTATGTTATAATTATTAACGTGACGAGAGTTAGTAATTATGGGAAACTTGTTGAATATTACTAATGAGCATAGTAATATATTATATTGGTTATATTGAATGTCATAAGTGAATTAAACGACTATTTCAGAAATTTAAGTCGGGACGTGCCCGTGTCACGTCGGGACTAATTTTGTTAAATTAAAAAGTGAATATTTTATAAGTTGTTCGAATGGTCGTTTTGAGTGCGCCAATGCGTCCGGAAGGGTCGAGATAGTCTGAAAAGTGTACCCGGGGGTTTAGTTTGGGCCTCGGGGCGATTTTAAATATAAATTGGTGCCCCGGGAGGGCATTTTAGTCATTTTATATAAGTGGGTAATTAAACCCACGAATTGCAGCCAACCTATATCAGCCATTAGGTCAGCCTCTTAGGGTTAGAACATTCACAAATCAAGTGACGGCCATTGGAGAAGAGAGGAGAGAGCTCCAAGGCAATCCAAGGCCAAAAAGCCACCGGTTTGCACCGCCACCACCACCATCGCGTAGATCACGAGTCGAGGAACGCAGCCATACCAAAATCAGCCGTGAATCTGCATACCAAAATCCCAGTCAAGTGTTTAAACTTGCTATTTTCGTTGATGCAATCTTCATGTTAGCTTAGGAATGAATTGTGATAAAAACTATGGAAGAAAACCCCATTTTTGATAGGAGAACCCATGTAGTATTGATGTATATATTAATTCTGGAAACCCTTGCCATGTAGAGGTAATAATACACGAAATTGGTGATCTTAATAAAGAAATTTTGGAGAAAGATTCATTAGAAATCTGTTTAAGAAAAATTCTAGGGTTCTTGATAATTGGACATGATTTTAGGTTGAAAATCCATGTTTAATGATAGTTATACACATGCTTTACGTTATAAACACCTGGTATAATGTTATAATGATGATAGTAGGATTTTTGGGACGATTAGAATGGAAAAACATAGTTTTGGATGAAGAAGTTTGATGAATCCCGTAACTGCATTCTGCAGAATTTTGCCCAGACTTGCTTGATCGATCGATCGAGCCTAGAGCTTCGATCGATCGAGCCCCAAGCTTCGATCGATCGACCCCTCCTGGCAGACTCCTATTTCCCTTGTTTAATTAGTTAAATTAAGTTTATCGTGAAATAATTTTTGGGCATTCTAAATAAAATGATTTGGGAGACATTGAGGACCAGTAGGGTATATGTATAAATGATGGAGCCTTTAATCTTCAACGAAAATGGTATTTATGGGATATTTACTTTAGGTTAGTGGATTTATGAATTTAAAGGGGTGAGGTGCGTAAGAGAGTTACGTTGGAACCTAATGAAGACACTTACTGAAATTCAGATTTGTGAGGATATAGCCCACGAGTGTTAGGTAATAAGTAAGAAAACCCTTCGAGTTAAGGTTAGGAATGAAACCTTATACGTAATTCTAAATGTGAAATTAAGGATAAATGGTATAATTATGAGTGACGAGAGGAACCTATATTAATATGATAAAGTGGTATATTTATATGATTGTGTGTACATATATTATATGCTTGTGAAAATCATGCCCACGCTACTTGCTATCCTTGAGGTTACCGCGCTGGGACAAGTCTTATCTCGATGGGACCTTTATGGGGGATATTGACTTGTACCCTAGAAGATAGATGTACTTGGTACAGGCTAACGACGTGATAGTTCAGACGGTCCTAAGAGATGCAGGTATGTGCCATCCTCTTAGAGACTTGGAATCTATTCTTCGCCTCAATATTGTTTGTGTATATATGTTAATACATTTCGAGAGTGATTCCGAATGTATTCCCCTTAAAATGAGTGATATGGGGCTTTGGATAGTAGAGTATGCCCGCACCATAATTTAGTTGGGGTGATGTTATAATATATATCATACGAGTAATTAATATATATATATATATATATGAAATTCTGAAATTTGGAACTACCTACCGTGATTTGATATATAGGACATGGTTGTTGACTGAAAATTATAAATACTTGTTTTGAGAAAGCAGAGTATACCTACATCATAGTTTATATGTTGGTGTTGTTAGATTATATATATATAAGTTATACGAGTAATTTATATATATATCTGGATTGAGGAATTTAAACTATTGTTGTAATGTAGTAAGTGAGGAATAATTCTGGACTAAATTATGAATACTTATTTTGAGTAAATATAATATGTCACTGGGAAACCATTGCTTTTATAAAGTTAAAATGGAGAACTTTGGTTACTAATTGGAACATTCTTTTTAGAATTGAATCGTTGAATTGTAAATCTTACGAGTAACCTAAGTTAAGTTAAATCATTTATGAAGACTAGTGCGATAATTGATAAAACAAAACAGTTGGGAATACTAGTGCGATAGGTGTGCACATTTAGAAGAGAGGTGAGTATTTCTCAAGAGAGTGACGCACTAATATGATGTTGCATTGGCCTGTATCATTTTTAAATACTTGCTAAACGTATTTTAAATCAAACACACTTTCGGGCTCTGACCCGTTACTCTCTCTCTCTCTCTCTCTCTCTCTCTCTCTTGTATATATATGTATATTTTCAGGTGCCCAGCCACACGGGCGTCTTGCTTAGGATCCCTTGAGAAGAACAAGCTGCAACTTAGGTGGGAGTTGCAGGTCACTTGAGTAGACGGCTTCTGTTATTGACTCCACTCCTAGTACTCTCATTTATTGGGCACGTGTCGCCCCTTTTCTTCATTTCATTTGTTGTTGGGACATTTATATTTCAGTATTTCCAGTATTGTTCTATGGGATTTATTCAGTATGGATTTGTGATTCTAGTTTCATATGTTGACATTCGATTGGCGAATATATTATATTATTTGGTTTATCGTGGTGTGATTCTTAGTTGTAGAAATGTTGTTTTAAATAAATAAATCTTTTCTTTAATTAAAATTTGGAAAGTTTGTATGAAAATGTTTTTGACACTTAGCTTAATTATTTAGGGTGTTAAATTGGAAAAAATTATTTTTATCGACAGTGATGCTGAGAATGAACCAACTGTTTACCTTGATTTAATTTAATAAAGGAGTGATCGCCCGGTATTTAATTAGGTGGGGTGTCACACTTTGTTCAGAGGATATCAAATTGCCTAACAGCTAAATACTCTCGGTTACATAACAACTAAATTTCCTCTGTAGCTCTGTGCAGATATATGGTCGTTCTTGGGCATCTGCTTACATGGGTAAATATTTGATGCAGATGAAATGTCATCTTTGATTGTGACCAAGCAAAGAACAACCCATGGTGGTGAAAGTGGCTATACCCCACACTATTCATGCCCACAGTACACTTCATCCCAAGCCAAATAAAAAAATGGTGGTGAAAGTGGTCAGACCCCACACTAAATGACCATTAAATTCTTACAAAAAGTTTGCTAAAAGCTCAATTTGGGCTTGCCCAGACACCTTGCTTTATGCTAGATTGTCTATTTTGATTCAAAACTTATTAATTTATCAAATTAGTTCCTCCTTTTCATAAATTGTACATACTAAGGCGTGAATTTCATTTTCCGCAGTAAATGAACTATATTTGTTAATATCGATATTGATCTCCCTATCTACTGTCTTATTTCTTTTAGATTGTCAAATCGATCAATATGACAAGATGGAGCTAGAATTCAAAAAATATTGCGTAGTAAATGGAAGTCCTAAAACCGTTCTTCCATCATTCACCATCGTTCAAAACTCAAAAAGAGAGGCTAAAGGAAATCCGATGAATAACTTTAATTACCTTTAAAATAATATCAACTCAACTTCAGCAGACAAAAGTTCTCTATGTTTAATGAAGATTTAAGAAGGCATCGAAGAAGTAGATAAGCATTTAACAACTATTGATAGGAAGATTTACTGGAAATTAGCATATGATGGAACATTTAGCATCAAAAGTGATTTTAATTCCACCAGAAGGCTCAATCTGCTTGGGAGTCTCCATTTAAACATCATTCGCATAAGAAGGATGGACAAAGATGAGGTTTTGGGTAGCAATCACATAGCAGCAGTCATCATTGCACATAGAAATGATGACATAATTTTACAAAATGATAAAACATTGTAATGCAACTCAGTAAAATTATATTATAACCAAAATACATTAACACACTGTTATGCAGCGTGGTAAAATTATATTATAAACACAATACATAAAATATCTGGTTTATTATTTAGAAAATTGGACATAAAGCTGTCCAGATTTTTGGACAGATTTTTAAGCAATTTGAGCTCAAATTTAGGTGGGACCCACATCATGATAATTGTGAGACCATATATGAATGCGTTTTCCTCCACAAAGAGATTAACGTAGTATATTAACATGTCCAATTCCATTAAGTTATGAATGATAAATATAACCCCAAAGTGACTCATAAATTGGGTATGTTTTAACTTATGTCCCACATTGGAAGAGTAGTGGAAAAATAATGAGTTAATAAAACCCCAATGATGGACTAAGGCTTGGATGCCTTGGCGTATACCAACTCTTCGAAGGGGAGATGGCCTACACTATACATGTCTTGGGCTTGGTCCAAAACCCCACACGCGCGCACCGTCCGATCGGCTCGGTTTGGGCTTGTCTCTTAAATTTTTGGGTCGAATTTAATTAACTTTCTGGGATTTAATTTAATTAATTAATTACGAAATTAATTAATGCCAATAGTCAGCAGTTTAATTGATAGTTAAAAATGGTTTAACAGTTTTGACTGTTCCCAATAGTCAAAACCATTGCTATAAATAAACATAATTCCCTCCAATTTTAATTGCTGAAAAAATTTCCCCTCCTTAAAATTTTAAAAATGCTACTGCATTATTTCCTTCATCCAGAAAATTATCTTCCTCATTTTTGCATATCATATTACTGTTCTAGTTGAGTATAAAAACACAGACTTGTGTTCGTTGGAATTAATTATTGTTGTGCTACATAATTAATTCGAAAAATACGTTCTATCTTGGGAGGCAATTATTCAACAACCTTGAAACACATTGGAGAGAATAAATTTGCCTTAAGGAGACTGTTTTACAGGGCTCGGATTTATCTTTTCTATTTCTAGTATATGTTTCTGCAAAACCAAGTAAGTCTTATTCAAAAAATAAAAAAATTATTTATAATTTTTTTTGGGAAATCCGGTTCTATAAGATTTTTAATCTTAAAATTTTAATTCTGGTTTGTACGGATTTTTTTTTAATATTAAAAACAGTTTGACACATATTTTTTTCTAAAATTAGACTAGTAAAAATTAGTGTTTAATGTTTTAATTTATTTCTGTGATATAGAATTCAGAATATTATGTAGAATATTTTACCTTAGTTCCGTGTTTTATAATTTAGAATTCTTTATAAAATTCGTGTAGTCATAATTATAATTTGAGAAAATTGGTGTACAAAATTTTGCATTACGTTTTGATAAATTCATTACAAATGAATAATATCATTAATAAAAAATCCATTTTTGTAACAAAAATTGAATCACAAAGTACGAACACAGCCCCACCAACCATGAATGTGACACATGCGGATATTGCTGCCCTCGTGAACATGTCACGGGGGAGAAATCGAAAAAAAAATTCGGGGCCGATTTCAAATGATGGCAAGTACATATATACTTTTATTTCCCAACCTTCCAATTGACAAGGTTTGTTTATGAGGATTGTCCCCCTTTGCAAGAGGGAGATGAAACAGAAAAAATTGCTACCGTGGAAGCATGGAAACATTCTGACTTTCAATGGTCGAACTACATCTTGACGTACTTGGATAAGACGTTGTACCATGTGTATAGCACCATGAGAACTGCTAAGGAATTATGGAATTCTTTGGAGAAGAAGTACAAAACTGAAGATACGGGTATGAAGAAATTCATCGTGGGCCATTTTTTAGACTTAAAAATGGTTGACTCCAAGCCGATTATTACAAAATTTCAAGAACTCCAGGTTATTCTTCATGACATTCATGTTGAAGGAATGTCAGTCAGTAACACTTTTCAAGTGGTGGAAATAATTAAAAAGTTACCTCCATCTTGGAACTTGTTCAAAAATTATCTTAAGCCCAAACTCAAGAAGATGAATGTTGAAGAATTGGTAGCGCGACTGCGGATTAAAGAAGAAAACCGTGAATCTCAAAAGAAAAGTGGTAAGAACATCCTGGAGTCCAAGGCTCATGTGGTTGAAGGTCCTAAATCCAAACGTAAACGTGACGGGGAAGGCACATTTAAAGAAAGAAAGAATTTCAAAGGCAAATGCTATAATTGCGGCAAGCCAGGACACCGCTCAAGCGAATGTCACAAACAAAAGAACGCTGAAAAGAACAATGCTCAAGCAAATGTGACGGAGGGTGAAAACATTTTCGATGGTATTGCAAACATACTTTTTTTTGCTGTTGTCTTTGAATGCAATTTGGTAGGAAATACCAATGAATGGTGGGTGGACACTGGGGCTACACGACACATTTGTGCAAACAAATGGATGTTTACTACTTCTAAGGCTTTGAAAAATGAGGAGACCCTCTTTATGGGGAACTCTTAGAGTTCTAAAGTCATGGGACAAGGAAAGATTATTCTAAAGATGACTTCGGTAAAGGAGCTTACTCTTAACAATATGCTGCACGTGCTTGACATCCGTAAAAATCTAATTTTCGGATCGCTTTTAAGCAATAATGGGTTTAAGCTTGTGTTTGTTTCTGATAAGTTTGTGTTGTCCAAAAATGATGTGTATGTGGGAAAGGGTTACCTGTCTGAGGGGCTCTTTAAAATGAATGTAATGACATTGATGCCAAAGGCATCCTCAATGAGTGAAATTTCTAGTTCTACTTACTTGATTGAGCCATCTAATATTTGGCGTGCTAGATTAGGACATGTTAATTTTGATACCTTGCATAGATTAATTAACTTGAAAATTTTGCCAAAATTTAATATTGATAAAAATCATAAATGCGATATTTGTGTGGAATTAAAAGTAGCGAGATTACCTTTTCATTATATAGAAAGGATCACTGAACCACTAGATTTAATTCACATGGATATTTGTGGTTTAAAATTTGTACAAACTAGAAGTGGAAAAAGTATTTTATTACTTTTATTGACGATTGCACAAAATATTGCTATGTATATTTATTACATAGTAAAGATGAGGCTATTGATGAATTTAAACAATACAAGAATGAAGTTGAGAATCAATTAAGCAAAAAGATAAAAGGCTATAAGGAGGTGAATATGAATCTCCTTTTGAGGAATTTTGTTCCGAACATGGAATTATCCATCAAACCACCTCTCATTATTCTCCTCAATCGAATGGTATTGTTGAACGAAAAAACCGTACATTGAAGGAGATGATGAACTCTATGTTGATAAGTTCAGGAGCTCCCCAGAACTTGTAGGGGGAAGCCTTATTATCCGCTAATTACATTCTCAACAAAGTCCCACACAAGAAAACTCACAAGACACCTTATGAGTTATGGAAAGTCAAAGACCTGTAACAACCCAGGTTTTTGAGCGGCTATTTTATATTATTTTGCCCGATGGGCAAATTCTATAAAAAAAGGGAAGTTGGAGTAAATATTGTTTCCCATGATATCAAGGGATAATATTTACTATGTTTTTTCTATTTACCGTATGAGAAGGTAAATGACATTATATTGTGATATGTTGCGTCGTTATATGTAAAACGACGGTTAAGGTTCATATTTAAATTGTGGTATAATTAATGAAATAAAATAAAAATTGGAACATAAAATTTGTTCACATTTTCTCGAATACCAAAATAGGGGGTGCGGATGTTTTTAGAATAGTCGAGATAGTCGAAATAAGTGTCACGTTGTATTTTGGAGTTTCGGGCACTTTTAACGCATTTTGACTCAATTAAGTTGTTACGAGTCATTTTAATGGTGTATTAGAAATTAAAAGAGGGCATTTTTGTTTTAAGATCTGTTTAAGTCCCCCACCCCTTTTTCTTCCTTCTTTTGTGAGAAAAGCCAAAGGAGAGAGATAGAGAAGAGAGAGTTGGGAGAAAATGGGAGAAAAGAGAGAAAATGGAGATTTGGGCCGAATTTTCGTTGCTACCGGAGGTGGACCAGAGACTACGAACCTCGAGGCAAGTTTCTTACTTGCTAGATGTTGATTTAATGTGATAAATTGCATGTATAGTTAAGTTTTGGAGATTTAAACCATTAATGGGTATTTGTTGATTTTGATGATTAATCCCTTAAACCTTAGTTTTAATTTGATTTGAGGATAAATTATTAGTTGTTAATGGTGTAGGAATGATTTGGGTTAAATTGTTGTTGTTGATGTTGGGAAAAATAAAAAATTGAAGGTTTTGGGATTCTAGGGTTTATACAACCCGTAACCCAAACTGGATAAAATTTCAGGACCGAATCGATTCGGCCCTAGGGGAGAATCGATTAGAATAAGGGGTAGGCTACAGGTCTGGCCGATCGAATCGATTCGGGTTAAAACCGAATCGATTCGAACAATTGCAGGAAGTCATTTTGCTCACCGAATCAATTCGGCTGTTCAGCGAATCGATTCAGCCCAAGGGGCGAATCGATTCGGTTCCCCTGTTTTTGTGAGATTTTTCTTAGTTTGATTTTTTTAGCCTTTTTCTTTTAGGTTCGAGTTTAGGAACCTTCCTTTGGGAAGTAATTAAGAGTCCTAGAGGGTGGTTTTGGGTAGACTAATGCCCTAGGATTAAATGGGATGTTTAGGCTTACCCCGAGGGCTAGTTGCGTAGGTTAATATCCGTATGAAATAGGGGATTAACCGAAAGATAAAGTTTGAGATTTATGGTACTTCGGGTCTTAACCATTAATAAAATATGACACTAAGAATAAGAAAAACATATGATAATATGTGGTATTAATGAGTAAGTACAAATGATTTTGAGAATGCAAAAGTGGAAGTTTTCAAAAGGCAAAAGTAATGATTTTCATAAGTGTTAACTTATGGTTACACACCTCCCTAAATCACTATCATAAGGGAAGTTGCGTGCATGTGGTGAAGCCCCCTGACTAATGAACGCAGGGTGGATATAGTCCCTAGGCCATATGGGCATTTATTATACTGCGCTGGTTAGGAGATTCTGGGTGTGGTCTTGACTTTCCCGCAGGCAATATGGCCGCTTCCCGACGTTGGTAGGTTCCCAGGTTGTCTTGTATAGATAGGCCCTGGAAGATGATAGCCATTTAGGGGCACGTCCAGTGGGGAAACCCGAAGGGAC
Organism: Sambucus nigra; assembly: GCA_949130495.1. Lineage (NCBI taxonomy): Eukaryota > Viridiplantae > Streptophyta > Magnoliopsida > Dipsacales > Adoxaceae > Sambucus > Sambucus nigra. The sequence continues at coordinate 724,694,892 of OX422210.1, forward strand.
GGTCTTAGATTGTTAAAGCAATTCATGATAATGAATTGGCTTTAATTACATTTCCTGGATAGAAAAAAGGAAATGGGGTATATGGTACAAAAGTATTTTTATGCTAATAAAAATGACTTTTGATTTACACTTCCTGGATGGAAGAAAGGAAGTGGGATTTTATGAATAAGGTTAAAGCACTTTTATGTTAATAAAACTTGCTTTAAAAATGTATTTCTCCTGGAAGGAGGAAAGGAAATAAAGCGGTAAATAAATTGTGTAAAATGAGATATTGGTAAACATTTGATAAAATGTTGTACCATTTATGTATATTCCTAAGAAAGAAATAGGAACTATACATAATGAGTTATGAATTTGACATAGTAAACATTTGATAAAATGTTGTACCATTTATATATATTCCTAAAGAAAGGAATGGGAATGATGATTTAGATGGTGAATGGATTTACTTATATTTTCATGAGTAGTTCTAGATGATATGCACACACTTACATACATATTAATTTAGTGCTTAGGGTCTAATGGATCTCAACGATCAACCTTGCCTAAGTAGTAGTGTATCGGGGGGGGGGGGGGGGTTCCTTGTTTGGATTTCGCTCTGCGAGACACCCCACGCACGAATAGGGCATAGTGTTGAGACTGGGGAGAAGTTAGCCCTTAGTACTTTGGGTTAACTAGATCATTAATGGATATTGCGCGAGGTTTATTTTAGACTGAGAGGTGAGAAATGTATTGTTAATTGCGAGATAATTACGCACTTAACTGTCATGCATTTTAGTCACATGGGAATCATATCAACCCGGGCCCTGACCCGTTTATATTTCTTGTTTTTGCATATATTACTTGCCGTACAGGTGCTCTACCGCATGGACACCCGTATTTACATTTCCATTCCGGTTGTCAAGGAGCTACAACACATTGCAGATGTTGTAGGTTATTTGTATTAGACACTTCTTTCATTGTGCTCTAGTTATGTTCAGTTTATTTATTTGGGCGTGTTGCCCCAGTGTTGCACTCATTTATTATATTGTAAATATTGAAATGTGATATTCAGTGTAATTATTTGTATTGGTCTGTTCACCGATAGCTTATTCGGTGATTATTTATGATATTTGTCGTTCTTCATTATAAATTTTTGATATCCACCATTTTTACAAATGTGATTGTCCAAGTGTTTTTCTTTTACTTACTAAATTTTTTAATTGACAATCCGTTTTCTAAAATGATTGGTGGTTATCTTGTACTATTATTTTAATCGACAGTGATGCTAAGAATGGACCATCTATGATTTCTGTGATTATTAGAGTATTGGGCTGGCCACCTATTATTTTAGTAGGCGGGTTGTTTGCTATAAATATTACGAGTGTGGGGGTGCTTTGCCAAAGTGATGGTTCCTAAACCTAAAAAGGTAAAAATAGAACCAAAAACCGTTGACTGTGTGTTCATCGATTATGCTATGAATAGCAGTGCATATCATTTCTTACTTTATAAATCTGAGATTTTGGATATTCATGTAAATATGGTTATTGAATCGAGGGAAGCTTTATTTTTTGAAAATGAATTTTCATATAACATGACCCGAGAATCTGGTACTTCTAAGAGGACAAATCAAGCTACTACAAATGGTACTCATTAACCTATTGAATCAATAAAGGATGAACCAAGACGTAGTAAAAGGGCAAGGACCACGACTTCCTTCAGTCTGAATTTTCTAACATATTTGCTTGAAAATAAACCTCAATCATTCAAAGAAGCGATATCCTCACCCGATGCTTCTAATTTGAAAGAAGAAATTAATAGCGAAATTGAATCCATTTTGCAAAATCACATGTGGGAACTAGTGGATCTTCCACCAGGTTCAAAACAACTAGCTTATAAATGGATCTATAAAAAGAAATCAAAGGCCGATGGATCAATTGATAAATATAAAGCTAGACTTGTAGCTAAAGGCTATAGGCAAAAGGAAGGGTTGGATTACTTCGACACATATTCACCGGTAATGAGAATTACGTCCATTCGAATGTTAATAGACATAGCCGCTATTAATGTACTTTAAATACATCAAATGGACGTCAAAACTTCTTTCTTAAATGATGAACTAGTCGAGGAAATCTATATCGAGCAACCTGAAGGGTTCAAGTCTCTTGAACAAGAAGGAAAAGTATGTAAACTTATGAAATCACTTTATGGATTAAAACAAGCACCTAAGCAATGGCATGAAAAATTCAATAATGCAGTTTTATCAAATGGTTTCAAAATTAATGAGTGCGGTAAATGTTTTTACTTTAAAAGCATTAGAAATGAATATGTTATTGTATGCCTCTATGTTGATGATATGCTAATCAGGGGTAGTAAGCTAGAAATTGTCAAAACTACAAAACATATGTTGAGTAGTTGATTTGACATGAAAGATTTAGGCATCACCGATGTTATATTAGGAATTAAAATTTCTAAAACATCGGAAGGACTTATACTATCTCAATCTCATTACATAGAGAAAGTATTAGAAAAATTTAAAAATAATGATATTAGCCCTACCAAGACACCCGTAGATGTAAATTTACATCTCACAAGAAATAATGGTGAAAGCATATCTCAACTAGAATACTCTCGTATTATTGGCAGTTTAATGTATATCATGAACTGTACACGACCGGACATAGCATACTCAATAAGTAAGCTAAATAGATTTACGAGTAATCCAGGGAGAGATCACTGGAAGGTAATATCAAAAGTTTTGGGTTATTTAAAATACACTCAAAACTGTGGACTGTACTATTCGAGATATCCAGCTATTCTTGAAGGACCTTGCGATGCAAATTGGATATTCGATACAAAAGACTCTAAGTCTACAAGTGGGTATGTGTTTACACTTGGAGGTGCAAGCGTATCTTAGAAATCCTCAAAACAAACGTGCATTACTATATCGACAATGCAATCTGAATTCATTGCACTAGACAAAGCTGGAGAAGAAGCTGAATGGCTTCAAAACTTCTTAGAGGATGTTCCAAATTGGTTAAAACCTGTGCCCGTAATATGTATACATTGTGATAGTCCATCGGTAATTGGAAGGGCACAAAACCACATGTATAACGGAAAGTCACAACATATTCATCGTAGATATAATATTGTTAAACAACTTCTCTAAACAGGAAATGTCTCAATTGAGTGTGTAAAGTCAATGGATAATATATCAGATCCACTAACGAAAGGTTTAAACTAAGAGCAAGTTGGAAAATTATCAAGAGGAATGGGTCTAAAGCCTATAGATAAATAAGAAACAATATAGTAGCAACCTGACTTAGCTGACTGGAGATCCCAAGATCTAAGTTCAATGAAAAAACTGAACTACATTATATTCAGTAAGCACTGGGGGATATTTCCTATACATTCCAAAGACGAGACAGTGCACATCAATCGCGAAAGCAGGATACGTTATGCTTTTAATGACATCGATATCTTAGTATGTCTAAGAGGGGTATTGCAAGATACTCTTTATGGAAGTTACATACGTGAGTAAGAAGGGGACCATTTATATAAGAATAGTGAAAGGAAAATTATCTTAAATACTCACGGAACCAAGTGGTGTTCATGGCCAAAATGAACACAAACGTGAGAACCAACTGTGTTGAAGAATTATTGTTATCTAGGTTTACAAAAATGGTTGACGATTTAAAACGTAAAGTCTACTGATTAACCAAGTAAATCCGATGGTATATTACTAAGGAAAGTTCAAATCCACTAGGCTACTTCTCCCGATGCAATAAATCTTCAGTTTTACTCAACCTGTGTCTGCATCTGCATCTGTTGTGTTTCTATTTATAGCGATATATCATTCATGTGGGGGATTGTTGGGGAAATTGGACATAAATATGTTCAGATTTTTTGACAGAGTTTTGAGCAACTTTGAGCTCAAATCTCAGTGGGACCCACACCATGATAATTATGGGACCATATACGAACGCATTCTCCTTCGCAAGGAGATTAACGTAGTATATTCACATATCCAATTCCATTAAGTTATGAATGATAAATATGTCCCCAAAGTGATCATAAAGCAATGAAAGTTAATGAATTGGGTATGTTTTAACTCTTATCCCACATTGGAAGAGTAGTGGAAAAATGATGAGTTAATAAAACTCCAATGATGGACTAAAGGCTTGGATGCCTTAGGGAATTCCAACTATTTGAAAGGGAGATGACCTACACTATGCATGTGTTGGGATTGGGCCAAAAGCCCACACGCGCCAAGCGAGTCGTCCGTTTGGCTTGAATTGGCTCTGTTCAAGCTTGGGCTTGGGCTTATAGAAATCTCTTAAATTTTTGGGCCGAATTTAATTAACTTTCCTAGCTTTAATTTAATAAATTAAGTATGAAATTAATTAATGCCAACAATCAACAGTTAATTAAACCAAAATTAATTGTTAGTTTACAGTTAAAAATGGTTTAACAGTTTTGATTGTTCCCAACAATCGAAACCCTTGCTATAAATAAACATAATTTCCTCTAGTTTTAATTTCTGAAAAAAAATTCCCTCCAGAAAATTTCAAAAATGCTATTACATTAATTCCTTCATCCAGAAAATTATTTTCCTCATTTCTGCATATTATATTACTGTTCCAGTTGAGTATAAAAATACAGACTTGTGTTCATTGGAATTAATTATTTTTGTGCTACATAATTAATTCAAAAAATGTATTTTATCTTGGGAGGCAATTATTCAAAAATCTTGAAGCACATTGGATGGAGTAAATTTGCCTTAAGGAGACTGTTCTATAGGGCTTAAATTTATCTTTTCTATTTCTAGTATTTATTTCTACAAAACCAAATAAATCTCATTTTTCTGTAATTATATTTTATTTCTGTAATTATTATTTAAAATTATTTACTATTATATTAATTAAATAGTAGACATAACATTTATGAATACTAAATCATTGACATTGAAAGCGCTTTTGTGATAGTTATAATAATATTAGGGTTAAGGTTTAAAGAGTGATGGGTTCTGATGGCGAATCAAACGAAGGCATGGGTGGTGGTGAAGAGGTAAACGAATATTCAATGTTCCAACGGTTCAAAATTCTCAGTACGGTTATACCTGGGATCGACAGTTAAATCTTTTAGAGCTCTGCTGGCGCTGATCAACAGAGACTCATTTACAAGGTCCAAATCTTTTATATGTTTGGTTAAATTTGTGGAATTGTGTGTGTAATGTGCGTGTGCAGTCTCCACTGCGTGTAAAAATTTATGCGTGGGAAATTCTGTGCAATGTGTTTGTGTAAAGCTCTACGTGCAACATGTGTGTGTGGATTTATCTATGTCATCAATTCCATAAAATTAATGGATGAAAAATTCATCATCTCTCAAACAATAAACATAGTGAAAGATATTAGCTACAATAAATCTTTCAAAGCAATGGTACTTGATTTCCTACAGAACTTATTCCCCTTGAATAAAGGAGTTAAGAAGATCAAAGTAATTAAAGCTATTCATTGGCTGAAACCTACTCAAAATAATGTGAAATTAAAGTTATTCCTTGAATGAAGGAGTTCAAAACTTGTGATTACTAGAAAGTGCTAAAGCATCGTATAGTTGGTAGGGTATTTGCATAAAGTAAAAAATAATGCCATTTTCAATAAGAAATTACTTACATTGAGTCTGTTGAACGCTTTTGTCTTATTAACTTCAATGAGGTCTTTCCATTTGGTTGGGATTGGGATTAGGTTACAAATGATAATCCCGAGTTCATTTGATAATTTAGCGGATTGGTCTTTGTCAAGTGGACTGTTTTTCTCCTTCAATATCTCAATGCGCACCTTTTGCCCAGTACCTTTGATCATCTTCTGAAGCCCCTTACCACGTGTAGTCCAAAGAATTTTTTTTGTTATGGTAGAATCTGAATTCGAAACTTTAAAAGCAAATAAACAATATTAGCAGCAAATGAACAATACTAAGAAACATTTGAAAAATAGTTTTTGTACCTGCATGGCTCGTGTAGGTTCCAAGACTAGTTTGTTGTGTTGATGGCGAGATATTTACAGATTCTACATCCATTACGTGTTCAGTCGTGGGTGCCATGGGAGCTATGGGATCCGTGGGTGATGTGGGTTCCGTGGGAAGTCGGGGCTGTCGGGGGAGCCTCCTTCATACTATTTGACCGAAGACATCTTCCTGGTGCCATACTGAAAAAGAACATCAAATCTCACATTAATGTAATTTAAACAAGTTAGAGAATATAGTATATACTAGTTGTAAACTCACTCGATGAACAATTTCACAAATTTAACCAAACATATAGTTCAATTTAACGAATTCAGTATATAGTCAGGGTGATTGATACAACATTAACAGAAAATAAGTATATTGAAGGCTAAGCTAAAGACAGTTAAACAATATATTAAAGTCTAGAATCTCAATGTCTATGGTAACATTCACGATAGAGTAGACAAAGCCGCAACTGATATAGGAACAGTTCAACAGGAAATTAACTATTTGGACAACTTAGCTGGCAATTTTTGACACGATAACCCGTTTATGGTAATAACCCGAACATGACCCGAATATGACACGATTATCTTGTATAGATTTAAGAGTAACCAAAACTTATACTTGAATAAGAATCAACACGACCCGAAAATGACACGACTAACCCGAATTGCCACCCCTAAACTTAACTGATAGAGATGATAAATAGATGAATGGACAAAGTAATGAAAGTAATAAAACTAAATTCTATCAACATGTTCAAATGGTATACTATGCATGAAACAAAAACAATCCGGTATAATAAAATCGAAGAAAATAGTTTCCATTAACAAATTCAATCTATATCACTATCATCATCCTCGACCACTACGAGTTCTTTCATATTTTCATAATATTCATCAAGTATTTCGTCTTCATTATCGACGTCATTATGAGAAACAATGTCTTCTTCCGATAGTACTCCTTTGTCTATATATACAATTCTAGCATCAATAGTGTCTGCCTCTACATCATTTCTCCATAATTGGCCAACATCAACTCTTATAATCTCAAAAGCCTCTGATGAAATATTTTCCTGGTATACAAAATCGTTTGTTTTTTATACATCTGTGTCCATTTCTTCCACACCAAGATCATACAAGTGTCTATGCTAGAATTCTTAAATAACTTGCCAATTTTTTCCCAATTTTGTGTCATTGAGATAAAACACTTGTTTGGCTTGAATGGCTAGCACATAAGGATCACTCCTGTACCACCTACCATTAACATTGATGCTTATAAAGTGATCATCGATTTATATTCCTGATTTTTTCTTTTTATCAGCTTCAAACCAGTCACACTAAAAAAGAGGACTCGACTTCCTTTGATATACTCTAACTCAATAATATTGTTCAATACGCCATAAAAGTTAATATCTTCGTCATTATGATCTTCTTGAACAACAAAATCGTTGTTTTGACTTCTCCTATGATTGTCACGGTATTTAGTGTGAAATCTAACTCCGTTTACTATGCAACTTTTATACTTGTTCGCCCGTATGTCACGACCACATGCTAATGCATATAGTTGTTCGATACATTTTGGAGACTTCTGGCCCTATAAAATTTTCATCTATTAAGGACAAAATTTAAATGATATAAGTTAAATCAATTATATTGCTTAAAAATAATTAAATTTATAGATCAATATTATGTTATGATAACTTTGCTTAAACTTACACGTTCTTCAAACCAGATAGGGAATTCTTTCGATTTCTCTCTTCTGAATTCAAAGGGCTTTCTTTCTTCATCTCCTTCATATGATCACTAACAATGTTAATAATTATAACGATAAGCTTCGTAGCAGTTGAAAAATTAATACTTATCAAGATTGCTTCCTAGTTATTAACTTACTCTCTGTATAAATCCTTTCTCGCAATTATTCAATGTATACCACCGCATCATTTCCATCTTAGTCACTATGAGAAAGTCATAAGTACATGCTCCAAAAGGGCATAACTTTTGAGAGAATATATCCAATCCCTCCTCTTGCGCCTCCCAGTCGTAATTTCTTTTCGGGTGGTCAAGCTTAGTTTCAATCCCGTCAAAGTACATTGAGTAAAATGTCAAACATTCATTAACGATGTAGCTTCCGCTATAGAACCTTCCGATCGAGCTTTATTATGCACCACTATAACAAAAAGGCTAAATTGTCACCTTTGAGCTGACCAACCTTGTCACGATCATTGAAAAAACGTAATTTTTATCATGGTCATTGATCGTGACAATCCGTGATAACGGTTTGTCACGACCAATGACCGTGACAAGTATAATTGTCACGGATTTATCAGGGTCAATGACCGTGATAACTTTAAAGAATTGTCACGGTCAAAGACCTTTATAGGTCCATGACAACTCCTATGATTAAAACCCTAGGCATGTCTTTTTTCCCACCATTTCCTATCCCTCCATTTTCTCTCTCTTCTAGGTCGAGCACCGGTTCTCTCTCTCTATCTGTCTACTTTCAGGTCATTCTCTCTCTCTCTTTCTCTCTCTTTATTTTTTGCATGTGTGTGTGTGCAGGTGTGTGTGTGTGTGTGTGTGTGTATGTGTATGGGGGTGGGGGGTGCCAGGGGCAGTGGTGGGGTGGGGGGAGTGGTGGGGCAGTGGGGGTGAGGGTAGGTGTGTGTGTGTGTGGTAGTGGTGGGCAGGGGGGCAACGGGGGTAGGTGTGTGTGTGTATATGTTTCTTAATATTGAATTGCATTAGAATTGATATTGATATTGAAAAATTTATATTGAATTGAATTGAGTTGGACAAGTTGGACCTGTCAGAGTATTATTGCTCAGTTAGCAGAACACTGTGTCCATATTTCGAAAATGTTTGGTAATTATTAATTTTTTAATTGGAACATAGAGTAACCATTAAATAGGTAAACACTTCTATAATTTTATCTCCATCTTTCCAAATTTACTTATCAGTACTTCATGTTTCCATCACATTTTTTTTCTTTTTAGTTTGTGGGGAATGCTTACTGTTATCCATAACTTTTAATTTTTCCATTTGGAAAATTAAGAGCCCCACTTTCCTTTTTGGAACGACCCAAATTAATATCCCACTTTGAAAATCATTGTATCATAATTCATAATATTTAAGTAAGTTTTAATATTGGATGTCAATTTGATGAACTCAATGTTTTCTTAAAAAATATCATTCAAACCATACTACCAGTACTCTCAATTTGGGATTGAGGTAGTAATGTATTACTGTTGAAATTTGGTATTGATATAAATTGAAATTGAATTTTAATTGGTATTGATATTGGTATAAATTGGTATAAGTTTTAGTTCTTATGCGTACTTTAAATTAAATGAAACATACTTTTAATTACATAATTAAATGAAATCTCTCGAATTGTGATAAGACATAATTAAATGAAACACACTTTAACGTATGCATTCAATAACCCTTAGACCCGTTCGAGAGTCATTACCCCTTGTAATGAGATCTCTTGAATTGTCCCGTTTGGATAGTTTGGGACTGCATAGTTTTTATATAATAATATTCTTAGTGGCTTAGGCTTGTTACTTTTGGGAGAAGTTCTGCAGTCGTATCTTAATGTTCTCTGGGTACATACTAGATGATGTGATGTTAAGTATTATTTCAATTGATAAATTGAAATAGCACTAACACTTGCAAATCTATGTCGTGTACTGGAGAACTATGGGGATACGCTGTCGAATTTTCCTTAAATTGGAACAATGTGCTTGAGTTGTTAAGTATATTACAGAAATATGTAGTTTTGAATGCGATAGGACCAATCACCCTTTAGAGGAGCTGGAGAAAATAGGAATTTGAATGCACGAATAACTTTACATTAAGTCAACTTCTTATACAACACTTGTTTCGGGGGGTGCATGCCTGCATTTATTCTCACTTGAATGCACGACATAACGGTTTTGTAACATTTATAACTAATTTAAATTACATATAGTGCGCATAGATACTAGCCTTCTAATTTAAATTACATAACAGTTATCATTTAACTTTTGTTTATACTAATCCACGAATATATGCTTCTTACCCATAAAGGTGATTGTTTGTAGTAGTTGTGACGGGATATCCTAAATATAAAGAGTGGATGGGTAAGACAAATAAATTAGGGTCTCATAGGTGCTAATGAATTTGTGAAATACGCAAAGAGAAGTCATGATGGTGAAGAGTTTCCATGTACATGTGCTAGGTGTAAGAATGGTAAGGTGTTTGAGCGAGAAACAGTTGAACTACATTTGTTAAGATGGGGTATGCAAGATAGTTATCAAATTTGGGTTTTTCACGGGGAATAGAAAGTTCCTTTTATCCTCGAGCAACCTTCACAACAACCTTCAATTAGTAGGATAAATGTACATAGGGAGGATGGAAATGTAGATCATAATATGCTAGAGGATTTAGTTCATGACACGTATGGAGTTCACGAAGTGGAAGAGAATAAGGTCACTGACGATGTACAAGGTTCAGGTGCTCATGAAGATATCGGGATAAACCTTAACGATGACTACTAAAGTTTGAAATAAGGCGAGACCGCCGTTATACTCTGGCTATGAGAAAGATCAAACAACTTTACATGCCATGGTTGATTTGCATAGTTTAAAGACCTAATATGGTTTTGTATAGCGTGATAGAAATTTTAAATTGGGTGAAGGGCTTGCTACCTAAGCAGAAGACGCTTCCAAACAACTATCCTACTATGAAAAACTGTTTAAAAGGTTTGAGAATGAAGTATAAATCAACTCATGCTTGTGTGTCTGACTGCATACTATACCGAAAGGAGTATAAAAATCTCGATCGGTGTCCGGTATGCAATGAAACTAGATATGTCCAATCTATCGACAATGAAGGCACAAGATCAAAAGTGCCTAAAAAGGTGTTGAAATATTTTTCAGTTGGGCCTAGATTAAAGTGATTTTTCACAGTACCACGAATATCGGAGGCAATCATTTAGCATGCTAGGGCAGAAGCAGGGGAAAATCTCAAGCACCTTCCTATTGATTCTACAGCTTGGAAGAGGATTTATGGGTACAGTACATATTTGTTATTATAGAATTTGAGCATTAATTCAATGTCCATATACATGTTTGTACTACTACTAATAATTTTTGCAGAAAATGACACTATCCGGGCGCAGTAGTAGAGGCGATGAGGGTTGCTCGACCAGTAGGCCCCTCAAATGGTGCAAATTTGGGTTCGTCGTCGAGAATAAGACGACATTATTAGCTAGAGAGCTAGATTTACTTAAGGCGATCGTTGGCCCGGGGTACACTGATTAGAGAGTCGTGCCTATTGACCTCAAGTTAAACATCTGAGGGGCACTACAGGTAGTGTATTTATATTTATATTTATAAGCAACTAACACTTACTTTCTTTTTGCTTTTTATTTGTTTGACAGGAACAATTGAGCCTGCTCCCACATCTCCGCGACTCCACGTTGATTGAGGGATCAATATAAGACGTGAAAGAAGAATTTGCGGGCACAATAATTTATAAAGACCCGAGAGTCCATTCCGAGACTACATGACACTGTCCACCCGAATGAGCCGATCTCATTGACACAGTGGAAATTTTTATCGACAATGAGACTGATGAGCGGAAATTGACATCTCGCCAATCGGGGAGGGACAATTCGGGCGAAAAAGTTGGGCATACACTACTCTAAGGGAACGTTTTACACCGAGGTGGAGCACATGATGGTAAGTTTTTATTTTTCTTTAATTTTAGTTATTCTAATTTAGCATTACTGTGCATTACTTACTAATTCTATATTATTTTATTTCAAGACACGAGGAGTGGCCCTAAGGGTAGGCCACATAGGCCCGACGCCTATGTGGAAATTCAGATGAAAAAGGGCAAGGACAAGGAGGTGACCCCGAGCATCGCAACCACCATTGTAAGTTATAAATGTTTAATTTTTTTAATTACGTTATAATTTTTTTATTTACTTAATTAACTAACCGTGTACTTTTTGTCTTTTCAAGCGAACCTTAAAGAAGTGCATGAGCCGCAGTTTGCTGTCGACAAAGAATCTTTGGCTACAGACGCACTCAGCCAAGTGCTCGGGGATGATCGCAAGGGGTGGACTAGGGGGTGAGCTCACGGGTGGGGAAGTTTAGGATCATCGAAATGGAGACGGAAAACAACGGATTGGCACATAAGGTGGACACCCATGACGATAAGATATTAAGGTTGGAGGCGACGGTCCTAGATATGTACGCCTTTATGAAGCGTCAGTTGGACAAGGGAAACGGAAAGAGGAAGGAGAAGGAGGTAGAGGTAGACAAGGAAGAGGACGATGGCACCACTTCTTCATCGCTGATATGCACGAACTCGACACCATATGATGATCCATTTCCCATCGTGACCCCTGCCGAGCGGCCTATGTCAACAATTGGTTGGTCGAGCGTATTTGTACTCGATATATATTGTGGGGAGCCGATAGCGAGGGGGTTGAAGGATCCGAGCTTCTCCCCGATTATGCTGGTTCATGGACATCCCCTCCAAGATATTGAGGCAAGAGTGCGCGTAATGCCTGTGGTGGAGGGAAATGAGAACTCACCTTTATGGTTGCGCCAATAATGCGGCGTTCAACATATTAAGGGGTGTCTCAATTCATATATCGTGTGACCTTCCTTCTTCCTACGACCTTTTCCTTCTTTATGACAATATTTCTATCTTTTTATTTGGATATTTGGATACTAGATTATATTTGTATTTTTTTGATTTTAGTACATGTTGGTTTGTATATGTATATTTTCCTTTATATTTTATTTGAATATGGATTATATATGCCATGATTTGATATATTATTTCTATTTTATTTGGATATATGCTGTTTAGACAAGTACAATTTTGCTATAATATGTACAAATATACTGCTGGGCAGTGGCAGTGGCCATACTGCCCAGTATTTTTTTTTAATTCTGCCCAGAATTGTCACGGTCAAATACGGTGACAAGTCCATGACAAAGAAACTTGTCATTGGACTTGTCACGATCTTTGCCCGTGGTAATTTTTTTAGTTTTGGCATGGGCTTTGACCATGACAAAACTTGTCAAGGTAAAAGACTATGATAGGACCGTGATAAGTCTATTAAACTTGTCACAGTCTTTGACCATGACATGTCTGGGACAAAGACAGTTGTCACCCCAAGACTTGTCACGGTCAAAGACCGCGACAAGTTAGCTATTTTGGTGTAGTGCCCGTAACCATTTAATATTACCAAATACCTATTAACATTTACAATGATAAAAATTACTTCATGTTAAATCTATAAACTATGGGTAAAAAATAAGTATTTTGACTTAAGCCCAACTTTTTAATGTCTTATTTGACTTTAAAAGTGGGGGCTATGTCGAAATAAACCTAAAAATATGACAATGAGTATATTGACATACCTTTTAATAGGATACATCCACCTATATTGCACCGGTCCTCCAAGCATAGCCTCTCGCGACAGATGAATAGCTAAGTGGACCATTATATAAAAAAAGCCGGTGGATAAATCATTTCTAGTTTGCACAAAATCACGACAATGTCTTTCTCCCACCTCTTTATTTCTTCTACATCCAGTGTTTTACTACACAAATCTTTGAAAAAATTCCCCAACTCAGCTATTGCACTGTATACTTCCTTGCGCAAATATCCACAAGTCCCCAATGGGTAATAATCATTGTAATAGAACATGACAATCGTGGCTTTTCAACCTCGATACCTTACCATAACCAACATTCACACACCGTGAGATATTCAAAGCACATGCATCTAGAAACTTCACTGATTTTAATAACTCACAAAAACCTTGTTTCTCTGACTTACTAAGTGTATAACATGCAGACAACATCATATATGTATCCCCATTCCGCTTCAAATGTTATTCCTTCCTTATCTTCATGTCCTCCAAATCTTGCCACGACTTATATGTGTCTTTTTTTCCCCTTAGTATTTAATAAAGTTCCTAACACACTATCACAAATATTTTTTTCAATATGCATTACATCAAGGTTATGTCGAAGTTTTAATGTTTTACAATATGGTAATTAAAAAAAATAGTTTTTCTTATCCAATTTATCTCTTCAGGTGTACGTTTCATCTTTTTATTACCCGAATGTTTCCCCGGTATATAATCATTGACTTGATTCAATTGTCGCAACAAATCATCCCCATTTTGGTCAATGGGCTTCAATCGGAGCTGTTGCTTACCATTAATTTTTTTTACTTTTCCTCTATATATGGTTGGGATCTAGATATCGACGCTAGTCCATATAACATATCTTACTTCTTATTCCTTTTGAATAAGTATCTTTGTTACACATTAGACAAGCAATATAACCCTTAGTTCTCCAACCAGACAAATTACCATATGCCGAAAAGCCATTTATAGTCCACAAAACTGTCGCATGCATCTGAAAATTCATTTTGGTGGATGCATCATATATTTTTACACCAACTTCCCATAACTTATTCAACTCATCAATTAATGGTGGTAAATACACATCCATATCCTTACCTGGTGCCAAAGGTCGTGGAATAAGTAACGATATCATAAGAAATGATTATTTTATACATAACCAAGGTGGTAAGTTATATGGCATAAGTATGACTGGACACATGCTATATGAGTTGTGCATGCTACCAACAACCACTTATTAAGCCAAGCCTTGCATTACGAGGGTCTTCAAAAAACCACTCGTGTTTCGCATCAAAATCCTTCCATGCACTAGAATCTGTAGGATGTCTCAATACATTATCGTTGACATGTTTTTCTTTATGCCACTTCATATCATCAGCCATTATTCTCGACATAAACAGTCTTTGGAGTCTTGGATTTAGTGGAAAGTAATGAAGTATTTTGTGAGGAATACGTTTACCCTTGTCATCATTAAGCTTCCATCTTGACTCTCCACACATTAGACACTCATGTTTATTTTCAAGATCCTTCCATAATAAACAACAATCATTTTTGCATGTATGAATTGATACATGTCCTAATCCCAAGCCACGCAGCATGCTTCTTGCCTTATAATCTGACTTTGGAAGCATCTTACCATAGGGGAAATCTTCCTTCAATAGTTCAAGCAACATTTTGAGTGATTTATTACTGCAGTGATTGATCACTTTCAAGTGGAGCAACTTCATGAGAAAAAGACGGTGCAAAGAATTTTGTACAACTAGGATTTAATTCATGATTTGCATGTTTCAATAATTTGTTAAAATTGGTCTCATCCCCGGCACCAACTTATCTAGGAGTATTACCAGTTTCAGACGCTTCAGCTCGACCAGCATCAAAGGAAAACCCTTTATGCATGTCTTCCAACACTTCTTACATCACGTCCCCTTCTTCATTTTCATTATATCCAACCATCGATGTCATTATTGTCATCATTAACATCATCATGAATTATATCATTAGAATATTCCTCGTGACATTTCCATTGCGTATAGGTGGTACAAGTACCTTTTAAGAAAAGATGATATTCCACTTCATCAATATTTCTAAGATCGATGTTAAGATAATTAAAACATGGGCACCTAATGTAACTGTCGAGTCCCATATGATACTTCGTAAATCGAATGAATGATCTAACACCCAAGAAATACTTTTCATAAAAACTATTTATTTCTTACATCCAAATCTTATCCATCTAATTGACATGAAAAATCAAACTCATTAAAATGTTAGTTTATTGTTTCATATAATATTTTGTAGTCGAAGATTCTAGAGCATAAGACATAATATGTTTATTCATAACCACTAATCAATATCTATAAAACTAGAGGATATAGGGCAACCCTCAAGTCAAAACACAACATTTCTAATTAGGTTCCAACTATATATACCTAAGTCCCCTAATCAATGAAAACAAGCACACAACATTGAAAATTAAATAGGGGTTTTCGTTGATCTTACTAAATTCTTCCAACATATTTGTACTACCTATTGGCAGGCGCATTATATATGCGATGAGTAGCAAGTTAAGAAGTAGAAAAAATGAGTTAAAATAAGTGGGATCTAGTAATATACTAAATAAGGTAGTAGTAAATACCTTGAAATCATAATCCATAATTCGAAGGGTACAACAAGTCATTGGAACAAATAAATTACATATTATTGTTATAACATAGGTCCTAACAATGGTTTAGTATAGTAATTTATATAATTAAGTAAACTAAGAATGTTTATTATATAGAACTTAGACAATAGACACGAAAATGAGGAAAGTTCTTATTTTGCAAAAAGTATTAAATGTATTACAAATGTTTTGTAAAAACAATAACATGTATTATAATTTGCGATGTCAAAATAACTGGTGGTAGCATAATAGAAGCATATAACTACAAATGTAAGTAATCAAAATCATTTTGACTCTATAATATATTAATATTTTACAATAATTTTTTCTAAAAGCATGGCTCTAAACGTATGGGAATGTACAATATTATGTTGATAGATTTAAAAAAGAAACTTTGACTATATAAATTTTAATAACAAGGTCAAAATTCATGTGTAATCACCAGAGAGGATTTAAATTCATGTTATGCTTTAATATTTATCCGAATTATAATTTTTTTCCCAAATCATAATTTTCACTTGCGCTCGCTTTTTCTCCTACATTTAAGGTTTCAATTCTATGAAGTTATTCTAATGTTAATAGTTATGGAGTTTTAGGTGAATTCCTTCACTATGATAATTACTTGTTGACAACTTTTTTGTTATTATGATCGTGTTTTATTGGATTTTTGGGCATAATTTTGAGGAAACTTAATGTTTGCAAATTTCATCCCTAAAAACTCTCACAAGACAACACTCGTCCACTAGGGCAACCTAGAGATTTAATAGCTTATTGCATTCGCTAAATACAATTGTATGCCCAAAAAAGTGGCATATATATTTTATGCTTATCTATTTTTTATTATCTCTTTGTTGGGATGGTTTTAGTTTTGTTTCATCACTAGGAACTAACAATGTCTAAGTTAGGGGGTGTGATAAGTCATGAATATTGTATATTAGTAACCTTTATTCTTATGCATTATAGTATAATTGGTCCCTTATGTCCTTCTTTTATGCTTATATATATATATATATATATATATATATATATATATATATGCTTTGTAAGGTTTATCTGAGTTTTTAAAGGTATTGGAATATTTAACGGAGAAATTGGTTGCATTTCGAGAAAGTTCATTATAAGAGCAACTTCAAGGGAAATTCTGTAATTTCAGACTTCATGTCCTGTCTGATGGAATCAAATGGAAGCTAAGTAGTCGAGTTAGCTTCACATGGACGCTGGCGGCACGTCATTTCCAGTTTGGATGTTGAAGTCATAGCCATTCCTATTCGATGCAACACTTCCTATTTTAAAGAAAAATTCCCAGAAAATAGGGGATCGATTGACCTTCCCTCCCCGATCGACCAATCAATCAAATTTTTCCTTGAGATGAGACCAATACGTATTTTCCACATTGATTGATTGATTGATAAATTGGTTAATCGATCGATCATCTCAATTTTTGTGCAGTTTGGATATCCGTGGGCATATTTTAGATTCATCGAGTGATCATTGTCGATCAATCGATCATCCCATAAATTACATATTTTCGAGTGTTTTGATTTGTTTTCCTCTGTTTATTCATTTCCTATATATATGTAAGTTAGGTTTTATTTGTGTAATTCAATTTTAATCTAGTTTTATCCATTATTTTAGGTTATATTAGTGTATTATTGAGAGCTTCTTTACTTTCTCTCTCCTAGGGTTTGGTTTATAGTTAACTATTCACCATCTTCCTCAATCTATTTAAGCTCTATTTATTTGTTTCTTGCTTTGTTTACCTAGTTTATTGCTTTATTAATTAGTTTTACAACTTTATTTATTTCTTTTTATTAATTTTCATGTCATTTACAATGCTTTCTTGGTAATTAAATTAGGTTGAGATGATTGAAATCACCTTGTATTATTTGGTTGCTATACTATGGATGATGGATTATGATAGTTTTAATGGATTAGGTTGTTTTTGATTTTACGCCTAGAAGATTTAATGGAATATATCATGTATGCGCCATATTTATGACCATCAGTGTATATTCTCCAGGATATTTGTTAATGCCAAAATGAGAGTAAGATTTTATGAAAATTTATGGGTTGACAACTTTAGGTTTCAATATTTGATAAAGTGAGAATTAATCTTGATAATGATTTTCTCCCCGTGTAGCTGTTTATGCTAATTAGTCCAAGGTGAGGGATATTCTTCTCAAACTATAGCTTCTATTCTCTCTATTTAATATAGTTTCAATAATTTCTTGGTGTTAATTGATTTTATAATTCTTATTATCTTTTACACTTTTATTTAGAAGTAATAAATCAATGAAAGTCTAACAATCATTCCCTGTGGACTCAATACCTAGACTAGCCGCTATACTCCATAAGAGTGTAGTCAAAGTTTAGGTTTTTGTATTGTGATGGGAATCTATAGTAATCATTAGTGTATTTACACGACGCTTGGTTTCCCCTTGCATAATGAAAAATACAGACATTTTCCATCAGTTTATCTGTAAGCTTGTAGAGGAAAGAATTGTGTCATTGGGTTAGGTCTCCACTAGTTTGTTTGTAGATATTGTCACCAAACTTCTAGATTCTTCTAGGTATGAGGACCTTAGAAAATCCATTGGGATTTGCAGCACTGAATGAGTTCGGGGCATTTATCTATATTAGGAGGTTAAATCCAATCAAATATCCTAGATCCAATCGAGTCATATGTGCATGTAGAACTCATTGATATGGTTTATTATGTCCGTATCACTATATATTCTATATCATTTTTTCATTCAAACATTGTTATTTATCATGTTATTATTATATTTCCTAGATTATTTGATTTATGATATTATATATCATTAGGTTCTTCCTTTCGTCTATTTGAGACAAGAAGGAGGAGACCTTAGTTTAAGTGCATGCATTGCATTTCTAATTACTCGTCCATTTTTCTTATCTTCGGTTCTTTTGTACGTCATGTGCATGTATTTAAGGGCTTATATGCTTACCATACTCGTGGTGCTTTTGGACACACTATTGATTAATGAGGCTGTACAACATATTAAGTTTATCTCACGGGGACTTAGGAATGGGTAGATATAATGTATAGCATTTTAATCTAGGATATTTATTGGATCTTTTATTATTTTTAGTTTTTATTCATCTAAATTGGCAGATTTTTTTCAAGGACATAATTTACAGTCCTCATATTTTATTTATTTTTCATTTATTATGCAATATGGATAAAACTAGATCTGGGTGTATTTTTGAGTCTTAGAGTTATGAATTTAAAATTTGAAGACAAAGACAAGGCACCGAAACATTGCTTACTAGAGTAAACAATTTTATTTCAAATGAAGGTTTAGTAAGATATTGAATTTTGTAACATTTTGTAAGGACAAATTTTCGAATTGACTCAATTTTTATGTATTGGTTGTATTCCATGTTTAGAAAAAACTTATTTATGTCATAGGTTGTTATGATTTCAATTATTTGTCCTTTAAGATTATGATGTGTGTTTGAAGACCGTAGTGGCCAAGCTAAAGAGACATCGGGAACATATCATGTTTCGTGTTAAGTTTCGTCTTTATCATTTGATGGATCTCTATGAGGTATGAATGCATATATATGAATTTTTTTTTATTTAAGTCGTTTGAACGAGTATCCCTTATCGTTCAAATGAGTTTTCAGCATTCGTTCGAACGATTTCATGTTTTATTCAAACCAGATCTATGTTTTTGTTCAAACGAGCTTCAAACGACTTGTCCCTATGTCACACAAAAAGTTTGTTAGAAGGTCGTTCAAATGAGTTTGCTATTGTCATTCAAACGAGATTCATTTTGGTTCTAATGAGAATGCTACTTTGCTTAAATGACCCATATATTTTCGTTCGAATGAGATTTCTCAAAAAACACGCCACATAGAAATTCGTGTATTCTATAAACACTTAGGTGTGGAATCGATTTTTAAAGAGGGTTTTTGAGAAAGCAAAATTTGGAGTCTCATCTAAAGCCTCCCAGACCCTAGTTTACGCCCATGTTTGAGATCCAAGAATCCTACATCTATATACCTATTTGGGATATCTTCTGTGCTACACCATAGTTGCTTGATCTCATTGTGTGAGTGTTTTGAGAAGTGGAGACCATGTTTTATGTTGTGTGATGACTAATCAGTCCCTGACAATTAGGATCAGTGGTATAGCGAGATGTGGGAAATGCCTGTGTTGTGTGTAGGCCTGTAAATTGAGCCGAATAATTTTGGGTCGAGCTTGAGGCAAACCTTGCAAAGCCCGAATTGGGATCGAAGTCTGAATTTGAATATATAAATAAATAAATAATTTTATATAATATAACATATTTATGTTAATATTATTTAATATAACATATCTATTTTAATATCGTAGGTTTTCACTCTTATTTCTTTATTTTTTTTAATTTAATACATCTCATAATTATATATTTTATTTAATGAAATATCAATTAGATTTTAGTATGTACATTTTCATCATGATAGAAATAGAAAACAAAATACTAAATCAAACTTTAAAAATAAAATTGAAATCGGCCTGCCCAAAATCGGGCCCGATGCTCAAAATATTTTTGAGATGAGTTCGAGCTTAGGTGGCAAAAATTAATTCGGGTTGAGTTCGGGCTTGATCTTGGGTAAGGTAGTTCAGGCCGAGCCTGATGAACCTCAAGCCCGGCTCACTCAGTCCGATTTACAACCTTAGTTGTGTGGCTGTCGGAAGGCATCCAAGAATGGCTGTGAAGAAGGTTATAAAGAATAAGGGAACATATCATGGTTTGAAGGTGACGAGTCTACGAGTAAGTCTAAATTAAACTTGTAAACGTACCTATATCATAGTGGACTTGTGTGGTTTGGTCGTCTGAGGTATTTTTCATCGTGAGTTTTTCTCTTACATCGTCGGGTTGTGATTTATTAATTTTAATCTCTCTTATTCTCTTCTAGATGCACGCTTAGGTAGAGACTAAAATTGGTAAATTATTTAATACAACACTTGGTTTAAATTAGTGCGTATATAAAATTTAAAAAATTAAAATTTAGTGGTGCTTGCATTATATATTTGGTGGTTTAAATTGGTACATTTTTCGAATTGAGAAGGAACACTAAGATATCGTCTATACCCTTATTTTTGTGCACGTTTAGGGTTTAAATGGATTTTAACTAAGAGGAGAGTTTCATTACCCGACCTTCATTATTTGATGGCATATTAGAAGGCATGGATGCGATTTTTCTTGAAATCGATCACCGAGAATTTTTGGAACTCGATTAAGCATGGGTAGACTCCTGCCATCGAAGGTGGCTATCCAAAAGCGTTTAACTCTAAGACAAGGGGTGAAAATAATGCGTCGATTTTTAATTCCAAAGGTGTAAACATTATTTTTTGCATTGTGACCGCTGAAGAGGTTAGAAGTATTATGACTTGCGAGAGCGCGAAGGATGCTTGGGATATTTTACGTCCCACACATGAGAGTATAAATATTGTTAGGGGTTTCAAGTTACAAAATCTAACGGCTAAGTTTGAGATGATTACGATGTTAGATAATGAGTATTTTGATGAGTTCTATGTCTAGTTATCTAATATTGTCAATTCCTCGTTTAACTCAGGTGAGCCTATCCCCGAGCCTAGAATTGTGTGAGAAATCTGAAGTTTATTGCTTGAAAGATTTAATGCCAAATTTATGATCTTGATTCCCTACATCGTGTCGACACTATGAGAGTCCAAGAAATTGTAGGTTACCTTAAAATCTAAAAGATGAACATGTGTCCTCCAAAGAAAATAGATAAAAAAAAAGAGATAAGGGTATTGCCTTAAAAGCTTAAAATGAGGATGTGTCGGATTTTGATCGTGACAATTAGCTAGATGTTGAAGAGATAACTAGATTTGTTGGGAAGTTAAACAAGTTTCTTAATATTAGATAAGATAATAGTTTTGAGAAGAAACCTAAGAACTTTAATGACCGTGATAGGAAGAAAAATGATGGTCTTAAGAAGGTGGATGACTAAGACAAGTGCTTTGAATGCCAAGGTTTTGGGCATTATTCTCATGAGTTGTGACACCCCACCTAATAAAATACCGGGTGATCAGTCCTATACCAAATTAAAACAGGAATCCCAGTTGGTTCATCCTTAGAATCACTATCGAAAACCTTTTTAAAACTTACTAACCACCTATTATTTTAAAAAGCTGGTGCCAAATTTTATCTTGTTAGTTAAACCAAACAGTACATGAGAAAATAAATATAATCCATTCACACAACTGAATTAAACAAATAATAAAACGACATCCTGAATAAACCATCGGCCACCAAAATAAATAGTCCAATACAAATATTCAACACCTTAATAAAAATCTGAAAACTGAACTGATAAATGATTCATACTCTAGGAATGAAAGAAGGATGCATCTAATCCAAGCTCCTGCTAGCATCCACATACGCCGCAACTTCGTGTCCCTGGAATAGAATATCAATCATGGCGTCCCTGTGACTGGACACCTAAAAGGTTTTGAAAATAGTTTTATATCAAAGGTTAGAACCCAAAACATTTTGAAAATATTTAGCAAGTGAATTAACTGCAGTAATTTAAAATATATGAATGCGCTCCATATTTAAGTTAGTTTCGCACTCTCTTGGGGACATTCTCACCCCTCCACTAAAGTGCACACCTAATGATTTCCTTAACCCCACCTAGTTGTACTACCCTGTCCAATTAGTCCTTGTAATCTTCTCTTGCCTTTCCACTCTAAATCGAGAATTATTATCCATGGGTTATAATTTATCTCACTAATTAACTTAATTAATTTTCTTTAAATAATAACATATAACTGTAACACAAGTTATATAAAATCATTCCATCACACACTGTATTATTACCCGCATATAATATTTACTACCATTATAAACGTACCTTTACCACAACATCAACACATATATATATACACATCCATCCCTTCGAGTATACCCTCACCGGATGATTCCCTCAAAAATGCTATCTCACTAGGTGTGCTCACATAACCTAGTTCCCCAAGTTTGAATCGCTCACCAACCTGGCCCAAAATATACACGTAGTGGAGGCGGTCATATTCTTTCCCTGAAAGTGAGATAAATCCCTCACCCATATACCAGATGCTATGACCTGGGGATATACTCGCCCTACTCCTCAAGCTAAGGGATTCACCCACATCGCGCAACCTCCATTGATAGCACTAGAGTATATATTGTTGATACCAAATTTAGTCTGCTGACATGGATCAATAAAGTGACGACACGTGGCAGTCTACGTGGCAACAACAAACACTTCCGAGGAACTCACACGCTCCGAGAAACCATACTACAACGAAGAACACTGTTTCCCCGAGGAACTCATACGCTCCGAGGAACGAGAACTCTCCGAGGAACTCTTGAGCACCGAGAAGCTTAGGCGGTCCGAGCAACTCAGGCGGTCCGAGCTGCACCTCGAACAAAGCATTAATAGCGGGATAACCAATAATTTGACTGTTCATTAAATGCTTATCATTCAGACGCATACGCTTAAGGAGCATTGAATGTATCACCCTTTCATTTGTACATCATTTAATGTATTACCCTTTCACCTTACAGCCTCAGGGCTATAAATACATTGTACAATCCTCATTGTAAAGGACCAGAATTTCTTGAGATAATTTATAATCGAGAATTCCCATACAAACAGCAATACCAAAACAGTGGACGTAGGCCATTCTTATAAGGCTGAACCACTTTAAAAATTTCTTTGTCTCATTTATTTATCTGTGATTGAATATTTAGAGTGATTTAATTTTTTACATCAACAGATTGTCGCCGTCTGTGGGAACGACTGGTAATATCATTTTTCACCAAAAATAATCCATTACGAATGGCTGACATTCTGGAATCCAGCAATCGAAACGCTGGAACCCCTCCAAATCCATCTGCTCCGCCAAATATTCCAGATCTGGCTGGAATAATGACAAATCTGGATCAGGGCCGGACCGTAATGCAAGAAACAATGCGATAACTCATCCAAACCCTTCATGGCGGTGCACCAACCGATTCAGGACTACGGAGTATTCAAAGAAACACCTGTGCACCATCCTCACGTACTAGGCGTACCAATTCCTATC
Organism: Sambucus nigra; assembly: GCA_949130495.1. Taxonomy (NCBI): domain Eukaryota; kingdom Viridiplantae; phylum Streptophyta; class Magnoliopsida; order Dipsacales; family Adoxaceae; genus Sambucus; species Sambucus nigra. The sequence goes on from OX422210.1 coordinate 724,719,083, forward strand.
GCAATGAGGAATCTGAAGATTTTTCTTATCAACCTGGACGAACTTCGTCAGTGCGAGCCACAGATACTGAGCAACGTATCACTCTCTCCCCAGAAAGGGCCAGTGCACTAGAAAGATTAAGCAGATTATCTCCTTTCGATCGATTAGGTCCTAGGAGGAGCAAAAGTCCTCTTAGAGCCCCATCGAGGAGTTTTCAATGACCATCAGATTTAAGGGAAGGATCTGCCCAGTCGCGACCAGCTGCTCGTCAAGAGAGATCCGAAGAAGCTACCTCAACGCGATCAGCTGCTCGAACCAACAGGCCCGAGGAAGGAAATGATGCATGGAAAGGCTCTATTCAAAGGCTGGAGGATAGATTGGGTGAAATGGATAAAGCTAAGAACCCCCTACAATGAACCTTTGTTCGAGGAAAACCTTTTGTCCAGTCCATTGTAGATTTTCTAACACCATCAAAGTTCAAAGAACCTATTGTGACCTCCAAATATGATGGAAAGACTGACCCTGTCCTTCATATAGAACAATACCAGGTTGTAGCCAACATCTATGCTATTCCAGATGAGATGAGATGCAGGGCGTTCTCGAGAACTCTTACTGAATCTGCTCAAATGTGGTATAATAATCTTCCTCGGGGTAAGATTTCAAGTTTTTTTCAACTGGCCGAGTTATTTATTGGAAATTTCTATTTTGGGGCAAAGCCAGTTAAATGAGTAGCACATTTGTTAAGTGTTAGACAGAAAGCTGGTGAGAGTACCAGAGATTATATAACTCGTTTTAATAACGAGAAACTTGAAGTCATTGATTATGAGGAGAAGACAACGATTATCGCTTTGATGAGTGGACTACTGCCTAACAAGTTGTACTACACTTTAGCCAAATATCCACCTAGAACCATGTCAGACTTGATGGGAAAAGCGTCCAAGATTATGAATGCCGAGGAGGCTATGGTTGCGAAGAAGAACATGGATGCTAAAGAAACCAAGGTGGAAGGTGATAAAGCTAAGAAGAAAGAGCATAAGAACAATGGTAATGACAAACATTCAAAAAACAGGTCGGTATGGGACGTGATGAAGAAATATGATAATTATACTCCTTTGAAGAAGGATATCAACCATGTTTTAGAGGAAATTAAGAACAACGAGGAACTAAACTGGCCAGAGAAAATGAAGGCAGACCCTGACAAGAGGAATAAGGCGAAGTATTGCGAGTTTCATAAAGATCATGGCCATATGACCAAAAACTGCATAGCTCTTCAGAATGAGATTGAAACACTCATCAGACGAGGAAAACTGTCAAAGTATGTTGATCGTGGAAGCGAAAGAAGAAAAAACGACCGAGAAAGAGAGAGGTCTAGATCTCCTCATCGAGGAGAGGAGAACAAGAAAAGAAACCATGAAGTTGATCCACAAGACGACCCCGATCTTCCCAAGAGACCAAGGCAACCAAAACGAGAGGTATTTTCAATACGCTTTGGGTCATTTGGCTATAATGTTATAACAGGTGGAGATGCAGGATGAGGAGATCTTACTGCATAGAGAAAAGCTTACCTCGGTGAGGCTCAAGCTTGCTTGTACATTCAACGAATAAATCTAGCTGAAGAGGATCGCCCGAGAAAGGTGAATAAAGAGAAATTGGTCATTGGTTTATCAAAGAATGACCTTGCAGGTGTTCTATATCCTCATGATGACCCACTGGTAATCAAGATGAGAATGAATGAGGTAATAATTTTAAGAGTACTGGTCGACAATGGCAGCTCGGCAGACATCATGTTCTACTCGTGCTTCGATAGCTTAAATCTAAAGCTATCTCAACTGGAGCCTTATCACAGACCCCTCATCGATTTTGCTGGTGAAAAAGTATTTCCACTTGGGACGATCAAGTTGGATATATTCATTGGTACGTGGCCTGCTTATCGAACAAAAAGAATACGTTTCTTCGTGATGGATAAGAATGTTTAGTCATCATACAATATCATCATGGGAAGAGTAGGATTGAAGAAGTTTAAAGCTGTACCATCTACAGTGCATCAATGCCTGAAATTTCCAATAAATTTTGGAGTAGGAGTTGTTAAAGGTGATCAAAAAGTAGCTCGGGAATGCTATTATTCATCCGTCGAGCAAGAAGAAATGGAGGAATTAAGGAAAAAGACTACCACCTATCAAGTGGATGAAAGTGCCGATATTGAAACATTGGATCCTAGAGATGAGTCACAACTCGTGAAGGGTCAAGTGGTGGAAGCTACTGAAAACATCGTCCTGGACGACGAGCACCCTGAGCGAACTACTCAAGTAGGTTCGTCGTTGGAAGCATCACTAAAGCAGGAATTGATAACTTTCCTTAGAAGCAGAAAACACACTTTTACATGGAGTCATGAGGATATGCCTGGGATAGACCCAAATTTCTTATCTCACGAACTCAATGTGAATAAGGAGATCAAGCCTGTGAAGCAGAGAAGAAGAGTATTCAGTCCCGAGAAGAATCAAGCTATACAGGAGGAAGTCGAGAAGCTCCAGAAAGCTTGCTTCATTGAAGATGTTAAATATCCAGACTGGTTAGCCAATGTAGTGATGGTGAAAAAGAAGAACAATAAATAGAGGATGTGTGTAGACTTCACCGACCTCAACAAAGCGTGCCCAAAGGATCATTTTCCACTGCCCCGAATTGATCAACTAGTCGATGCTACCTCGGGACACGAGCTGCTAAGCTTCATGGATGCTTATTCTGGCGATAATCAGATTAAAATGAAACTTGAAGACAGGGAGAGTACTTCTTTCATTACCCCTAGGGGAACTTATTGTTATAATGTTATGACTTTTGGTTTGAAAAATGAAGGTGCGACATATCAGAGGCTGATGAACAAAGTCTTTGCTGAACAAATCAGTTGCAATATGGAAGTCTATGTTGACGATATGCTGACGAAGAGTAAAAAAGCTGCTGATCATCTAGTTGACTTAAGTCAGACTTTTGATCAACTAGATAAATACCAAATGAAGTTGAACCCGACGAAGTGCATATTTGGAGTACGAGAAGGCATATTCCTCATGTACATTATCAATCAATGAGGCATCGAGGCGAATCCTGAAAAGATCAAAGCTCTGCTAGGGCTGCGATCTCCAACGACGAAGAAAGAGGTGCAAAGTCTTACAGGACGAGTAGCAACACTCAACAGATTTATATCACGAGCAACTGATTGATGTCTCCCATTCTTCAAGACACTCCGAAAGACTTTTGAGTGGAATGATGAATGTGAGAATGCTTTTCAAGACTTGAAGAAATACTTGGGAGCACCTCCACTGTTGTCCAGGCCGGTGATGGGAGAAAAATTGTACTTGTACCTAGCAGTATCGGAGAATGCAGTTAGCTCGGCGTTGATAAGAGTGGAGAATGGAGTACAAAAACCAATCTATTACACAAGTAAGGCCTTCCGAGGAGAAGAGATCAGATATCCAAGGCTGGAAAAGTTAGCACTGGCGCTGATTGAGGCGAGTAGAAGAATGAGGCCATATTTCCAGGCTCATACTATAGTCGTATATACTGATATGCCATTGAGGCAAGCCCTTCATAAATAAAAAAAATCAGGGAGATTGATGTACTGGTCAATAGAGCTCAGTGAATATGATATAGTTTATGAACTCAGATCGTCACTCAAAGGGCAGGCTGTAACAGATTTCATAGCGGAGTTCACTTATCCTGATACCCTCGAGGAGCAAAAATTACTCCCTGATCAACCTATGGATGTTACAGGGTCAAAAAACACAAGCTCAGACCAACTATGGTTGGTAAAAGGGCAAGTGGATGTTACAGGATCATCAAATTCGAGCTCAGACCAACTCCGATTGGTAAAAGTGCAAGAAAAGATGGTCGACGAAGAGCGAGAAACATCAGGGAAGATGAAAGGAAGCAACAAATATTTCGCCGAGGAACTCTGTCAGATCAGAAGTTTGAAGACGAGTTACTTATATGGAGGCTATATGTAGATGGCTTATCTTGCACAACAGGCAGTGGGGCAGGGATAGTTTTGAGCACTCTGGACGAGGTCGACATGGAGTACGCCCTACGTTTCCAATTCAAAGCTTCGAATAATGAAGCTGAGTATGAGGCCATGATTGCAAGTCTTAATTTGGCAAAAATTATGGAGGCGCATTAAAATATTTGTCTTCAGTGATTCTCAATTAATTGTAAATCAAATGTTGGGAATATATGCAGCCAAAGGAGAATTAATGATCAAATACCATGCAAAGGTGATGGAGTTGGTATCAGAATTTGCTGCTATTCAGCTGGTTAGAATACCAAGAATGGAGAATGCAAGAGCAGATGCCTTAGCTCGATTAGCATCAGCTACTCGTACCGAGCTACGAAGAATAATCCCAATTGAAGTTTTGGCTGATCGGAGTGTAGATAAAGATTTGGCGATGAACTTTATCACCCTTGATTTATGACCATATTGGATGGATCCCATCAGGGCATATATTGAGGAGGGAGAATTACCAATTGATAAGCTCGCAACCAAAAAATTGAAGTTTAAAGCTTCTCGGTACGTATTAACTAACGGTATTTTATATAGACGAAAAATTATGGCAGGTTTGCAGAGATGTGTACATCCCTCCGAGGTGAAAGAATTGATTGAAGAGATCCATGAAAGGTCCTGTGGAGCCCATGTAGCAGCTCGGACGCTTTTGCAAAGGATGATGACGCATGGATATTACTGGCCGATGATGAGGGCTGATTGTGTATCCTATGCCAAGAAATGTGACAAGTGCCAGCGCTTTTCCTCCATCCGAAGAACTCCACAAGCATTATTGACACCCATCACTTCCCCTTGGCCATTTGCTATGTGGGGAATAGATTTGGTTGGACCACTGCCAACGACTCGAGGAAGGTTCAGATACCTCGTCGTCGCAGTGGATTATTTTACTAAGTGGGTGGAAGCTGAGCCTCTCATTGATATGACGTACGAGAAGGTGTACCAATTTATTTGGAAGAACATCATTTGCTGATATGGTCTTCCTCATGCTTTCATCACAGACCATGGAACATAATTTGACAACGAGGAGTTCGCTGCCTATTGCCATCAGTCAAACATTTTGAAGGTCCACTCAGCACCAGGCCATCCTCAAAGCAATGGGAAAACTGAAGTGACAAACAGAACACTGCTGAATGGTTTGAAGAAAAGACTGGATGATGCGAAAGCAAATTGGATCCACGAGTTACAGTCAGTACTGTGGGCTTACCGAACTACTCCCCGAGTAGCAACTGGAGAACTCCATATATGCTAGCGTTTGGAAGTGAAGCTGTTATACCTGCCGAGTTGGGCCTCCCAACACACAGGGTACTAAATTTCAACTCCCCTGTCAGCGACTTAATGAGAAGATTGGATTTAAACACGCTCGAGGAAGTTAGAGAGGAAGCAACCATTAGAAATGCTTCTTACCAGCAGCGAGCAACTTTGTTCTACAACAAGAGGGTGAAGAAGTGCGACTTGAAAGAAGGAGACTATGTGCTGAAGAAAGTAATTCAAAAGCACAATAAGCTGGAGGCAAACTGGCATGGACCATACCGAGTTACAGAAGTTGTTCGACCAGGAACTTACCGAATAGCAACTCTAGAAGGGGAGGAGTTTAAGAATGCATGGAACGCAGAGCACCTGCGCAAATATTATCAGTGATGGATAAAATGAAGATATTCTACCGAATTCTTTCTTTTTATTGAAAGTTTTTCGGGGAATACTAGTGCTACACACTACTCGGCAAAGCTCAGGCTACTCAAATTTTTTCTCGAAAATGCCAACTAAGGTTGGTCGAGAAACCTATATTCCTCCGGGAAGTAAAGCTACCAATATTCCTCCGGGAAGTAAAGCTACATGTATTCCTCCGGGAAGTAAAATTTGTATTCCTAAGGGAAATAAAACTATATGTTTCTCGTGAAATAAAAGTATTCCTAAAAATGCCAACTTATATCGATTAGGAAGTAAATATATTCTCGAAAATGTCAACTTGAGTTGGTCGGGAGGTAAAATTATTTCAAAAAGACTAACTATGGCTGGTCGGGGATAGAAACCCACCAACTGTAGTTGGTCGACAACGAAAATTTAACGACTTTGGTTGGTTGGAAACATTTAAGAGAAAAATCTACTAACTATGGCTGGTCGGGTATAAAAACTCATTAACTGTAGTTCGTCGACATGGAGAATTTAACGACTTTGGTTGGTCGGAAATATTTTTAAACATTTTTGATACTCGTAACTTTATTACTAAGTTGGTCGAGAAACAAAACTTTATTATTAAGTGATTGAGCAACATTTTTGATACTCGTAAATTTTTAATTATTACTAAGTTCGTCGAGAAACAAAATATTATTTTTGCCAATTGATTACCACAAGTTCAGACTACTCGACAATAAGTTGATCGACAAACTACACAATATTGTTATCTTTTTATCAGATACACATGCACATATATAAAGTGTTTTACAAGACAATAGCAATTAAGATTGCAAACATAAATGAAAGTCTTTCATTAAATCCAAAACAAATTACATTGATAATAAAATGAAAGTTACATTGATATTAAAATGTATACTAACAATTACATCAAAATTCCTATTCTACTGGTCTTTTCCCCTCTGCTTTTGACACAGGTTCCTCGCCAGCAGGCGGATCATTTAAAGCCAGAGGAGAATTTATGAAGTTGAGATCCTTTAACATCCTGACATTCATCACGGATGGTCGATCTAGAAGATGCTCGGGATGAGATACTTCAACAATTGAATGGAGATTGTAGTCGCCGAGATACTTGGAAATTAAGCTCCGAGGAATGGCCCGGGCAGGGATCCAACTCATATCCAGTTTGAATGGTGGTACGGGTAAGTCGAGAAGCCCGGGATCATGGTAGTCCCACAGGTAATGACCCTGTTCGACCTGCAGCACACCTAAGGCATTCAACCAGCCTTGCTTGTAACCCTCATTATTGGCATTCTGGATACGATCATCCAAGTGAAAGAGAGATTCGTTGTATCCAGCCATCCAGAACTCCCTGGGCTGTTTGTGGAATTGATATGTTAATCTATCCAGCTGCTCGTGGATATTTTTGATAAATATCTCTTTATTCTCCAAGGTAGACTTCTGAGTGGAGAGCTGCTCTTCCAGGTCCCTGATCTTCTTTGACATTTCAACTAAAGCCTGGTTCTTCGCCATTAATTGGAAGGCCTGGTTTTCTAAGGCAGACTGAGTCCTCTGTTCCTCGATAGGAATTCGAGCTGCTCTTGCTCGTCCCCGAGGAGCTCTTGCTCGACCATGTAAAAATGTAGATGGGCCAGATCTCTTCAAGGTTTCCAACTCATCCCTCAAGTTGGCGTTCTCGACTTCCAAGAACGAAAATCCCTCATCGTTCACTGGGATCAAGGCATTTGAAGTGGAAGCTGCAGACTTCAACTGTGACAGCTCCCTTTGCAGGTTGTTTTTTCTTGCTCCAGCAACTCGGCTATCTGTCTGCACTCCTCGACTTCACCCTTCAGAGTTCTCTCCCTTACCTCGTAGCCAGCAAAGCGCTTCTCGTACCCCTTGTCAGCATTGAGCTGCTGATATTTCTTCTCGTACCCCTCATGCAACAGGGCAGTGGATTCTTTGTATTGTAGATGAAGGTCTTTGAGGGTGCCTTGGAGATCCTCAATCATATCATAATAGACCACATTATTTGCCACTGCTCAATTAAGTAGACACTTCAGATATTGATATGCTTCAACTGCCTATTCTGAAGCATTCTGGCCGAGGATGTCGACGACTTGTGCTGCACTCAGGTCTGTGTGACCAGTCTTAAAGTATTCATTACATTGCCGTAACAGCTTTGTATCATGGGCAGATAGTAATTCCATCCTGGCCAAAAACTAGCAGAGAAAGAAAAACCAATAATCAATAAGAAGTACAAGCAGAGTATAAATAGAAAATAGACAACAATATGCAAAAAAGTCCAAGTTTTATTAGATCATAGTTCAGAGTTACAAGTTCTGGGTTACATTTGATAAAAGAAAAATAAAATGTAAAGATAAACCCGAATAACTCTACACCTTTTCCTTATCTCCCAAAACCTTATCGGGAGGCTGGGACGAGGAAGTAGGTTGCTCGGAGGGAATGGATAGTTGCTCGGGGAGCACTGGAAATTGCTCGGAGGAAGTAACAATTTGCTGAAGTTCCTCGACAGCAGGCTGGATGGATGGGGGATGATCTCCCATCACCATAGAAGACTCTTCGGAGGCAGTTTCGTCCTCTTCTAAGTCTTCAGGAGTTGGAGGGGGACCAGGGATGTGTTGCTGAAAAAGTTTGGAATTTTTATCCACTTTCATCTCCTGAAGAGCAGCAACCCATCCATCCCTAAAGTATTTGAGACTGCCATAGTCCACTTGCGACACCATGGCAGCTAACCCCTTATTCCACCCTTTGTCCCAGCCAGCACTGAAGAACTTCTTCACAGCCATCTTTCTCTTCAACTTCTCAGAGGAAAGCTTCTCGGACAGCAGGTCATCAGCAGCTTTCAGTTTTCTCTCTGCCTCCTCCTTCTACCGATTTACCTCCCGAAGTTGAGACAACTCCTCTTCAGCAACCTTGAACTTATTCTCTAGCTCTCCAAAATTCTTGAGCTTCTCGTCGAGCTCTTTATTTTTCCCCTCCAGGTCCTTTATTCTCTTCTCCAACTCCTTGGAGACCTCAACAACCTGAGCTTTTTCCTGCTCGGAAGAGGCAAGTTTCTTCTCCCAGATAGCCTTGTCAGTGGCATATTTTTGGCGAGAATCGTCCAAAGACTTGATAGCTTCTTCCAGAGCTCCCTCCACACTGGACGAGGAGCATGAAGCTTTAATTGCTTCATCCTTCTTCAGAATTATATTAAAGCAGCTCGTCAACTGTGAAAGTAAAAAGGAAGCAAGTCAGAAACAGAAATGACAAGGGAAATATGAAAAGTTCAAAGTAAGAACACTTACAGAAGCAAGGTGATGAGCAGCTAACGAGGTGACCATGTCCCGGGTAAGGTTTTCTTCAGTACCTTGGACCTCGGGAATGATCCAGGACTTTATCGAGTTCATGGCAGAGCTCGGGGGAACAAAAGTTGGAACACCGGTTCCAGTAACTGGGGGCTGAGTGATGGTATCAGCCAAATTGATCGAGGAGCTCTTCTTCAGCCTCCTAGGGGGAACAGGAACAGATTCAACCAAGGAAGAACCCTTAGTCGGTGATATTACAATCACCTCTCCAGGAGCAGCAGACCTGCTCGGAGCCACTACGGGCTTCTCGTTAACCTTCACAACAGCAGCAGAGGAAGGTGCATCAACTTTCTTCGTCCCTTCTGGGACATAAATTTTACTTCTTTTTGCCTCTCCAGAACCAGAGGAAGGCTTCTCGAAGAGAGTGGGAGGTCTTCTCTTCTTCATTCTTTCACTCAAAGGGATGTGAGATTCAGGCGAGGAGCTGGTGGAAGCTGGCACTGGTTCTGCTTCATGTATCACCGGACGAGCAATGAAAGAAGTGGTATAACTTTTATACTGCAGCAGATACGAGGCTGACCTAATGTGCTCGTCAGCAACACTCTGATGCAAACTCCAGATAAGTTTTAAGTGTCTTATGTTAACGTCTGTTTCTTTTGGGCATTTCCTTTTGCTATCAACTGCAAATAAATAAAAATTACAATATCAGTGGCACGTTTTGTCAAACACAGAAGAAGCATGATTTCAAAATAAAAAAAATAAAATAAAAATAACCTATCCCATTGCCATATGGAGGGCATCTGGGACCCTGATACACTTCATCTACTGATAAAGGAGCATGTTGCCAATTTTTTATGACAACCCCGTGCTCAAAATAATCCCTATTGGCATCAGGGAGATTGACTACTAAGGCCCTATTTAACATCCTAGTTTTTAAATAAAAGGTGTTATCACCAACTGCCCATTTATAACAAAACATAATCTCAGGAATTCCTATGCGAGTTCCATGGATTTGATTTAATCTATGCACCCCATTAACTATTCTCCATGCGTTGGGGGCTATTCTTGCAGGAACAGCGTCAAAGTACTAACAGAATTCCAGACACAAGGGATTTGGTGGAAAAGAAAATCCACACTCAGCAATAAAGAGACTAAGGAACCAATGTCCCTCAGCCAAACGAAAATAATCAGAAGGCTCAGAAAGCTCTTCCAAAACTACCCAGGAGGGAATGGAAAAATCAGAGCGAAATTTATCAAGAGATTCAACAGGGTAAACCATGATGAATAAAAGAAATGAAAAAGAAGGAAGAAAATCTTACAGAAAAAGAGTGGATCTGATGACAACGGACGATGGAAGAGATGAATACACAGGAGACAAAAAGACGATGGAAAACTCGAAAATACAAATTTAAAAAGGTAGAAGACGATGGGAGTGTCTGTGAAGTTGAAATACCTTGCCTTGGGAAATGGTAAAGTAATGATTACAAAAAGAAACAATTACGCTACCGGCGGCTAGGGAAACAAAAAGGGCGCGACAATCGAAGCGAGAAGAAACGATTACGCTACCGGCGGCTAAAAGGACAAAAAGTACGCAGAGATCGAGGCGGTTGTGAAAATTTAAAAAAGCCTGATTCTACGAATTTGGAAAGAGAAATAAATACAAAGGGAACACTCCTAAAAATCAGGAGGACTATTTAAAGCTATCATATTCCGAGAAAGAATGTTCCATACTCCTCAAATTTCGAACTATGAAACATTGGGGGCTTCTGTTGATACCAAATTTAGTCTGCTGATATGGATCAATAAAGTGAAGACACGTGGCAGTCTACGTGGCAACAACAAACACTTCCGAGGAACTCACACGCTCCGAGGAACCATACTACAACGAAGAACACTGTTTCCCTGACGAACTCATACGCTCCGAGGAACGAGAACTCTTCGAGGAACTCTTGAGCACCGAGAAGCTTAGGCGGTCTGAGCAACTCAGGCGGTTCGAGATGCACCTCGAACAAAGCATTAATAGCGGGATGCCCAACAATTTGACTGTTCATTAAATGCTTATCATTCAGACGCATACGCTTAAGGAGCATTGAATGTATCACCCTTTCATATGTACATCATTTAATGTATTACCCTTTCACATTACAGCCTCAGGGCTATAAATACATTGTACAATCCTCATTGTAAAGGACCGGAATTTCTTGAGATAATTTGTAATCGAGAATTCCCATACAAACAGCAATACCAAAACAGTGGACGTAGGCCATTCTTATAAGGCTGAACCACTTTAAAAATTTCTTTGTCTCATTTATTTATCTGTGATTGAATAATTAGAGTGATCTAAGTTTTTACATCAACATATATATTAAATAAATATCTAGTCACTGATATTTAATAGCACACTCAATGGATACACGTATATATATACTATCACTACACCATATATATATAATATAAACTCCGGCTTTACCGTGTACTCAAAATCCCGCAACACTAGCCTGTATTTTCCTGAGTCCGTGCCCCGACTCAAGTTAATTAATTTTCTCACTTATTAATTCACATGTCAATTAATATAATATTTCCCCGAGCCCATTGCCCGACTCTTATATAAATACTTTGCACATTGATTTACATAATATTTACCCGAGTCTCTGATTCGACTCTAATTTAATTAATTTACATCTTAATTAATTAATACTAATCCGAGTCTATGGTCCGACTCTAATTAAATTAATTTACACATTAATTAATTACCAATCCGAGTCTATGGTCCGACTATAATTTAATTAATTTACACAATAATTAATTTAACACTTGGTGTCGCCCAACCATTATACCCGGACTCGCTCACTTGGCCTGTACCATCGTTAATACTCAATTCTATATTTCTCCCCATAACTAATTTATTATACCCCGATTCCTTTAATAATGTAATTCCACTCAACTACAATACCCGAATATTTTCCCTCGGTCCAAAATCAATGCTCACAATTAAATTCTCGAAATTGAATCATCCCGTGACATACAATTATCACCCTCTTAAACCCAATTATATCCCCTTATAATTGTTAAGGAATATGTGTCACATATGCATTTATCACTAAATAAAAGTAGGGGATTAAATTCTAAATTGATTTCGCTTATATATATAAACATGCCGAATTGCCAAAATTCTGGGACCTTTGATCGATCGATCCCCTGGGTCGATCGATCGATCGAACAGGGATTCGTCTTCTCCGGCTTGCTGTTTCAGCCATTGATGAACCTTTAAGCTTTTGTTTCTTCCCAAACCTTTACCCAAATCACAACCAACATATTCTCCACACAAGAAAAGGTTCTAAACATCCTAGAGACCTTAATCCATCATCAAATTTATACATAACCTTTAGTATATCCGATTTGGGTTTTTCATCCGGGTCTCGTTCTACCGAATTTGAACTAACCATTTTCAGTCCATTTAATCACTAATACATATTGTAATCCACTCTACAATTCAATCCTAATATTCCCAAATCATAACTTAACCTCCATTGAGTAATTAAATCTGTCCATTACTCTAAATTCAGAAAATCCAATTTTAATTATGGTTACACATCCAAAACGAATTTTCATATACACATGCTATAATATGAATTGTTTATCACTTATTTTAAGAATCAAAACAGTTAACCACTTGCCTGGAATGATTCGTAGAGTCCGATCCGTTGGTGCAGTGAAGGTGTTGATGCAGAACACACCGATCCGTCCCTTAATTTGGCTCCAAAGGACCCCCAATTGGCTTCTTGATTTGTCTCTTTTGTGTCTCTCTCAAACCCTAGGTTTAGAGTTGTATTAACTGCCGTTCACACTTCCCCGAATTAGGATTAAAACCTTTTATCCCGTTTTAGGCCATACGGGCCTAATTAAAATGACCCAAATCACCCCGTGTGAGCCCTGCTATGCCAAAAAATACCGCGAGACCCAATTACTACCCTCGAGAACTCTTTTCTGACTGTCTCTACCCATCCGGACTCAACTCTGCTCTCAGAATTGTCATCCGAAATACTTTATAACGCTCTCAAATTTTGACCTCAAAATGCAACACATTTTAATTTGAACAATTAAACTTAAAAGTCGCCAATTATAATTAATTAGGCCCACTTAAATAAATTCTCCAAATTATAAATTTAAGTTTCTCCAATTTAAATATTTTTATAACTCCCAAAATAATTAAAAATTAAATCCTCAAAATTACGGGGTGTTACATGAGTGTTCCACTAAACTAAGGAAGGAGGGAAAGAAACCAAAGGTATACAATGACACCGCGACGCGACCATGAATGTGTATCTAGTGTGCGTGCAATATAGGCTCAAGTGCAAGCCTACCTCTCAATAAATAGTCCGATAAGTCGGGATCGTCTCCACCAAGAACTAGGACGAGGGCTCGTGACGATGAAGGAATAGAAGATAAACCCTAAACTGACTAGAGAAAAGAGATTGGAAAGATGATTAATTTTGAACTGAATAACTACTAACTAAATGTGAAGAAAATTTAAACTACTGACTAACTAAATGCACATAAATAAACTACTGTAGTGGAGTGAATATGAATAAGGTAAAGATAGGTTAGGATACAATTCCCAAACCCTAGTACATTTATCGGATATAATACTAGCTTTTGAATTAGAAAGTTGATCGAACACAGTCTTTAGTAATCCTAAGCATTACATATATAAGGGTACTATCCCGCATCATATATAATCAAACGTAAAAATAAAGCGGTGCCGAATTGCTAATACGCGCATCGCACCCTTAAACACCCCGATTACCTAGGGAAAACGAGGTCAAAAGGTCTACGATGGTTGTGTGTACTATACAACACGATCCAATAAATTTTCAATTCAAAACCTATTTTCTACACATGTAAATTACATCAAGTTGGGTTTATGCATCCCAACCTATAAAAACTTAGCCGTACATAACTAAACTAAGTGTGTACACAAAAGCAAAGATGCATAAATTCATAGCTATGTGAGAGATCGAGAAGAAATATGGAATTGAGAATTGCGACCTAAATTTAATGACTAATCAAGCTAAACTATGAAAGCAATTAAAAGCAAAAATTAAATAATACTTGCAATGAAGAAATCGGGAATTAAAGCTTGAATTTTGAATTATGGTAGCAAAACTTAAAAGCCTACGGTTCTTGAATGCAAGAGTGCCCTCTAAAACTAAGAATAATCGAACCTCCAAATGTCTGACATTAAGATAAATTAAATACCGAACAAAAATTACAAGAGTTTGAGCAAGATAAAACTCTTAATTTGGAAAAGAATATTAAGAGAAAATCTCATCTGAACCTGTCTAGTGGGGGTCTTCAGTTCAGTCTGGCATCATCTGGATCGGTTCGTTTTTCTTTTATAACAGATTGATTCAGATTGTAATTTTATGCTGAGATCTTCAAGGCACTGAACCGGTTCACTTTCAGCTATGTCCGGATCGGTCCGCTGTTGGAATTTATTCAGAGCCTGCCTTAGTCTCGGATCGGTTTATTTTTTAACAACCCTGGTCCGGTCCATTGGTGAAATTTATTCAGAGTATGGATTTCTTTCAAATTGGTTCGCTGTTCGTATTGACCAGTCCGATCCGGTCTTAGAATTCTTTCTTTTCTTGGTTTATCTTGATTTTCTCTCATCTTGGAAGCTCAACAACTTCTGACCCAGGGCTCGGATTGGGATGCCATTTCTTCTTACGTGCTTATAGACGTAAGGTCTTCAATTTTCATTTTGGTCCTTCGTCCGAACTCCAGATTAAAATGACTATTTTACCCTTTGACTTTCATTCCATTCCTGATTTTTCAGTCTTGAATTCTTCTTCTCCTCATTTGTATAAAATACCTGTAAAATGCACGAAAAATACACAAATTCGAGGCACTATGTAAGAATTGTCAGTATCACATATATGAGATAAATCAACACAATTTACATCATTCGAGGTGCTAAAAGTCTTTAAATTATGGGGATAAATTAGGAAGAATTTATGCCTAATCACACCATTAGTGATAGTGAGTCAGAAGAGGAATATAATTCCCCTGTTGAGTGTAAGTACACCGCGTTCACGACTAGTCATACGGACTTAGATGAAAATTCTTCTACCATTAAATATGATCATTTTCATGACGATTCTGAGTTCTAGTCTTGATTTTCCCAAGTGAATATCGATGAAAAAGTAGAAGAAGATGAATAAGAAGAGGAAAGTGAGCTTTAAGAGGACTTTTGGGAGTTGTACACCAAGTCGTTAAAGTTAAAAAAAAGGCTAACATTTGTTTATAATCTAAGAAGAAGGAACATACCATAAGTAACGATAATGATAAATTAATTTAGGATTTGAGGGCATGTGAGAAGACTCTTAGTGAGAAGCTCGAGTACGTTGAGTTTAAGAGAGATAACCTTCATAGTTTGATGAAAGTTTTGAAGAAATAGTCCATTGAGTTTGAACAGTCTAAGCATTTACTTAAGTATAGGATTATGGATTTAGAAAAGAAGGTGAGAGACTCGAGTCATGCCAAATTTAATTTGGAATCTAGGTCGAAAAACTAGATAAGATGTTAGGCACCATCCAAGTCAAATATGACAATTTTAGAATTGGCTTCGATGATAAAAATACTTCCGCTGCTAAACCCAAGACCAATATTTTGAGAGAGTTAACTGTTAATAAAGATGTCAGAAAAGGTCAACCCAATGATAAAATTCCTCGTGTCTACACTTGCACACATTGTGATTGGAAAGGTCACCTTAGGCATTTATGTTACGATATTACACCTATGTGGGCTAGGAGATCCGATTTAAAGGCACATAGTGGTAGGCTTATTGATTCTCATATGTTATCACACGATTCTTTACATGCTATATTTTATGAGTGATCATAGTTGCATGCTTTTCACACACTAGCTTTTGTGTTTCGTGTTATATACTTTTGCTAGTTGTATGATGTTTATCTTTTGTACTTTTATTTTTTATTTTTTGGGTATTATTGAGAAAAATATAAAAATATTTTATTTCTCTTTTGATTCATTTTAAATATTTTTTAAAAATTAAAATATTTTTTTTGTTTATTTGTAGTTTGGTTATACATATTTTTTGTGGAATATTGGTGCATTTGAATCCCATTCCATTCATGTATCCATGTGACTGGGATATTTGATTATAATTTTCAATGCTTGGATTGTTCTTAATCATGCTTGCATGGAGTAGTTCGACTTTGATTTTCTTAATGGATTCACTTTGTATATGCCTCCGTACACACTTTGCACGATCTCTTTTGGATTATAGGTTCATATGTCACATGAGATAAATGAGGCATTCTCTTATCAATCTTGTCATATACATAATATTTTTTTACTATGGGGAATTTGTGTATGCAAGAACCTGTAATACCCCGTACTTTTGGCTATATTTATTTTTGGGATTAATTAATTAAATGCGTATTAATTGGAAATTAATCCGGGTTATAAATACTAATATGATGCGAATTGGTATTTGATTATGTGCATATATGATTATATATGAACTTGGTATTATAAAATTTGTCGTGGGATTTATATACGGCATTTTAGAAATTTTGTTGAGACGCGTGGGACCGCCGCGTCACGGTATAAATTTTTATTTATAAAAGTGAATTTAAAATCTATAATCCGTATGGTCGTTTTGAGTGCGTCAACGCGTCCGGAAGGGTCGAGATAGTCAGAAAACACTAGCCGGGGGTATAGTTTGGGTCCCGGGGTATTTTTAGGCCATACCGGTAACTTAAAGGGTATTTTAGTAATGTGGTATTTTTGGGTAATTAAAAGTGACGAAAATTGAGAGTTGTAATCTGATAAGGGATTGACCCCAACCAACCTCTATTAATCCCATAAGCTACGTAAGTTATCATTTAGTCTTCCAACTCTCCCAAAGGAAACCCTAGCCACCATAGCCATCTTTGGAAGAAGAAAGCTTGAAGAAGGAGAGAGAGAGAGAGGAATTCTGCAGAGATTCTTCACCAAATCAACACCAAATCCGAAATCAAACCAAGGCAAGTGATTTATTCCATTTAAATTTCAGAGAATGCTTCTTCCATGTTAGATTATTCATAAATTTTGTATGTTCTTAGAAGATAATGAAAAACCCATAAGATTGGAGTCATTAGTTTAAATTCTGGGATATAGGTTGCATGTAGAATGTTACTGGAAGATTATATTAAGAGAATTATCGACTTTTGTTATACCAAAAACGGATTTAAGATGAGGTTCATGACTGTTCTTGAGAAAAATCAGAAAAACTAGGTTTTTGATGAAGATTGATCCATATGTAGCCTATAGTTGTTGAGATATTGATTTATGGACGTTAGTAATATTGTAGGATTGTTGTATGACATTACTATAACGTTATATTTGAGAATCATACGTTAGAAATAAGTTTTGGGACGTTTTAAAATCTGCAGAACGAAGCAGTCCGTAGCCATACCTGTTCGATCGATCGATCGACATTCATTAGTCGATCGATCGACTAGATCGATCGATCGATATTCATAGGTCGATCGATCGACCTTCCCAGAATGAGTGAAATTTTCCTTAATATGATTTTAACGATGGAAACCCTCGGAGAATATGTTTAGAGACTTTGTGAATACCCTTAGCTTTAAGGAAGACCAGTAGGCATGATTATGAAGTGGGACTTTAATCAGAATGTAATTTGAGGAATTATTCTAAATTGTTGAAATTCGTTATGTAAGATAATATTTGGGTTAATAGTACAAATTTGAATAAGTTGATGAAATAAGGTTTGGGGCAGAGGTAAAGACCTTAGGCATAAAGATATCACATGTGAGAATTATGGGAACTTAGTAGTCTATTCGAGATAGGTTTTAAGTTTAAGGAATTACGACGTGAGACGTGTCAACTATTTAAATTATAAATTATCGGATTACTTGAAATATATAAGTTTGGGATAATGGTATTATGATGTAGCTTATACCTTATTAAAATGGTGATATCTAAGATGTGTGAATGCTTAGTATATAGTTTATGTGTATGACATACCTACCATACTTGCTATCACGGGAGGTTACGTTCGCTTAGGACCCTCTAATCCTTGTGTGCCTACGGGGGGGATATAGACTGGTACCTTGATGAACATAGGTCATTGAAAGACTTATTGTGATATTAATAAGTCCGCTGACCATGGGAGCGTAGGTATGTGCGTGACCCATGTGATGGTGACTGTGTTCGCCTCCACTATTTGTGATTTGTGTTATCTGAACTATTCCTGAGAGATTCGGAATATGTGATCCTTATGTACGTGATGTACCGGGATGGATAGCAGAGTATGTGTGCACCATAGCTTAGATTGCGGGGTGCTTGTATCGTATATTTATGATGTGAATAATATACATTAAATTAACGGAAATCCTCATGTTAATGTTGTGAAAATATTACGGTATTGTTTCGAGATATATAATGAGTTAACTGATAGTTATATCAATGGCATATTTAGTAACTGAGTTTACGTTAAACCTCTATTTAATTACGAGCGTTGTTATGATAAATGGAACCGAGTAACATGGATAGAACCTTTGGCAGTTTAGCTAGTTATGTTGTCAGTTAGCTAGTAATATGGGTCGTTATAGATGGGTACTTACGTTAGGAGTGCACAGTTAGTCGAGAGGTGAGAATTTAATGTGAGTGCACGTCCTAACATGTACTTTGCATTTGATGTTTTAAATGTTTTTAAAGCACTTGCAGGTTTTAAAATGATTTCCACTTTCGGGCTCTGACCCATTTGCTTTCAAATATATTTTCTTGTAAAACCATTTTAGGTGCCCAGCCACAAGGACACCAAGCATAGGATTCTCATTCAGGTGACGAGCTGTAGCTGTTTGTGGAAGCTACAGGGATTTGCATGTAGACGCTTCTCTCATTTGGATTCCAGTCTCAGCATCTATCAGTTGTAGGGCATGTTGCCCAATTCTATTAGACATTTTTACATTTCAGTTTTCAGACTCTAGCATGTATTGCTCAGTATTCAGTTTTTAGTTATTTACTTCAGTTTACTTATCAGTTGTGGGATTTGTATTGAGGAGTTTTTCCTCCAGACTTTATTTACTCTATTGTGATGGTTATTCGTTTTACTTCAGTATGGTGAATGGTGTTATTTAGTTATTCATTACTCTTGTTGCATGTTAATCAGATTTAATAAAATTTGGCACTTACTTTTTAAATACTAGGTGGTTAGAAATAATAAAACGTTTTCGACAGTGATGCTATTAACTGAGCCAACTTGGCATTTTGAATTAATTTTATAAAGGAGTAGCTACCCGGTGTTTAATTAGTCGGGGTGTCACAGAACCATTACGTGAGTTTGATCTTATTTGATAAAAATATGAATGTGCAATGGAAAATGACTACGAAAGGAGAAATCTCCGCGTGAAAGGCCACCATTGGCAAGAGCCTAAAATAAATAGAGGCAAAAGAAAAAAAATTACCAAGGCCAAATTTTTGCAACGATGCTTCAAAGTTTAGTATCTTCCAAAGAATATATATATATATATATATATATATATATATATATATATATATATATATATATATATATATATGTGTGTGTGTGTGTGTGTGTGTGTGTGTGTATTGAGGGTGTTAAGTTGAAGATCAATGGATTTGAACAATGAGTCCTAGTTGAGCTTTAAATATTTGATACCATTGATCTGAGAATCATAATTATTTTCTAGGCTAGTGTGCATTGTGTATGTTTGTCTTTTATGAGTTATTTATTTATCACCTTGAGGCGAAAGCAAAGTTGATAAGTTTTTTGCGATCAAATAGAACTCCTTGGACATTTTTGAGTGATTGGGTCATATTTATTTTGTTGCTAGTTCATGCCCCTTAACCTTGTACCACTTTTGTTTATACACATCAATACTATGCTATGCGAAAAACTTATGTATTTTGTATCTTGTTTATGGTGTGTATATATATATATATATATCAGTGTTCTAAAAAGCTCGCCTAGGCTTGAGGCTTGGGAGAAACGCCTCGCCTTAAGCCTTTTATGCCTTATTCTTTGTAACAGGCTTAAGTCGCACTTTTTTTTTTAAACAAAAATGTTTTAGGGAAATTATATCGCCTTTTAAAGACTTTTTTTTTAAAAACAAAACAGACCAATATCTCTTTCAAAATACTCAAAAGACAAATGGTATCCCAAACCTCTCTGTCTCTCGTAAAAAAAAAAGCACATTTTTTTTATTTATTTTTAAAATTTTTTCTTAGTATTTAAAAAAATAATACTTTAGTTTGCATATATTTGGGCATATTTTAAGCTATGTACAATTTTAGTATTTTTAATAACCTTATTATACTTAAAAATGTTAAAATATATTAAAAAAGGTCTAAACACCTTTTCACGCCTTTTTACCCCTAAGACTTGCCTAGGCTTCTAAGGCTTAAGACTTGGCGTCGACGCCTCGGTCACGCCCCGCATTTTTTAGAACCTTGATATATATATATATATATACAGAAAGGATCTCATGCATAACTAGTTTGCATACCCTCCGTGCGGACCATTTTTTTAAAATAGTAAAAAAAATAATTTCGGGCTGATTTTTTTTTATGATTTTTAAACATTTCAGTAGGACCATGAAAAAATAATCAGCTCAAAATGATTTTTTTTGCTATTTTAAAAAAATCGATCAAACTTTGTCAGTTTTTAAGTTGTTAAAAACTGACAAAGTTTGACCGATTTTTTTAAAATAGCAAAAAAATTCATTTTGAGTTGAATTTTTTTTTATGGTCCTATTGAAATGTTTAGAAACTATAAAAAAAAAATTACATCAAAAATATTTTTTTTTACTATTTTATCAAAATTGGTCCGCGCCAGCAGTATGGAAACTGGGGTATGCATGAGAACCTCTCTCTCTCTCTCTCTCTCTCTCTCTATATATATATATATATATATATATATATATATATATATATATATATATATATATATATATATATATGGTATGTTTTTGTTTTGAGTCTTTGCATTTGCATCTAATCCATCTTTATCATATGCTCTATCTTCTATTCATATTGGTATGGTGATCCTTTAATATGTTTTGTTGCTTGCTATCATTGCTATATCATTTATGCATCAACTATAGTATCTTATGTTCATTCTCTCGATTATTTGTGCTTGTGCACATGATATTAATTTCTTTTCTTTACGCTTAAATATGTTATATTTATGGGGAGTTTTATTATTGTGCAGCTTATTCTTTGTCTAATCCTAAATAAAAAAGTGGAGAAATTGTATCTAACTCCTTAATTTTGGGGAAGATTTTTACCTTAGGGGGAGATGTCCTATCTTAGGTAGAGATTGTTAGATTTTCATGTTGAATTTGAAAGGCGTGTTTAAGTTTGCAAGTTTAGCAACAATGCGATGAGGTTTTCACAAGAGCAAAGCTACTTAATCTTGTGTCAGTCAAATGTCTGTACTTTTTTCTTTTGGGGTTCAGGTTGAGTTTTAGTGAGTTAGACGCCAAGTAAGTTTTTATTTTTGAGTTTTGTCCCGAAATAGTCAAAGGGGGAGATTTATAAGGACAAATTTCCGAATTGAATCAATTTGTATGTATGGCTATATTCTGTGTTTGGACAAAACTTATATGTGTCATAGGTTGTTAGGATTTTAGTTGTTTGTCCTTCAAGCCTCTAATGTGTATTTAAAGACCATAGTGGCCAAGATAAAGCAACCTCGAGTACACAACATGTTTTGTGTTGAGTTCCGTCTTCATCATTCGCGAGATCTTTATGAGGTATGAATGCATATTTTTTTTGACCCCTGGATTTAAATTGACTGTTGTTTTATATAATTATTTGAGGCTTTTTCGTAAAAAGAATTTTAAAAGGAAACAAATATTATTTGTATAAGTCACTCGAACGAGTTTCCCTTGTCGTTATTCGTTTGAACGAGTTTTTGCTTCGTTTAAATGAGATCTCTGTTTGCGTTCAAGAGAGCTTTAAATGAACTTTAAACGAATTTTCATTGTTTCACAAAAAAAATTCGTTAGAAGGTGATCCGATACTCGTTCAAACGAGTTTGTTATTATCGTTTGAACTAAATTCAGTTTGGTTCGAACGAGATTCAATTTGGTTTGAACGAGAATACTACTCAGTTAAAATGACCCATATGTTTTCGTTCAAATAAGATTTCTTAAAAAACACACGGTCTCAAAATTTGTGTTTTCTATAAATACTCAGGTTTGGCATTAATATTCAAAGGGGGTTTTTGCAAAAATAAAATTTAGAGTCTTATCTAAAGCCTCCCAAACCCTAGATTACACCCAAGTTTGAGATCCAAGAATCCTACATCTATTTGTCTGTTTTAGATCTCTTCAGTGTTGCACATAGGGGTTTATTCTTCATATTAAATGCATTTCGAGTAGCGGAGATCATTTTTCGTGTTGTGTGACAGTTGGACCAATCTTGTGACAAGTAAGATCGGTGGAATACCTGAACATGGGAAGCATTTGCATTGTATGCCTGTCGAAAGGCGTCCAACAGTGGCTGCGAAGAATGTCACAATAAACAAGAAAGTGCGTCAACGCTTGAAGGCATCGAATATGTGATTAAGTCTAATTTATTCTTATAAACGTTCATATATCATAGTGGACTTGTGTGATTGGGACGTCCAAGATTTTTTCGTTGTTGATTTTACTTGTACATCGTCGTGGTGTGGTTTACTATTTTTATTCTTACTTATTCACACCTAGATGCATGCTTAAGTCAAGAAAAAAATTGTTAAATTATATAACTCAACACTTGGTTTAAATTCGCGCGTATATAAAATTAACAAATTAAAATTTGGTGGTGTTTCCATACAACCCTAGAGCACTAGAGTTTAACATTTGAAAGTTTATTTTAGAGTTATGAATTGACATGACAAAATCGAGTTTGGATTTTTTTTAAAGAAGGATTCTGCCATCATGACCTCATTTGAACGAGGGTACCTCTCATAAGAGAATTTATAGAATGAGTGAAGATTTTATGAAACATAACCACTCATAAGAAGTATGACTCCACACGAGAGTCTCGTATGAAATAGACTTAGAACGTGTTCTTATCTTGTATTACAGACCACTGCGTAAGATATTAGCTTAGCATGAGGACTTTTTGTACAAAGTTTAATTCAAACGAGGGCCACCTTGGTTTGAACGAGAGGCCGAATATTGGGGAAAATATATTTTGTATTCTTTACACTACAAAATATATATAACTTCAAAAAATGTGATTCCTAAAGTAAGCAGCCCAGATTGATAAAATCATAATTGATTTTGAGAGAGGTTTTTGTGAATGCAAATCCTGACAATCCAAAACCCAAAATAACTTTCGATTTTACAAATTTCCTACAATCTCATCCGAAGAGAGAAATCGTGTGGGTAGAAAGCGTGTGGTAACATGTGGAATGATCCTTCACCAGCCAGAGATCGGTGGATATCGAGGATTACAGGGTATGTAATTTGTGTTAGATATCAGTAACTGATTATTATTAGAAGTAAAGACACAAAAGAATAACATAAAGGAGTGACTTTGTGGCAGTAATCATTATCATATATGTAAGTCGTATCCGTCTCTTGGTAAGAGCTATAAAAAATATTTAGTACTAGTGAACTTGTGTGGCTCGATGTGATAGTGATTTTTCTCGCGAAGGGTTCCACTCTAAATTCTACGTGCTTGTGTGATTGCTTTTATTTTCCACATTTATTAGTTGCAGCACATGCATGTAAATGGACCAATTAATTTTATTTGGTTAAATAAAAAAATAGTTCATTGAAAACTTGGATTTGCCTTAACGATGCGTAATTAATTAAGAAATAATTAATTTGACTTAGTTTCCTAGACACATACTTTTTCAATTAAATATGATATAATTTTCTCACTAATTTTGTATATTATTTTAAAATTTTTAAATATTGCAAATCATATATGGAAATAATGTTAGTTACAGACAAAATTACTTTCAAACTAGGGCTTGGACAAGAGAAATTTAAATCTTGGTAATATTATAAAAATGGCCTTTTGATTTTAAATATGTTAATACTATGTCATGATATTACTATAATATGTAATTATTTTACACGTATTCAATAACCAATATATAAAATTACAATCCTAAAATTGACATTATACAGTTTTGACAATGGTAAAACAAGGTTGAAAGTTTAGATATTCGAAGAGTATATTGTAATACTTTTTGTCAATCATTCCTAATCTAAATTTAGCCTATAGAACATACGATAGTATTT
This sequence comes from Sambucus nigra, assembly GCA_949130495.1. NCBI lineage: Eukaryota > Viridiplantae > Streptophyta > Magnoliopsida > Dipsacales > Adoxaceae > Sambucus > Sambucus nigra. The sequence goes on from OX422210.1 coordinate 724,743,349, forward strand.
GAGATACTTTAAAAGTTAATTCAAGAAAATGTATTAAAAAAAATTAGAAATGGAAAAAGTTAATTATAACTACTATGATAATTTTGATATTTACACCTCTTAAACATAAAATGTACAGTAATATTTACACTTCTTAAATATAATTTTGATATTAGGATAGTATTTGTGCTTTTAGGGATGGATTTTTACTGTCCGTAAAATCCATTTTTCTTGTAGTGTGCAATTATGATTATAGTACTTTTATATCTAGTCTAAGAAAAGTTGAATACATGAATCATGATTTGTTATAAGAAAAAAATATTTTTAATGGCTTTGTATACATACAAATTTGACCCACTTTTATATAAAAAGTAATATACATATTATACGCAACTTTTCACGTTGCACTTAATATATTAAGTATCACATAATAATAATTGAACATAATTTACACGCGCAACATGTGTGCGCACTACCCTGTTTACTTAAATTTATGTATCTTTAATGGATAAATTTACGAGTCATGTCATTTGTGTCTTTTCAAATCAATCGTATTTTCATTTGGGTTATTGTGACTATTTTTATTTAATTGAGCATAAAATTTAAAAAATCGTGTTAGTTGTGTCGTGTTAAATATGGGTCGTATTCTGTGTCAGGTAAAAAAAATATGAGTTTTGTCGTGTTCGAGTCGGATAAAAAAAATATGAAGTCATATAGTGTTCATATCCAAAATACTCTTATCATGTTGTGTTGGCCGGATACCCAAACAAAAAATACGAATTGCCACCCCTACCATTAATCAATAACTTAGTGTCGATCATGTCGTGTGTTATTTTTCCACGATTACATGTTAGTGTATCTAAGCCAAAATCATATAATATTATCTATTAGCTCGTTCGAAATCTTTACATACATGCGAGAGGCTTTTTGCTTTATTATCAAGACCAAATAAAAAGAAGTAAATTACCTGTAACACCAAAAATTATTATTTAGTAAAATATCAAAACAATTTCAAAGATTTAAACACAACATAATAAAAAAACATTTCTTAGGATATTATTTCGTGATCGGATTAAAGACAACCGTCGAATGATTTGCTATGTGCAAGCTGAATTGTCCTCCTTTTTCACTCACATCAATCGCGTCCAACCCTGGTGGGACCCGCATTTCAAAATTCGTCACTAGTTTGGCGATAACAAGCCCTAGAATCGGGAGCGCAAGTATGATCCCCGGACAACTCCGCCTTCCCACTCCGAACGGTAAGAATCGAAAGTCAACCTTCCCACCTGCCACCGCCTCAGTGCCGCCTTCCTCCTCAAGGAACCGCTCCGGTCGGAACTCACTAGGGTTCTTCCACCACGCCGGATTATTGGCCAACCACCAAGCGTTGACCACCACCTTTGACTCTTTAGGGATAGTGTAACCACCTAGTTTAGCCTCTTCAAGGTTCATGTGTGGTACTAGTAAGGGTATGGGTGTGTGTAGCCTAAGTGTTTCTTTGACCGTGGCTTGTAAATATGGTAACTCAATTAGGTTAGATTCTGTGATTTTGTTTCCTTTAAGGACGGTTGAGATTTCTTCTCTGATCTTGCATTGGACGGTTGGATGATTAACCAACTCAGCTATGGCCCACTCCATGGACCATAATGTTGTCTCTATTGCTGCCACATTGATATTCTCCACAATGTAAAGCACATTTTCTTCACTGATTTCACCCTTCATTTGAGCATCTATTATGTGATCAATTGCACAACTTATTTTATGTTTCTCTCCATTGGAAGCCATTATTTCCCTGTGTCAATTAACAAAACAATTGATTAGTTGAGAGTTTACCATTTTATTTCTTGTTCGAATTTTTTTGGGGGGCTATAATTCATTTACATATTTTTTTAGGCACCAAGGTCCCTTTTCCCTTAATGTATACATTATAAATTAGGGTATACGCAAACGTAACACATATTTATTACAAAAATTCGTGTATATATTATAAAATTTCACATACATACTACAATTTCTTTAAAATAAAAAGTAATAAAATTCATGCATACTTACAAATTTTACTGTATACATTACTAAAAATCAGGCATACATTAAGAGAGAGGGATCTTAGTGCCCCAAATATATGTTAGTGGACTAGAGTAAAACCAAAAAAATGTTTTGACGAAGGAGTTGAGTCAAAAAATCCGTTGATTATTACAGCATAAACACAACCTAAAAATTACCCAAAATTAAATATCAGTATTTGGTTTAGTTAAAATCAGCTTCATAAAAATTGGACTCATTTATAATAAATCAAGGGAGTTTTGGGAAAAAGTTCTCATAATTTTCAAAGTGTATAAAAAATAGGACACTCCACATAATTTTATAAATTTAGTCCCCGTACTAAAAACACCATGAAAAAAAGTGCTCCTAGTGCGAACAAAGAAAATGAGCTCCTAACTTTAAAGAGATCACACAAATAAATATTAGGGACATATACCAAATAGTCCCTCAAACATTTTTTAATACTCATTTAGTCCAAGCCTTTTTATTTTGCCTCAAAAAGTCCTTTGCCACATATTTTGGAAAGGGAGTGCCGCTGGCGCAGACCTCTAAAAATAAAAGAATATTGAGTGCTTGAGGGACTAAATGGGTTAAACTAAAAATATGTGTCCTTTTTAAAAAATATATATTTATAGTAGGGACTATTAAATAATTGATCCTAAATATTATTATACCACAAAAACTAAATGTATAAATTTCAAAAATATTATTCTAAAAATCTAACTATAAAAAAGAACATGACCTCTATGTCTAGATAACTTATAGGGGTTACTTTTTATGGAATGTTTTCTATGTCTACCAAGGGAGATTCATTTGACACGCTATCACTCTCTAGCTAATTTTCATGAAGATGTCAATTAACTGAAAGATTCCGTACATTTTCACCAAAAAATCAAAGAAAATGGCATGCTACAATATGCTCGCCTTTAAATTAGTTTCATCCTTTGCGAGATTTTAATAGCATTTAATTATAAAAAAAAAACAGTTTAATTCACTAAAAAATGAAGGAGGGGTTATTCCCACACTCCTTCCATCTTTCCTCACACCCTTTGAATCACAAATAACATTTACGCACTTATATTCATTCCTTTCATCTTCCTCCACACTTTTTAGGTGACAAATGACATTTGTGTCCTTATGTTATATAAGTTAAATGTTCAATTTTTTCACTTCCAATTAAAATAAATATATTTAATAAAAATAAATAATTATATTTTAAATAAAAAACTGTTTTTTATTAAAAAAAACTGCTTATAAAATGTAAAATCTTATATATTTTTTTATTATTAAAAAACTGTTTATAAAACGTAAAATATTTTCTTACAAAACTATTTTCTTATAAAAGTGTTTTTTTTCTTTACAAATTTCTTATAAAAGTGTCGGACCATTTTTTTTAATAAGTTGGTCCGCGTCAGTGGTATGTATAGGTGGTCAGACTGCCTATACATACAGTTGGCGGGGACGATTTTTTTTTAAATAGTAAAAAGATTATTTTTAAAATACTTTATATATAAAAGACTATTTTAACAGCTAAAACAATTTATTTTTGTAATAAAATTGTCTTTCATATTATATAATATTGTTTTAGTTTTTATAAACAATTTTTAAAAATAGTTAATTTTTTTTAAGACAACAGAAATTGTTTTTGATTTTTTAAAACAGTTATAAAAAAGAGTTTTTTTAAATAAATAATTAATTTATACAATTTAAAAAAAACTGTTTTCTTTATTAAACATATTTTGTTAATTGTTTATTAAAGAAAACTGTTTTTAAAAAAAATTGTATAAATTAACTGTTTATTAAAACATTTTTTTATAATCAAAACAGTTTTTAATTAAAAAACTAGTTTTAATCAAAACAGTTTTTAAACTGTCTATTTTAAAGATCATTTTTAAAAAAGAAAAAAAAAACAGTTTTTAATCAAAAATAAAATTTGTAAAAAAACACTTTTTTAAGAAAACAAATTTTACGTTTTATAAAGAGTTTAAAAAAAAATAGATGAGATTTTACGTTTAAAATTTTTTCTTTTTATAAAAAAACTTTTTTTTATTGAAAATATAATTATTTTTTTTATTAAAACTATTTGTTTTAATTGGAAGTGAAAAAATATAACATGTAAATTATATAAACATAAGGGCAAAAATGTCATTTGTCACTCAAAGGGTGTGAGGGAAGATGGAAGGGGTGTGGAGATAGCCCATCCCAAAAATTATATGATTCTCTCCTTGTTTTTCTGAAATTGGCAAAAAATGTTGGAATTTAAAATTTGTATACAAGTTTTAAAACAGATATTAATTTCATAAAATTTCAATTATACCCTATAGTAATAGCAAGTACAATTTTTTTTTTACCTTATTAAAAATGGATTAAGGTATAAACGCACTTGTAATATACAAAAGTATTAAAAAAGCAATACCTTCGTTTTTTAACATAGAAATTGTTGAAAAATTCAAGCCTCCGAGACTGCAAATCCCTGCACTTGTTCAAATACCCCCTCAAGAATGGTCTAAGCAATGGAATAAAATCTCCATAATTGTACTCAAAACTCTGAGCCAACCGGCTTCTCTCCGAGTTGAACCGAGTCGCCTCGATAAATAACGGGTCATTTTGTGACTCAAATTTTGCATCAAACATCATTCTATACATAATGTTGTACAACATCAATTGCAACCTTTTTCTAATCACTATCCCATTTTCCCTCACACTCTCATTATACCTTAAATCACTAACAACTAGGTCCATTTCATCCTCCCACATGTCACTATATTGGTGCACCACTTTGTTCGTGAAAAATGGTAGCGTCATTATACGACGCATTTTGCGCCAATGGTCACCGTAAATTGTGAAGACCATATCTTGACCATTCCCCGTAAATATGTCAAACACGACATTTCGTGGGCGGGACCCAAATTCGACCCCTTGGGTGTGTAACACCTGGTTGGCTAGCTCGGGGTCTGATACGACCGTTATGTTTTTCGAACCAAGCTTGAGCAAAAATATGGCGCCGTAGGTTTGTGACATGGCGGCTAGGAGCCGGTGGTTTAGGTCATTGCCAACTTGGAGCCAGTTGCCGAAAATCGGAAAGGCTAGTGGGCCCGGTGGGAAGTTGGTTGGGTGGTCCGGGGGACTTGACGTGGAGAGAGAGAAAATGAGAGGGAGGAGAGAGAGAAAAAAGGGTAGAAAGTTAAGAGGGAAAGGAATATTAATGTGGGAGGAAAGTAAGTTGGTTAATGAAAGAAGTACAATTGTGAAAGAAGTGCAAAAAATTAATTTTGTAACAAGTTTGTCCATTGTGTATGAGAGAGAGAGAGAGAGAGAGAGAGAGATTTGAATTGATGGAGAGAGAGGGGGGATTACATTTATATATGGGGGTGGGAGGTTTGGTAATCAAATGGTTTTGGGATAATCCATGGGCTCCTTTCAAAATCAAGGTAGGAGGATGAAAGTGTGCTATTTTATGTCAAAGGTGGTGGTTGGTAGGTAGGTAATATACCAATAGCACATCTGTTTTCACTTAATGTGTGTTTAGTTCAAAGAATTTAAATTACAATCTTAATGTGTGTTTTAAGAAGGAAAATTAAACCCACCTACTAATATATATATTATTTTTTGAATGATGAAATAATTAAATTTGGGGTCATTTACTATTTGAGGTACATTTGTTTATAATAATGAGGGCTTGGGGTACACTAGTTTTCGTAATAGTTGATTAGGTCCAAAAACTAACAGAAATCGTTAGTTGACCAACCTTTTCAAATAAAAAGACCATTTTAGCCCCGAAGACATTAATACATATATAAGAAGATTACAAAAATCTTTAAATGTTTTTTCAAACTGTTTTTTTATATATAAGCTGTTTATTTTTATACATAAACTGTTTATATATAAAAACATTAACATTTTTTTAAGAAAAAAAATATTTTAGACAGTTTTTTTCATATAAACTGTTTTTATATATAAAAATGTTTAAAAAACTTTTTTAAACAGTTTTTTAAGAGTTATTATTGAAAAAAATGTTTTTAAACAGTTTTTTCATATAAACTGTTTTTATATATAAAAATATTTAAAAAACTTTTTAAACAGTTTTTTTAATAGTTATTATAGAAAAAAATGTTTTTAAACAGTTTTTTCATATAACCTGTTTTTATATATAAAAATATTTTTGTCAAAGAATAAGTTTAAGCTTTAAATAAGTGATATTAAACTAGCAACCAAAGACTTGTGGGGTTTGATGGGTCAAATAGTGGAGAAAATGAGAGTTTGGAAAGAAGGGATTTTGGGCCGTGGATGATGGCCAAGCCCAAACAGAATATCAGCTGATATCAATTTCTTAGTCAAGCCCAATTCATCAAAGGAGAGCAGGGAATAACGGTAAGAGACATGTTCAGAGCTTAAAACAAGTTGCACTCTAATTTTTATTATACCTTTAATACGATAGTATGCTGTAATATTAAGAGAATTAATACTATGTCATAGAATTTTGATTATAAAAATATTTTTAACATTGTATTTATAAAGTAAACTTTAAATTTATATCTATAAATGACAAATAGTTTTTTAAACTAAAAATAAATAAAAATATGTATAATTTTTTTACATAAAATACGTACCGTCTGTTTTTGAAGTTTTTATTTATAAAAAATAGTTTTTAAGTTTTCAAAGTTTCAAAATTGTTTTTAATACAAATAATTTTTTTTTTGGTTATAAAAATATTTTTAACGTTTTATTTATAGAAAAAACTTTAAGTTTGTATCTATGATGACATACAACTATTTAAACTAAAAAGAAATAAAAATATTTATAATTTTTTTTATATAAAATACCTTTAGTTGTTTTGAAGTTTTTATTTATAAAAAGTAGTTTTTAAATAATAAAAACATTTAAAAATAATAGACAAATTTTATTTATGATAAAATTAACCTTTTAGAATGGCTTTAAGATAAGATACTTAATTTATGACATATACTAATTTTTATAATTATCATTATATTTCTTTATTGTACATTGCGTGTGCATCGAACATGTTGTATGCTAGTGGAAAATAATAGCAATAACCATGTGATATTTATTTTGTTCAGTCTAATGGATGGTAAAGTTTTAAATTGTTCACTCTACTAGGTGTAATTAATTTGATCGGACAAAACAAATATGTATTATTCTTGACAAGACGACACATGACCCTATGTAGGGACTAGGAGAAGCATGATTGAGGAGTCTTTTTCATGATAGGATGTGTGAGTAATAAAGTGAAGATGGCAGGTTAAATTGCATTAATTGGACAACAAAAGTCTAAGCAACACTACAAGAAAAATGGGTATTAGACGGTAACAATTCGTCCTAAAAGAGTATTTAGGACGGTTTTTGCAACGGTGAAAATTCGCCCCTTATTCTAGGCGTCGCAAATATTTAGGGATGGATTTTATCGTACTAAATGTTAATTCATGAAGGCTTTACATTTGGTATTAGAGACGAATTTTTCCATCCTAAAAGGTATTCCCGTGAAAAAAATCCCGCCCCTATGCAAAGAAAAGGGACGGTTATCCGTCCATAATACTACATAGATTCTGACAATTCCAATTAGGACAGTTTATAACCGTCCCAAAAGGTATTCCCAATTAATACAAAATGGGTATTAGGAACGATTTATAACCGCCCAATTGACAAAAAAATTGTCATAAACAATCCTATTATTATATGTTTTATGTTGTAATAATAAATGACATTTGATTAGCATTATAAGTCAAATCATCCAATCACAAATGCAATATATCAACTGCATTCATTGAAACACGTATACAACAACAATTTCTTCCATTAAACTACATCTAACAACCCAATATAAATATTCAAATCAACAAGTACAAATAATTGTCACATCCAAGTCAAAATATTTAAATGAGTAAAAAATCATACTAATTAATAAGAAAAACAATTGTCAAAAGAAAGGTCGTCCCTAAATTAAGATGATAAATATAGTCACCAAGCTAAAAAAATTCCATTAATGTCACTTAAAACACGCCTCTTCAACTTCTTGTACATAACTTGCAATCAATAAATAATCATTTTATCAAAATAATATTATAGTAAAAGAAAATACCCAAATATATTAATTAATCGTATCAACAACTATTTACAATTTTTTAAAAAATTCGACAGAGACTCCTTTGTTTATACATGAAAACCAACATGTTTTATTAACACAAAAGTCTGCACGGCTATAAAAAAATTAAAAACAACAATCTCCATATCAACAACAACAAATAAAAAATCTACATGGCATAAACTATTGATTTGATTATGTGTTATGTGTTAATAAAATCTAACGTTGAAATGCTATCCTACAAAAAATATAAGACACAAAACACAGAAGATATCAGTATTAAAATAATGTTTAAAAAGTTCTATTAAATAATAAAATTTTGCATCAACTATTTGCAAATTTCTATTAAAATATGAAAATTTTCATCATAATCTCTAACCGGGAGTCCCATGACTACACGATTTATTTCCACGAGTTACATTAATCCCGTGCGAGGTCCTCGTGCCTCTTACAGGACCGTTTTGTGGCTATTTTATGTTTTTACCCTTTGACGACATGTTTTAAGCCTAAGTCTAACTGTTTGCATATTTTCATCGTATAATTAAATCGGGAGTCCCGTGACTACGCGATAGATTCCTAAAAGTTACATTGATCCCATGCGAGGTGTTCGCGTCTCTTACCAGACCGTTGTTTTACGTTTTCACGATTTAACAACATATTTTTAAGCCCAACTCTAAATATTTGCAAATTTTCTTTATATTCTCAAAATCGGAGTCTCGTGACTACGTGGTCAATTCTTATGAGTTACATTGGTCCTGTGATAGGTGTTCGTGCTTCTTACAGGACTGTTTTGTGGTTGTTTAAAGTTTTCACCCTTTGACGGCATGTTGTTAACCTTAAGTCCAACTGTTTGTAAATTTTTGTCATATTCTCAAAGTGGAGTCGTGTGACTACGCGGTTGATTCTTACGAGTTACATTGATCCTGTGCGAGGTGTTCGTCCTCTTACGGGACCATTTTGTGGCTGTTTTATATTTTCACCCCTTGGCAGCACGTTTTAAGCCTAAGTCTATCTACTTATAATTTTTCTTCATACTCTCAAATCGGGAGTCTCGTGAATATGTGGTCATCTCTTACGAGTTACATCGGTCTCGTGTGAGGTGTTTGTACCTCTTACGGACTATTTTGTAGATGTTTTACGTTTTCATCCTTTGACGATGTGTTTTTAGCCAAAGTCTAAAATTTGCAAATTTTCTTCGTATTCTCCAACTGGGAGTTCCGTGACTACTCGGTCAGTCCCTATGAGTTACATAGTCCCGTGCGAGGTGTTCATGCATCTTATGGGATCGTTTCGTGTTTGTTTTATATTTTCACCCCTTGAAGGCATATTTTTAAGACTAAGTTTAACTATTTGTAAATTTTAATTGCATTCTCAAATCGGGAGTTTTGTAACTATGCGGTCAGTTACTACAAGTTGCATTGATCCCATACGAGGTGTCCGTGCCTCTTACGAGACCATTTTGTGGATGTTTTATATTTTACCATTTCATGGTATGTTTTTAAGCCTAAGTCTGGCTGTTTATAGATTTTTGTTGTATTCTCAAACCAGGAGCCCCGTGATTATGCGGTGAGTTCCTACGAGTTACATTGGTCTCGTGCGAGGTGTTTGAGCCTCTTATGAGACCATTTTATGGCAATTTTACGTCTTCACCCTTTGACAACATGTTTTTAAGCCTAAGTCTGACTGTTTGCAATTTTTGACATATTCTCAAACCGGGAGTCCCATGGCTACAGGTTCAGTTTCCACGATTATATTGGTCCCGTACGAGGTGTTCGTGCCTCTTACAGGATCGTTTTGTGATTGTTTTATATTTTTAACTTTTATTGGCATGTTTTTAAGCTTAAGTCTAACTATTTATAAATTCTCTTCATATTCTCAAAACGGGAGTCCCGTGACTACGCGGTCAGTTCCTATGAGTTATATTGGTCCCATGAGAGGTGTTTGTGCCTCTTATGGGATCGTTTTATGGTTGTTTTACGTTTTCACACTATGACGATATGTTTTTAAGCTCAAGTCCAACTGTTTGCAAATTTTCGTCGTATTCTCAAACTGAAAGTCCTGTGACTATGCGGTCGATTCCAACGAATTACATTAGTCTCGTGCCTATTACGAAACCATTTTGTGGCCATTTTACGTTTTAACCCTTTGACGGAATGTTTTAAGCCTAAGTCTAACTGTTTGCAAATTTTTATCGAATTCTCAATCTGAGAGCCTCGTGACTGCGCAATCAGATCCTAGGAGTTAAATTAGTCCCATGAGAGGTGTCTGTGCCTCTTACGGGACCGTTTTGTAACCATTTTACATTTTCATCGTTTGATGGTATGTTTTTAAGCCTAAATCTAACTGTTTATACAATTTTGTCGCATTCTCAAACTGGGAGTTTCATGACTACGCGGTCAGTTTTTACAAGTTACATTGGTCCCGTGTGAGGTATTCGTGACTCTTACGGATCTGTTTTGTCATTGTTTTATATTTTTACCCTTTAATGATATGTTTTTAAGCTTAAGTCTAATTTTTGCACATTTTCGTCATATTCTCAAACTGGGGGTCCCGTGACTTAGCGCTCAGTTTTTACGGGTTACATTGATCCCGTACGAGGTATTCGTGCCTCTTACGGGATCATTTTGTGTCTTTTTTCAATTTCACCCTTTGACAGCATGTTTTTAGGACCAAGTCTAACTTCCTATACATTTTCGGCGTATTCTCAAACTGGGAGTCCCGTGACTACGCGGTCAGTTCCTTCTACCCTGAGGCTCTCGCGACATACACGCGTTATTGACATATATTACACACACTTACATAGAGGCCCTTGTGACATACACGTGGATGTCATATAAATGTATAATTTGTAAACATGTTATTAGATGCAGAAGCATATAGTATGACATGGGAATAAATACGCTAAAGAACCAATTACAAACCGTGTGGAGACAATGTGTGTGCATTCGGTATCCTAAGATATTGATCGATTAATTAGCACATGTTCATAGCGTATGTGCATTTGAGAGATAAATTACCTTAATAAGATACTTAGCTCTTACCACATGCCAATCACCCACCTGCATTTTCTATAGTAACGCTGAGTTCACGACCACCCGTAGAAAGATAACCAAAACATAGTTGATATAAAAAATAAACTTCAACATCATAGAGATAACTTGGCAAGAAAAAATGAACCGATGATGCAAAAACTAATAAATGTCCGCTTTACCCTTTCAGAGATCATTTTCTAGCTCATGAACCACCCAAGCACTACCTATAATCGCATTAAGACCAGTCAAAGGTATCACAAGGGCCAACAAGGCTAAAAAAAGTACCCATGGTTTACTGTTTTATCTGATTGGGATACATTATGATTCCTGCATTTTTTACCCGGCACATCACAAGGGCCTTAGTTTTTAGATTCTTGCAAGTAACTAAAATAAGTGAGATTTTATAGCGAAGATAAAGAAGAGTAAAACAAACTTATCTCAGAAGAATGTGTGTAACAACAACATTAATGTATTAATTGATAGGCAGATGGGAGGCTATCATGTATCTATACTTGCACTTCATGGACTTGGCATGCTGATCCCTCAGCCATGCATTGACATGACCTATTTATTATAGGCACAAACCATTAATATTATTATTAATGAAGTTGTAATTACTAGTTCATAAACACCAAAGGTTTTCATTGACACACCTCACATCCTTTAGCCCCACTCTATATAATTGTTGTAGTCATCGTCTGACATAACATTGGTACAGATTTACCAATTTTCTTTGTGGGTCACATGAAAAATATAATATAAACACCCAAGCAACATTTATTTCCATGAATTAAATCCAACTTCATAAGAATCATTTCTACATAGTTCAATAACAATTGCAGATATGCAAACAAACTAATATCAACCTGCAACTTGGTTGTATGTTAAAAAGAGTTTAAATATATAAATTGAAGCATGATAACATATAACTTTTCAATTAGTTATTGTTGAAACATTTTGTTTGTGTGTAAATTTTAAAAAGAAAAAAAATAGATTTTGAAAAAAAGAAGAGAAATGTGGCAGACACAACCTTTTTCTTTCTCTCCTTTATTTATTTTCCACTTGCTTTCCTTTCTATTCCAACAGCTCCCACTTACCCACTAAGCCACTTGTGTACCCACTAGCCACTTTCCTTTAAAAAACAAACTCATCCATCCAAAACAAAAGAGAGTTTTTTTTTTGAGAAAGTTAGAGAGCAAAAAGCTTCTTAAGAGCAAAAAAAGAACAGAAAAAATAGCTCAAGCCTTGATATGAGCAAAATATTTGGTTGAGATAAAAGAGAAACTCATAAATGTTCTCTCTCATAAAAATATTTTTAGAACAATTTGTCCCCCCAAACTGAAATTGTAGAATTGAGCAATTAATTTGGAATGGGTGTTAGAAGACATATAACTACGGTGCATGGTTATATGATACAGAGGTGTAACTGGGTTTGTTTTATCCTGGGGATGACGTGACTGTAGACTACCCGCACAAAGAGGGTAGAGCTGCGAAACGTCTTAAAGAGAGCGACCTAGTCCGCGACTCAACCCAAGAATCATCTACGGCGAATTTATAAATGATTAAGGTAATATTGTTTATTTTTATTGTGCAGTAAATTTTTGGATTCAACGCATGTGGTTCATATTTGCAATAATCATATGAGGTAATAATTTAATTTTGAGCCGTAGACTTAAAATTAATTTATGATTTTATTTTCCGATTTCTGCACAAAACTCTTTGATGTGATTTTTAATCATAATTTATAATGTGTACCAACAGTTATATGCATGAAAGCCCTAACCTATAAATTTATTGATACATCATAAAGTAAAAATCACATGTATGGCAGTATAATAACGTTTTTAAAATGAAAACTTTGGGTCTATCTCGCACCATTCACACCAGATAATACTGTATTTATCAAATTCAAAACATCTAAGAATAACTTTACTTAGGGAAAACCAAAATTCAAAGAAGAAATCCATAAATTCATACTATACATCCAATGGAAGATATATCAAAACAGAAAATGACAGATATTCTGAACATGCCATCTTTGCAAGGGAGGGAAACTTTGGACCATTAAGTTTCCACCAATACAAAATACTTTGAATAGTGCTACTGCTATTTAAACAAAATATGTATATACATTGTTGAACAATAATAAAAAACAAAGCAAACACTTAAAACAAGGCTCTACTGCTAGTCAGAAAAATATTCTGAACATAGCTACTTTTATTCATATGTTTAGTTAGAATTCACATACATAATGTGGGTACACTTATTTACAATTTTATACAAATAAGATTTTAACTTGCCTAGAACCAAACATGGCCTTTTTATCAAATATGAATTTGCAAAATTTACATAGGTCATTAAATGCAATTTTAGTTCCACATTACAACAACTAAACTTGAAAATCACAGCTATTTTCACTAATTACACTAAAAAAATAAACAAACACACTACGAGGCTTGAATGCCCATCAAATCCCATGAAGGGACAAGAGAGGGAAAAAATTGAATTGACCCAACCATCGAATAAAAGTCTAATTGCAACGAAAAATGAAAAAACACGATAATAATACGAGATTTGTATGCACAGATAGTTTGTTTTCAAGCTCATAGAGCAGCAAAAAATCAATAAACAATCAACACAAAAGCCACAAAAAATTAACACGCTCTGTTCATCAATCATTATAGGCAAATTGGAGAGAATAAAAATCACACAATACATAATCAAAATCAAAATCATGGACTATATAATCAAAATCAAAATGACACAATGTAGAGAATTAACATACCGAGATCGAGAAATAGACAGAGAGAGAGGCGATGGCAAAGAACTGAATAGGAGAGTCGCGAGTAGCAAAGGGAGATGGGAGAAAGATAGATTCGACAATATTGAGGGGGAAGGGGAAGTGAAAATAGTGAGAAAAAAGAGAACAAAATAAAACATACTTTATCAAAATGGACGATTTTATTTCCATCTCTTTCACCATTTATCAAATGGGACGGGATATACTAAAGGGACGGTTTTATAAATTCGTGGTGTAAGTTATATCAAAAGGGACGATTTTTAAAATTCGTCCCTTATATTTGTTTGAAAAAAGTGCTAAAAATTCAAGTTTACTTTAAGGGTCGGTAATTAATATGTGTTCCTTATAATATACCAAAATGGGCGGTTTTAAAGTTCATCTCTTTTGTGATTTATCAAAAGAGATGATTTTATTAAATTTGTGATATAAGCTATACCAAATGGGATAATTTTTAAAATCTGTCCTTCATATTTTTTCAAAAAAAAAACGCTAAAAAATCACATCTACTTTATGGGTCGATTTTTAATAACTGTCCCATATGGTATTGTAAATGTGACGGATTTTAAAAACCGTCCTTTTTGTGATTTTTCAAAAGGGACAATAATTAAAATTCGCCCCAAATGGTACTTTTAAGGGAGAAAATGACACGAACGTACTAAATACCTACGTCCCAAATACCCATTTTTCTTATAGTGCAACCTTCTATGTACGGTAATTAATATTTTGCCTATAAAAAATAGCATTATTATCAACGCATCTATAAACCTATTCTTTAGAATTTATGAATTTCTAACTAAAAAGAATCACTCACAATGGTCACCTACTTAGGACTACTATTTCATGATTGAATTGACGGATCGATAATTTGACATGGATACAATACTGGCTACTCATAAAGGAATACGTACCACATATAGACATTGAAAGAACAAAGTTTGGTTCCGTTCACATTACCTTACAGTCTTTTAATAAATTGGCATGTGTTAATGTTTAAATTTGACCTTTACCATGTAGTAGTAATAATTGGCGAATTTTGCATTTTTACATCGACCGATAGTTTCATCATTTTGACTCTTAAGAGGTGATCAATATATCTTCAGCCTTAGATATGTCAAAGGAGTATTTTTTTAATCATTCCCTTTGGCTTGTGTGCATATGATTTTGCTATTGTATTTTTTGAATCAAATGTTTGTAGACTATAAACTCCGTCCCAATTATTTCAACATTTACTATTTTTAAATTTGGATCCTTATAATATGTTTTGAAAGCGAAAGTGTTTCTTTAATGTTCTTCCTCTAACAGGGCTTCATATCTAGATACTTTTATAGTCATTTCTACTAAATCTTTCAATTCTGTCACATCAAACTTCTTTTGAATCCTAAATTCTAACTCATTTTGGGCTAGGTTGACAAACTCGAATTCTGTAAAAACTATTTTGCACTACACCAAAATGCTAATTTTGTGACTCCCAATGGGGGTAACAAACTTGTCACTCCTGGGAGCATTCACAAAATTATTTGTAACTCCCATTAGGGGTGATAAAATCAATGGGTAATAAAAAATTTGAGTCAATTAGTTTGTCACCTCTAATGGGAGTCACAAATGTTACCATATAATTAATTTGAGACTCCTATAAGCAGTCACAAATTTATAACTGTTACAAGCAGTCACAAAATTATCAGTAAGGATGAATTATGACTCTTACGAGTTATGACTCTTACGAGCAGTCACAAAATTATAACTGCTAAGAAGAGTTACAAATTTTGGTCTAATACTAATTTTGTGACTACCATTGGCAGTCATAAATTTGTAACCGCTTCTAGCAGTCACAAATTTTGGCTTAATATTTGGTTTGTAACCGCTATTGGCAGTCACAATATTTTTGACCTAACTTTTATTTCCCTGTTCTCTCTCCTCTCTCTCTTTTCACACTCCTGCCCCTATCTCTCCTAGTTTTTGGTCTAATACTAGTGTTCTGCAAATATTTGTTCTCGGGCGGTGAAGTTTTCGGCAAATCTTTGTTCTCAGTCAGGTATGATATCCAAATTGTGTGCAAATATTATTTAGATTCATATTTATGTGCTGAAATGTTGAGCGTGTGTATATATATGTGTATATATATACATATTTATGTGCCGAGATATAAACCCTAAGCATAACAAGAGCAAATCTTTTTTAGATTCATATTTATGTGCTGAAATTTTTTCGTGTTTGTTATTTATATCTCGGGTATGATATCTGCATATTTATTTGCTGAAACTTTTATGTGTTTGTTGTTTATATCTCGGGTATGATATCTGCATATTTATCTGTTGAAATTTTTATGTGTTTGTTGAGATTTTGATAGTTAATGGCTCACATCGAAATCGAACTTAATAAAATGCTGGAACAAGAAATGTTTAGATATGTAAATGTTGGAACAAGAAATGTTTAGATATGTAAATCGAACTTAATAAAATGATGGAACAGTTATTTCATATATTGTTGAAATGTTTAGAAATGTTTTTATGGGTATTTAATGATACATCTCCTATTAATGTAATGTTTGGCATACACAATAAATAGGAAGTCTGATAACAATATTGATGAGTATATGAGTTAAATGAAACAATTTAGTTTTTTAATGATACAGTTTAGCTTTTTAATAACTGTCATATATTGGTAAGGATATGTGTATGCATATAAGTTCAATAAGTGAAATCATACAAGATGGGTTTTTAATGATACAGTTTAGGTCATATATTGATAAATTTTTATAATACAAAAAAAATCATCATAATTCATAACAAAATAAATTATTTCATTCTCCATCAATACAACTAACATAAACTTCATTTAGTTTTATAATTTGCCGAGTTTCTAATTGTTTGTATTGTAGAATTAATGGGGTTTCCACAATATAAAGAGTGGATGGGTGAAAGTTGTAGAGTGGGGAAAGCATATGTTAATGGGGTTAAAGACTTTGTGAATTATGAAACGAAGAATTTCGAAAATGATATTATCCCATTCCCGTGCAATCGTTGTAAAAATGATAAACGTTTGAAAGGGGTAGAAGTACATTTGCTTCATTGGGGTATGCAAGCTGACTACACGTTTTGACATTTCCACGGGGAGAGGGAATTTAAGTATATTCCAGAAGAAATATTTGTCAATGAAACGGTTCACACAAATGGTGACCCATTAGTACATGCTAGGTTAAACGATCTCATAAATGATATGTACGAAGTGCACGCATCACAAGAAAAGCAAGATAGTAGAGGAAATGATTTAGGTTGTGAGGATCATGTTGGCAACGATACTGACCAAGATAGGGATTATATACGATTAAAAGCAACAACTGCAACACCATTATACCACACAATGTTATATGCCATGGTTGGGTTGCACAACTTAAAGAGCAAATTTGGCTTGTCGGGAAGAAGTGTGACGGCAATACTCCTTTGGGCAAAAGATTTTCTCCCCAAAGAAAATACACTGCCCGTGAATTATCCGACCATGAAGGGTAATTTGAAAGGTTTGGGTATGAAATACAAATCAATTCATTGCTGCAAGTATGACTGCGTTTATACTATAAGGAGCACAAGGACAAACGGGCTTGTCCTATATGTAAGGAACCTAGATATGAACAAAAGATGATATTACATAATAAACGTTTGTTGAAAGTAGATACGCAAATAACTAAGAAGGTGTTAAAGTATTTCCCCTTAGGTCCTCGATTGAAGAGACTTTACACCATACCTTGGATAACAGAGGCAATGACTTGGCATGGTCGAGCGGAGGTGGGTGAGAATCTCATACGACATTTGATTGATTCATCTGTGTGGAAATCTGCAAATCAGCGATACCCGGACTTTGCTAAAAAAATACGCAACATTCGCCTCGAAATATCAACCGATGGGTTTAACCCGTTAGGTAAATTGAGCACATATAAGAGTATATGGCCTGTATTTACGGTGCCTTTAAATTTGCCCCCGTCGTTGTGCATGAGAAAGGAGTTTTCAATTATGTCGTTATTGATAACATGTACAAAAGCACCGGGTAGTGGCATTGATGTTTTCTTAGCACCGCTAATTGATGAATTCAATGAGTTATGAGTTGAAGGTGTGAGAGCGTACGACTCGTAAAAAAAGGAGGAATTAATTTTGAGAGCTATGTTGATATGGGCAATTCATGATTTTCTTGCTTTTAGGACCTTATCTGGGTGCAATGTACATGGTTACCTGGGTTGTCCTATATTTGGAGAGGATACTGAAGCCAGCTGGCTTAAGAAAAGTGGTAAACTTTTTTATCATAGTCATCGGAGATTTCTGCCCCAAAGTCACAAATTCAGGTCAATACGAAGCAATTTTCTCCCAAAAGGCACCTAGATGCGGCCACCTCCACCAAGACTTTCTGGTTTGGAAATTGAAGAAAGTTCATTAAAGGCTGATTAAAAGTTGAGGGGAAACACCCCATAATTTTGGCCAAAAAGCGTAAAAGAAAGAATATTTATGTGAAGACGGCGTGGTCGAGGAGATCAATAATGTTTGATTTGCCATACTGGAAGGAACATCATGTGCGACATGTGATAGACATAAGGCACGCTGAGAAAAATATTATTGAGCCTCTCGTAGGCACATGCATTGGTGGTTCTTAATCCAAGGATGGAGAAAAATCCCGTGAAGATCTTCATGATTTGAAGATTAGAATATCATTATGGTTGAAAGAAGATCCAAACACTGGAAAAAAGCATATGCCAGTTGCATCTTATACTTTAAGCATTGCAGAAAGAAATATGTTCTTAGAAACATTAAAGGGCTTGAAGGTCCCTTCTAATTCTCATCCAACTTACCCAGGATTGTCTGCGACGCAACAAAAGATTTGAAAAAGTGCAAGTCTCACGATTGGCATGTGATAATGTAACTTGTCCCTCTGTTGTTCGAACACTATTTTTCGAAGCACAAGGATCTTCGAAGGGCCATTCTACAAATTAGCTTATATTTCTCCCTATTGTGTGAGAAAGTTGTCAACAAGAAGCACATAATGGTAGCAAAAGAAACTTTGGCTGAGGTTACCTGTGTTTTGGAGAAGTACTTTACTCCCTCATTCTTTGATATAAGCATCCACCTTTTAGTGCATTTATGCAATGAAGCACTTTTATGTGGACCAGTAAGGTACCGATGGATGTATCCGTTTGAACGATTAATGAAAACTTTTAAAGATTACATTAAGAATACACGGTATGTTAAGGGGTCCATTGTTGAGGAGTACATTATGGAAGAGGCTTCCTTGTATGCAAAGGAATATATGCCTAACCTAAACATTGGAGGTCGTGAATGCTTTATTGATGAATTAGAAGAGTTTGCGGATGAGGAGGCCCTAGGGAAAGGTAAGGCAGTGAAGCTAACATGTACATAATATAACCAGGTGGCTCGATATGTATTCGAGACGTATGAAGACATAGATAAATGGAAAATGTGATTTTATTTAAAATGTTTTGTAAAATAATGTAATATGTTCGATATTATATTCATTAGAAATTAATATTTTTATTTAACCTAGGCAATATAATGAGTGCAGGCGTGCCAAGAGGAGGAAGGGAGGCGCTAGCGCAGATAATGACTTTAGGCATTGGGTAGCTTCCGAGGTGACTACAGTAATATCTCACTTTTATTTACTGTCATTGCAACATATTCACAATGCAAATAATTTCTTGGTTTCAGTTATTGAAAGCTGGTGAAGTATCCACGAGGCTTGCACGTCTAGCAAATAGGCCTAGTTTTGTAGCCAAGGAGTTTGGACAATATCGTGTCAATGGGTTTGTGTTCTCTTCAAGCACACACGAGCTTAAACTCATTGGGAAACAAAATAGCAGCATTTCATATAAAGCATTAACTCATTTCAGGGAAAGCGCAAAAGATAAAAACTTGATAGAAGCTGAGATGACTTATTATGGGATTATAAAACAAATTGTGCTATTAGATTATATATCTTTCCACATACCTGTATTTTACTGTGATAGTGGAGGACAAGAAGGCATGTATGGTCGACCCTGACACCCACATGATGAAGGTTGATTTGGCCAAGTTGAAGAGTAAAGATAATGTGAATGATGAGCCATTCGTTTGTGCATTCCAAAACTCAAAGCAAGTGTTTTATGCAAAGAGCCCCAACAACGATCCATGATCTGTTGTTTTACATTCTCCTAAGCGCTTGACTACATTGGTAGACAACATAGAGGCACCTATCGAGATTCAGTCTATTCTGGATGACAACCAAGAATTAAAGAAATTATTAAACACATTAGAGGAGTAGATGTTTAATTATAGCTTGTTCAGTTGTTTTAAATGTTGACCTGAAAGTTATGTATAATAGCATGTTTCAATTATTTTGTATCATGTATTCATAGTGCCTTTTGTTCACAAGTTTATTATTACTTTTTCCAGGATGTCATATATTGTATATACATGAAATGATTTTCAAAACAGGTCTTTTATAGAGAACACATTAATTTATCGGCACGGCTATCAAAAAATCAAATAATGCAATTACTTGCGAGGTCATGGGTGGAACATACCTGAAGCATATTTATTTCAATCAATACTGCACACACTACCTCAAAGTTGGGATGAAGCAGTTGAAAGGGTTTTCATAAAATACAATCTAAGGAATACGATGCAGTTAGTAGAGGTTTTAGAACTCGAAGAAAGAAAAATCCATCCTTTATGGATAGAACTGAAGAGGATAAGGATGCGTTCAGACTCTACTGTGAGAAAAGATATGAATAACAAAGTTAACATCTATTATCGGCTTAGGAGAGAAGGCATACGTCCTAATATGTTTAATGTGAGAAATGCAATTATCAACACACTTCCGCAGACATGGCCAATAAAAACTTTACGTGAAATGATGAAGTATGAAACTTATGACATGGTCGAATTATCAAAACTTTTAGAATATGTTGAAAAGGTATAATTTATATTATATTTTTTATATTATTTCCTTACTCTTGTATTAACATATGGACTGATGCATAAATATATAAATGCAAAAAATGGCATCCAAGAATACAATTCCATCATCTATGCCAGAAAGTTCAAGTCATGATGAACATTCTTCCATTGATTCTCGTGCTGACGTTTCCCTTAACCTATTTGGTTTGCCAATAGGTGGCACGAATCCTTTTAAAGCTCGAACCTTGTCTTTGTTAAAATCTTGTATTGGCTTAAAATATGAGACTTGGGATATGATTGAGCAAGTAAAAAAGACGACTTGTGGGATACGCTCTTGAAAGAGTTCAATCTTTCGGCCGACCAGAAGGAGGGGTCCATAAAAGCCTTTGGTATTTAATTGAATACTTTTAGAAGTAACCTCCGCTCGACTTATTTTAAGGGATTAGACAGTGATGGGATTAAGGCCTTGAAGGATCGAGTACCGAAGAAAGAGCATATCCCTGTCCGTGAGTGGAATGAATTCGTTTTGCGCGAAGCATCTGAGGCAAAATTGAAACAAAGACACCAAGGCCGGGTGAACAGGGCTAAAAAGATCGACATCCATTGTCTTGGTCGGATGTCATATGCTGAGAAAACTGAGGAGATGGTATACACCCTTTCTTATTTTAATGTGTATATATATTATATGTCTTGCTCAAATACTTAATGGGAAATTAGTTTATAGGTGCTTAAAAATAAATGACCTGTTGATCGTTCGAAAGTGTATCTCGAAAGTCGTAGGTGAAAAACTGGAGAGTTTCACCCAAAGTTAGCTGATGATATGGTGAGTTTCATTATCTTAGTTTTAATAATAAAATTCCTTCAAGTTTAGTCATTCAATCATTTTAATCGATTCATAAATAATTTGGCACCAAAAATTGAGTGAGCTGAGAAGTAGTCAAGGTTCTTCAAGCCAAAAAAGTATTGATACAGATGCATTGACTGCCTTTAGAGGAAAAGATACTACGGGGTCGACTCGTGGTGTTGGACCCGTGTCCAAAAGTAAACTTAATGCAATTCCTCCTATAGTATCACAGTTGACTAGAGCAAAGACATGAGAAGAAAAACATGATGAGGATATGGCATTTCTCAAATCATACGTTACCATGCTTTTAAGTGATTTTGAATCGAATGGACTCAAAATACCAAATCCAAGTCCTCATAGTTGCACTCCTGTCCCGCATCCAAGCCCTCGCAATTATACTCCGGTCCAATATCCAATTACTCGTAATTATACTCCAGTCCCGCATCCAAGTCCCCACGATTACACTCCTACCCCCCCGTCAACTCAGCCAAATTTTGGAGATTCAACTGAGCCAGACTTTGGAGATTTAACTGATCCTCCACATGATCCATATGTTGATTTATTAGATTTTTCAAATCAAAGGAAGATTGCAAGTGGACAAGTTGTTACTTCAGCTGTTATTGGAACGGTAGTGCATGGCCATCAACTATTGATATTTGAACGTAAAGTTTACGTTAGTAGTGTTGAGCCAGGAGAAGAGAATCATTCATTGTATCGTCGAAGTCATGGGGCGGACACTATTAAGGATGTCGAGAAATCTTGGGTGGTTTGGCCTTTGCTTTGTCTTTCCCTTAAGTGATCCACAGTAATTTGTCTTGAGAAATTTGAACAAATTGTCAAAGTGAACAATTAATAGGGTTTGAACTCTATTTTGAATATTAGTAATATGTTTTGAATCAATTTGTAATCTGTTTTGAATGTATCCAGTGTATGTTAGACAATGTATCCGATGTCTGTTTTGGTTACTTATTATAACTCTACTTAGATAGAAGGGTTAATATGCATATTCAGTGTTGGGTGTTGGTCGGTTGCTGATTTCACATTCTAAATTTGTTTAATCATGAATATAATTTTCTAATACACCATGTTTGTGAATGCAGTGTCAAGAATGTGTGTTGGTGAATGCAGTGCACTCTTAGTGTAAAATATGGTTACTTATCTCTCTATATTTACAAGTTTACAAACTTACTGGAGCCATAAGAGCAAAGGGTGGAAATATCACACAGGAAACTAATCCAACTAAAGGTCGTTTCTTTTTGTATTTAATTCTTTAATTAGTTTTATGGTGCCGTTGCTATATATATGTTACTATTATTGTTAGTGTTTTCATTATTGTTTACATTGGTGTTGCTGTTGTTATTAGTGTTCACTTGATCTTGCACATAACTGATAAAGAGAGATTACTGATTACTTGATTAATTGATTAGTGCTCACTTGATTACTATTTATTAGTGTTCTGATTACTGTTTATTGTGTTTATTAATGTTCACTTGATTACTGTTATTGCCCAAAACATTGGACTCAATGAGTCTCATTATATTTCAAGCTTCTTGAGTGAACTGAAAGAGGAGATTCGAAAGTTTGTTATTATGTTCCTACCCACATCCCTAAATCATGCGTACTTATTAGCCAAACTTCAGGAATCCTCTTACGCTTCAAGAAACCAAACCTTGCCTAATACTCACCCGTTAAATGTTAAGAGAAGTTCCAATACAAATTCCCAACCTACCTATGCTGCGAAAATGTCATTTTGAATTTTGTGATCCATTAACATTATTTTCAGACTAACATGAAGGAGAAAAGCCCGTGCCTTTAGAATTAAAATGTGGTTTGGAATTAAAATCAGTTGTAGGGCATTTAAAACACAGCTTACTAGGCAGTGGGTTAATCGACTAAAAGACTAATCCGAGTTGCTTAAACATTTGCCAACAATACATGAAAAATACATTAAACAATCGGTGTGGGATGAATTTGTTAGCTACAGGCTCACCCCTCGATTTCAGGTAATTTGGTGGTTTGTAATTATGATGAGCATGTCATTCTCGTGGTTTGAATTTGTTAGCTACATCTCAAATATGCACCAGTTGAGTCACAAAGTACTACTAGCTTTTTGAATGTACTTCCCCAAAGAAGGGCTCAATCCACTCATATTGGTCCTCGCTCGCATTAAGAATTGGTGCCCCCCTTTCAAATCCTCCTTTAACCTTTGGATCTATAAAGTTTACTGGATAATTGTATCTTTTTTATGAAGTGAGATAGCCACTATACTGGTCAGAAGCTTTGGTGGTGTAGCAATACAAATTAGTCCTTGATTCATATATATGAAATATCTAATTCTTGTTCAGATATTTTAGAGCAAGTAGAGGGCAATGTAACATGTCCTTGAGTAATTCACATTCCCATGATAAAAGATCTATTGCGGAAATATGAAGACAATATTAACAAAGAAATAAAAAAAATATACCTGTGACACAATTTATGTCGAGAAGAATTCCATTGTTCCATGGCTAATACATGCAAGTGAACAACCTTTAGCTTATCAAGAAGATTTCCTTGGTTTCCCATATTCTCAGCATTCATAGAGGGATCTTCTGAATGCAACAAAGAAGTAGTAACTTCCTTCCTTTGATCTTTAGAACTCCCATTTTTTTCCAAAGCTGTAAGCAGTTGGTCATCAGTGCAAGCATTTGAACCCCCTCTTTCAGGTTCATTGTTCTCATTTCGAATAATAAAGACAGTAAATGTTGAAGATAGACCCTATTTTGGTCTCGTTGAGAATCGACAATTTTCTTCCCTGAAAACTATTTTTTTATGTTAAGTCTACATGGCAGATGTATGAACTTGTCATGCACATTGGAGGATATAAAACCTGAGGAATTCGCTGTTTTAATGACCTGAAGATATAAATGAAGAGTCGGTTCACAGTCAAAAACTCCATATGCACGTAAAATTCATCATGGTACTCACGCAGAGCCGTTTAAACAGGTTAAACATACATCAAAGACTATAGACTTCCCAGTTAAAAGTATTAAATTAAAACTACTCGAAGTTGACTGTTATTATTGTACAAAATCACATGAACTTATATATAATTATAACATTATAGGAACAAAATTTCTACGTATAGAGGCAAAATACTACAGAAATAACTTAGCCAGCACGAAACAAGGTGATATGTGGTGCAATAATTTAAACCGGCAGGTACTTGATACATGTCTACGTAGACAATATACATAATTTAAATGAATCAAAATTGAGGTTGAGGAAATACTTACATAATTTGACATCGTTGCCTTATTAGTGACCGCGCAAACCGATAGTACAACCACCATCATCAAAAGGCCAATGCTTGAGCAAAAAATGAAGTCCAACCTGCAGAAAACTAAAAACTTAGATGAGAATTTGGAATGGAAATGTTCAGATATTTTAGAGCAAGTAGAGGGAAATGTAACATGTCCTTGAGATAATATCTAATTCTTGTTCAGATATTTTGTTAATATATAATTATTGTCTCATTCGTTAACTAGTATTGTTCACCAACTAATAATGATAAAAATATTAACAACTAAAACAAAGAGAATACTAATGGAAATGGTGACGGAGCAGTCCTTCTACTCCTACCAACAAAGTGGAAGGTGGAGTTCCAAACATGATTCATCCTCATGTTCGAGGTATATTTTCAATTGGAATGTCAGGTCCACTTGAGAATATATTGGACATGCCCTAAAGCTATTATAAAAGTTTTACAGTTTTAGCGCCAAATCTGTACTCAGTTGTTGATTTTGATTTTTACTCAGTTGCTGTAATTTCATTGTAGCTCCTTTCCCCTTAATTAATCCACAGTACTTCTCTGTAATGAGTATTCGTAAGTTTATGATATGGGGTTTTGAATACTCGCGAGCCTGTATGTTAGTGGCACCCGCGCAGAATTATTGTCCAATCACTCTTTGCGTTACCCGAAAATTTAATCTGATATATTTTTGTACTACACAAGGTTAAACTGCCAAAACCTGAGTATCTTTCTCACAAATTGAAGATTTCTTAAAACAACCTAGAGATCTTTGATTAACTTGATATCTTTGGACTGTTGTTTCTTCTTTCTAAGATTGCAGCCAAAATAATTATTTCTTCTTGAAAATTAGAGGCGCAAGGGGACAACACTCATAATCGGAAAATGGTTACAAGTTGTTTATTGGTTTATTCATTATACACATCAAAATAAGTTTTTATCCCTGAATGTGATTTGTGCTACACTTTTACTTTGTCTAGTTTAAGACCTTATTAGATTGTTGTATTGAATAGTTAATATTTGTTCAAAGTGAATAAGCTGGCATATGACTGTACTTTTATAGTACTGAATTTATTGGTTGACGAAATTCTTAGAAGTTTTCTAATCAAAATTCATAAAAGTTTTGGATTTGGGAAATATCGATTGGCTTTGTTTGTAGATGCATATCCAAAAATTAGTTCTCCATCATGATTGATGCTCTTCTCAAGTCTATGTAGCACATGTGTGGGTGCGTGGTGGGTGTGGCGATTTTCATAAAGTATGATTTTGTATAGAACATGTGAGCATGGGTAAAGTTGTCCCACATTATTTTTGTATATAATCACTGGTCTGTTTTGATATTTTGTTTTGATATTATGCGCCACATTCTTTATTGTAACTAACATAGTTACATTTTATTGTTTGCAGGCATACACATGGCATACCCGACATACGTAGTATTCAAAGGTCGAAATCCAGGTGTTTACACTTCGTAGAAAGCCACACAAGCACAAGTCAATGGATACCGAGGCGCCGTATTCACAAAATTTAACTCCATTGAACTTGTTCAACAGGCGTACTCCGAGTACACGAGGGAGGATGTCACTGCATCAATACCCCCATGGCTGATATACCTAGACTTCACGAAGCGTATCCACCGTGTGGTGACTCCTGGTCTAGATTTAGAATGATTTGTTATATGTTCATGACATTTCATATCATCGAAGTGTTGTGTCATTATTTTTTTTAGTTTATTCTATGTTCATTTTGTACTTGGCACCCACGAAGGGGTTGTTTGATGTTAAATTAAGTTTAAACAAGTTTTATTATGTGTACTCGATATTTGGAATATCAAAAATATAAATGAAATGTTGTCAAAATGTTTAGACTTGTTATCAAGCTATTTATTTTACTTTTATTATTTCATCATTTTGTGAAAATATAAAGAAATTTTTAAAAGCACTTATCACATTTAATAAATTCAATTTTGTAACTGCTAATATCAGTAAAAAATTTGTCACTACTATCAATTTTGTAACTGCTAATAGCAGTCACAAATTTGTCACTACTATCAATTTTGTAACTGCTAACAGTAGTCACAAATATAAGATTTTTAATTGCTCACAGCAGTTACAAATACCAGTTACAAATTGGGGTCACCAGTCATAACCCTTTAGAGGTTACAAAAATTTATGACTGCTGTTAGGAGTTACAATTTTTCTTTTGTCACCCCCTAAATTATGACGGTAAATAGCAGTTATAAAGGTCATTTGTGACTGCTAGCAGGACTCACAAATCTCCCATTTTGGTGTAGTGTTGCATTAATTCATTTCCCACTTAAACCTATTTATGAAGCTAGTGCCATTTTTATCAAGCCTTTGGCTTAACCTAGCTAAGTCAACTATTGATACTTTTGGTTCGGTTTAGAAAATTTGGCATGGAACGTATCTTCAATTTGGTACCAATTTTGAACAGAGTTAGATAAAACGCAAACGAACTAAGTGAAAGTTAAACTTGTGATATAGCTAAATAACAAATATGGTTTGAAATACTCATTACTCCCTACGTCAGCGCATTATCTAGTAAATATTACTACATGTCATATTGTGGATTGATTCCCATGACAAGAGAATAGTGAGAAGGTTGTAAATTTAAAACCCTTATGGAGTTCAATCCTATTTATTCACCCAGGGTATGGTTTCCTGTACATTGGAGTCTGACCCCCCCCCCCCCGAGCCATTGGCCTGCAAATTTCATATATGAGATCCACGATTTTATTCCTCCTAAATGCCTCAAGTAGTTACCTATATGGTTGGGCAACTGGTTAGTTTTCCATTAGTGTTGGTTGTATCGATGGAGGTGGAATCTGTGGAGGCGCATTATATTATGTTGGGAAAGGCATCGGTGGAGATGCCTGAGAAATTTGGTTCTTAGTCCTTTAAAAAGTCTCATTACTAAATCTCTTGTTATTTACCAACCCTCCGGGTTCATATTCGAACGTTGGATCGATAATAACTCCATAGTTCTAAGTCCTAGGAAAACCTATAGTGGATCACTGAAGTATATCATGGGCCTATTTCTATATAGAACATGCATTATTCTCATTAGGTTATTATATCCCATTTTTTGTAAGTGTTAGGTATTCAAATTCCCTATATTGTGTTATTTGTACCAAATCCGACAATTTTGGTTTGATTCGCCATTCTTAGATTTGAACCAAAGTTGGTTGGGGGTAAAAACCAACAAGTTTTGTGGTCGTGTTTACACCACTTTGTGTTGTTATACCTCACAATTTGGTACAAAAGTAATAGGAGAAGATAACTTATTAGTTACTGCCGTAATCATTATGTTAATATTCTATTATATATTACTAAGATGATCAAACACTTGACTTGGTTAATCCACTAATTGACCTTGGGTATTTCAAGACACACCCACATTAGGTATTACATTTGGACTCTTGACCTGTGAAGCCTTTCTTACATCCAATTTTTTGTTTTTGACATCTCGTCTGAATTCTTGACAACTTTCCATAACCATTTGGTTTGTAGTGATAATGTGTTGGCTCGTTGAACCAACTTAACCAATTTTGTCTATTATATCCTCGCTCCGTCATGTCCTGGTCACAAAAACACTTTAAATAGCACTATAAACCCACTAGGCCTGCTAAAAATTTATTTCACTGGTTTGGTTGGTTTGCGTATTTTTATTATGTTCGAGCGTACGAGGCAGAGTTTTGGTCTTGCAAATGAGTTGATTATCTTAATTTGTGATAATCAGGAGATTGTGTACCATTCGATGCTTGAATTAAGAAGATTTTTCAGTGAGTTCAAATTAAGTTTGTAAACTAAATAAATTAGGACTCAGGAATGGTTCAAAAATGGAAAACTAAGGGTAAAACAAGATTTGAAGAAATGAAAATAGCGGAGAAAAATAATTTAACTCTAAAGACAACAAAGTGATTGAGAACCATTAAAATTAAAACAACTCAAGCTAAAGGAAGTAAAGAATATTAAGGA
Source organism: Sambucus nigra (assembly GCA_949130495.1). Taxonomy (NCBI): domain Eukaryota; kingdom Viridiplantae; phylum Streptophyta; class Magnoliopsida; order Dipsacales; family Adoxaceae; genus Sambucus; species Sambucus nigra. Next base: position 724,772,366 of record OX422210.1, read on the forward strand.
AAGTAAAACAGTTTAAAACTAGGAAATATAAAGACAGTTTGAAACTAATGTGAAGAAAAGTTGTATTAAACTGAAAGAAAATTACCGTAAATCATCTTTAAAAACTTTGTCGAAGAAGTAGATGAAAAGAAATAAAAGGAAAAGAAAAATAAATGCAGAAAAGAGTAAAAACAGTTTTTGTGGCTGGAGAGTCCTCCTTTAGATAGTCCTTGAGTTTCTTATTTATAGAGTCCTTTGGCTTTGCAACTTCCACTCTAACTGCTAGGTGGCTACATATTTAACTACTCCCTCCCTGGTGCTATTACACTCCAAAATAGTTATGTGTAATTACACCACGCTCAGGGTCTTGACATGTGCCACCTTTTTATTTAGACTTTTGTCTTAATTCTTTCTTTTCCCAACTACAATAACCGATTTACATTTCCATGCATCGATGACCCATTGGTTAGAAATTATACAGTGTAAACACTAATCATGTTTGTTTCACAATCCAGATAGCATACAATATGATGTTGATTTATGAGGATTACCTCATTCAAAATCAAATTTGAAAATTGACCATTCCCCAAAAACTTGTTATATTTTTGGGCTATTTGTCTTGTAAAATTTGACACTAATGGATGAAGAACCATTATATGGTTAACTAATGATGGTGGTTATGTGGATTTGGGAAGACATTAATACCTTATCAGGGGCTACATGGAATTTAAAAGTGTTTAAGCTCATATTATGGACTTGTGACATTTCTTCAAAGGTCTATCTCTTAAATTTTTTGATTGGGTTAATGATACTTTAAGAGGTAAGTACAATTATGTAAATGGATATAAATGGTATTTTTTTTATTTATGCATTATGCAATGTTTGGAAAGCCTATAATGACTAAAGCATCAAAATGAGACACACCCTAAATAATTTTATAGCTTTTCGAATTTAAAGATTGGCGGATGATATTACTCAAGTTATAACTACTAAAAGACACCAAATTAGAAATTAATATGTATTAGACTAATTGGCTAAAATTGTCCTTTCTAAGATAATTTAATAGTTAATACAAATGGATCTTTCGAGGGTAATACGAATACATGTAGGTTTAGAGTACTTGTGTGAAACGATCAAGGAGCTTGGGTTGGGGGCTTTTATGAAAAGAGACTAGGGAAGATAACGAGCCTGAAACTTGAGTTTGATGGGATTTATCATGGACTCAACATAAGTAAAGAGAGGGGTTGGAAAAATGAGCCAATTGAGTCTACATCCTACTCAATAGTGTCTCTTAATTTAAGAAAGTTCCATTTTTAAAACTGCATTCAGGTAGGATGATAATTGAGGATTGTATTGAACTCTCGAGGGACACAAAGGTGACTTTGAAGTAGGGGTGAAAATTCATGCTTTTGAGTTGGGTTTAGGGTTGACACGATACGATAAGAGTTTTTTAGACACGAACACGACGCGGTTTGACTTCATATTTTTTTATCTAACACGAACACGACTCGTATAGAATACAACACGACACAACACGACTAACACGATTTCTTAAATTCTATGTTCAATTAGCAAAAAATTATGCAGGATAACCTAAATGAAAACATGATTGACACGATAAGACATGACAATATGACTCTTAATTTTGACACCAATATGATAAGAATTAGTGTCAAAATGCCTGACACCAACACGACATGGAAATTACAAGTCGTGTTAATTTCTGGTCAATTTCGTGTCATGTTTTCATTTCGTTTCTAATATTTCTGCCCTTACTTTGAAGTATACTGTGGGTACCTCGATTTGTCACCTTGGCCCAGACGAGTAGCCCAATAAATTACGGCCCAAAGTCTGGAAGCCTCGTGCCTTAACTAACTCACTTGCGACCCAATCAAATTCCCTAAAATCTCGTAAGGACATATTCTAGGGGTTATGGACTGACGTGGGGGAGCCAAAAACCCCCACTCCCCAGAAATGAACATGTATATGACAAACCCTCAACCCGGGGCAAAGGGCATGTATTATTTTTCCTGTACAACACTTCCCAGAGTAAAGAGAAATAATATTGAGAGCCCCACCATGGACGTAGGCATTCTTGCTAAACCACGTAAATTCTGTGTTGTGTGATTGTCATTCCTTATGTTCTTTATTTATTCTGGTGACTGCCTTTTCTTGTTATTTTGTGCTGAACTTAATTGCCACTATAATTGGCGCCGTCTGTGGGAACGTTTGTCTTCCCTTAAGAAAGCCCTCACAAATAAAGAATTTGGAATGTCTGGTCACAGTAGCAATGCCCCTCAAGCAGGGGATATCCAAGAACAACCTGCCCCTCGCAGGATCAGATCAGAAGTTCAACGTTCAGACGAGAGGGCTCGCCCAGAACGGCAAGCCTCAGAAGAAAGTCAAGGACCAGCTAGGTCCACTAAAATCTCCAAGTTAATCAATGCCTGTGAGGCAAGGCTCCAAGAGGAAGGGGAGGCCTCTCGCAAGCAAGAAGATGAGAATGATCGCCTCAAAAGGAGATTGGAAAGGATAGAGAAAAAACTCCATCGTAGCACCATGCGACGTCAGTATCGCACTCCTAGCCCTCAGGTGAGCAAGTCTCGAGGAAGGAGCCCAAGATGTGGATCTTGACGCGACTAAGAATGTGTCTCAGAAATGCGTACTCTCTAGGCCCAAGTGCAAGCCTGTCGCTCAAGTAATAATCCGATAAGTCGGGTATCAATCCTCAGGGAAAAAGGACAACAGGGTTGTGACGATGGGAAAAGACGAAGGAATCCTAACTTTGACTCTAAAGAAAAAGAGAAAATGATTTGGTTTTGGGAATGATAAAACTAGATGCAATTGTGAAATTATGAAAATATGAAATTATACTAAATTATCTAAACTGCTAATGAAAACTGATTTAAAACTTTAAACTATGTATGATAAAAACAGGACGGGAATACGATCCCCCAACCCTAGTGTATTGCAGTTATAATACTAATCGTAAATTTAACTGATTAATTTGACCAAAAATTTAGTACTCCCAAGCATTACGTATATGAGGTTCAAGCCCGCGTCATACTTAATTTGAGGACGAGTAAATCGGTATCGCGATAGTGACACTCGAATTGCATTCTAAATCATCCCGGTTACCCAGAGGCAAACGAGATATAAAGATCTACAATTGTTGTGTTCCTACGCAATACAGTCGTAATCAATCACTAAATTCAGAGGATTAATGTTATACTCATGGAACTAACACATCATGCTAGGTTCATGTATCCCGGCCTTAGAAAATCTAACCTAACATGCTGAAAGTAATGAAAACAGTGTTTGATGTGCAGAAAACCATGATTAATCTAAGGAAAACTTATGAATTGATGTAGAACAGAATTGAAAAGAATAAATAACTCACTATTCTCACCAAAGCAGTAACAACAGCAATTAACAAAACTTGTAATCAAAGAACTTCTGAATAATCTTCAACTATTGGAATTAAAATTGTAAATTGTATCTAAACTAGGATTTCTGAAAAAGAATGGAAAATTAGCTAAAATTCTCCGTGTAAATAATGATAATAAAACGAGTTTTTATACCCTACAAGAATTCAGGAGTTTCAGTTGCACTAGGACTCTTCTTAGGAGAAGAGAAGATTTCAGAATCTCGATGGCCGGACCGGTCCGGGCCTTAGGCAGATCGGTCTACCTCACATGCGGATCGGTTGTTTTTATTTTCTAGCGAACCGGTCCGAGACGGACTGATTCTTTTATTTTTCACCCTTCTTCGGTTTTCTTTCGATCCGGGGTCTTTTGGAGTTTTGCACAGCGGATCGGTCCGGGGTAGGGGCGGACCGGTCTGCTTGTTTGACTTTCTTTCTCAACTTTGGCTGCTCATATCTTTTGTTCCGGGATTCCGATTGAGGTGCCGTTTCTTCCTATGTGCTCATGAGTGTGATATCTCCAACTTCTCTTTAGGTACCTCATCCGAATTCCGGATAGAATTTATGCTTTTTCCCTTTTGACTTTCCTTCTTTTCTTCCTTTATTCTTTCGATTTCTTTCTTTTGTTTCTTGACATCAAATACCTGTAAAAACAATACGAAATACCAGAAACTCGGTGTGCTCATTAGGATAAGTCAGTAGCAAGATTATGAGATAAAGTCAACTCGATTACGTTGTTCAAGGTGCTAAAAGTAACTAAATTAAGGGATAAATTGGGAAGAATTTATGCCTAATCAAACCACCCTAACATAGAACTTTGCGCGTCCTGAGCAATGTAAAAGAATCCTAGCAAGGCTCAACTCTTGAAAAATATTTTATTAGGATTAAATACCTTTTTCGCATGCAAGCGATTGCATTTAGCGTATGCAACAAGCCTTTAAACCCCTAAGTTACCCTAATAGGACGAGTTGTGTCTCGTGAGAGTTTGCAGTGAATATACCCACAAAATTCGACTCAAATAAAAATTCAAAATACCTAAAAATTGTATAATTCAAACTTTCCCAGAAAAAAGTCATCATCAAGTCATGTTCAATAGTCTCAAATCATAGTGTGTGTGTGCGAAGCCGAAAATATAACCGCCAATTTCCACCGATTGATCATTACGTTACTTACCCGAAAATTCGTTTTGATTTCAAATTCTCACGGAATGCTCTCTCAAACAAATCACTCGGAATGTGGTTATTCTCTCGGTATGCGTGATGTAAAGAGTAAATATAATGGACGAAAAGTCACGCATACGAATTCAAAGACGAGAATTTTATGGTAAAAGGATCTCATCAGCGGATTACGATTTCAAAAACGGGAACATTGCCTCTTTTTCGCGCATTTAATCTCCTTCATTATCTTTTAGTGTATTAGCTCTCCACGAGGTAACCAATTTCGTAATTTAGACTCGGTTAGGACTTTTTCATTTTTTAAGGTATATGGGGTAAAATGAAAATGGTAGGAAAGATTGGAATTGGAAAAGTCATTTAAGATGTCCATTTGTGCTTTTTCCGGGCTATTGCTCAATTTTTTTCTCTATTTTTCTCTATTTTTCTCACTCCTTTTATTTCCTTGCTATTTTTGTTGAGCATTCTTCTATTTTTTTCTTGCCCCTTTATATGCACTTTTCGGACTTAAATTCTGAATTTTTCCATTTTTTGCAATTTTGGGCTATTTGGGTTTTTCGGGTTGTCAAACGAAAAGGATAAATTATTTGGCTCAACTTGGGTTACAAAAGATATAATTTTTCGCTACTTTTTTCTGGCCAATATTTTTGGGTGACAAACGATGGCCTACTTCACTGTCCAAAATGCCAATTGCGTTACCATATGCGTTTCAAGATGAATTTAAGTTTAGAGATCACATTTGGCACGTTTTTCAAAGTAATATCACACACGTTTTTTATAACCGACCAAACATGAAAGGATTGAGATCCTCGACGACTTCTTAGGTGCTAAAAAGAACTTTGAGTTAACAATTAACTCAGATTGATTTAAAAATTTTCAAAAAGTGATAGGCTCGAATGTCACCGGGTTTGTTAATCTCCACACTTATTCGTTAAGTCATCAATTTTCGCTCAATTTCCATCTTTAGTCAATTTCGGCTTTGTGTATGTTGGATTTTTACAACTTGAGACTTTAAACCGACTTTTGATGATATTTTTGAGAAATTTGAATTCCAATTTTTATTTATTTTGAACAAAAATATTTCTGGATTTTTCAAAATTATACGATTTTTTTTTGGAAATTTCTGGGCATTTTTGAAAATTTGTGAAGTTTTAGAAATACGCACTTGTGACCCCCCCTAACTTAGACTTTTGCATTGTTCTCAAGCAAAAAGGACTAAAATCTAAACAAGGCAAAATAATAAGTGCGATAAATAAAACAAACAAATGGAGAAAAATGCAGATTTTATAGCAAACAAGACTGTGGTACAATTACAGGAAAAACAGACAACAATGTGAACAGGGAAAAGTATATAAAAATTTCCATAAACACATCAAGCTTCACTGGGGCGGGCGATGGGAAGAACCGGGCACGTTGGGGCCATAGGGGTAATATAAATAGGGTGGCAGTGGCTCATTTGGATCCCCTTAGCGTCGATATATGTCCTCTTGGAAACGGATTATCAAGCTCGTGTCGCGACGGTAATCGGTCAAAAAGTTGTCGAAGTTCGTCTCGAGTGCCTCCATTCGGTTGGTGAGGTCGCTACCCACCCACTCAAAATTCAGGTCATCTTCTTCGTCCGCCGATTCTTCATCCGGAACAATATCCCCCATTTTGACATCCGCACCGGCTGCCTCTTCTTCCTCGTCGCTCTCGCTCGAGGCAGCCTCTTCTTCACTATCACCTCCTCTCCGCGCCTGTAGGACAGCTAGCTATTTGGTGCTCTTAGTGTGGGTCCCTTGTCCAAAAGGACCGGGAATGCGAGTATGATCGAGCGGCGCCGCTATGCCAGCATCCTTGAGGATGGAGGTAGTCAATCTTGCATAGGGAAGTGGGGCAGCACCCTTCTCATCCAAGGACGCATTGATGCTATCGGCGTATAAGGTGAGGGCCAAGTGGATGGAAGTGTGGGGGTCAAAGAGGTGATAGGTTAAAGTGGCTTGTCGGGGTCGCATGGCAGAATCGTTGGACGTTTGCAATATGTTGGCGCACACAATCTGAAAAGTGAGGCACGCCTTCTCGTTAAGGCGTCCAACGACGAAGGTTTGCCCCGTCCAAGTCACATCCGGTGCAATGCGTTCCATGATCACGTCTTTGGCGATCGGGGGGACGTTTCATGGATAGGTGAATTCTTGAACGTCCGGAACATCATACTCGGCCAACTTGGCCATGAGAAAAGCCAATGAAAATGGGATGACATTCCCATTCACGTAAGCTTGGGGCTCGAATTGGCCCGTCCGAATAAGGGTGCTATAAAAGGATCGGACTTCGGTTGCCCAAACCGCTTCATAGGGTTCGTTGAGGAATCGGCACAAACCCCTAGCCATGAATAGGGCAGTGACGGAGTTGGGCATCCCGGTCCATTGGACAGTGCGCTCCATATGGAGTTTGCGATCCAGACCGAAGAACCGATGGCACCATCACTCCTCTTGATGGGAGGGGAATTCGCCATGACCGGAGGGGAGGATGTCGGTGGAGTCGTACTTGGTGGGGGCAGCACGTTGGGCCATGAGAACAAGAGAGATTTTTTCTTGGGAAAACTAGGGAGGGAGAAGAGAGGAGTTTGGTTGAAGGTGTGGAGGGAAAGGGAGGGTATGGGTGTGTATTTATAGGTGAAGGGGTGGGTGTAGGGGTTGGATTTGGAGGGAAAATGGGGTGAATTTGGGAGGAAAAGGGTAGGCTTGTGAGTTGGGGAGACGAATTGGAGGGAATGAAGAGGGTTGGGGAGAAGGGGGTGAACCTTCGGAAGGGTTAAAAACAGATTTGCAGAAGGCGGACCGGTCCGATCCTTTAAAATTTAGTGAAATCCGACTAGCGGATCGGTCCGCTTCAAAATTAAAGGAACTGGTCTGGGGCGGACCGGTCCGGCCCTAAAATAAAGGAATAGGTCCGGCTCAGGGTTTTTGGGCTATATTTTAACCCTAACTTGGTTTCGAACGCTCTTCTCCAAAAATTTTCACTTTCACAACATACTCCCGTTCAATTTTGGATTAAAACCTCTCGATACCAATAGTCAACGCGATTTGACTCAATTTTCTGAAAATGTGAATGCTCTTTCCTGAATGTACAATAATCCTATCGACGCTCACTACACATGACTCTCACCCCATACGTGTTGGGGTACGATGACCTCGCTGTAACAGCTCATTCTACCCCATAAATGGGGTCCAATAACCAGATGTTATTGACTTCTTCCACACACGCCTCTAGATATGTCTTTAGGAGTTATCCATTTACTTTGAATGTATCTCCCCCTTTTAAATCTTCTAGTTCAACAGCTCCGTGAAGGAAAACATTCTTCACAACGAATGGGCCAGACCATCGTGATCGCAACTTGCCCAGAAAGAGATGAAGCTGAGAGTTATAGAGAAGAACTTTTTTCCCGAGAAAAAACTCTTTACATCGAATGATGTTATCGTGTACGAGTTTCATCCTTTCTTTAGAAATTTTAGCATTCTCATACGCATCATTGCGTAGTTCTTCTAACTCATTCAATTGAAGCTTGCGGGCTTCACTGACCTTATCCATGGCATAATTCAATTGCTTAATCGCCCAATACGCCTTGTGCTCTAATTCAACGGGAAGATGGCAAGGTTTTCCATACACAAAGAGGAAAGGGGACATGCCGAGTTGATTTTTATATGCAGTGCGATAGGCCCATAGCAAATTGTTTAATCTAAGTAACCAATCTTTCAGGGTAGGATTGACGGTCTTTTTAAGAATGTTCTTGATCTCCCGATTCGCTAGTTCTGCCTGCCCATTCGTTTGTGGGTGATAAGTCATTCCAACCTTGTGAACGACACCATACTTTCTCATGAGCTTCGCGAATGGCCTATTGCAAAAGTTCTTTCCATTATCACTGATTATCACTTTCGGAGCACCGAAGCGGGAAAGTATGTGTTCCTGCAGGAACTTTATCACCACTTTGTTGTCATTCGTCTTGGTAGCTATAGCTTCCACCCATTTAGAAACATAATCTACAGCGACAAGGATGTATAGGAAACTAAAGGACGGGGGGAAAGGGCCCATGAAGTCAATACCCCAACAGTCGAAGATCTCAATAATGAGTATGGGGGTAAGAGGCATCATGTTTCGTCGGGTAATGGCTCCCATCCGTTGGCACCTATTGAAAGATTTGCAAGCATAACTTACATCCCGGAATATTGTGGGCTAATAGAGGCCGCATTGCAGAATTTTAGCGGCCGTCTTTTTCATCGAAAAGTGGCCTCCACAAGCTTTCGAATGACAAAATTGGATGACCTTGGGGATCTCGTCATTCGGTACACATCGTCGGATGATTTGGTCGGTGCAATATTTAAAAAGGAACGGATCATCATAGAAGAACATGCGTGACCAAGTAATAAACCTCTTCTTATCTTGTGGTGTCCAGTCGGGAGGGACGGCTCCCGTGATAAGGTAGTTCACTACATCCGCAAACCAGGGCAAAGAAGAGGTAGCAAAAAGTTGCTCATCCGGAAAGTATTCTTCTATGGGTATGGGATCACTAGGTACGTCGGACAAAAGCCGTGATAAGTGGTCGACAATGACATTTTCTACTCCTTTCTTATCTTTAATAGAGAGATTGAACTCTTGTAGGAGTAGGATCCACCTTATGAGGCGCGACTTGGCATCTTTCTTTGCAAGTAAGTATTTCAATACCGCGTGGTCGGTGAAGCAAGTAATGGGTGAACCGATAAAATATGGTCGGAATTTATCAAGGGTAAAGACTACCGCTAGTAACTCTTTCTCCGTGGTAGAGTAATTGAGTTGTGGTCCGGTAAGAGTCCGGCTAGCATAGTAGATGACATGAGCTTGCTTATCTTTTCTTTGGCCCAAAACAGCCCCTATCACATAATCGCTAGCATCACACATAAGTTCGAATGGCAAAGACCAATCCGTAACTTGCATGATGGGAGCGGACACAAGCATGGTTTTCAGTTTTTCAAAAGATCTTTGGCACACTTTTGTCCACTCAAATGGGGTGTCCTTCATGAGTAGGTTGCTTAAGGGTCTAGCGATGGTTCTAAAGTCCTTAATGAACCTTTGATAAAACCTCGCGTGGCCCAAGAAAGAGCGCACGTCCTTAAGCAATTTTGGTGGGGGAAGATCAGCTATGACATCTATTTTCGCCCTATCAACTTCTATTCCCTTGGATGATACTATGTGGCCAAGAACTATTCCCTCGGTGACCATGAAATGACATTTCTCCCAATTCAGCACTAAGTTCTTTTCCACACACCGGGTAAGTACTTGTTCCAATTTCTCTAGAAAATGATCGAAAGAGGTTCCAAAAATGCTGAAATCGTCCATGAACACTTCGAGTCCTCTCTCGACCATGTCACTAAATAGGCTCAACATACACCTTTGAAAGGTCGCGGGTTCATTACAAATGGCATACATTTGTAGGCAAACGTACCAAAAGGGCAAGTGAAAGTCATTTTCTCCTGGTCAAGTACATCTACCTCAATCTGGTTATATCCGGAATAACCATTAAGGAAATAATAGTAAGGGTGGCCCGCTACTCTCTTAAGCATTTGATCAATAAATGGTAAGGGGAAATGGTCTTTCCTAGTTCCCGCATTGAGTTTTCGGTAATCAATGCAAACGCGCCACCCGGTGGTGGTACGTTAGGGAACTAGCTCTCCCTTAGAATTCTCAATCACTGTCATGCTCGACTTCTTCGGGACGACTTGAATGGGGCTCACCCACTTGCTATTAGAGATTGGGTAGATAATCCCGACATCTAATAACTTGATAATCTCGGTTCTCACCACTTCTTTCATGTTGGGATTTAGCCTTCTTTACATTTCTCTTGAGGGTTTGACATCCTCTTCGAGATGGATCTTGTGAGTGCAAATTAGAGGACTTATCCCCTTCAAATCATCAATGCACCACCCAAAAGCACTTTGGTGCTTCCTTAGAATTTTTAATAGTTTACCCTCCTGCTCATCGTCTAGGCTAGAGGATACAATAGCAGGAAATGTCTCATCCTCTCCTAGGTATGCATATTTAATATGGGAAGGGAGTTTCTTCAATTCGAGGGTTGGAAATTTTTTGCTGAAGGGAACCATGCGTGTATCCCTCGGTAGTAACTCCTCGAATCTCGAAACCCAACTTACATCTCTCGCGTCCTCGTCCAATGCTCTCTCATCAAGTAACTCTCTCAACTCCTCAACCTCCCTTTCGAAGTCGGTGTACGTCCCCTCACTCTCGTGGCTCGACACTAGACAAGACCCTAAGGCGTCGTCGTAATAATTCTCCTCAATGTACTCCTCTACTATCTCATCTATGAAGCTCACCACGTGAAGATCATCTTCCTCCCCCGTATGTTGGGCTATGTGGAAGATGTTGGTTTCCAAGGTCATGTTCCTAAAGGTGAGTTGCATTCGCCCATTCTGAGTATTGATGATTGCGTTAGCCGTAGCTAAGAAAGGGTGCCCAAGGATGATGGGCACATGATTGCTCGAGTTGAAGGAAGGCTCTGTGTCCTAAATGACAAAATCTACCGGGAAGTAGAAAGTGTCAACTTGGACGATCACGTCCTCGACTATTCCTCTTGGAATCTTCACTGTTCGATCCGCTAATTGGAGAGTGACCTTTGTGGGCTTGAGGTCGCCCAAATCAAGTTGCCTATAGATGGAGTAAGGGAGGATATTTACGCTTGCTCCCAAATCAAGTAAGGCCTTTTCAATTTTATTTTCTCCAATGATGCAGGAAATAGTGGGAGGACCGGGATCTTTAAATTTAGGCAGGAGATCATTAAGTAGAATGGAGCTCACGTTCTGGGCTAGAAAGACATTCTTCTTTACCTTCATCTTTCTGTTTACCGTCAACAAGTCTTTGATGACTTTAGCATAAGCTGGAATTTGCTAAATGTCATCAAGGAAAGGTAAATTCAGCTTTACTTGTTTTAACACTTCTACACGTCTTCACGTGGGTTTCCTTTATGGGAAGGAATTAACCTTTGAGGAAACGGTGCCACGGAGGGTGGTTTCACTACTACCTCGGGCTCACTAGCGTCTTCTTTGTCACTCTCATTTTAGGGGACATCTTCGGCCTCTTTCGTGCCAGGTGAAATCTCCTTATCTTTCGTTATGTCGTGTGGGGGAGGTGATAAATCAATGACTCTCCCACTACAAAGAGTGGTCACAGCTTGACATTGCCCATGATATTCTGTAGAAGTGGAGCTAACACTAGTTTAACCTTGGGGAGGTATTTGGCCCCGGGCAGGAAACTTGCCCTTCTCTTGGACACTCAACGAGGATTGTATCTTTGACAGACTTGTATTTATGTCGTTAATCAAGCGATCATATTTGGCATTGGTTGCAGTCTGGCTTATGATAAATTGATTCATGGTATCCTCGAGAGTTCTCCGCGGTGGCGAAATATACGATCCTTGAGGTGGTGGTGCTTGCACATGTCCTTGCATGTGTGGGGCTTGTTGAAAGTGTTGTGGTGGCAGAGGGGCAACTTGGGAAGTAGGGTTCATCGCCCATAGCTAAAACCAGGATGGTTTTTCCATGAAGGGTTGTAAGAGTTCCCGTGCGGTGCATCGAAATTACCCTTAAAACCTCCTATACCACTAACTTGCTCCTGAAGCATCACTTTGTAGGCGGGTATAGTCGAGCATTCCTCAGTTGAATGACCCGCCTCACAAATTGTACACACCTTTTCAATGGGGTTTGGTAGGGATCCAGTTGGTCCTCTTCCACATATCCCACGTAGGTCTCGGACTTCTTTCTCAAGTATATCGATATGACTGTCCGCTATAGAACTCTTTTCTACATGAAATAGGCCGGACGCTGACGGAGTGGTCGTCACTTGACAATTTTGATTTTGAGCATTAGGGTCAGATGTATCCCAAGATTGGGTAGTCTCGGCGACATACATCAGGTGAAGCTCAGCATCGTGGGCGTCTAAGTCGACAAAGGGACCACTTCCCATGGTTTCAACAAGTTGCTTGGAGTTAAGATTCAAACCATTATGGAGAAAAGAGATGATTTGCGCTGAATGAAATCCATGATGGGGGCATGAAGTAACTAACTCATTGAAACGCTAGTAAAATTGATGAAATGGCTCATTTTCAGATTGTCTGAACACTTGAATTTGAGCCTTTATGGAGATTGTTCGATGTGGTGGGAATAATTTCTTGAGAAATCTCGATTGCAACTCATTCGAAGATGGAATTGAGCTTGGAGGTAAAGACGATAGCCAGGTCTTAGATTTATCTTTGAGCGAGAAGGGGAAGAGTTTGAGGCGGATCACCTCTTATGTGCAAGTTTGAACATTGAGAGTATCGCACACATCCTCAAATTACCTAATGTGGAGATATGGATTTTCAGAATCCATACCATGGTAATGTGGTAACATCTGGATCATCCTATTTTTAAAGCGAAATTGCCTGGCATTATACAGGAGTATAATGCATCCCGGAGTGACAGTGCGCTCGGGATATAAAAATTCTCTGAGTGGGCGGTACGGGGCCTCTTCCTTACCGGCAGGTGCATTACTGTGTTATGACATCTCTCTCTCGCTTAACGACTCAGTGCTCTCACTTGGTGTGCTCGAAGTGTGCTCGGAGGTGTGTCCTAAGAATGAAAACAGAGTGTTGTTTGAGATTGAGTGTGACGGTGTGGGAGGTGGAATCCAGAACTGTGGGGCGTTTGGAGTGTGAGGGATATCGGGGTTATACTCAACTATTGGATTTTCGTGAATACTGGTTGGAGTATTGTGGGGTGTGGGAGTGAGTTCATAATTTTTCATTAACAACTTGTGAGAGATGATGATGAATCTTTTTGTGTTTTTTTGAATTTTTTTATGTTTTTGGATTTTTGGAAATTTTAGGTCAAAGTTTTAGATTAACTCAATCTAATCCTAAGTCTACCCAATTCCCCAGCAACGGCGCCAAAAACTTGACGCGACTCAGAAAGTGTCTCTAATGTGCGTTCACTCTAGGCTCAAGTGCAAGCCTGTCGCGTTAGTAATAAACCCGATAAGTCGGGATCGTATCCACAGGGAAATAGGGCAACAGAGTTGTGATGACGTTGGATAGATAAGGAAATCCTAACTCTGACTCTAAAGGAAAGGGAAAATTGATTTGATTTGCGATGACTACACTAGATGCGATTATGAAATTATGAAAAGGTGCAATTATACTAAAATACCTAAAATACTGATGAAGACTGATTTAAAACTTTTAATTATGTGATGAGAAAAACAGGACGGCAATACAATCCCCCAACCCTAGTGTATTGCAGTTATAATACTAATCGTAAATTTAACTGATTAATTTGACCCAGAATTTAGTACTCCCAAGCATTACGTATACGAGGTTCAAGCCCGCATCATACTTAATCTGAGGACGAGTAAATCGATATCGCGATAGTGACACTCGAATTGCATTCTAAATCATCCCGGTTACCTATAAAGGCAAACGAGATATAAAGATCTACAATTATTGTGTTCCTACGCAATACGGTCGTAATCAATCACTAAATTCAGAGGATTAATGTTATACTCATGCAACTAACACATCAGGCTGGGTTCATGTATCCCGACCTTAGAAAATCTAGCCTAGCATTCTGAAAGTAATGAAAACAGTGTTTGATGTGCAGAAAACCATGATTAATCTAAGGAAAACTTGTGAATTGATGTAGAACAGAATTGAAAAGAAGAAATAACTCACTATTCTCACCAAATCAGTAACAACAACAATTAACAAAACTTGTAATCAAAGAACTTCTGAATAATCTTCAACTATTAGAATTAAAATTGTAAATTGTATCTAAACTAGGGTTTCTGAAAAAGAATGGAAAATTAGCTAAAATTCTCCGTGTAAATAATGATAAGAAAATTTGTTTTTATACCCTACAAGAATTCAGGAGTTTCAGCTGCACTAGTACTCTTCTTAGGAGAAGATAAGATTTTAGAATTTTGATGGCCGAACCGGTCTGCCTCACATGCGGATCGGTTCTTTTTATTTTCTGGGGACCGATCCGGGGCGGACCGGTTCTTTTATTTTTCTCCCTTCTTCGATTTGCTTTCGATCCGGGGTCTTCTGGAGTTTTGCACAGCGGACCAGTCCAGGGTAGGGGGAGACCGGTCGGCCTGTTTGACTTTCTTTCTCAACTTTGACTGCTCATATCTTTTTTTTCGGGATTTCGATTGAGGTGTCGTTTCTTCCTATGTGCACATGAGTGTGATATCTTCAACTTCTCTTTAGGTACCTCATCCGAGTTTCGAATATAATTTATGCTTTTTCCCTTTTGACTTTCCTTCATTTCTTCCTTTATTCTTTCGATTTCTTTCTTTCATGTCTTGACATCAAATACCTGTAAAAGCAATACAGAATACCAGAAACTCGGTGTGCTCGTTAGGATAAGTCAGTAGCAAGATTATGAGATAAAGTCAACTCAATTACGTTATTCGAGGTGCTAAAAGTAACTAAATTAGGGGATAAATTGGGAAGAATTTATGCCTAATCAGATCTCAAAGATTCGAGGAACACGAATCGGATAATGACTCGCTCGAGAATAAGTGGCCATCTCGCTGATGCAGGAGTCCAGCTCGAGGAAGTGATGACATACAAAATTTAGTCCGAAGAGAGATGGACCAACACCCAGAACATAGGGGTGCCAGATCGACTAAAGAGCTAGCCCGACGAGTTCTCAAAACCCAGATGAAATCCCCTTTCTCAAGGGAGATAGAAGAAGAAGCCCCCAAGAAGTTCACAATTCCTAGATTCAAGATCTACGATAAAAAGACTGACCATATCGATCACGTTAGGCAGTACAGGCAGACCATGACTCTCTGGAGCCACAAGGACACACTAATGTGACGAATCTTCCCCTCGAGCTTGCGTGATGTGGCCCAAAAGTGGTTAGAGAGACTCCCTCACAGATCCATTAGGAGCTTTGAGTCCCTGGCAGAGCTCTTCACGGCTCGCTTCATTACCATCAGCTCCCATCCGAAGAGGATGGATGCCTTGCTAACAATGAAGAAGATAACCCAGGAGAGCCTCCGGGATTATGCAAGAAGGTACTGGGAGTTGTTCAATGAGGTCGAAGATGTGACACCCCGACTAATTAAATACCGGGTAGCTACTCCTTTATTAAATTAATAAAAAATGCCAAGTTTGTTCAGCTAATAGCATCACTGTCGAAAACATTTTAATAATTACTAACCACCTAGTATTTAAAAAGTGAGTTGCCAAATTTTAAGTTAACTTTGATTAACATGCAATAGGTGAAATATAAAGGATAGCATAACCATTCACAATAAAGTCCAACTATAGTAATCATCGAATAATAAGTCTGGAGGAAATACTCCTCACAACAATCCAAATATGGAAATAATAAAACAAGTCTGCATCCTGAATTAAATACAAACCAAAGTCTGAATAACTGAAATATAAAATGTCTCTAAAGAAATGGGCGACATGCCCTACAATGATGAAATTGAATATGGAGTCAAGACTAAAAAATAGGCGTATACTGTCAAAGCCCTGTAACTTCCACAACAGCTACAACTCGTCACCTGAATGGAAATACTATGCATGGTGTCCTTGTGGCTGGGCACCTAAAAGGTTTTTACAAAAAAAATATATTTGAAAGCAAACGGGTCAGAGCCCGAAAGTGGAGAGTATTTTAAAAACAGCAAGTGCTTTAAATACATTTAAAACAATGAATGCAAAATACATGTTAGGACGCGCTCTCATACTCACCGCTCGTCTAACTGTGCACTCCTAACGTTCCCGTACCCATTCATGTGTTTCTCATATCTATCTGGTTCAAAAGAGTTTCTAACATATCTACTCGGTTCACGTTTTTATTTCCAACCTTAACAATTAAATAGAGAGTTCTACTCTAATTCTCGGATTCCCAATTATTAACAAAACCAATTATTTGTATATATCCCCTTTCTATCTTTTCATAACGTTACTACAATTATACTCGCGATTAAACATAACAATTCCTTTTCATTTAACCGTATATTATTCACATTATAAATATAAAATACAAGCACCCCGAGGCTAAGCTGCGGTACACACATACTCTGCTATCCATCCCGGTACATCACGTACATAAGGATTACAAATTCCGAATCTCTCAGGAATTGTTAGAATAAGCACGACACACAAAATGGAGGCAAACATAATTCAACATATCCATGGGTCATGTACATACCTACGCTCTATAGTCAGCTGACTTAATAACTCACAAATAAGTCATTCTAGCATTATGTTCTTAAGGTACCAATCTAAATCCGGGCACACAAAGATTAGATGGCCCTAAGAGAACGTAAACCTCCCGTGATAGCAAGTATGGTAGGTATGTCATACACATAAAATCATATACATAAACTAAGCATGCACACATCTTAGATGTCTCAATATAATAAAGATATATTTTACATCCTTATACCATTATTCCAATTTTATACATTTTAAGTCTTCCGATAATACATAATGTAGGCTGTCGACACATCTCACGTCATAGTTTCTTGCACTTAAGACTTATCTCAAAGGGATTATTAAGTTTCCTATTATTCCCATATATAACATCATTATTCTTAAGGTCCTTACTTCTGCCCCAAACCTCATTTCATCAAATCATTCAAATTTACTCTTTCAACCCTAATATTATCTCACTCATCGAATTTCATTAGATTTTAGAATAATTCCTCAAATTGAATTCTAATTAAGGTCCAAATTTTATAACCATACCTACTGGTCTTCCTTAAGTCTAAGGATATTCATAAAGTCTCCAATGATAATTTTCTAAGGGTTAACATCATTAAAATTTAACTAGGAAAATTTTACTCATTCTGGGAAGGTCGATCGATCGACCTTGAACCTCGATCGATCGATGGTGGTCGATCGATCAACTGATGAATGTCGATCGATCGATCGCACCAGGTAGGCTACGGCCTGCTTCATTTTGCAGTCCTCAAATCGTCCCAAAACTCCATTATAATGCATGAAACTCTAATCTAACGTTATAGTAACATCATACAACCATCCTACAACATTGTTAACGTTCTAAAACCAATAAATCATCAACCAAGGGCTTTATTTGGATCAAAACTTCATCAAGAACCCAAGTTTTTCTATTTCTTTCAAGAACAATAATAAATCTCTTCTTAAATCCGTTTTTAGATCATCAAGGGTTATATTTTGAATTCATAATTCGTCCAGAATATGTCTACATGCAATTCCTAACATGGTTCATAGTTTTAATCCTCAAATTCATGGGTCTATATCAATCTTCCAAGACAAAATTCGATAATTACACTAAACATGGAAGAACACATTCATGGAATTAATTGTAACTAAATCACTTGCCTTATGTTCTTCAGATTTGTTGTTGGTTGAAGATGGTTGAATTCCTCTCTCTCTCTCTGCAGAATTCTCCTCTCTCTCTCTCTCTCTCTACAAGTTCTTCTCACAAGATGACAATGGAGGTGGGGGTTGGTTTTTGGCAAGTTAGAAATATTTTCTTAACTTCTCCCGTAGCCCACTACTTAGATTGAGGTTGAAAATGGGTTAGTGGGTTTAATGATAAGTTATAATTAAAGTCTGATTTTCGTGGGTTTTAATTACCAAATTTCTGAAATTACCAAACTACTCTTTTGGGTTGCCGGTTTGGCCTAAAAATGCCCCGGGACCCAAACTAAACCCCCGGCAAGTGTTTTCTGACTATTTCGACCCTTCCGGACTCGTTGGCGCACTCAAAATGACCATACGGTTGATAAAAATAAAATTCACTTTTTAATTCAAATAATTACATTCCTGACGCGACTGTCACGCACGTCCCAACAAAATTTTCCAAATTGCCGTATTTCAGCCTCGCGACAATTTCAATATTTTCAATATTCATATAATGACATATATACACATTATAATCAAATACCAACTCACATCTCGTTAGTATTTTATCCGGATTAATTCTCAATTAATTCATATTTAATTTAATTAATCCCATAAATAAATATCAATAAAAGTACGGGGTATTACAGAAGACTGCTCAGAGCAGGTAATCATAGCCTCTTTTAAGATTGGCCTACCCAGCTCTTGCCTCTTGCACCAATCCCTCACTAAGAAGGAGGCCACAACCGTTGATGACTTAATGGATTGCATCGAGAAGTAAGCCAAAGTTGAGGATGTGACCCACCTCAGCGTAAGGGAGAGTGGTCAAGCTAAGCTCGCTGCCAAGGGCAACGAAAAGGCTGAGAACCAAAAGAAAGGGAGCAAGAATGGGGGAAAAGCTAGCTCCAAGAGCGGGAGCAAAAATGATGCTTCAAAAGCATTTCAGGTTCTAAACACTGTCTTCAAAGAACCAATTTACAAGATCCTATTAAAGATCAAGGTTGAGCCGTTCGTTAAGTGGCCCAAAAAGATGGGAAGAGATCCCTCGAAGAGGAACAACGCGCTGAGGTGCACTTTTCAGAAAGAAGGAGGACACAAAACTTAGCACTGCAAGGCTCTTAAGTCCCACCTTGAAGAGCTAGCCAAGACTGGGCACCTGAACGAGTTTATGGAGAAGAAAGCAGAAAAGGTTGCTCCTAACGGAGACACACAGCCCGACAACATGCTCGAGGAGGATGCTGGCCATGTGCTCCCAGTGATTCACGGGGCATCTGATTTAAAGCTGATTCAAGGAAATTCAGCACAGATGGAAGTAAAAAAACTTACGACAGTGATGCAAGCTTTTGAAATTGATCCAAAAAAACACAGTCGAGAAAGCATAGGTGAGTAGATGACGTCGACTACAACAAGCACATCAAATTCACAGATGAAGACTTAGTGGGAGTAAGAACCCCACATCATGACGCCTTGATCATTACACTCAGGATAGCAAACTATGACATCGATAAGTTGCTCGTCGACCAAGGAAGCTCATCCAAAGTAATGTATCTCGACATGTTCAGGAAATTGAAGTTAAGCATCGCCGACTTGAAGGAAGCCACTGTCCCTCTAGTTGGATTCAATGGAAAAGTGATTATCCCTATAGGAAAGATCGTACTGCCAGTGAGGTTAGGAAGTGTCTCCAAGATGATCGAGTTTCTGGTAGTCAACATTGACTCGCCCTACCAGGCTATCCTCAACAGAGGGTGGCTATATGCGATGAAGGCCATTCCCTCGATCCACCATCAGAAACTCAAGTACGTGACTAACCGAGGAGTAATGGAGATCCACAGAGATCAAGCGATGGCAAGAAGGTGCTTCATAGCAGCCATCTACCCAAAACCAGAAAAAAGGCCGAGAAGGCTAAAGAGAAGGTTGAGGAATAAGAAGGTTTGATACCTTCAAAGTAGCAGCTAAAGTATAGAAGAGCCGGAGTGGAGGAGACCAGGTTCCTCCAATCTAAGTGGGTTGTTAAAAACTTGGAAGAGGTTGCAACCGGTGGCAGGAAAAAAGACAAAATGTTCTTGATTGGAGCCTCTCTCACAGATTGAGAGAAAAGGGAATTGACGGTACTTTTGAGGAAGAATGTGCATATTTTCACGTGGGAACCTTACGAGCTGCCTGGAATTGACCCCAGTGTGGTTTACCATCGATTGCATGTCAACCTGACTTTCAGGCCTGTCGCATAGAAGGCACAACGAACTGCGCTCGAGAAGGCCAAGGCTATAGAGAAAGAAGTGGAGAAGCTGCTGGATGCAGGATCCATACGGGGAGTTCAATTCCCTAAATGCTGTGCAACCCAGTAGTGGTTCCAAAGATCAATAGGAAATGAAGAGTTTGTATTGACTTCACGGACCTTAACAGGGCGTGCTCCAAGGACAGTTTCCCCCCCCAAAGATCGACCAGTTGGTAGACGCCACATCAGCTTATGAAAGAATGAGTTTCCTGGGCGCATACTCGGGGTACCACCAGATTCTTCTGTACGTACCAGACCAAGACAAGAAAGAATTCATCACCACCGTCGGATTATATTGTTACAAAGTTATGCCCTTTGGGCTAAAAAATGCGGGAGCAACCTACCAGCGGCTAGTCACCAATATGTTTAAAGACCAAATGGGAGATACCATGGAAGTCTACATCGACGATATGCTCGTCAAGAGCATGTAGAAAGAAGACCACCTCTCAGACCTATCAAGGACCTTCAAAATCCTCAGGAAATACCGAATGAAGCTCAATGCGAGCAAGTGTTCCTCCGGTGTCCAGTTAGGAAAATTTCTCGGGTACTTGGTTAGCGAAAGAGGCATTGAAGACAATCCAGGCCAGATTGATGCAATCAATAAGGTGCAGCCTCCCTGCACGATAAGAGACGTATAGAAGCGCACGACATGCTCACCGTCTTGAATCGGTTCATCTCGAAGTCATCCGAAAAATGCCAGCTATTCTTCCAACTATTGAAGAAAAGCAAAATAGTGGAGTGGAACCAAGATTGATCGAAAGCATTAGAGGAGCTCAAAGCCTACCTCAGCAAACCACCCTTGATCGTAATACCTCATGATAACGATTCCTTGTACCTGTACCTTGCAGTTTCCAGTCACGCTATCAGCTCTGCACTAGTATGCGAAAGAACGAGAATCCAGCACCCAGTTTACTATGCGAGCAAGACCCTCTTGGACGCCGAGCAACGATACCTACCACTGGAAAAGCTCGCCTTTTCACTAGTGGTAGCCTCGAGGAAATTGAAGAACTACTTTGAAGCTCACTTTATCATCGTCCTTACATCACACCCCCTTAAAGTAGTCCAACAGAAGACGGATCTATCCGGTAGGCTATCAAAGTGGTCGGTCGAGCTCAGACGATTTGACATCTAGTTTCAACCAAGGATTGCAATTAAGGGGCGGGTCCTCGTCGATTTCATCATGGAATTTATAAGCGAATAACCTTGCTACCAACTTCAATCCATGAGTCAAAATGAAGAAAAATTGGCATAAGGTGTTTGGAAACTGTTTGTTGATGGAGCCTCTAACTCCAAGGGGGCAAGAATAGGCATTATGCTTGTTACCCTATAAGATACAATCCTCGAACAAGAAATTAGGATTGGATTTAAAGCCTCTAATAATGAAGTAGACTATGAAGCATTAATAGCAGGCCTACAGAAGGCACAGCATTGGGGGGAAAAGCAACTCTAGGTGTTTGGCGACTCACAACTGGTATCCAACCAGATAAGTGGGGACTTTAACGTGAGGGATGAGAGAATGGCAGCCTACCTCGCCTTGGCAAAAAAAGTAATGTCTAACTTCGAGCAAGTGAGTGTCCAACAGTTTCCCAAAGGATAAAATAGTCATGCTGATGCCCTAGCGACCTTGAGCTCAATAATCGACTCTGACTTAAAAAGAATAATTCCTATCGACTTCCTCGCTCAGCTGAGCATCAACCAGAGCAACGAGCTACCAAACGTGGTCCATATTCTCCAGATCAAACCAACGCCCAGTTGGATGGACCCCTGAGGGACTATTTGAAAGATGGTGCCCTATCAGACGATAAGAAAGTCGCTTATCATATAAGAGTCAAAGCTGCTGGCTTTCACTTATCTCCTGAGGGTTAACTGTATAAAAAATCTTCCACCGACCCTTACCTCCAATGTGTTCACCCGAAGGACATCGAGCAAGTCCCGCACGAGCTTCATGAAGTAATCTGTGGGAGCCATATTGGGGGCAGATCGCTAGCTTTTTGAGCAATGAAGGAAGGCTACTGGTGGCCATACATGCAGAAAGACTCTGGGGTATGTGCTCGTAGGTGCGAAAAATGTCAACTACATGCTCCTATGGTTCACCAATCTGCCAGCGACCTAAAATCACTTACCAGCCCCTGGCCCTTCGCCCAGTGGGGAATGGACATCGTCGGCCCTCTTCCTACCGCTGTCGATAATCGTAAGTATATGTTGGTCGCGACAGACTACTTCACCAAATGGATTGAGGTGGAGCTCCTGGTAAACATCAGAGATGCAAATATGATGAGATTCATATGGAAGAACCTAATTACCCATTTTGGGATCCCTAGGATGATCGCCACTAATAATAGAACCTAGTTCAAAAGTGGCCTATTCTAGGGTTTCTGTAACGGCCACGGGATCAGGCACCATTTCAGTTCTGTGGAATACCCTCAGAGTAACGGACACGCTGAAGATTCTAACAAAATAGTGATTAGTGGACTGAAGAAGCGATTAGAGCGAGCCAAAGGGGCATGGGTGAGCGAGCTTCCACATATTCTATGGGCTTACCGCACTACCCCATAGCGAGCAACTGAGGAAACCCTATTCATACTAACATATGGAATTGAGACAATCATCCCTTTAGAAGTCGGCCTACCAACCATGAGTCCACCTTGGTCGACCAAGGATAGAATAATGCAACATTACTCGCTGAACTTGACCTAGAGGACGAGCGCAGAGAATTAGCTCTAGTGAAACTAACAAGCTACTAGCAGCTGTTAGCGACGCACTACAATAAGAAGGTCAATCCAAGAACGTTCCAAGTTGGGGACTACATCCTACAGAAAGTTCTTGGCAGCGCAGTAAAACCATCAAATGGAAAGCTAGGACCAAACTGGGAGGGACCATTCAAGGTGGCAAGTGACAACCTGCAAGGAGCCTATCACTTAGAAATGCTGGAGGGCAGGGAGATACCCCGAGCTTAGAACGCATCCAATCTAAAGAAATTCTACTTCTAGTTTTCTATATTGGTCTTTTATTACATTTTTGAATTGGGAAACCCACTTTTCATTGTTTTTGATTAATAAAGGATCATTTGGCAGTGGCATTCTATAAAGTGTAAAATTTTTTTGTTATGAACTTTATAACTTGCACATCCTTTCCAAGCGACATGCACCATATAAAAGCAGGGTGTAACCCTCCTCAGGTTTTCATTATCAAACATGAATAACCTCTTAGCATTTTCCCGGACAATAAATGAAGCCCTACAGAGGACCCTTAGGCAGTTCGGCCAAATCGAATTGGTCGCCAAACGATGTTTGGCTCGGAAAATTTAATCGAATAAAACAACCAACACCAGGTGTGTCCTCGCCATTGCCACACATAGGCCTAAAGGAGTGTGACGACACGACCTATAAGGTAAAGTAGGGAATAATGGTATCTCATAAGCATACTGGACTGGGAGGATACTCACGCAATGAAATAACTCTACCAATATCAAATCTAGTCGGCTACGAAGAGCCCAAGATAATCAAATAAAAAATTAATGAAGTAAAAAATACACAACGCATGTTTAGTCGGCGAATCACCCAAAACATAAATATTTTATTACTTCACTGCATTTACAACGGAGTTACATTGAATGAATTAAGTAAATCCTATTGGGGATTAGGCCTCTGCGCAAGGTAATCATCTACTTGCGCTCTTCGGCCGTCGTCTGGCTAATGATCTAACTCCAACTCTACTTAATTTGCATTCGGCTCCAGTAGATGCCTGAGAATAACAACTATGGGGACCCACTGGTCATCCCTCCAGAAAGGGTTAGGTGTCAGAGTTAAAAGGGAGATCTCATGGCCATACTAGAGGACTGAGTTCCTGTGGACTTTTAGCTCCCTGAGAGCATTCAACCATCCCCTAATAAAGGATAGCTCTTCAAACTCTGCCAACCTCATTAGACCATCTGCCTAACCCTGATCATAAGTCAGCCCACACTCGTCGAGGACCTTTCTTGAACAGATGCCTTAGCAGTGTGACATCTCTTTGGAGCCCGGAAGCTATCACGTATGCTCGACGAATATATCCTTGAAGCTCATCCATCTAACTAGATGGACCCCCAGTATTTGTACCAGCTCGCGGACCAGCCGATGAAAAGGAACCTAGCAAAACTTGAGGTGAAACGCTCGGCGCATGCTTTCTAAGTCGCGACACTTACCTCCTCAGAGCTTCATTCTCTAGTTGAATAAATTCTCCGACTTGATTGGTCTCGGAGGCATTCAGAAGTCTATCTCTCAGAGCATTCACTTCTTCTTGGACAGAAGCGCCAACCTCTTCCATCTCTTGAAGTCTATCATTCAGTTTGGTAACGAGATCGGACTGGTCTTTAAAACTCTTATTCCTCAACCTAAGGGGCTTGTAAATCCTTACAAAGGCTTGGCGAACTTGATTACTGGCATTAGGGCAAGGAAGGATTCCTAGTTGGGAAGTTGCAGGTGTATACTCATCAACATCAATCAGCTACAGACCATATAAGCATTAAAGGAAGAAATCGGTACAAAGAAGGGAACAAGACTTCATTTCATTAATAAAATATTGCAAGTACATCAACAGAAAGAAAAAAGGAAAGAACAAGCAAAATAAAAGTACAAAGGGATCCCTAGAGCAGTTTAGCTGGAAACCTCAGTTTGCTCCGAGGTCGCTGGTTGTTTTCCCTTGTCTACAGCAGCAGGAACACTTTCTTCAGATGGGGCAATCACTATCCACTGGTCAGAAGGAGAACCAGTAGGGATGGTTCGGGAATCAGGAACACCTTCATCGATGGTAGGAGCAGGTGCCTCATCCACCATAGACTTAGGTCTAGGATCATGCTTGTCAAATAGTGGGGAGTCGATATCCACCCCTGTAGCCAGGAGAGCCTTGTTCCAACCCTTCTTGAAGTTTAGACGACTAATATAGTCAATCTGGACATCAGCATCCTCATATGCAGTGGCCCATCCGGCATTGTACGAGCTTTCCTTAAGGGTGGCTGCCTCGAATTCCACCTTCTTCACCTTTTCCACGAGCACCTTATTCTCCTCCACCATGGCCAATTTGCTCAAGCAGACCAGGTCATAGGACTGCCTCAACTCCCCAAGATCCTTGATTGTCGCCTCCTTTATTCGATTGGCTTTAGAAAGAGAGAGATCATAATACTTCTCAACAGCATTAGCAGTCTTCAAGCTGTCCTCCAGCTCGACATTCTTCTTATCAAGATCGACATTCCTCTTTACTAGCTCGTCACGACTGCGATAGAGGACGAAGAAGTCAGTAACAAACTGTAAAGAATAGGAATATTAGTAAGGGAAGCATAGAACAAAGTATTATGAGAATAGAGAAATGAGAGTAAACTTACCAAGGCTATCTTCTGACTCGCATTCAGAGCTATCTGGTCGGTCCCCATCGCCTTCTGACGATCAGTCGACAAAACTGCTCTTTCAAGTAACGCAGGATCCAACTGAGGAGAAAGGGAAACAGAGGCCCCTTCAGGCAAAGAAGACACGGGAACTAGAGCTTGACCTGCCTTCGTCCTCACCTCCTCTCTCCTCTTATCCTCTTCCCTCTCTTTCCTCTCTTTCTCATCTTTCCTTTTATCCTCTACCTTATTCTTCTCCTCCATCTTCTTCCTTTCCTCCTCCTTATTTCTCCTCCTTTCCCTCAACTGCTCCTCCTTTCTCTTCTTCTCCTTCTCATGAGCAGCAGACTGAGAACTAGTTTTAACCTCTCCACTGCCAGATTTTTGCTTCTTTGACCGGTAAGAAAGAAGCACATCATCATCATCACGAATCAAATTCTTCCTGGGAGGAACCATTTCTTCCTCGCTGAAACTACTTGATTCACCCAAAGACTCTTGAAACTCTGAAACTTCTTTCGAGTTGGAAGATCCTTCACCACCAGAGCTCTCTTCACTGAAACCACCTTCAGCACCGCCTCTGTTAGCACCTTCTCTCTCCTCACCAGAGCTGATCTCTTCCTCATCCAATTGGGTGGGATCTGCGGTGACCTCTTCGGTGATGTCTAGCTCAGGAATGCTGTCCATAGGACGTGCAATAAAGCTGGACCCAACATTCTTGTATTCCATAAGGAAGGCCGCTAATCGAGGGTGTTCACCGTCAACCAAGAGATCCCTGATTTTCTTGGCTTTGACCAACTCAGCAGCTCGAATCTCGCTGAGAGAAGGCTCCGAGTTCTTTGTCTTGATTAAAAAAAAAGTGAGGAAAACATGAGAAAAACATGCATGAATAGAGGATCAATGGGTAAAACAAAATCTACACCTACCTATGAATTCCTCCCCATAAAAGGGAATCACAAATCTACCAGGACTCAACCCTTCATCATGGGGAGAAAACTGCCAATTTTTGGCAATAAACCCCTCATGCCAGTAGTCCTTATGGGAATCAGGTAAATTCATCACCAATACCCTATCAGGACTCTTGGCCTTGAGGTACAGAAGACCAGAGCTTATTTGCGAAAAAAATAGCAGAAGTAGATTTCAGCAAGCCCTAAATTAGTGCCATAGAGCTGATTTATTCTATGTACACCATTAACAATTTTCCAGACATTGGGCGAGCACTGTGCAGGGACTATATTGAAGTAACCAAAAAAGCGCAAAAAAAAATTACTTGGGGGAAAAGTAAGACCTCCTTGGGAAAATAAGAGAGCATGAATCCAGTGACCATCCTCAACCTCTCTAACATTACGAGGGACAGGGGCATGCTTGATGTCTACCCAATTTGGAATGTTATAAAACTTCCTAAAGTCAGATATCGATCTATTGCCTATTTTTGTCATTGAAAAATAAAACCCTAGTAGCAGATGCGAAGAAATCTCAACAGAAAAAGCAAAGAGAATAAGTAAGAAGAACTTACGAAGTAGAGACTTAGCTTGGGACGATGCAAAGTCATAAGCAAGGGCGATGAGAAGATTGAGATTAGAAGACGAGACCTGGGAATGAGAGAGCAACTACGAAAGCTTGGAAAAAATTAGAGAGTGAAGAAATTTGAAGCGACAACAAGAAAAGACCTCTCTAGAGATATTTTAAACGTTTCTAATCATAGCGCACATGCAACGAGGCAGTCTCCCGCGTAAATCAGTTCAGGAAGGGCACTTCAATCTTGAAGAGTGTTACACGATTTACCGAAACGCTATTATGACAAATCATTTAAAATTATTGAGCCCAAATTGTGGCCCAACAACTTTAGTGGCAATTATGGGTACCTCGATTTGTCACCTTAGCCCAAATGAGTATCCCAATAAAATACGGCCCAAAGTCTGGAAGCCTCACGCCTCAACTAACTCACTTGCGACCCAGTTGAATTCCCTAAAATCTCATAAGGAGATATGGACTCACGACGGGGATCCCAACACCCCCACTCCCCGAAAACGAACATGTGTATAACAAACCCTCAGCCCGGGGCAAAGGGCATGTATTATTTTTCCTGTAAAATACTTTCCAGAGTAAAGAGAAATAATATTAAGAGCACTACCGTGGACGTAGGCATTTTTGCTGAACCATATAAATTCTGTGTTGTGTGATTGTCATTCGTTACATTCTTTATTTGTTCTAGTGACTGCCTTTTCTTATTATTTTATGTTGAACTTAATTGTCCCCACATATACCATGAGGGAAGACAATTTTTATGCTAAAATTTTGGCAAAATTAGGTAGAAAACAAGGCAAAGAAATGGAGGTGATGGAAGATCCTCCAAGTGAGGTGATGCAATGTTTAGAAGATGATGCTAATTGAATTGTTTTCCCAAGAATGACAAAGTAGTCAACTGGGGTCTTTTTTTCTTTCTAAGTGTTTTGTTCTTGCGTATTTGTTATTCTTAATCATAAAAACTAACACGTTTAAAAAATAAAGATGCCAAAGGGCCCCCAATTGATCCTACCTCCCATTTGGTTTTTTAGTTCCTTGTGCAATACACATATGTATAAACCCTGCATAATACAAGTGACTTATATATTTGATATTATGCATGGTTTATACATATATAAGTCACTTGTAGTTATGTACAAGTGACTTAAAAACCATGCATAATACTAGTTTGATATTATGATATTTGACATAACTACATTTTTTTAAAACAATTAGTCATAACATCAATTCCATACACTAAAACAAATTAGTGTCGATTGGTGTCGGCTTGCATGTAATTGGTGTTGATTTGCATAAAATAGGTGTTGTTTTTGCATTAAATTGGTGTTATCGATCTCTAATTGTTTTCAAAACAGGGATTGAGCCAAATATTGTATTATCAAACAAGGGTACTCTAAAAAACCACTTTACCCTTTAATGAAATAATTTTTTTTATTATTTAAATATATATTTTTTTGTCAGTTTTAAACATATAAAAATTAAATACTTTGTATCAAGTCATGCCGAATGAGATAAAAAATGAATATCAAATTCGATAAATAAAATATTTATGTTTATGATTTAAAATATTATATTAAATAATTGACATTATAACTGTTTTCCAAAAAAAAATTGCAACAACATGCTTGTTGAAACCATTTTATAACACCAGTTTTGACTTATTTTGGAGGGTTTGACCCCCCATTAATTGTAACTGAGTTTAATCCTGATTGTTTTTATTTATTTGGGTTTGACCCCCCAAAATTACATTTAGTGACCTAAAAATGTTATTAAATGTTTTTACAGTCATTTGGCCTATGGCCCCCATTTTTTTATATCGTATATCCCTTTGGGTACCGAAATTTAACATAATTTCACTTTGGGTACCATTTTCACTTTTTGCGACATTTTTGTGGGAAATTTTTTTCACAAAAAGTTACAAACAATGAAATTATGTTAATTTATTTCGAATAGTTATTCAATTATTTTTTATAATTTTTTTATTAAAATTGAAATATATTTTTATCTGTTCTAGTATATTGAAAAAAAATTATACATTATAAGGTTTGTTTCACTAATACTACTAAATACTGAAATGAATAATATTAACGGACAATCATTAAAAAAAATTTTCCTTCTTAGTTGAACCAAACATAGATTTGACACTTATACCTTGGTTATTCTATTCTAAAAGGAATTCTAATAATGGTTTAAAATGAACAACTGAGTTCATTAGAAGTGGTGGCACTTCTTGTCTGTGATTTTTGTTTAGAAGGTAAAATGACTAAGGGGCCCTTTACGGACAAAAAGCTAAAGTTCCAATGATATGTTGGAAATGGTTCCTTTCGATTTGTGTGGTCTTATGACTATCCGGTTAATAGAAGGTTTTGAGTACTTCATTAATTTCTCTGATGATTTGTTAAAGTATGGATATGTTTACCGTATGCGCCACATGTCCAAAGCCTTCTAGTAGTTCAAAGTGTATATGATTAAGGTTGATCATAGGTGAGATAAAATGATCCGAACTCTATAATTTGATCGTGGGAGTGTATACTTATCGAAGTGGGGATTATATCTTAGTTGTCTACACTGAGAATTCCATTTCAGAATGGTGTAGAGAAAATTAAGGAATAAGCTCTTTTTAGATATAATAAGGTTTATAATTAGTTATTCAGGACTACGACATTAATATTGGAATTTTACATAAGTGATGACTATATACATTATGAATTTAGTTTAAGCTAAATCGATCTCTTCAATTCCCATGGAACTATGGAATGGTTGCAAGTCATTGTAGTATATGTTCAGATCTGGTGGTTCCCGACATTAGTGTTGTGGCAGGAGCTAAGGAAGTTGAAATAAAAGACATAAGTATGTCTTTTTGTTGTTTATCCCGAAGGTTATAAAGGTAGTTTATGTCATATTCCCAAGTTCAAGAAGGTCATTTCTCATATCAATGCCCATTTCTTGTAAGTGTATCATGTAGAAAACCACGTCCCCAAGAGTAACCTAGTCTTACAAGATAAAAAGGAACGTTATATTACCGGTGTTGCTAGATCATACAAGATGAAATACAATCTAATATATATTGTACATGACCTAATGATAGTGGGAGGATTATCGATGATTAAATTACATGTGTCACTTATAATGTATTGCAAGTGGTGCCATGTCATAGTGGGAGAATTAGGAGTCAGCATAACCGATAAGTGTTCTGGGGTGAACATTTCGCTGAGATCCTAAGGAAACATATACCGGGTCCTAGGAACTATAACGACGTATTTGAAGACAAGGAATTTTAGCTTTGACTTAAAATTATGGATGCTAAAAAGGATTCAATGTATCCAAATCAAGTTTTAAGAGCTTGTAGACATATTGATGGGATAAAGCCCATTGGGTGCAAATGGACATATAAGAAGTTAAATATATATCTATGGGAAGATGGAAACCTTCACTACAATTATTGAGAAAAGGGATTTACTCAGAAATAAAGGGATTAATATTGAGCAAACATTATTGTTGGTAGTCATGCTAAAGTCTATCAAGATTATTTTAATATTAAGACCTTGTTCTTGAACAATTATCTTGGAAAATGCATCTTTATGAAACAACCTGTTATACCATATTTTTAGAACAACTCATGTTCCAAAGAGAAATGTATAAAAACACTTAAATATGTGAAAGACCTAGGTCCTAGCCGAACAGATGCCAAGGAAGGACATCGTCTCAGCTAAAAGCTCGACCCCCTTTCCACCTGGGTGGACTAGATGGACACCAATAAGGCAAATGAATAGATTGTAATGTTAGCGATTGGCCAACAACATGTTCGTGGCATGTCAGATAACCTGCATGTGCAGAACCATCCCTTAATGGATGAAACACTAAAGTATTCATGAGTGCCCCATTAGCAAGATGCCCCAACCTGGCCCATACTGTCTAACAGACATTCCCCTAAAGGGATTCCTATAAAAGGTCGGATCCCCCATAGGGATTAGGGTAGACAAGCAATCATCCATATAACCTATTGATTAAGCAAAGATATTTCGACATTATTATTATTTGAACTAAGATACTACACATTGTACTAATCTAATATTGGTACAACAAGGAAACATGTGGACATAGGCTCATTTTTTAGGGTTGAACCACGTATCTCTTGGTGTTAATCTTCTTATCCTCATTTCCATATATATTAATTTATATGCACTATTTATTCATTATTTTTATTTTTGATTGGATTTCATCTAGCTAAGACCCAACATTAAATCCATTTATAGACGATAACAGAATGGCACCATCTGTGGGAAAGACTAAAGCCTAGTTGTTTCTCATCCAATTCCCAATTTTTAATCGTGAAAAGTCTAGATTAATTTGTAAAATCCCCCAAATTTCGTTAACAGTCATCTTGCTGATTTGACTAGCAAATTCACTTGATTTCTTGCCTAAAATCCTCGATTTAATGTTCTATTAGCAAATTCTGTGTAAACAATACCTAAACACTTTCATTTCTAGTCTAAAATAGTCCCCCCTGCCAAATTCTTAAGAATTCACTCATACTATGTTTCCTGCGTTCATACTCTGTTTTCAATGATTTTTTGTAACCATGGCAGAACACCCAAAAAGTAGTAGGGAAAAAGAAACTGCACCACCCTCCACCCCTATTGGAAAAACGGATCTAGTAGGATTCTTTTAAATCTTAGTTAAAGCCGTGAAGCTATGCAATAAAATATGATATAGTTTACCCAAAGTGTGTTGGCCTCACAGCATCGACCAATCCACCCAGAACCATCTCCAATAACCATATCTCTGGAAAGAAGTCTAGGAAAACACATGGGATCACCTCCTCCTGCCCCTACATAGATAGAGGGAATAAATATTTGTAAAATCCCAGGAGACAAAACCTGGGATCTGAGATGATTAGATATACTCGGACACATGGTTCAGAGCCTAAGTAAACCTTATACCAATCAGGTAGAATCTCCACCGTGAGGTCAATTGGGAATGATGATGACCAAACGTACTAAGATGTGCATAAGTGATTTTAAAATGTTTAGAAAAGAACCAGTCTTTGATAGTCTAGGAAGAAGAGGGGCACGAACACATTCGCACCCCAAAGTAGGAACAAGAAGAGTAGAATACATAAGGCAGGATCCAAAAAGAGATAACAATTCAAGATGCAATCTTGGGGAATCAAACAAGTATGAGCAGGTTGGCCGAAGAGAAGAAAAATTAATCAAAAGTCACGCATGAGATAATAAAATAGACGAGGAAGCTCAACCATGGAGGGGATCCATCCAAAGGATAGAGGACCATCTAGGTGATCTCATCAAAACAAAAAATCCACTACAAAAGGGGTTTGTTCAAGGATATACATTCATAACCTCCCTGACTAGCTATATAGCGCGTGAAAAAATTAATTCACACGTGATCATTCCCAGGTATGAAGGTATATAAGATCTAATTTTGCAGGTTGACCAATATTAAGAAGCATGCGATATATGCTCTATAACTTAAGAGATGCATTGTAGGGATTTTCAAGCACTCTCACAGGACCTGCTCAATTTGGTATAATGGGTTACTAAGAGGGGAAAGTTGGGAGTTTAAATAACTGGATGACCTATTTGTTAATAGTTTCTGCTTGGAAGAAAAAGCTGGTAGGAGGGTAGATCCCTTGTTAAGCATTCGTCAATGCGAGGATGAAATGACAAGAGATTGCATTACCAGGTTCTATACTAAAAAACTAGAAGTGGTGGAATACAATAAAAAAATAGCTATTATAGTAATCATAAATGGGATGTTACCTGGGAAGTTGTATAGGGCATTTGCCAAGGAACCTCCAAACCATATGGACGAGCTCTTGGCTAAGGAAGGAAATATCATAAACGGCAAGGAAGTTGTGGTTGTAAAAGAGTTTAGCCACAGAAAGTTTGAAGAAAGTAATAGCTCAAAAAAAGAAGAAACCCAAAGATGTCCCCAAGACAAAGAGCGAGAGGAGGCCATACCAAAAGTTTGACAAATATAGTCCCTTAATAGTGGGAGTACACTATATCCTCGATGAGATCTGTGGAAATAGTGAACTTAAGTGGCCAGAGAAGTTAAAAGCTCCTGGTGGAAGAATAAATAAGAGAAGTTTTACAAATTCCATAAGGATCATTTACACGAGACTAAAGTCTACCTAGCCCTGAAGGATGAAATTGAGAACCTCATCAAAAAAGGAAAGCTTAATAAGTATGTGGGAAGAATGGAACACCAACACAAGCCCAAGAGGACTGGAATCCTAGGAGGAGATCAATATCACCTCGGATAGGGAATAAAGACCAGCAAAGAGCACATGAAAACAAAAATGAGGAGGATCGCGACCTCCCTACAAGGACCAAGAATCCCATAGAAAAGATGAATATGATTTCTTTTAGGTGAAATTTCAAAGAAGAAGGAGATCTGGTGGAGGTGATGAACTATCTGAAAGAAAGGCATATTTCAATGAAGAAAGAACTTGTGTCGATAACAAAGATATCAACATGGCAACAGTGGAAAATGTCCGACCTCACAAGGTCACGAAAGACAGGCTCATAATAGGTTTTTCTAGAGATGACCTCTCAAAATTATTTTATCCTTATAATGATACACTAGTGACAACCATGATGATTCACGATAACAATGTAAAGAGAATCCTGGTGGACAATGGGAGCTCGATGAATGAACTATTGTATGATTATTTCTATAGGTTAAAGTTATCTGATAGGAAATTGGAGGCATACATTATCCTCTGATATATTCTTCGGTGAAAAAGTGTACCCACTTGGTACAATTGAGCTAGAAGTGGTAATTGAAAGTTGGTTAATCTGTAGAATGAAAAAAATGAGATTCTTCGTCCTTGACAAGAATATATCATCGAACTATAATATCATCTTTGAAAGAGTAGGTTTGAAGAAGTTCAAGGCTATAGCCTCAACTGTTGATCAGTGTTTCAAGTTCTCAACCAAATTTGGTGTAAAAGTAGTGAAAGGAAACTAAGTAGAAGAACATAAATGCTACCACACCTTAGCCGACAAGGAAGAGAGGAAGAAGCTAATTCAAACCTACCAGATTGACACACTAGATCCTTGAGATGAAGATATGTTGATAATTCGATAAGCAATTGAAAAAATATATCTAGTAATCCTGGACGACGAACATCCTAAGAGGACAACCCAGAACGGCTCGTCCTTAGATCCCATTCTCAAGAAGCAGCTGTCCGATTTCCTACGAGCTAGGAAAAATATATTTGCTTAGATCCCTGAAGAAATAATTAGAATTGATCCATCCATTATCATCCATGATTTCAACATAGTCAAGGAAGCTAAACCAGTAAAACATAAATGAATAGTATTCTCAGAAGAGAAAAATATGGAAATTCAAGGGGAATTGTCTAAGATTAAGAAAGTTAAATTTATTAAAGACGTGATGTACCCCAACTAGTTAGCAAACATGTTGATGGTTCCAAAAAAAAAATGAAAAATGGCGAATGTGTGTGGACTTCACATATCTAAATAAGGCTTATCCAAAGTATTATTATCCTTTGCCTCAAATAAATCAATTTGTGGATGTAATAGCTAGGTACGAGTTACTGAGATTCATAGATGCATATACTGGTTATGACCAGATCAAAATGAAACTCAAATAAAAATAAAAGTCTTCCTTCATCACCAGCTGAGGTACCTTTTTTTATAATATTATTCCCTTCGGACTAAAAAATGCAAGTTCCACTTATCAAAGGCTTGTGAAAAAAGTATTTAAGAAATGGATAAGGAAAAACATAGAGGTTTTTGTGAACTACATACTATCCAAAAGCATAAGAGCTGATGACAACACCAATAACCTCGGCCAAACCTTCGATGAGCTGAAGAAATATCAGATGAAGATGAATCCAACCAAGTGCATGTTCAGAGTCAAGGACGAAAATTTTATGGGCTTTATCGTGAATTAAAAGTTCATAGAGACCGATCCTGATAAGATTCAGTCGTTAATCAATATGCAGTCTCCCAAAAGAAAGAAACAAATCTAAATCTTAACAGACCGAGTAGCAGCTCTGAACAAATTTGTATCTAGAGCCATAGATAAATACGTTCAATTCTTCAAAGTGATAAAAAACTCTTTATAATGGACCGAGGAATGCAAAATTTCTTTTCTGGAGCTGAAAGGTTACCTAGGAAGTACCCATTACTGTCAAGGATAATCCTAAAGGAAAAACTATACTTGTATTTAGCAGTGTTAGAGTCAGCAGTCAGTTTGGCTCTGGTTCGAAGAAATGAAGAAATCCAAAAGATGTGATAATACACAAGCATAGCTTTTGATAGTGCAAAAATTAGATATCAAGAATGGAGAAGTTGGAACTAGCCTTAATAGTGTCATCCAGGAAGATAAAGCAGTACTTCCAAGCCCATTCTGTAGTGGTCTACACTGACCTCATACTTTGACAAACCATCCACAAACTTGAGAAATCTGGAAGGTTGATGGCATATGCGATAGATTTGGGTGAATATAAAATTCCATATGAGCCAAGGACTTCGATCAAAGGATAAGCCGTAATAAATTTCATTACAAAATTCACTTACGAGGAGAATAGATCGATTGAAACAATAAATGCTATCCCAATCGAGAAGATCCAATAGCTAATCGAGCACTCTATTCTAGTTCCAACTGAGTAGATCTAGGGCCCATTAGAATCCTCACTCAAAGAAAACTAGCCTAGATGCAGTGAAAAGTTTACTTCACAACTGCTTAAAGATGGATCTCCAGTACAAGGAGACTTTGAGCACGAGCTATTAGTATGAAAGGTATTTATGGATGGATTATCGTGTGCAAGTCATAATGTAGATAGTTTAATAATCAACACACTTGATGGAGAAGACATAAAATATGCTGGATTGGAGTTAGCTGTATCACTTAGAGCTGAGCAGATAATAGCTCACAGTGATTCAGAATTAGGGATGAACCAAGTGCTAGGAGAATATGAAGCAAGAGAGGGAAACATATTAAAAAATATTTTAAGGGTGAAATTACTAATTCTAAATCTAAAAGCACTCCAGATGATCAGGATACCCATAATTAAAAATACTAGCTCATCTGGCATTAACTACTGGGGCCGACTTAAGGAGAATTTTACTTGCAAAAATCTTATTACTGTGGAGCATTGATGTGAAATAAGTAAATTTCTTGGAGCTGACCAGGGGACCATCCAGAATGGACCCAATTATCAAATACATGGAAAAATGCATTCCACTAGCCAATTAGAAGGATGCGAGGAGACTTTGTTACAAAGATGCCAACTACATCATAGATAAGGGAGTGTTGTACAAAAGAGGTTTCACATTCTCAATGATGAGATGTGTTCACCCTACGGAAGCACCAAATCTGATCAAAGAAATATATAAAGGGGCATGTGGTGCCCACATGGCAGGTCGAACATTGGTGAAGAGAATAACCATCCAAGGATATTATTGGCTAATAATGAGGAAAGATTGTGAAGAATTCACACAGAAGTGCGATAAATACGAGAGGTTCGAAGTGACACATAAAAGACCAGGAGCCAAGCTGGTACCGATCACATCACTCTGGCCTTTTGCC
Organism: Sambucus nigra; assembly: GCA_949130495.1. Taxonomy (NCBI): domain Eukaryota; kingdom Viridiplantae; phylum Streptophyta; class Magnoliopsida; order Dipsacales; family Adoxaceae; genus Sambucus; species Sambucus nigra. Next base: position 724,809,089 of record OX422210.1, read on the forward strand.
ATCTGGGGTATGGCTATGGTTAGCCCACTACCAAAGACTAAAGAAAGGTCCAGATATATGATGGTAGCAGTGGATTACTTTACAAAATAGGTGTAACTCTAACCACTCATAGAGATAACTTATGCAAAAGTCTCCCAGTTTATATGGAAGAATGTGATAAGCAAGTAGATCCCTCACTCTTTCATTGCTGACTACGATACCCAGTTCGACAATGATGACTTTAAAGGGTATTGTGATAAGACCAAAATTAGAAATTTTCATTCGCCACCATTTCATCCATAATGCAACGAGCAGGTGGAGGTCACAAACCTAACTTCGCTAGATGGGGTGAAGAAGAGGCTAGAATCAACCAAAGAAAATTATATAATAAACTAAAAAAAATGTAGTGTGGGCCCACAGGACAACATCACAAATAGTAGTAGGAGAAACATCTTACATGTTCGCCTTTGGTAGTGAAGCCATGGTCCCAGTTGAGGTCAGCCTCCCAAGTCACAGGGTCCTAAATTTTAATTCTTCTAAAAGTGGTTTTTTGAGAAGATTATATCTAGACCTTATAGATGAAGTCATGAAGACATCAGCACTTAGGGTAGCAACCTATCAACAATGTGCAATAAAATTCTATAATAGATAAGTCAAACCTAGAACTCTTAAGGAAGGGGACTATGTCTTAAAGAGGGTTACACAAAAGTTTAATAAGTTGGAAGCAAACTAACATGGTCCCTATCGCGTGGCTAAAGTTGTACGACCTGGTACATATCGGATTGAAACTCTAGAAGGGGAGAAATTCCAAAATCCTTGGAATTATGAGAACCTCAAGAGATACTATCATTGAAAAATCTTTTAACTATTAAACAAGAAGAAGGAAGTTGGAAGTTACAAAATTTGTTTGAGAAGAAGTCAATATATAAAGATACTTATTATTTATTATGATTATTAGATTCCTATGAGCATTTATTCAAATTTCTAATTAGGTCGGCCTAAGCCGACCCAACTGATCAATGCACGTCCTTGACCATACAAAATGCTTGGAAGAGGGATTATCGATAAGATTTGATCACATACCTTTCCTAAATTGGATAATGCAAGTCTTTAAATGCACCAAAATATTATAATCAGGTCGGCCCAAGCCGACTCAATTGATCAATGCACATTTTTTACTACATAAAACAATTAGAAGAGGGTGTATCGACAAGATCCAATCACATACCTTTTCTAAATTGGATAATTTACGTCTTTGGCTGCATTAAAAATTATAAATCATGTCATCCTAAGTCGACGCAATTGATTAATGTACGTCTTTGACTACACAAAACGCTTAAAAGAGGGTGTATCTAGGGGTGTGCAGAAAAACCGATCGAAGTGACTAAATCGAACCGATGAGTGCAGGCCAATTTATTTTTAAGGCCGGGTTGATTTGGTTTAGGCAGAATAAAAATCGATAATGTCAGTTAAATATTCTGTTTAGACCACATAGGGACTGAGTAGAACCTAACCGAGCTGCACTACTTATTATATAATATTATATATATATATTTTACTATTAGTTAGTTATGTAATATAATATAACAAAATATAACTGAATGTTTTATGAGATTGATTTAACTGAAATAAATAAAAATGTTTTATTAGAATATGACTTTATTTATTTATTTATTTATTTATTTATATATGTTAATGTATTTAAATTATATTTATTTATATATATTAACTTAACTGAACCATTTTTGAAGTTTGTTGCATATAAATAAAATAGTGTTAGTTGAATTTAAATGGAAAATGATTAAAACAAAACGAAAAGAAATATTAAAAAGCCCTAAAGACAGAAATCAAGGAAGAGCTGATAAACTTCCTCAGGAAGAGGCAGAGTGTCTTCGCTTGGAGTCACGCGGACATGCCCGGCATCAAACTTGAGGTTATGAGTCACAAGCTCAACGTGACCAAAGATGCCAGGCCTATCAAACAAAGACGAAGATTTTACTCCAGGGAGAAGTAAAAAGTCATCCGGGAAGAGGTCAAAAAATTGGAAGAGGCTGAGTTTATAAGAGAAGTCTTATATCCGGAGTGGTTATCGAATGCAATCATCGTGCCCAAAGCCAATGGGAAGTGGAGAATGTGTGTTGATTTCACTGACCTGAACAGGTCTTGCCCAAAAGACAGCTATCCCTAACCTTGGATAGATCAGATGGTAGATGCTACTACAGGACATGAGCTCATGAGCTTCATGGACGCGTATTCAGGCTACAACCAGATCTTTATGGATGCGGAAGACTCAGAGAAGATAGCCTTCATTACTGACAAAGGGACGTATTGTTACAAAGTGATGCCATTCGGTCTGAAAAATGCAGGGGCAACATACCAATGTCTTGTGAATAAGATGTTTGAAGATTAAATAGGCAAGACTATGGAAGTGTATGTAGACGATATGCTGACGAAGAGCTTAAAATCTTGCACTCATGTGGCAGACCTAGAAAAGACCTTCGATACTATGGACTTATACAAGATGAAGCTCAACCCAGCAAAGTGTGTCTTCGGGGTAGGAGCTGGGAAGTTTCTGGGATTCATTGTCAATCAAAGAGGAATTAAAGAAAACCCTGAGAAAATCAAGGCTTTGCTTGATATGAAGACACCGAGGAGTATCAAAGACGTCCAAAGACTCACGGGGAGAGTGGCTGCACTTAACAGATTTGTTTCTAGGGCAACGAATAAGTGTCTTTCATTCTTTAAAGTGATTAGAAAGGCCTTCTAGTGGGACGAAGAGTGCGAAGAAGCATTCAACCAACTCAAGTCTTAGCTTGGGTCTCCCTTGCTATTATCTCGGCCCATAGTAGGGGAGAAATTATATGTGTATCTAGCAGTCTCTGAATCGGCTATCAGTGCAGCCATAGTGCTGGAAGACGTTGGAATCCAAAGGCCTGTGTGTTTCAACAGTAAAGACCTTCAAGGGTCTGAACAAAACTACCCTCGTATGGAAAAGCTGTCCTACGCCTTGATTCATGCTTCAAGAAAGATGAAGCCCTACTTCCAAGCCCACTCCATGGTTATTCTCATCGACTCCCCACTAAGATAGGTCCTGCATAAAGCTGAGAAATCTGGAAGGTTGATGACTTGGGCCATTGAGTTGGGGGAGTATAACCTTACCTACCAACCTAGGACAACCATCAAGGGGCAGGCCCTCGCAGACTTTGTTGCTGAGTTCACTTGGGAGGAGGCCGAGGCAAAGAATGACTTAGAGGGCGCTGAAGGGATAAACAACAGTGTCTTTTGATATTAGGAAGAGACGACACTAAATGTCTTCCAAGGGCAGGAAGAGGTGGCACCGAACGCATTTCGAGGACATGAAGAGGTCATACCCAAAAAGATCAGGGGCAGAGTAGCGAAGAATGAGGAGGATCGGTACCTCTTCAAGCAAGGAATCATGTCAGAGGGGGCCTTCTCATCAGATACAGATATTTGGAATCTCTTTATTGATGGTTCCTCCTGTGATAGTGGAAGCGGTGCAGGGCTGATACTTTCAGCTCCAGATGGTGCCAACATTGAATACGCTTTGAGATTCAACTTCCAGGCATCTAACCACGAGTCAGAGTATTAGGTCATGATAAAAGGTCTCTCATTGGCAAAGACTCTGGGAGTAAGATGACTCCTACTTCATAGCGACTTGAGGTTAGTTATCAATCAAGTGTTGGGAGTCTATGAAGCCAAAGACGAAAGGATGGCTAAGTAACTTAATAAGGTGAGAACGATGTTATAATAGTTTAAAGAGATGAAACTGAAGAGAGTACCTCGACAAAGTAACAGCCACGCAGACGTATTGGCAAGGTTGGCCTCGACAACGAAGACAAACGTCAGAAGGACAATTCCGGTCGAGGTCTTAGGAAAAACGACCATTGAGGAAGAAGAGGTATGTAACCCTTATGTCAATTTGAACCTAGGAGACTCATGGATGGAATCCCTCGTTAGATATATCAAAGAGGGAGAGCTGCCCAAATCCAAGATAGAGAGGAGGAAATTGAGATATAGGGCTGCCAAGTTCTCGATAGTAGGAGACGTCTTGTACAAGAGGGGATTTCTGTTGCCTCTCCTCAGATGTATGCATCCCACCAAATTTCCTCGGGTCTTACATGAAGTTCATGAGGGTTCTTGCTCCAGTAACATATGAGGAAGACCCTTGGCCAAGAGAATAATTACATAGGGATACTGGTGGCCAACCTTGGCCAAAGATGTTGCAGCTTACGTGAAGAGGTGTGATAAATGTCAGAGATCCGCCTTTATTCCTCATCAACCTATGATGTCAATCACCTCTCCATGGCCATTTTCATTATGGGGAATTGACTTAGTAGGACCCCTACCAAGAGCTGCCAACAGTTATCGATTCCTGATAGTTGCCATTGACTACTTATCAAAGTGGTTGGAGGCAGAGCCGATGATAACGATCACAGAACAAAAGACCTTCCAATTTATTTAGAGGAACATCATATGCAGACATGGCCTCCTCAACACTCTCATCTCAGATAATGGAACCTAGTTCAAGAACTCCTCTTTAGAGAAGTATTGCGTAAGAGTTGGGATAAAGCTATTCTTCTCATCCCCTGGTCGACCTCAGGAAAACGGTCAGACCGAGGTCATAAACAGAATAATCCTCGACAGAATCAAGAAGAGGTTAGAAGAAGCGAAGGGAAGATGGGCTGAAGAGATTTACGCTGTGCTATGGGCCTACAGGACCACGACAAGAACACCTACAGGAGAAACCCCGTTCATTCTTGCACATGGCTCAGAGGCCGTCATACCAACAGAAGTGGTACTCCCTACTCACAGGGTTCAGACCTATGACCCTGATAAAAATGGGGAAGAGAGGAGACTAGACCTAGATCTGATTAAAGAGAGAAGAGAAGACGCAGAGATCAGACAAGCAGCTTACCAGCAGAGAGAAGTGAAATTCTACAATCAGAGGGTGAAGTCAAGACCCATCACCGTGGGAGACCTAGTGCTGAAAAAGACCTTACAGAAAATAAACAAGCTCCACCCAAACTGGCATGGTCCCTATAAAGTGATAGAAGAGGTTGTGCCTGGCCCCTACAGGCTAGAAAACCTAGAAGGGGAACCTTTCGCTAACGAGGGGAATGATTTGTTATAACTGATTTGTGTCTACGTGTCCTCATCCACATGTCAATAAGTGCTCAGCCTGTGCTTGATCATGACCTCGGCCTGGATGAGTCCGAGATTGGTAAGGTCATGCTGCTCATTCATTCCGGGATGAGCCATGAAGGTCTCGACTCAAGTGAAGCTGAGGTAAGGAATCAAAGTTGGCCTGGGCCGAGGTTAAGCCGGCATGTGCCTGGTACATCGGCTGAATTATTGATGAGGTCGCCCTTGGTAGTAGTGTGGTTCCTTGTAACCTCAGCCTAGCCTCGGCCGAGGTTGTCATCACCCGGGTGATCATTTGAATTGTTGTCCCCCCTGATTCATACAGTCTTCCCCTGAAAGGGTTGGTAGAGATGTCGGCTAGGGCCGACCCTCATATGGCTGAGGGTGCTGGTTACTGACCCAAGGCTTTTCCAGTGTCGGCCATAATATCGGCCGAGGTTGGTGTCCTTGAGCCGAGGTGAGACTTGGGGCATATCATATATTAACTTAACTGAACCATTTTTGAAGTTTGTTGCATATAAATAAAATAGTGTTAGTTGAATTTAAATGGAAAATGATTAAAACAAAATGAAAAGAAATATTTAAAAATATGAACCCTGTCAAAATCGATTAAACTGGCCCTATCAATATTAATCTTGTCAAAACCCGATGGTCAAATCGAACCAACCCTGTTAAAAATCAACCCTATTTGACTCAATTAACCGATACAATCGGTTCGATTTTAATTCAAAATATCTGAAAATTGATAAAGTCAGTTCGGCTTAAAAAAGGCTAAAAATTGAACCGATCGACCGGTGCACACCCCAAGATTGGATAATGCATGTCTTTGACTGCATTAAAAAAATAATGGATCAAGTCGTCCTAAGACGACCCAATTGATCCATGCATATCTTTCCTAAATTGGATAACTAAATCAGTTCATCCCTAAGGGAACTGGTAATACAATATTAAAGAAATATTGGCAAAGCCCAAAATAATACTTGGATTAAAATGAAAAATTGACTAGAACCAATCATGCAAATCGATGAACAAAGAAATATTTGAAAAATAAACATAGTACACATAGAATGATATAAAACGATCAATGACACTAATTTATAAATTGTTCAAATAAATTTTTCTTCATTCAATAAGCTTCATAAATAAATGTTTATAAAGATAAGAGTTACACAAAAAAGGAAGTAGGCTAAGCAGCAACATCCTTCGAAGCCTTCTCCGTGTTTTCAGCAACAGAAGGTCCTTCAATAAATTTTTTCTCCCTAAGGACCTAGAGTTCATCATCAGAAGATGAACCTGCTTCAGATCGATGAGCAACCTCCTCTTCCTCCTCGTTCAAGAATTTTTCCTCAACATCATCTCCTTCCCAGGCCATGACAACTTCAACAATATCAGGGTAGTATTTAACTACCCTCTTTTTTATCTCGTCATAGCCCTTGAACAAGACTATTATTATGATGATGATATATTCATCGGAGTCCTTGAAGGCCTTCGCAACTTGATCCCTGACCAAAGCAGTAACCAAAGCCTCAGAAAGTTTGAGCTTTAAAGTATCAAGTTGGTCCCTCGCAGCTCTGAGATCTTATTACTGAGGCATGATCTCCTCTTCAGCCTTGCAGATCTCTTCCACCTTGCTCATCATATGATCATCATTCTCTTGAGGTTTATTATGGGCCTTGGCTATACGGCCTTAAAAGATTTGATATTTTCTTCAAGCTACTCCATAGCAGTCCTAATCTTATCACATGTATTAAGGATAAACTTAGCTTTCTACCTCAGAATGGTGGTGCCAATGTTACCCTATAAATGGAGAAATGAAACATTAGGTAAAGGAAAAGAGAACGGATGGGAAAAGAATAATGAAAGACGAGCATATTCAACTCATTGGAAAGGCCTTGTGGGAAGTAAAACACCACAAGTTATCAACATCAAGAGTTCACATAAACTCGAAGTCAGGGCTATAACCCGTATAGCCCAGAACCTCAAGATTATTGGTAGTGTTTGGAGTTAGGATTTTCCAAGAGTTCTTCTTTAGTCACCAAAGGGTTAAGATTGAAAGGCTTAACATGAACACGATGAGACTAAGAGTTTCGTCCTTTGGATAGCCGTTGAGAAGGTCAACCATCGATAGAAATTCTATCTTAGGAATTAGGCTTGGATAATTTTGGATCCTTAGTTATTAGGTTATTCAAAGTCTCTTCTTACCCCAACCTCTTATCATAGACCTTACCCTTGCCTTTGTCAACAATTTGTTTCTTATTTTCCTCTTAAATGGCTAACTTTGTTGCTTCGACATCCGTGAGTCGAGATGAATCATTATTACATTGCTTAGTATGAGCCACTTCCTTATCCTTCCTAGAGACTGATCATTAAGCCAATTATTTGAGTTATTTAGCTTGAATCTCCTTCATCTTATCCCTAGGAATGTTTGTTGGGGCCATGATAAATTAACGGGAGTTTGGAGATGAAGTTTCATCATAATATGGATAAACTCAATTATAAATCAGCTAGATATGAAGTATATAAGCATGCAAAAAATGAGGACGACCTAAGACTTATGAAAATATATCACCTTCTTCGACCTTCTGGTTGACCTGATAATAGCACCTTTAACCTAGGCGACCTCAACCTTATTCTTCTCCTCTTTCTTAGAACTTTCTTCATCATCAGCAAGCTTTGGTTGCTTATATGTGTCAAGATCAATAATACTAATATTCAGATAGTTCCTCATTTTCCCAAACCTCTTGGGGGTGTATACATCCTCATAGAATATGGGATTCGAAGATCAGACTCATTTGATCTTCCTCACTAACCTCTTATCCAATGAGAGGGTCATTTTAGAAATCAGGTCTGCAGAGCACTAGTCCCTGGGAATGTCAATCCCTCTTTCTGGGTCATTGGGAAAGAACTCCCATGCACCAAAAATATAGAAGAACTTGGTCTTCTAATTATGATTGCTGATTTAGGAAACCGAACTATTTTGGTATTGAACTACCTAGGAGAAAAGTTATAGTGCATTGGGGTTTTATGGATATCCTTTAAATCATATACAAACCTAAATATATCCTCATTGATATCAAAATCCCTACTTATTCCAGTACATCATTGCTCCAATAATAGACCTATAGGCATTTGGAGGAAGCTAAGTAAGAGTTAATCCATACCTTTTTAAGATGGATCTCATTTAAGGATGGAGGGGAAGATGAACTCCAACTTGAAGAGCCCAAAAAGGGAAAGAAACCTCATTGGCATTTCTACCTTTCTTTTGGGTTAGGAATCCTAATTATTACATCATTTGTTATGGAATATAGGATTCTTAGGTCTACCAGATCTTCAGTTCTGACATCACTCTTATACCATATAACATCAGAGGTGGTAGGGTAATAAGAGGTTATGAGAACCTCTCATAGGTCCAACTCTTTATCAATCAAAGGGACCTATATTGGTTTGGTGGTAGGTGACTATTTAGCCATTAAGGCTTTCTCCTCAGAATTCAGGTGGACAGAAGTAGCAGTATTGCTAGTATTAGCATAATTATCCCCTCTAACTTTTATGTTTACACTATCAAAGCTCTTTGAGGTATGAAACTTCGATATACTGTAATGAAAACTTAGGGGCTGATGCAGTGGAAGAAGCTAATTTTGGAATCAAATTAGAATTTTTTTGGATCTTCCTTAAGGTTAAGAACTTGGATATGAGTGGGAAATCTCTCATAAAAAGCGTTAAGATAAAGCTTGTGCAAGTCAAAATTGTGTTTCCAAATTCTTGATAACTCACTCATGCATGACACTCAATACAACCCATAAAAACTCTAGAAATGAAAAACTCTAAAAGCAGAAAAAACCTAGGCAGAATCCCTCAACTCAATATGAAAGCCAGAAATGTAGGAATAGTAAAAGAGTAAAGAAGGATTACATGAAGAATACACGAAGGTTTTAAATGAATGTTGGTTTTGAAAAGATGAAATGAAAAAATCCTCAAAATCATACTATCAATTTTTCTTCTCTCTCTGTAAGCAAATGTAATGATGGTTTTGAAAAGATAAAAATGAATTTTTTCCCCATTTTTATAAGGATAAAAATGCGTTCATCAAAGATGCCTTAAAAGAACACCTGACGAATTGTTGACATGAGGTAAACTTAGTCAACTAGAATATTTTAACAAAAAAACATACAAGTCAATCAGCTCGGTCGATCGAGTAGGAAAACTTCCCACCTCTAGACCTTGAGATGTTAACCCGAGACCATTTGTAAAAAACTTCACCCACTTCTTGGAAGTCGAGAGAAAATTCTTAGGTGATTTTGTTATACCATATTTGTAAAAAAATCATGTTCCGAAGAGAATTGTATAAAATCACGCAATAGTATGAAAGACCTCGGTCTCGACCGAACAGATGCCAAGGAGGGACGTCGACTCAGCAAAAAGCTCGACCCCTTTCCACCTGGGCGGATTGGGTGGAAGCCAACAAGGCAAATTGATAGATTGTAATATTAGTGACTAAATAACAACATGTGTGTGGCATGTCAGATAGCCAGCATATGCACAACCTTCCCTTGATGGTTGAAACATTAACGTATTCGTGAGTGATCCATTAGCAAAATGCCCCAACCTAGCCTATACTGGCGAGCAGACATTCCACTAAAGAGGTTAACTATAAAATATCGGATCCCCCATAGGAATCAGGGCATGCAAGAAATCATCCATCTAACCTATTAATTAACCAAAGATATTCTGACATTCTTATTGTCTGAACTAAGATATTACACCATTCCACTAAACTAATACTAGTACAATAAGGCAACCTATGGACGTAGGCTCATTCTTGAGGGATGAAACACATATCTTTTGGTGCTAATCTTCTTATCCTCACCCCCATCTCTATCCATTTACACATCGTTTATTTATTATTCATTACCTCTAATTGGATTTCATCTAGTTAAGACCAAAACTTGAAACCATTTTTAGATGATAACACTACCCAAGGGATTCATAGTAAAAACATGAAAGCAAAGTGTGTAAGCTTAAGAGATCCCTTTATGGATTTAAATTAACATCAAAGTCTCGAAACATTCATTTCGATCACGGAATCAATCTTTTGATTTTAATCAAAGTCCAAGTAATACTTGCTTGTATAAGAAGCATGACAAAAATATGGTGGTATTTCAAGTAAAATATGTGGATAATATTCTCCTACTTATAAACAAGGCGGGGGAATGGTTTTACATAAGAGTGTGTAGGGTAAATCGATATAAAGTACTTAGGACAAACCCATTATGACCAAGATTTCTCTAAATCGAATAAAAAGGATATTAGTCTTATCAAAAGCTATTCATATTGATGCTGTACTCACAAGATTAGTATGCGAGATTCCAAGAAAGCAACTTCCTTTTAAGTATGAAATCATTTTGTCTGGGGATCAATGTCCTAAATAACTTGATCAGATAAACACTATAAAGAATATACCTTATGCATAGATGGTGGGCAGTCTCGTGTATGCTATATTGTGTACTAGACTAAATATCTTCTATGTCGTTCGTAGGGTAATTAGATGTCAGTCTAATAGTCTTATACCATTTAGGTAAAAAGACTTATTTTTTAGTAATATAAGGATTCCAAGTTTTCTATATCGAAATATGTATTTACCTTAGGAGCTAGAGTTGTACATTGGAGGAGTGTCGAATAACTATGTATTGCTGACTCCACCAAAGAGGCTAAAGTTGTTGCCACATCGAAGGAGACTAAAGAGGCTATATAGCTCATGAACTTTCTCAATAACTTGGGTGAGGTTCCTTCGAGTGCAATTGTTTATTACATTTTATTGTGTTCATAGAGGTATGATTACAAGTTCGAGAGAACCCATGACCCATAAAGGGGTTAATCACATTGAGCGCAAGTGTCACCTAGCTCGAGAGATCAAACAAATTAGGTGATAATTTTATGACCGATGTTGCATTGGATAACACCCGGTATATGTATATATGTTTTAGATGAGTTATGATTTGGATGCATATGTATATAGGTTTTAGACTAAGTGGGAGATTGTTGGGGTTTTATCCTTAACACCATATGTGAAGTTCACTTTTTAATAAAGGTGTGTCGGTTCATTTTTAATAAGAATCGTGTTTGTGAGAATGCCTAATTTTTATCATTATATATATTGTATGAAATACCGGTCTATTATACTTAGTAGGAATTCCAATGAGTTGGGTTCAGCCTAATCTTGAGAGATCATAATTTCGGTTTTAATACATTTAAAATTTCACAACCTAGATAGGGAGTCGACATCCTATCGGTATTGATGCGAGTGCAATCCTAGTAGTTTATCACAAACTATGGGAACATGTTTGATGATTCTTGAACTGGTCTAATAATTCAAAGATGGTTGTGATCCGTACATTCAGGAATATACTAAATAAGAACATCAGTGAGATTCAAGTCTGGGTGTTGACTAGATTAGACTTGGGAAATCACACAACGTTTGAAAAAGGTGCACATGTTCTTAATTTCGATGGTAATAACGATTGTAATGATTGAACAATTGTTGCTTTGATTGTTATAAGTGTGACTCAATTTTTGATTGGATCAATATATCTCCTCAAATTGGGCAATCGTTATGTGAGTAAGTTTGATATCATAATTTAGAGGAATACGCATCCTAAAAAATCTTGGATTGTGATACCCCTTGATTGGCTTATAAATTTTGATTCTACCAATAAACTTGCCTAGTGGATTTATCTGGTAGGGTATCAATAAAGTTAAGTTTTATAATTAAGAAATAAATAAGAAGTTCGTTAAAATTGATTAGCAACGAATTGATTTGACCAAACGAGTATTGTATGCTTAAATGTACCATAATAACTTTGTAAGCAAAGACCTCTTTATTTCAAATGATTTTGAGATAATTGAATTTGAGTGTAGTCATGATTATTTAGTGGAATTAATAGTGATTAATTAAAGAAAGAAAATAAATTATGGGGACTTAATTTGGGATTTTCAAGTATTTATTTGGAAGATAATTTAATTATTTAGTCTTGGGTTCCTAGTATAGTCCATTGTCGAAGTAGTTAGCCTAAACTCTCTAAAAAGCCAGTTTAGCCTAATACCATGTCTTATACTAAATATATTGTTGTAAGTTAAGGTTTTAAGCATCAAATTTATCATGGAGGGTTAGAGAGGGAGAGGAAAAACACTATTTAGGTTTTTGTAAAGGGTGAGGAGAGAGAAAGTAATTTCTCTCATATTTCACCAAGTTTTTTTCTCCAAAATTACCCACACAAGTCTTACTTTGTGTGTGTGTGTTGGGGGGGGGGGGGGGGGGAATCATTTACTAGAAGATCCGAGACTTCGGGAGGATTCGAGAAAGGTTTTTGGAGACCTTAGGAGGCAAGAAATATCATTATCTTCATCATCATAGTTTTCCTCATTCAGATCACCAACAAGATCTTTAAAGATATTGTGATTCGATATATCTTTAATGCATGATCAATCGATATTTTAGGCATAAAATTTTTTCTGCACATATGTCAGTCCAACCAATAATTGGTATCAGAGACCCGATTTTATATTAATCATGGTTTGAAAATGTTCATATTGTCCACCATGAAAACCTTAGTTTTGCATGTATTAGGAATATACATATTCGTAATAATATGTTTTTGCAAAGGTACTAACCTATGGGGAAAGATTGATCTGGACCTAGTAATAGGTCTAGATTTTACTGTTACTATTTTTCCACTGGTTATGCAATGGATATTCGTCTCCATTTTTACCGGAGCAGAGAGGACTTTTTCCAGAAATAAAACATGCAAAGAACTCCAACTTTCATTGAAGCTTACTTTAAGAAGGAATCTTGTTTGAAAGGAAGTCTAATTCAAGTGAATTCTTGATCTTGAAGATATTTATTTCAAGAAGAACTCTAGGCCATGATGAAAAATGAAATTTGATTCCTATTTCAATTATGATTGCTTGCTTATTTTATTTAATTATGATTCAAACATCTTACTCATGTTGATTACTTTCTTTTGCTAGTTATTTCATTAATTACAATTCCACATTATTATAGACAACATTGATTATTATTATGACCGACCTAGATCACATTTTCTTTAAAATAAGTATTACTTATTCTTTTCTAAATTAAATTTAACCGGGTAATTAATTTAAAGCTATATCAATTAAATTGTGATCTCTTTGTTTTATTTTAAAATAAGAATAGTTTTATTTTTGGAGAATTAAAATAGTGAATTCGAAAAATTTATTTTGTATAAGTAAATTGGGAATTACCAAGGATTTATTTCAGACATTAGAATCGAATAAATTAGTTTTCAAAATATCCTCTAATTTAAAATATTAAGTGGGGCAGAGGTTTCCACTTAAATCCCACGATTTCCATTGATATTTTAAAATTATCATGTGATTAATTTTTTGTGTCGTCTTTGGTCTGTTCCCCCATCAGAAGGAATTTAATCATGGAATCAAGGTAATTTTAGAATTTTTAGTTATGTCCCCCCGCTGAGGAAGTTCTACACGAGCGGATTTAATTTCAATGAATGAACATATGTTATACACTTAATAAGGACTAATAATATACTTCCCATCAGAGTCACTGTCTTTAGAAGTGGAACCAAAAAAAGTCGACTATTCATTTATGTAGGAAAAAAGATTCCTAGACTTCCCGAAAAAAATAATTGAAAGATGAAATTTTATCTAGTTCAGGGTAATGTAATTTAATCTACCACCGAGAAATCTCAATTCATAAGGGAACTAAAATTCCAGACATGATTAGTTTTTATTAACGGTAGTGGAATGCTAAATTAAAATTTAATTGAATTAATTATTGCATATTTAATTGGAAATTAATTTTTTCAATGATGATTCTAAGATTTCCAAAAGGATTCAACCTTTGCTCATTAGTTTTTGTCTAGATGTAATTTTTTTAATGGAATAATTTTTAGGAACTGAAATGTAATTGGACACAGTTCTAACTTAAGGGGATAATAAACATATTAAACCCAAGATTCCCATCTACATTCTAAAATTGTGATGTGATTTATTCCTTGTGTTAGTATTTGACCTCCCTCCACAATGGAGGGAATTGATCATAGAGTCATGGTATTTTAAAATTTATGATAACTCTTTCAAATTAAATTTTGAATATGTTCGGTCTCCCCATCGGGAAAGTTTTAATTTTAAAAATTACTGATGGAAATTTATAAACGACGATTTTGGTTGATGATGCTCGAGTAAAAATCTTGTTCTTAAAATGATCTTCATCATTTATTGAACAAATAATTCTTTGGATTAGATGTGGTGGGAAAACTCTAATCAATTTTGCAATCCCGTCAGAGCATCACCGATAGTCAATGTATGGTGTTAGTTGTTGATGCATTGGTGGACACCATGATAAGAAATGAAACGCTTTCCTTCATGGATGTCAACTTCATTTTAAAAAAAATACGAATAAATATAGGGGCGATGTGGAAAACTTCTTCATCACCAATTAAGGAACATACTAGTACAAGTTCATGTCTTTCACTTAAGCAACACCAAAGAAATTAAGGCCAGCAAGTAAATTCCATGTTCTAACCTTTTATTGACAAGATTATGGAGGCATATGCGGATTATATTCTCTTTAAAATCTTACAAAAATGTGATCATGCCACAAATCTAGAAAACACTCTCGCAACTCTTAATTGATTCAAGATGAAGCTTAATCCATCTAAGTGTGCCTTAAGGGAGTCGTTTGGAAAATTGTTAGGTTTTATGGTAACCATATGAGTAATTGAGGACACCTTGAAAACATTCAAGAATATTACATATGTGAAACCTTATGATAATATAAGAGGTGCAATCGATAATCAAATGAATTGCTCATTTTAATTAATTCATTAGTCGAGAAATAAACAAGTATCTCCCCTTCTTTAATATGTAGAAGAATTAATTCATATAGATATAGGAATGTGATTGAGGCATCTAATAACTTAGGAGATATCTAGGCAAAGCCCCAATCCTATCAAATATAATTCCTAATGAATAAATCTACCTTTACCTAGCAGTTTCTTCTTTAGCAACAAGTTTGACACTAACAAGAGATGACGCTTGTATTTGAAATATGATGTACTATATGAGTTAAGAATATAGAAGGGATGAATCCAGATATCCCGATATTGAGAAGTTTTAATTCCCACTCATATTCTCTTCTTGGAAGAAAAGGCCATACTTCTAAGAAAACACAATCGTAGTGCTTACTAACCATCCCCTAAGACACTAAATTCCCAGGTCCTTTGATGTATGATTAGTTCATCGAGTTAGAATAGTTTGACCTGCAGTATATGCCTATGAGGATGTATGTGTGTACTCTATATTTAAACCAAGATGGATGTGAATAGGTTTCAATGTAATTTATCCCAATTTTAAAAATAAATTACCAACTAGAAGCCTAAATTTATGTCATTTTTAATATTAATAATTAGATCTAGGTTAATTATGGGATAAACAATCACAGACAAATAATAAAAGCACCCAAAAATCACACATCACTAAGTTACGAGGAAAAAACCCTACAAATGGGTAAAAAACCTCGGTACATCCTAGTCACTCATTAGGTTTGAAAAGGTAATTTATACAATGTGGGCAAGTACCTATCTCTTATTAACTAATAAGATTTTACCCATGGACGTTGAAACTCTTCTGCGTTCCAATGAGAAATCCAATTAAAGCTCTATATATCTGATATGGAAGTCACATTCTCCATTATTGGATTGCACCAAGCTTGAACTCTTTAATAGATCAAACACATCCTTTTATTTCTAGAAGTTTAGATGTTGTGAAATTGAAGTGAATCATATGTAAATCATGGCTATTGTTGATTTCAAATCACTCAAAGTTCCTCACAATTATAGATTTAGATGTATATCTAAAAATCTCTCAATTTTAAATTAACACATGAGATTTATAAAAAGAGAAGCTCTCATACTCAAAACATCCCTAAAGTGTATTTATTTTTGAAGATCTCATACTCAAAAAATCCCTAGAGTGTATCTGTAAAAAGAAAAGCTCTCATACTCATGCAAGATCGATTTTTGCCTCAAAACCATAAACCCTTATAGAAATAGAAATTATTATAAATTTTTGGATTTGTGTGGTGTAGTGAAAAAAAAGATTTCAAATCATCAATCAAAACACATGTTATCATTTACCATAGCTATTTTTGAAATGCTCAACTTGTCAAACACATTCAACAATCTCTTCAAAACACAACCTTATGAATGATTAAATTAATTTTCATTGAATCATATAGATAATGGAACATATTTAACATAAGACTTAATAAAAAATACACATAATATCAAAAATATTTTTGGATTTTTCAAATTTCTCAGCAAAAATACGTACAAGATAAGCAATACTCAAATGTACGTATGTGCGTATATATATATATACATATATATATATATATACATATATATATACATATATATATACATACATATACATATATATATATATATACATACATATATATATATATATATATACATATACATATATATATACATACATACATATATATATACATATATATATACATATACATATATATATATACATATATATATATATATATATATACATATATATATATATATATATATATATATATATATATATATATATATATATATATATATATCCATTAGCTCCAATGAATGACAATCACTCAATTTTTACTAAGCCTAAGCAATCTCTAAGGTAACGAAACCTATAGATGTCTAAAAACTTTGTGAAGATATCGGCTAATTGTTTATCCATAGGGAATTAGTTCATGTTAATGACATTTTATTCTGCCAAATTCCTAATGAATTGATGTCTTTATAAGATTTGTCCTAGAATGTTTCATCAGTTTCTTTGAAATTTCCATTGCACTCATGTTATCACATTAGAGTTCCATCGTTCCTTGTTCTAACTCATAGTCATTCACCATTTGGCTCATCCAAAGAAATTGAGTGAAAAAATGTCCATGAAAATGTATTCATCTTTGGTCATGCACAAAGATATAGAATTTTATTTCATTGATGGCTAAGAAACCATAGAATTTCAATGGAAGCAGCATCCACCCGATATTCTCTTCCGATCAACATCATCACCTGTTTGAGACCATCCACTTGTTCTTGGATATAAACACGTTATGATCGGCTATCTTATGAATAACCAAGAAATATCCCTTCCTCACTTCGAGAATAAAACTTGGTCAAATACTCTATATCTGTAACAATGTAGCACTTACTACGATACCCAGAAGTACTTAATTGTAGGCTTCTTTCCTTTACAAAGTTTATATGGAGTCTTCTTGGTGAAGGGTCTAAGGAAAAGCCTATTAAAAGTATGACATGTACTTTTCATAGCTTCAAACCAAAACCTTATATGTAAGTTTTTACCTTTAAGCATGCATCTTGCCTCTTCTTACAAGGTTCGTTCTATCTTTCAACAAGTGCATTTTGTTGTGGAGGTGCAATGATCAAAAAATCATGTTTGATTCAATTTTCATCACTATATCTTTGAACTTTAGATCAATGAAATTGGATCCATGATCACTTCTAAGTCTCACAATATGAAGTTATTGCTTATTTTGAATTTTCTTACAAACTGACACGATAACCTCAAAAAATCAATTTTCTATCTCATAAACCCAACAAATGTGAACCTAGAATAATCATCAACCATCACAAAACAATATCTCCCCCCTCCTATTAACACTTCAGATTTAAAAAAAAAAAGAAAATAGGTTCTCTCAAACTCAAAAAATCATCAGAGTATGTCTATTTTGAAATGAGGAAAAGTGTTACATTTTTTTTAGGGAAACAATGTCTATTTACTGAGTTTTCAAAAATAAATATGCTTTGTAATATCCCGTATTTTTATGCCATTTATTTAATTAATTAATTAATTATTAGTTTCTTGATAATTAGTATTACATATGACATTCAGGTATGTTATTTCGTAAATTTATATGTTCATATGTCATGTTACATAAATCAGTTGTGTGTTGATTTTATAAATATGATTATGGCGTTTGAATAACTCATATTAAATTATTAAGTAAAATATTTAAGTCACTTTGTATTATGGGCAACTATGGAATGGTCATGGAGCTAAGTGTAGGGGTTTCCTTGTTTGGATTTTTCCCTTGGCATTGAGTCCCACTAATCATGATGTAAGTTCTTATAATATGAGTCGCAATATAAATAATTAATAATTAAGATTTAAAATTACAAGCGATGCATATTGGCTACTTAACAATGTTAATTATATAAATTAGATCACGAAATACGCTAACCTTTGGGTAAGTTTGTAGGATGTTTAGAAAGTCTGGATTAAGTTATAAATCAATAATGGAAAAATGGTCCACTGGATTAGTAAATGGGTTGTGCCAAGTTTTAGACCATTTGGGGTCTGTTTTGGGCCTTTAAAGTTGAGGTAAATATAGCTCCTAAGCCTAATTATGAAATTAATTAATTTAATGGACTAATTAACCTTTTCTAAAACACATAAAATGCATTGGAGACACCCGAGGTACTAAGAGCGAAGAGGAAAGAACCATATTGTTCTTAATATTTAGGGATTTTGAGGGTTGATTCGTACAATCACCCTTGATGCAAGTTTACTCTATGTATAAATATGATTAGATTTTTATTATAGTAGTATTTATGAATTAAAATATGTAAACCACATGATATAATCTGATTTCCTCAACTATCAAACTTAATTTCATAATTTGATTGAATTAAATAAAGAACTCTAGTTAAATTATTCATGAACACATGGAATTGGGTATTGAATTGGAAAATTAACACATAAATCCGTGTAATATGAGATTAGATCCGTTATATACATGTTTTAATCTTCAATATATTCATATGAAGAAGATGAAGTTAGGTTTAATTGTTCTAATCATGATATTAAACCTTTAATCTTGTTTTATTCCTTCAAAATCTTATAGAAACTTGATTCCTACTTTACTATGTTGAACATATGTTAGGAGGAGGGGGATATTTTAGTGTGTAGATGCTTTAGGATTAATTGTGAATTGGGTATGGCCGCCATGGATGAATATTGGAAGAAAGATTCAACATTGGGCCCGTTTAATATATAGAAAAGAAGAAAATAATATGCGATCATAAATTCAAAAGATAAAGACAATAGTCAATCAAAGTGTGTCACACTCTTCTCAAAACACTCCCATCATTCATCTTCTTCATTTTTCCTTCATACCTTACATAAACCCCATTTTCACCTTTGGTAAAATGTTCGGACAAATGAGAAGACTATATGGTGAATAACTCGACATTCTCAGCATAGTGGTTGGCATTCCTTCGTGAGACGAGGTTTATTTTTTTATGTATCCGTCCTTTCTTATAAAGTGTGTGAGACGTTTGAACTTGTTTACATTTACTCACATCCTCACACACGAGAGAGATACACTTACCCAATTCTCAGAGAGTTCGATTCAAAGAGATATATCCAGTGAGAATTGAAGTCAAAACGTCGATTCTATAAAGGCAGTCTAGGAATTACTCTAATGATACTTAAAATTGTTTCACACTACACATGGTGAGTTTTAGGAAGAATTACGCTTTTTGGTATTAACTAATTTCATCACATTTTAATAGTTGAATACGGTGATCCTTGATGTCCTTTTAAAGTTGGGTTGTATAGCGTTTCATTATCTACTCAGATACTGCATTTAGGTTTTTTTCAAATTTTATAGGTACATTCACTGCAAACCCTCATGAGACACCACTCGTCCTGTAGGGCAACCTATAGGTTTAACGGCTTGTTTCACATGCTAAGTGCAATGGCCAGTGCCTGCGAAAGTGGCACACTTTTGGATACTTATCTCTGTTTTCTCTCTAATTTTTGCTCGAGGACAGACAATGTTCTGTTTGGGGGTGGTGTGATAAGCACCCAAAAGTGCCTATTTTATACCCCGGATAGATGCATTTTAGTCACTCATTTTAATTAAAATTGGCCTTATGTTCGTATTTTATCATTTTGCAGGTCTATCAGCAGTCGCATTATCAAATAATGCTAAATCAAGTCAATTGCAACACAGAATCGGTTAAAAACGTGCATCGAAAAAATCCAAAGAGACCGTGAAGTGAGAAGTCCATTCTGAGCTTGCCGAGATGTGTTCCGAATACCCCAAACCAGTTCTGAACCACATCTAAGCCTAGACCGAACCCATTCCATACCCCGAGCCGGTGTGTGTTAGTTTGTGCCTTTTTATTATTTTCTAGATTTTTATTTTGAGTCATTTAATTTTTAGGATTTGTTTAGATTTATTTAGAAATTTCTAGGATTTATTTTCTATTTTTCTACTTCTTTATTTTGATTTTGATTTTTATTAGTTTTTAATTTTTAATCTTTATTTTATTTTTATTATGACTAGTTTTTAGGAATTTATTTTCTAGTTTTATTAGATTTTAATTTCTTTTATTTTAGTTTTATTAGGATTATATTTTTTTAGTTTTAATAGAATTTTATTTTATTTCTTTTTATTTTTATTTTTTTAATTAGTTTGAGATGTTAGTTTTATAGATTTTAAATTTTTATTTTTTATTTTTGGTTTTACTTTTTTAGGCTGTGTTAATTTTTAGGGGTGCAAAATAAACACACACCCTCACTCCCCTACACTCACATACACCTAAAACTAACTCTCACTCTCACCATCACCATAACACATACACTCTTCCACATCCTACTCCCTTACTCACCCACACACTAGCATACCATACACACACCTACACCAAATCAAACCCACTCATCTTCAACCTCACCTCACTCTCTCTCCTGCTAACCCACATACCACCATAGCCAATCCCCATAACCAAACCCTCCACCCTTATCTCTCCTCCATCCATTACCAAACACCTCCCCAAACCCGTTTCTAACCCCCTCAGCTCCACTCCGGCGACCCATCTCCGGCCGGAGTAGCCACAACCCGGAAACCGCGAAACCCCCTGTCTTCCCCAAACCGAACCCGCGGTGCCCCAGACACCGCTGCCCAGCACATCGACCGATCGCGACCGCACCTCCTCATCTCCAGCGCCCTTCTGCCAATCCTCCACCGCCACCTGAAAACTAAGCCTTCGATCAGGACGAAACCTAGCCCGGGGCGGCCCGATCCACCTCACCCAGCACCCCATCGAAACCGAAACCAAAACCGCCCAGCCCCTGACCCGCGAATGAACCCGAGCTCCGATCCATTTCCAGCAACCACCCCACTCCCAAACCACCTGCCATTATTTTCAAAAAAATCGGATGAAATCAATTCTTCTCCATTTGTCTTCTTTGACTTGGCAAACTCAAGATCCCATTAAAATCTACACCAAGAAAAGCATCGTGGGCTACAAAAATATGGAGGAGCATCTTATTTTAAAGAAGACTCTCATCAGGAAAAAAAAGGAGAGACGCAAAAAGAGAGAGAGATAGAGAGAGAGTTTATAACATGTACAGTTTAGGGTCATAAAAAATTAAGAAAAATACAAAAAAAAGTTAGTTTAGTTTTAGAATAATTTTTAGGTTTAGTTTTTAGTCATCTTTTTGTAATCAAGTGCTGAAAATTGTGAAGAAGTTGGACGCATGTCAAGGCGCACTTTAAGAAAAATTTGGGGAAAATATTGCGTATTGTATTTCTACATTATCTTTTCAATTTATTTCCTTCTTGACACATTATCTATTGTTGTTTATGCACACATGAGAATGTTTGGCTAAACACCCCGTTCAAGGGGTGGGATACACTGCGAATGATATTAATTTAATTACTTGGTTTCATTAATTGTATATTTCTAGGTAAATTAATTTTAACTGTCACCAATTAATTTATGTAACGAGAGTTAGTAAATTAATTGAACAAATTAATGTTTGAATTTAGGAATCGAACTAGAGATAGGTTTTTTCGATATTTGAATATTAATTCGGTATTGAAATTTGAGGATTGATATTGTTTTCTTTAAATTGATCATAACGGGTAATTTTTTGAAAATAGTATAAGTCCTAATTTTTCATTGTGTGACATTTTTAAATTAATTTTCTGAAAAAGATATTATTAAATTTATAATTTTAACGAGAGTTAGATTATCGATTTAATATTATCTCGAAATATTTCAAATTAATAAATTGAGAAATTTAAAAGAATTGAAAATGCAATGTAATCCCACCTCTTGACCTTCTCACATTATTTCACATTTGGTTGCACATTCTTTTTCATTATTTAGTCAATTTATAATTTTTAGCATTTATTAGTAAAATTTTCCCTTGAAATTGTTTTAAAAAAAATTAAAATATTTTCATAAAAAAAAAATTGGAATTGCACGTTTTCACATTAATTGTTTCACCTTGGAAGTTGGATTGATACCCGTACTTACCGCAATACGAGTTATTTTTAGACAAGTTTTGTAGGTACTCAAGGGAATTTTGAGAGTGACTTTTACACTACAACGATACATACGCAAAAAGTTATTTATCAGTTAGCATTATCATTATTCATATCATTATTTTTATCTCTGTCATACTAAGAATGTTATTAATGCAATTTATCTTATCATTCCAAGGGTTAAATTTTATTACATTATGGTGGGATGGTATCAGACATGTTTTATTTATTAATCATTTTGTTATTTAGGATTATCCTTATTCATATCATTATTTTTATCTAGGTCATTCTAAGAATGTTACTAATTTTTTTACGCTCGTATTATTGGTATCTAGAATTAATTAATATACTTATGGATTTTACAGGGTGTAACAAATAAACCATGCCAAAAACGTGTAGCCGTGTGCACGATCTTAAAGATCATCCGTGAACACTAATTTAGGTAGGGAATACGAAAGGGATAAAATGCTAGAGCCGTGTGCATAGGGAAAAATCACATCCGAGCGTACGATTTAAGGAAGAAGAATCCCAGGCCTGAAGATCATGTACCGTGCGCATGGGTATTAAAATCAATCGTGTGAACGGTTAGAGGCAGAAACTGTTCATTGAAAATATGTCATCAAATGGAAAAACCAGTCCTTATCCCTTTTGAAAAGATACACACCACTCTTTACGGAAATTCAAATGTTTTATTTTAGAAAAGATTTAACAAGCTAAAGAGTACGTGAGTGTGTATAGCCAAATCATGAACAAACAAATCAATCCATAAAAGGATACACTACGGTTGAGCTGCAACGGAAGACTTTGATGTAAAGGAGACGCATTATCTTATAGTTTCATTATCTATAGGTTCTAATGAACAAGACTCTCTCTACTAATCTATAAATGTCCATAGGCTCGATATAGTGCATCACTCAAAATTCTTTGAGGAAAAAATAATCCAACCACACTATATATAAAAGTTAACATTTTCATCCTAGGATGGACATGAAGGGTCAATAGGTCGCTCATTTTAAGGAAAAGTTTACAGGGATGGATGAATACAAAAAATCATAGGGACTGGATAATCGACAACTAGCATGGATGTTACATGTTGTTGTATTATTTAACAAGTACGAAAGTGGATCCAACTTCATAGTGGATATGCCAAATGAGTCAAACATTGAATAGGCCTTAAAGTTCGAGTTCTAGGCATTAAATAATGGTGTAGAATATAAAGCATTGATTAATATTGTCTGACTATTCCTGTCACTCAAAGATCACCAGGTTCATTTATATAGTGACTCCCAATTGGCAGTGGTACAAATCATGGGAGAGTATTAGTCCAAAGGAAAAAAATGTTAGCCTGCCTAAAAAAGTTATAAGATCAGGATTAGAACCTAATAACTTTCACGGTCAACCAAATCCCTAGGAATAAGAACACTAAAGTCAATCATCTAGGAGGATTGACAACCTTAGAAAAAGGGACCCTTAGTGTAATTTCTCATATGACCCATCATTGGTATTAAAGAAATCATGGAATAACACCTAATAGACATTAGGACAAGGTGGATGAACAAGTTCATCTAGTACATTAAAGACAAGGTCTTCCCCAAAAAGTGGAAAAAGGAAAAGAAACAAATGAAATAAAAGCTAAATATATCCTATATGACGAAACACTATAACAAATGGAGTATACTCATCCAATACTAAGATGCATGAACCTTATTGAAGCAAAAATTATCCTAAGAGGTTTATATAAAGGAGTGTGTGGAGGCCCCTAAAAAGCACAAGTTGGATAAACGAGCATTGAACTAGGGTTATTAGTTATCAATCATGGCCCCGAATTTAAGATTATATCCAACAATGAAAAATGTTAGCGAGTGTCTAATATCATTAACAAACCATAGGAGGAACTCTGACCCATTATCGCCCCATGGATCTTTGCCATATGGGGGATGGATATCTTGGGTCCATTTTTTATCGAACCAGGATACTTCAAGTTCTTATTGGTTTCTATTAACTACTTCACAAAGTGGGTGGAAGAATAACCTTTCATCCATATCACAAATAAAATATTCCATGCATTCATATGGAAGATTATCATATCAAAATATAAATTTCTATATGCAATCAACATCGAAATGGAAAAAAATTGAGAATATAAGGATCGATACGCTTTGCGATCAATTTAGGGTTAAACACTTATTATTGGCACCTAGGTAGCACAAAAGATAAATGCGCTAGAGAATTACGTATTATGAATTCCCACTCAACCAAAGGACTTAAGGGGCACCCTAAGCACCACATTACACATTGAATAAAAAAACTAAATAAATTTTCAATTTTTAAACTTTTTAAAACAAAAATGTTTAGTGGGTGGTTAAAGAGGATTAAGTCCCTTCAGTTCAACGATCCTTGAAATTCTCAAAGATCCACATTTTTACTTGATGGTAAAAGGTAAAAGGAGATAAAAACACAAGTAAAGAGTTAAACATTGATTCATCCATAGATTTGAGGAGAGTGGGTTTCAAAAATACCAAGTTCATCTAGACGTCCTCGTATCCTTTAAAGACATTTTTTTAAACAATGTGATTGATAAAAAAATTTACAAAAAGAATCACTATTGAAGGGCTTTGGAGCTATCAAGATGTTGCCAAGTTCTTCTCGCATACGAACACTAAGTCCTCATATTTGGTCGAATCTACAAAGGGATAAACCAGTAAAGTTTGGTTCTCATCCTGACTGGTCGGCTTAATAAACGATAGCGAAAACATCTCCTCCTCCTCCTCCTCCACCACATCGTTATCGACAATAACATATCCATACACATTAATGTTTGGTATGTTGACCTTAATCTTGGACTTAATCTCCTTGTAATTAGAGAGACAATATTGGTACCTGATTAAGATAATGTACAAATGACCCAAAAAACTTTTCAGGTACTAGGACCTACACAAAGGTGTCGATTCCCTCCCGACCTTTATAATAGTAACATCTTAGCAATTTTTCTATCAGTCCTACTCTTCCAGATCTGTGATTCTTGCCCAAAGGTGACTAGAATCCTCCTAGAAGTATTTTTTGGTAGTCTTTGTGTTTGTCAAATCATTCAAAACACTTGTAAGCTCATCTTTGGACTTTTGGAGGCCTTGGTCAGTGATTCATCGCAACTCTTGCTCTTTTTTCAACTTTCCCTTAAAGCACAAGATGACCTAGAATTCTTTATTTTTAACCTAGAGCTATCGATACAAGTAGGCACCTAGAATCCCATCCTTTAAAGAGTAATGTTTTTTGCATCAAGAAATATAAGAAATTGGGTAAAAAAGAATAACAAACTAGATCATTCCTTTATCTCCTTATGGATATGATCCTTAGATCATGCTAAGGGATGTCCTCTAAACACTCCAACTCACCCTCACTTAGGTTGTCCATGAACTTATTGTAAGTCTCTTCATCATCAATGAACCTAAACAAATTATCTTGTAGGGAATCATTTGAGATTTTAACATTATTAGTATCTTTATGGATAATCTATTGTCGTCGATCGAAAGTAGGAGTCATTTGTTTAATAAGTCTCTTTCCTCTAACCCTTTTAAGGGCTTGGGCATAAAAAACTCAAGAGATGGTTTTTCCATTATATTGACACCTAGATGGTATATCTTAACCATATATTTGGTTTAGGACTCTCAACTAATGGGAGTCTCTCCTTAGTTCAATGTTGCGAAAGTTGAAGTAGTGATTCCATAGGGATAAACACCAAAAACTTAAATTTGAGGAACAGTCAAAATAGCACTAGACTCGCTTACAAAATCATCCCTAGACATTGTGAGAGAATTTATTTTATGTCCAGACAACCAAAACAAAAGTATAACTACCAATACCTGACAAACAAAAGAAAAATCGCATGTTGAACACTTTTAAGAAACAATACCTAAAGATTAGGGGAAGTAGACTCATTGGAATTCGATGAGGATGTTTCCTTACTCAAATTTAGCTTATAGACGAGAAAAATTTCACTCTCTCTATGATATATCTTACCCTCAAGATATGAAACCATTATTTTTTAGTCAAGGGAGATCATAAAGTTCACAGACTGGTCAGGATCTGTCAAGGGGACACTGGACCATAATTTTCTTTTTAGGGGACATGCATGACATATATTTGTAGATATCTATGAAAATAAATAAAATCTCATTAGGTTAATAATAGTTAAAACCCTAAAATATAAGTTTACGTATGAATGATGAAGACTCACTTAGGATAGGCTTTAATTACGTAAGGAAGATAGTGAACAAGTGAACAAGTGACCAATTAGATCATTCTAACTACCGTCCTCCCATTTGTATCATCTAATAAATAAGAAATAATGCCTCTAGTCCTAATTGAAAGATGACATACTAGTAACAAAACCAACATCTCATGTTCATCTGGAAAAAAGTATGTGAACCGCCCTGAGAAATGGTCAGTCGGTACACGTTCAAGATTTCTACTATAGTAAGGGTATCTCCATCCCCAAAAATGTTTTAAAATGGCACATTGATAACCATAATATAATCTATCAGTTCAGGGTGAAATGAAGGTTTACACATTTATGAATGAGAGGATGTACCTGATGGGTTTTGGTAAAGGAATGATGAGTCCGGATTGGAATTAATGCTCTCAGAGAATAAAATTCTCCCTCTTTATGAATAGGTTTTCGGTTGATCTTATATGCATGAAAAATTGAGAGTTATTTGGGTGGATAAGGTGATCCCCCCACTCAGTTATTGTCTACTCAAAAAAGACATTGGAAACCTCTTATGGTTTGGCAAACCAGTGCAAGATGTCAGCTTATGAGGCTAAGTAACAAAATAGATGGGTTGAATGAGCCTGGATGAAGACCGTTTTGGTTGCCAGGACCTAGATGATGCGGCCCCCTAAGTAGAGGCCCGATGGTCATTGTGTTAGGACTAAAAACATCATTAATTTGCACCATCCTAGCTACGTGATCTTGTAGTGATCAAAGTTCGTTTAAAATCTCTCCAACTCAGGATAAGTAAACTGAAGGGTTTGACCTAGTGTCTATACTTATCCAAAGGGAAATAATTGGAGATAAAATATGGTAGCAAAGTCATACCATTAGGGAAATGGGAAATGTGCCCACTAATTTTCATAAAGAATAATATGAAATATAATTTAAGGACTCCATAATTGAAACAAGACGAGACTAAAGATTTAAATGAAGAAAAAGCACATCAAACACTATATATTTTCTTAACAATCGTAACGGAGCACATCATATTAATGGGGAAGTTTGACGAAATAGGGAATGTTGATGCTGACATTCTGATGCGTTTAAACATATTTCTCCCAACACATATCTCAAACTTTATTTGAAAATGGAAATGATGAAAATGAGGTAAGCATAAATAGAAGTGGGATAAATATATTTGATGATGACTTTAAATGTTACGGGTGACATTGGATCAATATGATGGTTGAAATGGTGTGTGATGAACTATCTCAAATAAAAACTACAACAACCCCCATAATCACTTTGGGAAATGATGCCCCACCCAATATAATGATTAGGTATGAACCCAAGTTCCGTCAAAGCGGGGAAAACAAGACTAACAACAAGACTCTCTTTATATCTAAGGAATCCCTTCGGGTTATAGTTTTAGAACAAAAAGGATTAAAGGCAACTGATGAGGGTTATATTTAAAACCATATAAGCTGAACTCTAGGTATATTAACCGAAGGGACATGTTCATTAATATGCTGTGACACCCAACTTATTTTAATCACCGGTGATCAGTCCTTTACTAAAATAAACATGAATCTCATTTGGTTCATTCTTAGCATCATTGTTGAAAACTTTTTAAATTACTAACCACCTATGTTAAAATAAGCTGATGCCAAATATTATCTTTCATTAATATAGCAACATGTGGAAATAAAATAATATAAACCATAAATGCAATAACAAAATTTTGAAACATCACAGGATAAAATAGATAAATGATAAATGCCGAATGAACTATCGGCTCTAAGACCAACATCCCAATCATAAGTCTAACCGAAATGAAAATGAATCTAGATACAGTGTCTGATAAATAAATCTGAATCAACGTCTAAACTGAATGAGAAGCATGCCCAACTAAAATAACTAATCATAAATCCTAATCTAGGAATGAAATAACTGAAGTGTCTACTCAAGTCCTGCATGCCTCCATAAGTGCTGTAGCTTCGCATCCCTAGAAATAATCATCAAGTCTTGTGTCCTTATGGATGGACACCTAAATTTTTTTGGAAAAAATAGATTTCACATGGGTCAGAGCCCAACATTTATCAAGTATTTAAATTTCAGTTAAAAAGCAGTTATTAGATACACACGTTAGTTTCATGTACAATACTTTGAGTTCCTTACCTCTCAACTATAGTGCACACCTAACATATCCTATTAACACCACCTAGTTATGCTGCCCAACCTAATTAGGTATAAGGATCTAGCTAACCATAACCTGTTTAGCTCACCCATATCGCTTATACGATACGTTACCGTAAAACCAATAATAATTAATATTAACCGAACATTATCATTGAATTGTTAATTAAGTTTCTCTTACTTAAGTTACTTTTAGATATACACTATCTATCTTTCCTACTATCACACAAAAGTTGAATAATCACACTTGCAAATATATATATATATACACAACAACAACATCCCAAAAATGGCCACCGCGATGCATGCGTACTCTGCTATCAAGTCTATGTACCTATTGTACCGAATCAAGTACTATCGGTTCATAATGGCATGTACTAACGAATCAAACTTATCACTCACTACCCGAAGGGTCCTAGTTATCCCTTAAACAATTTCAGTAGTTAAAATATCACTAACCTATTGGTATAAACCTTGGGTAATCATTTACTCTTCCCATAAACCAATTTATTAGTTTCTGATACATAACAAAATCATTTAACACTCATCAGTCACAATCCAAATTTACCCTCATTAAGGACAAAGTAGGGCTTTAACTATAGGTCTACTGATCTTCTCCAAGTCCCTATATTGTTAACAAGACGTTACTAAAGTACCCCATAATTATTGGTAAGGAAAATTACATGAGTAAACAAAGAGCCTCATTTCAGCTTTGGTCGATCGATCGATAAAACTGATTGATCGATCGATCGACACCTGTTTGACAGCCATGTCCCAGTTTTGTTTTTTGCCATTTTTCACCTATCAAATCTCCATGAAACCTTCCCAAACTCCCATACAACATAACCAATCATCGAATATATGTATATGGACAATTTCTAACGTAATTATAACATCAAATCTGTAAGAAATATAACCATAAACATATTTAAGCTCCATAATTCATAAAAGCCTAATTTTTTACATTCTTTATGCATGTTCATCAAGATTTACAGATTTCTTTATAGTTTATCATCATGTGAGATCAAATTTTGTGATATTAATGCAGAGGGATTATTTCTAACATGAATCCTACCCCTGTAAGGACATATTTTTAATAAGTCCATCACAATTAATTATGTCGTATACCGCTACAAGTCGTCGAAGAATTGTGAATATTGCATCTACAAAAGACGGATCAGAATTACCAGTTGCCTTCAGCATTCAAGCCCAACAATATGAAATTTGGTAAGATATTGTTTTAATGTTTCATATACATTTCATATTAAGAGTGTTGGGATATTTTTAAAAGGTGTTTTAAAAAACTTTTATATAAAAATGTTTTTATAATATTCTTAAAAGGAATTTTAAAAAGCTTTGTTATAAAAATTGTTTTTATAAATGTTTATTTTTAAAAAGGTGTTAACTATTTTAGAAAAAGAATAGTATTGAGAAAATTTCATTATCAGTTAACGCACCTCGATTTCGACGCCAATCTCGTTCATGCGAGATCAGCATCTCGTTCGAACGACATTGGGATGTCGCGCATAGTCGTTCAAATGACACGTAATCTCGTTCAAGCGAGATGGGGTTCTCGTTCGAACGACCCTTCTTTTTGACTGACACGCTGCTGTAATGCTTATCTTTTGACCGACTCAAATTTTGTATAAAAAGGGGTCTTGGCAGCCTTGAAAAACCTGGAGAACAGTTTCAACTTTTAAGAGTCTTATTCTTTTAAAAATTTTGTGTATCTGCCCAGATTTAATTCAATACCTTTTGGCAGAAAGTTTTTCTCCAACAATTTTAAGGGTTCAAATGTTTTGTTTTTAATTCACAAAATCCCAATTACTTTTATGTGAATTGTTTTGTGGAACCCAAGAACATATTTTGCTTTAGTTTATTCTTTGTAGGGAAAACTCTACAATCGACAACTGCGTGATATTGTGGAGGGAGTCCTTATAAAGTTTACTCTTGTGGAGAAGTCATTTTTCTTCTTCATTGTTGCCCTCCTGGAAAGGGAAAATTCCAGCCGTAACTTGTGGAGAAGACGTCTTCTTCTTCACTTCTGCCCTCCTGGAAAGGTAAAAGTTCCAGCCGAGACATCGGAATGGACACTTGTGGGTATTTAGTATGTCACCTTATTTCATTGTAATCCGTGTAAGCCGTTTTCTTACAAATTATAGTGAAATAAAAGGTTTTGCCCCTTTGGAGGATTTTTCCTGAATATTTGTGTCACATGATTTATTTATTTATGGGTTGACACACACACTTTAGATGCATGTTTAGGGGCTGATTTATTTTGGTTTAAAAATAAACTCTAATTAAATAAGTGTGCCAAATTAGAAAATTGCGAATTAATTTAATCAATTATCACACAGTCACATTTTCGTTTACAACCCCATATCATGAATTACAACCCATATAAATCCTAAGAATTCACCCAATCATGCAAATTTCAACCCTACACTTCCTTGGGTATTATAACATGCTTAAAATATTTGTAAGATAAACAACTGGGTTATATTTATAGGTCAGATTTTTATTATTTGATGATAGAATCGTTCTTCCCTTGCCTCGATCTCATTTTTGACAATGTCGATGGTGGAAAAGGTGTAGAATGGCCTAAGGATTCTCTCTTCTTCCTCTCCTATGGCCTCTCCTCTCTCCCAAGTGTTGTAACCCTAGCCTCTATCACAAAGTGGCTGATAAAACACTCTAAAATTATGAGTTGCTCCAACTCTAGACTCCCATATGACCAAAACACCCTTACGTGGTGTCAGGTTGGTCTAAAAAGGCCCCGTGGCCTAATCAATACACCCCAGTACTCTATTTTGCCTATTTCGGCCCATTCAAAATCAACCATGATCTCAAAATCTCCATCCGAGTCACTCTACATAAATTTCCTATCTCAACCTTAATATAATCTACACGCGACTCCCAGTTGAGATATAACATATTCATGTCAATATCACTTGCTACGACGTATAATAATTACCACATGTTATTTCCTACGCACTTAGTAAACTTATCCCATAAATATTAATCATAAACTCTCCCGATCAATATTTAATATACATATAATATTTAATTAAATTAAATTATGGTACACGTGTAATTTAAAAATATTCTAATTAATTAAATTCTAAATACTCATAAATACGGGGTGTTATAGATGGATGTTTAGTATGATTGTTAGACCCAAGGCACTAGTTATCTTTATCCTCTAAGGTTGAATAGATGGCCAAACATGCTGTTACTATGATAACGCAAAATAACTTAGTCCCCCATGTGGCCTAACAATATGGTGCTATTGTTAAAGGTTGATGGCCCATTATGTGCTCTTCACACGATCAACAATTCTCCAATATCCATTCCCCAACTTATTATGGAGACTAGGGGAAAATATCCAGCCTCGGTGGCTGCTCTATGTACGATCATGTTCTCCATTACCATATTAGTATTTAATGGATTAAGGGGGGATTATTTCATATATGACTATTATATAAAGCCATAGGAGAATCTAATTTGACACATGACCCTACTGGCTGACAACTCTTGTAATATCTTATCTCAATTTCAATATCGAACTCCCCATCTCTTTTACCTCTTAGATGGTGGTCAAATAAAAGTCTGACCAAATACATCTCGGTGCCTTTACTTGCATTTTCTTTTCACTCAACTAATATAAAAACAAAGTGTTAATTTTTACTCCAACATTATTATTAATCAAACAAGTCATTGATTCTTTTAGGTACGTCTCTCAAAAACACATGTTTTAAAACTTAGTTTTACTAATTGTGTGTTAGAATTTTTACAACACATATTTTGAGTCTCAAATTATTGTAAATATAGTCACTTCATGAGTATATATTATCAAGTATTTATATATTAGTACTTGTTCTATTTGATTTTTTTTTGTTTAAGACTGTGGTAGGTAGTTGCGACAACCCGCCTATTTTAATACTTGGCGGATAATCCTTTACTAAAATAAAATAGGAGGCTTAGTATGGTTCATTCTCAGCATCATAGTAGCAGCAATAATACAATACATATAATACGAATCAAACCGTATAATTAAAACCATACAACACTATGAATAGT
Source organism: Sambucus nigra (assembly GCA_949130495.1). Taxonomy (NCBI): domain Eukaryota; kingdom Viridiplantae; phylum Streptophyta; class Magnoliopsida; order Dipsacales; family Adoxaceae; genus Sambucus; species Sambucus nigra. The sequence continues at coordinate 724,842,148 of OX422210.1, forward strand.
ATAATCCTCATGCATATATAAATAACAAAAGTGAACCCAATAAACCATCAGTCACCAACTAAATCATCCACCGAGTAACTAAATGAGTAAACTGAGTACGAAAATATAAATGTCTATTGGGAACATAAAAGTCTATCCATATTTAGGCAACACGCCCAAAACTAAAAGGAAAATGACTAATCCGATCTAGATAAAATAGACTTAAGCGTCTAAGCAAAGATGTAACATGCACAGCTACTGCATGATAAGAATGGATTTATTCCTGCAGTCTTGGTTACTGTTGCTACCCACCTTGGGTGAAAAAAGCAAACAAGGAAAAACAAAAGCCCGGGGGTCAAAGCCCAAAGAGTAGAAAATATTTTCCAAGTAGATAATTATTTTAAATCGATTAAAACGTTAGTGTATTACTTTAAAACTAACCGATCGCAGTCACATGAGATAAAGCCTCACCTTTCAACTACAGTGTGCACCTATCGTGTTCATTCTACTAACCTTATTTAAACTACGCTGTCTGACTAGGACATATAACCAGCTTTTAAGCCTAATGCCACTAATATTCTCTATTAGCTAAGTATAACTACCTTCACTAGGCACTCGTTCATAAATAATATTGTAGTAACACGTAAGGGCAAATAGTTTAGCTTAAGCTTAGTATTTGTTTTATTTGTCACTATGGCACATTTGGTGTATCCCGTTACAAACTGAGATGTGCCGGCACAATGAACCGAATCTCCAACATCTCGAAAGTTCAAGACATCTTCACATTATGAATGTATAGCTTGTTCTAATGAGATTGGAATTTCATTTGAACGAAACTTATTTCCATTCTAATGAGATTCCATTATCGTTCGAACGAATGAATTTCGATGTCTTATAATTTGTGTACGACCTATAAATACCTATTTTGAAAAGATTTTAAAGAGACTTTTGATAAAATGGAAATTGCATATCTGGTGCAAAAGTCCTCATACCTTTTAAGTCAAAACGCCATTTTGATTCAAAATAAAACCTCCCCAATATACTCGTGAATCCTTTTGAAACCCTAAATAGTATCATATCTGATCTAAACTTGTGGAGAAGGATCTCTAATGTTGACCTTGTGAACCTAAAGGGATCACTGTAGTAGAAGAAGGCTGAAGGTTGAATCGGTGGATAACAAGGGTGGATTGCCACCTGTGGGTTGCTCTGGATCGTAGTTGTTTTCTTTAGAAAGTTTTGTAAGTAAGTTGTCTTGTAAAACTATCTAAAGTGCATAAATAAAAGGTTTTTTTTCCTATAAAGGGGTTTTTCCTCATATCTGTAGATACTTGCATGCGTAGCTTATTTTCTATGTTTGGAACAATCATTACATGCAAACCTAAACTAATCAAAGATTTGATTTGGTAAAAAATTGGATTTGTGTTTGGAGACATTCAATTATATAAGTCTACCCATTAAGATCGTGCGCACTCTCGTGGCACACTTATTGTAAATAATTATTCACGTCATAAACATAACATAGCTAAGTGATGATGCTAGAAATAATACAACCTTAAGGTGTTTGTAAGCTTAAATCAATGATAACAATGGAAACTTAAGTATATACTAAATATAAGAGATTAAGATGAGGAGAAGAGGATGAACACCAACATATAAGTGGTTCAGCCAATCAGGCCTATGTCCACTGTGCAAGTGAGTGAATAAGGTCACTAAAATAGGGCACTAATGGCCATGGATACAATCTTTCAAGCTTTTCTCTCTCTACTGTATAATTTGATAGAGTTTCATCTAGGGTTGTAATTTCGGTTCCCTTACAAGGTTAGGGATGATCCCGATATATTATGTTTGGGGGGGTGTAATGTACCCCCCAAGCATACAATGATCATGTGCGTGGAGGTCCAGCCAGTGAAAGGATGGCACCTGACTAATCTTCAACTAAGTAATGATGATCTCAATATTCCCTCACGTGAAGGGAATGATTCCGTTATAACAGATTTGTCCACGTGCTTCAATCCATGCATGTACGCGTAGAAGCTCGACTGTCGTTGCTTGGTATCAACCTCATCCTGGGTAAGTACAAGGTTGGTGAGGTATGACCCCTGCCTTAGCTGGGAATTATATGTTGACCTTGACTGGGATGCCAACCGAAGTAAGATGTGGAACGTCGGCCAGGGACGATGTTGACCTGATAATTGAGTCTGAGCCTACGAGGCTACTGATTCTCATGTGGCACTTGCAACGTCGTCTGGGGCCGGTGATAATGTTGAAGGATGGTTAAACCCAGGTCTTTGCTGACCCCGGCTGATGACCAGCCGAGGTTGATATATGAGGTTAGTGCGTCGTCGGCTATGAACGACCTGATAAGAACTGTGCTCCAATGTTCTAGATGATATCGTCTTATTCCAAGTTGAGACGAGGTTCGTAATCGTGGGGGCGTCGGCTGTGGTCGATGTTAGTAAGATAATGTTGCTGATGGGTATTCTTGAACTTCTATTACCTCGGTTGTCATAAGGACGAGGTTGATATCTCTGTATTGTCAGGTACATTTTGGGCATATCTATCACCCTCTAGCCATTAGTTACCTATGTGAGTAGGTGACCAAGGGGTATACATGTCCGAGGCTATATTTTCCTTGTGTACCACTATCTCTTTGACATGTGTCACCTATTGGAGTGGGTAGCGTGCATGACAAGGGCAATTATTCTCATTATCTTTTGGGCTCCCAAGGCAATGATGGGCCTTTGGAGTTGTACCAACCCACTTAAAAGGTTTAAACCTCATTTCTCTCTCTTTTCTTCTTCATTTCTTTCTTTCCCGTCTTGGCTATCTCTACAATTCTCTCTCTCTTGCAAGGGCTTGGTTGCTGTGTGTTCAGGGGTCTCTTTGTTTCTTCGCATTTCCTTCACTTCGTGAGTCTACAGGTATCGTCTCCACCTCACTCCCCCATTTTATTCTTATTTCTTCAATTTTTGGTGAGATTTTTGAGATTTTCGGTGACTGTTTGAGCTTTTCGGTGAGATTCTTGAGTTTTTCGATGACTCTTCTTGAATGTTCTTGCTTTAAACTCCTCATTTCGATCCTTAGTTAAGTTGCCAACTTTTTTATTTTTGATGTATTGTCCCAAGTGTAAGGTCTGACTCATATGCTCAGACCTCTTTATCAGCTCTTAGAGGAATTCCCTTCTCTTAGGAAGAAAACTTTAGATAAGATTAGGCAAATTGAAAGAGCTCAAGAGGAAGACTGTAGTGCTGAGGCATTCCCTCTCAGACCGATATTTCCACCCCCTCTGAGGGTGATATACCCTGAGCTAGCAGAACCAGTTGAGCCAACGGAGACTCCTTTGGAACCCACTCCAATGTCTGAGTCTGAGTCATCAACCTCAGACCCTATGTCTGTTGACTCATTCCAGGAGGCGATGGACTTTTCCATTAGGCAAGATCAGGTCCTTGATTAGACCGAGGTCCAAAGTCGTGTCTCATCCCACAACGGTGCTAGCACTTCATGAACGTCTTCTGATGTTGAAGTTGTGGGGCCGAATGTGGATATTCCCCCACCCATTGATGCTATTCCCCTATCGACCGCCACAGTGGCTGAGTTCGCTCAAAGGATGATGCTCTTACGCTTGCCTAGGCCGAAGTTGCCATGGATGAGGATGATGGTCACGAGAGTGATGTTGATGTATCGAAGGCAACCGAGATAGAGAGCAATGTCAATGAATTCGACCTATTAGCATTTAGGCACCTTTATTCCATAGGTCCTTCTATTAAACTTAAGAGACCTCTGAGGGATGAGAGGGCCTTTAGTGTTCGAGATGGGGAGATCTGCGTATATGAGTAGATGTTTAAGTTGGGATTTCGTCTCCCAATCCATTTAATAATTAGGGCGATATTATCCCATATCAACCTGGACCCTTCCCAGTTGTCTCCCAATGCCTAGAGGGTGATGATTGAAGCAATCGTCCTATAGAGGGAAGTTCATCATTCATACCTTCCTGCCAGGGTCTTCACAGGGTGCTACGTGCCCTCCTCTCCCAGAAACCATTCGAACTATTACCACTTCTTAGCTAGGAAGTCCGATAACCACTCTGGGTATATGAACTCCCTGATGACCCTTTGGTAATTGCAACAAAAGTACATGGATGCGAGGTACAGAGAATTCTCGTAGATGGAGGAAGTTCAGCAGATGTGATGTTCTAGCCTTGTTTTAAGAGCCTAGGCCTCAGCAGAGCTAGGCTGGTACCCTATCATCATTCGTTAATGGGCTTCAGCGACAAAAAGGTCCATTCGTTGGGCATGTATGAGATGGACGTGCGAATGGGCGATGAGTGGCCTAAGAGGTTGACCCGGAAGATCAATTTTTTCGTTATGGTCGAAAGTTCTCTCTAGGTCTGCTACGTGAGTGAAGGCCTTCAAGATATTTGTCAACATATCATCTACATATACCTCCATGGTCTTGCCAATTTGATTTTTGAACATCTTATTTACAAGGCATTGATACGTGGCCCCTGTATTTTTCAAGCTGAAGGGCATGACCTTATAGTAATAGGTCCCCTTGTCTGTGATGAATATTGTCTTTTCTGAGTCTTCAGTTTCCATGAAGATCTGATTATAGCCTAAATATGCGTCCATGAAGCTCATTAGCTCATGCCCTGCCATGGCATCTACCATCTGATCAATCCGAGGTAAGGGATAACTGTCTTTTTGTTCAGGTCGGTGAAATCTACTCACATCCTCCATTTTCCATTGGCTTTGGGCACAATGACGGCGTTTGATAACCACTCTAGGTATATGAGCTCCCTGATGAATTCTGCCTCTTCCAACTTTTTGACCTCTTTCTCTTATGACGTCATATTTTTCCCTAGAGTAAACACTTCGTCTTTATTTGATTGGCTTACCACCTTCTGCCACATTGAGTTTGTGGCACAAAACCTCCGAGTTGATGCCAGGTATGTCTGCATGGCTCCAAGCAAAGACATTTTGCCTCTTCTTCAAAAATCTTATCAGTTCTTCCTTGGTCTCCGATTTTAAGGCCTTACCGATTTGGACAGTTTTTTTTGGTTCGTCCTCATTTAGGACAATGGATTCTAGCTCTTTCGCGACCTCTCCTTTCTTTAGCTTTGTTTCAACTGTAGGATCAAGTGTATCAATGTTATACGTGGTGGTTGCTCTCTTATCGGCCTCTCTCTCTTCAGCTGAGTTGAAGTAGCATTCTCGTGCTATGGTTTGGTCACCCTGCACTTCCCCTACCCCATAGGGGGTCGAGAATTTTAGAATTTGGTGGATCGTCGATGGCACGGCCTTAAAATCCTTAAGGGCTACTCTTCCTATGATGAGGTTATAGGCCGAGAAGACATTTTCGTCCGTAATAAAAAAATTGATCTTCCCGGTCAACCTCTTAGGCCACGCATTGCCCATTCGTACGTCCATCTCATACATGCCCAACATATGAACCTTTTCACCGCTGAAGCCCATTAACGGATGATGATAGGGTACCATCCTAGCTTTGCTGAGGCCTAGTCTCTTGAAACAGGGCCAGCACATCACATCTGCTGAACTTCCTCCATCTACGAGAATTCTCTGCACCTCGCATCCATGCACTCTTGTTGTAATTACCAAAGGGTTATCATGCGGAGCTAGGATACCTTTGAATTCGAGTCAGGAGAACCCGACTATAAGAGTGTCCATATCAACCTTCTTTCTCTTCTGGTTGGCCTCTGAAGATGCAAGATTCACTACCTCTACTTTGGCCACTGACTTGGCCTCTGCCACATGAGCTTTTTGGTCAATTACTTCAGAGCCACCCCCAACAAGTCCTCCACAGATGGTGTTAACACCAAAGGAGATCTTTCCAAACCTCTTCACCAGGGCATTGTCGTCTTTTAGTGTGAGGTCAGGATCATCTTTATCATTCCCATTTGAGTCATCATCTCTTCTTACCGGGGTATCCTCTTGACATCTGTCGTTTCTCTTCTTTTTAGGTTCATCTCTTCCCCTCTTAGGGGCCTTACCATCGACATACTTCCTATTCTTTCCAGACTTAAACATCTTCTCGATTTCATCCCTCAAAGTGAAACACTTATCTGTCACATGGCCGTGGTCTTGGTGGAACTCGCACCACAGGTTCTTATTCCTCTTATGCTTAGGAGCCTTCAGCTGCTCCAACCATCTCACAGATCGGTCATTCTTGATTTCACTGAGGATGTGTTCACAGCTCACAGTTAGGGGAGTATAGTGTGAAAACTTATCGTCTGCATACCTCTTCTTTCCATCTTTCTTTCTTTTGAATTTCCCACTGCCACTTCTGTTTTTATCCTCATACTTCGCGACCATAGCCTCTTCAGCGTTCATAACGTTCCCCGCAGTTTCCAGTAGCTCTGCCATGGACTTAGGAGGGTCTTCTCCAAGTTTCCATAACAACTTCCCTTTCTGGAGACCTCCTATGAGGGCGGTCATAGCTATATTCTCTTCGTAATCTTTAACCTCCGGTTTTTCTTTATTGAATCTTGTGATGTAGTCTCTTAGGCTCTCATTCTTGCCTTGTTTGACATATAGCAGATGGGTGGTCTTCTTTTGAGGTCTTACCCCAAAACAGAAATTATGAATGAATCTTTCAGCCAAGTCCTTAAAGTTCTCAATTGAGCTCTTTGGAAGAGAGGTAAACCAGATGTGTGCAGCTCCCGTCAAAGTCCCGGAGAAGGCCCGACACTTCATCTCATCTGGTATTGAATAAATGTCCGTGGCAGACTAGTAAATATCAATGTGATGCGTAGGGTTGGTGTTACCATCATACTTGGGAGACACCGTAGGTGGCTTGAACTTGGCAGGGGTTGGGAAGCTCACTATCCTAGCCACGAATGGAGAACCCTCGAAGAACCTTCTTTGCAATGGGTCTCAGCTTTTGATGAGGTCTCCTATCTTCTCTTCAAGACGTTGGATGGAGTCATTCCATGGCCTTGTAACGTCGGCCTGGCTGAAGCTCTCCTCAACCACCTCCAAAGGGTGGACTGAGGGTTCTCCAGCCGTAGCACAACGTCGGCTGTTGATCTCCTCTTAGTCCCTACCTCTGCCTTGATAAGGTCGGCCATGATGAGTTCAACATTCCACATCTCCACTTTGAGAGCCAACAGAACTTCGTGACTTGAATAACCTCTACCTTAGGTCATTTACTGGGCCGAGCCTTTCAAAGGCCGACCCTCTGCTCAATCGATCAAAAGTTGATCCTCTTTATTGAGCACCTTCACATTTTCTGCCCCCACAACCTCGGCTCTATTGGATAGGATGCACAGTGTTATTTGAAACCTCATACGCCTCCCAATAATCTTCTGGAGCATCTTTTGCCTCCATATCGTCATACCTATCCTCATGGCAAGGGTGTCCTTGACTTCCCAGACGCAAACGCCTAGGGTTAGCAACGTCCCTCCTTCGTTTAGGTGCAGGTTGGTCTTTTCGTGGTGCCTGGGGTGGTCCCTAGCTTCAGGATGGGGTTGAGCGGCTGTCGGAGTGATCATCTCCGGTGAGACCCCAGGTGGCCTCATCATATTTTGACTGAGCTGTGAAAATTTCTCCTTCATTGCTTGTTGTGTTGAAGCCAAGGATTTCAAGGCTGTAGCCACCTCAGCCATTTCAGACTGAGGTGGTGCCTGGCTGGAACAGGATCCTCTAACACCAGATGGTGAAGGAGGTGGTGGTAACTCCGGTGCCATATGTTAAAACAAAAGAGCTTGTGTAGAATGGTGAAACAGCTCCACACAAGGGGTGATGCCTGGTTCACCACTAGAGTCTCCGATGAGGTTAAGCAGAAAAAGAGGAAGAGATAGCTTCTCGTTCCCACAGACGACGCCAAAATGATAATGCTGGAAATAGCACCACCCTTTAAGGTGTTTGTAAGATCAAATCAGTGATAATATTGGAAACTTAAGTATATATTAAATATAAGATATTGATATGAGGAGAAGAGGATGAACACCAACATATAAGCGGTTCAGCCAATAAGGCCTACGTCCACTGTGAAAGTTAGTGAATAAGGTCACTAAAATAGGGCACTAATGGCCATGGATACAATCTCTCAAGATTTTCTCTCTCTACTGTATAATTTGATAGAGTTTCAGCTAGAGTTGTAATTTTGGATCGCTTATAAGGTTAGGGATGATCCCTATATATCATGTTTGGGGGGTGTAATGTACCCCCTAAGCATACAATGAGCATGTGCATGGAGGTCCAGCCAGTGAAAGGATGGCACCTGGCTAATCTTCATTAAAGTAATGATGATCTCAATATTCCCTCACGTGAAGGGAATGATTCCGTTATAATAGATTTGTCCACGTGCTTCAACCCATGCATGTATGTGTAGAAGATCGATTCTCCTTGCTTGGTATCAACCTCGGCCTAGGTAAGTACAAGGTTGGTGAGGTACGACCCCTGCCTTGGCTGGGAATTATATGTTAACCTTGGCTGGGATGCCAGCCGAAGTAAGATGTGGAACGTCGGCCAGGGCCGATGTTGACTTGACAATTGACTCTGAGCCTATAGGGCTGCTGATTCTCATGTGGCACTTGCAACGTCATCTGGGGCCAATGATAATGTTGAAGGATAATTAAACCCATCTTGCTGACCCCGACTGATGACCAGTCGAGGTTGATATATGAGGTTAGTACGTCTCCAGCTATGGATGACCTGATAAGAACTGTGCTCCAAGGTTCTCGATGATCTCGACTTATTCCAAGCCGAGACGAGGTTCGTAGTCGTGGGGGCATTGGCTGTGGACGGTGTCAATAGGATGATGTTGCTGATGGGTATCCTCGAATTTCTATTACCTCAACTGTCATAAGGCCGAGGTTGAGATCTCTGTATTGTCAAGTACATTTTGGGCATATCACTAAGCTTGTGCTATAAATATATATATTCACTATATCATATAGACATACATATATATATCACTTGCTGTATACGTATAATCGTATCCCAAGAGCTTTGATCATACATATACATTCCTCGTGTTCTATATGGATCCATGCATCATGCCTCACACCTAGCTATCGGGTCAGAATCTCACCACCGATCGCAAACAAATACACATGCAATAAAGGTGATAATAGATATACATTTAGGGGTTGTAACCATAACACATCGTGCGCAAACGGACTCGAAACCAACACCTATCCTTACGCATGGATAGTGTCCATGAATAGTACAATGACTTGGGAAATCAGCTCAACACTTGCGGGTTAACTCCAGGGTGGAATGGCCACTACGCGCAACCTCCTTCAATAGCACTCTTAAGTAAGTATGTTTAATTAAAACAAGTAGCACACACACACACACACACACATACACACACACACACACACACACATATATATATATATACACACACACAAGTCACTCTAATATGTATATATAATAGGTACCAACTCATACACATGTCCCACTGTGCACAGTTCACCTAATACCGAAGTTCAAAATTATATTCCTTTGTCTAATTGATCTTTAAAGATTCAATCCTTCCATCTAAGTTCTACATATTCGTTCTTTAAATTTCAGAATTTTATTTCTAATTAGAAGTGTAACCAATCTCAATTAATCACCCGTTTAAGATCCTTAATCCCTTAACATTTAGGTTTCTTCATCAATTAATCAAGTTTCAATCTTTCATGCTATAAATCTCCAATTTCTATTTTAAACCAAGAAAGTAATTAACTACAATAAAATTGCGATATGAAGCAAGTAACTACTTTCCTCATTGGATTAAAAATCTGAAGTCTTCTATGAATTTGATGACGGGTTGAGTCCTCTTTCTTCTCCTCTCAAAGTTTCCTCTTATTTATTTTTATTTTTCTCTTCTCTAGGTCCCTCTCTCTCTCTCTCTCTCTCTCTCTCTCTCTCTCAATATGTTCTACAGAATATGAAAGGTGGGTTGCTATCCACCTTCACTGCCTCGCAAACACCCTCTTAATTAACCTAATCCTATTTTTCTTCTTATCCCTAAGTATAAATGACCCTCCTACCCTTCTGAGGGTCATATTATGTCTAAAAAGTCTCTGGAACCCAAACGTAATACTCGGGTACCCATTCTGAACTATTTTGATCCTTCCCGAATCATCGGTGCACTCGAAATGTTCATTCAAGTCATCTAACTCCAAATATGCAAACATGTCATTAATCGGGCCCAATACGTGCATACCCCACGCGTAACCTATAAATTATACCGATCCGTCGCTGTAACACTTTGTCGACATATGACAATAAACGGTCTCTATCACTCATACGCGACATATAATATTTCACATAACTATATACTTATCATGCAGAAGTAAATAATGATAATAATATATATTAATCCTTTTTCTCACTAATTAATCTTTACTAAAATTTAATTTAATTTTCCTTAGTTTAATTAATAATATAAAGGATATGGAAATTAATTAATAATAAAAGTACGGGCTATTACATTCTTCCCCTAAATAACAGAATTTTGTCCCTAAAATTCAACATACTTGCCACGAAGAGCTCTGGGTACTTTTTTCGCATATCATACTCATAATCCCAAGTCGACTCCGTAATATTGTGGTGTCCCCACTATACACGCACTAATGGTACCACCTTTGACTGAAACTTACACTCGCTACAATCCAAAATGGCATTAGGTATCACCTCATATAATATATGTGGTTGTAAGTGCCAGTAAGCTACATTACCCCTGAAATACCTCTTTAACGACAACATGGGACACGTTGTGAATCTATTGTAAATGCTCTAGCAAGGCGAGCCTATACGCAACCAGCCCAATCCTCTTGATAATGGGAAAAGGAACCACATACCTCGATGCCAATGTCCCCTTTTTAATGAACCTCCTCACTTCCTTCATGGGAGATACCCTCAGTAATACTTGATCACCCATGTTAAACTCTATAAATCTTCGATTCTCATCGGCAGAACTCTTCTGTCATCCTGAGATACCCAAATTTAATTCCTGATCAAATTGACTTTTTCTAACGTCTCCTGAATCAAATCTAATCCGAGTATCTTATTATCCCTCACCACTAACCAAAAAGAGGATGAATGATAAGGTCTCTTATAAAAATCCTCAAACGTTTTCATGCTAATAGTAAACTGGTACGCGTTATTATAGGCAAACTCTACCAAAGGCAAATACTTCTCCAAGATAACCTTAAAGTTCAGAATAAGCATCCTGGACATATCCTTCCCAACTTCTTCTCCCTCTCCATTTTCCCATCGGTCTACGGGTGATAAGTCATACCCAAATGCAACTCCATCCCCATCGCTTTTTGAAAAAATATGCCAGAAGTGGGACATAAATATTTTATTTTGATATGAAATAATGTTAGGATATACCCCGTGCCATTTCACTATCTCTGCAATAAACAACTGTGCATATTGTCTTGTTGTGTAATCCTCCCAAACTGCTAAGAAATGGTCAACCTTAGTCAACCGCTCCACAATGACCTAGATGGAATCGTGACCCTAATGCGATGTCAAGAATCCTATGATGAAGTCCATCAAAATACTCTCTCATTTCCACACCAGAATCTCCAACGACTATAGAACCTCTGCTGTTCTCCGATAATCAATATGGACCATCTGACAAGTGGTGCACCTAGAGACAGACTCATCTATGTCCTGCTTCATACCATCCCACTAATATTGTCACCTCATGTCCTGGTACATCTCATTCCCTTCGAGATGTACCAAAAAATGTGACCCGTACGCCTCTTATATTATTGCGCACCATAAATACTCATCATCTGGATCAATCAACCTCCCATTGAAGCATAATCCACCCTTAGAACTGACCGAGTAAGGCTTCGCTCCACCTATTAACACTTCACCAAAACTAGCAATTGGTCACGGCCAAAATCCCTGACCAAAGCTGTGGGTCGCGGACTTGGGCCGTGACCATTTAGGGCGTGACCATTTTCGTGGCTCGCGGCCCAAGTCCGTGACCAAAAAATGGTCACGGCCGATAGGGGTCACGACAGATGGTCGTGGACTTAGGCCGTGACCCATGTCGTGACGGGTTGCGGCCCTTATCCGTGACCCATAACCGTGACAAATTAGTCGCGACCAAAGTCCGCGACCCACGACCATGACAAAAAAAAAAAAAAAAATTGGTCGCGGCCCTGATCCGTGACCCACAACCGTGACAAATTGGTCACGGCCAAAGTCCGCGACTCATTACCGTGACAAAAAAATAAAAAAAAAATTGTCGCAGTCCTAATCCGTGACCCACAACCGTAACAAATTGGTCGCGGCCAAAGTCCGTGACCCACAACCGTGACAAAAAAAAATGGTCGCGGCCCAAGTCCGTGACCCACAACCGTGACGAAAAAAATGGTCGCGGACTTTGGCCGCGACCATTTTTATGTGTAACGAAAAAATAAAAATGGTCATGGACAAAGTCCATGACCATATTCAACTATAATTTTAAAAAAATGTATTTTTTTGGTCCAATCCTAAAACTGGGGGTCCTGCGAGTGCACCATCAGTTGCTACATGTAACGTTTGACGCGTACGAGGTGTTACAAATATTTATTATTGGCAAAACAATAAAAAAAATCACAAATTGCGAATCGAGAACGTTGTTAATAAACAAATATATATATACAAACTTATAAATATTACACGTCTTAATAATTCACAGACCAAAAAAAAAAATTGGGAAGAGTTTCCTCTACTTTCTTGACATTCCAAAACTTGTAATATTTATTATTTGTACGAGTTACATTGGTCCCGTGGGAGGTGTCGGCGCCACACACGGCGCCTTTCGGGGGCTGTTTTGGATTTTCACCCTCTAACGCCATGTTTTTAAGCATAGGCCTAGAAATATGTAAATTACCGTCGTATTCTCAATTCGGGAGTCCCGCGACTGCGTGGTCAGTTCCTACGAGTTACATGGTCTTGTGGGAGGTAATGGTTCCACCCACGGGGCCGTTCGGGGGTTGTTTCGAGTTTTCACCCTCTAACGCCATATTTTTAAGCCTAAGTTTAGAAATATGCAAATTATTGTCTTATTCTCAAATCGGGAGACCGGCGGCTGCACGGTCAGTTCCTACGAGTTACATTGGTCCCGTGGGAGGTGTTGGTGCCACCCACGGGGATGTTCGGGGGCTGTTTCGAGTTCTCACCCTCTAACGCCATGTTTTTAAGCTTAAGTCTAGAAATATACAAATTATCATCGTATTCTCAAATCGAGAGTCTCGCGACTGCGGGGTCAGTTCCTACGAGTTAAATTGGTCCCGTGGGAGGTGTTGGTGCCACCCACGGGGCCGTTAGAGGGCTGTTTCGAGTTTTCACCCTCAAACGCCATGTTTTTAAGCCTAAGTGTAGAAATATGCAAATTATCGTCGAATTCTCAAACTGGGAGTCCCGCGACTCTGGGGTCAGTTCTTAAAAGTTACATTGGTCCCGTGGGAGGTGTTAGTGCCACCCACGGGGCCAGTCGGGGACTGTTTTGGGTTTTCACCCTCTAACGCCATGTTTTGCTTAAGTCTAGAAATATGTAAATTACCATCGTATTCTCAAACCAGAACTCCCGGGGCTGCAGGGTCAGTTCCTACGAGTTACATTGGTCCCGTGGGAGGTGTTGGTGCCACCCACGGGGCCGTTCGGGGGTTGTTTTCAGTTTTCACCTTTTAACGCCATGTTTTTAAGCCTAAGTCTAAAAATCAGAAAATTATCGTCGTACTCTCAAACCGGGAGTCCCGCGACTGCGGGGTCAGTTCCTACTACTTACATTGGCCCCGTGGGAGGTGTTGGTGCCACCCACGGGGCCACCCACGGGGCCGTTCGGGGGCTGTTTCGAGTTTTTACCCTCTAACGTCATGTTTTTAAGCCTAAGTCAAGAAATATGCAAATTACCATCGTACTCTCATACCGGGAGACCCACAGCTACGTGGTCAGTTCCTATGAGTTACATTGGTCCCGTGGGAGGTGCTGGTGCCACCCACGGAGCCGTTCGGGTTCTATTTCAAGTTTTCACCCTCTAACGCCATGTTTTTAAGCCTAAGTCTAGAAATATACCAATTACCATCGTATTATCAAACCGGGAGACCCGCGGCTGCAGGGTCAGTTCCTACGAGTTACATTGGTCCCGTGGGAGGTGTTAGTGCCACCCACAGGGCGTTTGGGGGCTCTTTCGAGTTTTCACCCTCTAACGTCAGGTTTTTAAGCCTAAGTCTAAAAAAATGCAAATTACCGTCGTATCCCCAAATCGGGAGACCCGCAGCTGTGGGGTCAGTTCCTACGAGTTACATTGGTCCCGTGGGAGGTGTTCGTGCCACCCACGGGGACGTTCTGGGACTGTTTCGAGTTTTCACCCTCTAACGTCATGTTTTTAAGCCTAAGTCGAGCAATATGCAAATTACCGTCGTATTCTTAAACCGGGAGACCCACGGCTGCGGGGTCAGTTCCTACGAGTTACATTTGTCCCATGGGAGGTTTTGGTGCCACCCACGGTTCCGTTAGAGGGTTGTTTCGAGTTCTCACCCTCTAACGCCATGTTTTTAAGCCTAAGTATACAAATATGCAGATTACTGTCGTACTCTCATAACGGGAGACCCGCGGCTGTGTGATCAGTTCCTATGAGTTACATTGGCCCCGTGGGAGGTGGTGGTGCCACCCACGGGGACATTCGGGGGTTGTTTTGAGTTTTCACCCTCTAACGCCATGTTTTTAAGCCCAAGTCTACAAATATACAAATTTCCCTCGTATTATAAAACCGGGAGACCCGCGGCTGCAGGGTCAGTTCCTACAAGTTGCATTGGTCCCGTGGGAGGTGTTGGTGCCACCCATGGGGAGGGTCGAAAGCTGTTTGGATTTTCCCCCATTAACGCCATCTTTTTATGCCTAATTCTAGAAATATGCTAATTATCCTCGTATTCTCAAACCGGGACTCCCGCGACTGCGCGATCAATTCCTACGAGTTACATTGGTCCCGTGGGAGGTGTTGGTGCCACCCACGGGGCCGTTCGGGGGTTGTTTCCGATTTTCCCCCACTAACGCCCTCTTTCTATGCCTAAGTCTAGAAATATGCAAATTATCGTTGTATTCTCAAATCGGGAGGCCCGCGATTGCGCGGTCAGTTCCTACGAGTTACATTGGCCCCGTGGGAGGTGTTGGTGCCACTTACGGGACCTTTCGAGGGCTGTTTTGAGTTTTCACCCTCTAACGCCATGTTTTGCATAAGTCTAGAAATATGCAAATTATCGTCGTATTCTCAAATCGGGTGTCCCGTGGCTGCGGGGTCAGTTCCTACGAGTTATATTGGTCCCGTGGGAGGTGTTGGTGCCACCCACGGGGACGTTCGGTGGCTGTTTTGAGTTCTCACCCTCTAACGCCATGTTTTTAAGCCTAAGTCTAGAAATATGCAAATTACCGTCGTATTCTCAAACCGGGAGTCCCGCGGCTGCGGGGTCAGTTCCTACGACTTACATTGGTCCCCGTGGGAGGTGTTGGTGCCACCCACGGGACCGTTCGGGGGCTGTTTCGAGTTTTCACCCTCTAACGTCATGTTTTTAAGTCTAAGTCTAGAAATATGCAAATTACCGTCATACTCTCTTACCGGGAGACCCTCGGCTGCCTGGTCAGTTCCTACGAGTTACATTGGTCCCGTGGGAGGTGCTGGTGCCACCCACGGGGATGTTCGGGGGTTGTTTAGAGTTTTCACCCTCTAACGCCATGTTTTTAAGCCTAAGTCTTGAAATATAGAAAGTACCGTCGTATTATCAAACCGGGAGACCCGCGGCTGCAGGGTCAGTTCCTACGAGTTACATTGGTCCCGTGGGAGGTGTTGGTGCCACCCACAGGACCATTTGGGAGCTGTTTCGAGTTCTCACCCTCTAACGTCAGGTTTTTAAGCCTAAGTCTAGAAATATGCAAATTACTGTTGTATCCAAAAATCGGGAGACCCGCGGCTGTGGGGTCAGTTCCTACGAGTTACATTGGTCCCGTGGGAGGTGTTGGTGCCACCCACGGGGCCGTTCGGTGGTTGTTTCGAGTTTTTACCCTCTAACGTCATGTTTTTAAGCCTAAGTCTAGAAATATGCGAATTACCGTCATACTCTCTTACCCGGAGACCCTCGGCTGCGTGGTCAGTTCCTACGAGTTACATTTGTCCCGTGGGAGGTTTTGGTGCCAGCCACGGGGACGTTCGGGGGTTGTTTAGAGTTTTCACCCTCTAACGCCATGTTTTTAAGCCTAAGTCTAGAAATATAGAAATTACCGTCGTATTATCAAACCGGGAGACCCGCGGCTGCAGGGTCAGTTCCTACGAGTTATATTGGTCCCTGGGATGTGTTGGTGCCACCCACAGGGCCATTTGGGAGCTGTTTCGATATCTCACCCTCCAACGTCAGGTTTTTAAGCCTAAGTCTATAAATATGCAAATTACTGTTGTATCCTAAAATCGGGAGACTCGCGGTTGTGGGGTCAGTTCCTACGAGTTACATTGGTCCCGTGGGAGGTGTTGGTGCCACCCATGGGGCCGTTCGGTGGTTGTTTCGAGTTTTTACCCTCTAACGTCATGTTTTTAAGCCTAAGTCTAGAAATATGCAAATTACCGTCGTATTCTCACACCGGGAGACCCGCGGCTGCGGGGTCAGTTCCTACGAGTTACATTGGTCCCGTGGGAGGTGTTGGTGCCACCAACGATTCCGTTAGAGGGCTGTTTCGAGTTCTCACCCTCTAACGCCATGTTTTTAAGCCTAAGTCTAGAAATATATAAATTACCGTCGTACTCTCATACCGGGAGACCCGCGGCTGCGTGGTCAGTTCCTACGAGTTACATTGGCCCCCTGGGAGGTGTTGGTGCCACCCACGGGGCCGTTCGGGGGCTGTTTCGTGTTCTCACCCTCTAACGCCATGTTTTTAATCCCAAGTCTAGAAATATACAAATTACCGTCGTATTCTCAAACCGGGAGTCCCGCGGCTGCGGTGTCATTTCCTACGATTTACATTGGTCCCATGGGAGGTGTTGGTGCCACCCACGGGGACGTTTGGGGGCTGTTTCGAGTTCTCACCCTCTAACGCCGTGTTTTTAAGCCTAAGTCTAGAAATATGCAAATTACCGTCGTATTCTCAATCCGGGACTGCGTAGTCAGTTCCTACAAGTTACATTGGTCCCGTGGGAGGTGTTGGTGCCACCCGCGGGGACGTTCGGGAGATGTTTCGAGTTTTCACCCTCTAACGTCAGGTTTTTAAGCCTAAGTTTAGAAATACACAAATTATCGTCGTATTCTCAAACCGGGAGACCCGCGGCTGCGGGGTCAGTTCCTACGATTTACTTTGGTCCCGTGGGAGGTGTTGGTGCCACCCACGGGGACGTTCGGGGGCTGTTTCGAGTTCTCACCCTCTAACGCCAGGTTTTTAAGCCTAAGTATAGAAATATGCAAATTACCGACGTATTGTCAATCCGGGAGTCCCACGACTGCGTGGTGAGTTCCTACGAGTTACATTGGTCGCGTGGGAGGTGTTGGTGCCACCCACGGGGAAGTTCGGGGGCTGTTTCGAGTTCTCACCCTCTAACGCCATATTTTTAAGCCTAAGTTTAAAAATATGCAAATTATCGTCGTATTCTCAAACCGAGAGACCCGTGACTACGGGGTCAGTTCCTACGAGTTACATTGGTCCCGTGGGAGGTGTTGGTGCCACCCACGGGGACGTTTAGGGGCTGTTTTGAGTTCTCACCCTCTAACGCCATGTTTTTAAGCCTATGTCTAGAAATATGCAAATTATCATCGTATTCTCAAACCGGGAGTCTCACGGCTGCGGGGTCAGTTCCTACGAGTTACATTGGTCCCGTGGGAGGTGTTGGTGCCACCCACGGGGCCGTTAGAGGGTTGTTTCGAGTTTTCACCCTCTAACGCCATGTTTTTAAACCTAAGTTTAGAAATATGCAAATTATCGTCGAATTCTCAAACCGGGAGTCCCGCGGCATGGGGGTCAGTTCCTACGAGTTATATTGGTCCCATGGGAGGTGTTGGTGCCACCCACGTAGCCTTTGGGGACGGTTTCGGGTTTTCACCCTCTAACGCCATGTTTTTCTTAAGTCTAGAAACATGCAAATTACCGTCGTATTCTTAAACCGGAACTCCCGCGGCTGCGGGGTCAGTTCCTACGAGTTATATTGGTCCCGTGTGAGGTGTTGGTGCCACCCACGGGGACGTTCGGGGGTTGTTTTCAGTTTTCTCCCTTTAACGCAAAATTTTTAAGCCTAAGTGTAGAAATATGCAAATTACCGTCGTACTCCCAAACTGGGAGTCCTGCGGCTGTGGGGTCAGTTCCTACGAGTTACATTGGCCCCGTGGGAGGTGTTGGTGCCACCCACGGGGACGTGCGGGGGTTGTTTCGAGTTTTCCCCTCTAACGTAATGTTTTTAAGCCTAAGTCTAGAAATATGCAAATTACCATGGTACTCTCATACCGGGAGACCCACGGTTGCGTGGTCAGTTCCTACGAGTTACATTGGTCCCGTGGCAGGTGTTGGTGCCACCCACGGGGCCATTCGGGGATGTTTCGAGTTTTCACCCTCTAACGCCATATTTTTAATCCTAAGTCTAGAAATATACAAATTACCGTGGTATTATCAAACCGGGAGACCCGCGGCTGCAGGGTCAGTTCCTAGGACTTACATTGGTCCCGTGGGAGGTGTTTGGTGCCACCCACAGGGCCGTTTGGGGGCTGTTTCGAGTTTTCACCCTCTGACGCCATGTTTTTAAGACTAAGTCTAGAAATATGCAAATTGTCGTCGTATTCTCAAACTGGGAGTCCCGCGGCTGCGGGGTCAGTTCCTACGAGTTACATTGGTTCCATGGGAGGTGTTGGTGCCACCCACGTGGCCGTTCGGGGGTTGTTTCGAGTTCTCACCCTCTAATGCCATGTTTTTAAGACTAAGTCTAGAAATATGCAAATTACCGTCGTATTCTCAAACCGGGAGGCCCGCGGCTGCGGGGTCATTTCCTACGAGTTACATTGGTCCCATGGGAGGTGTTCGTGCCACCCACGGGGACGTTCGGGGGCTGTTTCGAGTTGTCACCCTCTAACGCCATATTTTTAAGCCTAAGTCTAGAAATATGCAAATTACCGTCGTATTCTAAATTCGGGAGTCCCGCGACTGCGTGATGAGTTCCTACGAGTTACATTGGTCCCGTGGGAGGTATTGGTGCAATCCGCGGGGCCGTTCGGGGGCTGTTTTGAGTTTTCACACACTAACGTCAGGTTTTTAAGCCTAAGTTTAGAAATATGAAAATTATCATGGTATTCTGAAACCGGGAGACCCCGGGTGCGGGGTCAGTTCCTACGAGTTACATTAGTCCCGTGGGAGGTGTTGGTGCCACCCACGGGGACGTTCGGTGGCTGTTTCGAGTTCTCACCCTCTAACGCCATGTTTTTAAGCCTAAGTCTAGAAATACGCAAATTATCATCGTATTCTCAAACCGGGAGTCTCGCGGCTACTGGGTCAGTTCCTACGAGTTACATTGGTCCCGTGGGAGGTGTTGGTACCACCCACGGGGCCGTTAGAGGGTTGTTTCGAGTTTTCACCCTCTAATGCCATGTTTTTAAGCCTAAGTCTAGAAATATGAAAATTATCATCGAATTCTCAAATCGGGAGTCCCGCGGCTCTAGGATCAGTTCCTACGAGTTACATTGGTCTCGTGGGAGGTGTTGGTGCCACCCAAGGGGCCGTTCGGGGACTGTTTTGGATTTTCACCCTCTAACGCCATGTTTTGTCGGAGTCTAGAAGTATGCAAATTACCTTTGTATTCTCAAAACGGATCTCCCGCGACTGCGGGGTCAGTTCCTACGAGTTACATTGGTTCCGTGGGAGGTGTTGGTGCCACCCACGTGGCCGTTTGGGGGTTGTTTCGAGTTCTCACCCTCTAATGCCATGGTTTTAAGACTAAGTTTAGAAAT
Source organism: Sambucus nigra (assembly GCA_949130495.1). Taxonomy (NCBI): domain Eukaryota; kingdom Viridiplantae; phylum Streptophyta; class Magnoliopsida; order Dipsacales; family Adoxaceae; genus Sambucus; species Sambucus nigra. Next base: position 724,862,051 of record OX422210.1, read on the forward strand.
ATGCAAATTACCGTCGTATTCTCAAACCGCGAGTCCCGCGGCTGCGGGGTCATTTCCTACGAGTTACATTGGTCCCGTGGGAGGTGTTGGTGCTACCCACGGGGACTTTCGGGGGCTGTTTCGAGTTCTCATCCTCTAACGCCATGTTTTTAAGCCTAAGTCTAGAAATATGCAAATTATCGTCGTATTCTAAATACGGGAGTCCCGCGACTGCGTGATGAGTTCCGACGAGTTACATTGGTCCCGTGGGAGGTATTGGTGCCATCCACGGGGCCGTTCGGGGGCTGTTTTGAGTTTTCACCCTCTAACGTCAGGTTTTTAAACCTAAGTTTAGAAATATGAAAATTATCATGGTATTCTGAAACCGGGAGACCCGCGGCTGCGGGGTCAGTTCCTACGAGTTACATTAGTCCCGTGGGAGGTGTTGGTGCCACCCACGGGGACGTTCGGGGGCTGTTTCGAGTTCTCACCCTCTAACGCCATGTTTTTAAGCCTAAGTCTAGAAATATGCAAATTATCGTCGTATTCTCAAATCGGGAGTCTCGCGGCTACAGGGTCAGGTCCTACGAGTTACATTGGTTCCGTGGGAGGTGTTGGTACCACCCACGGGGCCGTTAGAGGGTTGTTTCGAGTTTTCACCCTCTAACGCCATGTTTTTAAGCCTAAGTCTAGAAATATGCAAATTATCGTCGAATTCTCAAATCGGGAGTCCCGCGGATCTGGGATCAGTTCCTACGAGTTACATTGGTCTCGTGGGAGGTGTTGGTGCCACCCAAGGGGCCGTTCGGGGACTGTTTTGGATATTCACCCTCTAACGCCAGGTTTTGCCTAAGTCTAGAAATATGCAAATTACCATTGTATTCTCGAACCGGATATCCCGCGACTGCGGGGTTAGTTTCTACTAGTTACATTGGCCCCGTGGGAGATGTTGGTTCCACCCACGTGGCCATTCGGGAGCTGTTTCGAGTTCTCACCCTCTAATGCCATGTTTTTAAGCCTAAGTCTAAAAATATGCAAATTATCGTCGTATTCTCAAACCAGGAGTTCTGCGGCTACGTGGTCAGTTCCTACGAGTTACATTGGTCCCGTGGGAGGTGTTGGTGCCACCCACGGGGACGTTCGGGGGTTGTTTCGAGTTCTCACCCTCTAACGCCATGTTTTTAAGCCTAAGTTTAGAAATATGCAAATTACCATCATATTCTCAATCTGGGAGTCATGCGACTGTGTGGTCAGTTCCTACGAGTTACATTGGTCCCGTGGGAGGTATTGGTGCCACCCACAGGACCGTTCGGGGGCTGTTTCGAGTTTTCACCCTCTAACGTCAGGTTTTTAAGCCTAAGTTTAGAAATATGCAAATTATCATCGAATTCTCAAATCGGGAGACCCGCGGCTGCAGGGTCAGTTCCTACGAGTTACATTGGTCCCGTGGGAGGTGTTGGTGCCACCCACGGGGACGTTCGGGGGCTGTTTCGTGTTCTCACCCTCTAATGCCATGATTTTAAGCCTAAGTCTAGAAATATGAAAATTATCATCGTATTCTCAAAACGGGAGTCTCGCGGCTGCGGGTTCAGTTCCTACGAGTCACATTGGTCCCGTGGGAGGTGTTGATGCTACCCACGGGGCCGTTAGAGGGTTGTTTTGAGTTTTCACCCTCTAACACCATGTTTTTAAGCCTAAGTCTAGAAATATGAAAATTATCACCGTATTCTCAAATCGGGAGTCCGGCGGCTCTGGGGTTAGTTCCTACGAGTTACATTGGTCCCGTGGGAGGTGTTGGTGCCACCTACGGGGCCGTTCGGGTACTGTTTCGGATTTTTACCCCCTAACACCATGTTTTGCTTAAGTCTAGAAATATGCAAATTTCCGTCGTACTCTCAAATCGGAATTCCCGCGGCTGCGGGGTCAGTTCCTACGAGTTACATTGGTCCCGTGGGAGGTATTGGTGCCACCCACGGGGCCGTTCGGGGGTTGTTATAAGTTTTCACCCTTTAACGCCATGTTTTTATGCCTAAGTGTAGAAATATGCAAATTACCGTTGTACTCTCAAACCGAGAGTCCCGCGGCTGCGGGGTCAGTTCCTACAAGTTATATTGGCCCCGTGGGAGGTGTTGGTGCCACCCACGGGGCCGTTCGGTGGTTGTGTCGAGTTTTCACCCTCTAACGTCATGTTTTTAAGCCTAAGTCTAGAAATATGCAAATTACCGTCATACTCTCATATAGGGAGACCTGCGGCTGCGTGGTCAGTTCCTACGAGTAACATTGGCCCAGTGGGAGGTGTTGGTGCCACCCACGGGAACGTTCGTGGGCTGTTTCGAGTTTTCACCCTCTAACGTCATGTTTTTAAGCCTAAGTCTAGAAATATGCGAATTACCATCGTATTCTCAAACCGGGAGTCCCGCGGCTGCGGGGTTAGTTCCTACGAGTTACATTGGTCCCGTGGGAGGTGCTGGTGCCACCCACGGGGACGTTCGGGGTTGTTTCGAGTTCTCACCCTCTAACGCCATGTTTTTAAGTTTAAGTCTAGAAATATGTAAATTATCATTGTATTCTCAAACCGGGAGTCTCGCGGCTGCGGGGTCAGTTCTTACGAGTTACATTGGTCCCGTGGGAGGTGTTGGTGCCACCCACGGGGACGTTCGGGGGTTGTTTCGAGTTCTCACCCTCTAACGCCATGTTTTTAAACCTAAGTCTAGAAATATGCAAATTATCATCGTTTTCTCAAACCGGGAGTCTCGCGGCTGTGGGGTCAGTTCCTACGAGTTACATTGGTCCCGTGGGAGCTATTGGTGCCACCCACGAGGCCGTTAGAGGGTTGTTTCGAGTTTTCACCCTCTAATGCCATGTTTTTAAGCCTAAGTCTAGAAATATGCAAATTATCGTCATACTCTCATATAGGGAGACCTGCGGCTGCGTGGTCAGTTCCTACGTGTTACATTGGCCCCGTGGGAGGTGTTGGTGCCATCCACGTGGACGTTCGTGGGGTGTTTCGAGTTTTCACCCTCTAGCGTCATGTTTTTAAGCCTAACTCTAGAAATATGCAAATTAACGTCGTATTCGCAAACCGGGAGTCCCGCGGCTGCGGGGTTAGTTCCTACGAGTTACATTGGTCCCGTGGGAGGTGTTGGTGCCACCCACGGGGACGTTCGGGGGCTGTTTCGAGTTCTCACCCTCTAACGCCATGTTTTTAAGTCTAATTCTAGAAATATGTAAATTATCGTTGTATTCTCAAATCGGGAGTCTCGCGGCTGCGGGGTCAGTTCCTACGAGTTACATTGGTCCCGTGGGAGGTGTTGGTGCCACCCACGGGGACATTCGGGGGCGGTTTCGAGTTCTCACCCTCTAACGCCATGTTTTTAAGCCTAAGTCTAGAAATATGCAAATTATCATCGTATTCTCAAACCGGGAGTCTCGCGGCTGTGGGGTCAGTTCCTAGGAGTTAGATTGGTCCCGTGGGAGGTGTTGGTGCCACCCACGGGGCCGTTAGAGGGTTGTTTCGAGTTTTCACCCTCTAACGCCATGTTTTTTAGCCTAAGTCTAGAAATATGCAAATTATCGTCGAATTTTCAAACCGGGAGTCCCGCGGCACTGGGTTCAGTTCCTATGAGTTATATTGGTCCCATGGGAGGTGTTGGTGCCACCCACGGAGCGTTCAGGGACTATTTCGGGTTTTCACACTCTAACGCCATGTTTTGCTTAAGTCTAAAACTATGTAAATTACCGTCATATTCTCAAACAGGAACTCCCGCGACTGCGGGGTCAGTTCCTACGAGTTACCTTGGTCCCGTGGGAGGTGTTGGTGCCACCCACGGGGCCGTTCGGGGGTTGTTATCAGTTTTCACCCTTTAACGCAATATTTTTAAGCCTAAGTGTAGAAACATGGAAATTACCGTTGTACTCTCAAACCGGGAGTCCCGCGACTGCGGGGTCAGTTCCTACGAGTTACATTGGCCCCGTGGGAGATGTTGGTGCCACCCACGAGGACATTCGGGAGCTGTTTCGAGTTTTCACCCTCAAACAATATGTTTTTAAGCCTAAGTCTAGAAATATGCCAATTGCCATGGTACTCTCATACCGGGAGACCCGCGGCTACGTGGTCAGTTCCTACGAATTACATTGGTCCCGTGGGAGGTGTTGGTGCCACCCACGGGCCGTTTGGGGGTTGTTTCGAGTTTTCACCCTCTGACGCCATGTTTTTAAGACTAAGTCTAGAAATATGCAAATTATCGTCGCATTCTCAAACCGGGAGTCCCGCAGCTGCGGGGTCAGTTCCTACTAGTTACATTGGTCCTATGGGAGGTGTTGGTGCCACCCACATGGCCGTTCGGGGGCTGTTTCGAGTTCTCACCCTCTAATGCCATGTTTTTAAGACTAAGTCTAGAAATATGCAAATTACCGTCGTATTCTCAAACCGGGAGTCCCGCGGTTGCGGGGTCAGTTTCTACGAGTTACATTGGTCCCGTGGGAGGTGTTGGTGCCACCCACGGGGACGTTCGGGGGCTGTTTTGAGTTTTCACCCTCTAACAACATGTTTTTAAGCCTAAGTTTAGAAATATGCAAATTATCATCGTATTCTCAAATCGGGAGACCCTCGGCTGCGGGGTCAGTTCCTACGAGTTACATTGGTCCCGTGGGAGGTGTTGGTGCCACCCACGGGGACGTTCGGGGGCTGTTTCGTGTTCTCACCCTCTAACGCCATGATTTTAAGCCTAAGTCTAGAAATAAGCAAATTATCATCGTATTCTTAAACCGGGAGTCTCGCAGTTGCGGGTTCAGTTCCTGCGAGTCACATTGGTCCCGTGGGAGGTGTTGGTGCCACCCACGGGGCCGTTAGAGGGTTGTTTTGAGTTTTCACCCTCTAACGCCATGTTTTTAAGCCTAAGTCTAGAAATATGCAAATTATCATGGTATTCTCCAATCGGGAGTCCGGCGGCTCTGGGGTTAGTTCCTACGAGTTACATTGGTCCCGTGGGAGGTGTTGGTGCCACCCACGGGGCCGTTAGAGGGTTGTTTCGAGTTTTCACCCTCTAACGCCATGTTTTTAAGGCTAAGTTTAGAAATATGCAAATTATCGTCGAATTCTCAAATCGGGAGTCCCGCGGCTCTGGGATCAGTTCCTACGAGTTACATTGGTCTCGTGGGAGGTGTTGGTGCCACCCAAGGGGCCGTTCGGGGACTGTTTTGGATTGTAACCCACTAACGCCATGTTTTTCCTAAGTCTAGAAATATGCAAATTATCATTGTATTCTCAAACCGGAACTCCCGCGATGGCGGGGTCAGTTTCTACGAGTTACATTGGCCCCGTGGGAGGTGTTGGTGCCACCCACGTGGCCGTTCGGGGGCTGTTTCGAGTTCTCACCCTCTAACGCCATGTTTTTAAGCCTAAGTCTAGAAATATGCAAATTACTGTCGTATTCTCAAACCGGGAGTCCCGCGGCTACGGGGTCAGTTCCGACAAGTTACATTGGTCCCGTGGGAGGTGTTGGTGCCACCCACGGGGACGTTCGGGGGCTGTTTCGAGTTCTCACCCTCTAACGCCATGTTTTTAAGCCTAAGTCTAGAAATATATAAATTACCATCATATTCTCAATCCGGGAGTCCCGTGACTGGGTGGTCAGTTCCTACGAGTTACATTGGTCCCGTGGGAGGTATTGGTGCTACCCAGAGGGCCGTTCGGGGGCTATTTGGAGTTTTCACCCTCTAACGTCAGGTTTTTAAGCCTAAGTTTAGAAATATGCAAATTATCATCGTATTCTCAAACCGGGAGACCCGCGGCTGCGGGGTCAGTTCCTTCGAGTTACATTGGTCCCGTGGGAGGTGTTGGTGCCACCCACGGGGACGTTCGGGGGCTGTTTTGAGTTCTCACCCTATAACCCCATGTTTTTAAGGCTAAGTCTAGAAATATGCAAATTATCATCGTATTCTCAAACCGGGAGTCTCGCGGCTGTGGGGTCTGTTCCTACGAGTTACATTGGTCCCGTGGGAGGTGTTGGTGCCACCCACGGGGCCGTTAGAGGGTTGTTTCGAGTTTTCACCCTCTAACGCCATGTTTTTAAGCCTAAGTATAGAAATATGCAAATTATCGTCGAATTTTCAAACCGGGAGTCCTGCGGCACTGGGGTCAGTTCCTACGAGTTATATTGGTCCCTTGGGAGGTGTTAGTGCCACCCACGGAGCGTTCAGGGACTGTTTTGGATTGTAACCCACTAACGCCATGTTTTGCCTAAGTCTAGAAATATGCAAATTATCATTGTATTCTCAAACCGGAACTCCCGCGATGGCGGGGTCAGTTTCTACGAGTTACATTGGCCCCGTGGGAGGTGTTGGTGCCACCCACGTGGCCGTTCGGGGGCTGTTTCGAGTTCTCACCCTCTAACGCCATGTTTTTAAGCCTAAGTCTAGAAATATGCAAATTATCATGGTATTCTCAAATCGGGAGTCCGGAGGCTCTGGGGTTAGTTCCTACGAGTTACATTGGTCCCGTGGGAGGTGTTGGTGCCACCCACGGGGCCGTTAGAGGGTTGTTTCGAGTTTTCACCCTCTAACGCCATGTTTTTAAGGCTAAGTTTAGAAATATGCAAATTATCGTCGAATTCTCAAATCGGGAGTCCCGCGGCTCTGGGATCAGTTCCTACGAGTTACATTGGTCTCGTGGGAGGTGTTGGTGCCACCCAAGGGGCCGTTCGGGGACTGTTTTGGATTGTAGCCCACTAACGCCATGTTTTGCCTAAGTCTAGAAATATGCAAATTATCATTGTATTCTCAAACCGGAACTCCCGCGATGGCGGGGTCAGTTTCTACGAGTTACATTGGCCCCGTGGGAGGTGTTGGTGCCACCCACGTGGCCGTTCGGGGGCTGTTTCGAGTTCTCACCCTCTAACGCCATGTTTTTAAGCCTAAGTCTAGAAATATGCAAATTACTGTCGTATTCTCAAACCGGGAGTCCCGCGGCTACGGGGTCAGTTCCGACAAGTTACATTGGTCCCGTGGGAGGTGTTGGTGCCACCCACGGGGACGTTCGGGGGCTGTTTCGAGTTCTCACCCTCTAACGCCATGTTTTTAAGCCTAAGTCTAGAAATATATAAATTACCATCATATTCTCAATCCGGGAGTCCCGTGACTGGGTGGTCAGTTCCTACGAGTTACATTGGTCCCGTGGGAGGTATTGGTGCTACCCAGAGGGCCGTTCGGGGGCTATTTGGAGTTTTCACCCTCTAACGTCAGGTTTTTAAGCCTAAGTTTAGAAATATGCAAATTATCATCGTATTCTCAAACCGGGAGACCCGCGGCTGCGGGGTCAGTTCCTTCGAGTTACATTGGTCCCGTGGGAGGTGTTGGTGCCACCCACGGGGACGTTCGGGGGCTGTTTTGAGTTCTCACCCTATAACCCCATGTTTTTAAGGCTAAGTCTAGAAATATGCAAATTATCATCGTATTCTCAAACCGGGAGTCTCGCGGCTGTGGGGTCTGTTCCTACGAGTTACATTGGTCCCGTGGGAGGTGTTGGTGCCACCCACGGGGCCGTTAGAGGGTTGTTTCGAGTTTTCACCCTCTAACGCCATGTTTTTAAGCCTAAGTATAGAAATATGCAAATTATCGTCGAATTTTCAAACCGGGAGTCCCGCGGCATTGGGGTCAGTTCCTACGAGTTATATTGGTCCCTTTGGAGGTGTTAGTGCCACCCACGGAGCATTCAGGGACTGTTTCGCGTTTTCACACTCTAACGCCATGTTTTTCTTAAGTCTAAAAATATGTAAATTACCGTCGTATTCTCAAACCGGAACTCCCGCGACTGCGGGGTCAGTTCCTACGAGTTACATTGGTCCCGTGGGAGGTGTTGGAGCCACCCACGGGGCCGTTCGGGGGTTGTTTTCAGTTTTCACCCTTTAACGCAATATTTTTAAGCCTAAGTGTAGAAACATGGAAATTACCGTTGTACTCTCAAACCGGGAGTCCCGCGACTGCGAGGTCTGTTCCTACGAGTTACATTGGCCCCGTGGGAGGTGTTGGTGCCACCCACGAGGACGTTCGGGAGCTGTTTCGAGTTTTCACCCTCAAACATTATGTTTTTAAGCCTAAGTCCAGAAATATGCCAATTGCTATGGTACTCTCATATCGGGAGACCCGCGGCTACGTGGTTAGTTCCTATGAGTTACATTGGTCCCGTGGGAGGTGTTGGTGCCACCCACGGGCCCGTTTGGGGGTTGTTTCGAGTTTTCACCCTCTGACGCCATGTTTTTAAGACTAATTCTAGAAATATGCAAATTATCGTCGAATTCTCCGGGAGTCCCGCGGCTGCGGGGTCAGTTCCTACGAGTTACATTGGTCCCATGGGAGATGTTGGTGCCACCCACATGGCCGTTCTGGGGCTGTTTCGAGTTCTCACCCTCTAATGCAATGTTTTTAAGACTAAGTCTAGAAATATGCAAATTACCGTCGTATTCTCAAACCGGGAGTCCCGCGGCTGCGGGGTCAGTTCCTACGAGTTACATTGGTCCCGTGGGAGGTGTTGGTGCCAACCACGGGGACGTTCGGGGGCTGTTTCGAGTTTTCACCCTCTAACGTCATGTTTTTAAGCCTAAGTTTAGAAATATGCAAATTATCATCATATTCTCAAATCGGGAGACCCGCGGCTGCGGGGTCAGTTCCTACGAGTTACATTGGTCCCGTGGGAGGTGTTGGTGCCACCCACGGGGACGTTCGGAGGCTGTTTCGTGTTCTCACCCTCTAACGCCATGATTTTAAGCCTAAGTCTAGAAATATGCAAATTATCATCGTATTCTTAAACCGGGAGTCTCGCGACTGCGGGTTCAGTTCTTACGAGTCACATTGGTCCCGTGGGAGGTGTTGGTGCCACCCACGGGGCCGTTAGAGGGTTGTTTTGAGTTTTCACCCTCTAACGCCGTGTTTTTAAGCCTAAGTCTAGAAATATGCAAATTATCATCGTATTCTCAAATCGGGAGTCCGGCGGCTCTGGGGTTAGTTCCTACGAGTTACATTGGTCCCGTGGGAGGTGTTGGTGCCACCCACGGGGCCGTTAGAGGGTTGTTTCGAGTTTTCACCCTCTAACGCCATGTTTTTAAGGCTAAGTTTAGAAATATGCAAATTATCGTCGAATTCTCAAATCGGGAGTCCCGCGGCTCTGGGATCAGTTCCTACGAGTTACTTTGGTCTCGTGGGAGGTGGTTGTGCCACCCAAGGAGCCGTTCGGGGACTGTTTTGGATTGTCACCCTCTAACGCCATGTTTTGCCTAAGTCTAGAAATATGCAAATTATCATTGTATTCTCAAACCGGAACTCCCGCGATGGCGGGGTCAGTTTCTACGAGTTATATTGGCCCCGTGGGAGGTGTTGGTGCCACCCACGTGGCCGTTCGGGGGCTGTTTCGAGTTCTCACCCTCTAACGCCATGTTTTTAAGCCTAAGTCTAGAAATATGCAAATTACTGTCGTATTCTCAAACCGGGAGTCCCGCGGCTACGGGGTCAGTTCCGACAAGTTACATTGGTCCCGTGGGATGTGTTGGTGCCACCCACGGGGACGTTCGGGGGATGTTTCGAGTTATCACCCTCTAACGCCATGTTTTTAAGCCTAAGTCTAGAAATATATAAATTACCATCATATTCTCAATCCGGGAGTCCCGCGACTGGGTGGTCAGTTCCTACGAGTTACATTGGTCCCGTGGGAGGTATTGGTGCCACCCATAGGGCCGTTCGGGGGCTATTTCGAGTTTTCACCCTTTAAAGTCAGGTTTTTAAGCCTAAGTTTAGAAATATGCAAATTATCATCGTATTCTCAAACTGGGAGACCCGCGGCTGCGGGGTCAGTTCCTACGAGTTACATTGGTCCCGTGGGAGGTGTTGGTGCCACCCACGGGGACGTTCGGGGCCTGTTTTGAGTTCTCACCCTATAACCCCATGTTTTTAAGCCTAAGTCTAGAAATATGCAAATTATCATCGTATTCTCAAACTTGGAGTCTCGCGGTTGTGGGGTCTGTTCGTACGAGTTACATTGGTCCCGTGGGAGGAGTTGGTACCACCCACGGGGCCGTTAGAGGGTTGTTTCGAGTTTTCACCCTCTAATGCCATGTTTTTAAGCGTAAGTCTAGAAAAATGCAAATTATCGTCGTGTTCTCAAACCGGGAGTCCGGAGGCTCTGGGTCAGTTCGAGTTACACTGGTCCCATTGGAGGTTTTGGTGCCACCCACGGGGCCGTTCGGGGACTGTTACGGATATTTACCCTCTAACACCTTGTTTTGCTTAAGTCTAGAAATAGGCAATTTATCGCCGTACTCTCAAACCGGAACTCCCGCGGCTGCGGGGTCAGTTCCTACGAGTTACATTGGTCCCGTGGCAGGTGTTGGTGCCACCCACGGGGACGTTCAGTGGTTGTTTTCAGTTTTCACCCTTTAACGCCATGTTTTTAAGCCTAAGTGTAGAAAAATGGAAATTACCGTTGTACTCTCAAACTGGGAGTCCCGCGACTGTGGGGTCAGTTCCTACGAGTTACATTGGCCCCGTGGGAGGTGTTGGTGCCACCCACGAGGACGTTCGGGAGCTGTTTCGAGTTTTCACCCTCAAACATTATGTTTTTAAGCCTAAGTCTAGAAATATGCCAATTACCATGGTACTCTCATACTGGGAGACCCGCGGCTACGTGGTCAGTTCCTACGAGTTACATTGGTCCCGTGGGAGGTGTTGGTGCCACCCACGGGCCCGTTCGGGGATTGTTTCGAGATTTCACCCTCTAACGCCATGTTTTCAAGCCTAAGTCTAGAAATATACAAATTACCATCGTATTATCAAATCGGGAGACCCGCGGCGGGAGGGTCAGTTCCAACGAGTTACATTGGTCCCGTGGGAGGTGTTTGGTGCCACCCACAGGGCCGTTTGGGGGTTGTTTCGAGTTTTCACCCTCTGACGCCATGTTTTTAAGACTAAGTCTAGAAATATGCAAATTAACGTCGTATTCTCAAACCGAGAGTCCCGCGGCTGCAGGGTCAGTTCCTACGAGTTACATTGGTCCCATGGGAGGTGTTGGTGCCACCCACATGGCCGTTCGCGGGCTGTTTCGAGTTCTCACCCTCTAATGCCATGTTTGTAAGACTAAGTCTAGAAATATGCAAATTACCATCGTATTCTCAAACCGGGAGTCCCGTGGCTGCGGGGTCAGTTCCTACGAGTTACATTGGTCCCGTGGGAGGTGTTGGTGCCACCCACGGGGACGTTCGGGGGCTGTTTCGAGTTTTCACCCTCTAACGTCATGTTTTTAAGCCTAAGTTTAGAAATATGCAAATTATCGTCGTATTCTCAAATCGGGAGACCCGCGGCTCTGGGGTTAGTTCCTACGAGTTACATTGGTCCCGTGGGAGGTGTTGGTGCCACCCACGGGGCCGTTAGAGGGTTGTTTCGAGTTTTCACCCTCTAACGCCAAGTTTTTAAGGCTAAGTTTAGAAATATGCAAATTATCGTCGAATTCTCAAATCGGGAGTCCCGCGGCTCTGGGATCAGTTCCTACGAGTTACATTGGTCTCGCGGGAGGTGTTGGTGCCACCCAAGGGGCCTTTCGGGGACTGTTTTGGATTGTCACCCTCTAACGCCATGTTTTTCCTAAGTCTAGAAATATGCAAATTATCATTGTATTCTCAAACCGGAACTCCCGCGATGGCGGGGTCAGTTTCTACGAGTTACATTGGCCCCGTGGGAGGTGTTGGTGCCACCCACGTGGCCGTTCGGGGGCTGTTTCGAGTTCTCACCCTCTAACGCCATGTTTTTAAGCCTAAGTCTAGAAATATGCAAATTATAGTTGTATTCTCAAATCGGGTGTCCCGCGGCTACGGGGTCAGTTCCGACAAGTTACATTGGTCCCGTGGGAGGTGTTGGTGCCACCCACGGGGACGTTCGGGGGCTGTTTCGAGTTCTCACCCTCTAACGCCATGTTTTAAGCCTAAGTCTAGAAATATATAAATTACCATCATATTCTCAATCCGGGAGTCCCGCGACTGGGTGGTCAGTTCCTACGAGTTACATTGGTCCCGTGGGAGGTATTGGTACCACCCATAGGGCCGTTCGGGGGCTGTTTTGAGTTTTCACCCTCTAACGTCAGGTTTTTAAGCCTAAGTTTAGAAATATGCAAATTATCATCGTATTCTCAAATCGGGAGACCCGCGGCTACGGGGTCAGTTCCTACGAGTTACATTGGTCCCGTGGGAGGTGTTGGTGCCACCCACGGGGACGTTCGGGGGCTGTTTTGAGTTCTCACCCTATAACGCCATATTTTTTAGTCTAAGTCTAGAAATATGCAAATTATCAACGTATTCTCAAACCGGGAGTCTCGCGGCTGTGGGGTCTGTTCCTACGAGTTACATTGGTCCCGTGGGAGGAGTTGGTACCACCCACGGGGCCGTTAGAGTGTTGTTTCGAGTTTTCACCCTCTAATGCCATGTTTTTAAGCCTAAGTCTAGAAATATGCAAATTATCGTCGTATTCTCAAACCGGGAGTCCGGAGGCTCTGGGGTCAGTTCGAGTTACATTGGTCCCGTGGGAGGTTTTGGTGCCACCCACGGGGCCGTTCGGGGACTGTAACGGATTTTTACCCTCTAACACCTTGTTTTGCTTAAGTCTAGAAATAGGCAATTTATCGCCGTACTCTCAAACCGGAACTCCCGCGGCTGCGGGGTCAGTTCCTACGAGTTACATTGGTCCCGTGGCAGGTGTTGGTGCCACCCACGGGGACGTTCGGGGGCTGTTTTCAGTTTTCACCCTTTAACGCCATGTTTTTAAGCCTAAGTGTAGAAATATGCAAATTATCATCATACTCTCAAACCGGGAGTCCCGCGGCTGCGGGGTCAGTTCCTACGAGTTACATTGGCCCCGTGGGAGGTGTTGGTGCCACCCACGGGGCCGTTCGGGGGTTGTTTCAAGTTTTCACCCTCTAACGTCATGTTTTTAAGCCAAAGTCCAGTAATATGCAAATTACTGTCGTACTCTCATATCGGGAGACCCGCGGCTGCGTGGTCAGTTCCTACGAGTTACATTGGTCCCGTGGGAGGTGTTGGTGCCACCCAAGGGGACGTTCGGTGGTTGTGTCGAGTTTTCACCCTCTAACGTCATGTTTTTAAGCCTAAGTCTAGAAATATGCAAATTACCGTCATACTCTCATATAGGGAGATCTGCGGCTGCGTGGTCACTTCCTACGAGTTACATTGGCCCCGTGGGAGGTGTTGGTGCCACCCACGGGGACGTTCGTGGGCTGTTTCGAGTTTTCACCCTCTAACGTCATGTTTTTAAGCCTAAGTCTAGAAATATGCGAATTACCGTTGTATTCTCAAACCGGGAGTCCCGCGGCTACGGCGTTAGTTCCTACGAGTTACATTGGTCCCGTGGGAGGTGTTGGTACCACCCACGGGGACGTTCGGGGGCTGTTTCGAGTTCTCACCCTCTAACGCCATGTTTTTAAGTCTAAGTCTAGAAATATATAAATTATCATCGTATTCTCAAACCGGGAGTCTCGCGGCTGCGGGGTCAGTTCCTACGAGTTACATTGGTCCCATGGGAGGTGTTGGTGCCACCCACGGGGACGTTCGGGGGCTGTTTCGAGTTCTCACCCTCTAACGCCATATTTTTAAGCCTAAGTCTAGAAATATGAAAATTATCATCGTATTCTCAAATCGGGAGTCTCGCGGCTGTGGGGTCAGTTCCTACGAGTTTCATTGGTCCCGTGGGAGGTGTTGGTGCCACCCACGGGGCCGTTTGAGGGTTGTTTCGAGTTTTCACCCTCTAACGCCATGTTTTCAAGCCTAAGTCTAGAAATATGCAAATTATCGTCGAATTCTCAAACCGGGAGTCCCTCGGCACTGGGGTCAGTTCCTACGAGTTATATTGGTCCCATGGGAGGTGTTGGTGCCACCCACGGAGCGTTCAGGGACTGTTTCGGGTTTTCACACTCTAACGCCATGTTTTGCTTAAGTCTAAAAATATGTATAGTACCATCGTATTATCAAACCGGAACTCCCGCGACTGCGGGGTCAGTTCCTACGAGTTACATTGGTCCCGTGGGAGGTGTTGGTGCCACCCACGGGGCCGTTCGGGGGTTGTTTTCAGTTTTCACCCTTTAACGCAATATTTTTAAGCCTAAGTGTAGAAACATGGAAATTACCGTTGTACTCTCAAACTGGGAGTCCCGCGACTACAGGGTCAGTTCCTATGAGTTACATTGGCCCCGTGGGAGGTGTTGGTGCCACCCACGAGGACGTTCGGGAGCTGTTTCGAGTTTTCACCCTCAAACATTATGTTTTTAAGCCTAAGTCTAGAAATATGTCAATTGCCATGGTACTCTCATACCGGGAGACCCGCGGCTACGTGGTCAGTTCCTACGAGTTACATTGGTCCCGTGGGAGGTGTTGGTGCCACCCACGGGCCCGTTCGGGGATTGTTTCGAGATTTCACCCTCTAACGCCATGTTTTTAAGCCTAAGTCTAGAAATATACAAATTACCATCGTATTATCAAATCGGGAGACCCGCGGCGGCAGGGTCAGTTCCAACGAGTTACATTGGTCCTGTGGGAGGTGTTTGGTGCCACCCACAGGGCCGTTTGGGGGTTGTTTCGAGTTTTCACCCTCTGACGCCATGTTTTTAAGACTAAGTCTGGAAATATGCAAATTATCGTCGTATTCTCAAACCTGGAGTCCCGCGGCTGCGGGGTCAGTTCCTATGAGTTACATTGGTCCCATGGGAGGTGTTGGTGCCACCCACATGGCCGTTCGGGGGATGTTTCGAGTTCTCACCTTCTAATGCCATGTTTTTAAGACTAAGTCTAGAAATATGCAAATTACCGTCGTATTCTCAAACCGGGAGTCCCGCGGCTGCGGGGTCAGTTCCTACGAGTTACATTGGTCCCGTGGGAGGTGTTGGTGCCACATACGGGGACGTTCGGGGGCTGTTTCGAGTTTTCACCCTCTAACGTCATGTTTTTAAGCCTAAGTAGAGAAATATGCAAATTACCGTCGTATTCTCAAACCGGGAGACCCACGGCTGCGGCGTCAGTTCCTACGAGTGACATTGGTCCCATGGGAGGTGTTGGTGCCACCCGCGGTTCCGTTATGTAACAACCCGGATTTTTTAAATGGGAATTTTTAAATTAATTTTGGAAATCGAAAAAAAAATGAAATTTTGGGTTTTATAAATTTTATAATTTAAAGTGTTGATTTTTATATTTGAAAAATAAATTTTCAAACGGAATTGGAATCGAAATTAAAATGGAGTTTTAATTGAATTTATTTAGAAGAGTCCTCAAAACATAAAACTCTCTAAGAGTCCTCGGAACATAAAACTCTCCAGTAAAAATAATATTTTTAGAAATCCGACCGTTTGATCAAGCTGAATTTTTGTCAGAAGTCCTGTCTCGCCGTTCGCTACAACATACTAAAATTTCAAGTGATTCCAACGGTCTGATCGTCCGGGATAAAATTTTTAGTGTTTGTATCTGATTAGAACTCTTTTCTTAATCAAACACTTAATCATCTATATAATGACTCTAATTCGTGGCTTGGCTTTTCAAATCACTTTTTCTCAAACTTTTCAACCAAAAGACCTCTCCAAAATTACTCCCTTCCATATACAAACCATAGCCCCAAGCTTATTCAAGATTTCAACCTTAGATTAGAAGGCTTATTTGGTGTTTTCTCGAGTTTGGGCTAGAACGAGATTTGATTGTTTTCGCGAGAGGAACGTGATGGTGTGATTAGATTTTGAAGCTGAAATTATGCGATGATTCATTTGATTATTTTGAGGTATGGGGTTTTACACAATATGCTCCTAAAATCTCGCGAGTGTTTATTCCGTTGAATTCTTGTTAATTGAACTCATATTTTGAATTGTTAAATTCTTGGAAATCTGGAAAAATAATTGTTGGAATTATTTTCATTCATGAGGTATTATTCATGTTGTTTTAAGCACGCTGTCATGAGATTTTAATATGGCACTGATGTTGGGCACACGCCAAGACTCCTTTTCCGGCTACTTGATAAAGTATGGCGCAGTATGGTGAGGCCTGGTGACTCCAGTTAATGTGTTGTTGAGAAATTTATTGATAAAATGCTATTGAGATTTGCATTATTTGATTTGAGTATTCGTAGTCGTATTGTTGCGCTTTGTTCATCGCTAACATCTTTGTTGAGCATATTCCTGTCGTATTGTGTACTTCCCCATCTTTTTCGTAGTTGGCAGGTGAGCACGGATTTGAGTGCTATGGACCAATTGGGATGATTTTAGCGAGGATTATTTGGGAAGAATTTTTAATACAAGAGATGAGAAGACTTATATTTATTTTGATGTATAGAGCATTGGAGATTTATTTTATTTTCGAGATAGTTAGATTGTTGTAATTATTTCGAGAGATTTGTTGTATTAATTTGAAGATGAGAATAGTGGTTTCTTGTTTTATTGTGGGATTTAGATGCTCTATACCTTGTTATTTGTGGATTAGTTTAGTTTTATCGACGAGTGGCGCTCCGCTCGCTCTCCCCGGGCGGGCGGGGTGTTACACGTTAGAGGGCTGTTTCGAGTTCTCACCCTCTAACGCCATGTTTTTAAGCCTAAGTATAGAAATATGAAAATTACCGTTGTACTCTTAAACCGGGAGACCCGCGGCTGCGGGGTCAGTTCCTACGAGTTACATTGGTCCCGTGGGAGGTGTTGGTGCCACCCACGGGGACGTTCGGGGGCTGTTTCGAGTTCTCACCCTCTAACGCCATGTTTTTAAGCCTAAGTTTAGAAATACGCAAATTATCGTCGTATTCTCAAACCGGGAGTCTCGCGGCTGTGGGGCCAGTTCCTACGAGTTACATTGGTCCCGTGGGAGGTGTTGGTACCACCCACGGGGCTGTTAGAGGGTTGTTTCGAGTTTTCACCCTCTAACGCCATATTTTTAAGGCTAAGTTTAGAAATATGCAAATTATTGTCGAATTCTCAAATCGGGAGTCCCGCGGCTCTGGGATCAGTTCCTACGAGTTACATTGGTCTCGTGGGAGGTGTTGGTGCCACCTAAGGGGCCGTTCGGGGACTGTTTTGGATTGTCACCCTCTAACGCCATGTTTTGCCTAAGTCTAGAAATATGCAAATTATCATTGTATTCTCAAACCGGAACTCTCGCGATGGCGGGGTCAGTTTCTACGAGTTACATTGGCCCCGTGGGAGGTGTTGGTGCCACCCACTTGGCCGTTCGGGGGCTGTTTCGAGTTCTCACCCTCTAACGCCATGTTTTTAAGCCTAAGTCTAGAAATATGCAAATTACTGTCGTATTCTCAAACCGGGAGTCCCGCGGCTACGGGGTCAGTTCCGACAAGTTACATTGGTCCCGTGGGAGGTGTTAGTGCCACCCACGGGGACGTTCGGGGGCTGTTTCGAGTTCTCACCCTCTAACGCCATGTTTTTAAGCCTAAGTCTAGAACTATATAAATTACCATCATATTCTCAATCCGGGAGTCCCGCGATTGGGTGGTCAGTTCCTACGAGTTACATTGGTCCCGTGGGAGGTATTGGTGCCACCCATAGGGCCGTTCGGGGGCTGTTTCGAGTTTTCACCCTCTAACGTCAGGTTTTTAAGCCTAAGTTTAGAAATATACAAATTATCATCGTATTCTCAAACTGGGAGACCCGCGGCTGCGGGGTCAGTTCCTACGAGTTACATTGGTCCCGTGGGAGGTGTTGGTGCCACCCACGGGGACATTCGGGGGATGTTTTGAGTTCTCACCCTATAACACCATGTTTTTAAGCCTAAGTCTAGAAATATGCAAATTATCATCATATTCTCAAATCGGGAGTCTCGCGGCTATGGGATCTGTTCCTACGAGTTACATTGGTCTCGTGGGAGGAGTTGGTACCACCCACGGGGCCGTTAAAGGGTTGTTTCGAGTTTTCACCCTCTAATGCCATGTTTTTAAGCCTAAGTCTAGAAATATGCAAATTATCGTCGTATTCTCAAACCGGGAGTCTCGAGGCTCTAGGGTCAGTTCGAGTTACATTGGTCCCGTTGGAAGTTTTGGTGCCACCCACGGGGCCGTTCGGGGACTGTTACGGATTTTTACCCTCTAACACCTTATTTTGCTTAAGTCTAGAAATATGCAATTTAACGCCGTACTCTCAAACCGGAACTCCCGCGGCTGCGGGGTCAGTTCCTACGAGTTACATTGGTCCCGTAGCAGGTGTTGGTGCCACCCACGGGGACGTTCGGGGGTTGTTTTCAGTTTTCACCCTTTAACGCCATGTTTTTAAGCCTAAGTGTAGAAATATGCAAATTATCGTCGTACTCTCAAACCGGGAGTCCGGCGGCTGCGGGGTCAGTTCCTACGAGTTACATTGGCCCCGTGGGAGGTGTTGGTGCCACCCACGGGGACGTTCGGGGGTTGTTTCGAGTTTTCACCCTCTAACGTCATGTTTTTAAGCCTAAGTCTAGAAATATGCAAATTACCATCGTACTCTCATATCGGGAGACCCGCGGCTGCGTGGTCAGTTCCTACGAGTTACATTGGCCCCGTGGGAGGTGTTGGTGCCACCCAAGGGGACGTTCGTGGGCTGTTTCGAGTTTTCACCCTCTAACGTCATGTTTTTAAGCCTAAGTCTAGAAATATGCGAATTACCGTCTTATTCTCAAACCGGGAGTCCCGCGGATGCGGGGTCAGTTTCTACGAGTTACATTGGTCCCGTGGGAGGTGTTGGTGCCACCCACGGTTCCGTTAGAGGGATGTTTCGAGTTCTCACCCTCTAACGCCATGTTTTTAAGCCTAAGTCTAGAAATATGTAAATTACCGTCGTATTCTCAAACCGGGAGTCCCGCGGTTACGGGGTCAGTTCTTACAAGTTACATTGGCCCCGTGGTAGCCTCATGCACTGGGTTTGCCCTTTATCCTCTAACACCGTGTTTTTAAGCCTAAGTCTAACTGGGGGTTTTAAATTTCCATAATTGGGGGTTGTGGCAGAGTAATTACACGAATAGAGCTAGTGAGAGTCTTATCAATAAGATTTCTTTACTCTCCAACAGACAGGATTGAAGGATAGAACTGGGACTGGTGAGATGAGTCTTATCAGGTTGTAAAGTCGATTTCTCAATATGAGGAGCTTTGGGGCCTTTTCTATTCGCTTGAGTCCATTCTTCTTCTCCAGTTACATTAGTGGTGGTAGCTTTAGTGTCAGGATTTATCATCCACACTCTTTTAATTTTGGGGCATTTGGATATATTATGGCCAAAGGCAACATAATGGGGACATGCGTTGGTCATAGATTTCTATTTAACCTTAACACAAGTGGAAGAACCATCCTCCAAAATGAGGTTAATGGAGTTTGGGTAGCTAACTTTTGGCACCATTTCAATGCAAATCCTAGTAAAGCTAATTCTATTCATATTTCTAGTGACTGAATCAGCATAGATGGGGATTCCTATGGCACTAGCAAAGTGATTGAGGCCTTTAACAATCCAATATTGCATAGGGATGTTGGGAAAGAGCACCCAAACGGGAACTCTAATAGTATCCTATTTAAAGAACTTGAAGCCATGTTTCCATTTATTCAAAATGTTGGGGTTCCCCATGAAGTTCCAAGGGCCATTTTCCACCACCTCATCTCTGTAAGTGGGGCTGTGATAATTGACGAAAAAGTATCCATCATCATGAGCAAACATGTTTCTCTTCATTCAACTCTTCTAGTCTTATCACATTGGTTACCAAGAAAAAGTATTCAATTCTGCTTTGTGTTGGGGATGTGAACTAAAGTTTGGTTACCAAGGAAGCTTTGGATATATTTAGTAGTTTATCAGGGCTTAGGCCTAATCGTTCTAAAAGTAATATGTTCATTACTAGCTTAGATGAAGAGGAGACTCTTAGTGTGGTTAGCAATCTCAACATTAAAAGCTGGACTAATATGCATGTATATATATGTATATATATAACTGTATATGTATGTTTATAATTGTATATATATGCATATATATATACCAGTATATATACTGTATATATACTGCTTTGCATATATATGCAGTATATATACTAGTATATATATGCAGTATATATATATATGCAGATTACATACTGCAGTGTATATATATGCAGATTATATACTGCATATATATACGCGACTGGTTCCTACGACTCACATTGGTCCCGTGCGAGATGTCTGTGACTCTTACGGGCCGTTTTGTGTTCATTTTGCGTTTTACCCTTCGATGGCATGTTTTTATGCTTCATTCTAACTTTTTGCAAATTTACGTTGTACACTCAAACCGGGAGCCCCGTGACTACACGGTCGGTTCTTAAGAGTCGTATTGGTCTCGTGCGAGGTGTTCGTGACTCTTACGAGACCATTTTGTGGTTATTTTATGTTTTCACCCTTCGATGGCATGTTTTTATGCTTAAGTCTATTTTTTTGCAAATTTACGTCGTACACTCAAATCGCGAGTCCTGTGACTACGCGGTCTGTTCCTATGAGTCGCATTGGTCCCGTGCGAGGTGTTCGTGTTTGTTTTAGGTTTTCATCCGTCGATGGCATATTTTTATGCTTAAGTCTAACTTTTTGCAAATTTACGTCGTAGACTCAAACCGGGAGCCCCATGACTACACGGTATGTTCCTAAGATTTACATTGATCCCGTGCGAGGTGTTCGTGACTCTTACGGGACCGTTTTGTGGCTGTTTTACGTTTTCACTATTCGATGGCATGTTTTTATGCTTAAGTTTAATTTTTTACAAATTTACGTCGCACACTCAAACCGGGAGCGCCGTGACTACACGGTCAGTTCCTACGATTCACATTGGTCCCGTGCGAGATGTTCATGACTCTTACGGGACCGTTTTGTGGCTGTTTTACGTTTCACCCTTCGATGGCATGTTTTTATGCTTAAGTCTAATTTTTTATAAATTTACATCTTACACTCCAACCGGGAGCGCCGTAACTACGCGGTCGGTTCCTACGAGTTACATTGGTCCCGTGCGAGGTGTTCGTGACTCTTACGGGACCGTTTTAAGGTTGTTTTACGTTTTCACCCTTCGATGGCATGCAAGTCTAACTTTTTGTAAATTTACTTCGTACACTCAAACCGGGAGCCTCGTGACTACGTCATCGGTTCCTACAAGTCACATTGGTCCGGTACGAGGTGTTCGTGACTCTTACCAGACCGTTTAGTGTCTATTTTAGATTTTCACCCTTCCATGGCATGTTTTTATGCTCTAGTCTAATTTTTTGCAAATTTGCATCGTACACTCAACTCGGAAGCCCCGTTACTATGCGGTCGGTTCCTACGAGTCACATTGGTCCCGTGCGAGGTGTTTGTGACTCTTACGGGACCGTTTTGTGCTTGTTGTACGTTTTCACCCTTCGACGGCATGTTTTTATGCTCAAGTTTAATTTTTTTGTAAATTTATGTTGTACACTCTAACCGGGAGCCCCGAGACTACGCGGTCGGTTCCTATGAGTTACATTAGTCCCGTGCGAGGTGTTTGTGACTCTTATCGGACTGTTTTATGGCTATTTTATGTTTTCACCCTTCGTTGGCATGTTTTTATGCTTAAGTCTAACTTTTTGCAAATTTACGTCGTACACTCCAGCCGGGAGCCCCGCGACTACGCGGTCGGTCCTACGAGTTACATTGGTCCCGTGCGAGGTGTTCGTGACTCTTACGGGACCGTGTTAAGGTTGTTTTACATTTTCACCCTTCGATGGCATGTTTTTTATGATTAAGTCTATTTTTTTACAAATTTACGTCGTACACTCAAACCGGGAGCCCCGTGACTACGTGATCGGTTCCTACGAGTCACATTGGTCCCGTGCGAGGGGTTCGTGACTCTTACGGGATCGTTTAAAGGATGTTTTATATTTTCACCCTTTGATGGCATGTTTTTATGCTCAAGTCTATTTTTTTATCAAAATTCGGTCATACACTCAAACCGGGAGCCCCGTGACTACGTAGTTGATTCTTACGAGTCACATTGGTCTCGTGCGAGGTGTTCGTGACTCTTACGGGACCGTTTTGTGTTTGTTTTATGTTTTCACCCTTTGATGGCATGTTTTTATGCTTTAAGTCTATTTTTTTTTCAAATTTACATCGTACACTCCAACCGGGAGCCTCGTGACTATGCGGTCGGTTCCTACGAGTTACATTGGTCCCGTGCGAGGTGTTTGTGACTCTTACCGGACCGTTTTAAGGCTGTTTTACATTTTCACCCTTCAATGGCATGTTTTTATGCTTAAGTTTATTTTTTTGCAAATTTAAGCCGTACACTCACCCGGGAGCCTCGTGTCTACGCGGTCGGTTCCTACGAGTCACATTGGTCCCGTGCGAGGTGTTCGTGACTCTTACCAGACCAATTTGTGGTTGTTTTACGTTTTCACCCTTCGATGGCATGTTTTTATGCTTAAGTCTAATTTTTTACAAATTTACGTCGTACACTCAAATCGCGAGTCCCGTGACGACGCGGTCTGTTTCTATGAGTCGCATTGATCCCGTGCGAGGTGTTCGTGACTCTTACAAGACCGTTTGGTGTTTGTTTTAGGTTTTCATCCTTCGATGGCATATTTTTATTCTTAAGTCTAACTTTTTGCAAATTTACGTCGTACACTCAAACTGGGATCCCCGTGACTACACGGTCTGTTCCTACGATTTACATTAATCCCATGCGATGTGTTCGTGACTCTTACGGGACCGTTTTGTAGATGTTTTACATTTTCATCATTCGATGGCATGTTTTTATGCTTATCGTCATATTTTGAAACCGGGAGTCTAAAATATTTTCAACTTATTATCCAACAATTAAACCAATAATTATCCCGTACTCCTTCTAATTATCACATATTCCATCAAACATACTATCCAACAACAAGCCAACAACTAATAATTATCCCGTACTCATTCTATCATCTAAAAGATTTAATAAATAATGCATATCAATTATATAACTACTTTAGTTAAAGTAAAGAGTACCTGGTGTGTAATGAAGAACTGGTATGTAATGAAGAAGTGGTATCTAATTGGTATGTAATAATATATGTGAGCATTCAATTTCTATAAAATTGGATGAACAAATAAAAAATATCATAAAGTTTACCATGATATGTATAGGTAGTAGCGTTGCACCTCTATCCGGATGCTCACTCACTGTGAAATACCAAATCTGAAAAAATATTTACACTCCGTTAAAATAATTGGTTAATTTAAACACTCCGTTAATTTCAGGGACAATATGCCGTTAAAATATGAAAGGTCACTATGACGACATTCCCCCTGAACCGTTAATTCCTGGGGCACTATGAGGGTCTGGTTAGGTTAATTACAGGGGCACTATGAGGGTCTGGTTAATTCAGTAGAGAAAGGACTCAAGTCAGGAACATGAAACAAAGAAAATGACTGTAAAGTTAGTATAGTAGATCATAATATTCAAGAAACAAATGTAAATATAATTTACTTATGAACCTGCATAGTTTCAATCTGCCTCAAAAGAGACCTAGTAGATTCAGGAACTTGAGTAATCAACTCTGCAACCATTTCCTATAATGTACTTTCTACGAGGTTTTCCATTAACCATATAATACAAAAAGAAAAAAAAATGACAAAAATAAAAATTAGGACTAAAATACCAAATATACTAAAATCGATTAATATGAATATTAACATCCTAAAATCTAAATGTGTCATATAAATTGGCTTACCCAAAGTTTTTTTTACTAATATTAACAACCTAGTAGGTTGTAAGACTAAAGTTTCAAAAACATTATCTCACACTATTTTTACTTTTACATTAAATTATCTATATATACTAAATATATAGATAAAAATATTATCCCAAATTCAAATCATATAAATTATCTATATATACTATATATACTGTGTATAAATTGTAAAGACATGTAAAATATATATACATATATTAATGGAATCTACATAAATTAATGGAGAAAAAGAAAAAAAATTACCTGGGAGAGAGCTGGGGCTGGGGCTGGAGCTAGGGCGGAGCTGGGGCGGCTGCTGCTAATAGGTTGAAGCTGAGGAATACGTGTTTGACTAACCTCCTTAGAACTCCAGCTGATTGACGAGAGAGAATCTCCATGGTCATCAACATCTGACGAAAGAGACAGAGAAGGGGGCAAATGAAAAAAGAAATTAACGCGCCTCTTTATTTTTTAGGAATGACCTGGTCACGGCCTAAAGTCATGACCCACCATCGCAACACACCACACCCTTGGAGCTCTGCCTACGACTTTATTGACGAAGAATGGTCACGGCCTACAGCCGGGACCCCATTGCGCGACCTACAGCAGTTATCAAATGAGGTATGGTCACGGCTCGTAGCCATGACCCATACCAAGACATGGTCAAGGCCCAAAGCCGTGACCCTCGATCTGTGATGCGCGACCCTTCTCATCCAACCTATAGTGCTTGAATGACTTATGGTCACGGCCCATAGCCGTGACCCACGCCCATAAATAGTCACGGCCCTAAGCCGTGACCCTCAATGTGTGTACTCACTTCTTCCTCATGCCATGGGCACGGACTTGGGTCGTGACCCATCCGCGACCAAGCTTGGAGGGAATTTTGGTGCGATTTTGGCGCCAACATGGTCATGACATGGTCACGGCCCAAGTCCGTGACCACTTCCGGAGCATCAATAATTTAGTATGGTAATAAATATGGTCACGCCAAATATGGAGTGGGTCACGGCCCAAGTCCGCGACGAGCTGATCGCGGACTTGGGCCGTGACCATTCGCAGGATTTGGTGTAGTGTAATAACTATTGAACCCTCTCCTGAAAAGACGGATCCTCTACCTGTGCCTTCAGAACCCTCAAGATGATCTCAGGTATGATGGTCATCATTGTTGAGTACACCCAGATTACCTCATCCTCCTGATGAAGCTTTGCCCACTTTGCCTTCTAAATTACTGCTTAATGCTATTTCGACATACGGATCAATGAATCTTCCACTATGTTGGCCTTCCCCGGATGACACTGAAGATCGAACTGATTAGGGCGCTTATACACCCTATACCATGTGCACATATGCACAATCATCACCTATGAACCACACATACTTCCAAAAATCAACCATACAGCAAATGTATACTCAATTACTCTACTAATCGCGACTTAACTCTATTTGAGATTTCCCCACTTATTTAACTAATGGTGTAAACATCACTGAGTGCTCTCGACGTTTCACTCCTTGGCCCTACTAGCCTAAAATAATATCTCGCTGCTTGATGCGTTACATCTTTACACATGTAATGCCTAACATATTAAACCAAGGTTCTAGAGCCACATGTCTCTCAACTCCCGACAATTACTAAGACTTATGAATGGGATATCTCGTAAGAAAAATCCAATGAAGGTACCCCCCGATACATAATCGTCTAGCTCTGTTGGTTATCGAGACTCATTGGCCCAAGGCACAATATTAGATCACTCTAAAGTAATGTACTCCTATGGACAAAAATCCTTCCCCAAAATCTATTAAATCTGAACTCTCGACTCCCGCAACTCTAAAGAAATCATAAAACATGGCACTCAGACAATCACCTTGTCCTCGTGCTAAGTCGATCATAAACTAAATCTCCTGACTTAGCAGTAACCCCGGTATCTCATGAATCACATCAGCAAGGTCCCTAAACACATGGATTGAATCTAACGAGATAACAGCACTCTTAGAAGTCTCATCCTCGATAACATATTTATAATGATCTACCCTTACTCCGGGAGACGCATCACCATAAAAAACCTAGATCAGAAGCGTTCGGACGAAAATCATATCCCGTTCGATCGAGATGACGAAAACCCAGATCTGAAGCATTTTGCATATACGGGATTCATTCCCAAAAATCTAATTTTATCTCTAGGATTCTTCCTACCAAAATTTCAAGAACCGTAACATAAATATAATTAAGAAAATACGATTTCATCCTTGTATATTCAATCCTCACATGGTAACTCCCATAAATTCAAGATCATAATTTTTATCTAATTGATATTTAAAGATTCAATCTTTTCATCTAATTTCTGCAAATTTGTTCTTTAAATCCCAAAATTTTATTTCTAATTACAAATGTAATCAATCTTAGTTAATCATCTGTTTAAGATTCTTAATCCCTTTACAATTACATTTTTTCATCAATTAATCAAGTTTCAATCCTCCATGCTCTAAATATCCAATTTCTAACTATAATAAAATTTTGATTTGAAGCAAGAACTACTTGAATTGTTGGATTAAAAATCCATTTTCTTCCACAAATTTGATGACGGGTTGAGTCCTCTTTCTTCTCCTCTATATGTTTCCTCTTCTTTATTCTCCTTTTTCTCTTCTCTATGATAATTTAAAAGATAGTTAAATATCTCCTGAAAGGTGGGTTGCTATCCACCTTTCCAACCTCTTAAATATCCTCTCAACTAACTTAATTCCATTTTTCTACTTAGCCCTAAATATAAAATGATCCTCCTACTCTTATACGAGTCATGTCATGTCTTAATAGGTAATGTTAATATTAGGCTCAAATTTTGGATACCCGGACTCATGATCTTCCCACATGGATGTAACACCCCGTGCATTCTAGCATCGGTCGCCACCAAGACTAGACCGAGTGTTACTAAATTAAATATTATTCTTAGCATGTGACAGATATATGAGACATATAAAAAAAATCACAAGATAATAATCAAATTGATCAAATATATATCAACATTCAAGAAATATTAAATCCATCACCATGCCAGTCTCCAAAATAAATCAAACTCTAAATAAATATAAATCTCATTGAAATAATCGAACTATGAACATCTAACAGAAACCGTAAACAACTGTGGATCCGATTGTCCCACCAAATCCATAAATAAAAGTCTCATAACAAAAAGCGACGGAAATAGAAAGCAATCCTAAACAATTAAATCATCAAAACTAAATCTCTAGTTACATCTCCAAAAATATCTCCAACCACTCCTATGCAACTACTCCAATGTTATAACTGAAGTGTTAGTCAATGCAATGAGTCAGATCCCACCGCTTGAATACAAGCAACTCTTACCAATTAGGGTCCGTCAACCCAGACAATAGCATTATACAAGATAAACATCACAATAGAGTATTTTAATTTAAACGAGATATAAATTAACATGCGAATAAAAATAACTATCACTATCTACCCACATAACTAGGCCACCCCTTTATTTAGATTCAATTATCATGTGACCATATTTAACTAACTTTTAAAATTATTTTAATTAGTTCTTCTCATTTTATTCAAGTGACACCAATACAGCCAGTTCACCCTCTCTTAGGTCCTGCACTTATTCCTGGCATGCCCAAATTTTACATCACACACAATCCCCTCACTATAGCCAGTTCACTTGTATTCTGTCAGTCCTACACATAATGGTGAAGTTCCACACACGACACGCTACTATAGCCAGTTTGTCCATATTCTGTAAGCCCTGCACATATTAGTGATACCAACACACACCCACGTCGCTATAGTCAGTTCGCCCCTTATTATTAGCTCTACACATATTGGTGGCGCGAACCATATTAATACCCGTTTGTTATCTTTGGCATTAATTCTCAATTTTCCAATTTCTCATCATTTTATATTAGCCCCAACCTGTTATAGAGCATAAATCCTCAAACCTACCCCTAGTCCCATACCTAGAGGTCTTCAAAAAATAAGAACATCCTACCCTATCATACATGATGGATCTCTAGCATTTTTATACACCTAGTCTCACACCTAGGCTATCAAATCATCTGAATGACACAAAAATCAGCCCCACGCCAAAATATCTCGTCCGTAAAAATCTACACTAACTAGTCCCATACCTAGAAAGTGTTAGCAATGCCTATGACACAAAAATCATCTGAATGACACAAAAATCATCTGAATGACACAAAAATCATCTGAATGACACAAAAATCAGCCCCACGACTATGACATACTTACTCGTCTCATAACTAGCAATGCCTCCTAAAATTAAGGTGAGTGCATAACTACCCAAAATCCCTTCGTCCCCACGGTGGTAAATATAATTAAATCAATAACTTGCATTATACATTTTTATCAGCAATTCTACCAATTTCTCGTAAGATTACAAATAAATATAATTTCACCTGTTAATCAATCTTCATAATTAAACAACTTATTTTATGCAATTAATATAATTCCAACATCATGTAAATTTTGGTGCACGCAACAAAAATTCCCCCTTTATCACACTTACATAATTTTATGTGATTTCACAATCCCTTTCAACTTAATAAAGTTACAACGATTTTCTACATGCAAATCTATATCCATAATAAAAAATCCCGAAGAACACAAGGGTTATAAGTCTTAATTCATATTAATATTTTTCATAAAAACATCCCCAATATAGATTTCACATTCTCAAATTAAGCTTTCTAGTTTATTTTAAGAAAAACCTGTAATTTAATGCTTAAGCGATATTCGAAACGCATATTACTAAAGAGAACGAATAGAAGTATTCATGCCTATAAATAAGACTTTTGAGGAATCCAATTACACGGTTGTGCCCCTCTTGAAAAAGAAATAAAGATGCATTCTTGGATGATCTAGAGAAAACTTGATTTAGATCCTCAAAACTTGGATTGAGAGTTGTGTTCAATGGGATTTAGATTTTGTAGATGAAAAATAATGAAATTCTGGGAAGATACTCATTTATGAAAAGGCTAAAATGTGATTTAAAAGTCCTAAACCCGTTACTTTATGTTTATGTAACTAAAAGAATTTGAGTTCTAATCAAACAAAAAAACTAAAATAAATATTATGGACAATCAGACCATTGGAATTTACTGCAATTTTATTATGTTGTAGCTGAAGGTGAGATGAAGTTTCACAAAAAAATTCAGATCGATCGGACTAGTAAATATTTATTTTTCTCCTTAGGTCGGATCCTATCCTGATTTTTATTCAAAAAGTTTTAATTTCCAAATTTTAATCCCGATATGAATTCCTCTTAAAACCTTATTTTTATATATAAATACCAATCTTTTTACATAACAAAATTAACTAGATTCCAAAATTATTTTTTTTGAAATTTAATTTTACAAACATTTTTACTTCTAAACAAATCACGGAGTGTTACATACCCCCCCCCCCCCCAAATACAGGAATTTTGTCCTCGAAATTCGACTAAGCGTAAATGTCAAACATAAATTCGCACAAATAAATAAGGCTTACATATGTCTACCCATAGAATATCACAATTAGGTGCTCATACACCCAATACCATACGCACTTATCCCGAGAACAATATACAACAAATATCTCAACTATATATAGAGATATATCTATGAAAATAACGATGTACTATGTTCTCCCACGTATCACCACTCGATTCTCACTCCAAAAGACATTGAACGCTGAAGTCCTCAAATCAAATCACATCACCAAATTAATACTAGAGATACCTAACATCTGCACTAACGATATCCAAAATAAATCTTGTTTCCAAAAATCAACTCTAAAGGTACTCACATCAAGACTACTTTTAACCTCCATGACTACAACGGCCTTAACACAAAGAGCCATATGTACTAGAAATACAACTAATACATATGATAGACCCAAACCCAAAGACCTGAGGAGTGTCGTACTCCTAAGATCTTATACAATCTATAACACCCAGCTCATTTTGACGTTGACCGCCACCAAAACCACGCCAGGCATTAATAAATTAATTACCATTTTTAGCATGTGATAGATTTATGAGACATACAAAAAATTTTCCACAAGATAATAATCAAATTGATCCAATAAATATCAACATTCAAGCAATATTAAATCCATCACCATGATAATCTCCAAAATAAATCAAACTCCAAATAAATATAAATCTCAATGAAATAGTCGAACTATGGACATCTGACAGAAACCGTAAACAACTGTGGAACCGATTGTCCCACCAAATACATAAATAAAAGTTTCAAAATAAAAAATGACAAAAATATAAAGCAATACTAAACAATTAAAACATCAAAACTAAATCTCTAGCTGCATCTCCAAAAACATCTCCAATCACTCCTATGCAGCTACTCCAATGCTATACCTGAAATGTTAGTCAACGCAATGAGTCAGAACCCACTGCATGAATATAAACTACTCTTCCCAATTAAGGTTTGTCAACCTAGACAGTAGCATTATAGATGATAAACATCACAACAAAGTATTTTAATTTAAACGA
This sequence comes from Sambucus nigra, assembly GCA_949130495.1. Taxonomy (NCBI): domain Eukaryota; kingdom Viridiplantae; phylum Streptophyta; class Magnoliopsida; order Dipsacales; family Adoxaceae; genus Sambucus; species Sambucus nigra. Next base: position 724,892,263 of record OX422210.1, read on the forward strand.
GAAATAAATTAACATGCGAATAAAAATAACTATCACTAGGTACCCACATAGCTAGGCGACCCCTTTATTTAGATTCAATTATCTTGTGACAATATTTAACTAATTTTTATAATTAATTTAATCAATTCTTCCCATTTTATTCATGCCACACTAGTATAGCCAGTTCAACCTCTCCCGAGTCTTGCACATATTGCTGGCATGCCCAATATTTTTCACCACACACAATCCCCTCACTATAGCCAGTTCACCCATATTCTTTCAGCCCAACTCATATTGGTGAGGTTCCACACAAGACACGCCACTATAGTCAGTTCGTCCATATTCTGTAAGCCCTGCATATATTGGTGATGCCAACAAACACTCACGTCGCTATAGTCAGTTCGCCCCTTATTGTTATCCCTGCACATATTGTCGGCATGAACAATATTAAAACCCATTTGTTATCTTTGGCATTAATTCTCAATTTCCCAATTTCTCATCATTTTATATTAGCCCCACCCTATGATAGAGCATAAATTCTCAAACCTACCCCTAATCCCATACCTAGTGGCTTCAAAACACAAGAACTTCCTACCCTATCATATAGGATGGATCGCTACCATTTTATACTCCTAGTCTCGCACCTAGACTATCGAAGCATCAGAATGACACCAAAATTAGCCCCATGCCGGAATATCTTGTCCGTAAAAATCTACACTAACTAGTCCCATACCCAGAAAGTGTTAGCCACAACTAAGACATATTTACTAGTCTCATACCTATCAAGTACTCCTAAAATTAAGGTGAGAGCATAACTACCCAAAATTCCTTCGTCCCAGCGGTGGTAAATATAATTAGATCAATAGTTTGCATAATAAATTTTTATCAACAATTCTACCAATTTCTCATAAGATTACAAATAAATGTAATTTCATCTGTTAGATCAATATTCGTAATTTAACAACTTATTTTATGTAATTAATATAATTCAACATCATGCAAATTTTGGTGAACACAATAAAAATTCCCTTTTTAACACAGTTACGTATTTTTATGTGATTTCACAATCCCTTTCGATTTAATAAAGTTACTACGATTTTCTACATGCAAATCTACATCCATAACAAGAAAAATCCAACCTCTTTCCTAAGCACACAACGGTTATAAGTCTTAATTCATATTAAGGTTTTTCATAAAAACATCCCCAATATAGATTTCACTTTCTCTAATTAAGCTTTCTAGTTTATTTGAAGAAAAACATATAATTTAATGTTTAGGTAATATTCGAAATGCATAATACCAAAGAGAACGAATAGAAGTATTCATGACTGTAAACAAGACATTTGAGGAATCCAATTGCACGGTTGTGTTCCTCTCGAAAAAGAAATAAAGATACATTCTTGGACGATCTTGAGAAAACTTGATTTAGATCCTCAAAACTTGGGTTGAGAGTTGTGTTAAATGGGATTTAGGTTTTGTAGATGAAAAAGAATGAAATTCTGGTAGGCTACTCGTTTTTGAAAAGGCTAAAATGTGTTTTAAAAGTCCTAAACCCGGCACTTTATGTTTATATAACAAAAAGAATTTGAGTCCTAATCAAACACAAAAACTAAAAAAAAAAAAACATTACGGACAATCAAACCATTGGAATTGGCTGCAATTTTATTATGTTGTTGCTGAAGTGAGATGAAGTTCCACAAACAAATTCAGATTGATCGAATGACCGAATATTTTTTTTTCTCCTCAGGTCGGATCCTGCCCCGATTTTTATACAAAATGTTTATTTTCCCAATTTTACTTGATTTAAATTCCTCTTAAAACCTTATTTTTATATATAAATACAAACCTTTTTATATACCAAAATTAAATAGATTCCAAAAATTATTTTTTTGAAATTTAATTTTACAAGATTTTTACGTCTAAAAAAAGCACGGGGTGTTACATCCTCCCCCCCAAATACAAGAATTTCGTCCTCGAAATTCGACGGAGCGTAAATGTCAAACATAAAGTCGTGTAAATAAAATAAGTCTTACATATGCCCACCCATAGAATATCACAATTAGGCGTCCATACACCCAATCACACACGCACTTATCCTGAGAACAAAATACAATAAATATCTCAACTATATATATATATATATATATGAAAATAACGACGTACTACGTTCTCCCACATATCACCACTCGATTCTCTCTCCAAAAGTCATTGCACGTTGAAGTCCTCAAATCAAATCATATCACCAAATTGATACTAGAGATACCTATGCACTAACGATATCTAAAATAAATCTTGTCTCCAAAAATCAACTCTAAAGGTACTCAAATCAAGACTACTTCTAACCTCAATGACTACAATGGTCTTAACACAAAAAACCATATCTTTAAGAAATACAACTAATACGTATGATATACCCAAACCCAAAGACCTGAGGGGTGTCTTACACTTAAGCTCTGATACCATCGGTAACACCCAGTGCATTCTGGCGTTGGTCGCCACCAAAACTACGCCAGGCATTACTAAATTAAATATCATTTTTAGCATGTGATAGATATATGAGACATATAAAAATATTTCCACAAGATAATAATCAAATTGATCCAATAAATATCAACATTCAAGCAATATTAAATCCATCACCATGCTAATCTCCAAAATAAATCAGACTCCAAATAAATATAAATCTCAGTGAAATAGTCAAACTATGAACATCTGACAAAAACCATAAACAACCGTGGAACCGATTTTCCAACCAAATCCATAAAAGTCTCATAATAAAAGGCGACGAAAATAGAAAGCAATACTAAACTACTAAAGCATCAAAACTAAATCTACATCTGCATCTCCAAAAATATCCCCAATCACTCCTATGCACCTACTCCAGTGTTATACCTGAAATGTTAGTCAACGTAATGGGTCAGGACCCACAGCATGAATACGAGATACTCTTCCCAATTAGGGTCCGTGAACCTAGACATTAGCATTATAGATGATAAACACACAACAGAGTATTTTAATTTAAACGAGAAATAAATTAACATGCGAATAAAAATAACTATCACTATGTACCCACATAGCTAGGCGACCCCTTTATTTAGATTCAATTATCTTGTGACAATATTTAACTAATTTTTATAATTAATTTAATCAATTCTTTCCATTTTATTCACGCCACACCAGTATAGCCAGTTCAACCTCTCCCGGGTCTTGCACATATTGCTGGCATGCCCAATATTTTTCACCACACATAATCCCCTCACTATAGCCAATTCGTCCGTATTTGGTCAGCCTTGCTCATATTGGTGAGGTTCCACACATGACACCTCATTATTAACAGTTCGCTCGTATTCTATCAGCCCTGCACATATTGGTGACACCAACAGACACTCACGTCGCTATAGCCAGATCGCCCTTTATTGCACATATTGACGGCGCTAACCATTTTAATACCTGTTTGTTATCCTAGGCTTTCCCAATTTCTCGTCATTTTATATTATCCCCACCCTATTATAGAGGAAAAAAAATCCTCAAACCTATCCCTAGTCGTATACCTAGAGGTCTTCAAAACACAAGTACGTCCAACCCTTTCATATAGAATGGATCTCTACCATTAATCTCCTCCTAGTCTCGTGCCTAGACAACCCCACCCCATAATATCTTGTCCGTAAAAATCTACACTAACTATTCCCATACTTAGAAAGTGTTAGCCACAATTAACACATGCTTAGTTGTCTCATCCCTAGCAAGTACTCCCAAAATTAAGGTGAGAGCATAACTACCCAAAATTCCGTCGTCCCTGCGGTGGCAAATATACTTATATTAATAATTCGCATAAGACATTTTACCAACAATTCTACCAATTTCTCATAAGTTTACAAATAAATCTAATTTCATCCGTTCGATCAATTTTCGCAATTAAACCACTTATTTTATGCAATTAATATAATTCCAAAATCATGGAAATTTTCGGAGCACGCAACAAAAATCCCCCTTTTATCACACTTACATAATTTTATGTGATTTCACAATACCGTTCAATTTAATAAAGTTACTATGATTTTGTACATGCACATCCACATGCATAACAACAAAAATTCCATCTCTACCCTAAGCACAAAAGGGTTATAAGTCTTAATTCGTATTATGAATTTTCATAAAAACATCCCCAATATAGCTTTCACTTTACCTAATTAAGGTTTCTAGTTTATTTTTAAGAAAAATATGTATTATAATGTTTAGGCGATATTTGAAATGCATAATACAAAAGAGAAAGAATAGAAGTATTCACGACTGTAAAGAAGTCTTTTGAGGAATACAATTGCGCTATTGCATTCCTCTCAAGAAAACAATAAAGACGCATTCTTACACGATCTTGAGAAAACTTGATTCTGATATTCAAGACTATGGTTGAGAGTTGTGTTCAATCGGATTTAGGTTTTGTAGATGAAAGAGATTGAAATTATGGGAGGCTGCTCTTTTTTCAAAAGGCTAAAATGTGTTTTAAAAGTCCTAAAGCCGTCACTTTATGTTTATATACCAAAAAGATTTTGAGTCCCAATCAAACATAAAAACTAAAAACAACAACATTACGGACGATCGGACTGTTAGACTCGGCTGCAATTTTATTATGTTATAGCTGAAGGCGAGTAAAAAATGCACAAAAAAATTCAGCTCGATCGGACTGTCGAATATTTTTTTTCCTCCTTAGGTCGGATTCTCGACCGATTTTTATACAAAAAATTATAAGTTCCAAATTTTAATCCCGATTTAAATTCCACTTAAAACTTTTTTATATATATAAATACCATCCTTTTCACATACCAAAATTAATAGATTCCAAATTTTTTTTTTGAAATTTAATTTAACAATGATTTTTACGGATAAAAAAATCACGGGGTGTTATATACTGCCCCCCCCCCCCTAATACATGAGTTTCGTCCTCAAAATTCGACGAAGTGTAAACATCAAATATAAAGTCGCACAAATAAATAACGCTTATATACGACTACACATAGAATGTCACAATTGGGCACCCATACACCCAATACCACACGCACTTACCCCGTGAACAAAAGACAACATATATCTCAACCATATATATAAATATATTTATGAAAATAACGATGTACTACGCTCTCCCACGTATAACCACTCGATTCTCTCTCCAAAAGTCATCGAACACTAAAGTCCTCAAATCAAATCACATCACCAAATTTATACTAGAGATACCTAACATCTGCACTAACGATATCCAAAATAAATATCGTCTCCAAAAATCAACTCTAAAGATACTCACATCAAGATTACAACTTCTAACCTCAATGCCTACAACAACCTTAACACAAAACGTCATATCTCCAAGAAATAAAACTAACACGTTTGATACACCCAAACCCAAAGACCCGAGGGTTATCGTATACCTAAGCTTTGATACCATCTGTAACACCCCGTGCATTATGGCATCGACTGCCACTAAGATTACGTCGGGCATTACTAAATTAAATACCAATCTTAGCATGTGACACATATATGACACATATAAAAAAAATTCCGTATATAATAATCAAATTAATCCAATAAATATCGACAATCAAGAAATATTAAATACATCACCATGCTAATCTAAAAAATAAATCAAACTCCAAATAAATATAAATCTCTATGAAATAATCCAACTATGAATATCTCACAGAAATCGTAAACAATTGTGAAACCGATTGACCCACCAAATCCATAAATAGAAGTCTCATAATAAAAAGCAATGGAAATAAAATGCACTCCTAAACTACTAAAGCATCTAAACTAAATCTCCAGCTGCATCTCCAAAAATATCCCCAATCACTCCTATGCAGCTACTCTAGTGCTATACCTTAAATGTTAGTCAATGCAATGGGTCAGGGCCCATCGCATGAATACGAGCTACTCTTCCCAATTAGGGTCCGTAAACCCAGGCAGTAGCATTATAGATGATAAACATCATAATAGAGTGTTTTAATTTAAATGAGAAATAAATTAACATGCGAATAAAAATAACTATCATTATGTACCCACATAGCTAGGCCACCCATTTATTTAGATTCCATTATCATGTGACAATATTTAACTAACTTTTTTAATTAATTTAATTAATTCATCTCATTTTATTCATGCGACACCAGTATAGCTAGTTCACCCTCTTTGGGGTCCTACACATAATGCTAGCACGCTCAAGGTTTTACACCACACAGAATCCCCTCCCTATTTCCAATTCGCCTATAATCTGTCATCCCTACACATATTGGTGAGGTTCCACACATGACACGTCACTATAACCAGTTCGTCCGTATTCTGTCAGCCCTTCACATATTGACGCCAACATACACCGACGTCGCTATAGCCAGTTCATCCCTTATTGTTAGTCCTGCACATATTGGCGACGCCAACCATTTTAATACTCATTTGTTATCTTAGGCATTAATTCTCAATTTCCCATTTTTTTTATTCGCCCCACCCAATCAGAGAGCATAAATACTCAAACCTATCCATAGTCCCATACCTAGAGGTCTCCAAAATATAAGTATGTCCACCCTAGTATATAGGATGGATCTTTACCATTTATTTTCTCCTAGTCTCGCACCTACACTCTCGAATCATCGAAACAACACAAAAATCGGTCCCACCCCGGAACATCTTGTCCGTAAAAATCTACACTAACTAGTCTCGTACCTAGAAAGTGTTAGCCACAACTAAGACATAATTACTAGGCTCATACCTAGTAAGTACTCCTAAAATTAAGGCGAGAGCATAACTAGCACAAATCTTGTCGTCCCCGCGGTGGCAAATATAATTAAATCAATAATTCACATAAGAGATTTATATAAAAAATTATACCAATTTCTCATAAGATTATAAATAAATCTAATTTCATCCGTTCGATCAATTTTCATAATTAAAAAACTTATTTTCATGCAATTAATATAATTCCAACATTTTGCAAGTTTTGGGTACACAAAACAAAAAAAAACCTTTTTATCACACTTACATAATTTTATGTGATTTAACAATCCCTTTCAATTTCATAAAGTTATTACGATTTTCTACATGCGAATCCACATCCATAACATCAAAAATCTGGCCTCTATCCTAAGCACACGAGGGTTATAAGTCTCAATTCATATTAAGATTTTTCATAAAAAAACTCCCAATATAGATTTCACTTTCCCTAATTAAGGTTTCCAATTTATTTTAGAAAAATATGTAACTTAATGTTGAGGTGTATTTAAAATGCACAATACTAAAGAGAAAGAATAGAAGTATTCATGCCTATAAAGAAGTCTTTTGAGGAATCCCATTGTACGGTTGCGTTACTCTCGAGAAAATAATAAAGACGCATTCTTGGACGATCTTGAGAAAACTTGATTTAGATCATCAAAACTTGAGTTGAGAGATGTGATAAATGGGATTTAGGTTTTGTAAATGAAAGAGAATGAAATTATGGGAGGCTACTGATATTTGAAAAGGCTAAAATGTATTTTAAAAGTCCTAAACCCGTCACTTTATGTTTGTATACCCAAAAGAATTTGAGTTCTAATAAGAACACAAATACTAAAAAAAATATTACGGGCCATTGGAATTGGCTAAAATTTTAATATGTAGTAGCTGGAGGCGAGACGAAGTTACACAAAAAATTCATCTTGATCAAAGTTCAAATATTTTTATTTATTTCCTTTTATCCTTAGATCAGATCCTCCCCCGATTTTTATACAAAAAGTTATAATTTTCAAATTTTAATCCCGATTTAAATTCTAGTTAAAACCCTATTTTTATATATAAATACCAACCTTTTATCATACCAAAATTAAATAGATTACAAAAATTATTTTTTTCAAAATTTAATACAACAAATATTTTTACGGCCCAAAAAATCACGGGGTGTTACAATGGGTGGTGGATCCTAGTTCATTTAGGATTATTGGATAAATATTGGTTAATTATCCTATTTTTTTTTTTTTTTTTTTGGGGGGGGGGGGGAGACCCAGTTGGTTTGTATAACTTAACAAATGAGATAGAGACAAGGGACACATAGTTATATAACAACCCTTGATGATGCTAAGAAATCACTATTTTAATTCGTATATGTATCTCAAGCTCAACACAACACAACAATGGAGATATGTAACATAATAGAGATGAAAATAAGAGAAGGAGATGAGGACAAGAGGAATAACACCAATATGTAAGTGGTTCAAGGATGTGAGGTTTTGACTATATAAAAGAGGCTCTATTAGCCTTGGTTATACAACACTCAAGCTCTCTCTCTCTCTCTCTCTCTCTCTCTCTCTCTCTCTTACTATAAATTAGACAGAGTTTGGCTAGGGTTTATAATTTTCGGATCCCTTCCACTGGGGAAGAAGATAGGTATATATAGTGGTGGGGGTGCACATTGTACCCCCAAACATGTAAAAAACATGTGCATGGTGAAGCTTCTAATAGGGTGTGGACATCTGTCCAAGACACAAGTATGTAATGATGATGCAATATTCCCTCACATGCTCCTAAGATATTGTTATAACGGTTTGACCATGTGGGGTGGTGACACCTGGAGCCCACATATACTCTTCTAAGTATCAAGTGTGGGTTGTAGTGGTCCAGGCGGAGCCAAGTCGCTAGGTCAATCTTTAGAAGGAATGGTCGTCGATGTGTTGAGCTGAGTGTGCATAGGATCCTCGCCCTCCTTATCATGGACAAGGCCAAGGAGATGTTTGATGATGCTGGAAATAACACCACCAGATGAGTTGTTGAAAAGCTCAAGCTAGCAATAACAATGGCAGCACAAGAATGTATATATACTAGAAGGAGATAAAGATAAGGGGATGAACACTTGTATGTAAGTGGTTCAACCAATCTGGCCTACGTCCACTGTGAGTGTGTGAGTAATATCACTAGATGAAGCCACTAATGGCGATCGATACAATCTCTAAAGCTTTCTTTCTCTACTGCAAAAACTAACAGAGTTTTTGCCAGGGTTGTAATTATAGATCCCTTTACAAGGTAGAGGATGACCTCTATATATATTGCTTGGGGGTTGTAATGTACCCGCAAGCATGCAATGAGCATGTGCATGAGGATCGAACCAGTATGAGAATGACACCTGGCTAATCTTATGTAGATAATGATGACCTCAATATTCCCTCACGTGTAGGGAATGATTCAGTTACAACAGATTTGTCCAGGTGTTCCAATCCTTGCATGTGCTTATAAATGCTCGACCTTATGTCCTTGACTAGTGATACCTCGGCCTGGACGAGTACGAGGCTGGTGATGTCCTACAGTGTTGCTTTACCTCGTCTCTAACCGTGATGGCCTTGACCAGGAGGGCTGTCCGAGTTAGGTATGAGGTAGATGTAACGTCGGTTGAGGCCGATGATAACGTTTGTAGTGGATTGATCCCGCGAGACTTTGCTGACCTCGGCTGATAAAGAGTCGAGGTTGTTATATGAGGGGGCCAACCTTATGGGAGACGACCTTGCTGACGGTTGTCATAAGGTCCTTGTCAGCTCGGATGTGAGACAGGACGAGGTTGGTGACCTAGAGTACGAGGGTTCACTTTGGGCATATCAATCACCCACTAGCCCTTAGTTACCTATGTGAGTAGGTGATTGAGGGGTATGCAAGGCCGAGGATGATTTTCCTTAGGTGACCATATTTTCTTGACACATGTCACTTGCTGAAGTGAAGCGTGTTACCCAAGATGATGTGATTCTTACTTGCCTTTTGGGTTCCCTAGGGCAATGATAGGGCATTGATACTCGCGCCCCATCATTGGATAGGTTTAAAAACTTGCTTCTCTCTCCTTATTCTTTTTCTTCTTCTATTTTCTCGCTTAAGCTCTCTCTGCAACTACAACTTCAAACCTCCATTGTTGACTGACATTCAGAGCTTTTTTTGCCTAAAAAACCTCTTGTTCTCTATTTCTAGATTAGCCACGTATTACTTCCACCTTTCTTTTCCATTTTTAGCCATTGTTTGCCATTTTTGAAATTTTGGTGAGCTTTTGCATTTTCCGACGAGTGTTTCCACCAGTATTGGTGGTTGTGAGGCCAGGATAGTAGTGGCTGAGTGGTTTAGGGGAAGTTATAAGTAGCTCTGAGGTTGCTTTAGCCAAAAATAACCCTTTTTAGGTTTATAGGTGTCCTTCCGATCATTTTCTCCGGCGACCTGGTTCTTGAGTGTTCTTAGTGTTCTTGATGAAAACCTTTCAAATTCTTAATTTAGATTGAAAATGTTTTTTTCCTGTTTGTGGTTTTGAGTCCACGTGTAGTGTCGTCTCACTTATGCTCAGACCCTTGTACCAACTCATATAAGAGTTACCATCTCTTCATGAGAAAATCTTTGAGAAAACTAGTCAAATAGAGCTTGCCCAAGAGGAAGCTCGTAGGGCTAAGGCCTTTCCTCTCAAACCCATCTTTCCTCCACCTCTGCGGTTATCTACCCCGAGCCTGCTGAGCCTGCATAGGTTCCTGTGGACCCAACACCAATGTCTGAGTCTGAGTCTGAGTCATCCTCCTCAAACCCAACGTCTGTAGACTCTTTTTAAGAGGCTATGGATTGATCTCCTAGGCAGGGTGAGGTCCCTGAGAAAGATGAGGTTTCGAGTCGTGCCTCATCTCATCAAGGTGCTAGAACCTCACATAGGTCTTCTGATATTGAAATTATAGGGCTAAGTGTCTCCATTCCACCCATAATTGATGCCATTTCTCTATCGGCTATCACCGGGCCCGAATTCGCTCAAAGGTTTCCTGGTGGTTTTCCTGCACCTGCCCAGGCCGGCATTGTTGGGGATGGTGATGATGGTGAGGAAAGTGATATTGATACATTTGAGGCGACCAAGATTGAGAGCTATGTTAGCGAGTATGACCTTCTTACTTTTAGGCACCTCTATTCCATAAACCCTTCTATTATTCTTAGGAAACCTCTGAAGGATGAGAGGGCCTTTAATGGCCGAGACGGAGAGATCTCCGTTTATGAGAAGATGTTCAAATTAGGCTTTCATCTTCCTATCCACCCTTCTATCAGAGCTATACTCTCCCATATAAATCTTTCCCCTTACTAACTATCACCTAATGCCTGAAGGGTTATGATTTGGGCCATCGTCCTTTGGAGGGTTATCCACCATTCAGACCTTCCAGTTAGAGTTTTCACTGGTTGTTATGTGCTCTCCTCTGCCAAAAACCACCCTATCTTTTACCAGTTCTTAGCAAGGAAATCAGAGAAGAAAATGTTGTTGATTACCCAAACTTCAAATCATAACTGGAAACCTTAATATTTCTTTGCTTCCGGGGCATGGGAATTTGGTCCAAATGAGGCTTCTAGAATGTTGATTCTAAGGGCCCCTCTGAGATGGGGGAAGTTCTCCCTTGCTGCCAAAGCTAACCCTGGACTTAGCCAGGACAACTGCCAAAGGTTGAGGATCTTCACAATCAGGGCGAGCAGGGTTGTCTTGTAAAATATGAACATCTAATGACCCCCTATTCCCTCTCTCAGATAGGCTTGGGGGTGGTCCTTTGATAGAGCTTCGTAAGTCTTAATTTTTCATAAGTTATACCTCTTACTTTTTATATCTCCGACTTACTAACTCAGATACGTGTCTCTTGCAGAGCGCCCTGAAGGCATATCAGACGACCTTTGGGAAATATCTGCTCTAGGTCTGGTGAAGCTGATGCAAAAGAGGGGTGGCAAAAATGAGCCCCCTCCTACAACTAAGAACAACGTCGGGACATCCCAGGCCAATATTACCAAAAAGAGGAAGAGCAGGGTTGGCCCAGATCAGCTGAGGCCGGGCAAGACTCAGAAAGGGAATCGTGCCATTCCCATATCTACAGAAGATGCCCTGGATGCTCGTCTTGCTCAGCTAAAAATCAGTGATAGCCTCATTGGCCATAGTCTGAAGGCTGCCGATGTTATCGGCACAATAATGACTAAAGGGGATAAGCATTTCTTACGCTCTTTGGACGTCCCGTTGCTGGCCGATTTTCCTCTCCACAAAACAATCCATGTATTAGTTTTTGTTCATTTGCGCTCCTCAAGTGAAACCTCAACTCTTTTAGAAATTATAGATCATATGTTTATACGTCTGACCTTCTACTGCAGGGTGTCTTGTCCTTGCACCATCTTATTGATTGGACCCTGAAGAAGATGCCCCTCATAGACAAGGGTAAAGAAGCTGAGAAGGTTCAAGCCTCTTTGAATGCAGAGGTTGAAAAGTTGAAAGAAATTGTCAAGAAGAGAGACAACGACATATCCAAGATCAAAAAAGACCACGATGCTGCTATGAAGGCTAAGGACGATGTCCTTCTAACTAAGGTGAATGCTTCATTCAAGGCTGCTTTAGAAGGTGCTGCAGAGAAGACCATTGAAGACTATAAGGTCTCTAATGAATTTATCAGCTTTGGCTTTGAATACCTTGAAAGAGGTATCAAAGTCACTGGCAAATGGGCTGCCACTAAGGAAAAGGAGTCTAGGAGTCTGTCTGCCTCAAACTTTGAGATCTTGGCTTTGGTGACCCTCGGTTTGCTCAGGCCTTACAAGAAGTTGAGGAGGCTGATACTGCTCTAAACGAGACTGGTCCCCTAGAGGTCACTGAGACTGAAGATTCTAATCCTCAGGATGATGGGGCTGAGGTGACAAATGTCGATCGTGATGACACGACTGTAGCTACAGTGACTTAGGACTTTTCTTGTGAAGCTTTTAAGAGTTGTAATTTTGATTTACCTTTTGCTTGAACTTATCAATTTTTTGTGAACTCCTGATGGCCTCTTGATGCCTCTGAATTGTAATTAACCTTTTGTCATGATATAGTTCAGTCTTCTTTAGATTCTGTTACTTCATATGATGTTATGCTTGAATGTATTACCTCTTGAATATTTTCTTAAGGTCTGAGGTCACCATACTATATTTTTTTACCTCAAATTATCACCAAACTAACTATGTTTAAGGTCTGAGGTCGCCATATAATGATGTTTAACCTCATAAATTATCACCAAACTAATGATGTTCAAGGTCTCAGGTCACCATATAATGATGTTTACCCTCATAAATTACCACTAAACTAATGATGTTCAAGGTTTAAGGTCGCCATACTATGATGTTTCACCTCATATTTTCACCAAATTAATGATGTTTACGGTCTGAGGTCACCATATAATGATGTTTACCCTCATAAATTACCACCAAACTAATAATGTTTAAGGTCCTATTTTATGGCTCTGTAAGGGATCTATTCTATAAAGATCCTCATTTATGTTTCCTGCTATTATCAAGTTCGCTGTGTTCTTTGGATGTAAGCCATTTAGAAGAGGCAAGGTCTTCTAAATATTGCAAATAAACCTTTTATTGTTAAAAAAAAAAAAAAGGTCTGAGGTCGCCATATAATAATGTTTACCCTCATAAATTACCACCAAACTAATGATGTTAATGGTCTGAGGTCACCATAATATGATATTTCACCTCATATTTTCACCAAATTAATGATGTTTAAGGTCTGAGGTCACCATATAATTATGTTTACCCTCATAAATTACCACCAAACTAATGATGTTCAAGGTATGAGGTCACCATATAATGATGTTTACCCTCATAAATTATCATCAAACTAATGATGTTCAAGGTCTGAGGTCACCATAATATGATGTTCCACCTCATATTTTTACGAAATTAATGATGTTTAAGGTCTGAGGTCACCATATAATGATGTTTACCCTCATAAATTACCACAAAACTAATGATGTTCAAGATCTGAGGTCACCATAATATGATGTTTCACCTCATATTTTCATCAAATTAATGATGTTTAAGGTCTGAGGTCACCATATAATGATGTTTACCCTCACCAAACTAATGATGTTCAAGGTCTGAGGTGACCATATAATGATGTTTACCCTCATAAATTACCGCCAAACTAATGATGTTCAAGGTTTGATGTCGCCATAATATGATGTTTCACCTCATATTTTTACCAAATTAATGATGTTTAAGGTTTGAGGTCACCACATAATTATGTTTACCCTCATAAATTACCACCAAACTAATGATGTTTAAGGTCCGGGGTCACCATAATATGATGTTTCACCTCATATTTTCACTAAATTAATGATGTTTAAGGTATAAGGTCACCATATAATGACGTTTCACCTCATATCTTCACCAAATTAATGATGTTTAAAGCATATAACAAGAGTACTAGCACAACATAGCTATCTTTTCATTAACATCTTCTGTCTAAACTGATACATGTATTACAAAGAGAGACAACTGTAACATCATATGTAATATTTCTTCAAACGATCGGCATTCCAAGGGTTGAAGAAAGGTTCCCCTTTAAGATTTTCTAGCCGGTAGGTACCAGGCACAACCTCATCAACTACTCTGTAAGGACCATGTCAGTTTGGATGGAGCTTATTTTCTTTTTGCAACGTCTTCTTTAGGACTAGTTCTCCCAGAGCTATAGGCCTTGATTTCACCCTTTGATTGTAGAATTTTATGGTTCTCTATTGGTATGCTGCCTGTCTTATCTCTGCATCCTTTCTTCTTTCCTCGATCAAATCAAGATCAAGTCTTATCTGTTCCCCCATTCCTTTGAGGGTCATATACCTAAAATCTATGAGTGGGAAGTCCTACCTCTGTAGGGATGATAGCTTCTGAACCGTGGGCTAATATAAATGGATTCTCTCCTGTTGGTGTCCTTGTTGTCGTCCTGTAGGCCCATAACACATCATATACCTCCTATGTCCATCACCCTTTGGCCTCTTCCAACCTCTTCTTTATCTCGTCAAGGATTTTTCAGTTTATAACCTCGGTCTGACCGTTAGCCTGGGGTTGGCCAGGAGAAGAGAATAACTGCTTGATCCCTACTCTTTTGCAGTATTTCTCTAAGGAAACATTCTTGAACAGGGTTCCATTATCTGAGATGAGGGTATTTGGAAGATCGTATCTATATATGATGTTTTCTAAATGAACTGGAAGGTATTCTTTTCAGTAATTATTATCATTGTCTCAACCTCTACCCATTTGGAGAAGTAATCAATTGCCACTATTAAGAATCGATAGTTATTTCCAGCTCTTGGCAAGGGTCCTACCAATTCAATACCCCATATTGAAAATGGATAAGGTGAGCTTATTAATGTCATAGGTTGATGAGGTTGATGTGGGATGGTGGAGAACCTCTGGCACTTATCACACTTCTTCACGTATGCAGTTTCATCTTTGGCTAAGGTTGGCCACCAGTACCCCTGAGTGATTATCCTTTTAGCTAAATATCTTCCTCCTATGTGATTGGAGAAAGACCCTTCATGCACATCATGCAAGATGTGTGAAACCTCTTAAGGGTGGCCACATCTGAGGAGAGGGAGTAGGTACCCCTTCTTGTACAAGATATCTCCCACAATTGAGAATTTGGTAGCTCTAAACCATATATTTCTTCTTTCTGACTTTGACTCTGGTAGGTCTCCCTCTCTAATGTATCTGATAAGAGGATCCATCCATGAGGCTCCCATATTCAAATTGAGGCAAGGTCTAGTAACCTCTTCTTCTTCTATGGTTGGTTTGAGAAAAATCTCAACTAGTACTATTCTTCTTATATTTGTCCTTATTACTGAGGCCAACCTTGCTAGTGCATCGGCTCGACTGTTGTCTTGACGAGGTATCCTCTCCAACTTCACTTCCTTGAAGCTTTCTAGGATCCTTCTCACCCTCTTCAGGTATTTGGCCATCTTTTCATCTTTGTCCTCATACACTCCCAATACTTGATTAACAACCAACCTTGAGTCATTGTGAACTATAAGTTGGCCAACACTAAGGGCTTTCGCCAAGGAGTGACCTTATATTAATGCCTCATACTATAACTCGTTGTTCGAAGCTTTGAAGTTGAACCTCAACGCATATTCAATATCGGTACCATCTGGTGCTGAGAATATCAGCCCCGCTCCACTTCCTCTTTCACATGATGACCTATCAACGAAGAGGTTCCAAATAACTTTATCTGAAGAGAAGTTTCCCTTTGATAGGGTCCCTTAACTGAAGAGGTACCTGTCTTCTTCATTCTCAATAATTCTTTTTCTATCATTGCTTGACTCAGCCTCGTTCGGATCTTGGAAGATGTTTCTGTCTGGTTTATTTACATCCTTTTGATTATCTTCAATCTCAACCTCTTCCTAGGTAAAATCTGCTACAAAGTCTAGGAGTGCCTACCCCTTGATGGAAACCCTAGGTTGATAAACAATGTCATACTCCCCCAACTTGATGGCCCAGGTCATCAGCCTACCTAACTTCTCAGGCTTATGAAGGACCTGTCTGAGTGGGGAATTAATAAGGATGACCATAGAGTGGGCTTGGAAGTATGGATTCATTTTCTCAGAAGAATATATTAAAGCATAGGCTAATTTATCCATCCTAGGGTACTTTTGTTCAGACCCTTGAAGAGCTTTACTATTAAATTATACTGGCCTCTTCACTCCATCATCTTCTCTTACTATTGTAGCACTAATGGCTAAATAAGCGAAAACTCGATATACATATAACTTCTCCCCCAGAATGGGCCGAGATAGGAGTAGTGGGGATCCGAGGTAGGACTTGAGCTTCTTAAAAGCTTTGTCTCATTCCTCATCCCATTCGAAGGCCTTTCCAAGCACTTTGAAAACAAGAAGACACTTGTCTGTAGCTCTTGAGACGAACCTGTTAAGTGCAGCAACTCTTCCGATTAGCCTCTGAACGTCTTTGATAGTTCTGGGTGTCTTCATTTCTAGTAAGGCCTTGATCTTCTCAGGGTTAGCCTCTATGCCCCTCTGATTGACAATGAATCCCAGAAACTTTCCTTCTCCTACTTTGAAGACACATTTGGACGGGTTAAGCTTCATTTTATACTTATCAATGGTGTCAAAACTTCTTTTAAGGTTGGCCACATGAGTGTCGGCCTTTAGACTCTTCGTCAGCATGTCATCCATATACACTTCCATAGACTTGCCTATCTGATCCTAGAATAGCTTATTTACAAGGCGTTGGTAAGTATCCCCTGCATTCTGCAGCCCAAAAGACATGACCTTGTAGTAATAGGTCCCCTTGTTTGTAATGAATGATGTCTTCTTTGAGTCTTCCACATTCATAAAGATATGATTATACCCGAAATATGCATCGATGAAGCTCATGAGCTCATATCCTGCTATGGCATCCACCATCTGATCGATACGAGGCAGGGGAAACTATCTTTTGGGCAAAACTTGTTCAAATCAGTGAAGTCTACACACATCCTCCATCTCCCATTTTCTTTTGTCACAATGACAACGTTAGATAACCACTCATGGTATATAACCTCTCTGATGAACTTGGCCTCTTAAAGCTTTCTGACCTCTTCTCTCATAACATCATACTTCTCTCTTGAGTATACTCTTCTTCTCTGCTTGATGGGCTTAACGTTTTATGTGACATTAAGTTTGTGGCACATAATCTGAGGGTCAATACCTGGCTTGTCTACATGGCTCCAGGAAAAGCCACTTTGTCTTTTCCTTAAGAGCTTCACCAGCTCTTCCTTGATCCTAGGTCTTAGGGTTATGCTGACTTGGATGATTTTTTTTGGCTCGTCCTCATTGAGGATGATGGATTCTACCTCTTCCATGGCCTCTCCCTTCTTGAACTTTATTTCATCGCTAGGATCAAGTGTATTGATGTTGTACGTGGTTATTGCCCTCTTACGAGCCTCTCTCTCTTCCGTAGAGTTAAAGTAACATTCCCGTGATGATGTTTAGTCACCTTGCACTTCCCCTATCCCATATGAAGTCTAGCATTTTAGCATTTGGTGTATCATTGAAGGCACGACCTCAAATTCCTTGAGGGCTACTCATCCTATGATGAGGTTGTAAGCTGAGAATACGTTTTCATCCATCACAACAAAATTGACTTTTTTGGTCAACCTCTTAGGCCATTCATCTCCCATTCTCACATCCATCTCATACATACCTAATGGATGAACCTTTTCACCGCTGAAGCCGATCAAGGAATGATGATAAGGGATAAGCCTAGCTCTGCTGAGGCCTAGGATCTTAAAGTAGGGCTAGAACATAATGTATGCAGAGCTACTGCCATCAATGAGGATTATCTAAACTTCACATCCATGCACCCTTGTGGTGATTACCAGCAGGTCATCGTGGGGGGATAAGATACCTTTGAAATTAAGCTTGAGAAGCTAACTATGAGGGTATCCATATCTACCTTCTTTCTCTTCTCATGTTTAACCTCCATAGATGCTATGTTTACAACCTCAACTTTAGTCACTGCCTTAGCCTCTACCACATGAGCCTTGCAATCTGCTACCTCTGAGCCACCTCCTGTTAATCCTCCACAGATGGTTTTCACATCTAAATAGATCATATCGACCCTCTTTACTAGGGCATTATCGTCTTTTGGTGGGACGTCAAGGTTATCGTCATCATCATCTGAGTCCCCAACTCTTCTGGTTGGGGAATCTTCCCGGCATCTGTCGTTTCTTTTGTTTTTAGGGTCATCTCTTCCTCCCTTATAAGCTCTACCATCCATATACTTCCTGAGCTTTCTAGACTTCAACATATTCTTAATCTCATCCTTCAAGGCGAAACACTTGTCGGTCAGATGGTCGTGATCTTGGTGGAATTCGCACCATAGGTTTTTGTTCCTCTTATATGGAGGGGCCTTCAGCTTCTCCAGCCATCTTAGGGATATACCATTCTTTATTTCATTGATAATGTGCTCGTAGCTCATAGTTAGAGGAGTATAGTGTGCAAACTTATCGTCTGCATCCCTCTTCTTTCCATCCTTCTCCCTTTGAAACTTCCCACTGCTACTTCCATTCTCATCCTTATACTTTTCTGACATTGCCTCTTTCGTGTTCATGACCTTTCCAGCCATCGCTAATAGCTCGTTCATAGACTTAGGAGGGTCTTCAATAAGCTTCCAAAGTAGCTTTGCCTTCTGAAGTTCTCTAATGAGGGTTGTCATGGCTATGCTCTTTTCGTAATTTTTAACCTTAATTTTTCCTTGTTGAACCTTGTAATGTAGTCTCTGAGGCTTTCATTCTTGCCTTGCTTTACATAAAGCAGATGGGTTGTCTTCTTCTGAGGTCTTACCCCAAAATATAAGTTGTGTATAAAACGATTGGCCAAACCCTTAAAGTTCTCAATAAAATTTTCAGGAAGAGAAGTGAACCAAATATGTGCAGCTCCCGTTAAAGTTCTTGAGAAAGCTCGGCACCTCATCTCATCATGGATTGAATAAATGTCTGTTGCAAACTGATATATCTTAATGTGATGCAATGGGTTGGTACTACTATCGTACTTGGGAGACACCATCAGTGGTTTAAATTTGGCAGGGGTTGGAAAGTTAACAATCCTTTCCATAATGGGGAACCCTATGAGAATCGCCTTTGTAGTGGGTCTCAGCTTTTTATGAGGTTCCCTATCTTCTCTTCCATCCGTTGAATGGAGTCATTCCATGGTTTAGCAACGTCATCCTGGTCGAGGTTATCCCCAGCCACCTCTAAGGGGTGGACCGAGGGTTCCCCAGCTGCATCACAACGTCGGCTGTTGACCTCCTGGCTACAGTCTCGGCCATGTTAGGGTCGGCCATAATGAGGCCGATGTTCATCACCTTCCCTTTGGGAGTCAGCTGCACTTCTTAACCTAGATAACCTCTGTCTTAGATCATTAACTGGGACGATTCTTTCAAAGGCTGACCCTCTACTTAAGCGATCAAAAGCAGACCCTCTTTGTCGTGCATCCCCATCTCATCTTTCACACTAACCTCGGCCAGCTGTATAGGATGTATAGTGTTGTTTGATACCTCATATGGCTCCTAACAGTCTTTTGGAGCATCTTTCACCTCAATTTCATCATACCTATCCTCAGGGTAAGGTTTTCCTTGCCTCCCCAGACGTAAATGCATAGGGTCAGCAACATCCCTCCTCCATTAAGGAGTAGGTTGGTCTTTTTGCGGTGCCTGGGGTGGTCCCCTGGCTTCAGGATGAGGTTGAACAATTATCGAAGTAATCATCTCTGGTGAGACCCTAGGTGGTCTCATTATATTTTGGCTTATCTGGGCAAATTTCTCCTGCATCACTTTTTGGATTGCAACCAAGGACTTTAAGGCTGCTGCCACCTCAGCCATCTCGGATTGGGGTGGTGCCTGGCTGGAACTGGGTCCTCCAACACCAGATGGTGGAGGAGGTGGTGGTAACTCTGGTTCCATATGGTAAGACTAGAGAGCTTTCAATGAAAATATTATAGAGCTTGATACCTTAAATGACCTCTTTCAATGGTGACACAGCTTCACACGTAGGGTGAGGCCTGGTTCACCACCATACTTTTCGTTGAGGTTAAGCTGCAAAAAGGAAGATATAAATCTTCTCGTTCCCACAAACGGTGCCAAAATGATGATGCTGGAAACAACAACACCAGATGAGGTGTTTACAAGCTCAAGATAACAATAACAATGGCAGCACAAGAGCGTATATATAGTAGAAGGGGATGAACACTTATATGTAAGTGGTTCAGCCAATCTGGCCTATGTCCACTTTGAGTGTGAGAGTAATATCACTAGATGAAGTCACTAATGGTCATAGATACAATTTCTTAAGATTTCTCTCTCTATTATATAAACTAACAGAGTTTTCTCTAGGGTTGAAATTATGGATCCCTTTACAAGGTAGAGGATGACCTCTATATATAGTGCTTGGGGGGTGTAATGTACCCCCAAGCATGCAATGAGCATGTGCATGAGGAGCGAACCAGTATGACAATGACACCTGGCTAATCTTATGTAGATAATAATGACCTCAATATTCTCTCACGTGTAGGGAATGATTCGGTTACAACAGATTAGTCCATGTGTTCCAATCCTTACATGTGCTTGTAAATGCTCGGCCTTATGTCCTTGACTGGTGCAACCTCGGTCTGGACAAGTATGAGGTTGGTGATGTCTGATAGTTTTTCTTTGCCTTGTATCTAATCGTGATGGCCTCGTACAGGAGGACCGATCGAGGTTAGGTATGAGGTAGCTATAACATCGGTTGAGGTTGAAGATGAAGTTTGCAGTGGATTAAGCCCGTGAGACTCTGCTGACCTCCACTGATGAAGAGCCGAGGTTGCTGTATAAGGGGTCCGACCTTGGGGGAGATGACCTTGATGACGGTTGTCATAAGGTCCTTATCATCTCGGCTATGAGACATGCCGAGGTTGGTGACTCTAAGTACGAGGGTGCACTTTGGGCATATCAATGTTGATGTAAATTGAGATCATTGATGTTTTCATTTGAACGTGTTACAGTCAAGGATGAGGACTCTTATGGTGGGACCTCGATCGAGTCGTTGTATGTTCAACTTATTAATTTGCTAAGGTCGGCCATAGACAAGTGGGTCCCAGCTTGGAACGAGGTTATAATTGGATATATCAATCACCCCCTAGCCCTTAGTCTTCAGTGTGAGTGGAAGGTTGAGGGGTACAGTCGCTAACCCCCTATGTGTCTCTTTCATCGTCTGAGGCTATTCAGGCTATGAACCTATTTTGTCGAGTGTACAATTGTCATTTTAACATCCCTGGGAGGAGTACTCTGAACTAAAAACTTATCAATCGGTGTGTGGGTTAGCGTGCTTGCCAAGATAGGGCGATGTCAAACCAATTAAGTTTCTCCCTAGTAATGATTTAGCTCCTCAATTATCGTGCATAATGATTACTTGGTTTAAATACCAAAAAATCAAACCATTTCTCTTTCTTCTCCAAAATCCATTCCCGCTCAAGACAACTACAACTTCTAACTTCTCCCTCTCTCTCACTCTCTCTCTCTCCATTCTAATGCTTTCCAACCATTTTTAGGATTTCTCCTCGCTTCCTCATTCCTCTTCTTTATTCAGGTAATGTTCCAGTCTCTTTTGGTTTGATTTTTCTTCCATTGATTAGACCATTGCTTATTTTCTATTTTTTTGGCACATTTGAGTTTTACCCGGAGACTTGACTGGTGGTTTTAGGGATATTTTTAGAGGTTTTAGTGGAGGTTTAGAGGTTAGGTAAGTGTTGATAGCATTTATGGGCCGCTATATGCCCTTCAATACCAATGTGAGGGTCACCAGACTTGCACCAGTTTTCTTCTCAGATGAGCTTCAAACCAGTGTTCTTATTTGAAAATGATTCATTTCCACCTTTTTGATCTTTTAGTCAAACTAAGTCAAACATGAAACTGTTTGGATATTAAAATCCTTGTACGAATTAGTTCAACAACACCCAACCCTTAAAGAGAGATTCTTTTCAGAGATATGTAGGATTAAAACTGAGGTCGAGGCTAAGAGAAAAGTTGGAGCTGACCTTACACGTCCAATATTTTCAATCCCCTTAGTTAGCATTTCTCCACCAATAATTGAAGTCAGTGAGGATGAGATGTCTGACAGCTCATCCTTATCCTTTTAGGGATATATTTCTTCATCTTCTCGGGCTTTTTCTCCAGGTAAATCTTTTCACGAGGCTCTTTCAGTCCCCTCATCTCATAGTGCTGAGTTTGATACAGCCGAGTCATCACATAGCCACCGATCCTCCTCCTCACAGTCCTCTGAGGAACCAAGTGTGATTGTGCCCACCCCCATGGTCGTTTCTCTGTCGCCCATGACCAAGGGAGATTTTTATGAGAGGTTCCTAAGTGGGGGCCTGGCCGCTGAGGTCCCTATCGAGGATTCTGATTCTGAGACTGAGCAATTACTTGATTATTCTTATGCTTAGGTTTTCTCGTTCACTGTTAGAGAGTCTAAATTTCTTTTCTGGAGGCACTTGTATGGCATCAAGTCGGATGTCTCTATGAGAGTCCTAGATGAGGATGAGAGATTATTTGACGACGGACAAGGTGAAGTCACCATATATAACCAAATGTTTAGAGTCAGCTTTTGCCTCTCTTTTCATCCCTTTGTTCGACCTATCTTAGCCAGTATGGGGCTTGATCCTACCCATCCGGTACCAAACTCATGGTGGATCATACTCGACTTCATATACCTATGAATGAACAAATACGTGGATGAGCCTTTAGTTGGGATCCTTAAGGCTTATTATAACATTTCGTCGATAAAATCCTGGCTTGGTTACTACCATTTGGGGGTAAGGAATCCCGACAAGAAAATCATCCAAGACAACCAAACTTCTGATCACCATTAGAATCCAAAGTTCTTTTTAATCTCTGGGGCCTATGAATTTATAATCGATGTTGAGCATGCTTAAGATGAGCTAAGAGTTCCCCATACTTAGTCCAACCTTTCCTTGTCTTCCAACTTAAAACCAAGTCTAAGCATTGTCGATAGGGAGAGAGTTGACTTCTTAAGGTGCCAAGGGAAGGACGGGGGTCTAACTGAGTTTGAAAATTTAATGACCCTTACCTTCCTAGAGTCGTTTGGTCGGGGATTTACCCCTTGGGATGAGTTGTGTAAGTTCTTTTAGATTTTCTACTTAATTTACAAGTCTATTTTTACTAACTATTGCCTTTTATTTATTGCAGATCATCCTCCCAATATCTCAGACGATATTTGGAATATAACGACTCCAAGTCTCCAGGCAACATTTGGGAGGAAGGACAACAAATAACCCCCAAAGAAGACAACTGTCAATGGGCCCGTCAGAGCCGAGGCTTCACAAAAATGAAAAGAACCGGTCGATGAGGGAGATCTTAACCATCAATGAGAGATAATGCCTACCATGAACTCTTTTGAGGCTACCTGTATGACCAATCTTGCCTAACTTAAGGCGAGCTATGGCTCACTTATTCCTTCCGTGTAGAACTTTAAAGCTTCCTCGCTTGTCTTCACTTCAGAGGAAAACTATCGATTTCTAGAGAAGATAGATGCACCCAACGTCTGACTTCGGACTTCACCACCTGGACCAAGTGTTTGTAAATTTAAGCTGACTTTACTCTTTTATTTTGGCATCTTATTATACTAACATCTATTTTTTATACTTTTGCAATCTATGTGTGCCTTCGAGCAAGCAACCAAGTGCGTGACTAAGAAATATCCTCAGGTACAGGAGGCCGAGAAAGCCCTTAAGATTTAGAAGGACCTGAAGGAGAAGCTGAAGACTAAGAAGGTCGACCACCATTGGTCCCTCACTAACTTGAAAGTGGATCATGACAATTCTCTAGAGTCTCTCAGGAAAGAGAGGGATGATGCCCTTTCTACCATTTCCATCAAGCATACGGTCAAGTTAGTTGAGGCTGTAAAAAAGGCCAAGGACGATGCCATTTATGCCAATGCTATCAAGAAGATTAAGGACGAGGATGTGGATGTGGAGGCCTACGAGGCCTCAGAGGAATTTCATGACTTCGGTTACAGATACCTTGAGAGAGATATTAAGATGGCCTATCAATGGGCTATTCAGAAATTCCCTGAGGCTGTCTCCTTTATCCAGCCAGATGTGGAGGGCCCTGATTTGGCTAACCCTCTCTTTTAGATAGCTTTGGCCAATGTTAAAGCATCGGTCTCATCTGAGGGCCGAGTTAAAACAGTTGATGATATTGCGGGCGCTGGGGACAAGGCTGTCGAAACGATCAGCCTTAATAAGCCAAGTGTTTAGGGTGGTCGTTGTGACCCAGACCCTCTTCCTCTGTAATTTTGTTTCTTTTGAACATATAATAACTTTTTAATAATAGTGACATTTTTGTACTTAACCAATCATCATTCTCTTTAATTAAAACTTTACTTTTGCCAAATGTTTTGTCGTCTTCACGGATGATCTCTTTACTATACGAGTGATTTTAACCATATAAATGAGTTTAACCACAAGTTATCTTTTGTAATTTTGTAGATCATAAGGACGACGTACAATTAAAAGCATTCTAAAAGTCACCAAATTAATGATTTTTTGTTGTGATCATAATAAAATGATTTTTAATGTGAGACAACCAAACTAAAGATGTAAATCCCAAGTCCATCCTCATCTCAACCGAGTGAGATAACTAAATAAATTATTTTTAATTAGAGATCACCAAATTAATTATGTTAATTCTCCAAGTCCCCACTCATCATTATTAGGAGTGCATGGATGAGTTTTGTCTCTTCATACACTCTCGTCTTCACCGAGAGAGACTAAATTTACTGCCACCAAGACAATGATGTTCAAAACAACCATAATAAAATGATTTTTAATGCGATACCACCAAACTAATGATGTAACTCTTAAGTCTACTCTCATCTCAGTCGAGGGAGATAACCAAATTAATGATTTTTAACTAGAAACCACCAAATTAATGATGTTTGAAGTAACTATAACGAAATGATTTTTAATGGAGATTTTTGTAGTTTTCACCACCTTAGTGATGTTATCACACCATTCCCCCCCTCTCGGTGTTATTGAGAGCCTATGGACGCGACGAGTCTCGCATGGTTTCTCGTATCACTAAGAGTGAAGCAATACTAATTCACTATCTATGTAAGATGTGGGTTCTTGGAATACATTTAGTATCAAGTGAGGCGTAACTTCTTATTAAGATAAGGATTAACAGTGTGCAATATTGAATGTTGACAGTGAACACAGGTGAATAAGAGACAGAGGGATTCAATATTCATACTTGTATTAAATGATATGTTTTCATAATAAATACACAATAGGCATAATAAATAGATGGGACCAGTAGGTAGCATGGTCGGAGGGATAAAGAGCAAGCACACTAGGTACAATAAAGGCAAGGCAGGAACTTCAAGCTCAGTTAATGCTCACTGATATGGTTATTTAATGGGTGTGGGAGATAATGTTCTTAAAATATCTCTCGTGTATCGAGGAAGTTGGGTAGCAATTCTAGCTCAGAATTCTCTCCCCGTTAAACTGTTTGTCTGGTGTATTTATATGAAGGCCATGTTACTCGAGTAAACTTGCCCATGTTCAATATGATTGATTACATTAAATGCAAAAGTACATCTCATTAATGTAGAAGATATTGCATTAAATTCATGGTATCTCATAATTTGACGGGAAGCTATTTCATTGGCCGGAGGTATCGCAGGCATTAATGAGGGACGTGACATTGCATCTTGGGGATTATCTTAGAATGGCTAAAGGGCCAGGTTTAGTGAACTAGACATGACATCCTAAGGATAAACCCACTTGAGTGATGTAACTTCAAATCCCTCAATGCCAGACATTATGACGTCAGAAAGTGGGCAAATAGTGACTTTGGTAGGTGTATAGTCACATCAGACAGGCGGGATGGCATCTGCTTTAAGATTGCTCGGCTGGTAGGTATCTCGAGTGTTTAGTTTTTTGTTTGTTTGTTAAGAACTATATTAATACCAAGTCTGCAATATTGAGGTACCTCGAGGAGGTTCCCTCGAACAAGTAGGAGTTGAAGTAGCTCGATTGTAGTGGCCCGATTAACCATATGTACTAAGTGAAGTTTCGCATAAGTGTGTTAAGAGGGTTGCTAATTATATTCCCAACGTTGCCTTGATCCTAATCCTCCAAACCAAGTCTTTGAGAGGTTCGCAAGAGAAGTTCATTCAATAGAGCATGTTATCTCTGCCCTTCTAGGCATGGTCCCTCGTGGGTACCAAATAACCTTGCTTAACATATAACATAAGATAAAGTATATGATGCAATTCATTCTATTTACTATTACAAACTATCATCATTCAAGTGACTCTGATGCACAATTTGGATCCTTCGAACCATGTCCTGTAGGAGAATCTTCGAGGTAGGTCCTTCGAGCCACCTCTATGGAGAATCTTCGAGGTGGGTCCTTCAAGCCACTACTGTGGAGAAACTTCGAGGTAACTTACTAGGGTGACCTTCATCCTCCTTCTTTGTCTGCCAATCAACAGATTAACCAAGTTAATCACTCTTTGGTGGGGACTCCCCCTACATTTTCCCCTTCGTAGAGATATTTGTTTACTGCATGAAGAAATATCTGTACGAAACCCTTTGTTGATCTTCAATCCTTTCCTGCAATAATTTTTCAATATCCCTGGGTAATTGATTCACAAGAAATAACAAACTAGTAGTAGTGGAGGAGTTATATTTTCCTCCATTTTTCGAACCGCCTCGCTTGTTTAATAAATATCTTGCCATATTTAAAATAATATCTTTTCCTTTTGTGATGCTTCATAATTACTCTTGGTATATGACTTGGGGAAAGTGAAGAGGTTTATTCAAATTTCCCCTAAAACTCTTCATTTATCCCAAGACAAAAAGACTCCAAGAATGTCTCATTTATTGAGGTGGTCATTTGTGCTTTTATCTATGACACGTGGCAGTGCCAGGGTAAGCGCATGCTCCCCACATTTATCATTCGTGAATTTTCTCCCTTAAATTTCATAATTGTAACCCTTGAACGCTGTTTCAATGCGTGCGTGGTGAACACGCAAGTCTATTTGATCATTATTGTGCTTCTCTAAGAATTGCATTTTGCCTCCCATTGGGGTCTGTGTTTACCCTATAAAAGGGGGTGTGCCTTAATTTCAAATTTTCGCCTTTGGGTTTTCATCTTTGATTTGAGCTTTTGTGATAGAAGACTTTGTCTTCTTTTCCAACTTCATTCCTTTAAACTTACCTTATTCTCCTAAGTTCCCCATGGTACCCATCGTTAAGGGAACTCACTCTACTAGGGGTGCTACCCTCGAAACTCAGGCGCACTAAAACTAATGGGCGCATTACCGTCGTGCTCCCTACTTAGGGGAGTTGGATCACTTATGGAAGACGGCGAAGAGGTTTCCTTACGAACTAGAACAGATTGAAAACCCTAAGTTGTTGATGGACGAGGGTAAGGATGTTGAGGACTTCACCTGCATCACTATCGCCACTGTTACCCGATTTCGTGTTGTGCGTGGTGATTTCCTATACTCCAAGGTGGAGTTTGAAGCTTCTTTCGGTGCTTATGAGGGGTTAGGTCCTTGGAATGACTACATCCACTCGAAATACTCCGTTCAACTTGCTCTTATTGGAATATCTTGCTCCAATTGACTGGGTGATCTCACTTTTGCCAAAAATAACACTACCCTCCAGCTACTCATTTCTCGTTGGAGCCACAGGTCATACACCTTTGTGGCCTCTTAGGGGGAATTTACTATCACTCTCGAAGACATTTTCGAGCTACTAGGGTTAGAGGAGGATGGATTTGATACATTTTTCAAATAACCGATTTCCAATAAAGAGAAGGCCTTGAGGGATGAGTTAGAAGCAGTTATGAAGGACTGCATGGTGACATATAACAAGTGTACATACTCAGAGGTAATTAGGTACTTCTACTTTATTGAGGACAAATCAGTGATTAGGGGAAGTATTAGAAGAAAAATAGGTATACTTTCTATCATTCTTTTAAGTCTGTAACTTTTCCTCTTCTACCTTAGGATGATGACTCTTTTTTCTTCCAACTCTTCCATTTTTTAGGTTGATGAGGAGATAATTCTATTGGATATGCTTGGCGAAGTTTTACCTGCCTCGAAAGAAATTATGCCACAGAAGATAACTGCCCTAATTGCTTCGCAGGTAACCTCCAATTTTCCCCTAGGGGAAGTTATTTCTAATACTTTAACTCAATTAAGTAGTGGTTATTCCCCTGACCCTACTTTTTTCTGCGAGCAGGCTGGTCGTGAGACAAGTGTTCTAGATGTGAGGACTATTGATGTTATTCCTAAATCCCCTGTTCCTGTTAGTTCGCTATGCATGGTAAGCTTTTTCCTCTTGCCAGTCCAAGTTCTTATATCCCTTTTAACTTGATATTCTACCTTATTCTTCTTTTTCCTTCGCGGGTTCTTGTGCCTGTTCTAACTACCCCGTTAGCTCCCCTATCTTCTAACGATTAAGTTCTAGTTACTCTATTAGGGCCTTCCATCCTTAATCAGGGGGTGCCGATCTTGCTGTGGCCATTCAAGGAGAAGGGAGATATGAGGAGGTTACTGAAATAGGGGGATGTGATTTCCCCCCAAGATCAACATCTGTTGGTGGCACCTAGTCTGGCTGAAGAGGAAGGTGTAGTTTAAATGGTTACTCGTGAGTTTGCAGACGATCAATATCCAGAGATATTCTTTTATTCTTATAGATATATCCTACATTTAGACTTTATTAGTTTTTTTAAGTCATATTGATCTTATAAATATCCCATAACCGAGGGTCAGGAGGGCCAAGTTATATTAGTCTTATAAATCTCCCATAACCGAGGGTCAGGCGGGCCAAGTCTTATTGGCATAAAATCTCCCATGACCTCGGGTCAGGCGGGCCAAGTTATATTGAACTTAAAATACATTCTTGCAAGCCAATTTGTATGTGTTTTTTCTCACTTGGCAATTTCTTATATTTCAGGTAGAGGTCGAGCAACCTGTAGTGCGCGAGCCGGATGTGGAGCCTGTTGCTCAGGTGATGACTCTAACTAAATCGACATCTTTGGGTGGGGCTCCTGATATATAGGTTCGAGGAATAGTGCCTAGTGTTAGTTTCTTTATTTTAGAATTGTTGGGCATGTTGCCCCTTTTATTCAGACTTATGTTTTCAGACTTTTCTTAGTTGGTTGGATTTATTGGATTGGATTCTTACTCGATGGTTTATTTGGGAACCTTAATTGTTTATCTCAGTTTTAGACTTTATCTGGTATTTCATTTATATTTTCATTGTGTATGGATTTATTAGGTATTAATTAATCTTGTTATATGTTAATGTAAGATAAAATTAGACATTGCTTGTTAAAATAATTAAGTGGTTAGTAATTAATCATGTTTCGACAGTGATGCTTAAAAGGAGCCATATGAGACCAAAATTTTATTTTGATAGAGGCTGGCCCCCCGTTATTTGAATAGGCATGGTGTCACAGATGGTACCAGAGCATCGGGTTCTAGTGTCCTTAGGATCTGTGCAACTTTTTACGTTTTAGTGTAGCGTTCTTTGATATAGAACCTTACAGTAGGATTGTTGCATATCTCCTCACGTACACGCATTTACGTTTTTCTACTAATTATATTGTATTTGACGGTGAGCTTATACAAACTTCAATCTTGTTTAAGATGCCACCAAAGAGATCCCGTTAGGTGAGAGCAAATGCTGGGAGAGTAAGGGGGAATGGTGCCAATGGGGCACAACAACAGCGGGATCGGGATTCCTGACAGGGGGACCCAGCTATGAGATTTAGGTCAAGAGGTTTCAGACCTGAGAGCTATGGGTTCATACAGGGTCATCAGGGTCCTCATTCACATCAACAACAACATCCCGTTCCTCAGGGTCTCCAGGACCAAGGGAATAGCGGGTGAGGCCAGCAGGTCTAGGGCCAGAGGCGGGAATCTTTTTTTGGCAGTTTTTTCGATTGTGGAGAGACGATCCATAGGTAGAGTGATTGCCTAAAGCGAGGTTAGGGGAAACTACAAGATGGTGTCCTTGAGGTACAACCATTACAACAAATCGTGGGTCAGTATCGACACGAAAATCACATTCAGGAACCCATCGAATTTGGCCTCCTCTATGTCCTCACCCTTCTTTAGTTTCCTCTCATGCCTGGGGTCAAGAGTATCAATGTTGTAGGAGGTTGTGAGTTTTTTATGGGACTATTTCTGTTCGACCGAGCTAAAGTAACACTCCATGGCCTCTACCTAGTCACCTTGGACTTCCCCTACTCCATAAAGAGTCAGGAATTTTACCATTTGGTGAACGGTGGAGGGCACTACTTCAAACTCTTTGAGGGCCACACGATCGAGGATGATGCTTTAGGCTGAAAACACATTTTCATCCACCACAAAAAATTTAACTTTCTTTGTTTGGAACCTTGGCTAGGTGCCCATGGAAACATCCATTTCGAACACCCTAAGAGGTTGTATTTTTTCTCCGTTGAACCCTTCCAGGGTTTGATAATGAGGAATATGCCTCTTTTTACTGAGCTTTAACCCTTTGAAATATGACGTCGGTCGAGTTGTTGTCATCCACCAGAATTCTAAATACATCGTACCCATGAACCCTGGTGCTAATGATCAAAGGGTCATCATGGGGGGCCAAGATGCCCTTGAAATCCAACCGTGAGAATCCCCCAATCAAAGTATCCATATCTACCTTCTTTATCTTCCCCATCTTCGGCTCTGAAGCAGTCGAGTTTACTTCCATCTATTTGGGCACTGACTTTGCCTCTACAATGTGCGCCTTATGATCGGTCGGCTTTGTTCCACCGTCAGATATTCCCCCTTTGATCATTTTCACATCGAACAAGATCATGCACACACGTCCACCAGGTTCAGGGATTTTTGGTGGGATGTACGGGTCTTCCTCATCGCTATCAGATTGATCATCCTTCTTTTCGGCTTAAGGCTGTCATCTTAGATTCTCATCTCTTGACCCGCCATATTTCTTTTTGGCATCCTCCTTGGAAACACTCCGATTAATGTATTTTTGAAGATTTTTTTATTTCACCATCTTTTCAATATCGTCTTTTAGAGAGAAACACTTGTCGATGGTGTGGTCATGGTCTTGGTGCAAGTCATACCACTTGCTCTTATCCTTCTTATGAGGAGGAGACTTGAGCTTTCCAGGCCATCTCAGAGCTCTATCATCTTTAATCTCATTTAAAATCAAGTCAAGACTTACTATTAGTGGAGTGTAGTCGGCAAAATTGTCGTCATCCGACCTCTTCTTCCCATCTTTGCCCTTTGCTTTTTGAGATTTTCTACCACTGAATTCCTTCTCGTCCTTTCCTTTAACCGCCATGGCCTCCTACACGTTCATGACTCTCCCGTCCATAGCATGAAGTTCTGCCATGGACTTTAGAGGATTATTGACCGGCTTACAAAGTAGTTTGCCTTTATGTAGCCACCCATGAGGGTGATCATGGAAATATTCTTTTTGTAACCTTCTACCTCAAGCTTCTCCTTATTGAATCGTGCAATATAGTCCCTCAAAAATTCAATCTTTCCTTTCTTGACATACAAAAGATGAGTAACCTTTTTCTGGGACATCATATCGAAGTAGAAGTTGTGAATGAACTTCTCAGCCAGATATTTAAAGCTCTCTATGGATTTTTTAGGAAGATAAGCATACCATATATGAGCTGGATCGATAAGATTACTAGAGAATGCTCAGCATCTCATCTTTTCAGAAATAGAGTAGATGTCAACCACGTAAAGATACATCTCTATATGACGCATTGGATTTGTACTCCTATCATACTTGGGCTTGACAGTTGGAGGTTTGAACTTGGCTGAAGTTGGGTAGCTCGCAATCCTTACTAAAAAAGGATACCACTCCACATACCCCCTTTGGATGGGATCTTTACTTTTCAGAAGGTTGTCGATTGTTTTTCCAGCCTTTGGATATAATTTTTCCATGGTTTCTTGGCCCCTAGAATATTATCTTTTCTTCATTATCCATCATTAGGGTTAGGTATAGGATCTTTGCCAACCGTCCTTTGTCAACTATTTATTTTCCTCTACTCTCCCTCTTGTACTTATTGTGGTCGATGATCAACATATACTCCATTACTTCTAGAGGCCTCAATGCTGAGAGATTTGTATAGATGAACTCGTTGGTCTCCTACTGGGTCGAGACGATCAAAAGCTGATCCTCTACTTAATTTGTCGAATGATTAAGCCCTGGGTCGGACTTCTAGGGTCGGCTTAACACTTTTTTCGTTATAAGTTGGTGCTAGGCGATCCATGTTGCTAGAGATTTCTTACGGTTCCCATCAGTCATCCTAATCATAATCAAGGTCGTTTGGACCTTCCTACACTTATTTTCCCAAGTTGACTCTCCCAGGATCTTCCAGATCTGAACGTCTTTGATGATGATGCGTCTCCTTATTGGGGGTCGAGGGTGGTCCCCCTATCGCTCGGCCATACCATCTCTGGTGGCTGGAGTTATCATCTTTGCCACAATGACAAAAGGCCTAGCCATCACAGTCTGGCTAAGGGCACAAGTTATTTTACATTTTTTGCTGGCTTACCACCAGCGAGTGCAACGCCGTACCCACCTCAACCATTTTTTACTAAGAAGGTGCCTGGCTGGAGCTGGGGCCAGCGCCATGGCCCACGAGGCAAATTGGAGGCCATTCCCTTCGAAAAGTGAATAGAACAACTGGGTGAGCTGGATGAGCTAAAAAAGCTGGGATAACCTAACAATAGCTCTTTTAATAGTGATATAGATCCAACCAAGGGTATACTGGATCACCTCGAGGGAACCAAGTTAGAAACAGGCTGAAAATGGAGAGGAAAAATATGAACCTTCGTTACCACACGATGCCAAAGTGATGATGCTAAGAACACCAGTATGTAAGTGGTTCATCTTTTCAGCTCAAGTTCAAACACATCACAACAATGGAGATATGTAGCATAACACGGATGAAAATAAGAGAAGGAGATGAGGAGAAGAGTAAGAACACCAGTATGTAAGTGGTTAATCTTTTTAGACTACTCCACTATGTAGGGATGTGAGGTTTTCACTATGTAAAAGAGGCTCCAATATCCTTAGTTGTACAACACTCAATCTCTCTCTCTCTATATATATATATATATATACTATAAATTAGATAGAGTTTGGCTAGGGTTTCCAATTTTTAAATCCCTTCCATTAGGGAAGAAGATGAGTGTATATAGTGGTGGGGGTACACATTGTGCCCCAAACATGTAAAAATCATGTGCATAGTGAAGCTTCTGATAGGGTGTGGACACATATCCCAGGAACAAGTATGTAATGATGACTTAATATTCCCTCGCGTGCTCCAAAGATCTTATTATAACTATTTGCACACATGGGGTGGTGATAGCTGGAGCCCATGTGTACTCTACCAGGTATCATGTGTCAACCGTACTGGTCCAGGCCGAACTAAGTCGCCAGGTCAATCTTTTGATGGAATGGTCGTCGATGTGCTGAGCTGAGTCTGTATAGGATCCTCGACCTCTATTTCATGGAAGAGGCTAAGGAGATGTGGATGGAAATTGAGATTACTGATGTTGTCATGTGACTGAGTTATGGTCAAAGATAAGGCCCCTTATGGTGGGACCTCATCCGAGTCATTATAAATTCAACTTAATGGTTTGCCAAGGTCGATCATGGTCGAGTGGGTCCTAGATTGGGATGAGGTCATACTTGGATATATCCACCCTCTACCTTTCTCTTTAAAAAAACTCACAGTTCTCTTTCTATCTCTCCTAAATCTACCTCCCACAGCATGTTCTCTCTCTCTCTCCATCCTCTCTCTTAGTTTATCACTTTTTGTCCTTGGATTTTTGTATGTGAAAACAAAAGGACAAATCTAGTATCCAACCCAATGGAATTTACGAGTATTTAGTACATACACGGGAGAAGTTATTTGGACTCGAAGCATAAGCGCAAACTTTTGGCTCGTAACAACAAGCTTCCATTGATCCGTTCATTATTTTCATTCGGTAAGTGCAAAACTCTTTACATGCCACGTGTTATATATTCACATTATTATCAAAGTTACTTGTGATATCCCTCTTATTAAAATAAGAGGTGGCCAACCCGATACTCCCATAAATACATGAATCATAGATGGTCCATTCTTAGCATCACTGTCGTTAAAATAAGTATACAAGATAATCACCAATTATTTTAGAAAACGAATGTCAAATTAATTGTAAGTTTAAAGAAAATCCTGTAGACAATCTAATTTAAAGAGGTGGTGGATAAAAGACATGTAACAATTACAATCATACACGATATAATAACCGAATAAGTTTCGGTTAAGAGACCAATATAAACAGGTTACACTGAGTACTAAAATGAATATCACAATATATTTAACAAGTACAAAAATTTGGGCAACACGTCCGAGTGTGAAAACTGATCATGGCTAGAGTAAAAAAAGATAGAAGCGTCTCTAACAAAAATCCCACAACATCCGCAAAATGCTATAGCTCCATGACACTTAGATAGAAGGGTCATTGCGGGCGTCCTTGAGGCGGAGCACCTGGGCGTGAAGAGAATTCATGCAAAAATAAGAGATATAAACGGGTTAGGGCCCGAGTTTGATATGATCACCATGTGAATAAAATGCATGACAGTTATGAATATCAAATCATCATGAATAAGCTTATCTTGATCTCCACAATTAACAATAATAATAATCCTCACCTCTCAATCTAAATGCACAACCTAGCACAATATTAATGACAATGATGAATATTCATTTATGCACGGAATATAACTCAATTTCACTTAATAAGATTTCATTTCAGTTATGCTCATTATGACTATACAAGTCTATTCCTCATTAGGAAACTTATTTCCAAAACAATTTATTTCATAAAATGCTTCACCATTTATAAAATACAGCTTTTATAAGAATTGTTGTAATCATAAGATATAATGATTCTAAGACCATCCTTCCGGGAGTCACCCCACTGGATGCGCCCCTAAAAAGATATCATCTTCTAGGGCCTATCACCAAGACAACCTGGGCATCCTAAATCACGTGACGTTGGGAAACGGAGATATACCTTCGGTAGTGAGTCATAACCATACCCGGAATTACCTCACTTTGAAAAATAACAACATAATATATAACAACCAGTCTAATGGTCGAGTACTATATTCCCCCTGCATTCACTAGCCATGGGACTTCACCTCATGCGCTTAACTTCCCTTATGATAGCATTTAGAGAGGTATGTATATGCAATTAATCATTCACAAAATATGCCAATTTATAGGGTACATTTCATTACATCCGGAGCCATAAGAGTTTCATATAATAATTCATAAACCACACGTTTAATATATTTCCATATTAGCCTCCAAGAAACTTAACAATAAAATGATGAGACCGTAAGTATAATATTACTTCAACCCAATTCTAAGTCCCCAATTTTATCACTCTATTTCCTCTAGACCTAGACTAGCTCAATATGTAAAAAGAATCTCTTACCTTCTTCTAACAATTAACTAAAATAAGTTCCCGATCTAAGACCCAAACTCTCATTTCTAGTTTAGGTTTCTAATTACCATAATACTAGACTCTAATACTCTAGTTTTACTTCATTCAATAAGGTTACTAAGTCCCTACCTCAAGAGAAATGAGCTAGAGAAAACTACAGATTTCGGGTGAAAAACAGGCGACCGATCGACCGGCCCCTGACCTACGGTCGACCACGCCCAAGAGTTTTGTCTACTAAGAAATTAAGTAAGCTCAATTCTGAAAGCCCGGTCAAACCGTCATTGGACCGTGGTCGATCGCACCTTAAAAATATGCCTATCGAGAAAAGCAATGTGTTTTTCCCTTTAGGGCCGGTCGACCGGGCCCTGGACCGCGGTCGATCGCGCTAACCAGACCCACGGCTATACCTTCTTCTAAATTACCAAATCCAAAACCCTAACCCAATATTCTTCCACTTCCTTCATTCTCATCAACCAACAACATAACCCCAATATTTTTAAACATCAATAAACCAATATATCCAACTTAATTCATATAAACAACAAAACCTAAGGGTTAAACTTTAAAATTCATCAAAACCAACTATTTATTCAATTCCTCCAAACACACAACTATCACAACAATTTATCAACATTAAATCATATACTAATAAGTTAGAAACTTGCCTTAAAGGTTAAATCTCAAATTGTCTTCCAGTAGATACAAGATCAAGCTCAATTTCTTCACTTTTCTCCCTTTTTCTCTTCTTTTTCCCCAAATTCTCTTTCTCTCTCTTTGTCTCTAGGTTTAGGAACATATAATTGAGGATAAAAGGGTTTGGAAGACTTAAACATTCATTTAGAACTAAATTTAATCTTTAAATAATATTACACCATTAAAATGACTCGTAACTTGAAAAAGACATTGGCCCCCAATTTTTAAATCTTACATAAAAAGTAATTTCCTTTTTAAAGATGCGGTAATTTCAATTTTCTTTTTAAAGATGCGGTAATTTCAATTTCCTTTTTAAAGAAGCGGAAGCGAGATGGTTTAATTAAACACACACAAAAACCAAATTTTAATTTCTTTCAAATTAAAATTAAACTTAACTCAAAGTGAAATTAAAATAATCAACAAATACATTTTTCACTTTAACATATTAACTCAACCGAAGTCCTAGAAATTTGCCTGACAATAAATATTATATTTTACAAATTAGGCCAAACCAAATTTTATCCAATAAAATTAATGACTTGAACAAAATTAATTAAACGTTACCCAAATTAATTTTAGCACCAACTTAAGTATGAGTAGTGATTAAAACCAATTTTATCTTTTTAGCTAAGCATGCATCTAATGTGAATTTTGCAAAAGATAAAATAAACAAATAACCACTACGCCGCGATGTACGGGGAAAAACCCACAATGGAAAAATCTCGGATGACCCTAGCCTCAAATCCACTAAGAATGGTTTTACAAGTACAAGACAGTAAGACTTACAATAATCAACTTGACTCCGTCCAAGCCTCGACACTCCTTCTTGTACACACCTCTATATAGCGAATAACCACAGAGCTCCACCTCGGTTTCAGAATCCACCGATCGAAATTTTCTCTGTCATCGCCACCCGAACAAGGTGCCTTTCTCCCAGTGGGTATGTCAAAGCAAAAACGAACATCTTCTTTGTGGGATGTAGAAGCAAACCTAAACACTCTTCAAACGGTAGAGATAAAACCGGTGCCAAAACTCTAAGCAAAGTATATATATTAAGGAACTTGTATAAACTAAACATTTGGGTGAAACAAAAGTGTTTTTGTAATTTTCTTGAAAAACAAACACTAAAAACTTGAACTCTTTCTTTTTGAAATTTTTGCTCTCAAACTCTCTCTTAGAGATTGTAGTACGTGAAAAAGTTGGTTAAAAAATGTTGGTTCCTGTACTTAATAAACCTGGCAAGAGATAGTGGGGAAAAGAAGTGGGAAAAGTGGGAAAATCGTCAAAAATGCCCAAAATACCTGCTCCCGCCAAATCTCGTTCAAACGACTTTTCATTCGAACGACTTTTCGTTCGAACGACTTTACTAACGAGGTTCCAGTAAGAAAAAATTAAACTCATTAGAAGGATTGTTCGAACAACCTGGCAATCTCATTCGAACGAGATGCCAGTTCGTTTGAACGACATGGTAATCTCGTTCGAACGAGATTCCAGTGTGATTCTAACGACGGGTCAGAAAATTAGAAAATAAAATAATCATTTTAAGTCCAAAAATATTTATGACAAGTTCGAAAAATATTTTCTGAGAAAAACAAAATCGATAAAATTAATTTATAAAAATTATAAATTACACCCAATTAATTTCCAAGCTCATATATATATATATATTGCATTCATACCTTAGGAGCACGGAACAATGATGTTGATGTAGAAACGAGGCACACTAAACCCGGCATATGATGAAGCTATATACTCTTGGCCGCTACGTCTTCAGCTAACACGTGATAGGCTTGGATGAATACACATGAACACAATCCTATGACTCAAATGTTTTTGTCCGGAATTGAGCCAATACTACATTAAGACTCAATCGGAGACTTATGTCCTTATAAATCTCCCCCTTTGGCTATTCCGGGACAAAAACCAACCAAAAATCCTAAAGGGCCGTCAAGCTCTACTAGACTTAAAACATATCCCACCCAAAAAATAAAAAATACATAGCTTGACTCAAAACCCAAGGATCAATATCTTTGCCGATGAGGAAAGTTGCCATTTAGAAGAATTCCTGCACACTTAAGCAAACTACTAAACGCATAGGGAATATCAAGAATATTAAATGAAAGTAAAAAAAATACCGATGATGAAAGTTGCCATTTAGAAGAATTCCTACATACTTAAGCAAACTATCAAATGCATAGGGAATATCAAGAATATTAAATGAAATAAATAAATAAATAAATAAATAAATACTCCCCCTAAACTAATTCTCCCATTTATCAACTGTGATCTATCTAAGGAGGTCGCGACTCCTCCTAAGTTAAATCTCCCAAACTAAGATACGATTACAATAGGAATAGATACCATTTCTCCCCCTATAATTCTCCCCCTTTTTGTTCAGGAATAGACAAAGGATAAAATAAATTTTAAACACGATGAAGCTTAGAGTGATAAGAATATGAAAGCATATGGGAAACAAAATCGAAACTAATCCATACAAATAATAACGAATACCAACTATGAATTTGAAGTATAGATGGACTAGAAAGCAAGGCAAAGGAAAAAAATAGAATACCTCATATATGAGAACATATTAAATATCATTAACACACACGCACATATATTAGGTATAAATACCACACATGACACAAAATAAAATAAGCTTTTCACACTCGTATGGAAAAAATGTGTCATATGGAAACAGAAGTGTTGGGGTGTGAACTAGAAACAATTAAATTTAGACCCAATCACTTAAAATATGTTCACGGAGTTCTCATTTGATTGCAAACTTCATCACATTTGAATATAATCCCATGTGACAATATAGATTGACCTCAATAAACAAACAAACACAATGCATACGAGCCTAGACTTTTGATGATTTTACAAACCAATAGAGTCATGACACTGAAAGTACAACTAGGATAAACGGATATTGTGCAAAGCGTTAATATACCATCCAAACTCCCTCAATTTAAGCATATTATTTTAATCTTTTTAATGAATACATCAACTAAAAAATAGGCCTTGGCAAATATTTTCTTTTAATGCCATTATTCTTTTAGGCCTCTGGACCACATATTTCTTTTAGGTCCAAACAAACGGTGACTTACTAGCAAATGATGATTTTTCCTTTCGGAGCCCTTCCCCGTGAACATTTATATACATCATTTTTTATATCTCACACAAATCTCACATGCAACGAATTTTAACATGCATTATTCCTCCTAGATCATAAAATATGTAGATGACTAGATTGGTAGGAGAACACCTCACAAAGCTCAAATATACATATCAAGTTAAAATTTCAAGTGACCTTGTGCATGTGTGAATTGTGGCATATAAAAATAGAATCCATTATATCAACACAAAATTCAACTACTCCATGTAAGCATGTTAAAGAACATAATAAGGATTGACAATCTAAACCAAAAGTTCTAACCACATGGAAGCGAAAAAGAAGGGATTCGAACGCAAATGTATGCCACATAGAGTGTGTCAAGCTAAAATACAAAAAAAAAAAATCTTTTTGAGTTTTTGAAATTTTCAACCAAAAATAAAAATATTTACTCAAAGGACAAACAAAATCATTTGTATTTTTCATTAATCCTAAATTACAAAAAACAAAATGAAACACAAATGCTAAACAAAAATATTTTTGTATTTTCATTTAATGCAAACTAAAATGAAAGAATTATAATACAAAAGATAAACAACAATCATAATTCTAGCATGTGATAAAGCATGAAGTATAGACTAGAACAATGATTAAGAAGCATACAAATAGCATGATAATTTAGCATGAAGTACAAAACCTAAAGTATGAAAATAAAACTAACACATTCAACCTTTAGATTTTGCAAGGGAGGGAAGCATGTGAAAGTAAATGAGAATAAAAAACCTTATCTTTTAAAGATACCAAGTCGGATCTCCTAATCCAAACTAATGAAGAATGATGATTTCGGGGTGTAGGAATCTTGGCTACCTCGGTTGCCTTACGTAGGGATTTTCTAGGATCTCATTTAAGATCAAAATAAAATTTTCTAAGATGACCTTTTTTACCACAATGAGAGAACCTAAAGACTCGGCGAAAAGACTTACCTAAGGAATGATCTATCACATTGTCCCTAGAGGATTCTCCTGAAAGATTGGTTTTGTCTTTATGAGTTGATTCATTACAAGTATCGAAGACTAAACCACAAGTGTCATTTTTAATTTGGACCGTTCCTAATATTTTATCTAATTTCTCCGAACTACGCTCCAAATCTAATTTGACTTTACTATAGTCTTTTAATTCATTTTCTAATTCTAAAATGTTAGATTCTAATAAAACATTGTGCTCTTCAAATGAGAGAATCTCCTTTTTTAAAGATTCCATTAAACCTTTAAGGTTATCTCTCTCACCTTCTACATATTCAATCTTCTCACGAAGAGCTCTCTCACGTGTTTTAGGGTCTTCCACTAATGCACTCTCATCAATGACCCTAACACGCTCTCTTAAACTAGCTTCTAACTTCAAATTTGTTCTTTTTAATTTAATAGATTCTTCAAATAATTCTTGAAACGCAATTTGAAGTTCACTCACATCAACCTCATTTTCACTTTCACTCTCTCTTTCTTCTCCACTCTCACTACCATAAAAAACTAGGGAATCATAAACATTGACCTTCGAAGTGTCATGTGTTAAAATTTCATCAATAGAGGAGTGCTCACTTTCACTCACATGACTTGCTATAAAATCCACAATGCTGGGCTTAGTGGGGGGATCGGGTCCCTCTTCATTATCACTATCACTAAGGGTTGCATTAAAAGAAATTGGTTGCTTACCCTCTCTCCTTAGTTTAGTGGGGCACTCTTTTTCCCTATGGACATACCCTTCACAACCATAACACCTATTGTCTCGTCCCTATTTAAATTTTCATAAAAAGTTTTAGGGATCTTCTCGGCTTTGTCATGCTTAGATTTTTCAAATTTCTTGAAATCATTTTTAAATTTATCTTTGTTAAATTTAAGAAATTTTCTAAACTTCCTAGCAAACATAGCCACATCTTCCGAGTCACTTTCACTCTCTACTACTTATTTTTCCTCCTTTCGGGATTTCAAAGAAATGCCCTTATCTATTTTCTTTTCAGTTTTAGAGGAAAACATGTCTAGTTCATAAGTTTATAAATCACCTACGAGCTCTTCTAATTTTGTAGAGGCTAAAGTGGGTAAAAAATTTAACACGGTCACCTTAGGAATAAATCTATCAGGGGGGGACCTTAAAATTTTCTTTACTACTCGGTTGTCGGGTATTTTCTCTCCTAAATTAAAAGATGAATTAACTATATCGGAAAGTTTAGCATAAAATTCATCAAAATTTTCTTTTTCATTCATTTTGATGATTTCAAATTGAGTGGTGAGGTTTTGGAGTTTAGAAGCTTTTATGACACTAGTTCCTTCATGAGTGAGTTGTAAAATATCCCAAACTTTTTTAGCGATTTCACACGTCATAATGCGACGGAATTCATCCGATGTGATCGTGCTAAACAAGGCATTTAAACCTCGGGAACTAAAATTAGATAGTTTAAATTCATTCTTACTCCATCTATCGGCGGGTTTGGGAACACGCTCATTATCTACTAAATGTTTAGGTGGGGACCACCCGTTAACAATAGATAACCAAACCCTCTCGTCAATAGATTTTAGTGCCGATTTCATCCGCGCTTTCCAATACGCGTAATTAGAACCATCAAAAATAGAAATTTTTAAAATGGACAAAATTCCATTTTAGTCAAAAATATTTAAACAGATCTTAAACGCAATAATTTATGATCCTGCTCAATTTGAAAACGTTAGTGGCCCCCAATTTTTAAATCTTACACAAAAAGTAATTTCCTTTTTAAAGATGCGGAAATTTCAATTTCCTTTTTAAAGATGCAGTAATTTCAATTTCCTTTTTAAAAAGGCGGAAGTGAGATGGTTCAATTAAACACACACAAACACCAAATTTTAATTTCTTTCAAATTAAAATTAAACTTAACTCAAAGTGAAATTAAATCAATCAACAAATACATTTTTCACTTTAACATATTAACTCAACCCAAGTCCTAGAAATTTGCCTGGCAATAAATATTCAATTTTACAAATTAGGCCAAACCAAATTTTATCCAATAAAATTAATGACTTGAACAAAATTAATTAAACGTTACCCAAATTAATTTTAGCACCAAGTTAAGTATGATTAGTGATTTAAACCAATTTTATCTTTTTAGCTAAGCATGCATCTAATGTGAATTTTGCAAAAGATAAAATAAACAAATAACCACTACGCCGCGATGTATGAGGAAAAACCCACAATGAAAAAAGCCTCGGACGGCCCTAGCCTCAAATCGACTAAGAATGGTTTTACAAGTACAAGAAAGTAAGACTTACAACACTCGACTTGACTCCGTCCAAGCTCCGACGCTCCTTCTTGTACACACCTATGCCTAGCTAATAACCACAAAGCTCCACCGTTGTCTCGAAATCCACCGATCGGAGTTTTTTCGATCACCGCCGCCCAAACAAGGATCCTTTCTCCAAGTGGGTATGTCAAAGGAAAAACAAACTTCTCCTTTGTGGGATGTAGAAGTAAACCCAAACACTCTTCAAACGGTAGAGATAAAATCGGTGCCAAAACTCCAAGCAAAGTATATATATTAAGGAACTTGGATTAACTAAACAATTGGGTGAAACTAAAGTGTTTTTGGAATTTTCTTGAAAAACGAACACTAAAAAATTGAACTCTTTCTTTTTGGAATTTTTTCTCTCAAACTCTCTCTTGGAGATTATAGTATGTGAAAAAGTTGGTTCCAAAATGTTGGTTCCCGCACTTAATAAATATGGCAAAAGATAGTGAGGAAAAGAAGTGGGAAAAGTGGGAAAACCGTTAAAAACACCCAAAATACCTAATCCTGCGAAATCTCATTCGAACGACATTCTCGTTCGAACGACTTTACTAACGAGGTTCTAGTATAAAAAAATCAAACTCGTTTGAAGTCTCGTTCGAACGACCTGGCAATCTCGTTCAAACGAGATGTCAGTTCGTTTGAACGACATGGTAATCTCATTCGAATGAGATTCCAGTGTGATTTGATCGACGGGTGAGAAAATGAGAAAATAAAATAATCATTTTATGTCCAAAATTTTTTATGACAAGTTCTAAAAAATATTTTCTGAGAAAAACAAAGTCGATAAAATTAATTCATAAAATTTAAAA
This sequence comes from Sambucus nigra, assembly GCA_949130495.1. Taxonomy (NCBI): domain Eukaryota; kingdom Viridiplantae; phylum Streptophyta; class Magnoliopsida; order Dipsacales; family Adoxaceae; genus Sambucus; species Sambucus nigra. The sequence continues at coordinate 724,936,038 of OX422210.1, forward strand.
ATTACTCCCAATTAATTTCCGAGCTCCTATATATATATATATATATATATATATATATATATATATATATATATATATATATATATATATATTGCATTCATACCTTAGGAGCATGGAACAATGTTTTTGACGTAGAAACGAGGCACACTAAACCCGACATATGATGAAGCTTTATACTCTTGGCCGTTACGTCGTCAACTAACACGTAAAAGGCTTGGATGGATACACATGAACACTATCCTATGACTCAAATATTTTTGTCCGAAATTGACCAAATACTACATTAAAACTCAATCGGAGACTTGTGTCCTTAAATAACTGCATAATTAAGTCATAACCAGTCAAAAGTGCTCGGAACCCAAAAATACAACATGGCACTTATTTTGACTATCTCAATCATTTTAGGACTAACCGCACCCTCTAAATTTTCACCCTGAATATCATAAATCATTTTATGATCCAACATCACTTTAAACATAACTGTCGCTTAAAGCACAACGACGAAATATAACATAACATGATGCTATTTACATTCTCTTAACAGTAAATATGCAAAATTTAGTAAATAGTATCTTTTAAATCACTTAAAGTAATATTTAATCCAATTTCCATTATTTTATATAATTACCTCACATGGAAAATTTATATAAAAACAATTTCTCAAAATAAGGTTTATTACAGATTCCCCCCCCCCCTTATAAGGGAATTTTGCCCTCAAAATTCAGGCATCCCTTGCACAAAGAGATGTGGATATTTCACTCGCATGCCGTCCTCACGCTCCCATGTCGACTCCTAGACATTGTGATGCCCCCATTGGACCCGAACCAAGGGAACCACTCTGAACCTTAGTTTATGCTCCCCGTGATCTAGGATTGCAACTGGTTGTTCCTCGTATCAAATATCGGGCTGCAATTCGATATCATCTAAAGGAATGTGCCAGTGAGCTCCTTCACACCTTTTGTACTTTTTCAAGGATAAAACATGAAACACGTCATGAATCTGTTGTAGGCGTTTCGATAAGGCGAGTTGTTAAGCTACAATGCCTACTCTTGCTATAACGGGAAAAGGGCTTACATAGTGTGGCACAAGCTTGACTTTCTTCCCAAATCGTTTTATGCCCTTCATTGGAGACACTCGTACAAAAACTTGATCTCCAACTTCCAATTCCATATTCCTTCTATTCGCATCGGCATAACTCTTTTGACGATCTTGAGCGATTCGGAGGCGACTGCGAATAATCTCAATCTTGGAAGAAGTATCTTGGATCATTTTAGGTCCAAGAAATTTATTATCCCCTACTTCCAACCAACAAGTAGGTGATCTACACGGCCGACCATATAATGCTTCATAGGGTGCCATACCTAAAGTGAATTGGTATGAATTATTGTAAGCAAATTCAACCAAGGTAAGGTATTGTTCCCAACCTCCTTTGAAGTCAAGTACACACATTCTGAGCATGTCCTCCAACATTTGGTTGACTCTTTCCTTCTTTCCATCTGTTTAAGGGTGGTAGGAGGTACTCAACTTCAATTCGATTCCCATATCTTCTTGGAAACTTTACCAAAAATGTGAAATAAAAATCTTGTCTCGGTCGGAGACTATATTAATGGGCACCCCATGGTCTCTAACAATCTTTGTAATAAATAGCCGGGCATAACGAGCGGTATTGTAATCTGTACATACCGGTAGGAAATGTGCTGACTTAGTTAAATGATCAACGATAACCCAAATGGAATCATGATCACTTTGTGACGTTGGCAATCCCGTGATGAAATCCATCAAGATGCTTTCCCACTTCCATATCGGTATTTTTAAGGATTGTAGCAATCCCGTCAGTCGCTGATGGTCTACTTTCACCAACTGAAAAGTAGTACATTGGAAAACAAATTCAGAGATATCCCTTTTCATACTCGCCCGCCAATATTGACGGCGCATGTCTTGGTACATTTTGTCTCCACCAGGATGTACTTTAAATCTGGACATATGAGATTCTGTCATTACGTCATGTCTTAAATCCCTCTCATCTGGGATGATAAGTCTCTCGTGGAAATATAACCCACCCTCCGAACTTATAGAGTAGGATTTTGCTCCCTCGGTTAGTAACTGGCATATACGGTCTTGACAATCTTTATCCCTTCCTTGAGCTTCTACAACTCTTGCCACTATCATAGGCGTAACGGTCAACACTAACATGAACACTCTCGTAATCTGGCTAAGTTCATTTCATTTAGTCTTCCATACCCGTGATAACTCCCCCTCGGGTTTACGACTCGACGCATCTGCCACTATATTAGCCTTACCCGGGTGATAATGAATATAAAATTCGTGGTCTTTCACAAACTCCAACTACCGACATTGTCGTATATTCAAATCCTTCCACGAGAATAAATATTGCAGCGATTTGTGGTCCGTGAAAAGACTAAACTTCTCCCCTAGGAGGTAATGTCTCCAAATATTCAAGGCGAATACCACGGCGAAAAGTTCCTGGTCATGGACTGGATAATTCTTTTCATGGGGATTTAGCTTGCGAGAAGCATAAGAAATAGCCTGATGCTCTTGCTGTAACATGCCTCCCAACCCTTGCAGAGATGCGTCAGTAAAGACCAAATATTCCACCCCTGGCCTTGGTAACTAGGGGTGGAAATTTTCAACACGATAACCCGTTTACGGTAATAAACCAAAATGACCCGAATATGACATGATTAACTTGTATAGATTTGAGAGTACCCAAAACTTATACTCAAATTAAAATCAACGCGACCCGAAGATGACACGACCAACCCGAATTGCCACCCCTATCGGTAACGCGAGTGCTGGAGCAAAAGTCAACTTATCCTTCAACTCGTCAAAATCCAGTTGACAAGAAACATCCCAAATAAACTTTACTCCCTTCCGAGTCAAATTTTTCAAAGGGCTAGCAATCTTGGAAAACCCCTTAATAAATCGGTGGTAATAGCCAGTCAAAATCATAAAACAACGAATCTTTGTAGGTGTCGTGGGCTAACTCCATTCCCTCACCGCAATAACTTTACTCGGATCTACCAAAATGCCCTGAGCTATCACAATGTGACCCAAAAACTGCACTTTCTGTAGCCAAAACCCACATTTCTCAAACTTGGTATATAATTGATGATCTCGTAGCATTTTCAAGACCAATCGTAAATGCTTAGCATGATCGGCTTCAGTCTGAGAATAAACTAGGATGTCATCAATAAACACGATAACAAATTGGTCCAGGAAGTCCCGAAACACTCTATTCATAAGGTCCATAAACACTGCAGGAGCATTGGTTAGCCCGAAAGGCATGACCAAAAATTCATAGGACCCATATCTAGCTAAGAACGCAGTTTTGGACACGTCATGCTCTCATATCCGTAGCTGGTGATACCTCGTCCTCAAATCTATTTTAGAGAAGTACAATGCTCCCCTTAGTTGATCAAACAAATCATCAATTCGAGGTATTGGGTATTTGTTCCTAATGGTAACCTTGTTCAATTACCGATAATCAACACACAACCGGAGGGAACCATCTCTCTTCTTCACAAATAATACAGGAGAACTCCACGATGACGTACTATGCCTAATAAACCCCTGCTCTAACAACTTATGAATTTGATCTCTTAACTCCCTCATTTCAACAGGAGCCATACGGTACAAATCCCAACCAATCGATCGCGTTCTCGGTGCTAAATCAATCACAAACTCAATCTCCCGACTTGGAGGTAAACCCGGTATCTCCTGAAAAACATCCTCAAAGTCTCTAACAACGGGAATCGAATCTAGGGAAATGACTATGTTACAAGAAGTCTCCTCTGCAATGCAATACAAATACGTGCTAGAACCTCCCTCAGAAAGAGGCATAGCCACAAGAAACATCTCTTGCCCCGGAATGGCAAAAATTATACTCTTCCCATAACAATTTACTATCGCACGATATTTCACAAGCCAATCCATACCAAGGATAACATCATACCCGACCATATCTAGGACAAGTAAATCGGCCTCAAAACACAAATTACCAAGATTTATTTTTACTCTTTTACAAACAAAGAAAATGAGCGAACCATCACCCATAGAGGATTCGACACTAGTAAAGGTACTTTTCGCAGACTTAATTAACTCCGTGGATTGGGTAAAACTTCTATAAATAAATGAGTGCATTGCAACCATATCAAACAACACACGACCCATATATCCTTGAATAGGAAACTTAACCTTGATAGTTGGCGGTGTGGGCGGGGCTGGCAGAAGTAAAGCATCTTAAATGTGGTAAACACGCCCATACTATAATTTCCCCTGCTATGGAGGGACGAATGGATTAGGCGCTGGTGGAGGTAGATGTGCCTGTTGATTCTGTGGAACTCTAGGGAACTGTCCCCCAATTAACTAGGGATAAGCTCTCTTAAAATGACCCGTTTCCCTACATTGAAAACAACGGCCCGCCATATTCTCTGGATAACGGCCCCTATTATGTTGGAACTACCCCATGCCTTGACCCGGATGGCCTCGGCCACAATTATTACCCCGATATGCCGGGCCTTATTGGCCCACCTGCTGCTGTTGCTGTTGGGCACCTTGACCGTGCCTAAAATCGATACCACCAAAATTAAAGCCCCCAAAACACTGTCTCTTGGACAAATCCCCTTGTTGGGTGTCCCTTTCCTTCTGATTGCTTCTCGACAGTTGAGACGAGGGTAGTTATCCTCCAGCACTATTTCCTCTTTGCTTACTAGGTTGCCCCGATAATACAACCTTCTTACTTCCTTCTATATGCAAACTATGATCTTGGCAATGAAGCAACGCGGCATTCATCACATCACCAAATGTTTGTAAATATGGGTTTCCTAGCAAGTGTTGCCATATTCTCCAATGCAAGCCTCAAATGAATTTTGATATCCTCCTTTCCTCTGGAACTACCTAATCTGGAACAAAACTAGCCAGACGAGTAAATTCCATTCATACTCTGCCATAGAACGTTCACCTTGAACTACATCTTGAACTTTCCTCCTCATCTCCCTTTGGACTGCGGGAGGAAAATACTTCCGGTCGAATAAAACCCAAAAATACGATATAGTCATATTATATCTTTGTTGCGGTGTGGTTACCGACTCCCATCAGTGTAAGGCTGCTCCAACCAGTTTGAAAGTAGCAAGGATTTGGGATTTGCTTTCGTTCCTCACTACATTCCACCATGCGAAGATGACGATGCATGTCCTTCTTCCATTGATTTGCTACTATTACATCAGAACCACCTTGGAATTCTGGGGGATGACCCTTCAAGAAAGATTCTCTGACTCTTTCCCATGGGGAAGGTCCCACATGGGTTTGCACCTCCTGTACTCTCGGTTGTTGGGCTTACGGAAACTGTTGAGCCATGGTAGTCATTGCAGCATTGATCGCCAGGGAAATAATATTAGCTACCTCCGCGGCATTAATAGTTCCTTGCTGTAGCGGTGGAGGTTCTATATTATCTTCTACAACTCTATTTCTCCTCGCTGGGCGACCTCTTTTGGGAAGCATCTGAGGCGAAGAAACAACTAAATCAGAACACAATTTAAAATAATTTATCTTTGCTGAAGATCGCAAATATATATAAACAAAATAGTCCTAACAATAGGGCTCTATATCAAAGAACGCTACGGTAGAACGTGATAAGTCTGCATAAATCCTAAGAACTCTATAACCTGATGCTTTGATACCATATGTGACACCCCGCTTATTAAAATTAGAGGTGGCCAGCCCGATACTCCAATAAATACAGGAATCATAGATGGTCAATTCTTAGCATCACTGTCGTTAAAATAAGTATACGAGATAACCACCAATTATTTTAGAAAATGGATGTCAAATTAATTGTAAGTTTAAAGAAAATCATGTAGACAATCCAATTTAAAGAGGTGGTGGATAAAAGACCAGTAACAATTACAATCATACACGATATAATAACTAAATAAGCTATCAGTTAATAGACCAATACAAGCAGGTTACACCGAGTATTAAAATGAATGTCATAATATATTTAACAAGTACAAAAACTTGGGCAACACATTCGAGTGTGAAAACTGATCATGGCTAGAGTACAAAAATATATAAGCGTCTATAACAAATATCCTACAACATCAGCAAAATTCTATAGCTTCGTGACACTTGGATAGAAGGGTCATTAGGGGCGTCATTGCGGCGGAGCACCTGGGTGTGAAGAGAATTCATGCAAAACAAGAGATATAAATGGGTCAGGGCCCGAGTTTGATATGATCACCACGTGAATAAAATGCATGACAATTATGAATATCAAATCATCATGAATAAGCTTATCTTGCTCTTCACAATTGACAATAATAATAATCCTCACCTCTCAATCTAAATGAACAACCTAGTGCAATATTAATGACAAAGATGAATATTCATTTATACACGAAATATAACTCAGTTTAACTTAATAAGATTTCATTTCAATTATGCTCATTATGACTATACAAGTCTATTCCTCATTAGGAAACTTATTCCCAAAACAGTTTATTTCATAAAATGCTTCACCTTTTATAAAATATAACTTTCATAAGAATTGTTATAATCACAACATATAACAATTCTAAGACCATCCTTCCGAGATTCACCCCACTGGATGCACCCCTAAATAGCTATGATCTTCCAAGGTCTATCACCAAGACAACCTCGTCATCCTAAATCGCGTGACGTTGGAAAGCATCCATATACCTTCGACAATGAGTCATAACCATACCCGGAATTACCTCACTTCAAAAAATAACAACACAATATATAACAACCGTTCCTATAGTCGAGGACTATATTCCCCCTGCATTCACTAGCCAGAGGACTTCACCTCATGCGTGTAACCTCCCTTATGATAGTATTTAGAGAGGTATGTATATACAATTCATCATTCACAAAATATGCCAATTTATAAAGTACATTTCATTATATCCGGAGCCATAAGAGTTTCATATAACAATTCATAAACCACACGTTTAATATATTTCCATATTAGCCTTTAAGAAACTTAACAACAAACTTATGAGCCCCTAAGTATGATATTACTTCAACCCAATTATATAAGTCCACAATTTTATCACTCTATTTCCCCCTAGACCGAGGCTAGCTCAATATGTAAAAAGAATCCCTTATATTCTTCTAACAATTAACTAATAAGTTCCCAATCTAAGTCCCAACTTCTAATTTTTAGTTTAGGTTTCCAATTACCATAATACTAGACTCTAATACTCTAGTTTTACTTCATTCAAGAATGTTCCTAAGTCCCTACCTTAAGAGAAAGGAGCTGGAGAAAACTACAAATTTCGGGTGAAAAACATTAACCGGGTCGACCGTCCACTGACCCCCGGTCGACCGCACCCAAGAGGTTTTTTCTACTAAGAAATGCAGTGAGCTCAATTCTGAAAGCCCGATCGACCGGTTATTGGACCACGGTCGACCTCACCTTAAAAATATGCCTATCGAGAAAAGTAGTGTGCTTTTCCCTTTAGGCCCGGTCGACCGGGCCCTGGAACGCGGTCGACCGCGCTCACCAGACCCACGGCTATACCTTCTTCTAAAATTTCAAATTCAAAACCCTAACCCCATATTCTTCCACTTCCTTCATTCTCATCAATCAACAACATAAAACCAACATTTCTACACATCAATAAACCAATATATCCAACTTAATTCATACAAATAACAAAACCTAAGGGTTAAACTTTAAAATTCATCAAAACCAACTATTTATTCAATTCCTCCAAACACAAAACTATCACAACAATTTATCCACATAAAATCATATACTAACAAGTTAGAAACTTGCCTTAAAGCTGAAATCTCTGATTGTCTTCCGGTAGATACAAAATCAAGCTCAATTTCTTCACTTTTCTCCCTTTTTATCTTCTTTTTCCCCAAATTCTCTTTATCTCTCTTTCTCCCTAGGTTTAGGAACATATTATTGAGGATAAAAGGGTTTGGAAGACTTAAACATTCATTTAACACTAAATTTCATCTTTAAATAATACTACACCATTAAAATGACTCGTAACTACATAATTAAATCATAACCGGTCAAAAGTGCTTGGAACCCAAAAATACAACATGGCACTTATTTTGACTATCTCAGTCATTTCAGGACTAACCGTACCTTCTAAATTTGCATCCGAAATAACATAAATCATTTTATGATCCAACATCACTTTAAACCATAACTGTCGCTTAAAGCACAACAACGAAATATAACATAACATGATGCTATTTACATTCTCTTAATAGTAAATATGCAAAATTTAGTAAATACTATCTTTTAAATCACTTAAATCATATTTACTCCAACTTCCATTATTTTATATAATTACCTCACATGGCAAATTTATATAAAAACAATTTCTCAAAAATAAGTGTTATTACATTACTTTTCTCATTGATTCACAATTTGATCACATATTTGTCATTGTACGATAAATCATCTATGAACCCATAAATTCTATTTTTTTAATTTCTCAGAAAATTATGAGATAAATATATATTATTCCTCATGATACCACGATTCCAAAGACATGGAGAACGTTAAAATCGAACTTATAATGAATGACATGTGAATTTTCAAAGTTTTAGTTCATATGGACGCCCACGTGAAAATCATTTTTTTGTCAACTTTGGGTTGGGTTTTAATGAGTTTAAAACGAATTAATAAAAACATATTTTTCATAATATTGTTATATCTCGCGAGAAGTTTTGAATGATATATGGTACGCATTTTTTAATAAACAACGAGTGAGATATAAACTCCCAACCATGGCTCCTCGAATTTGAAAATTTTGGGTCTACTGTTGAAAGCGATGAATAATAAATTATTTTTGAAAACATTTCACATTGATTTGAAGGTCTTATGGTCAATAAGAATTGATTTCTTTTTACTTAATTGTTCTATGTCGCAAGAGCTTTAAAACAATGTATAATAAGCGATTTGGGGCATATGTTGACGGAGATATGGTCTCTCAAACAAGGCCACTTAAAGTGGCAAATCTGGAATTTTTTTGGGAGAAGATGATGAACAATAAAAAAAAAACTATTTTTTTCATGAGAATTAATCACCCTAATATTTTTTTCGTACAATTCAATATGCATGGTTTGTTTAGGCCACTCTATACTATTGGCCTATTTCACCCGCTCCCTTAAAAGGTGAGTGGAAAATTCATCCATCTGAAGGACTGCGTTATGTGTTTGTATGATCAAATTGATGATTTAAAGTTGACAATTAGACGAGATTGAATTTTTTTTATATATCTTAGGTCTATTCCTATGTATATGTGCAAATGACCATACCCCATTTTTGCTTATAGTAAATGAAATTTATTGGTTCTTCTTTAACTGTCGATGTAATGGTGAGAAGAGTGCTTAATTTTTTTGAAGTCATATTGTAAGGGGATGAATTATCGTTTGTACAACAATACATAGGAATTATCATAGCACAAACTCTAAATTGACAATCTGGGACCCACGTGGGAACCCCACACACCTATTATTGTATGGTGCACCAAATATTGGTTATTTTAATGCCTAATTACTGTATTTGATCTTATTATATCTTATGGTTATTGTTGATTAATTGAATAATCAATTAAAATTTGTTTAAAAAATAATTTTGAAATATACTCCAATTTTACATTATTTGAAAATGATTGTGAGCCTAGTGGACTTCCGATCTCGATATATAGAAGAGGATGACATTTTCTAACGAGATTTTAGAAGAAATTAAAGAACGTACAATATTAATATTAATGTGAATCTCTTGCACATAATAAATATAGTGATGACTTCCAACAACATAGTCGCTGCTATAACGAAAGATGAGAAACTTACAGGTAAGAACTATAATATATGGCAAACCAAAATCCAAAATATCTTGAATCAGGATGAGTTGATGGTTACCATCTCCACTCCTATAGCCCAACCTGTTTAAGGGACCACAATTGCACATCGTCGTGAGCAAGCGGCTTATCAGTCATTCATCAAGAAAGATCATACCTTGCGCTTTATGATGTTAAACTGCATGTACAATGATCTAATTGTTGAATATGGGCGCTTTCCCATGACAAAGCCCATGTCGGACCAACTTATTTTCGACTTTGGTGGTACATCAACCATGAGACTAAAAAGTCTTGTGTTGAAATTCGAGACCTATCGGAAGGACTCCAATCACACGATGATCGAACATCTTAGTGTGACATCAAGTTTGATTCGCGAGTTGAAAGTAGCATGAAATACCCTTACTGATGAGAAATAGGTATACATTGGCATTCGATCCTTTCCAGATTCATGGATAAACATGAAATAGATTATGATGCATAACGAGAATAATAAGAACTTTTATGATATTTCTCATCATGTCGAGCTAGAAGCGGAGCGCCAAGTGGAGAACCAAAGTGTTGTTTCCCTTCTCACCCAAAGTGGGAAGAGATAGACAAATGAGTCTAGGAAAGCTGGAAAAGCGAGGCAGAACAAGAAGGGTGAGTAAATTTTCCCTAAGGCTAAAGGTATCGCCAAGCGCCGCAGAGACAATCATGGTGGGAAAAAGGATTTAACCAAAGTCAAGTGCTACAACTTCAGAAACATGGGTAACTTTTCTCTTGATTTACTGATCCAAGGCAGGTATCCTTTTCCCCTAATAGTCTCAACATTTGTTTATGTTCTCATGATTTAGTTTCTTATACTCTCTCCGATTTGATTATAGACACCGGAGTAAGGAAACATGTGACGCGAGATCAAGTAGGGTTCATAGATTATCGTCGCATTATAGTTGGAACTTAGAGAGTCTATATGGGTAACAATGATACTTGCAAAGAAGCTTTAGGAGTAGGTTTGTATCAGCTCCAGCTTCACACATGGCACATATTAATTCTTTATGACGTGCTCTACTTCCCTGAAATTAAACATAATCTATTTTCCATTTTAGCAATTTCATATTATAGATATTCTTTTAACTTTAGCAGTAACGGTTTAAACATTATTTTGTATGGAATTTTTTTTGGACATGGTTGGGTTTTAAATAATTTATTTAGATTAGACTTGGATGATTTCGTTTCATTATCAACTTATGTTACTAATGATGATAAAAATATTTCTTATGTTACTTGGCATGCTAGACTTCGGCATATAAGAAAGGATATCATGGCCCGATTAGTTAGAAAAGGTATTTTAGGTCCACTCTCTAAGGTTATCCTACCTATATGTAAGTCTTGTTTATCAAGAAAAACCTGTAGGAAGACTTTTGGTAAGTCTCACCGAGCTACTCAACCTCTAGAGCTAGTCCACGCTAATACCAATGAATGTTAAGTCATGTCCGAGAGCCTCATATTTCCTTACTTTTATAGATTATTATATGCGATATGGTTATGTCTATTTTCTTGCTCTCTGCTACAAAGATTTAGATTACTTCAGAGGTTTTGTATCCAAGGTTGAGAACCAAAAAAAAATAGCTTAAAACCCTTAGGGCTGGCCGAGGATGCAAGTATTTACTTAATCAGTTTAAGGAACTATGAGAGAATAAAAGGGATATGTAGACAACTTACTATTCCTCAGACTCCGCAACAAAAATGGTGTTGTACAGAGAAGAAATAGAGAACTACTATATATGGATAGATCTATGACAGCGCAGGCCAACCTCCTAACAACTTTTTGGGAGGATGATTAATTAATCACTTCCCACGTACTCAATCGAGTGCCTTCACAATCAGTTTCTTTAACCTCGTATGAACTTTGAAAAGGAGAAAAGCCTAACTGAGAGCATTTTCTCCCATGGGGTTCAGTATGTTATGTTCATAGTACCTCCCACGATCATGGGAAACTTTTCCCTAAAGCTCGAAAGCATATGTTTATAAGATATGTGAAAAGCACAAAAGGTTATGTCATTGACGCAACCAAAAATGTGTGTCTAGTGTGCGTGCTGATATAAGCTCAAGTGAAAGCCTGTCGCGTTAGTAATAAATCGATTAAGTAGGGATCGTCTCCACAGGGAACTAGGAAGAAGAATCGTAACGATAAAGAATAGATGAATAACCCTAAAGTTGACTCTTGAAAAAATGGAAAAGGTGATTAAGATGAATAGAAAAATCTACTAACTAAATGCGAATGAAAACTAACTAACAACTAAACTAAGTTCAAAGGAACAAATCTACTGAATGAATTAACTATGAATAAGGAAAGATAGGTTGGGTTACAATCCCCCAAAACCTAGTACATTTACCGTATAGAATGCTAGATTTTGAATCGAAAATTTAATTGAACCCGAACTTTATTAATCCTAAGTATTACATATATGAGGATACGAGTCCGCATCATACATAATCAAAGGTAGAAATAAAGCTTTATCGAGATTGTAGTTCAACCTCTTGATGGCCCAATAGGCTTTGTGCTCTAGATCCATGGAGAGATGGAAAGGCTTTCCATAGACAAAACGAAATGGGGACATCCCGAGGGAGTCCTTGTAGGCGGTACGGTAAGCCCATAGATCAATGTTTAATCGAAGTGACCAATCTTTTCGGGTAGGATCGATGGTCTTTTCAAGGATGGTTTTGATGTCACAATTTTCTAGATCGGCTTGCCAACTTATTTGAGGGTGATAAGTCTTCCCAACCTTGTGGACGACCCCATAATTTCTCTTAACTTTTCAAACGGATTATTGCAAAAATGTGTACCATTATCACTTATGATCGCCTTTGGGGTACCGAAGCAAGAAAATATATGTTCTTGTAGGAACTTAATCACCACCTTGTTGTCATTCGTTCGGGTAGTTATTACCTCCACTCATTTGGAGACTTAGTTTATCGCGACGAGGATGTATAAAAACCCGAAGGATGGAGGGAAAGGTCCCATGAAGTCAATACCCTAGCAATAAAATAACTCAATGATGAGTATAGGGGTTAGAGTCATCATGTCGCGATGGGTAATAGCTCCCCTGCTTTGGCAATAGGCGTTCACATCCCAAAATATTGTGGGCCAGTAGAGGCCCCTTTATAGAATTTTAGCGATAGTTTTATTCTTGGAGAAGTGGCCTCCACAAGCTTCTGTATGACAAAATCAGATCACATCTTGAATTTTTTCATCCGGTACGCATCTTCGGATGAGCTAGTCCCCAAATATTTAAATAGGAATGGGTCATCATATAAGAACATGCGAGACCAAATGAAGAATTTCTTCTTCTCTTGTGGTGTTCATCCGGGAGGAACGGATCCCGTGATAAAATAGTTAACGATGTATGCAAACCAAAGTAGATAAGAATAAGTAAATAGCTTCTCATTCAAAAAATAGTCGTCTATGGGTAACGGATCACTAGGCACGTCGGATGAGAGCCATGACAAATGGTCGGCAACGGCATTTTCTACCCCTTTCTTATATTTTATAGAGAGATTAAACTCTTGTACGATTAGGATCCAACTTATGAGGCATGGCTTAGCATCCTTCTTAGTAAGGAGATATTTAAGGGCCGCGTGGTCGGTAAAGCAAGTGATGGGCGACCCAATAAGGTATGAGAGAAATATGTCCAAAGCAAAAATAATCGCTAGCAACTCTTTCTTCTAGGTGGAGTAGTTAAGTGGTGGCTCAGTTAACATTCGGTTAGCGTAATAGATGACATGATCTTTCTTCTCTTTTCTTTGCCCTAAAATATCCCAAATCGCATAATATCTAGCATCACACATAAGCTCGAATGGAAGAGACCGATTCGGAGCTTGCATGATGGGAGCAGAAATTAACATGCTTTTTAATTTATCAAAAGACTCTTGGCATGCGTTATTACACTCCAAGGATGCATCCTTCATAGGGATGTTACTCAAGGGTCTAGCAATGGCGCTAAAATCCTTGATAAATCGTCTATAAAAACTTTCATGGCCCAAGAAGGAGCGCACGTCCTTTAGTGATTTTGGCAGGGGAAGCTCGGCTATGACATCCATTTTTGCTCAGTCAACTTCTATTCCCTTGGATGAGATTATGTGGCCAAGAACTATACCCTTAGTAACCATGAAGTGGCATTGTTCACAATTTAGGAGTAAGTTCTTCTCCACGCACCAGGATAATACTTTATCAAGATTCGATAAACATTGGTCAAAAGAGGGGCCAAAAACGTTGAAATCATCCATGAAACCTCAAGTCCTCTCTCTATTATGTCGCTAAAGAGACTTAGCATGCACCGTAAAAGGTCGCAGGCGCATTACACAATCCAAAAGGCATAGATTTATATGAAAACGTACCAAATGGACACGTAAAAGTCGTCTTTTCTTGATCAAGTATGTTTACCTTAATTTGGTTATATCTGGAATAACCATCAAATAAGCAATAATATGGGTGGCCCGCTACGTGTTCAAGTATTTGGTAGATGAAAGGTAAGGGGAAGTGATCTTTTCTTGTCCCGACATTGAGTTTTCAGTAATCAATGCAAACACGCCACCCGATGATGGTGCATTGAGGAATTAATACACCCTTTGCGTTTTTTACCAACGTCATTCCCAATTTCTTCGGGAAGATTTGAATTGGGCTCACCCATTTACTGTCCGAGATAGGGTAGATAATCCCGACATCTAACAACTTTATAATTTTTGCTCTAACAACTTATTTCATGGTTGGGTTTAGTCGCCTTTGTATTTCCCTCGAGGGCTTCATGTCCTCCTCGAGGTGAATTTTATGAGTACAAATCATGGGACTTATACCTTTCATATCCACTATAGACCAACCAAAAGCACCTCTATGCTTCCTCAAAATTTCTAGAAACTTACCCTCTTGCTCTTTATCTAGGCTAGAGGAGACAATAATAGGAAATGTCTCATCCTCTCCTAGAAAAGAATATTTCACATTAGAGGGTACTTTCTTCAACTTGGGGTAGGAAATTTCTCTTCGGAAGGTGTCAAGCATGACTCCCTTGGGGGTAGTTCCTCGAATCTAGAAATCCAATGAACACCTCTTAACTCCTCTAATGACGCTCCCTCGTCTAATATGGCTTTCAACTCCTCTATCTCTTGCTCATACTCGGTGTATGGGATCTCACTTTCATCACCTCTCACTAGGCAAGCTTCTAATGCGTCCCCACCCATGGTTCTCTAAATGTGCTCTTCTACTACCTCCTTTATGAGGCGACCATATGGATTTCATCTTCGTCACCCATTTGAGCAGCAACATTGACGATGTTTATCTCGAGGGTCATGTTCCTAAAAGTGAGCATCATTTGCCCATTTCGTGTATTGAATACGGCATTATCCGTAGCTATGAATGGGAGGCCTAGAATGATGGGAACATGGTTGCTAGAATGGATAAAGGGCTCCGCATCCCAAATGACAAAGTCTACTGAGAAGTAGAAAGTGTCCACTTGGACTATCACGTCCTCAACAATACCTTGAGGCACCTTCACTGTGTGATTCGCTAATTGGAGAGTGATCGTGTGGGCTTAAGGTCACCTAACTCAAGTTGCCTGTAAATGGAGTAGGGAAGTATATTAACACTAGCATCTAAGTCCAATAAGGCACTCCCAATTCGATGTTCTTCAATAACACATGAGATCGTGGGTGCACTCGAATCTTTAAACTTGGGTGGAAGGTCATTAAGTAGAATGGATATCACATTCTATGCTAGCAAGACATTATTTTTCACCTTTAGTCATTTTTTCATGTCAAAAGATCTTTAATGACCATGGCATAAGCGGGCATTTTCTAGATGGCATCAAGGAATGGAAAATTCAGCTTCACTTGCT
This sequence comes from Sambucus nigra, assembly GCA_949130495.1. Lineage (NCBI taxonomy): Eukaryota > Viridiplantae > Streptophyta > Magnoliopsida > Dipsacales > Adoxaceae > Sambucus > Sambucus nigra. Next base: position 724,951,774 of record OX422210.1, read on the forward strand.
TATGAACATTGAGCACATCTGGACGAGAGGCTCTCTTTTGAGGTAGGGCCAACCGTTGAAGAAATGAAGCAGCAGTGGGCGGTTTCACAACAACTTTGGTCTTGCTAATGTCTTCCTTTTCACTCTTATTCAAGGGGGCATCTTCGGCCTCTTTCGTGTCGGGCGAAACCTCCTTGTCTTTTGGCTTCTCGTGTGGGGGAGGTGATAACTAAACCACTCGCCCATTACGTAAAGTGGTGACGGCTTGGCATTGCTCTTGCTAATCGAAAGATGTATATAAAACATAATCTTGACCTTAAACAGAAAATTTTCCCTTCTCTTACACACTTAACGAAGATTGCAACTTAGATAAGTTCGTATGCATCTCAGTGAAATTACGCTCAAACTTGGCATTGGTTGCATTTTGAGACTGGATAAACTGGGTTAAGTTGTCATCAAGATTCCTCCACAGTGGGGTAATTTATGGACCTGGAGGTGGAGTTTTCATGTGTGCCTGCATACGTGGCGCTTACTAAAATTGAGGAGGGGGTGGTGGTAAGGCAACATGTGAATGTGGATTCAACGCAGCTTGTTGTTGCCCGTAGCTAAAATCAGGATGGTTTCTCCACGAAGGGTTATACGAGTTCCTATGAGGAGCATTAAAATTTCTCATAAATCCTCCTATATATTCCATTTTCTCGGTATGCATAGCTTTGTAGGCGGGTATAGTCGGACATTCCTTTCTTGAATGGCCCGCCACACAAATAACGTACACCTTTTCTTTCACAGTACAGGTGGATCTCGTAGCTTCTCTCAGTCGTACCTCAAGTAGGTCCCTTATACTTTTCTCAAATTAATCAAGTCGTCGGTCTACCACGGTATCGTGATTCAATTGATATACATCGGACACAGCAGGAGTGTTGGACACTTGTTGAGGTCAGTTTTGGGCATTAGGATTGGATTTCTCCCATGCTTGAGTAGTCTCGATGACATACTTAAGATGAGCCTCAGTGTCACTTGCATATAACTCCCAAAATGGTCTTTAACACATTGTTTGAACAAGTTGTTTAGACGCTATTGCAAGCCCGTTATGGAAGAAAGAGATAAGGTGATGTTTCTCAAATCCATGATGGGGGCAAGCGTTAACCAACTCTTGGAATCGTTCCTAACACTTGTCAAATGGCTCATTATCTCGTTGGAGAAAGGCTTGAATTTGAACCTTGACGGAGTTGGTTTTATGTGGTAGAAAGAACTTTGAAAGGAACTTAGATTGCATATCCTTCCATGATATGAATGAGTTCAGTGGTAAAGACCAAAGCCAGATATTCTCTTTATCCTTTAAGAAAAAAGGAAAAAGATTTAGGCGAACGACATCTTGCGTGCAATCTTGATCCCTAAAGGTTTCACACGCCTCTTCGAACTCTCTGATAGGGAGATATGGTTTCTTCGAATCCATGCCGTAAAATGTTGGAAGAATTTGTATCATGCCATTACGAAAGTGGAACTGATAGGCATTATACGGGATTAAAATGCAACCAGGGGTGACATTTCTCTCAGGAAATAAGAGTTCCTTTATGGGAGAATACGGTAGGTTTCCATCACCCGTACCGAAACTAGCGATATCCGACATGACTCTCTCTCCAATGGACTCATAATCCTCACTCAGTTTCCTAGATTTGTGACTCAACGTGTGACTCGTGATGGAGTTTGGAGGGGTAGGAGTTGGAGCCCAGAATTGTGGAATGCGAGAGGTGTGGGGGCTATCGAAATTATACTCAACGATGGGATTTTCGTGAATTCTTATTGGAGTATTTTGAGGAGTTTGTTCTTGATTTTGCATGAAATGGCTTTTGAGAGATGATTTCTTTTTAAATTTTTTATCTTCTGATTTTATTTGGATTTTGGATTTTTTGATTTTTTTGACTTTTGTAAATTTTGGAATCAAATTTGGGATTGATTAAAGTCTACCTAATTCCCCGGCAACGGCGCCAAAAATTTGTCGCGACCAAAAATGTGTATCTAGTGTACATGCTGATATAGGCTTAATTGCAAGTCTTTCACATTAGTAATAAACCCAGTAAATAGGGATCGTCTCCACAGGGAACTAGGACAAAGAATCATAAGGACACAAAATAAATGACTAACCCTAAAATTGACTCTCGAAAAAAATGGAAAAGGTGATTAAAATGAATAGAAAAATCTACTAACTAAATGTGAATGAAAATTAACTAACAACTAAACTAAGTGCAAAGGAACAAATCTACTAAATGAATTAATTATGAATACGGAATGATAGGTTGGGCTACAATCCCCCAAACCGTAGTGCATTTACTGTATATAATGCTAGATTTTGAATTGGAAATTTAATTGAACCCTAAGCATTACATATATGAGGATACGAGCCTGCATCATACATAATCAAAGGTAGAAATCAAGCGGTGCTGAATAGCTACACGAGCATCGCATCCTTAAACACCCCGGTTACCTAAGGAAAACGAGGTTAAAAGATCTACGATGTTTGTACGTACTACACAACACGATTCACTTAAAATAAAATTCAAACCCTATTTTGTACATGGATAAATTACATCGGGTTGGGTTCATGCACCCCAATCCTTAAAAACTTAGCCGGCCATGATTAAAATAAATAAAAACACAAGTTTTAAAGTGCAAGAATTCATAACTATTTTGGAAATTTTGAGAAGAAAATTTTTGAATTAAGAATTAAAAATTAGGAATTAAGACTTAATTTAACTAACTACGAAAGAAATTGAAAGCGGAAATTAAATGTTACTTGCAATGAGTAAATCTGGAAATAAACTTTGAATCTCGAATTAATTGAAACGAATCTTCAAAACTAGGGTTCTTCTATGAAAGATCCCTCTAAAACTAATAATATTCGAACCCCCTTAATGTCTGACAATAAGTTAAAATAAATACACTACGACCTTTACAAGAGTTTGAACCAAATAAAACTCTAAATTAGAAATGAAAAATCGGGGAAAATCTCAACTGAACCGGTCCGGAAGGTATTCTTCGGTTCGGTCTAGTAGCATCCGGATCGCTTCGATTTCTTCTCTAAATGGATCGGTTCGGCCCTCATTTTGATAGAGAGATCCTAAAGGCATCGTATTGTTTCATTTTCATTAGTATCCGGATCGGTCAGGTGGCTAATTTTTCATAGGGCTTGGATCTCCTTCAGATCGGTTCATTTTTGGGCATGGCCGGTCCAGTCTGGTCTTGGAAATCTTCCTTTCTCTTGATTTTCCTCTTATCTTTGAATCTCCGTAACTTCTAATCCAGGGCTCAATTTGGGATGTCGTTTCTTCCTACGCGCGTGTAGATGGGAGGTCTTCATTTTTTATGTTGGTCCCTCTTCCGAACTCTAGATGTGAAATGACTATTTTACCCTCTAACTTTCCTTACTGTGTTGATTTCTCGGCTTTAGATTCCTCTCCCCTTCACTTGCATTAAATACCTATAAAAAGCATGAAAATACACAAAACTCGAGGCACTATGTGGGAATTGTCAGTAGCATATAAATGAGATAAATAAATATGAATTACATTATTCGAGGTGCTAAAAGATACTAAATTAAGGGGATAAATTCTGAAGACTTTATACCTAATCAGTCATGTACGGTGAACATCCGGATGTAGTAATGACAAGAATAGAGTCGTGTGATATTGATTTCATTGAAAATTATTTCCCTAGCATTGGAAATGCAAATAAGAATCTTGACCTCTATGACTTCGAGGATAATGATTTCATCCTACCATCTTCAAGTGAAGGTGGGGAATTAATTTCTCATCCTGTAATTACTGAAGATGGTGAGAATGGTCTTCGGCCTAGTGGGAGTGTATCTTTGTAGCCAAAATATTCTCAAGTTCAATGGAGCAACCGAGGAAATATTTCACATTGTCAATTTGAGATTTAGGGGAATATTTTTTTTATACGTTGCACTAAATGAGGTAAATGAGGAAGACCTCATTTCTTTTGATAAAGTTTTTCATCAAATGCTAAGTATGAGTGGAATGTTACTACGCAAGAGGAGATGAGATCAATATCCAAGAACAGAGTTTGGGAGTTAGTTGACCTTTCGCCAGGGTGCAAGACAAATGGAAACTAGTGGGCCTTGGAAATTAAAATCAAGGCAGATGGTTCAATTGACAAGTATAAGGCGCGCCACATAGTAAAAGGCTATACCCAAAGAGAGGGTGTAGACTATGAAGATACATTCTCTCCAGTGGTGAGATCCGCCTCCATTCACATCATTCTAGCTATTTTTGCACATTTAGATTTAGAACTTTTTCATATGGATGTTAAGACCGCATTTCTCAATGGAGAATTAGATGAATAAATTTATATTAATCAACTAGTGGGTTCCAAGGTCAAAGGACATGAGCATAAAGTCCGTCGTCTCAAACGTTCTATTTATAACCTCAATCAATTGTCTAGGCAGTGGTACTTTTGATTTCATCATGATATTACCTCTTTTGGTTTTTAGATGATTGAAAAAGCTCATTGCGTGTATCTTAAACTATCCAAGAATTTATTTTATCATTTCATTCTACGTGGACGATATATTACTAGCTAGGAATGATATACGTCCTATTATCACCACTAGAGAGTGGTTATCCTCTACTTTTGAGATGAAGGACACGCGTGAAGTTAATTATGTGCTGGGAGTTAAGATCATGAGAGACATGTCTAAGGAGCTTTTTTATTTATCTCGAGAGACTTACATAAAGAAGATTCTAGAACAGTTTTTCATACATAACTCCAAACCCATTAACACGCCCAATGGAAAAATGATATACCTTAAGCCTAGATAATTGTCCTAAAACTGATGAAGAGAAGAATCAAATGTCCAATGTTCCATATTCATCAGCTATAGGTAGTTTTATGTACACTACGTTTTGTATGCATCCAGACATTTGCTATGCAATTAGGATAGTAAAATGTTACCAAAGTAACCTTGGTCACATACAATAGAGAGAAGTGGAGAGGACTTTTTTATACTTACATGGAACTGTCAGTATTGTCTTATGTTACAGCGATGGAGACTTGAGACTGAGAGATTACAGTGATAAAAATTGGGCTAGCGATAGAGATGGAGATAAGTCCACTATAGGATATGTGTTTATATTCGGAGGTGAAGATGTCGCCTAAGTTAGTAAGAAATAAACATGTGTTGATCTGTCCACAATGGAGTCAGAATATGTGGTATGTTCAATAGCGGTTAATAAAGCCATTTAGCTTAGGAGATTTTTTCATAGGTTGATTGTCACAACCCCGCCCCAAATTAGTAGTAGGGAACGAGCATCTTGACATGACACCAAGGCACCAAATATTCTAGATTAAATTGTTTCCTTAATTAAATGCAACGGAAATAGAATTACATGGTTATGAATTACAAAATACTGAAATTAAAGGAATTAAGTCATCAGAGCTTTCTAAAAGGAAACTTAATTTATATTACAAGTGACAATGAGTTACAACTTAAGGCGAAATTTAAAACTTATTACAAAAGAGCCAAACATGATCTATGTGACATAACAAAGTTTTTACTTAAAATAACAAAAAGAGATCTAAAAGATGAATCTTCCATATAGTCCTTTTAGGTTCCCTCCAAGCCTACTTATTTCCTGAAAATTGGCTAGTTATACAACATCAGCTAAAATCCGAATGAGATTCAATCTCCATACATTCCAAGGTTTTTCAAAAAATTGGTACCTATTCAAATCAAAAGAGAAGGCATATACATATATGGATAGGAACTTGCAGTATATAATTTGGAATAATAGTATATAGAATTGATTAGCTCAGAATAGAACAGATGCAAAAAATCAAAGGCAATAACTTTTTCTTTCAATCATAACATTTTAATGGCCAAGTACACTCTGATACCATATTCTTCTATCGTATTATTCCCCGGTAGTTGAGGGTTAATCGAACTTGTTCATCACAACGCCTTATTTAGGGCACACTAGCGATAACCCAACTGGAAAGGTCAGTCAGTAAAAGAGGTCCCTTAGGCCGAATCTTATTATCCCATATTCAATATCATTTTCAATACTCATTTTAATCGGTATGTCTATATGTATAAATATAAACATGTCACAAGGAGTCAATCATCGATATCAGATGAATTTTGAGAATAAAAGAAGTTCACAAAATATATACATATATATATATATATATATATATATATATATATATAGTTTGCATAATATCATATAATTAAAATGCACAAGGAATGTCAGAGTACTCGATTAGAACATAAATCTGAATCACTCGTTAATTCTTAAGACGGAACTTCTTCTTAAACATTCCCGTATTTTATCTCACTGTTTCTCTCTGATCTTTGGAATGAATTTTTTGTAATAACTGATCCTAAGGCCTTATTTATAGTTTCCAAAAGTTATTTGGGTGTTGACACGTGTCTAGGTGACTAAGCTTCCATTTTGGTGAGTCAGCGTTAACGTGTCGTGTAACAGGGCTATCTTGCAGTGTTTATTTCACCCGATGCCGACACGTGTTTTAGCCTTATTTACCCGAATGACATATTTTTTATCCTTATTTACAGAAATGACACATGTAAGGTGTGGTGGCAAAAGTATAGCAGAAGGTGTAAAGTTATTAAGGGTATAAGGGTCATTTTACATATGTAGGGTATTAATGTAATTTTACACCATACATTTTCAATATTTATTAGAGGTCCTTAAAAATATTTTATTTACAAAATAGTCCTTTTTTATATTTTCATTTTATTCCCTAAAACTTTCTTTATTTAAAATCAAGTCCCTAAAGTTTTATAAATTTATATTTTCTACCCCATAACTTATCATTTAGCTTAGGATATGCCATAAGACTTTGATTTAATCCATTTTGATGAAGAAGCAGGTTATTTCAAAGTGTTTAAGTCGGCCAAACCAGCCTCCCCTTCAACCAATCAAAATATTACACATGGTGTGGTAATAAGACAAAATATGACTTAAAGGATGGACAGATTTGCCCTTATTTCGTAATTTCGGTATAACTTCTTACTCGAACCTCCGTTTAACAAACCGTTTATTGTGTTAAAAACCTAATTCATATATATGCAACTCTTTATTTTTTACCTCAAGTCATTTGTTATATTATAATGGTCAAAATTAGTCTGTAATATGAACATTCCTACCGAAAACTTTAAAATTTTATATTTGTAACTAATTAGATATTTCATGATTTATGAATGGAGGATTAGACTAAAAATAATAAATTGACATTATCCATATCGCATGTGAAATAATACAACATTTAAAACTATATATGAATATATAAAAGGGGGATCATTACATTGATCCTTACAGATCATACAAGAGAGGTTGTGCTAATTTGTTGTAATAGCATGTCAACTCTCACATATTCGAAAGATCCCAAGTATCATGGAAAGTAAAAACTCATCGACATTAGATATCACTACATAAGAGATATGGTTGCTCAAGGGGAGTTGTGCTTAAACATATCTCCATGGGCAGTATGATGGTTGATCCCTTAACAAAGCCTATTTCTTGAGATGTTTTCCTTTCTCATGTTAGTATTATGGGACTACGAAAGATCTGATATATATAGACACTTCATTTTATTATTGACATTATTATTATTATTATGACATAATATTTGTTTCTTATATTTGTTATCAAATGATTATTACATTTGTGTACACATCATAAAGATATATCACCAAGCTTTGAATCGACCCTCTCACACGGGTAATTCACCTTAGCGCTTAGAGAGAGTGCAAGTTGAGATATTTATATCTATCGCGCTTTGGCAGCGAGCTAATAATTGTGGCACCCCACCAATTTTAATCAAGGGTGATTAGTCCTTTATCAAAATAAGCAGGAATCTCATTAGGTTCATTCTTAGCATCATTGTCGAAACTCTTCAATTACTAACCATCTATGTTAAATTAAGCCAGTGCCAAATTTTATCTTTCATTAGCATATAAGAACATGCAAAAATAAAATAATGTATCTCAACTATCCATGCAAATAATAGAAGTCTGAATCATCACAGGATAAATAGATAAATTATAAATACCGAATAAACCATCGGTTCCAAGGCTAATATCCCAAACATAAGTCTACCAAAATAAAACTGAATCCAAATACATATTGTGATAATTAAAATTGAGTAAATGTATCAACTGGAGGGTCAACATGCCCAAATGAATACTGAATCATAGATCTTAATGTAAGAATGAATAACTGAAGCATCTACAAAAATCCTGCAAGCCTCCATAAGTGTTGGAGCTACACATCCCTGGAATGAGTCATAAAGCTTAGCGTACCTTTGGATGGACACTTAAAATGTTTTAGAAAATAGAATTTGACACGATTCAAAGCCCAAAACCTTTGAAAAACATTTAACAAGTATTTAAATTGCAGTTATAAAAATATTTATTAGATACACACGTTAGTCCAGCATACACTCCCTTGAGTTCCTCATCTCTAATCTATTGTGCACACCTAACGTCTTCTATTAAACCCACCTAGATATGATACTTAGCCAAACTATCCATACGTAGCTCACTAACCACAAAAGGTTTAGCTCCCATGTACCGCCTATACGATAAGCTACCGTAAAGTCAATAATTCACATTAATCGAATATTATTATTCCACCATTGATTAAGTTTCTCATACTTAAATTGCTTATAGATATATGCTATCTATCTTTTCTACCATCATACAAAAGTAGAATAATCACATTTGTATATATTTATCACTCTATAATATACATAACAACAGCATTCCCTGGAATGGCCACCGTGATGCGTGCATACTCTGCTGTCAGGTCCATGTACATCTTGTACTAAATAAGGGACTATTACTTCGGAAAGTCTCCTCGAACCATAAATCAAACAACAAATAATGGAGGCAAGCATATTTCTAAGCCTTTGGGATACGCACATACCTAACGTACCCAAATGACACTCCGGTACCAATTATATACAACACATAGTGAGCCGCCCTAAGTTTTATGCTCTTGGGCACACATCCAGACCTCGCTGGAATCGCCAAGGTGAGATTACCCTCTGCGTGGAACCTCCCGTGATAGCAGGCATCGTAGGTATGTTCACACACATAACAAAGAACATAATAGGTATTCACAAAACCTCTCTCTCTCTCTCTCTCTCTCTCTATATATATATATATATATATATATATATATATATATATATATATGTCCAGTATAGGTATACACACAACTTATAATATATCCAGTATGTAGTATTTATATCTCTCAAATACTCGACGTACTAATCATTCACACACATTATTATTTTTGGATTTTTCGAGTATCACTCACTACCCGAAGGATCCCAAATATCCCTTAAGTAAATTTTAGTAATAAAATATCACTATTCTACTGGTATTGATCTTAGGTTAAATTTTACTCTTCCCGTAACCCAATTTGTAAATTCCCTATATGCATCTCAATCGATTGGATGTCGTCGGTCCTAATCCCAAGATTACCCTCATTAACATTAACTAAGCCTTAACTATATATCTACTGTCATTCTTTAAGTCTTTACCTAATTACTAGACTATCACCAAAGTTTCCCATAATTAATATCATAAGGGATTATAACAAAAAAGAAGCAAATCTCAACAAAACTAGGCAACCAAATCGATTCGGTAACGATTCCGAACTGATTCGCCCACCGAATTGATTCGGTCTTCAAACCAAATCGATTCGCACCTAACTGTATCATCTTCTTTGTCACTGTTATGAGTTTTCACCATTTAAACCCATATCAAAATTTCATGAAACTTCCGCAAACTCCCATCCAATATACCCAAACATTAAATATATATGTGTAGGTGCAATTCTAAATGCAATTAACACATCAAGGCCACAAGAAATCTACCCAAGAACAGATCAAAACCCATAATTTGTCAAAAACCTAGTTTATGTGTTCTTTCATGTTAATCATCTCATACTCTTTGATTCTGTGTTATTTACATATATGGATTATTTCTACATGAATTCCTACCCTAAATCATGATCAAACCCATCCAAATCCTGAGACACATCATTTAAATCATGAAACTAAAACCCTACACTACATGGGTATTATAACATGCTTAAAGTAATGTAAGATAAACACCTGCCATGATAAAGTAGGTCTGATTTTTGTTCTAAGGTAATGATTTTGATATTTCCTTGCTCCGATCACAAATCTGGCAACATTGGTGGTGTGAAACGGTGTGGAATGGTCTAGTTCTCTTCTCATTTTCCTCTCCTATGGCCTCCCCTCTATCTCAGGTGCTATAATCCTAGCCCATAACTCAAAGGGTATGATGTAATGCTCTAATTTTCGGAGTGCCTTCTACTCTAGACTTATAAATGACCAAAACGCCCTTACGTGGTGTCGGGATGGTCTGAAATCGTCCCCATACCCAATCAATACAACCGAGTACACTATTCTGACTATTTTGACCCATTAGAAATCAACTGTGACCTCAAAATATCCATCCGAGTCACTCTACATAAATTTTCTATCTTGACCTTAATATAGTCTACACGTGACTCCCAGTTGAGAAATAACGCAATCACGTCGATATCACTCGTTACGATGTATAATAATTCTCACAAGTTATTTACTACTCACTTAGTAACTTTATTCCATAAATATTAATCATTATCTTTCCCGATTAGTATTTTAATAAACAAATAATATTTAATTCAATTAAATTATGGCACACGTGTAATTTAAAATAACCGAATTAATTAAATTCTAAATACTCTAAAATACGGGGTGTTACATACTTCCCCCCTTACAGAGGAATTTTGTCCTCGAAATTTGGATATGCCCGGTATTGAAAACATTGGATCTTTACTCTCAATGGATCCGAGCATATTCAAAGTTAACTCACAAAAATATTTTGGTGTTTCCACAACACACGCGCTAGTGGTACCATTGACTGAAGTTCCACTCCATCCCAAGGTTAGTGATAAGTCCATTCAAACTTTTTCATACCAACATACGACGATACTCAAACTATCATAAATCTGCTAAACATGCCTCAAAAGACGAGCCTATACTCCACTGGCTCTATTATCTCTATATTAGAAGTATCAATTTTCCTTATTGCCAAACATGCAACTCCATTCATAGTAGACACTATGAAGGGATTATTTCCAAACACGCAACAATCCCTGACCACGCATGTCAGACTTCAAAATTTCAATTCACAGTGACATAACTCTCACTACGTTCCTGAACTATACGAAAATAATGTAAACTAGCTCAATCCCTATCGACGGACTATAAAGCACTTCGGGTCCAAGAAGTTTGTTACTCCCCGTCTATAACCAACCAAAGGGTGGATGAAAATATCTCCATATGAAGAATCAGAAATCTTCAAGAAGATAATAAACTGCTATAAGGTATCACACGTAATTCTACCAGTGGTAATTAATACTCCTACTTACCCAAAAATCTCGAATACACATTTCTCGCATTTTCTAACATCCTCATCACCTCCCATATACCCATCGACCTACGGGTGACACGTGTAGATCCAAACCCAACTCCGTCCCCATCACCTCCTGACACTTCCTATCAGAGGTGGGACTCAAGGGTCTCATCCTGATTCACAATAATATATTGTCCAATAGTATAACTCACCCCAAAAGAATAACAATTATTCTGTTTCCAACAATTCATTCCACAAATACGAAGGAAATCATGATCTCTCAGCGATTTTGATAACCCAATAATAAACTTTATCAGTCTACGTATCCATTCCATCACTGGAATCATCAATCTTTTACAAATTTTGATTGATAATCTCGGACTAACCTCTTCCATATACGAGTGGTGCACCTAAAGACAATTTCACTATGTCTTACTCAACACCGATACACATGCTCGACACTTTATAATGTATCACATATTACTCCCCTTTTCTGGAATATACCAAAATCATGGTCCGTGCGTTTGCTCCAAAACTACCCACTTTATGGTTGCTTTTTCGTCAGATAGAAGTGAACATCTTATCTATGCGCAAGTCAATCTAGTCATTTGACTAAGTGAGAATGCGGTATTCTTTCCAAAATTGTGGGGTTTTTCCCTGTCAATGGAACCTTTTACATGTGCCTCCATTGTCTTTCAACTCACCTCTATTGTGATAGTTCCCCTTAACATATAAATAGCCAGACTATCTCCTTTTCTCAAACGAAGTTCAGCCCGTCATACCATTCCACTTATGTTTCTAACTTCCCCACAGGCATACATTCAACACATTCATAACCACATCTTCGTATCTCAAATGATATTGAAAGTCAAGCTATCCAGGGTGCCCATACACCCTATATTATGTGCACCTCTGCACAATCATCACCAACGTCACATACGTAACATATTTATCTCACGCTCGGCCTTGCACTCTCGGTGTAACTATATATTGTGGTTGTACTCAGTTTCCCTACTAGTCGTGACTAACTTCTCCTCGAGAATTCCCCACCTATAAACTAATGGTGCAAAAGTTCTCCAATACTTCCCAAATAAAGCTATCGGCTCCACTGGCCTTATATAGTATAAGAGTTCTCATCCCAAAGTGTTTTCTCTACACGTTCAATGGTTAATATATAAAACTGATGCCCTAACATCCAATAGCATATCCCCACTCTCAATGTTTATAATGGTTCATGTGTAGAACCTCCCACAACAGAAACTCAAATAAGGAACTCCCCCGATGTACTATTACCTAGAATTATCGGTCATCAAGTTTTGTAGGCCCAAAGCATATAATCAGGAAACTCAAAATCATATCCCCCCGTTATATAATTCTAATCATAAACTCGTATATCTATTAAAGAGACTTAGAACACTGCTCTCGCACTATCACTCAGTCCCCAATGCTAAATCAATAACAAGCTAAATCTATCCGTTCAATAGATAACCCGATAATCCTCAATCTCATCAGTAAAGTCCCTACACACTAGGATCAAATATAACGAGACAATTATACTCTCTAAAGTATCCTCCATAATAGAATATATATGTGAGTTCAACCCTTTTCCAGGTGAGATAGCACAAAATCACAAATTTTGTCCTAGGCTAGCGAACACGATGGCCTTGCTGTGACAGTCCATCATCGCTTAACCAATCACTAACCAGTCCATACCGGGACTAATATGACACTAGCATATCAAATTTCTAAAATTAGTAAATACACTCAAATATATCCTCTCAATGACTGCACCCTCTCTCCTACAGATGGAACTAAAGAGATCCCCGCTATCCAACGATAAATATATACACAATCACCCACTTAACCCGTCTCATGCGTGAATCTAGCACTAATAAAAATATTGTGACTCACCCATGTCACATAAATATTATCCCATTTACCTATGAATAAAGCTCATTCCTTCAATCTCCAATATCACTGTCAGTTCAAATAGTTCCTGGACATAATACTCTCATCCAAACCGAACCAAAAACTTCTATAACTGTTGCCCCTACTGAGCATCATACTCATGCCCCCTAACCTGTTGCGGACAAGATCAACACATGTGGACCTCCTCTCTATACATAATACACCTCTCTGTGTCATTACTTATCCTTTTACCCCAGTGGACATGTCGGGGTTGTCCTTCCTTTGGGCCTGGTAGCCTTAGCCCCGATCTAACCCCGTTGTTTCTTTAGCTTTGCTGGTCCTGTTGAGCACACTGCTGGTCCTGACTAAATCCATCATCACTTGGTAGGAACCCCATTGATCTGAATCATTTAAATGGGTCTTTTACTTGATCCCCCTATGGTGCCTCACTAGCACCAATTACATTCATTATTTCTCTTCTGACTAAACTCTCTAATCTCTTAGCTCCCTTTACATGGAAGCATTTATATTTCCCTTTTAAAAGTACAATATTGACGACATCACCATTAGTCGTCCAAGCTGAATTTCCCCTCAATGCTGGCGCATTCTACCTATGAATCCATCATGAACTAACAGACTTTTTCTATTCTACATATCCACCTCATCGGGTACGAAGTGAGATAATTAAGAAAATTCTCTCCTATTTTCATCCACTATCCGACCCTTCTACAATAAGTACTCGAATTTCCTTCGCTTCTCTGTTAAAGAAACCGATGAAAGAATTTGCGATCAAACTGCACCCCAAATTTCTCGATATTCATGGTATCTCTCCTTATATGTGATGACTGACTCCCATCACTACAATACTGCTCATATGAGATAAAAAAAAATTCTTAAAACTTTAATTATGAGTGTCACTGCACTCCACCCTACTAAATTTCCTTTGGATGATCTCCTTCCATTGGCCAATCACACTTCCATACTTTTCAAACTCTTGCGGATAACCCTTACAAAAAATGCCTTCGCCTCTCCCCTTACTGACTGCACTGGGTGAATATGAATTTACACCACCATCTGCTATGGTGGTACTTAAGGACTACTGTTCCCCGGTGGTCATCATAGTGTCCACTGCCCGAACAATTATAGTGGTGACTTCTACTGCAGTCACCATCACCATAACATTATACGAAGCCCAACTGAACTCGTGTATGATTCCATTACTATACTCAACAGTAGGAGAACATAAGTCGCATTATGAGACGACAGTCCTATGCATAGGGCTATATATGAAAGAAAAGCAACGCTGAAAATGTAGTAAGCCACACAGATCTTATGTACTCTAGAACCTGATGCTCTGATACTATCTGTGACACCCTGCCTATTTTAATAACAGGTGATCAGTCCTTTATCAAAATAAACAGGAATCTCATTAGGTTCATTCTTAGCATCACTATCGAAACTCTTTAGTTACTAACCACCAATGTTAAATTAAGTCGGTGCCAAATTTTGTCTTTCATTAACATATAACAACATGAGGAAATAAAATAATATAACTCAACTATCCACACAAATAATAGAAGTCTGAATCATCACATGACAAATAGATTAATGATAAATACTGAATAAATCATCGGTTCCAGGACTAATATCCCAATCATAAGTCTACGGAAATAAAATTGAATCCAAATATATAGTCTGATAAATAAAACTGAGTAAATGTATCAACTGGAGCGGTAATATGCCCAAATGAAATACTGAATCATAGATCCTAATCTATGAATGAATAACTAAAGCGTCTTCACAAATCCTGCAGGCCTCCACAAGTGTTGCAGCTACGCATCCCTGGAATGAGTCATCAAGCTTGGCGTCCCTCTGGATGGTACCTAAAATATTTTGGAAAATAGAATTTGACACGGGTCAGAGCCCAAAACCTTTAAAAAAACAATTATCAAGTATTTAAATTGCAGTTATAAAAGTAATTATTAGATACACACATTAGTCCAGCGTACACTCCCTTGAGTTCTTCACCTCTCATCTATTGTGCAAACCTAACGTCTCTTATTAAACCACGTAACTGTGCTGCCCAACCTAACTATCCATAGGTGTCTAATTAACCACAACAGGTTTAGCTCCCATGTACCGCCCATATGATACACTACCATCAATTCAATAATTCACATTAACCAAATATTATTATAGCACCATTGATTAAGTTTCTCATACTTAAATTGCTTTTAGATATACACTATCTATCTTTCCCACCATCACACACGAGTAGAATGATCACATCTTTATATATTTATCACACTATAATATATACAACTACAGCATCCCCTAGAATGGCCACCATGATGTATGCATACTCTGTTATCAAGTCCATGTACCTCTCAAACCAAATCAGGAACTAACAGTTCAAAATATCTCATCGAACCATAAATCAAACAACACGCAATAAAGGCGAACATACTTCTAGGGCTTTGGGGTATGCATATACCTAACGTACCCAAATGACACGCCGATTTCACTAATACAAAACACATTGTGAGCCGCCCTAAGTTTTATGTTCTGGAGCACGCATCCAAAACTCATTGGAATTGCCAAGGTGGGATCGCCCTCTGCGCGAAACCTCCCGTGATAGCAAACAACGTAGATATGTTCACACACATAATAAAGAACAAAATAGGCATTCACACAACCTATACATACATACATATATATATATATATATATATATATATATATATATATATATATAGGATGCCAATTATCCTTTAAGTAAATTTCGGTAGTAAAATATCACTGTCCTACTGGTATTGATCTTACGTTATAGTTTACTCTTCCCATAACCCAATTTGTAAATTCTTGATACGCATCTCAATCAGTTGACTGTCAACGGTCCTAATGCCAAGATTACCCTCATTAAGATTAACTAAGCCTTAACTATATGTATACTGACCGTCTCTAGGTCTTTATATAATTACTAGACTATCACCAAAGTTTCCCATAATTAATTTCATGAGGGAGTATAAAAAACAAAAAAAGCGAATCTCAACAAAACTGGGCAACCGAATCAATTCGGTAAGGATTCTGAACCAATTTTCTCGAATTGATTCGGTCTTCAAACTGAATAGATTCGGACCTGACTCTATCGTCTTCTTCGTCGTTGTTACGAGTTTTCACCATTTAAAACCTTATCAAAATTCCATGAAACTGACCAAAACTCCCATCCAACATACCCAAACATTAAATATATGTGTAGGGGCAATTCTGAACATAAATAACACATCAAGGCTACAAGAAATCTACCCAAGGAGAAATCAAAACCCATAATTCATCAAAAAACTACTTTATGTCTTCTTCATGCATATTCATCAATTTACCTAGATTTTTTTCATGTTAATCATCCCATACTCTCTAATTTCGTGTTATTTACATATATGGATTATTTCTACCTTAATTCCTACCATAAATCATGAATCTCACCCATCCAAATCCCAAGACACATCATTTAAATCATGAAACTAAAACCCTACACTACATGGGTATTATAACAAGCCTAAAGTAATGAAAGATAAACACTTGCCTTGATAAAGTAGGACTGATTTTCATTCTAAGGTGATGAGGTTGATCTTTCCTTGCTTCGATCACAAATCCGACAATGTTGGTGGTATGAAACGGTGTGGAATGGCCTAGGTCTTTTCTCCTTTTTCCTCTCCAATTGCCTCCTCTATCTCAAGTGTTGTAATCCTAGCCCATAACTCAAAGGGCCTGATATAACACTCTAGTTTTTGGAGTTCCTTATGCCATAGATTCCTAAATAATCGAAACGCTCTTACGCAGTGTAGGTTGGTCTAAAATAGCTCCGAGACCCACTCAGTACACCCATGTATATTATTCCGACTATTTCAACATAGTTAAAATCAACCGTGACCTCGAAATCACCATCTGAGTCACTGTACATAAATTTTCGATCTCAAACTCAATATAGTCTACACGCGACTCCCGATTAAGATATAATACGGTCACGTCGATATCACTTACTATGACGTATAATACTTATCACAAGTTATTTACTATTCAATTAGTAACTTTATTCCATAAATATTAATCATTATCTCTCCCGATTAATATTTTATTAAACACATAATATATAATTCAATTTAATTGCAGTACACGTATAATTTAAAATAATCGAATTAATAAAATTCTAAATACTCAAAAATACGAGGTGTTACAACATTCATATCATTGATGCCCGAAAGGAGAGCAATTTATATAAATTTGATCATTTTATGTTATATGTCGTCTTAGTTGGAACTAAGATGAGACCTTACAGAGGTCAATCATAGAGTGTTTTCACAACTCTGTGAAGCGTGTTTTAGCTGCATGTGAGATTGCTGGCAGACAATGAGAGAGCGACTGGGCTGAAAACTCAGGTTAGGAGCTTAGTGGCGACTAAACTTAGATTTGTATGGCGTTCTTTATTTTTGTATAATGGCGTACCCATTTTATGATATAACGCCATAGCATATATTTCATATTGTATGTGATTTATCAACTGATAGTGAGAGTGACGAGTTAATCCGTGCTTCATCCTTGTGTGAGACACTTGGATCATTATGATCATATTTATGCCTTTTATTGACCTGAGACTATGTTATGAAGAGGATACTCGGTGGCACTACTTTAGTATGTTTACCTAGGGCGATGGATTATGTCGTTTAAGGTACATGTCTAGGAAAGAGGTTCTGTCTAATTGGATTTACATGAGAACTCGGGGAAGACTATTTGACGATACACCATGTTAGTGTCACTCATAGTCTAGGAAATTGTATCGTCTTTGGTGTGCGATTGAAATCATGAGTACATTACATATTTGGGGTATAACACTTCTTCTATAAGGGATTAAGAGTGTCGAACCTGGTGTAGTCAAACTATCTAAGGCATATGCGAGATCTTTTCAAGTGATGTGTTTTCGTTAGTTAGGTGATGACTTAACAACTACGCTACTGAGATTGTATGTTCTTCTTGTGAGGTTACACGCCACATCCCCTATATGAGGAGATAAATGATTGAGATTCTGAGAGACTTTCAGATTATTCTTTTCCTATGTGGGTGAGTGAGAGATATAAATATTTGGGTCGGGTTTTCGATACTCGAACCCGTGATCCGCCCACATGGGTGGTGGATCCTAGTCCATTTAAGATTAGTAATATTATTGGATAAATATTAGTTAATTGTCCTATTTATTGGGGAGGGGGAGAGAGAGTGTGTGATTAGGCATAAATTCTTCCAATTTTTCCCCTTAATTTAGAGGCTTTTACTCCCTCGGACAATGTAAAATGAGTTAATTTATCTCATTTAATTTCTAATGGCTTCGTCTAACAAGTATCCCGAGTTTTGTGTATTTCTTATTGATTTTGAAGTTATTTAATATAAGAAAGAAAGAAAGAAAGAAATCGGAAGAAGCAAGAAAGAAGAAAAAAGACGAATCAAAAGGACAAAAGTATAATTTTCATCAGGAATCCAGTCAAGGACCCAAAATAAAAGTCGAAGATCTCGAGTCTACGAGTGCGTAGGAAGAAAGGACGTTTCAATCTGATTTCTGGAGTTGAAGTTATGAAGATCTAAAGATACGAGATGATCATCGGAAATTGAAGAAAAATGAAGAGAACTTGAGAAGGAAATCCGGACCGATCCGGATGGCCTAAAAAAAGGATCGATCCGGACACTAGAAGCCACTGTCTAAGGATACATTTAAAAGATCGGTTCGATTTTCATAAAAAAAAGATTGATCCGGCCCCCAAAGTTCACTGCATCAAGGTCATTTAACAGACCAATTTTTTTCAAAATAAAAAGATCGATCCGGTCTCAGCGAACCAATCTGAAATATTACCATCGAATCGATTCGGGGTTCGAGATTTGAGTTTTTCCTGTTCCAGCTAGAGTCTTGCATGACTCCAACTCTTATAAATTTCATAGTGCATATATTTCAATGTCATCCCAGACATTGAGGGGGCTTCTAATCAGTTTTTAAAGGAGCTTTTTACTTAGTTTTGAAGAGAGAATTTGTGAAAAACCCTATAAGTACAATTTGTTGATTCTACTATAAAGTTTGTTAATTTATCTTCTCTACTCCTTAGTATTGATACTTTATGCATTCTTAGATTATTTCCAGTAGTTAACAAATCCTTTTCATCATCTAGTTCTAGTTTTACCATGATTTCATTCACCTGCATCGTAGAGACCCTAGTTTTTTCTTAATGGCACCATGCTAGGCTAGACTATCAGCGGTTGGCGTGCATGAACCCCACCCGATGTGATTCATCATAATGGAAATAGATTTTTTTATTGAATTTTAAAGAAAACGTGTTGCGTAGCTATCTCAATCGTTATAGGACTTTTTGATCTTGTTTGCCCTAGGTAATTGGGATGCTTAAGAGTGAGACGCGCGTGTTGTTACTGCGA
The DNA here is from genome assembly GCA_949130495.1 of Sambucus nigra. Taxonomy (NCBI): domain Eukaryota; kingdom Viridiplantae; phylum Streptophyta; class Magnoliopsida; order Dipsacales; family Adoxaceae; genus Sambucus; species Sambucus nigra. The sequence continues at coordinate 724,971,602 of OX422210.1, forward strand.
CACTGCTTTGTTCTTACCTTTGATTTAGTATGATGCGGGCTACGATCCTTCATATACGGAATGCTTAGGACTAATAAAGACCGGGTTCCTTGTAAATTCTAATTCCGAAATCTAGTATCCTACAGGGTGAATTACTAGGGTGTGGGCGATTATAACCCAACCTCTCGTTCTCATTAAATTTAATTTTGTTAATATCTTGCCATCCATTTTAGGTTAATTAACTCTTATGCATCTCATTTAGGTATAGTTTAGTCAGTCCGTAATTTAATTACGCATTTAATTACAGTAAATCTCCCTTTCAAATTACCTTTTCGTTTCTTTTAGAGTCTAAGTTAGGATTCATTCATCTTTCCAACGTTGTCACGAATTCATTGGTCCTTTTTCCATGAGGATCGATACCCGACTTATCGGGATATTACTTGAGCGACAGGCTTGCACTTGAGCCTACATAGCATGCACTTTAGAACACTTTTTAAATCGTGTGTACATATATATATATGCCGTGAGTTTTTTTTAAAAGAGAAAGGAAGAGGGTTGTTATATAACATTATGTGTCCCTTATCTCTGTCTTATTTGTTAAGTTACCCAAACTAACTAACTCTCTCTCTCTCTCTCTCTCTATATATATATATATATATATATATATATATAGAGAGAGAGAGAGAGAGAGAGTTAGTTAGTTTGGGTAACTTAACAAATAAGACAGAGATAAGGGACACATAATGTTATATAACAACCCTCTTCCTTTCTCTTTTAAAAAAAACTCACGGCTCACTCTTTCTCCCCATCTTTCCCTAAAACCCACCCCCACAACTTGATCTCTTTATCTCCATCCTCTCTCTTAGTTCATCACTTTGCTTCCTTCGATCTGTGTATGTAAAGACGAAGGGGCAACTCTAGTAGCCAACCGAACGGCCTTCACGAGTATTCCGTAGATACACGGGAGGAGTTTCTGGGCCCGAAGTATACGGGGGAGCTTTCGAATTGTAACAACAAGCTTCCAACGATTCGTTCATTATTCCACATTCGGTAAGCATGAAACTCTGTATGTGCTATGTGTTATATATTAATACAAGACATATTAAGGTAGTCAAAATTGGATATATTTTTTTCCTACGATATAAAAGTTAACCATTTAAACACGAACACAACTCCATAGGACTCATTGTGAGGTCTACACTCAATCCATCTCTCCAAACAAACATGACAATGATGTTAAAAAAATGGTTGCATACTTCCTTTAAGACCCGTTTGTGGGTACCCATAATGTATCAAATTCTTAAAATTCACATTCACCCATTTTAATCATAATTTACATTCTCTACCAAAAAGAGTCACTTCCAGCTAAGAACATAGCTAAATGCATATACAATTTCTTTTACCAAATATGAACACAATTCATTTAAAATGTGACATGGCATAAAATCTTATTATTTTACCAAACACAAACTACACAAAACTAAAATACAACACCATAATTTTATTTTATTTTTACTTAAAATGACCCAAGTAAAGGCGACACGAAACAAAATCTTACTTTTCACACAACACAAACGTGACCCCTATTAAAGCAAACACGAAACGAAATCTTATTTTCTATAATTTTTTATCAATAAAAAATTCAGTTTAGTGTGATGTCATGTCGCGATTTATTTGGATCGTATTTGTATTAGGTAAAAAATATGTCATATCATGTTGTTTCACGTTTTAATTGAGTTACTATTCGTGTTTGGTATAAAAAAAAGATTTCATGTCATGTTGTTTTATGGGGTCGTGTGAGGTAAAAGATAAGATTTCTCTCTTGTTGTGTCGAGTTTTAATTTGGTCGTGTCGAGTTTGTAATGAAATAAGAGGATTTCTTGTCGTGACTATTTTGATAGTATTAGTAATAGAAAAAAAAAAATCATGTCATGCCACATTTAATTGGGTCATAATTGTGTTAGGTAAAAAAATAAGATTTCGTGGCGTGTCTCATTTTTTTATTGGATCGTGTTTGGTTCAAACATTAGATTTTGTATCGTATCATATCGTGTCACTTTTATCCATCCAGAGTTAAGTAAAAAAATTAAATTCTATCACATGTCGCAATTTAAGTGGATAGTACTCGTGTTTGATTAAAAAAATTATCTATGCATTTAGCTAGGTTCGTATGTAAAAAGCATTAGAGAACGTAAATCATGCTTCAATTATGCGTCGCAATTTAAAATTTTTATACATAATGGGTATGAAATCAAATGGGTCTTCAGAGAAAGTTTGCATTGAATATATATATCACTGTTCTAAAAAACCCGCCTAGGCTTGAGGCTTGGGAGAAATGCCCCGCCTTAAGATTTTGACGCCTTATGCTTGGTAAAACCCTTAAGGCGTACTTTTTCTCTAAAAACAACAATGCTTTAGTGAAACGATATCACCTTTTAAAGATTTTTTTGCAAATTGGACCATTATCTCATAAAAAATAATCAAATAATATTTTTATTTGCAAATATTCAGACATATTTTTATGATATGTACAATTTTAGTATTTTAATAGCCTTGTTATGGTTAAAAAATATTAAAATATATTGAAAAGACCTAAACGCCTTTTCACGCCTTTTTACACCAAGGCCCGCCTAGGCTTCTAAGGCTTAAGGCTTGGCCTCCACGCCTCGATCACGCCCCGCGTTTTTTAGAACCTTGATATATATATATATATATATATATATATATACAGCCCTGCTCTTGTGCGGACTAGTCCGCATTTTAAGAATGCGGACCTGACATATGTCACTTGGCGGTGAGCCCAGGAAAGAGAGAGAGTGTGCCTATAATTTAGGCGATAATTTCTACGTGTACCATTAGGTGACACATGTCCGGTCCGCATTCTTAAAATGCTGACTCGTCCGCATTTTAAGAATGCGAACCGGACACCCAGAAAAGATAGAGAGTGTGCCTATAATTTAGGCCATAATTTCTAGGCACACCGTTAGGTAACACATGTCCGGTCCGCATTCTTAAAATGCGGACTAGTCCACACAAGAGCATTATAATATATATATATATATATATATATATATATATATATATATATATATATATATATATAGAGAGAGAGAGAGAGAGAGAGAGAGAGAGACTCATGTGCACACTAAGTTTGCACATCTATTTTTTGAGTTGATTTTTTTTATATGGATCCGTTGAAATGTTTAAATATCACATAAAAAAATCAACTAAAAAAAAAATTATGTGACATTTAAACATTTCAACGGATCCATATTAAAAAAATCAACTAAAAAAATAGATGGTCAGACACTTCACGGTTCAGATCGAAGCCAACAAGGCTAGAAATCAAGGGTGGAGATTAAAAGACTTTCTTTTTCTTTTTTATCCCTTTGTTATTTCATTTCCCCCTCTTTTTTAACCCTTCATATTCTTTCCCCCTCTTATGAAAAATTCAAAAACATGGTTCGAATAGGAAATTCCACACTTCAATCATCTTTTGGGTCCCATCACACACAAAGGCACACAAATACTACATATTTTTCCCTCTTTCTACCCTTCATTAAAATTCAAAATGAAGGGTGAATTAGTAAACTTAACTAAATCATACATGTAGCCAACACACAAAACTTTATCTCATCTCTCTTGATTCTCAAACCCTCCATATCCACACAAACCCTCCCTACAACACAACCCCCTTCAGCTCCCACTCCGCTCCCTTCCAAGCCGTCGCCTCCCATATTCCGTCGCTACCTAGATTTCATAAGCAGGTATACTCTATGTTGAATGCAAAATACCGAAAATACGCTTATTGCAACATACACAACATTGTTATTTGGTTTGGTTTGTAAATCTAGGTATACTCAATGTTTTACTAGTATTTGTGTATTGTATTATGTATTGTTGCTTCAAATTTATGGCATTTGAGGTGAGGATCTTTAAGGTAGTATGTTCTCTCTCTCTCTCTCCCTTTCAAACGATTGGATATTTCTATTAGTTTTTTTTTAGATTTCATTTATTTACAATTTTGACTGTCTAGAATTTTCCATTTACGATTACGATGGTTGTGAAGGGATTTGAGGATTTATAATTTTCCATTTTCGCTTACAATTTTGTGTCATTCATGTTGTGTTTTCATATTAGTCTAAAATATCCATTCCGAGTATTTACTTCACTAATTGATTTATTTTTGGTAGAAATATGTTACAAACCACGAGCTTTCGTCCTTAATGTCATACGTTGTAGACTTTACTTTAGGGTTACAATTGATGCAGTTATTATCTTTGTTGTATGCCTTTACTTATTTCTACATTCTCACAAATTACATCCTTTTATTTCATTTTTCATCTAATTATATTTTCCATTTTCAGTTTTTGGGTTATTAAAATGCACCCATGTGGCATGGACGCAAAACTAAACTGGTATTACAAAGCACTATCATGGCACTATGAGATTATGTTCCCACTAAAATGAATCCATTTTCTTTATGAGTCAGAATGTATTACTGATATTTTCACAATGTTATGATGATACATAATTCCTTTAAAATTTTATTTACGTATTTGCACAACATATTTGACCCTATTCATTTCTACATATAAACTAATTGATGATTCATTGCAGATTTGAACACTAAGCCGAGGTGAGAATTTACTTTGATAAAGTTTTTAATATTTATGTTAATTAAATATTATTTTTTATATTATATCATGGTGTCGTCGCCACATGACACTTTATTTTGAGGAATATAGTAAGGTGTTGATAGCAGAGATCAACTATGAGGTACTTTATTTTGAGGAATATACTATGTATTTTTTAACATATTTAAATTTTTCATTTCGTCGCCACGCTTTGTACACCAATTTCATTTGTTAGACATAATTATCATATCGGTTTGTGTGTGATTCCCAAATTATAAGGCAAAGAGGATATGTGAATACATTTTTGTGCATTTTCTCATTTGATAACACTAATTATGGTTTCAACATGAACATGATGCCACACGACATCATATAACACGACTTCGTGTGCCTAAAATTTCCACCCCTACTTTTATGGTTCACTGTATATTTCACTTCAACTTATTTTACTCTAGGATCATGTTTTATATAATAGAAATTGCAATTTCATTCATAAATTTCATTGATTTTCGTTTAGAGAGAGGGAGAGAGGTGATTTGGGGGAGATTTTAGAAATCTCTAGGGTTTGCAGCCAGCGTCCTCTCTATTTGGTAAATCCCATCTTATTTTGGGGACTTGCCTTTAAATTCAAAGCTTTTTGAATTGATTTGTGTTCAACAATCTTGAAGATATGATTCATTTTGTATCGATTTTAAATTTATGAGGTTTTTTCAAAATTAAAACTTTTATATTGTTTCTAGATTGCGCAAAAAGAAGTTTCATCATCATATATCTAAGCTTTTGGGTAATTATGTTTTTGGAGTTGTTTTTTAACTTCTCCTTTTATAGTAGGCTTTCCATTCGTGTCAATTTCGGTAATAATTTACGCATTCCTGTGATCATAATTTGGATTTTTTTTGTAATTTTGATTTTGTCAATTTTATGTTTTGTGGTTCTGACATTAGTTAATTTCTTAAGTACACGTTTATGTTCTAATGCTGTAACATCCTGGGAGGTATGTGTAATAACCCAAAATACAGGTAATGCTCCTACCATGCTGTAACATCCATGCTGTGTAAGAGGTTATCTTAATAGACAAACTTTTTTTCATTTTTAATATTGAGTTTCTTCATGTGGTTGTTTCTTTTCACATCAATGAGAGTATAGACACTAATTATGTGTGTGAAATAATCAATTGATTTTAAACAAAACTACGTGACAGATTCCTTAGTTATATTGTATTGTCTAGACTTTTTATACTCTTTCGTATCCTTACTGCTACATATTTCATATCAGAAGCGACATCACAGCTACAGAGACACGTTGATACAAAATACTTCAAATCAATTGCATGACTATTTGAAGAACAGTCTTCGAAAACTGCAAACTTAAGGAAGACATTTCAATTTCAACTCTTTGGATTAGAACTGAAACGAGTTGGTTTCTTCAATTTCAATAATGTTGTATATATTATTCTTTTATAGAATTCATTTTGGACAACTGTAAGTATTGAAAATATTTTATGGTATTTGCAAGCTCTGGAAAAGGATGTCGAATCGATTATGTGGAGGACCTCAGAACCACCTTCTCAAGAGAGGAAATTTCTCTGTAATGGTGATTGATTATTAATTTATTTCATATTCTTGATTTGTGTAGGTTCACGTTGTATTGCGTAAATCGTTTTAAATTGGTTTGTGCTTCCTAAACACTTCACCTCTTATAATTCCTTTTCCAGACTATGTCGTTGCATAATACACCTATGCACTAACACTGGTAGGTTTTTACATTCTTATTTACTGACTCAATTTGATGCATTTTGGCTTGACATAGGAAAATGTAAACGTACTATTGAGGACGATAATACTGCACATCGGAAAAGAATTTAACAGAATGACATGTTGAGTGGACTGAGATAAGAAAGCCTGCTCTCCATCAGCATCCTCAAGCTTTGATTATTCTTGGACAACTTCTCATGCCCAGTCCCTACCAAAACATGATTTTCTATTGTCAAACGTTCCTTCCTCATTTCATTACCTAGACCTCGCCAACTCTCGGACACGAGAACATCATCATAAAATTTATTGGTGTTTATTTTTGTAGGTATTAATTTTACATTTATTTTTAGAGGTACTTAACAGGTATTAACCAAAACATGATATGTTTCCCGTTATTTGCAGGTGGTATTTAACAGATGGAGCTAATACATTTGTGGTTTCTTGATGTATTATATTTTTGCTTTGATTGAGGGCTATTTTTATTTCTTTTAATTTCAGGGGTTCTATACATAAAAGTATACTTCAAGCCTTTTTTATTCCTTAATAAATGTTTCACTACACCAAATCTGCCTAATTGTCACGGTCATTGACCTTGACAAGTTCAACTTGTCAAGGTCAATGACCGTGACAATTCGGGGTGAGATAACTTTTTTTGTCACAGACGTGTCACGGTCATTGACCGTGACAAGTTTGTTAGAATTGTCACGGTCGTGTCACGGTCCCTGATCGTGACAAGTTTAGTCACGATTAATAACCGGGACAAAGCCTTGACCCTTTTTAAAAAAATTATCACTATCATTGATCGTGACAAGTCTGTGACAACTTTTGTCACGGACTTATCATGGTCAATGACCGTGACAATTCTGGGCAGAATTGAAAAAAAATCTGATGGGCAGTATGGCCACTGCCACTGCCTAGAAGTATATTTGTACCTTTTATAGCAACGTTGTACCTTTTCAAACATCATATATTCAAATAAACTAGAGATAATGCAAATATACATTCAAAATAGAAACTATTTAAGAAGAAACAACATCACCATTAATTATCTCAAATCTACAAACTATATAGCTGGAAAAGAGATTTTGTACCGCGACGCTTGGGGACACCTCCTTATCCTTCCCTTCTCGTCCGAAGAGCCACATAAATATCGATCCTATGTGGCCTACCCCCAAGGCCACTCCCTGTCCCCTGAAATAAAATAAAGTAAAATTAGTATCCTCTAACTTGAAATTGAAATCGAAATCGAAATCAAAATTAAAATTGAAATCGAAATATAAATATAAATATAAATACATTACCTGTAGTGTCACCCAAATAGCTAACTTGAGCTCATATGACACCTCCTTCCAACTAATGTACCCCAGGCAATCGTGTCAAATATAATTCCCTTCATATCTGAACACTAAGAAATGCCACAATCCTATGGAGTTATGCTCTACAAATTCCTTTCAACCGTTGTGTAGCCAAAAATCACCAGTTGAAGTTGTCAATTCCACCTTCCATATTTTCCGATGTTTTACTAGAGGTTCCAAGTGGTGGAATTGACAACTTCAACTGGTGATGTTTGGCTACACAACGGTTGGGAGGAATTTGCAGAGCATCACTCCATAGGATTATGGCATTTCTTAGTGTTCGGATAGACAAAGAGATTCAATCTCCTCTCCACAAATAGGACACCCCAAATAACTATGTACTAATCACCTATTAAAGGTAAGAAGCGTATAGTCATGGATTAGTATAAACAAAACATAGATGTAGTTGGAATATTTATGTATTAATCTCCTCTCCACACACGCACACTACACAAGAGTGAAAATGATAAAGTGCAAATCAATTAAAAGCATTAAAAATGGATGCTTCGGTACAAATTGGAATATTTATTACAAATTGAAAAATTATTTCAAATTCGGGTTATCATAAAAAACGGATTGATATTCGGTAGGAGCAGCCAAGTCATCCACACTACTATTTAGACGCTTTGGCGCGTGTTGGACAATTGACCACGGCTCATTATTGATATACTCCGAGTAAAATACATGCTTAACCTTTTGAAATGCACAAACAAACGGCATATCGCTCACATGGTCGTTGCTCTTCAACTTGGACAAGTCAACCATGATCAAATTGGTGGCAGGATCAACTTTATAAGCATTTTTATCCTCAACTCTTATCGAGTCACAGTAAAATACAACCTCTTTGAAGCTTATATAATCCAATTCAAATATATTTTGGATTACACCATAGTAAGTCATTTCAGCTTCAACGAGGTTTTTATCTTTTGCGCTCGCTCGAAAGAAAGTAATATCCTTGTATGAAATTCTCGAGTTTTGTACATTTATACTTTCCTCGTACACTTTAGCGCCGAAAATATAACCATTCAATCGATACTTTTTGTACTCTTGTGCCACGAACAAGGGTCTAGCGGCTAGAAGAGAAAGCCTTGATGTCGCATCACCCGTCTTTAGGAGCTGAGAATATAGATAAATTAATTATATTACTGGTAAAATTTGAGTGTAATGTAACGTTATATAACGACTATTTTCATTATAATTACCTCTTGTGTCAACCACAGCCTAAATTCGTTGTCTGATTGTACCGTTGTTTTTCGTCTTTTATTGTTCTCACAGGCTTCATATTTTCTGCATATTACAAAATTAATCATGTATAAAATAATCTAAAATAATGTTAAACATTATAATAATCAAAACTTACTTTTCCCATTCTTCGACATCTTCATGTGTGTCAAATAAATAACGAGCTACTTATTCATGTTGCAAACTAGTTAATTTCACTCATTTTCCCATCACATGACCACCATCATCGACGAACTCATCAGTGTCATCAACGCTGGTCGAGTCAGGCATATATTCCCGAGTATATATTGATGACTCCACGGTGATGTATTCCTCTGCAATTGATCCTGCAATGTATCGCGTATTCTTGACGTAATCTTTAAAGACTTTCATCAATCTTTCAAACGAATGCATCCACGATATCTAACTCAACCACAAAGAAATGCCTCGTCACATAGGTGTACCAACAAGTGAACAGTTATGTCAAATAATGATGGGGGAAAGTACTTCTCCAATACACAAATTGCTTCGATCACCGCCAATTTTGCGGCCACTATGTGTTCTCGATTGACTACCTTCTCACACAAGAGGGAAAAGGTAATACTAATTTTCATAATAGCCCTACGCAAATCCTTGTGCTTGGAGAAACAGTGCTTAAACAATAGAGGAACCAATTGCATGATCACATGCCAATCGTGGGATTTACACTTATGTAAATTATGAGTAGCATAATTCACAATCCTTTGCAAGTTAGACGAAAAAGTAGATGGGCCCTTCAAATTATATATTGTGTCTTGAAGCACCTTTCTTTCCCCACTCGTCAAAGTAAACGCACCAACGGGAATTATTGCCCTTCCCCTACTATCTTCTTTCAACCATAGTTGTGGCTTAAGTTTTAACGATTTAAGGTCTTTTCGTGCATTTTCTTCATCCTTCGAATGACTCCCCCCAAGGCGAGTGCCCACAATATGTTCAGCGAAGTTCTGTTCTGCATGCATCACATCCAATACATGGCGCACCGGGTTATTCTTGCAATAAGGCAAGTAAAATAAAATTAACCTCCGAGACCATGCCTTTCTTGTCTCAGTTTCATTCCCAGTTGGGGTCTTCTTATGCTTGACGTTCTTAAATTTGGGATTCTTACCTGGCATATTAGGGCCACATTCAGAAGATTTACTTTCAATTTCTGAACCTGAAAGTTATCTCGACGGTAGCTTATGTTCAACCCCGCCCAATAAAAAATTGGAACCTTTCCCAGATCTGAAACTATTAGCTGGGGGTAAAAATCTCCTGTGGCAATGGTATATATTTTTTAAGCTAGAGGATAGACAAAGAGATTCAGTCTCCTCTCCACAAATAGGACACCCCAAATAACCATGTACTACACAACCGGATAATGTCCCATAAGCTGGAAAATCATGAATTGCCCACATCAACATAGCTTTCAGCGTAAACTCTTCTTTTCTAAAAGAGTCAAATGATTGCACGCCCTCTTCCCACAACTCATTTAATTCTTCTACTAAATGAGCCAGGTAGACATCGATGTCATCACTTGGTGCCTTTGGCCCGGGTATCAACAAAGCCATCATCAAAAATTCAGGTCTTATACATTGTGAAGGAGGGAGGTTGAGTGGGGCTAGGATCACTAGCCATACACTCTGATTGGTGCTTAGATTTCTAAATGGATTGAAACCATCTGTTGATATAGCCAAACGAATGTTGCGTTGTTCTCGAGCAAAATCGGAATCCTCAAAATTCATCCTCCTCCAGGCAGTAGAATCAATAATATGACGTATGATATTACCCCCTACTTCTGCCCTAGCATGCCAAGTCATTGCCTCTACAATCCATGGTACTGTGAAAAATTACTTTAATCTAGGCCTAACGGGAAAATATTTCAATACTTTTTTAGGTACTTTTGAGCTTATGCCTTCCTTACTAGTAGATTGGACATATCTAGGTTCATCGTAGATCGGACAATGATCGAGATTTTCATACTCCTTTCGGTATAGTATGCAGTCATACATACAAGCATGAATCGATTTATACTTCATTCCCAAACCTTTCAAACTGTTCTTCATTACAGGATAACTATTTGGAAGTGTATTCACCTTGAGTAATAAGCCCTTCACCCATTTTAGAATTCCCGTCACGCTATTGCCAGACAAACCGTACTGCGTCTTCAAACTATGCAAACCAACCATGGCATGTAAAGTTGTTTGATCTTTCTCACAGCTAGAGTATAATGGTTAGGTCGCCTTAAATTTTAAACTTTGGTAGTCATCGTCAAGTTTTATCGTGTTATCTTTACGAGCACTTGAATCTTCTACATCATTAGTAACCTCATTCTTCTGTGCTTCATAAACTCCGTACGCATCATTAACTAAATCCTCTAACATATTATGATCTACGTCGTCCCCTTGTACATCTATTCTACTTGTTGAAGGTTGTTGTGAAGGTTGATCGGGGACAAAAGGAACTTTCAATTAACCTTGAAAACTCCAAAATCGATAACTATCTTGCATACCCGATCTTAACAAATGTAGTTCAACTGTTTTCCACTCAAACACCTTACCATTCTTACACCTAGCACACGGACACAAAAACTCTTCATCATTATGACATCTCTTTGCATATTTCACAAATTCGTTAGCACCTGTGTGAAACACATCCCCCATTCTATTTGTCTCACCTATCCACTCTTTGTATTTCAGATATCCCATCACAGCTACCACAACTAATCACCTATTAAAGGTAAATAAAACTTAGATTTATAGTATGTTTCATTTAATTATGTCTTATTTATATTCAAATTTAATTTATAATAGAAATTTCTATTTCCTCCATCTCCTCTAAAGGGTGAGTGGTCATATCCCATTCAAGACCTCATTTTTCTGTAATATACTTAGCAGCTCATGCACATTGTTACGATTTGAAAAAAATTCGACAGCATATCCCCGTAGTTCTCGAAGTACACGACGTAGATAAACAACTGCGAGTGTTATTTCAATTGATCAATTGAAATAACAGTCACACTTGTCAATCTAGTATGTACTCAGAGAACATTAAGATTCGAATGCAGAACTTCCTCCAAAAGTAACAACTTTAAGCCACTAAGAATATTATACAGAAATTATACAGTCTCAAACTGTCCAAACGGGACAATTCGAGAGATCTCATTACAGGGGTAATGACTCTCGAATGGGTCTAAGGGCTATTGAATGCGTACGCATAAGAACTAGAAGGCTAGTATCTATGCGCACTATATTTAATTTCAAGTATGTTTCATTTAATTATCATACTATATATATATATATATATATATATATATATATTGTTCGATATACAAAGTAATTTTCAAAAAAAGTTAAAAAATCCCACCCCCATATGGGCAATAATCCAGTGGTCATGCCACTTTTAAAACTAACCAACCAAACATTTACTAAACAAAAGAAACCAATAGCAACGTCAACAACAAATGTGTATCCCTTACTCTTTCTAATTCATCTACTCAATTAATTCATTTCATCAATTAAACTAACAATTAAAGTATACAATTATTAATTTACTAATTTACAATGAGAGACAATCCTACTTTCATATGAAATGGGCACTAATTATTAATTTACTTTCATCTAAAACTATGCATTAAAATTACAATTAAAGCTATACAATTTATTAATTAAAGCTATACAATTTATTAATTAAAGTTATACAATTGTTAAGATTGCCCCACCACACACACACCACCACCACCACCACACCCCCTGCCCCCCTCCCCCCGCCACACACACCTGCACACACACACACACACATACACACACACGCCCCACCCCACCCTCTGCCCCCCTCCCAACACCACACCCCCTGCCCCCCTCACCCCACCCCCACCACACCAGCACACACACACACACGTACACACACAGTCCACCCCACCCCCACCACCCCCTCCCCCACCACACACCACCACATACATATATACACACACATATACACATACATATACACACATGCACACACATAGAAATGAAAGAGAAAGAGAGGAAAAAAATACCTTTGAGAGAGAGAGAGCTAAAATCGCTTAGAGAGAGGGAAAAACCAAAAACGGTGGGAAAAAAAGCCTATGGCTTTTTTTACTAAAGGGATTGTCACAGTCGTGTCAAGGTTCTTAACTGTGACAAGTCCGTGACAAGAACATTTGTCACGTTCTTGTCACGGTCAATGACCGTGACAATTATTTATCACGGTCAATGACCGTGACACAAAACGCGTGTTTTTTGTCACGGCCAATGACCGTGACAAGGGTGGCGGTTGAAAGGTGACATTTTGGCCATTTTGGTGTAGTGTTTGTTATTGATTTTAAAAATATTTTAATGTTCTTTAATACATTAAGTAAACACCGGTTAAATTCATGATATGATTCCCGATTCACATATTTTTAATTCGCGATACAATTCGCGAATTGGCAACTACGCTTTATATATGGAATCGTATACTATCTTGATTTTTCCCTGCTGTGCAGGTGTGATTCGTAGTTGTGTATCTAAAAAAGATCTTGGTCTATGGAGAAACCTTTGGGTCTGAACTTGAGGTGAGATTATGATTTATATCATAACTACTTTATACAATTTTGTTAATAGTTTAATGAACATTTCATTTGAAATTTTATCCTCCCTGTTTTATCAAATGGCATATGTAATCATTATCAAAATGTTAAGCAAGTTCAAGCTCAAGCAAGTTCAAGCTCAAGAAAGGTGCAAAAGTTTCCTTTTTGCTGAATGTTTTGGATAGTGATGCGAAAGCTCAAGCAAGCAGCGAAAGCTGAAACAAGGTGCGAAAGCTCAAGCAAGGTGCGAAAGTTTCCTTTCATGCTGAATTATAAACTTTTTGATGAGTTTTCTTCCCACTGAATTATTTAGAATTTTATGTATCAGTTACACATATCATTGCGTTGAAACCTTGAAGCGACAATCTGAAAATAGGGGACTAATTAGAAGCATATGTGGTGCATATTTTAATAAATCTGAAATGAATCATACTTCGTCCCATGTAAGCATATGCGGTGCATATTTATGGAACTCAATCAAGGACTAATTGGGGAAGCGATAATCTGAAAACAGATTTGCATCAATTAGCGTGGAGACCTCAGTATTTATTAGGTGTATCATCCCAAGTCCCCGACTCATGAATTCTATTACGACCATCTTAATTCTGAGTTGTATCTTTACTTTTGTCTCTCTGTTGTACTTTTGTCCTATTTTCTATGACCATACCAAGCAATGTTGCCATGACGTTTACTGTATAAGTATACACTATTCCAGCTTACTTGGAATGACCGACATAGCAGTTGAGGTCGGGATCTCCATAGATATGATTAATTGATTTTAAAGATAATACAAATTCAATATTCAAGTGAAAATCTTTGACCAAAATTAATGTAAACAATTTACTTTCTAATCAGTTTACTTTTTAAACTGATAATTAGACAGTATTCATTTGACAAGTTCTGTTCATGTATTCATTTTCTTCTCTTTTTCATGTATTCATTTTCTTCTCTTTTCAATTGTATATTAGTTAAAACACTATATTCTTTATTTCATTTATTCCTTTTTCTACTGACTTATTAATGCCACCCAATTTGTAGTACTATATGATGACGGGAATGCGTAAATTTGGTGTTTCCTAGAAGTATCATCATCGAAGACGGAGGTGAGTTCGCGAGACCGATGGCACTTAATGTTTCTGGATACCTTTGTGATTGTTCTGTTACATTTTATTATACTTTGTCATTGATCTTATTTTAATCAGATTTCTTGAATTTGTATGTGCATATAAAGGTCAATAGTATTGCAAGCGATCAAGACAAATTTTACTTTACCAAGTCGCGGAGTCATCTATAAGTCATAACATCCTACTAAATGTTCTTTTCTTCTCATAATGTTTACCAGTCCTATGGTTTAATTATGGCTTCTCTGTTATAAGTGATAACAGATTTGCTTTGGTCTGATACTTTTAAATTGGGGTATTGATGAGTATTCTTTATTTTATTTTTTTTCATGTCGTATTAGTAATAAGCATAGGATTAAAAATTATTCTTATACTGTTACCCTATGATAGTAACTCATGACAATGTATGTACTGGTAAAGTTTTAACTAATTCAATTTGTGCTATGTTCCATTTATTTCAACTACCCAAGTTAAAATACATCCCAATCGATACTTGATGACTGCAACCAATGGAGGGTTAAATCAACAACGAACAAGGCTAAAAATGCGTTCGCAGGAAACTAATAACAAACTGTCTAAGTCTTTCTGCTGTCTTTGGTTGAAGAGGTTCATATGACTATTATGTGTAATTTTTCTTCGAGTTGTTGGTAAAAAAATGGCTACTTTTGATTTGTATGGCCTTCTATTAAGGCAGAAAATTATCTTTAAAAGGAAGTCTTGAAATTGGGTATATACCTTCGTCATGGATGCATGCGAGCGAGATAGGATTTCCAAATTCTCACAGAATCTTCTCTATTGAAGTGAAGCTTTACTAAGAAGAATCGACTCCACCATAATTTACTATGTATGGCTTATGCGAGATATAGACATTGTTTTATGGTTTTTCATTTTGATCTATGCAAAAGACTATATGGTTATTTTGAACTTAAATCCCAACTTTTGTGACATGTTTTGAGTTACACTCCAATACCCCTGTATTTCATAAGACGTTTTAATTTAGACTTGCAACAGAATTTTGAGATGTGGAAGCACGAGGTAGGTTAATGATGAGTATATGTTTTGATATGAATAGTCTCCTCAATAGAATTTTGACGAGATACATGACTGTGAGGATCAACAATAACTATGCATGAGGTAGGTTGATCAGCACCTGTAGACGCGACTAAACATGGAGCATATTGTACTAAATTTGAAGTCACATGGTCAGTCTCTTCAACTAAGGGACTAAAGGGAACTTCGGTGGTGTTTCACAAAACTTAGTTGATGGACTCAACTGCTTTTAACATCATGTATTTACTTTTAAAATTTTACTGGTCGTTGAATCGGTTTAGATCTAAAGGTTCATGCTAAGTTACATTTTCTATTATTTTTCTCTTGGTAGATGGTTGCATATCCCTATATTATACTCACATGGAGATTATTTACGCAAGCATTTTTTTGGTTGTATGTTTTACTCTAATGGTCCCTATTAGCTACATGAGTATGTACAATTTCAATTGGTTTTATGAGAGTAAGAGGAGGAAAGTGAGGGATAGAACATAAAGTTGTTCTGGAAATTTGCCACCCCAGAATTCTGAAAATGGGATGAAGAGGACAAATTTAATGACTAAATTTCTTCTTAAATTTTTTTTATGGTTTCTTTTGTTTTTGTTTTTGTCATTGTTATTCTTTTTGTTTTATGAGCTATAGTGGTGCGGAAGGGGAAAGAAACTAAAAAGATTTTAGAAGGAAGATGAAAAAAATAAGCAACTTTTATTAACCAGATAACAATATGCTTTTTTAGCTATGTTCATCGTTGAGAATTGATGTGATTGGTTGATTATGTGAAGAGAAATTGGTAGTTTATGAAACAGTTTTATTTCTATTAAAAGACTGGATTAGTGTTTTAGATTTATAATTGAAAAGAATGTTTTGTAGTTTATTGGCACATTTTGATTGGCGACTTAGTTTCACCATAAATGTAGTGAGCACGTTCTTTATTTTAAAAAATTATAGTTGTGCCTTAAGGTGACGTAGTTTATACAAGGTCCATGATTGATTATTTATTTGATTGTTTAAGTATTTTTTTATACTTTAAACATGTTGATAGTCCTATAAATAAAGGTATCACTGTCCCTTTTTTAAAAAAATTAACTTATTTGTATTGAAATTAAATCGATCGACCGTTATTTTGTTTTGATTATGTTAATTTTTATGAATATCGTCGTACCTTCTATATATGCGTGTGTGTGAGTGTGTGGAGTGTATTTTAGAAAAATGAGAAATGGAAAATAGAGATAATGATAGTACTGTAAATTCCCACGTTGGTACTTGTAGCATTATCCATTTGTAACACGCAATATTACCAAAATACAAAGTGTTAAACAGTCACCTTAATGCGTGGTTCTTTTTGTTTGGGGAGCAAAATGTGTTGAAGTGCGTGTTTTATACGATGTCATGTTCTCTCGTTATCACACAACGCGAGGCAACACATAGTCAAATTATTTGAATTACAGGTTCAATTTTTCGTGTTTATTATCTAAATTTTCATATTTATTTACAAAAAATTAAAAATTGGGGCTTTGAACTTTTCAAAATATGTATATCTTAGATCCACCCCTTCAAGCAGCTGCCATTAATAATGAAATAAACCAAACAACAACTAAAATCTATTTATACTGAACTTCTTCTAAGCACAAAATAAGCAAATGAATATAGCAAGAGTTTTAGTTTCACCAAATTTACAAGGATAAATAATATAGTAATCACATCAAATACTTGGAAAATTTTAATATAATAAATATCTTCCTCTTGGGCTTCAAAGAAACTTTTAATAAGCAAAGCTATAAAATTCCCTCGACATTCAACTCCCATTTCACAGGAATTTCTTTCTTGCACTCTTAATATGGAACATAAAATATCTAGTTTTTTTTTTTTTCTTTCCAACCGCTTATTTAGGTACCTCTTAAAACTTTCTTACTATTTCAATTATTTATTTATACGTAGGCATTATAATAAAAATTACGCAGCAGCCACCCCGGCAAAAAATTGCATCGGACCAGAGCAAGGAGAGACAGAATATTCGAGCGGTTTCATCGAACCACACTTTTCTTTGCGTTCGTCGATCGAGATCTGCTGGTAGCGGCATTCCGTGCTACAAAATGCTTTTTCGCCTCTGCAAAATAAACACCGAATAATGATTTTTAATATAATTTTATTAGAGGTTAAATGAGACGCAAAACTTTACTAGCTATTAAATCGCAAAATTACTAATATATATTCATTACAATATAAAGAAAACCCACATACCAAATTTTGTGAGAACTTTCGTCACAATGTTATTAACACAAAACAATAACCTTTAAATACACATGTTGCGAGGACTTTTTAGCAACGTTTATAAGAAACACGTAACAAAATTTATAGTTCACGTGAATTTCTTGAAATAAAAAGGAGATTTTTTTACAAAGACAGTATATTTTATATTTCTTGAAGCCTTTGGATATATGTGGAATAATTTAATTACTGAATCAGTATAAAAAATGATATATGAAAGGATTGCAGTTCGATTAATTATAGGCTAATAATGTAGTGAAAATTAATACTACTGGCAATGGTATGAAGTAAATTGGGTCTTGTATAGACTTCTATATCTTCATATATATAAGGGATTTTAAACAACTGTACGAAATAATTTGGGTCTTATTCATCAAATTCTTGTACCTTATGCATGGATTGTAGGATCCGTTTGGTTTGGTTTGAAATGCTTTTAACCGCGGTGAAAAGTAAATGATAAAATAACTTTTCACATATTTAAAATTAAATTTTTTTAAATATGTGAAAAAATATTTCACCATATTACTTTTCATCGCGTTAAAACATATTTTATCCCGAAACCAAACAGACTCTTATAGACATTGGTTACTCATAAGATGTTAATGTTGATGTTGATTTTCAGTAAGCAGAACAAAAGAACAAATAATCTGAAATTTAATTATTTCTTAAAATTGAATTATTTGATGTTAAGTACAATATTCCCACATCCCCTTTTATTGAAAAATAGTAAAATGTGTATGAGTCATCACGTGTCAAAACTCAACACAAATAAAAACACGATATATATGTGATACGTGTTCCACGTGTTTTTCACTATATTAACAAGACTCTCAAATGTGCGTACGTGTCGTGTCGTTATTTTGTTGAGCACGGATACGTGGTAACCTCCGCACATGGTATTTTTTCATTTTTTATTTTTATAAGAATATTTCCAGTGTAGTACTAGTGTATCATTCTTTCATCTGAACTTTAATAATCTATATATTATATACATAAAACCTCTCTCTCTCTCTCTCTCTCTCCCATTAACATATCTCCTGATGACACTGTAAGAATCTAAATAAGTAAGAATATAATACTGACACACAATTAATAGAGTACATATACTCAATCAGAATTTTCATATTTATTATTTTGAAACTCGAAATACGTGCCCTAAGCCCTCTGAACCATAGTAGTTTTACAAATCACACCCTAATCTAAAAAAAAAACAGACAAGCCTCCTAAAATATCAATAAGTGGCATCCAACACATTTGCATTAAAATTTTAACATTTTTTACTCACAATATCAAATTTGTATCAACTTTTCTTTAATGAAAATATATTAGTTGTCATGATTTAGTTTAGGGAGCACTATCTTGAGTTTTTTAATGAAGGAGTGATCTGTAAACCACTATAGTTTAAGGTGATTTATTGTATATTCATATAGCAAGATAAATATATCTATGGGTGTGTGTTTTGTTTTTAGTGGATTTCAAACAAGTGACAGCAAAGAGAGATCTTTGAAGTGTTGATGACTGTTGCTTTGTCTTAGGGAATAATTAATCATTGTCCAATATATTGAAGCAACAAGCATATTTTGCATTATCTTGTAAATCTGGAATAATTTAATGGCTTGTATGCTTAACTAAGGCAACATCAAGTGGTACAGCCCAGAAATATATGATACTCTATAATATAGAAATTTAGTTGTAGGTCCCAGCACCTGGTCAGCTTAATACACAGTTTAGGGGGATTTAACATTAAAATTAGTCCAAGGGACTTGTTGCAAATTTCCATAATCTAGTGGGGTGTTTCGTAGTTTATCCGATAGGAAATTATACTTTCCTAAATTAAACAAAAACATAAAATAAACATATTTATAGATGGGATATTCAAAATAGGTGATCTACATAGAAACATTGGATTTGTCATTTAATAACTATCATAAAGCTCAACATTAACATATAAACCAACAAGGGTTTGCCAAAATTATTAATTCAAGTCATAACACTTCAGATCCAAAAACTTTTGTTGGTTTAAAGCGTGTTTTGCCTGCTTTATAATTAATATTTAAATAAAGCAAGCAAACACGCTTTAATTTTATTTTAATTCTAATTCCAAACTTTAAAATTAGAATTGGATCTATGAACTAATTTTAGCTCAAATTCCAATTCGGAACATGAAAACTAATTTCAGATCAAAATTAGTTCAAAGTTCTAAACCAATTTTTTTTTCATATCCAAATTCCAAGATTTGGAATTAGAATTGGATAAAAAAATAGATTTATATTTATCTATAGTAATTGAGTTTAACCCTAGTATTTTTCATTTTTTCCAATTTGACCACCAAATCACTTTTGCGATGCCAAAAGTGTCGCAAAAAGTTTTAGCAACACTTGTTACGTCATTAAAAGTCATTTTGAAAATCGAATCCCATTAATTAAAAATATTGAAGTCCGAAGTCAATATCATATAATTAACGACACTCAAACGCCCCAAAAAAGTAACATAAATTCCAAACAAACAAATAAATTAAGAGTATTTCAACGTTTTCGAGACATGCTAATGTGCCGTGTCTATTCGTATCTATTAATTCATTCCTCGAGTCAACTCAATAACATTCAAAATACGTATTAATACAAGCACGATGAGTCGGTCCCACTGTAAATTAAAAAGGCAAAATGAACAAAAACTAAAATCATACCTGTACATGAAAATATCCAGCCCATGAAGCTTCTTCTTACAAAGATAACAATTACTCAAAAACCCCTCATACCCAAACACATCCCCTGCGGGCGCCGGAGCCACCACCTCGCCACCACTAACGGCGGCGCAAGAAAAAACTTCAAACCCACCCTCAAAATACTCCCTTTTTACCAAATTGCCCCCAACATTTGAAATCACACAAGTATAATCCTCCGACAAAGATTCCCCTCCGCCGCCGCCGGAGAATTTGGCGGCGCCGGAGAATTTTCGGATGATGGGAATTGGGTTTGTTTTGGTGGGGGAAAACGGGTCGTGGGTCGGATCCAATTCGGTCATTGCAGCTACTATTCCTAACCCAACGACACCGTTTGGTTCTTGGAATAGTTTCTTGGGAGATTTTGTTGATTTTGTGGTGGTTTGGTCATTAGGGGCAAAAAAGGAAAGATTAATTGATAGTCTTTTTTTGTTTCCTTTCATCTCTCCCATTTTTTAAACAGAGATTTTATATGGGTTCTCTCTCTCCCCCTGTCTCTCTAAATATATGTATATATAACACAATTTAGTCTCTCTATTTCTATCTCTCTTCTTGTTTTTGTGCTAAAAAATGAATCTTGGTTACAAAGAGAGAAAAGGGTGGTGAACTGTTGAGGTTTAGAGAGAAACAAAAATCAAGATGGATTCATCATCTATATCTATATCTATATCTATATATCTATATATATATAGATATAGATATATATATATATATATAGAGAGAGAGAGAGAGAGAGAGATTTTAAGTGAAGTGGTGCAGAAGTAAGAAAAGATATTCCTTTTTAGAAGAGAGAGAGAGAGAGAGAGAGAGAGAGAGAGAGAGAGATGGCTTAAGGAAGAAGACCACCTTTCCTTCTACTCTTCTGCTCTTCTATGTATGGTATGAGGGGAGGAGAGATATAAAGAGTGTAATAATTCTTTTTAATTTTTTTTAAAGTTTAATAATTTGTTTTGTTTTTATTCCTGCTATGTGAGGTTACAGTTTTGTCCATGCAAACATCTGAATTTGTGATAATTAAAAGGCATCTCAAGTTGAACACTTCTATTCTAACAGAAAAACGTGACTGAAATTTTGATTGAAATGGCACATGGAGGCGTGTTATTGGTTGGTTCTTTGGACCCGCTGACGCGGACCCCACATACTAATCAATAGAAACCCACCACCTAATTCGGTATCTCCACTTTCGGTAATTTTTTCGATTACAATATCATTTTCCTCTCAAGTTTCATTCACTAGTAGCACTATCATGGAAAAAACTAGTATAAAAATGCTAACCTTGTTTATACCCATAATTAACTCTTAAACTAATGTATTATTAGAGTAAGTAATGTTAAGATTCAAACTCATTCCTTTATTCATTTCCAAGTTGAGCAAAGATATCTTTTTTCAAACTTAAATTAAGACAAAAGACAAAAAAAAGAATAGAAAAAAACTTTTTATGAAAACGGATTGCTGGAACCTAAAAGACAAAAAAAGATATTTTTTTTTATGAAATTTTATTTTCACGAGAGACGATGCGAATTATTATTTTCTACGAGTCACGATCCCGAATGATACAATTTTTTACCTTTCTACCCAACCCAAATAAAAGCAATACATTAAGACACGACATAAAATCTTTTTTCTAACGAAATACGAATACGATCCAAATAAAAGTGTGCGACATGACACGACATGAAATATTATTTTTTTCATTTATTTCGAACACGATCCAAGTAAAAGTGACATAAAAAAATGCTTTTTTTAACCAAAAACAAACCCGATCAAATAAAACACAACACGGCATGAAAACAAACCCGATCAAAATAAACACGACACAACATGAAATATTATTTTTTTACCTATCTCGAACACGACTCAAGTAAAAGCTTCATAGCACAAAATAATATTACATGTCATGTTGTGTTTATTTTAGTCGAGTTTATTTTTGGTTAAAAAATATTTTATTTTGTGTCACTTTTATTTTGATCGTGTTCGAAATAGGTAAAAGAAATATTATTTCAGGTCATGTCGTGTCACTTTTACTTTGATTGTGTTCGTATTTTGTTTAAACAAAAATATTTTGTGTCGTGTCGTAATGTTTTGCTTTTATTTGAGTTCTTTTCTTGTTAGGTAAAAAAGTAAGATTTTGTATCATTCTGGGTCGTGTCTCATAAAAAATAAGAGTTTGTATCGTATCTTGTGAAAATAAGATTTCGTAATATATTTATATATACATAAAGTCTCCTGTAAGGACTCCTTATGGTGCAGACCCCGGTACATATCATTTTTTTAAAATAATAAAAAAATAAATTTTTTGATGAAACTTCATAGATATGATGTTCATGGTTAGAACATCATCTCCAATTTTTTTAATCAAAAAAATCAATAAAAAAACCGTTGAGATGAGGTGATATGAAAAAAATAGTATAAATATTCATTTTCAACAGTTGAAATGTTGGGATGGCGCCAACCAATTTATTGATTGAATTTTTTTATGAAACTTATTGGATATGATCTTTCCACTGTCGAGATCGTATTCATGAAGTTTCATAAAAAAAAAAAATCAATCAAAAAGTGGGTGAGGTGATTGTAACGGTCGAAAATGTATATTTATACCATTTTTACATATCACCTCATTTCAACGATTTTTTTATTGAATTTTTTGATGAAAATAATTGGAGACGGTCTTTTAACCGTGGACATCATATCCATGATGTTTCATAAAAAAAATATTTTTTTACTATTTTAAAAAAAGGGTATGTACCGGGGTCTGCACCATAAGGAGTCCTTACAAGAGGGGGCCTCTCTCTCTCTCTCTCTGTATATATATATATATAGTGCTGTATTTTTATCAGAGAGTAATTTGAAGTGACATTCTATCATTAAATATTCGCTACTAGAATTACCCAATATTTTTCAAGTCATAAATTCAATGCATCACATTGCCCATCCTCGGAGAGTAGCATTTGAAGACAAAGATTAATTATCTACGTATCTATGTAGGTAGTGGCGGAGCTACTTTGTAATTGGAGAGTCAAGTGCTCCACCCTAGTTTTTTGAAAGAAAAAAATCACTTTTGATAATTTGAGGTTTATACAAAATTTGAAAATAACTTCAGGGTAAGAGAATATAATTTGTAATAGTGCTCCACTCATATTTTTTCAATCTTATTTTGTCCCTTAATATATTTTAAATATAAAAGTTTATTATTGTTTAGGGTTTTGTTATTAACTATTTTGTTTCGAGGTTTATAAATATGTGCTATTATGGGAGGTTATTTTATTTGAGTAATAATTGTCTAAAATTGCAAATTTTTAACTGAATGTCTCTAGAAAATTAATAATAACCCTTAAAAATTCGAATCAAGTGCTCCCATTCCCAAACCCACAGCAGTGATTGGTGCTTTATATATAACGATGCTTTACCCAGATTTTTTTTTTTGGCTATACCAATGTATAATCTTATTATAGACTTGGGTGTCTGTTGTACTTTAAGAGTTATACAACTAGTTTATAGTGTATGATTATAATACAAAGTCTACCACACTAAGAAGACTTAATTGTAGAATTATTGTTAACTAACATTGTTAGTTTATGATCTACCACTTATATAAATAGGTCATGAGCTCGACTATTTAACATTAACTCTACCATATTAAGTTTAATTTTATAAATGTCCTCATCTCTCTCCCACTGTTAGTGAGATTCGTGTACATACAAATTTTATTCCATTAAAGGTTTTGGGTTTGGGTTTAAAATATATTAATCTTTAATAAAGACCATGTGATTTAGTAAAAATATCCAAGTACGTAATTTTTTTTTTCATTGCATATAATTATTTTAGGTCAATATCTGCACAAATAATTATGTGTATGCTCAAATATACTATTAAGTTTCTAGTATGTATAGTGATAGTGATTTTATACGTTTTCCTCTCTTTTATATCTCTTTCCCCCCTAATATCCCTCATTACACTCTCTTTTATCATCATCATCATCATCATCATCATCATCATCATCCTTGCCTTAATCCCATCATATGGGGTCGGCGACATGGGTTCTCATTTTCTATTCTAATCTATTATATGCATATTATTATTGATTAGGCATAAATTCTTCACATTTATCCCCTTAATTTGGATTTGTCTCATATTTATGCTACTAATCCTTTTTGGCAAGTATTTCGTATTTTGTATATCTCTTATATGTTTTACAGGTATTTCATGCAAGAAATTGTGAGAGGGAACTTAAAATAGTGAAAGAAATCAAGAAATGAGAAGTTCAAGGGCATTTTCTTAATTTTATTGCCATATTCCGGAGGTGGGGCCAACTGAAAATTGAAGAGCTTTCAATTACAAGAACACTGGAAAAAAATGACACCTCAATTCGAGCTACAATGAAGAAGTTATGGTCATTTGAAGTTGAGAAAGAAATCCAAAGCAAAACTGTTAACGCCGAATCGAACCGATGGACCCGAACTGAATCGGTCCGACCATTAATCATGCTTAAGATCCGTTACCAAAGTAGTCACTCTTTCTAAGTGTGATAAAATTACCAGATACGGGATTTTTATTTTGTCCTTCTCTTTTAGCCAAAAGAGTTTATATTTTGGGGACTCTTCTAAACGTCCTCTACCCTATATATTTAGTCATTAGGACTCTTTTTATTCAGAATTCATTCATGTAAAGCTCCTAATCAAGGAGGAACATCTAGGAGAAGAATTTACATATTTTGTACCTTTAATTCATGTGCTTTTACGGTTTTTCTTCAATCTTTGATTTCTTCTTGCATGATTGTGTTCTTCAATCTTGGTAACCTTAAATTTCAGCACTTTTATCATTTTTTCCTTATTTTCACATACTTGTTAATGGATTCGTGTGTAGTTAATCATAGTTACACCATGATAGGCTAGATTTTTTAGGTGTTGGGGTGCATGAACCCAATCCGATT
This sequence comes from Sambucus nigra, assembly GCA_949130495.1. Taxonomy (NCBI): domain Eukaryota; kingdom Viridiplantae; phylum Streptophyta; class Magnoliopsida; order Dipsacales; family Adoxaceae; genus Sambucus; species Sambucus nigra. Next base: position 724,997,242 of record OX422210.1, read on the forward strand.
TGATTTGCATGTGTGTAAAATTAGTTCCCTGAAATAAATAAATGATCGAATCGTGTTGTGTAGTGATCACAACCGTCGTAGGACTTTTGATCTCGTTTGCCCTAGGTAACCAAGATGCTTAAGAGTGCGACACGAGTGTAGATATGATGACACCGCCACTACACCAAATCTTCACTATTGTCACGGTCATTGACCTTGACAAGTTGGACTTGTCAAGGTCAACGACCGTGACAATTCGGGGTGAGACAAATTTTTTTGTCACGGATGTGTCACGGTCGTTGACCTTGACAAGTTCGTTAGAATTGTCACGGTCATATCAAGGTCATGGACCGTGACAAGTTTAGTCACGTTAATAACCTCATATATAATGCTTTATTCTTACTTTTGATTATGTATGGTGCGGGCTAGTACCATCATATATATAATGCTTGAGATTAATAAAGACTGGATTTAATCAATTATCTAATTCATAACTAGTCTTAAACCCGGTAAACATACTAGGAGATTGGGGATTGTGTCCGTACCTTAATTTTTCGGTTAGTTTTAGTTAACTTCTTTATTTTTCCCCTTTTTCCTTTCTCACCCCATTTTCATCTTTTACACTTTATTTTTGAAGTAATAAATCAATTAAAATTTATCAAACATTCCCTGTGGATTCGATACCCAGACTCGCCTCTATACTCCTTAAGAGTGTAGTTAAAGTTTAGATTTTTTTGTATTGTAGTCGGAAGCCAATACACTACACCAAAATGCTAATTTTGTGACTGCCTTTTTGTGACTTCTAATTGGGGTGACAAACTTATCACTCCCGGGAGCAGTCACAAAATTATTTGTAACTCCCATTAGGAGTTATAAAATAAAGGGGAGTAAAAAATTTGAGTCAATTAATTTGTCACCGCTAATGAGAGTCACAAATGTTACCATTTAATTAATTTGAGACTCCTATCAGCAGTCATACATTTATAACTGTCATAAGCAGTCATAAATTTATTAGTAGGCTTAATTTATAACTCTTATGAGCAGTCACAAATTTATAACTGCTATAAGGAGTCACAAATTTTGACCTAAGTACTAATTTTGTAACTGCTAATGACAATCATAAATTTATGATTTTTGGTAGCAGTCATAAATTTTGGTGTTGAGTTAATTTATAACTGCTATTGACTGTCATAAATTTGTAACTGCTTCCAACACTCATAAATTTTGGCCAACTTTAATTTGTGATCGCTGGGAGGGGTCACAAAAATTTTTCCCTACTTTAATATAAATCGATTTTGTAACCTCTCTCCTCTCACTCTGTAGAAGAACTCCCGCCCTTCACTGTAGAACAACTCCCGCCCCACTAATTGTGAAGAACTCCCGCCACATTTTGGTAAATAGATTTTTGCCCTAGTTTTCATTTCGATTTTGCCTTAGTTTAATGTAAATCGATTTTTCCCTAGTTAATGTAAATCGATTTTTGCCGTAGTTTAATGTAAATCGATTTTTCCCTAGTCTGATCTATTAGCACAATTTTGGTGAGTTTTTTTTTATTTCGATCTTGTTAATATGTTAGCACTAATGATGGGTTTGTTAATATGTTAGCAATAATGATGGGTTTGTTAATATGTTAACACTAATGATGGGTTTGTTAATATGTTAGCAAGATTTGTTATCGCTAATGATGCGTTTGTTAATACGATTTGTTAATACGATTTGGCAGTTGCGTTAGTTTTTCAGATGGATTTTTGATTATGAAGGAGGAGAGAGATAAATGTGTGGGTGTAGGAGATGATGAATAGTGAGGAGAGAGGAAAGGTATAAAGGAACGAGAAATTATGGGTTTTTGGTCATAAATTGATTTTTATTTCCATTTCCATTTTGTTTTGCTCATTTATATCAGTTATAAATACTCATATTGAGATTTGGGTCATATAATTTATTATTTTGTTTTCCTCATTGATAAATATGTATCAGTCCAACAAGTTTTGTGCTCGGTGAGTATATCTACACATTGTTTTGTGTTCTGATGCTTTGTTAGGTCAAAATTTTCATATGCTTCATTAATAATTTCATATCTGATGCTTCGTTAAATCTGATTGTTTTGTTGTGAGTATATCTACACATCGTTTAACCTCTTTCGTTTTTTGAATATTATCTTGTTTGGGAATATGTTAGATTTTTTTCAATAATCATTTTATACTATTCATATTTATTTTATCTAAAAATTAATTAAATAATCATTATTTTATGGTCGTTGAAGTTTTGAAGTTTTGTGCTTGGTCGGATTTTCCTGTGAGTTTTAATGCAATGATATTATTAATGCAATGATAGGCCAGAGATTATGTTCTAAATATCAGCTCAAACTTCATTTAGTTTTATAATTTACTGAGTTTCTATTTGTTTATATTGTAGAATTAATGGAGTTTCCACAATATAAAGAGTGGATGGGTGAAAGTTGTAGAGTGGGGCAAGTATACGTTAGTGGGGTTAAAGACTTTGTGAATTATGCATCGAAAATTTTTGAAACTGATATTATCCCATGCCCGTGCAATCGTTGTAAAAATGGTAAACGTTTGAAAGGGGTGGATGTAAAAGTACATTTGTTTCATTGGGGCATGGAAGCTGACAACACGTTTTGGCATTTCCATGGGGAGAGGGAATTTAAGTATATTCCAGAAGAAATACTTGTTAATGAAACCGTTCACACAAATGGTGACCCGTTAGTACATTCTAGGTTAAACGATCTCATAAATGATACGTACAAAGTGTACACAGCATAAGAAAAGCAAGATGGTAGGGGGAATGATTTAGGTTGTGAGGATCATGTTGGCAACGATACAGACCAAGTTAAGGATTATATACGATTAAAAGCAGCAGCCGTAACACCATTATACCATAACTCCAACCCCGACCATACAAAGTTATATGCCATGGTTGGGTTGCACAACTTAAGAGCTAATTTAGCTTGTCGAGAAAAAGTGTGACGGCAATACTCCTCTGGGAAAAAGATTTTCTCCCCAAAGAAAATACACTGCCAGTCAATTATTCGATCATGAAGGGTAATTTGAAAGGTTTGGGTATGAAATGCAAATCAATTCATTGCTGCAAGTATGACTGCATTTTATACTACAAGGAGCACAAGGACAAACGGGCTTGTCCTGTATGTAAGGAACCTAGTTATGAACAAAAGATGATAGTACATAATAAACATTTGTTAAAAGTAGATACGTAAATACCTAAGAAGGTGTTAAAGTATTTCCCATTAGGTCCTCGATTGAAGAGACTTTACACTATACCTTGGATAGCAGAGGTAATGACTTGGCATGGTCGAGCGGAGGTAGGTGAGAATCTCATGCGACATCCGATTGATTCATCTGTGCGGAAATCTGCAAATCAGCGATAGTCGGACTTTGCTAAAGAAATATGCAACGTTCGCCTCGAAATATCAACCGATGGGTTTAACCCGTTTAGTAAAATTGAGCACAGATAAGAGTATATGGCTTGTGTTTGCAGCGTCTTTAAATTTTCCCCCGTCATTGTGCATGAGAAAGGAGTTTTCAATTTTGTCGTTGTTGACACCAGGTCCAAAAGTACCAGCTAGTGACATTGATGTTTTCTTAGCACCACTAATAGATTAATTGAATGAGTTATGGGTTGACGGTGTGAGAGCGTTCGACTCGTACAAAAAGGAGGAATTCATTTTGAGAGCTATGTTGATATGGGCAATTCATGATTTTCCTGCTTATGGGACCTTATCTGGGTGCAATGTACATGGTTACCTAGGTTGTGCTATATGTGGAGAGGAGACTGTAGCCAGCTGGCTTAAGAAAAGTGATAAACTTTTTTATCATAGTCATCGGAGATTTCTGCCCCAAAGTCACAAATTCAGGTCAATACGAAGCAATTTTCTCCCAGAAGGCACCGAGACACGACCACCACCACCAAGACTTTTTGGTTTGGAAATTGAAGAAAGGTCATTAAAGGCTGATCAAAAGTTGAGGGGGAAACACCCCATAATTTCGACCCAAAAGCGTAAAAGAAAGGATGTTGATGTGAAAACGACGTGGTCGAGGAGATCAATAATGTTTGATTTGCCATACTGGAAGGAACATCCTGTGCGACATATGATAGACATAATACACGCTGAGAAAAATATTATTGAGCATCTCGTAAGCACATGTATTGGTGGTTCTCATTCCAAGGATGAAGAAAAAGCCCGTGAAGATCTTCGTGATTTGAAAATTAAAAGACCATTATAGTTGAAAGAAGATCCAAACACTGTAAAACAGTATATGCCAGTTGCATCTTATACTTTGAGGATTGAAGGAATAAATATGTTCTTAAAAACATTAAAGGTCTTGAAGGTCCCTTCTAATTTCTCATCCAACTTACGCAGGATTGTCTGCGACGCAACAAAAGATTTGAAAAAGTGCAAGTCCCACGATTTTCATGTGATAATGCAACTTGTCCCTCTATTGTTCGGACACTATTTTTCGAAACACAAGGATCTTCGAAGGGACATTCTACAAATTAGCTTATGTTTTTTCCCTATTGTGTGAGAAAGTTGTCAACAGGACGCACATAATGGCAGCGAAAGCAACTTTGGCCGAGGCTATATGTGTTTTGGAGAAGCATTTTACTCCATCATTCTTCGACATAAGCATCCACCTTTTAGTGCATTTGTGTGATGAAACGCTTTTATGTGGACCAGTAAGGTACCGATGGATGTATCCGTTCGAACGATTAATGAAAACTTTTAAAGATTACGTTAAGAATACATGGTACGTTGAGGGGTCCATTACTGAGGAGTACATTATGGAAGAGGCTTCCTTGTATGCAAAGGAATATATGCCTAACCCAAAAGTTGGAGGCCGTGAACGCTTTATTGATGAATTAGAAGAGTTTGCGGATGAGGAGGCCCTAGGGAAAGGTAAGGTAGTGAAGCTAACAAGTACACAATATAACCAGGTGGCTCGATATGTATTCGAGACGCGTGAAGACATAGATAAATGGAAAATATGAGTTTATTTAAAAAAAATTATAAAGTACTGTAATATGTTCTATTTTATATTCATTAAAAATTAATATTTTTAGTGTTTTAACCTAGGCAATATAATGAGCGTGGGTATGCCAAGAGGAGGAAGGGAGGCGCGAGCGCAGATAATGACTTTAGGCATTGGGTAGCTTTCGAGGTGACTACAGTAATACCTCACTTTTATTTACTGTCTTTGCAACATATTCACAACCCAAATACTTTCTTAGTTTCAGTTATTGAAAGATGGTGAAGTATCGATGAGGCTTGCACGTCTAGCAAATGGGCCTAGTTTTGTAGCCAAGGAGTTTGGACAATATCGTGTCAATGGTTTTCTGTTCTCTTCAATCACACACGAGTTAAAACTCATTGGGAAACAAAATAGCGACATTTCATATAAAGTATTAAATCATTTCAGGGCAAGCGCGAAAGATAAAAACTTGATAGAAGTTGAGATGACGTATTATTGGATTATAAAACAAATTATCCTATTAGATTATATATCTTTAAGCATTCCTGTATTTTACTGTGATTGGGTGAGAGTGGAGGACAAGAATGCATGTATGGTCGACCCTGACACCCATATGGTGAATGTTGATTTGGCCAAGTTGAAGAGTAAAGATAATGTGAATGATGAGCCATTCGTTTCTGCATTCCAAAACTTAAAGTAAGTGTTTTATGCAAAGAGCCCCAACAATGATCAATGGTTTGTTGTTTTACATTCCCCTCAGCGCTTGACTACATCGGTAGACGACATATAGGCACCTATTGAGATTCAGTCTATTCTGGATGATAACCCAGAATTAAAGAAATTATTAAACACATTAGAGGAGTAGATGTTTAATTGTAGCATGTTATGTTATTTTAAATGTTGACTTGAAAATTATGTATAATAGCATGTTTCAATTATTTCGTAGCATGTATTCATAATGACTTTTGTTCACAAGTTTATTATTACTTTTTCCAGGATGTCATATATTGCATATACATTCAACGATTTTCAAAGCAGTTCTTTTATAGAGAACACGTTAATTTATCGGCATGGCTATCAAAAAATCAAACAATGCAATTACTTGCGAGATCATGGGTGGAACATACCTGAAGCATACTTATTTCAATCAATACTACGCACACTACCTTAAAGTTGGGATGAAGCAGTTAAAAGGGTTTTCATAAAACACAATCCAAGTAATGCGATGCAGTTAGTAGAGTTTTTAGAACTCGCAGAAAGAAAAATCAATCCTTTGTGGATAGAATTAAAGAGGATAATGATAGGTTCAGACTCGTCTGTGAGAAAACATATGCATAACAAAGTTAACATCTATTATCGTCTTAGGAGAGAAGGTATACGTCCTAATATGTTTAGTGCCAGAAATGCAATTATCAACACACTTCCGCAGACATGGCCAATAAAAACTTTACGTGAAATGATGAAGTATGAAACTTATAACATGGTCGAATTATCAAAACTTTTAGAATATATTGAAAAGGTATAACTTATATTATATTTTTTTTTTATTATTTCCTTACTCTTGTATTAACATATGGACTAATGCATAAACATATAAATGCAGAAAATGGCGTCCGAGAATACAATTCCATCATCCACGCCAGAAAGTTCAAGTCATAATGAACATTCTGCAATTGATTCTCGTGCTGATGTTTCCCTTAACCTATTTGGTTTGCCAATAGGTGGTAAGAATCCTTTTAAAGCTCGAGCCTTGTCTTGGTTAAAATCTTATATTGGCTTAAAATATGAGAGTTGGGATATGGTTGAGCAAGTAAAAAAGGACGACTTGTGGGATACGCTCATGAAAGAGTTCAATCTTTCGGACGACCAGAAGGAGGGGTCTATGAAAGCCATTGGTATTCAATTGAAGACTTTTATAAGTAACCTTCTCTCGACTTATTTTAAGGGATTGGACAGTGATGGGATAAAGGACCTGGAGGATCAAGTACTAGTGAAAGAGCATATCCCTGTCCGTGAGAGGAATGAATTCGTCTTGCGCGAAGCATTTGAGGCAAAATTAAAACAACGGCACCAAGGCCGGGTGAACATAGCTAAAAAGACTGACGTCCATTGTCTTGGTCGAATGTCGTATGCTGAGAAAACCGAGGAGATGGTATACACCCTTTCTTATTTTAATGTGTATATATATTATATGTCTTGCTCAAATAGTTAATGGAAAATTAATTTATAGGTGCTTAAAAATAAACGACATGTTGATCGTTCGGAAGTGTATCTCGAAAGTCATAGGAGGAAAACTGGGGAGTTTCACTCAAAGGTAGCTGATGATATGGTGATTTCGTATTCTCAATTGTAATAATTAAATTCCTTCAAGTTTCTTTGTTCAATCATTTTAATCGATTCATAAATAATTTTGCAGCAAAAATTGAGTGAGCTGAGAAGTAGTCAAGGTTCTTCAAGCCAAAACAGTATTGATACAGATGCATTGACTGCCTTTAGAGGAAAAGACACTAAGGGGGCGACTCGTGGTGCTGGACCCGTGTCCAAAAGTAAACTTAAGGCAGTTGCTCTTATAGTATCGCAGTTGACTAGGGCAAAGACACGAGAAGAAAAATATGATGAGGATATTGCATTTCTCAAATCATCCGTTACCATGCTTTTGAATCGAATGGATTGAAAATACCAAATCCAAGTCCTCACAATTACACTCATGTCTCGCATTCAATTCCTCGCAATTATACTCATGTCCCACATCCAAGTCCTCGTAATTACACTACAGTTCCGCATTCAAGTCCCCACGATTACACTCCTACCCCCCCGTTAACTGAGCCAAACTTTGGAGATTCAACTGAACCAAACTTTGGAGATTTAACTGATCCTCCACATGATCCATATGTCGATTTATTAGATTTTTCAAATCAGAGGAAGATTGCAAGTGGATAATTTGTTGCTTCAGCTGCTACTGGAATGGTGGTGCATGGCCATCAATTGCTGATATTTGAACGTAAGGTTTACGTTAATAGTGTTGAGCCAAGGGAAGAGAATCATTCATTGTATCGTCGAAGTCATGAGGCGGACACTATTAAGGATGTCGAGAAATCTTAGGTGGTTTGGCCGTTTGTTTGTCTTATCCTTAAGTGATCCAGAGTAATTTGTCTTGAGAAATTTGAACAAATTGTCAAAGTGAACAATTAGTAGTGTTTGAACTCTATTTTGAATATTAGTAATCTGTTTGAACTCTATTTTGAATATTAATATCTACTTTAATGTTGGATGGTCTTTATGTGGGGTTTCTCCTCTTAGCCTTATGCTTCAGTTCCTAATTTCAAATTATTCACTTCAATAGATCAACTATGGCTATATATTCCCAAGATCTGTTGTACAAAGTTAAGAGTCATTCAACATCTTGCATTTAGCAACTTACATTAAGCAGCTTACGGATTCCAAATACAGCTCATGTCCGATAACTTTTTAACCCTGAATGAAGTGAACACTGATTGAATTGAGCACTGATTGAATTGAATTGAATTGAGTACTTAATTGAATTAAGAATTTGCATTGCATACCATGAAATATATCGGCTAATCAAACCAACCTAATTGAGCACTGCTTGATATATGATTGAGCACTACTTGATATATCAGTTGGATTCAACTGATACCTGATACCTGATATGCTTGATATATTCAGCTGGATTCGATTGATATATATTCAGTTGGATTCTGAATTTTTATATTTTTGCAACTTCTTCTTAAGATTTTTGAAAAATATGTGCAATTCTTCAACCAATAGGGTGTTGATTTCTTCATCATCTTCAATATCAGTGGCATACAAATGATCTGTTACTGAATTTTTTTCATAGTTTATAATTGAAGTGGCTCTTGTAGAAAGCATTCAATGTTATTATGTGAGGATTGGATTGTTTAATCCATTAATAGCAATGAATATGTGATGATGAATAGTAGGAGGTGTAAGGAGGAGGATATTACATGCCTCAATGCATGCTGAGTTAGAGCTAGTCTTAAGGTTGACAGAAGATGCCGCTATTTTGATAATATCCCAGTAGAAAACAAAGAAGCGTCCATTGAAACAATCAGTTCCAGCAACAATGTCAGAATTAAGGCTTTTGATAGCATCCAAAAGGGCATCCTCCTCTAGCATACTGATTAGATTGGCATTGATGTAATTATATACCAGCTTAGGATTATGCTTTAGGACATCAAAGATCTCGGTAGGGTATGCAGAGAAAATAGTGTCAAAATAGGAAATAAAGCAGTTACCAACTTCATGTTGATTTTCAATAGCACTGTTATCATCCTTTTTAATGGAGTGAATCCACTTCTTCCTTCTATGCTGGTTAGCCAAATTATGGTAAAACCTTGTGTTTTTGTCCCCATCTCCTATCCACTTGCATTTGTATTTTTGAAACCAGAATTGTTCTTCTTGGGCAAGAGCCTTATACGCGTCAACTTTAGTATTGAAGCATTCAGCTCTGTTAGAGGGAGTTTGTTCTATTTCAAGCAAATGTAGGAATTGATCTTCTAGGCTTTAGATAGTCTAAAAAAACAAAATTGAAATACCCAATCATTATGAGAGGCATATCAGGAAACTTGGAGGATATTTCCCATAGCAGTCTTCTCTCAAATCTAGTGCATTTAGCATAAATGACATTAAGACCAACAAGCATATGTAGCAAAAATAAGTTTTGGTCTCCCTCAATGTAAGACTTATACTGAATACCATGTTTCCAAATCATGTTTGAATTGTTTGCTCTACAGCCATCAAAATTCAGAGATAGTCTTAATATTTCCATCTTGTTTACTAGAATCATAGGTTCAATACTAGCTAAGAATGAAACTTTATGAACCTTTCATTTAGCCTCCTTTTAATACCTCTATTACCTGCTCCTCTAGCATTCAAAATTATAGAGCTGGTCATTAAGACTTAGGAGATGGTACAGTTATTGAGACTTTGGAAGAGGATCTAGTAGAACTCTTCAAAATGATAGGATTACCTCTACTCCTTAATTTCTTGTCAGTATTAAATATAGGAGTGAAGATACCTTCAACTGATTTTTTTATTTTTGAGCAGGGCCCTTTTTCCCTTCTTGTATTTCTCCATCTTCTCTAAGAGCAAAGGTAAGAGAAGGATAACAAATTCTCTACCATTGGTTTAGGCAGACCTTTAATTTTTTTAAAATCATAAACTGCACCTATGGGGTTTATTTTGTCTCTATTGGGATTTAATTTTTTAGATTCTGAGAAGCAGGTAATTTCACCTTCTTCAGACTGCTAGTACACATCAGGCATTATGTTAACCTAACTAGATACGGTGTTCTCCTTTTCTGCAATACTTTTAGATTGCATTCTAATTTCTATAGTGCCTTTAGAAAATTTACCTTGCTCTTGATAAGCCTTATAATTGATTCGATATCCGAGAATAAGAAAGTTTACAATTACTACCACAACCATCAAAGGTCAGGTCAGGTTTCTAGTAAAAAATCATTTGTATGTTGCAGAACTTACCACATGATTAATATGTAGATGTGTAATCATGATTTTAAACCATGAATTTTGCTTAAACTTTTGACCAAGAATAAATCCAAATTTTGAATTTAATTGAAATTACATAGTGATTGTTTGACTTTAGTTTCCTCACAACTTTCTAGATAAGTTCTATAATGCAACAATTCTTCAGATGGGTTAATGAATTTGAGTCAAGAGTGTAGCGGGCTTGGAGGTTCCTCAATTCTTCCCTGATTTACACACACTAAACATTTGTATTATTAGTTGAATTAATTACATGTATGACTCAGATTCGGTAAGAATGCTGAAATAGAGAAAGAGTTCCTAAATTTACTACCCAACTACCTTAAGCATTTGTATTATCTTATATCCTTGTTACCAAACCTTCCTTACCTCCCTCTCTATAGGGCACACATACCCTGCCTGGTTGCTAATTTCATCTTAAGCATTTATATTATCTTACATCCTTTTTGTTGCCTCAGAAAATATAGGTCCCAATTTTGATATTGTGCCCCACATTCTTTATTGTAACTAACATAGTTACATTTTATTATTTGCAGGCATACACACGGCATACCCGACATAGGTAGTATTCAAAGGCCTAAATCCAGGTGTTTACACTTCGTGGCAAGCAACAAAAGCACAAGTCAATGGATACCGAGACGCCGTATTCACAAAATTTGAGTCCATTGAACTAGCTCAACAGGCCTACTCCGAGTACATGAGGGAGGATGTCATCGCATAAATACCCCCCACGGTTGATATACCTAGAGTTCACGAAGCGTATCCACTGCGTGGTGACTCCTGATCTAGATTTAGAATGATTTGTCACTTGTTCATGACATTTCATGTCATCGAAGTGTTGTGTCGTTATTTTTTTTAGTTTATTTTTTATTCTAAGTTCATTTTGTACTTGGCGTCCACGAAGGGGTTGTTTGATATTAAATTAAGTTTAAACAAGTTTTATGTTTAGTGGATATTTGGAATATGAGAAATATAAATGAAATGTTGTCAAAATTTTTAGACTTGTTATCATGATATTTATTTTACTTTCATTATTTCATCATTTTGTGAAAATATAAGTATATTTGTAATAGCTTTTACCCCATTTAACAAATTCAATTTTGTAACTGCTAATAGCAGTCACAAATTTGTCACTACTATCAATTCGTAACTGCTCTCAGCAGTCACAAATATAACATTCGTAACTGCTGTGAGCAGTTACTAATATAATATTCGTGACTGCTATCAGCAGTTATGAATCTTATATTTGTGACTGCTGAGAGCAGTTACGAATAGCAGTTACAAATTGGGGTCACCAGTCATAATCCCATAGGGGTTATAAAAATTTATGACTGCTGTTAGGAGTTACAAATTTTCTTTTGTCACCCCCTAAATTATGACGGTAAATAACAGTTATAAAGGTCATTTGTGAGTGCTAACAGTACTCACAAATCTCCCATTTTGGTGTAGTGAATAACAACGATTAGCGTATTACACGGATGCTCGATTTTCCCCTCGATCAAAATGGCGCCGTTGTCGGGGAGTGTTTTTGTTATAGATTATAATTGACTTAATATTTCATAAGATATTTTTTTCTTTGGTATTTTTTTGTTTTAACCTTTTTGCAGGATTGCACAATTGAGCGCCAAGAAACGTTGAATCCTCTACTGCACACCTCTTTACATGGATTATCCGTCTACAAACTATTCGGTAATCATGTCTTTTTATAATGAGTTCGGTAATTATAATGGTTTATATGGGAATAGTTTTCAAACTTTTTATTTTCAAGAATCTCCGCCTCGACCTATTAAAATGGGTGAGTGGTTTTTAATTCATGAATATGAAAGGCTTGAAAACAAATATTGGGAAAAAAATCGTTTTGGGGAGCAAGAGTTGGATGCATTATTCGAATCCAATGACAACTTTTCTTTCGATATTTTTGAAAGTAAAGAATGTTTTCAACCAAATAAGGAATCCGAGGTTCTGGAGCCAAGGAATCCTACTCGAGAAGAAAGAGTGATTTTCTAATAAAAAAATTACTCAATTTTCTTTCCACCCAAAGCGCGGTCGATATTGGTCTTGTTACGGAAGTGCTCTCACTTTACGATGATATGCGTTCTAATTTGGAAAACAAAGAGGAGGTTGAGACTTTTGTGTCACCTCAAAATTTTGAAGAACATCTCATTGAAAGTGAGTCTTGCTCCCTTGAAATTCAATCTTTAAGTGATAACGAATCACTTGAGGTTGAATTTATCTCATCACCATTCTCGTTCACCGTTATTGAACCATTACAAGTACTGGTAGATTTTTATGAGTCAGTTAAAACTTCTAAAATGTTTTAACCTTTTACCGACAAGGACACTTTGCTAGAATTATTTTCTAAAATAGACTCTTCCTTTTAGTGTGCCCCTCTCTCCATACTATTTGAAAAATCTTTGGGAGGTGATCCTATTTTTCTTGGATCTCAATTGTACTCGTCCCACTTAGCATCCAAACTCTCCATCATCCCCTTAAAATTTTTAATTGGTGATGGTTCATTTTTTCCAGCTCACACATGTCTTTCGTTGTTCAAACGGAATTCTTGTTTTTTGAAAGGCATGCATGAAAATGGGGTACATCGATTACCCCTCAAAGTCAAATTGTATTTTGGGTCGACCCTCAAATTTTTCGACTTCTAGTGTATAACTTATTAGAAGTTCAAATCGTAGGTTGTACATAATTAGCTTTTTTTTTCCTTTTCCTTTTCCTTTTTTTTTATAATTTAGAGTAATTAGTTAAAGTTTTTGTTATTCTTTTTATTTTGCTTGGTTGTAACATGTTTTGTAGATTCAATAGACTCGTACCACTACACCAAAATGGGTAAATTATCACCCTTCCAGCGCTTAGCCTTGTCACGATCAATGACCGTGACACAAAACACGCATTTTGTGTCACGGTCATTGACCGTGACAAGGTCGTGACAAAGTATTGTCACGGTCATTGACCCTGACAAGGCCGTGACAAATATAATTGCCATGGACTTATCACGGTTAGTGACCGTGACAAATGGTGTCACGGTCATTGACCGTGACACCATCGTGACAAATATCGCAGTAAAAAATCCTTTCCTCTTCTTTTTTCCCCCGTCCTTTCTTCCCTCCTTTTTTCTATCTCTCTACGTTGTTGTTGCTGCTCTCTCTCTCTCTCTCTCTTCCATCTATATATATATGTGTGTGTGTTAATATATATATGTGTGGGTATGGGTGTGTATAAATGTGCGCGTGTGTGTGTGTATGTGTGTGTGTGCATGTGTGGTGGGTGGGGGTGGGGAGGGGAGGGGGTGGGGCAGGGTGGGGGAGCTGTGCGTGTGTGGTGGGTGGGGTTGGGGAGGGGGTTGGGGCAAGGTGGGGGTAGGGGGTAGGGGATGGGATTATTATTATTATTATTATTATTATTATTATTATTATTATTATTATTATTATTATTATTATTATTGTTATTATTATTATTATTATTATTATTATTGTTGTTGTTGTTGTTGTTGTTGTTGTTGTTGTTAATTAATTACAAATATGAATTTGAAATTTGAAAAAATCTCTATTTTAATTGTAATAAAATTAAAATATGAAAAAATGTCATTAAAATTACATTAGATAGTTATTTATGTAAAACTGTCCTCTAAAGTTGGTTTAGTCTTAATTAGGTTCCTAACGTGAGTGACATGTGCCAAGTTCATTAGAGGAGTTAGTTTTATGTTAAAATTTGGACAAAATTAAAACAATATGATAATCTGAGGGCTCGATTGGGAAAATTAAAACATCAGGGACCCACCACCAAACTTAAGGGACATATATTTTATTAACCCTAAAAATAAAGATTCCTTTTGCATAACTTTACATACACTCTTAAGGATTCTGAGTATGGTGCTAACTCATGTAAGATGTTAATTGTGGAGAAAATATACTCTGCTCTACATTATCATGAGACATGTATACATTGTGCATCAATAAGAACAAGACAAATATGAAAGAAGTGACATGTTAGTCTTAATAATAACCAATAATGATTCACTATTACTTCACATTACTTGGGTGTGTATTGTTGGGGTGGGGTGGGGGCAGGGATGGGTGGGGGTGGGGCAGGGTGGGGGGGTTGTGCATGTGTGGTGGGTGGGGGTAGGGGTGGGGAAGGGTGGGGGGGGGGAGAGGGGGCAGGGATGGGTGGGGGGGGGGGGAGTTGTGCGTGTGTATGTGTGTATGTGCGTGTGTGGTGGGTGGGGGTGGGGAGGGGGTGGGGGGAGGGGTCAGGGATGGGTGGGTGGGGAGAGGGGAGGTGTTTAATAGTAACAATTCATTTTTATTTCTAGTAATTGTATATATTTACATGTCTTCTTTTAATTCATTTTAATATGTACTAATAACATTTTTTACAGCAAATGTCTCCTTCAGGTATTAAAGCGAGGATGATGATGCTAGTTATCATGATGTCGTCTGGGCTCGGTGGTAGCGGAGGCGACGAGGGCTCCTCGGCCCCTAGTCTCCCCAAATATGACAAATTAGGGATGCCCAACGAGAACAAGTCGAGGCTATTAGCGAGATCTCTCAAGATGGTAAAGACGATCATCGGCCCGGGGTACATTAGTTGGAAGGAGGTGCCATATGAGCTCAAGTTAGTTGTTTGGGTGGCACAACAGGTAATATATTTACATTTATATGAATATTTCAATTTCAATTTCGATATCAATTTCATTTTATATTTATATTTATATTTATATTTATATTTATATTTATATTTATTTGCAACTAATATTGTATTTTTGGACAGGAACAATTCAACCTGGATCCAAAGCTACGCGATTCCGTCTTGGAGAAGTTAAGGGAACAACACAAGACGTGGAAGAAAAATATGCGGACCGGGTACTTTGGGAAGACACGAGAGTCCATTATCCAATGGCGTGAATCCGTCCCGTCGAAGGAGCCGATCTCATTGGCACAATGGAAAGGTTCATTGACAATGAGATCGGGGAGCGACAATTGGCATCTCGCCAATCGAGAAAGGAAAACCGGGAAAAAAACACGGACGTGCACTACTCCGGCCGGAAGTCTTACGCCGAGGTGGAACATAGGATGATGGTAAGATTTAATTTTTCTATAACTACATAAAATATATTATTCTGCATTATTTTACTTTGCGGGGCCGATACTAATTTTACTTTATTTTATTTCAGGGGACATGGAGTGACCCTGGGGGCAGGCCACATAGGCTCAATACTTATGTGGCTCTTCGGACGAAGAAGGGGAAGGACAAGGAGGTGTCCCCAAGCGTCGCGGCCACGATTACTTATTTTACTAATCATGTGCTTTTTGTCGTTTCAGGCAAAGCTAAAGGAAGTGCATGAGTCGTAGTCTGATGCCGAAAAGGCATCTTTGTCTACAGACGCACTCAGCCAAGTGCTTGGCTCTGATCGCAAGGGCAGGACAAGGGGGTGAGCTCGCGGGTGACCAAATCTAGGATCAGCGGATTGAAGACGAGCGACACCGGGTTGGCTCGAACGGTGGATTCACATGATACGAAGCTGTCCCGTTTGGAGGAGACGGTCCATTGAGCGTTCATTGAGCGGAAATCGTAAGGGTATGTACTCATTCGTGAAGCGTTCATTGAGCAGAAATCGTAAGGGTAAAGGGAAGGAGAAGGCAGTGCGGGAGGAGGAGGTGTGGGAGGACGAGGACGAGGATGTGGACCTCGCTGCTTCATCGCCGAGACGTGCGGACTTTGATGATCCACTTCCCAATTTGACTCCCTTCAACAGACCGATGTCGACACTTGGTTGGCCGAGCGTGTTTATAATGGATATATTTGATGGCCAACGGATAGGGCGGGGGTTGAGGGACCCGAATATCATCCAGGGTGCACTAGTTCATGGACGTGAGCTTCAAGACATCGAGTCCAGGGTGCTCGTCATGCATGTGATGCCCGGGAAGGAGAACTCCCAATTATGGTTGCACGAACAATGAGGCACGGCGTATAGTAGTGTATGTGTTAATTCGTATATCGTGTGGCCTACTCACCTACTCAACGTTAACCATACCCCAGATATTTAGTGACATTGATTTAAGTTTGAATTGAATTGTTTTAAATTATTACATTTGAATTATATTTGGATTATATGGTGATGCATATTCTCTCTATTTTGAATATATATTTGTACTATCTCTATTTTATCTGGATATATAATGTTTGAACAGGTACAACGTTGCTATAACAGGTACAAATATACTGCTGGGCAGTGGCAGTGGCCAAACTGCCCAACAGATTTTTTTTCAATTCTGCCCAAAATTATCACGGTCATTGGCCGTGACAAGTCCATAACAAAGGATTGTTGTCACGGACTTGTCACGGTCAATGACCGTGACAATTTTTTAAAGAATGTCACGGGCTTGTCACGGTCCTTAACCGTGACAAATATTATCATGGTCAAAGACCGTAACACGACCGTGACAATTCTAACGAACTTGTCACGGTCAATGACCGTGATAAACAAAATTATCTCACCCTGCATTGTCACGGTCATTGACCTTGACAAGTCTAACTTGTCAAGGTCAACGATCGTGATAATTCGGTAGATTTGGTTTAGTGTACTCATCGGGGACCGCTACATTTGGGTAATATCTTTATTTCCTCTCTTTGTGTTGTGTTCTTGATTTGCATCGAGAAGAACGCAATTTTTAAGTTAGGGGGTGTGGGATATTCTTTCCATTTATTGTTTAGTTTCATTGATTCGATCACATGTTCTTTCCAATTGTGTTTTTTTTTAGAAAATTTCAAAAATTTTCAAAAAAATTGAAAAAGTTTGAAAAAGTAAAAAATATTTTTCTTCAAAATAAATAAAAATTGGAATTTAAAAGATTCAAAAATGTCACAAATTCTTTTTTAGTCTCAAGTTGTAAAAATTCAAATGCACTAAGTCAAAATTGACCAAAGATGGAAATTGAGCAAAAATTGACGACTTAACGAATAAGTGTGGAGATTAACTAACCCGATAAGATTTTGAGCCTATCGATTTTTCTGAGTTTTTAAATCAATCCGAGTTAATGGTTAACTCAAAATTCTTTTCAACATTTTAAAAAGTCATTGAGGATCTCTATTTCTTTGTTTTGATCGGTTATGGAAAATGTGTGGGATGTTGCCTTGAAAAGCGTACTATAATAACTCTAAACTTAATTAATCTCGAGACACATATGGTAATGTAACTAGAAATTTCGACAATGAAGTAGGACCTCGTTTGTCACCCAAAAAGATTGACCATAAAAAGTCATGAAAAATTAACCTTTGTGCAACCCGATTTGAGCCGTATAAAATGTTTCATTTTCGTTTGACAATTCGAAAAGCCCCAATTGGCCTAGAATTGTGAAAATCGAATATTCATCGAATAGAGTCCGAAAAGTGAATAAAAAGGAACAAGAAATAAAATTATAAGAATGCTCCACAAAAATAATTAAAAAAAATGTGAAAAATAGAAGAAAATAGAAAAAAGAAGAAAAAAATGAGCAAAAGTTTGAAAAGGTATTAAAGGACATCATAAGAACATTTTTCAATTCCAAAATTCCCAACCATTTTCTATTTTACCCAATACACCTTAAAACCCAGAAAAGTCCTAACCGCGTGGAGAGCTAAAATTCAAACATATAATAAGAGATTAACTGGTGTGTATAAGAGGCGATGTTACCGCTTTCCTAATGACCGTAATCCGATGAAGAGATCTTTTCACCGCAAAAATTTCATCTTTCAATTTTGTGTGCGTGAATTCGTGTCCATTATATTTACTCTTTTATATCACGCACACCGAGCAAAATAGCCACATTCCGAGTGATTAGTTTGTGAGTGTATCCGTGAGATTTTAAAATCAAAATGAATTTTCGAAAAGTAACGTAATGATCAATCAGTGAAAATTTACGGTTTGATTTTCGGCTTCGCACACACCCACTATGATTTGAGACTCTTGAATATGAATTTATAAGTGACTATTTCGTGAGAAATTTAAATTGTACAGTTTTTAAGTATTTTGATGTTTTCTTGAGTCAAAAAAGAATTTTGTGGGTATATTCACTGCAAACCCTCACGAGATACCACTTGTCCTACTAGGGTAACCTAGAGGTTTAAAGGCTTGTTTTATACGCTAAAAGCAATAGATTGTTCGCTAAAGAGGTATTCTATCCCAATAAAAAATTTGAAGGGTCCTTAACTCATACTCTTATGCTTTTACATTGCTTGGGACGCGCAAAGTTCTAAGTTTGGGGGGGGTTTGATTAAGCATAAATTCTTCACATTTATCCCCTTAATTTCGGTATTTTTATGATCCCGTGTGGTGCAAATAACTTGGATTTGTTTCATATTTATGCTACTAACCCTTTTTGGCAAGTATTTTGTATTTTGTATATCTCCTATGTGTTTTATAGGTATTTCATGCAAGAAAGTGCGAGAGAGAACTCAAAATAGTAAAAGAAGTCAAGAAATGGGAAGTTCAAGGGCATTTTAGTAATTTTTCAACCATATTCAGGAGGTTGGGACGACTGAAAAGTTGAAGATCTTTCAATTACAAGAACACTGGAAAAAATGGCACCTTAATCTGAGCTATGGTGAAGAAGTTATGGTCATTTGAAGTTGAGAAAGAAAACCAAGGCAAAACTGTTAATGCCAAACCGAACCGATAGATCGGAACTGAACCGGTCTGGCCATTAGTCGCACTCAAGATCCGTTACAAAAGTAGTCAGACTTTCTAAGTGTGATAAAATTGCCAGATACGGGATTTTTATTTTGTCCTTATCTTTTAGCCAAAAGAGTTTTATGTTTTGGGAACTCTTCTAAACATCCTCTACCATATGTATTTAGTCATTAGGAGTCTTTTTATTCATAATTCATTCATGTAAAAAATCCTAATCAAGGAGGAACATCTAGAAGAAGAATTTACATATTTTGCACCTTTAATTCAGTAGTTTTATTTTTATTTTTATTCAATCTTTGATTTCTTCTTGCATGGTTGTGTTCTTCAATCTTGGTAACCTTAAATTCCAGCACTTTTATCATTCTTTCCTTATTTTCACATACTTGTTAATGGATTCTTGTGTAGTTATCATAATTAAACCATGTTATGCTAGATTTTTTAGGGGTTGGGGTACATGAACCCAACCCGATGTGGTTTGCATGTGTGTAAAATTGGTTCCCTGAATTAAGTAAATGATTGAATCGTGTTGTGTAGTGATCACAACCGTCGTAGAACTTTTGATCTCGTTTTCCATAGGTAACCGAGATACTTAAGAGTACGAAACAAGTGTAGTTATAATGACACCTCTTTATTCTACTTTTGATGATATATGATGCTGGCTTGAACCTCATATATAATACTTAAGATTAATAAAGACCGCGTTCAGTCAATTATCTAATTCATAACTAGTTTTATTACCTGCAAACGTACTAGGGTTGGAGGATTGTATTCTGACCTTTCTTTTCTCATTTATAGTTAATCAGTCACAATTAGTTCACTCTTGCATGCTTAGTTCATAATCAGTTTCACTTAATTATTCTTAGTTAATAGCTATAATCTCACTTATATCACATTTACATTTTCTTTTTACACTCAGTTTAGAATTTATAATCTTACCTACCGTCGTCACGTTCTACGTCCTATTTCCTTGTGAATTCGACCCCGTCTTATCGGGTTTATTACTTACGTGACAAGCTTGCACTTGTGCCTATATAAGCACACACTTTAGACACAAATTGAGTCGCGTCAATTATCATTCAAATTTAATTCTTTAAGGTCTCTCCTAATAATTTCCTCCCACGATAGCTTAGGGCGACCTCTTTTTCTTTTACCTTCTATTTTCAACAATCTTCCTCTTATTATAGGGGCATCTACCGGTCTACACAACACATGACCATACAACCCAAGTCTACTTTCTCTTAATTTATCGCTAATGGGAGCTACTCCTAACTTTCTCTCACATATTGATTTTTAATTTTGTCCTTTTTATAGTAAATCCTATCATCCACTCTTTTTTATGTGACTCTTAATTCCATTCTTAACCTTTCTTTGCATGGACATACTTAAATCAAACCAACTACTGTGTGTTTATTCATTATTTTTATATGTATTTTTTTCCCTATTTGAACAATAATATACAATAATTATATTAAAATATTGGTAAAAGCCTTATAACATATATAAAATAAGTAAAATAAAATTATCTCATAAGTAATATATAGTTTCGTAAACAATTATGTATTACAAAATAGGAAAATTTACATTAGCATATAACATGTATGGAATGACGAGGGTAGGTTGGTTGTAATTTAAAATTATGTCACTTGTAAATTCATTATAATACTATTGATATATATGAAAATTAAAAAAATTAATTGGATTTTTAAATATAGATGTAAATAAAATAAAAAGGAATAAATTTTAATTTATACATGCAAGAATTGAAAAGTTCTTAATTATTTCACGACACTCTTCGTTGCTTGGAAGGAGGTTAGGATATTTATTATATGATGATATTTTTCTTTGAGAAATAATACTCATCTAGTTTTTGAATGTTTAAAAACAAAAATTATCTTATATAATTTTAACTTTATAATTTCATAATTTTATTATAAATGCCCACGCATCGTCTGGGTTGTACATTTTTACACAAATAAATTATGGCGAGAAGTTATCGCTTTAGTTATCTTTCCATGATACTTATTACTTCGAATATGAGAAAGGATCTAATAACAAATGCCCTTTATATATATATATATATATAGGGAGAGATTCTCTAGTGGACCAAAATAATGAACTTTTTAATCGACCTTAACAAAAAGCACATTGAGACCCCACCTTCACCCCACCCCCCACCCAACCACCACAATCACCATAGCAGCCCTTATGACAGCAGGGCTGCCATGGGGGTGGGGGTGGGGTGGGTGGGGGAGGGCAGTTGGGGGTGGGTGGGGATCAATCGACACGCGTGTTTGGTGCTGCTGGCGCGGATCAATTACACTATATGAATTAAAATTAATTTGTTATTATGTGTTTTTTATTAATGTCCATTAAAAGGTCCATTCTTTTGGTCCACTAGAGAACCTCTCCCTATATATATATATATATATATAGGGAACCACTATCCCCACACCCCCAAAAGGTTTCCCCCACACCATTTCTAAAACAAAAACACTAAATGACTAAAATACCCTCAATTCAGTTTTTAAGTAAAAAATTTTGTTTACAGCTTTTTAAATAAAAATTTATTACTTAAAAAAACATAATATTTTGAAAAAAAATAAAAACATAAATTTTGAATATAAAAAATCCTAATATTCTGGAAAATTAAAATTTTAATATTCTGAAAAAATAAAATCATAAAATTCAATTTTTTATTTTATAAAATATTATGTTATTTATAATAAAAACTTATTATTTTTTTTAATTCAAATGGACGTTAATAAAAAAAGTTGTTTCGTTATTTAATTAAAAAAATGGACTTTCTTTTTATGAACAAAAAAAAAGTCGTTAATTATATTAAACAAAAAATCTGAACATTATTTTTTGTTAATAAAAACTGGAGTAAAATTTTATTATAAACTATATTTTTTGGGAACCTCTATCCCCACGCCCCAAAAGGTTTCCCCGACATCCTTTCTAAAACAAAAACACTTAATGACTAAAATATGCCCAATTCAGTTTTTAAGTAAAAAAAATTGTTTACAGCTTTTTAAATAAAAATTTATTACTTAAAAAAAACGTAATATTTTGAAAAAAAATAAAAACATAAATTTTGAATATAAAAAATCCTAATATTCTGGAAAATCAAAATTTTAATATTCTGAAAAAACAAAATCATAAAATTCAGTTTTTTATTTAAAAAAAACATTATGTTATTTATAAAGGAAACTTATTAGTTTTTTTATTAAAATGGGCGTTAATAAAAAAACTGTTTCGTTATCTAATTAAAAAAATGGACCTTCTTTTTATCAAAAAAAAAATTGACGTTAATTATTTAAACAAAAAATCTGAACATTATTTTTTGTTAATAAAAACTGGAGTAAAATTTTATTATAAACTATATTTGTTATAAAAAGCTCTATTATTTTGTTTTTAAAAAAGCTCTAGTAAAATTACTGTTTTTAAAAAAGCTCTATTATTTTGTTATCAAATGAATTATTTGTTTTTATCAAATGTATTATTTGTTATAAAAAAATACAGTTTTTTTTTTTATCAAATTACTATTTTTTATAAACTCTTTGTTTATTTGTTATCAAAAAAATAATATAGTAATTTGTTTTTTTTATCCAATTACATTTTTTATAACAAAAAAATAATACATTTTTTTAAATACAAAGTACATTTTTTTTATCAAAAAAATAAACAAAAATACAATTTTTTTTTTTTAAAATACAGTTTTTTAAAAACAGTAAACAAAGGTACAGTTTCTTACAAAAGAAAAATACAGTTTTTTTTTTAAATACTAAAATAAAAAATAGTAATTTATTAAAGACAAAATTTTGTTTTTACCAAAAAAATACAGTTTTTTTGAAAAGCTATGTTTTATAAAAAATTGTAAAAAACAAAGTTTAAAAAAAATATAGTTTATAATAAAATTTTACTCCAGTTTTTATTAACAAAAAATAATGTTCAGATTTTTTGTTTAATATAATTAACGTCAACTTTTTTTTTGTTCATAAAAAGAAAGTCCATTTTTTTAATTAAATAACGAAACAACTTTTTTTATTAACGTCCATTTGAATTAAAAAAATAATAAGTTTTTATTATAAATAACATAATATTTTATAAAATAAAAAATTGAATTTTATGATTTTATTTTTTCAGAATATTAAAATTTTAATTTTCCAGAATATTAGGATTTTTTATATTCAAAATTTATGTTTTTATTTTTTTTCAAAATATTATGTTTTTTTAAGTAATAAATTTTTATTTAAAAAGCTGTAAATAAAATTTTTTACTTAAAAACTGAATTGAGGGTATTTTAGTCATTTAGTGTTTTTGTTTTAGAAAGGGTGTGGGGAAAACCTTTTGGGAAAAAATTGAATTTTATGATTTTATTTTTTCAGAATATTAAAATTTTAATTTTCCAGAATATTAGGATTTTTTATATTCAAAATTTATGTTTTTATTTTTTTTCAAAATATTATGTTTTTTTAAGTAATAAATTTTTATTTAAAAAGCTGTAAATAAATTTTTTTACTTAAAAACTGAATTAAGGGTATTTTAGTCATTTAGTGTTTTTGTTTTAGAAAGGGTGTGGGGAAAACCTTTTGGGGTGTGGGGATAGTGGTTCCCTATATATATATATATATATATATATATATATAGAGAGAGAGAGAGAGAGAGAGAGTCTCACATACGACTAAAAAATGACTCCGGGCGGGTGGACTTTCTTTTTTCAAATGCTAAAAAATTGGGTTAATTTTTTTGTGTGCGTATTTGAAACATTTCATGGTACCTCTAAAAAGTTAACTCAAAATTATTTTTTTGCTACTTTAAAAACTGTCAAACTTTATCCCATTTTTTTTAAAATAACAAAAAAATAAATTAATTTAAACTATTTTTTTAGGTGTACCTTGAAATATATTTTTTTAGCATTTATAAAAATACTTTGCATGGTGATGACTCATTTTTTAGTGTGCATAAGAGAATGCCTCTCTATTTATATATACATATATAATGAATAGAGATTATTATGTATTGGTTTATAGCTATGTGCAGAGGCGGATACAGTAAGAGCTTAAGGTGGGCCAAAAATTTTGGCCAAATATTTTAAAGGTTAGATGTGTAATGTAAAGTAAACATAACTTTCAATTTTAAAGGGGCAAAATAGGAAAATGATCACCTTATTCCTCAATCTGTCCTTGTTGTATGTGGTGGGTTTTTGAACAAAAAGGAAAGGAAGAAATGGGAGAAATAAAAGAATGAGTAACAAGCGATTTGAATTCCAGTTCTCAGTGAGATTTGTTTGATCATGTTATTTGCTAAGATTTAGAAAGTTAATGTTAAATTTAGGATTTATTACATATTATTTTTAATTGTCAAGGTTTGTTAGATGTTAATTTGTTAAATATTAGGGTTTGTTAAATGTTAATATCAGTTAGGTGTTAATTTCTTAAATGTTACAGTTTAGTAATTTTGATTATTTTATTTTAGTTATGCTTAGGTAATCGAATGTTAGTGTTTGATAATTTGTTAAATGAGGTTATCATGCAACGTTTTTAGAAAATGTAATCTCGTGGAGGTAATTGTATAACCTTTTGTAGATGATGATTTAAAGTTTAGAAGTTAAATTGTCGTGATTTAATTATTGAGTTTCTTCTTTCTTTTTAATGATATTTTATCATTAAAATATAACTTGAATGAGTAATTGTTATAATACAACTTGAATAAGTATTGGTCATTCAATTAATTTGTTTTTACAACTAAAAAATTACAAAAAACTATAAGTCTAAAAAAATTGCTTCGAGAGCTTCCATCCCCGAAACTTTTGCAACCCGTAACTAAAAATGATGGATAACAATTTTTTTATATACTTCCATTCATCTTAACAAATGTTTCTGGATCCACTCCTACCCCTTTGATAAATACCTAATTATCCATATATAAAAAGATTTTACCAAAAATTTATTTGTAATTTTAGCTCTTCTTCTAACAAATAGCAATTGCTTTCCAATTTTCACTTTCTGACTTGATTCTCCCGATTTATTACACGTGTTGGCATCTCCCATTACTGTTTGTAGAGTTAAAATGTCATCATCATAGCCAGCTGTTTCTTGAGGTAAGCCATGTTTCTAAATTCGAATTATGGCCCCAATTTGCTTTAACATAATTTATTTGTTATAACGTAACAGACTCATATGGGTGTTCTACTTGGATTATGAATATTGTTAAAGGTTAGTTGGGTTTTGATTTGGAAAATGATGTATGCGTTGAAATTGGCTACTGAAAAATTATCGAATGTATTTTAAGGGTATTGTATTATGGCGTGGATTTCGTCAGAGCACAAATCCTTAATGTACAATTTCGATAATTTTGGGATAAATTTTCTGTGTGTATCATTTATCTTTTGATTTTCGCTAGTTATATTCGTTTGGGTTTGGATTTGAGTATGTATTTTGATTTGGGTTCTCATTTAAAAATTATTTTATATTTGATTCTCATTTTTTACTTTTAGCAACGCTTATTGAAGTTTCTTTTTTATATTTTTAGCAATACTTTTTTATTTCCAAAAAATATCGTTAAAGGTAAAAATGAAGGTCAAACGTACAATAATTTTTAAATATGGGTCAAAATCTAAACGGGTATAACTAGTCGAGGCTAAAACCCAAATTATCCTATTTTTAATGATGAGTTAGGGATGGGTATGTATAAGTTTTGTCCATCAGGGATTGATTTTTTTTAATTTTTAAATTGCTTCGGGTTTGACCCTTAATTTTAAGTACTTGATCAATTTTCATAATTTATCTTTTCATCAAATTATAGAAATACTTTTATAAAAAGAAAGAAAAAAAACCATCACCCCTCATTCTCTCTCTCTCTCTCTCTCTCTCTCTCTCTCTCTCGATATATGGTATACCGTGTTATTTTTATATATCGAGGTAGATAATTTGGAATTAATGCTGGATTATTCTATATTAAAATCGTTTGGAGTTTATACATAGGGTCTCTTTGATGAAATCGTTTAAATTTTAAACGATTGGGGTTTAGAATCGAGTTGTATTTGATATTCTCACTTTGGTCTCCTTTCGTGACTTTGTTTTCATTTTTTTTTTATTTTCCTAAAAACTTTATACATTTTTGTAGAAATTACACACACAAAAAGCATAACTTGTTTGAAAATTTCAAGATCTTTTTATAATACCTAGAAGGCAAAATTTATAAAAATTTGTGATGATTTCTAATCCAGTAAAAAAAAATTCTAGGTGTGTAATGAAATTTGTTTCACAAAAAAATTATTATGATATTTTTTTAATATAATTTGAAATCTTTGATTATTTTTTCCTGAAATTTAAACTAATCCTCAAAACTTAACATTCAAACAAATACACTTTGTGCTTCAATAGCATATAAATTAAATTTCAAAATTTAAGAAAATTATAATGTATCCTATTAAATATTTCTGTAATTTATACTATTAGAAAGTACCTAATGTAATCTAATAAAGAAGTATACATATTTTAATTATAATTTTCACATACATATTAACTAAGAACTAATCCCTCATATAGAGGTATGAAAGAACTTTACGAAACCAATTTTCCTAGTGACCCACTAAACAGACATCGATTATCAAAATGAATTTATTAAATGGCCCCATTAAGTTCATCAAAGTACATGAATCAATTTGTGCTGTTCAGATATTAATTAATAATTTATTTCAAACTTGAGTGGCCATCCTTCAGTCCTTGTCCAAAAACAAACAAACTACTTTATACAAGCCAATTACAAAAGAGATACTTCAATTAGTGTCTAAAGATATTGTCGTCATTTTGTCAAATTAGTTATTGAAGCATGTGATACTATAAATCATCTACTTTTTTCTTCTTAGTAAGAAATTGATTTCATTAACATGATCAGTGGCTTAAACTTTTTCTTTTAAAAAAATAGTATCAACATTTGAAACAAGGGTGTTTCTGCACTTACGCGTGAATTTCATACATTTGGTGTGACACACTGACGTGTCGCACCGGTATTGACTCGTTTTCAGGCTTCACATAGGTCTCAAAATAGTGGAATCCAAATACGAAACAATACCGGTGCAACACGTCAGCGTATCGCACCAAATGTGTCAAATTCGTATGCCGACCTAGACTTATCCTTCTAACAAAATATGAGAGATTCTCAAAATTGCGTCCATATTTGAAGATTGGTCCCACACCTATTTAAGGCACTAGATATCTTAACTTAATTTAAGGTTTGAAAATAAATTTCAATCAATTTTGCCAAACATTTAAAACTATATCTCGAAAACCCCAAATCTTAGGTTCTTATTACTAAATAGACAAAACTATCATTGCCTCCAAATGACATGTTATATCTTCTTATACCCACTAACTAACTTTTCTTCATTTTCTTCTTCTATATTTCCTATAAGGACGTGTGTATATATATTTCAACCACCTCTCACCTTTGATGTCACTCACTCGTCATTCGTTTCTCACAACCCTTTTGCGCATGTGGCGTTCATACAATGCAACCAAATAATCTTCAAATTGTCACAGAAGTTTTGGTGTCGCATAAAATGCCGCAACCCCCTTTTCATTCGAACTCTCACTTAAGCCACCATTCCAGATGAAACAAGAACAGTCCCCGAATAATCCCCAACTCACCCAAACTAACAAAACATCAATTTATTGTTGGAAGACGCACCCCTAAAAACCTAGTTTGTTGTATTAAATCCCTCCCCCCCCCCCCCCCCCCGCCGCGCGGCAGGTTGAGAGGTACAATACATAATTTAAACACATAAGGATCTCCATGTTGAACCTAAATCAACCCTAAAGTTGAGAGGGAAAATAAGGTTGATTAGAAATTAAAAATCACTTCAAATTACTCTCTGATAAAAATACAACACTTAGTATGTAATTGACAAAATAATATATATATATATATATATATATATATATATATATATATATATATATATATATAGAGAGAGAGAGAGAGAGAGAGAGAGAGAGAGAGAGATCCTTTCTTGTAAGGACTCCTTATGGCTGTGACACCCCACCTATCTTAATCACAGGTGATCAGTCATTTATTAAAATAAACAGGAATATCATTTGGTTCATTCTTAGCATCACTATCGAAAACTTTTTAAATTACTAACCACCTACGTTAAAATAAACTAGTGCCAAATTTTATATTTTATTAAACAACAATACCCACAACAAATTGTGGAACTAAAATAATATAGCACAACAAATTGTGGAACTAAAATAATATAAACCATTCTCACCATAAATGAAGTCTATTACATCACACGATTTAATAAATAAATACAGAATAAACCATCGGCTCCAAACCAACCTCCAAATACAAATCCAACTAGTATAAAATGAATTTTATTACAAAGCATGAAACAGAAAAGAGATAGATCTCACTAAAATCTGAATTGAATGGGCAACATGCCCTACTGATAATAACTGGATATGAATTCTGAACTAGGAATGAAATGACTGAAGCGTCTACATAAGTCCTACATACCTCCACAAGTGTTGCAGCTATGCATTCCTGAAATAAATCATCATACTTGGCGTCCTTATGGATGGACACCTAAAAGTTTTAAAAAAATAGATTTGATACGGGTCAGAAACCAAAATCTTTGAAAAATATTTAGCAAGTATTTAAATTATAGTTAAAAGCATTTATTAGATACACACGTTAGTTTCACACACACTCCCTTGAGTTCCTCACCTCTCAACTATAATGCACATCTAACGTCTCCTATTAAACCCACCTAGTTATGCTACCCAACCTAACTAGACAAAAGTATCTAACAAAGCACAACAAATTTAACTCGCCCAAATGGTACGCTACCGTAAAATCAATAATTAATATTAACCAAATATAATTGAACTATTAATTAAGTTTCTCTTACTTAAGTTACTTTTAGATATACACTATCTATCTTTTCTACCATCACACAATATATATCACACTATTATATATGAATGGCCACCACGATGCATGCATACTCTGCTATCAAGTGCATGTACCTCTCGTACCAAATCAAGGACTATCGGTTCGGAATGTCACCTCGAACCACAAATCAAATAACACGCACTGGAGGCGACCATAGTTCTAAGCCTTTGGGCTACGCACATACCTAATATACCCAAATGATATGTCATTCCCACTATTACACTCTCAAATAGTGAGTCGCCCTAAGTTCTATCTTCTGGGGCACACATCCAAACCTCGCAGGAATCGCCAAAGTGGGATCACCCACTGCACGGAACCTACCGTGATAGTTGGCAGTGTAGCTATGTTCACACATATACAATAGGTATATACACAACCTATAAATATAACTAGAATAGGTATACACACAACCTATAAGTATATCCAACATAGGTATCACACAACTTATAAATATTTCCAGTATAGGTATACACACAACCTATAAATATATCCAGTATGTAGTATATATCTCTCGAGTTCTCAACGTACTAACGATTCACACCTAATCTTCTTTTATTATCTTCCCAAGTATCAATTACTTCTCGAAGGGTTCTAGCTATCCCTTAAACAATTTCAGTACTCAATACATCACTAACCTACTGATATCGATCTTGGATTATTATCTATTCTTCCCGTGACCCGATTTGTAAATTCCCGATACTTAAGACAATCATTTAATTCTCGTCGATCCTAATCTCGATTTACCCTCATTAAGACTAAGATGGGATTTAACTATAGGTCTACTGATATTCTTTAAGTCCTCATATAATTAATACAACATTACCAAAGTCCCCCGTAATTATTTGTAAAGAAATCCTCGCATATGAAAAAAACTTCATTTCTCAGCACTGATCGATCGATCGACAGATTTGATCGATCCATCTATCCATCCATCGATCGACATTCATGGATGGATGGATCGATACCTGTTGTTGACAGCTTCTCCGAAAACGATAACTCTCCATTTTTAACCCACAAAACCTCCAAGAAATCATCCCAAACTCCAAGATAAAGAACCCAAACATCAATACATGTATATGGACAATTTCTAATGTAATTTTATCATCAAATCTTCAAAGAATTCAATAAGAATCAGATTTAATCTCCCATCTTTAATATAAACCCCAATATGATTCTTTTTAGGTTTATTCATAATAAACTAGATTTCTCTCATGTGTATAATCTTTTATTCTCAGATTTTGTACCACAATCATATAGGAACAATATCTAACATGATTTCTATCCCAGAACATGAATTGTATGATTACATTCTTTTATGCAATTTCAACCCTACACTATTGTGGGTATTATAACACGCTCAAAATACTGCAAGATAAACACTTGCCTTATGTTTATAGGACATTCGTTGTTAGATGATAGAGTTGTTATTTCCTTGCTTCGATCTTGATTTGGGCAATGTCGATGATGCAAAACGGTGTAGAATAGCCTAAGAATCCTCTCTTCTTCCTCTCCTATGGCCTCCCTTCTCTCCCAAGTATTGTAACCCTAGCCTCTATAATAAAGCAACCGATATAACACTTAGAATTTTGGAGATTTTCTAACCCTAAACTCCCAAATGACTAAAACGCCTTTGCGTGGTGTCGGGTGGTCTAATAATGCCCTAGGACCCAATTAATACACCCGGGTACTCTATACCGCCTATTTTGGCCCACTCGAAATCAACAGTGACCTCAAAATCGTCATTCGAGTCACTATACATAAATTTTCTATCTCGACCTCAACATAGTCCACACACGACACTCGGTTGAGATATAACATAATTCCGTCGATATTACTCGCCTATAATAATTATCACATGTTATTTACTACACACCTAGTAAATTTATCACATAAATATTAATCTTATCCCCATAAATTAATATCTATTAAATATGCAATATTTTATTTCAATTTAATTACTGCACACATGTAATTTAAAATACCAAAAATAATTAAAATAATTAAACTCGTAATTATCCAGAAATATGGGGTGTTACAATGGTGCACATCCCGGTACATACCGTTTTTTTTTAAATAGTAAAAAAAAAATATTTTTTGATAAAACTTTATGGAAATGATCTTCACGGGGAGAAGATCTTCACCAATTTTTTCCATTAAAAAATTCAATAAAAAAATCATTGAGATGAGATGATATGTCAAAAAATGGTATATATATATGCATTTTTTACTGCTGAAATTTTGACGATCAACTCACCCATAGATTGATTAATTTTTTTTATGAAACTTCATGGTTATGATCTCGATAATGAGAAGATCATATCCATGAAGTTTCATCAAAAAAATTCAATCAATCAAGTGGATGGTGCCGACCCAAAATTTCAACGATCGAAAATGCATATTTATAGCATTTTTGACATATCACCTCATCTCAACAATTTTTTTTTATTGAATTTTTTGATAAAAAAAATTTAGAGAAAATCTTCTCACCATGAAGATCATATCCATGAAGTTTCATCAAAAAATTCATTTTTTATTATTTAAAAAAATGATATGTACAGGGATCTGAGCCATAAGGAGTTCTTATAGGAGACTATATATATATATATATATATATATATATATATATATATATATATATATATAGAGAGAGAGAGAGAGAGAGAGAGAGAGAGAGAGAGAGAGAGAGAGAGAGAGAGTACAAACCAAAGATTATAGTGGTTCAATGACTAACTTTACATACATTGACATGTCAACCCCCTATAATGCCATCATTAGTTTAGGGAGTGAATAATATATATTTCATAAAAAATTCTTTATATTTATTTTATTAATGATTAAACTAATTTTCTAATTGATATGTTTTTTTATTTATTAATTTATTTGTTATTAAAAACTTTATAAAGCACTCGAATATCTCGCGGGTCATAAGTTCTTTGAATTTTGTGATTTTCGTGTATGACAATTTATATTTTATATATTTTAAAACTATCCATTTATTGGATTATGAATTACAAGAATACTAATGTGTTTTAGTTTGAAATTTTAGCAACTTTATTAGAAACTGTTCACGCATCATGTGGGCTGGATGTTAGTTTAGAATAGATTTGAGGGGGAACTAATAATGGAAATAAAGAAAATAGCATGATAATTATTAGAAGAGAGAGAGAGAGAGAGAGAGAGAGAGAGCACTAAAAATCTTATGAAAAGGGAGGAAATGTTATTAATATTGATACATATTTACTTGTAAGGATAAATTTCACATTGAGTCAATTTGTATGTATATTGACTTTATTTCGTTTATATGGAACTTATTTGAGTCACAGTTCGAATTTGAGTTCAATTTATCCTTCAAGCCTATGATGCATATTGAAGACCGTAGCAGGCAAGTAAAGTGATGATCACAACATTTTGAGTTTCGTCTTTGACCTCCATTAGATCTCAATAGGTATGAATGCATATTATGCTTAATCCCTGGATTCGTTTTGGATGTTGTGAGGGCAAAATTTTTAATTGAGTTAATTTGTATGTAATTGACTTATTTTCGGATGTTTGAGTCATAGATAAATTTTTATCTTCTCACGATACCCACAAAGTCTATGACATGTTTGTGTTGAAGACGTAGCGGTCAAACTTCAAAGATAGACCATGCCATATTTATTGGTGCCCACTTCACGTCTTCATATCACATTGCATTCCGAGATACTCTTAGGTATGAACACATAATGTTTATGGGACTCCAAAAATGTTGTAAGGATTATATTTTGTTTTTTAATGATTTTAAAATGTCAAAAATATTTTTAAAAGATATTAACTTCGTTAATTCCGAGATAAACACTGTTTAGAGTCGTGCGAATTCTCACTTTGGTTTTTGAGACTTCAAACGACAGGTGATGTTGATCGAACGACATGTCACAGTAGTTAGAATGACATATGCATCTCGTTAGAACGACTTGTCAACTTATCTTTTTTATTTAAGGCGTTTTTCGCTCATAATTTCGAAGCGTGCAGAACCAAAATATAGTTTAGAATAGTTATTTTTGTCGAGACATATTTTCTAAGGATTTCAAAGTATAAAATCATCCTTAGTGTTTTTAAGATTTGAGATTTCAAACTCTTAGGTTATAGAGATCTTATTTGCACCATTGGTTATTCATCCATATTGAACAAAATGTTTCGTTGGAGTTTTGCAGTAAAGAAACGGTGAAGGTCGTGTTCCGAATCATAGACGGTTATCAAATTTGCATCGGTGGACACTAAGACACTCGTGGACGGATGTGTTGTGGATGAGTATTGTGAAAGAATTTCTACGTGGGCACTGTGGAGGAGCGGTTAAAGTGAATAAGAGCATCAAGTCTTCTGGGTATCGAGTCGTTATATATGTCTGTCTTCCTCTGTAATTACCGTATCACAGTGAATGTCTGGCTTGGGCCGTCCGAGGTTTTTTCACGTAGTGGTTTCCTCGTACATCTGGCGTTGTGAACTTTACTTTATTTTACTTGATTTAATCACCTAGATGCATGTTTAGGATTAAACAAGATAAAATTGGACTTAAGTAAAATTGGTTCACAAACTTGGTGCAAAATTAAAATTAAAAAGTTTGATTTTTTTGGAAAAGTTATTTTCACCTAAAGCACACTTTGAAAAATGGGCCTATAAATTGCTATCAGAGCTAGAAACACTTCTTTATTGTGTAGATCCTTATTTTTGTGCTTTTCGGTAGTCGTGTTTATTTATCACTATTAGTGTGTTTTTCTTTCGATGGATTCTCAAAGTTTTGACGAACTAAATCTCTTGAATTTGAAGTTTGCAAAACGAATTGAAATACTTGAAGAAGAAAATTCTCATTTTAAACATATGGTTGAATATTTGAAAACATTTCAAACTCAAAGAGATATCATTTGTGAGAAGTTTGTGTCTATATATAATAACATTGAATCGTTGAAATTGGCTAAGGAAGATAGTGAGAATAGAGTCCTTGGTTTAGAAAAAGAGTTAGAGGACTTTAAAAAGTCTAGAATTGTGTCGTTGAAGAAAATATTTTGATGAATGAATTTAAGGCACATGAGAAGACTCTTTGGGATAAGTTTGCTCATATTGAGGGGGGTCGAGATAAACTTCTAGGGGTAATTGAAACTTTAAAGAAGGATTCCCTAAAATTTGAGGAGTCTAATTCTTTGCTAGAGTCTAAAATTTTGAAGATGAAAAATAATTTAAAAGACTCAAGTAGTGTGAATAATGTTGGTAGTGGCTTATCTTGTTCTCGTGCTTCAAATGTTAAAGCCAAAACCATAGTTTGATGTAGAGCATCAACCACATCCCAGGGTGTTAGAAAAGGTCAATTGAACGGTCTAGTTCCTTATAGTTTTTACACATGTTCGCATTGTGGTAGAAAAGCTCACCTTAGGCATTTTTGCTATGATATTAGATAATACCGTAAGAAGTTTAACTGTAGTATCTCATCGGTTACCAACACCCTTCTTGTTAGGTATACACCTGTTTGGGTTAGGAAATCTATTTTGGAGATGCTAAATGCTAGGTTAGTTGATTCTCATGTGCTAGCACATGATGTTTCACATGCTATTTCTTATGGATGATTGCTTGCATGTTCATGTTAGTCATACGCTAGTCTTTGCTTCATGATATATATCTTGCTAGTGTTATGACATGTGTATCTCTTTATATTATATTTTTCAGTTATTTGAGTCTTTGAAAAATACAAAAAGATTTTATGTCGATATAATTTTTGAAAATACAAAAAGATTTTTGGTTTAGATATTTTTTGAGAAAATACAAAAAGATTTTATTTTTGAGTCAAAAATATTTTTTGAAAAACACAAAAAGATTTTGGTTTATTTTTGTGTAATGAGTTTTCATGTTTGATGTGGCATATTGGTGTGCTTGAACCCCCGTCATTTCATTATCCATATGGCTAGGATATATGGTCATAATTATAGATGCTTAGAATGATCTTAACCATTGACTAATGGGGTTGTTTCGAAGTTGATTTTCATTTGGATTCGACTTTGTATATATGCCTTTATTGCACACATGCACGATTTTATATGATTGTTTGACTTCTCATGCGTATTTGAGTCTGGTGAGACGTTCCCCTCTCAATTATGTCATCTATGAGTAATAAGACTTAGGAGGAGGTGTGCATGTAAGAACCGTTTGTCGTGAGGATTTATATTGCTTAAATTAAAAATATGATGAGTGTTCAAGGGAAAGGGCTGGGAGAGAATAATCTAATCATGAAAGCCATGGTTCAAAGGAACCCAAGAAAAAGTTAAGGCAATAAAAAGAATCATATGCCAAAAATGGGGCCAATATAATTTCTATAAGGTGAGAAAAAATAGAAACCTCAAAAGATATAGAAAAAGAAAATATGAATATATGAGGGTGTTTGGATGGAAAATAACAGCGGGTTTGCACCACGAATCCTAATGTTGAAAAATCGTGTCAAGACTATTGTTTGTTGAATCGTCAAAATTTTGAATTTGTGTGCATGTTGTTCTTTTAGTTCATTAAGCTCAATATATTAATTGTCACATTTTGGTAAAACTAAGTTTGATGACATCTAGCTATTAATTATAGCTTCCTGATCGTTTCGATGTGTTCAAGTTGTGATTCATTTATTGTAGTTCACACCCATTTATTCCATATCCATGTTTGAGCACATTGGTACTATATTAGCATGAAACTCACACTTGTTGTATTTTTCTATTTTTCTGTTGCTTCGTATTTCCAGTACTTGTTTTGAGCCAATTTTTTCACTGGGCAAAAGCTTGCCATTTTTAGAGATAGAATACATAATTTTTTGAAGTCGTTCAAACGACTTTTGAACATCGTTCGAACGACATGTCCAAGTCATTCGAAGTCTATTTCTAATGACACATTTTCTGAGGTGGTAATTGT
Organism: Sambucus nigra; assembly: GCA_949130495.1. Taxonomy (NCBI): domain Eukaryota; kingdom Viridiplantae; phylum Streptophyta; class Magnoliopsida; order Dipsacales; family Adoxaceae; genus Sambucus; species Sambucus nigra. The sequence goes on from OX422210.1 coordinate 725,033,331, forward strand.
GTCAAATATGGTCATTAGAAGAGTCGTTTGTAAGGTCGTTAGATAAGTGTTTCGAACGACACCTTACTATTTTGGGTCATTTTTGACCTCGTTCAAACGATATGCATATGTCGTTCAAACATGGCATAGTCGTTCGATGAATCTGTCTGAATTTTTGAGCCCTTGTTCTATTTCAGTACCTGCTTCGTATATGTGATGATTTCGTTCTGTTTGGTACTTTTGGGTTCATTTGGACAATTTACATACAGTACTGCATTGTTTGTTTAGTCACATCTTTGCTTAGATTGATGATTCATTCTTTGTGATTATTTTCTAGCTACATGTTGGTATCTTTTGATTATTTTAGCTAGCTATATACTCATGTTTATCTAGATATGCTTCATGTGATTATTTCATTCTAGATATGATAATATTTGTGTATCTTTTTCACTTAGTGTCTATTTGAGACAAAAAGGGGGAGGGATGGTATGTGATGTATGGGGAGTGTATTTATTTGATGAGCACATATATTCTTTTTGCATTGCAAATTGGTATTATGTTTTTCATCATATGTATGGTTATATTTTGGTATCATATTGTCTTGCACAAATTGGTATCAAGTTTTCTCACATGTTTAACAAATGATTTTTTTACATATTAGTATCTTTTTTAAATCATTTGTTCCTCCATTCTTCACTTGGTATTTGTTTGTTTCATATGTGAGGGTATTCTTCAATGATTTGAGATTCTAAGACTACATCACATTCAGACAACTCATGCTTGACGGACCTGCATATACTAGCCTTTATCCTGTATTTTTTTTATTTGGGGTTATATGGGATGGGATTTAGGTGTCATACGTCTTGATGGCCAGATTAGGCATATCACTATTTGGGTTTTGTCCTGGAATAGTCTAAGGGAGAGATTTGTAAGGGCAAAATTTCCAATGGAGTTCATTTGTTTGTAATTGACTTATTTTCGAAACAAAACTTGTTTGAGTCATAGATAGATCTTTATCTGGCCACGATACCCACAAAGTCTATGACTTGTTTGTGTTGAAGACGTAACAACCAAGCTTCAAACATAGATCATGCCATTTTTATTGGTGCTCGTTTCATGTCATCCTATCACATTGCATTCCAAGATACTCTAAGGTATGAACGCATAATGCTTATGGGACTCGAAAAATATTTTAAGGATGATATTTTGTTTTTAAATGATTTTAAAATTTTAAAAATGTTTTTAAAAGATTTTAACTTCATTTATTCTGAGATAAATAGTGTTTAGAGTCATGTGAATTCTCACCGTGGTTTTCAAGACTTCAAATGACATGTGATGTCGTTCGAACAACATCTCATAGTTATTAGAACGACATGTGCATCTCGTTAGAACGACTTGTCGACTTATCTTTTTTATTTAAGGGGCGTTTTTCTCTCATAATTTTGAAGTGTGTAGAACCAAAATACAATTTAGAATAGTTTTGTTTTTCTGCACATATTTTCTAAGGATTTCAAAGTCTAAAATCATCCTTAGTGTTTTCAAGCTCCGAGCTTTCATACTCTTCTGTTATAGAGATCTTATTTTCACTATTGGTTGTCCATCCATATTAAATAAAAGGTTTCGTTGGAGTTTTGTGGTGAAGAAATGGTGAAGGTCGTGTTCTAAATCGTAAACGATTTCCAAAGCTGCATCGGTGGACACCAAGGCACTCGTGGACACGTGTGTTGTGGACGAGTATCGTGGAAGGATTCCGGCAGGGGCACTGTGGAGGAACGGTTAAAGTAAAGAGGAGCATCAAGGCTTATGGGGATCAAGTCGTTATGTAAGTCTGTATGTCTTCCTTTGTAATTTTCGTATCATAATAATTGTCTGGCTTAGGCCTTTCGAGGTTTTTTCCCTTAGTGGTTTCTTCATACATTCGGCATTATGAACTTCACTTTATTTTACTTTCTTTAATCACCTAGATTCATGTTTAGGATTAAACAAGATAAAATTGGACTTAAGTAAAATCGGTTCACAAACTTAGTGCGGAATTAAAATTGAAAAAGTCTTATTTTTTGGAAAAGTTGTCTTCACCTAAAGCACACTTCGAAAAAAGTGCCTATAGGTGTTATAGTTTTTATAACTTATTAAGACTTTTTTCCAAAAAAAATTCCAAGAATTTTGTTTGGTTTTAACTTCATTTGAACAAGTTACACAGGTTCATTCAAACGAGTTTAGTAGTTTCATTCGAATGAGTTTTTGACTTTGTTCAAACGAGTGTAGATAGTTCGTTCAAATGACCTTCAAATGAGATGTTTCTGCTTTATTGAATGTTTTAACGCGAGGCTCGTTCAAACCAGAATAGTGATGTCATTTAAATGAGTTTGGTTTGGTTAAAAAAAGATAGCTAACGTCATTCGAACGAGTATATGGTTTTTGATCGGAGGACTTGTCTTGAAGTGCGTGTTGACTTAAAATTGAAAAAATCTATTTATATCAAGTTTGGCACAATAGTTTATTTTGAAGGGTTGTGAAAAAGGATTTTTATATGTCACCAAGAGCCTCTTAAACTCGAGTTTAAACCCATTAGTTTGAGATCGAAGAATATTCTTGATATGTCTATTTGAGATCTCCTGTGTTCTTTCACCAAGAACTTTTGCTCCTTGATTAGGCATAAATTCTTCGTATTTATTCCCCGTAATTTAAAGGCTTTTATCACACTGTGCGGTGCAATTGAAGTGGATTTATCTCATATTTTTTATACTAACATATTCTAACAAATACACTGAGTTACATGTATTTCTCTTATATTTTTCAGGAATTTCATGCATGCGAAGAAAAGAGAGAAACAGAAATAAAGATCGAAAAGAAAAGAAGAAAAGTCAAGGGTAGAAACGTAATCGTTCAAGTAGAATTTGGATGTGGAACCTGAATAGAAGTCGAAGACCTCAATCTCACGAGCACATAGGAAGAAATGACATCTAAATTCGAGCTATGGTTGAGAAGATATGAAGATAAAAAAGGAGAAGAATTCAAGGAATAAAAGATAGATTTTTCAAGATTCGAACCGATTTGGGTCTTAAGCGAACCGATTTGTTTTTGATTGCAAATTTGGCCTCGCAACTGGAATTTTGAACCGGTTCGCCCATTTATAAGAGCCATACCGAACCTTTTCGCCGGCATCTAAGCGACTTATATTTTTCCCACTTAAAAAATTAGAGTTGTACAAGATTAAAATTCTTGGAAAAGCGTGGTGTTATTATTCAATTAGTATTATAGATATCTTTTAGCTAGTTTTTACCTTAGAATTAGAGAGAGGAGAAGGCAAGAACCCTAGATTCAATTAATGCACTAAAGTTCTACACTTTTGGATCAATTTACAAGGTTTTTAATATCACGTTTGTTCTTTCTATCTTGTTCTTGCATGTTCTTATATATTTTTCTGGGTTATAAGACTTCCATGCATGTTTACTAATAGTTTCATCATGATTTTCAACGCATGCAATGCTAGATTTTTGGTTATTTCCCACGTAGCTATGTCCGGCTAAGTTTTTAGAGGGTTGGGGTACCTGAACCCAGCCTAGGTATTACGAATGAATTTAAAAGTAAATAAAATGTAAATAACAATTCAAAGGTTTTAACCTTATTAAAATAAAGGTTGTACGTCTTTTAATTCCGTTTGCCCTAATAAACCAGAATGTTTAGGGGTGCAATTGGCGTTTTGATAATTTATCATCCTTGTCAAATACAATATTTGATTTGATTTGATATTGTGAGGAGTAAAATCCGCATGTGTCGAATGCTTAGAAAGTATTTGATGTTTCTTTTAATTGAGAATTAGATTGTTGAAGCATTTATGTTCGACGTAATCATCGACGATTCGGGGGAGTGTACCCTGACTCCATTTTCCCATATTCACAAATTTTGAAGCATTTAAAACTCGCTTAGTTATTCTTGCTTACGTAGTTTATTTACTAATTTATTTAAATTGCATTAGTTGATAGGAAATTCACAAATCATCATCTTTTCCCTCTTTCTCTGAGTCAATCGTAGGGTTAATCATTCTTCCTATTCGTCGTTACGTTATGCATCCTATTCCCTGAGGTCAACACCCGGTTTACCGGATTATTACTTGAGCGATTGGCTTGCACTTGAGTCATGAACACACGCGTTAAAGACACACTTTTTAAGTCACGTAAAGTTTTTGCCGCCGTTGTCGGGAAGTAGGTAGACATTTAGGTTTGGTCGAATTAATCAAAATTTTGACTCCAATTCTTAAAAAATCCAAAACAAAAATCATAAAATCCAAAATCCATAAAAATTCAAAAAAAAAAATAAAGAAAAAGAAAAATAATAAGAAAATATCTCAAGTCCTTACATGCAAAATCCTCAACCAACTCCTCAATTTACTCCAACGCGAATTCACGAAAATCCTACAGTTGAGTACAATCTTGATAGTCCACACACCCCTAACGCCCTTAAGTTTTGGGTTCCACCTCCTACACCGCCTAACTCCATCACGAGTCACACTTCTAGGATATCGAGTGAGGGTATTGAATCTTTAAGAGAGGGTGAGATGTCGGGCGATGCTAGTCTTGGTACGGGTGAGGGTGTGTTGTCGTATCTCCCCATAAGATATCTCTTATATCTCAAGTGAATTATCGCTTCGGGATGCATTATATTCCCATATAATGCGGGAAAATTTCATTTTTGCAATGGGATGATTTAGATTCTTCCCACATTCCATATTCTGGAGTCGAAAAACCATACCTCCACATCCACGAGTTCGAAGAGACATGTGAAACTTTCAGTGATCAAGACGTCATTTGCCTCGAGATTTTCAGTGATCAAGACGTCATCGTCCCCATCTAACGTTTCTCAAGACGTCATTTGCCTCTAGATTCTTCCCTTTTCCTTGAAGGGTAAGGCCAATACTTGGCTATGGTCTTTGTCACCGAAATCAATTGTATCGTGGAGAGATATGCAAACCAAGTTTCTCCTGAAATTCTTTCCTCAACACAGAACCAATTCCATCAAAGCTCAAATTCAAATGTTTAAACAACATGACAATGAGCCATTCGATAAATGTTGAGAGTGGTTTAACGAGTTACTTAATATGTACCCTCACCACGAATTTGAGAAGTGGAGATTTATCTCCTTTATTCATCATGGGATAAACATACTCTCCCAACAACTCGTAAAAACTATGTGCCAAGGGAAATTTATAGCGTTAGATGGGGACGATGCCTAGGTTCACCTTAGGTATGTTATCGAGACTACTCAAACATGGGACACATCCAATCCAAATGCTTGAGCTTGGCACGCGTCCACAACTCCTTCTGCATCCAGAATCTATCAATTGGACAAAGAAGCCAAGTTCAAATCAACCAACTTGCTAAAAGATTAGAAGACGTAGTCAAGTCAAGAGGAAGAGAAACACCCGGCTCCACTCGAGCAATGAGAGATAAGGTGTGTGTAATTTTTGAGGCGGGACATTCAACGAAGGAATGCCCAACGATACCTGCCTGCAAAGTCATGCTTCAAGAGTAAGTGGAAATGGTAGGATTTTTTAAGGGTAATTTTAATGCCCCTCACGGGAATTATTACAATCCTTCATGGAGTAACCATCCCTATTTTAGTTATGGAAAATAACATATTGCATTGAATCCTAATTCACACATTTACCCTCCTCCACCACCGCTTCTGCATTTTCAATAAGCACCACCTCATGCACCTTATGTCACCCCACCACGATAAAATCTCGAGGATACTTAGAACCAAATTATGCAAGATAAATTGGCAACCAATGATAAAAATGCCCGAATGTTTGCCGAAACAAATGCGAACACTTCTAAATTGCAATCTTCCTTAAGTATCCAAGAGAAGGGCAAGTTTTCATCCTAAGGCCAAAGGCCTACTCAAGTTCAACCTAGTGTTAACTCCTCGTCTGACGATCATCAAGATCAATGTCAAGCCATTACCACTCTACGTAGTGGGAGAGGTTTTGATTTATCATCTCCCCCACATAACGAACAAACCTAAAGACAAGAAGGTTTCGCCCGACACAAAAGAGGCCGAAGATGCCCCCTTGAACGAGAGTGACAACGAGGGCACTACTAGGCCCGAGGTTATAGTGAAAATACCCACTGCTGTGCCTTTCCCACTGTAGTTAAGTAAGTTAAACTGAATTTACCTTTTCTCGAGGCAATAAAGCAAATTCCCGCCTATGATAAATTCCTTAAGAATTTATTGACGGTGAAACATAGACTAAAGGTTAAAAAGAACATGTTAATATCACAAAATGTGAGCTCAATCCTATTAATTGACTTCCCATCAAAATTTAAAGATCCGAGTGCACTGACCATTTCATGCATTATTGGAGAGAACCACGTTGAGAAGCCTTACCAGATTTAAGGGTAAGTGTTAACATTCTACCTTACTCCATCTATAGGCAATTAGACTTGGGGGAACTCAATCCCACTAATATCACTCTCTAACTCGCGAACCGTATCATGAAGATACCTTGAGGTATTGTTGAGGACGTGATACTCTAAGTGGACACTTTCCACTTCCCTGTAGATTTTATCATTTGGGAACGGAGCCCTCCATCCCCTCGAGTAATTAAATTCCTGCCATCCTTGACCGCCCATTCTTAGCTACGGCTAACGCATTAATTAATACTCAAAATGGGAAAATTCAAATCTCATTTGGGAACATGACCCTCGAGATAAATATCTTCAACATCACCAATCAAGTGGGTGATGAGGATGAGTTTCACGCGATGGATCTTATTGAGGAGGTAGTAGATGAGCACATAGAGTGATGTATTAGTGGGGATTCATTAGGAGCATATCTTATTTAGGGTAGTGAGAGTGACGGGACGTATACCGATTTCGAGAGGGAGGTAGGATAATTAAGGGAGATCTTAGACGAGAGAGAGTCAGAAAAGGACATGAGAGATGTTAATTGGGTTTATAGATTCGAGGAGTTACCATCGAGGGAGTCGCACACGGTTCCCTCGGATGAAAAAATTTCCACCCTCGAATTAAAGAAATTACCCTCAAACGTAAAATATGCTTATTTCGGAGAAGATGAGACATTTCTCGTTGTTGTCTCCTTGAGCCTAGATAAAGAGCAAGGGGTAAATTACTAGCGATTTTGAGGAAGCACCATAGTGATTTTGATTGGAGCATTAAGGATTTGAAGGGTATAAGTCCTCTCATTTGTACCCATAAAATCCACTTCGAGGAGGATGTGAAGCCTTTGAGGGAGATGCAAAGGCGAATGAACCCCACAATGAAAGATGTCATGAGAAAGGAGATTATTAAGCTATTAGATGCGGACATCATTTACCCCATTTATAATAGCAAGTGAGTAAGTCGTATCCAAGTCGTCCCAAAGAAGTCGGGAATGACTGTGATCGAAAATGCCAAAGGTGAGCTAATTCCCCAACGCACCACCACCGGGTGGCACATTTGCATTGACTCCTATAAGCTCAATGCTGGCATGAGAAAAGATCATTTCCCCATATCGTTTATTGATCAAATGCTAGAGTGAGTAGCGAGACACCCATTATACTTCTTTCTTGACGGTTATTCTGAGTGTAATCGAATTGAGTTAGATGTGTTTGATCAAGAAAATATGACATTCACCTATCCTATTGACACATTTGCCTATAAATGTATTCCCTTTGAATTATGTAATGCACCCATGACCTTTCAAAGGTGTATCCTTAGTCTTTTTAGCGACATGGTCGAAAGGTGTCTTGAGGTTTTCATGGATGACTTTAGTGTCTTCGGCCCCTCTTTTTATCTTTGCCTTGCTAATATTGAAAAGATGTTAGCCCATTGTGTGGAAAAAAACTTGGTACTAAATTGGGAGAAGTACCATTTTATGGTTACCGAAGGAATAGTTTTTGGCCACATGGTATCGTCCAAATGTATTGAGGTTGATAGGGAGAAAGTAGATGTCATAGCCAATCTTTCATCTACTAAGCCACTAAAGGATGTGCGATATTTCTTGGGCCACTTGGGTTTTTATCGGAGGTTTATTAAGGACTTTAGCGCCATTACTAGACTCTTGAGCAACTTACTTGTGAAAGATGCCCCTTTGAGTGGAATGAAGCATGCCAAAGTGCTTTTAATAAATTGAAAAGCATGCTTGTGTCTTCTCCCATTATGTAAGCACCAGATTGCTCCCTTCCATTCAAACTCATGTGTGATGTGAGTGATTAAACTATAGGGGATGTTTTATGCCAAAGAGAGGATAAGAAGGCATACATCATCTACTACTCTAGCCAGGCGTTAATCATACCACAACTCAATTAATCCACCACGGAGAAAGAATTGCTAGCCTTAGTTTTTGCCATAAAAAAATTCCTCTCTTATCTCGTTGGTTCGCCTATCGTATGCTTTACCGACCACGCGACTCTTAAGTATATCCTCTCCAAAAAGGATGCTAAACCGTGCTTAATAAGGTGGATCCTACTCCTACAAGAGTTCAATCTCTCCATAAAAGATAATAAAGGGGTAAAAAACGTTGTATCCAACCATTTATCCCGACTTTCGTTCGACATACCTAGTGATGCCATGCCTCTAGACGAATATTTTTCAAATGAGAAATTATTTTCCACTTCTTTTCTCCCCTAGTTTGCAGATATAGTGAACTACCTTGTCACGGGAGTCTTTCCCTCCGATTGGACACCACAAGAGAGAAAGAATTTCCTAACTAGGTCACGAATGTTCTTCTACGAAGATCCCTATTGGTTTAAATATTGCGCGGAACAAATCATTCGAAGATGTTTACCAGATGATGAGATACCTAGCGCCATTCGTTTTTATCAAAGGGAAGCTTATTTAGGTCACTTTTCGATAAATAAGATGGCCACTAAGATTCTTCAAAGTGGCCTATATTGGTCTACAATTTTTCGAGATGTTAATGCTTATTGCAAATCTTGCGATAAATGTCAAAGGATGGGATCCATTACTCGATGAGACATGATGTCGTTGACCCCTATACTCGTCATTGAGATATTTGATTATTTGGATCATTGACTTCATAGGTCCCTTTCCTCCCTCCTTTGGTTTCTTATACATCATTGTCGTGGTAGATTATGGGTCGAAATGGGTTGAGGCCATAACTACAAAGACAAATGACAACAAGGTGGCGACAAAGTTATTACAAGAACATATACTTTCTCACTTCGGAGCTCCGAAGGCAATCATTGGCGATAATGATAAACACTTTTGCAATAGGTCATTTAAAAACTCATGAGAAAGTATTGAGTTGTTCAAAAGGTTGGGATGACTTATCACCCCCAAACGAACGGGCAAGCCAAGTTAGAAAATCGTGAGATTAAGCACATTTTAGAAAAGACCGTCGATCATAATCAGAATGATTGGCCTCTCTGTTTAAACGATGCGCTATGGGCTTATCCAACCGCATATAAGAACCCCCTCGGGGTGTACCCTTTTCGCTTTGTATATGGCAAGACTTACCATCTACCCGTGGAGTTAGAGCACAAAGCATATTGGGAAATCAATAGGTTGAATTACAATATGGATCAAGCCGATGAAGCAAGCAAGCCTCATTTGAATGAGTTGGAAGAAATATGCAACGATTCATATGAAAGTGCCAAAATACCCCCAAGAGATAACGAGACTAGCACATTAGTGAATTATTCATCAAAACGAGTTTCATTCGGGTCAAAAGGTGCTTCTATACAACTCACATTTTCACTTATTTCTCGACAAGTTACAGTCACGGTGGACCAGCCCGTTCATTATGAGAGAGGTGTTTATCCATGCAGCCATCGAATTAGAAGATCCTAAGGGGGGAGACACGCTCAAGGTGAATGGGCAACGTCTAAAGCCATATCTCGAGTCATATGTTGAGGAAGCTGACACAATTTGGTTATCGAACCCCATTTACGGGGTAGAGTAAGCTTAAAAAGAGAGGTCAATGCACCCCCGATGCGTATGGGGTAATTCTTGTTTATCATAGCGAGTCGTGTATCTTAGCTTAGTTAGAGGTCCGTAGGTTATGAGTCGAGAGAGGATAGGAGCGTAAATGTACATTTCAAGAGAGTTTACTCAGAGGCAAAGTGAGTTTTCGAGGTTTTTTCAAACTAAAATGTGAGTGGGAGTGTTTTGGGATTTTTTTGGAAAAGTGAGTTTTCAACACTTAATTTTTTTTAGATGCAAGTTCGAGGGACATACCGGAATTTCAAACTAGTTCGTCATGTCCTTACTACCAGAGCCGAACCGGTTCGCCTTGCTAATTGAATTAAAAAAATTTAAGGAGCTACATCAGTTTGTCCAGTTCGCCCCAGGCTAAACCGGTTTGCTCGTAACAGGTGCAGAATTTTGGCCAATCCCAATACATCCCCCTTTTCCCTCCACATTCTTCCCTCCATTCATTTTCATTCAATTCCTTTTCCCTCCACATTCCTCCCCCATTTTCCGTCCAACTTTTCCCTCCACATTCATTCCCTCCATTTCCACTACCCCTCCACCTATAAATACACCTCCACCCCTCCATTCCTTCCCACCTCTTCCATCCCTCCTCAAACTTACTCTTCTAAAATCTATTCCCAATTTGTTCCAAATGGCCAACAATGACATTCTTGTGAAATATAATTCCTTGAAAATCATCCACGATGGGGATCACACCTACCGCTCCGACCAAGAGCGTATTTGGTGTGAAACGTTCTTCTCTCCTACCCGCACTGTACACATTGAATGCGCAATCAGTTGAAACGAACTACCTCAAGCCGTTTCCGACCTTTTTCGGCGACAAATGTGGCACCAATTCCTTGCAACTCCTGACGACGATATGTGGCTCGATGAAGTGCGCACCTTTTATGGCACTCTCGTCTAAGTTAATGAAAATACATATAAGGCATATGTCGATGAGACACGGGTCCCTTTTTATCTCTCCCTAATCATCCAAAAAATGCAAGCCAAGCAAGTCCCAAAACCACAATGGTTCGATTACCCCACTATGGGTAACCCAATCCCGAAGCTCCAATGCATTGAGTGCATCGCCTCCAATAAAGTTTGGGACCGCAATACCTTTCCGATGGGTAACCTCGATGAAACAACTCGTCTTGCCTTTTTGATCACTTGCGGAGCCATTCTACAAACGTCGAGCAACTCGGCAATCCACATTCACTATGGTAATTTCCTTTACCATCTCCTTGGCGAGGTGAGCTCCATTAACCTTGCCTGTACCTTTTACGGGGAGATCATTCATGCCGCCATGGATCGAAAAGGAAAAATTTCCCTCCCATATGCTCGTTTTATAACTCTACTCTCAAAGTATATCGTTATTCAATCACCACAAAGGCAACCTCGAATCCCAATGCCATCAGGCACGAATCCCTCACGAGGAGCGTCCGACAAATGGACATCGTCCGCCTACCTCCACCGGTGGCGGAGGATGTCGAAATGGGGGAAGAGGAGCCCGAATAAAATAAAGAGGTGGATCCTGACTATGTGCCCGAGCTACATTGCCGCTTTGGAGGCCCGTTTTGACGCCTTCACAATCAACTACGAGCTGAACACAAGCATGCTTTTTAGGCTCCAAATGGAGATGTAACGCGCACAAATGGGCCCTGACATTTCACTCCTAACTTATTTTTATGATCCCTATGATCCGAATAGGCCCAGGCCATCCAACCCACCTCCCCAATAACCCCACATTTGGTGTTGATGTTTGTTTAAGTTATCACTTATGTAGTTTTTTTTTTTTTTTTGGGGGGGGGGGGGGGGGTCTTTATTGCTAAATTTTGGTCAAAGAACTATGTAACTCGATCCTATCTCTGTGCTTGTCATTGGTCGTTTATTAAGACAAGAAACTTGCATTTTGTCATTTGTCTATTTTTTACGCACTCTTCTTCTGTTTAGATTTCAGTCTTTTTTGCATGAGGACATTGCAAAAGCCTAAGTTGGGGGGGGGGGGGGGGGGTACCTTGCGTTTTTAAAAAAAAATCACAAATTTCAAAATGCTCAAAAAGATAAAATATCTCACAAATTTCCAAAAAAATTGAAAATTTTCAAAAAAAAAGGCCAAAAATATTTTACTTCAAAATAAATAAAGATTGGAATTTAAATTTTTTAAAACTATCACTAAAATATTGTTTGGAGTCTCAATTCATATAAACCAAATGATCAAAGCCAGAATTGACCAAATATGGAAATTGAATAAAAATTGACGACTTTACCAATAAGTGTGGAGATTAACTAACCCGGTGAAATTTTGAGCCTATCATATTTGCGAGTTTTTAAATCAATCCAAATTAATGGTTAACTCAAAGTTCGTTTCAGCGTTTAAAAAAATTGTCGAAGATCTCTATTCCTTTGTTTTGATCGGTTACAAAAAAGGAGTGAGATGTGTCTTGAACACGCGCTAAAATATCCCTAAATTAAATTAGTCTCGAGACGCATATGATAAAATAATGAGTAATTCAGATAAATGAAGTTAGGCCATCATTTGTTACCCAAAAAAATATGAGCCATAAGAAAATTTGAGAAAAATTATCCCTTTTGCTAAGCCAATTGAGCCGAATAAAATTCCCAAATCGTTTGACTGACCTGAAAAACCCATGAAGCCCAGAGTTGTGAAAATCAAAAAATTCATTAATTAAGTCCAAATGGTTCAATAAAAAGGGGTGAGGAAAAAATAGAAGAAAAACGATCAGCAAAAATAATTAAAAAAATAGAAAAATGAGAAAATCATGAAAAAACTGTAGAAAGAGAAAAGAAAAAAGAGAAAATGGCCGAAAAAGTGATGACGGACATCGTTAGCAAGAAAATTTCCAACTTCGAAATTTTCCAACCATTCCTATTTTACCCAATACACCTTACACCCCAAGAAATTTCTAACCGAGTCCGAATAACGAAATTAATTACCACGTGGAGAGGTAAGACACGAAAAGATAATAAGAGAGATTAATTGAGGTGAATAAAAGGCAATGTTTCCCGTTTCCCAACAACCGTATTCCGATGATGAGATCTTTTCAGTTAAATAAATTCCATCTTTCAAACTTGTGTGCATGAATTTGTGTTTCATTATATTTACTCTTATAAATCACGTACACCAAGAGAAATATCCACATTCAAAGAAATTCGTTTGTGAGTGCATCCGTGAGAAATTGAATGAAAATGAATTTTTGAAAAGTACGATATTGATCAATCGGTTGAAGTTCGCGGTTTAATTTTTGGCTTTGCACTCACACACACTACAAATTGAGACTATTGAATATAAATTTCCGGTGACTATTTTTTTGGAGTTTAAATTGTGCAATTTTTAAGTATTTTGATATTTTTTTGTGTCGAAAAACAAATTTTGTGTTAAATCCCCACGAGACAACACTCGTCCCACTATAGTAACCTAGAACTTTAAAGGCTTGCTGCACACGCTAAATGTAATCGCTCGTCTAAGAAAAGATATTATTTTCCAATAAAATATTTTTCAGGTGTTTTAATCTTGTTTTGATCTTTTACATTGCACGGGACAATCAAAGTTCTAAGTTAGGGGGGTTTGATTAGGCATAAATTCTTCGTATTTATTCCCCATAATTTAAAGGCTTTTATCACCCCGTGCGGTGCAATTGAAGTGGATTTATCTCATATCTTTGATACTAACATCTTCTAACAAGCACATCGAGTTTTGTGTATTTCTCTTATATTTTTCAGGAATTTTATGCACGCGAAGAAAAGAGAGAAATCGGAATAAAGATCGAAAAGAAAATAAGAAAATTCAAGGGTAAAAATGTAATTGTACATCTGGAATTCGGATGGGAAATCTAAGAGAATTCTAAGACCTCGATCTCATGAGCACATAGGAAGAAACGACATCCAAATCCGTGCCTCGATTGAGAAGATATAAAGATATGAAAATGAGAAGAATTCATAGAAGAAAAGGTAGATTTTTCAAGGCCCGAATCAGTTTGGGTCTTAAGTGAACTGTTTTTCTGTTGATCAAAAATTTTACCTCGCTATTAGAATTCTGAACCGATTCGCCCTTTTATAAGGGTCATACTGAATCGGTTCGTCGGAATCTAAGCGACTTTTTTTTCCCACTTAAAAAATTAGAGCTGTACAAGATTATAACTCTTGGAAAAACGTGGTGTTATTATTCAATTAGTATTCTTAATATCTTTTAGCTAGTTTTTACCTTAGAATTAGAGAGAGGAGAAGGCAAGAACCCTAGATTAAATTCATGCACTAAATTTCTGTACTTTTGGATCAATTTACAAGGTTTTTAATATCAAGTTTGTTCGCTCTATCTTATTCTTGCATGTTCTTCATCTTTGCATGTTCTTATATATTTTTCTAGGGTTATAAGACTTCCATACATGTTTACTAATATATTCATCATAATTTTCAACGCATGCAACGCTAGATTTTTAGTTATCTCCCACGTAGCTATGTCTGGCTAAGTTTTTAGAGGATTGGGGTACCTGAACCCAACCTAGGTATTACGAATGGATTTAAAATTGAATAAAATGTACATAACAATTCAAAGGTTTCAACTTTATCAAAATAAATGTTGTACATCTTTTAATTCCGTTTGCCCTAGATAACCGAAATGTTTAAGGGTGTAATTTTCGTTTTGATAATTTATCATCCTCGTCAAATACAATTATTAATTAGATATTATGAGGAGTAAAATTCGTATATATCGAATTCTTAGAAAGTATTTGATGTTTCTTTGAATTTAGAATTAGGTTTTTGAAGCTTTTAGGTTCTACATAATCACCGACGGTATGGGGGAGTGTACCCTAACTCCATTTTCCCATATTCATTAAAAACTCGCTTAGTTATTCTTGCATACGTAGTTTATTTACTAATTTAACTAAATTGGATTAGTTGATAGGAAAGTTACAAATCATCATCTTTTACCTCTTTATCTGAGTCAATCGTAGGGTTAATCGTTCTTCCTATTTTTCGTTACATTCTGCATCATATTCCCCGAGTTCGATACCCGATTTACCAGATTATTACTTGAACAATCGGCTTGCACTTGAGTCGTGAACACAGGTTTTAGAGACACACTTTTTAAGTCGTTTCACTCCTCATTGAGTGTTGTTTCGAGCAGTGGAGATCGTGTTTGCATTGTATGATGATAGGACCAGTCACGAGGCAAGTAATATTAGATGGATACCGAGATATGAAAAAGCTCTTGCGTTGTGTTAGCAGTTGGAAGAGGTCCAACAAGGGCAACGAATAAGGTAACAAGAAACAAGGAACATCATCAAGGATTGAATGCATCGAGTCATTGAGTAAGTCTAAGTTGTTCTTATATCTAGACATATATAATAGTGGACTTATGTGACTTGGTTGTTCATGGTTTTTTTCATTGTGTATTTTCCTTGTATATCATCGTGTTATGGTTTGCTTTATTCTATTCTTGTTATATAACCTAGATGCATACTTAGGTCAAGATGAAATTGGTAACATATCTACACAACACTTTGGTTTAAATTGGTGCAAAGATTAGAATTGGTTTAATTAATTTGAAAAATAAAAAATTGGTGTGTGTTTGACATAACCTAAGCACTAGAGTTTTTCAAATTAGTATTAGAGTTGGTACAATAAGTTATCGTGTTGATCCTTATTTTCGATGTTGTTTTAGGGTTGTCTATTTCTCTCTCTTATTATTTATTTATTTTTCTTGATGGTTCATCATAGTGTTAAGTCGATCGAACTCTTGGGTGACGAGGATGAAGCTTGAAAAAGAGTTAAGTTTGAAGTCTAAATGGGTCATCACCATTTGAATTTAAAGTTTACAAAAAGAGTTAAGTTTCTTGAAAAACAAATTGTGCTTAAAAGATGAAATTAAATTTTTGCAAAATATTCAAAATCAAAGAGATATTCTTTATGAGAAGCTTAAGGACATGAAACATGATTTTCATAATTAAGAAATGTCCAATAAATAGAGTGATATTAGAGTCTGTATTTTAGAGAGTGCGTTAGAGAACTCTAAAAATGGAGAGGCTATGGTGAAAGAACGTGTCATAGAAGATAATGATAAATTGATGGATGATTTAAAGGTAGGTCAGAAGACTCTTAAGGATAAGTTATCTTATATTGAGGGAGAGCAAGATAAGCTTATAGAAATAATTGAAGATTTGAAGATGGAGTTCCTAAAGTTTGAGAAGTCTAAGTTTTTGCTTGATTATATAGTTTTAAAGTTAGAAGATGAATTAAGAGACTCAAGTCACCTTAAATTTGATTTGAAATCTAGGTTGAAAAAGTTGGATAAGATGTTAGGAACCGTCCAAATAAAAAATGACAAAGTTGGTACATGCTTCGATAATCCGAATACTTCCGCTGTTAAATCCAATATCATGTGTTTGATAGTGTCAACCATTGTCAAGAAAGATAAAAAAGGTCAACCCAAGAGGAAAATTCCTCCTGTGTTCTTATGGGTGCATTATTTTACATGAATTATGCCCAAATCTAGACCTTGTTAGGCACATTGTATCTTAAATAATGAGCTTTTAAAGTCGTGTTCGTAAAATAAAAGTAAAATACCAGTTTGAATAAAATTTAGTAACCCGAAGGAGTGAAATTGTAATTTTTCAAACTTTATGGGCCTGAAAATAATTTTTAAATATTTATCTAGGCAAAATAAAGCTCTCTTTGAAATTTGGTTGAATTCCGAATTAAAACGAGCAATTTATGAATTTCGGGAGCTAAAATGTAAAGAGGGGTAATTATGTATTTATGACCCAATAATTAAATTAATTATTTTTATTTTGCATTTTCACAGGTACCCTAGAATTTTGGACAACAAAGGAGTCGATGTGTAAAAATTGTCAGGATACGTCGCGACATGACATGACACGATTGACACAGTTGTACTAAATATTTTTTATAAAATCGCTCGAGTGTCCGTTGAGGCCATGCCCTAACTTTTCGAAAAAGTCTTGACAAGACTCACAACTTTGAAGTTCAGACAAATATGAGAATTTGAAGTTTTGGGGGTCAAAAATGCGATTAAAGTTGGTGTTGTGAATAGTGACGTGAATAGTGCCAAAATTGGGGATAATTATTTAAAAAAAAAAACTTCTCAATTATCTTAAACACTTCCCCAGACTCCATGGGATAATTATCAACTCAAAAACAACCAATCAAATAGTGTTTCATTTTAACTCAAATACCTCATCCCTTGCCGTATAAAAAGGACCCTTAGTCTCACAGTTTTGAACATATTTTTGGGGAGCAATTGTTAAGAGATTGTATTCCATTTGAGGCCCAAGTTTATCATTTTTTTTAGAGAATTGAAGATTATTGTGACAGAATTATTTGTAAGTTTGATTTATTAATGAAAATATCTACTAATTCTTGCAATTTCTTTTTCATTATGGTAGCTTAATTATTCTATTAGGATCAATGTTCTAAAAAATACGGGGCGTGACCGAGACGTGGAGGCAAAGCCTTAAGCCTTAGAAGCGTAGGGGGGCCTTAGGCGTAAAAAGGCATTTAGGCCATTTTTAATATTTTTAACTATAACAAGGCTATTAAAAATACTAAAATGGCACATACCTTAAAATATGTCTAAATGTATACAAACTAAAATACTATTTTTTTAATAGTAAAAAAAATAAAAAAATAAAAACAAAAAATGCGCCTTGTTTTGGACGAGAGGTAGAGCTGTTTGGGATACCATTTGTCTTTTGGTTGTTTTGAATGAGATATTGGTCCCTTTTTTTTTAAAAGTCTTTAAAAGGCGATATCGTTTCACTAAAGCGTTTTTGTATTAAGAAAAATTGCGTCTTAAGCCTTTTACCAAGATTAAGGCATAAAACGCTTAAGGCGGGGCATTTTTTCTAAGCCTCAATCCTAGACACGCCTAGGCGGAGCCTAGGCGTGCCTTTTAGACCCACTGATTAGGATTAAGATGAAGTTTATCATAGTTAGCTAATATCAGCACGTTAATTTAATTGTTGATTATTCCCTACTTGCTTTAATTGTTATTGGAGATCCAGTATTCATTTTAAAACGACACAAGAGTGCGTTTTAAAACCTTCAAAATTATATTGTCAAATTAAGTTTTGAGATTTAAAAATAATAATTTTTGATGGATTATGCTTGCACTTTTGATTGTTTTGATAGTCCATGCTTAAATACATTTGCGAACTTTAAAACTTGTATTCTCTAAGGGCATAGGGATTTTAGTCGTCTATTAGAGACGTTAAAAATATTTCGAACATAACTCTCATATTTTCTGAATTAAAGAGAATGACCAAATTAAATTAGTGTGCCATATTAGTTATGTGATAAATGGACCCCGAAACCTAATTCTTTCATATTAGTTATAACTCTCGTGTGTTGCTCTCATTTATCGCAGTTGCTTTTATTTAGTGTAGTTCATAATTATTCTCTATCCCATTTGGCCTAGTTGGAATATTGCAGTTCTTTTAAAAGCTAAAATTGACAAATCTCTGTGGGTTCGACACGTACTTACACTCGTTATTCTATAATAGACCGTGTACTTGTGGTATTTTATAAATTGACAACAAGTTTTTGGCGTCGTTACAGGAGACCAGTAAAGTTTAAGTGCAAGTCAGTCGCTCATGTAATAATCCGGTAAACCGTGTGTCGAACTCAGGGAATAGGATGCAGAACGTAATGACGAATAGGAAGAATGATTAAACCCACGATTGACTCAGAGAAAGAGGAAAAATATGATGATTTGTGACTTTCCTATCAACTAATACAATTTAATTAAATTAGTAAATAAACTACTTATGGAAGAATAACGAAACGAGTTTTAAACGAATATGAGAAAATGGAGGTAGGGTACACTTCCCCGAACCATTGGTGATTACGTAGAACATAAAAGATTCAAAAACCTAATTCTCAATTCAAAGAAACATCAAATACTCTCTAAGCATTCGACATGTGTAGATTTTACTCCTCACAATATCAAATCAAAAATTGTATTTAACGAAGATGATAAATTCCAGTAGCGAAGCCAAAAATTCAATCAACAGCAAACCGGTTCGCTGAAGTGAAAACTGGTTCGGACCTGGAAAAGTTTATCTTTTCTTCCTTAATTTCTTCTCATTTTCATATCTTCATATCTACTCAACTGGGGCTCGAATTTGGGTACCGTTTCTTCCTATGTTTTCGTGGGATCGAGGTCTTTGACTTCTGTTTAGGTTCCGTATCCGAATTTCAGTTGTCCAATTACGTTACTACCCTTGACTTTTCTTCTTTTCTTTTTTATCTTCATTCTGATTTTTCTCTTTTCTTTGTGTACATAAATGCCTAAAAATCTAAGAGAAATACACGAAACTCGATGCACTTGTTTGAAGATGTAAATAGCAAAGATATGAGATAAATTAACTTCAATTGCATTGCACAGGGTGATAAAAGCCTCTAAATTACGGTGAATGAATATGAAGAATTTATGCCCAATCACGTAGTCATGCTCTCATTGTGGTAGGTAAGGTCACCTCAGGGAGTTTTGTTATAAACTTAAAAAAAGTCCAAGAAAATCTAGATCATGTGTCACCATGGTTCCCATAACTTGAGTCGTTAACTATTCATCCATTTGGGTTAAAAAATCGGATTATGAGACATTTAAAGTTAAACTTGTTTATTTTCCCATGATTGCACACGACTCATCCCAGTTATATCTTACCAGTAATTGTGTGTGTTTTCATGTCTTCATAAACTAGCTTTTGTATTTCATATTATATGTTATGGATAGTTGTATGATGTTTTTGTCTTTTATATTTTGATTCTTCCTTTTTGGGTCTTATTGAAAAATATAAAAAGATTTTGTTTGTCTTTAGAGTCATTTTAAAATAAATTATTCAAAAGGCTTTTTTTTTTCATTTTGTGTAATAGTTTTACACTTTTTTGTGGCACATCGGTGTGTTTAAATATCATTGTTCAATGTCTTACATGTGGCTAGGAAATTTTATTATGGTTTAAAATACTTTGGATTGTTCTTAATCATGCTTGAATGGAGTTATTCGAATTTTATTTTCTTAATGGATTCACTTTGAATATGCTTTCGCACACACTTGTACGAGAGCTTTTGGATTCTAACTACATATGTTGTATGAGCTAAGTGAGGTGTTCTGATATCAATATTGTTATAGACATATGTATTTGATTAAGGAATTTGTGCATGTAAGAACGATTCCCCAAGAGATTGTTTTAGTTTGAAAAAATATGAGTGAGCAATATAAAATGACTACGAAGGGAGTAAATCTCTTTTGCGTGATAGGACACCACTGGCAAAAGCCTAAGAGAAAATATAGGCAAAAGAAATGAAAAGAATTGCCAAGGCCATATTTAGCATTGATCATAAAATATGTGATATCTTTAAAAGGAAAAAGAGCGAAAAATAAATATGTTTATTTTTTAGGGTGCTATAAGTTGAAAATTAATGGGATTATACAATGAGTCCTAGTTAATCTTAAATATTTGACGCTATTGATTTGAGAGTCATCAATATTTTCTAGGCTAGTGTGCATTGTGTATGTTTGTCCATTATGTGTTCACATTTTTATCACTTGAGGATAAATCTAAGTTTTATAAGTTAATGAGATCAAATAAAACTCCTTGAACTATCTTGAGTGGTTAGGACATATATATTTCATTTTCTAGTTCATGCCCCTTCACTCCATACCACATTTGGTTTAGACACATTTATGTCATATGAGTGTGGAAATCTTATGTTTTTGTGTCTTATGGTGTTTATATTTATATATGCATGTGATTTCTTTCTATATGTTATATATATATATGGTAAGTCTTCGAGTTTCATTTAGTACATGATTGTCATAGGCTTCATAGTTGTATTAAATTGACATCATCTATGATCATATTTGAATCATTGGTTGATTGTTTACATTGACATCATTTGTTTCATAGTTTGGATTATTTGTGCTTGTGTTATCAAGTTTGTTTGTTGTTGTCGTTACACTTCACATCATTGCATGATATTGCTTATTTCCCTTTATGTTCACATGTGTTACATTTAGGGGGAGAAGTTGATTTATACTCTACACTTTACCTTTGTCTATTCCCAACCAAAAAGGAGGAGAAATATTGCCTCAAGGAAATAAGTATAACCTAAGGGGGATGATTACGATCTAGGGGGTGTTTAACAAATGGGGATTTTTTTTTTCATATGTGGATTACATATTGTTATAATATGTTTGCATTTGAAAGGTGTATTAAGTGTGCAGGTCTAGCAACGATGCGATAGAATCTCATAAGAGCAAAGCTACTCAAGTTTGTGTATGTAAAGTTTCTCAATGTTTTTATTTTGGGTTTGTGATTGAGTCTTAGAGAGCTTGACAGCATAGTAGTTTTTCTTTTTCTTTTTTTATCTTAGAATAGCCATCGGGGGAGATTTGTAAGGACAAATTTCACATCGAATCAATTTGTATGTACATTTACTTTATTTCTTTTGAAAAAACATGTTTGAGTTATAGGTTAGGATTTGAGTTTAACTTGTCCTTCAACCCTATGATACGTATTGAAGACCGCAGTAGCCAAGAAAAGCGACGACCACATCATTCTGAGTTTTATGCCGAGTTTCCTCTTCACCGTCCACGGCATCTCAAGAGATATGAATGCATATTATGTTTGATCCTTGGATTCGTTTTGGGTGTTTAGTTTTTATAGACTATTGAGGCTTTTTTCGAAAACGGTTTTTTAAAGAAAAAGTATTTTTTGGTTGTAAGGTCATTCAAACAATTTACACAAGTTCGTTCGAACGAGTTAGGTAGTTTTGTTAAAAATGAGTTTAGATAGTTCATTCAAACAACCCTCAGAGGAGATTCTTCTGTTTTACAGAATGTTTTTGCCTTAAGATCTTTCAACCTATATTAGTGATGCCCTTCGAACGAGTTTGGTTTAGTCCGAATAAGATTGTTAACATCATCAGAACAAGTATATGGTTTCGTTCGAACGACTTATCTCGAAGTGCGTGCTCACTTAAAATTGGGAAAATTTATTTATATCAGGTTTGGAAGAGCTGATTATTTCAAAAGGACGTGAAAACTAGTTTTTATATCTAACCAAGAGCCTTCTAAACCCTAGTTTACGTCCATTAGTTTGAGATCCATGTATCATTTTGATATGTCTATTTGAGATCTCGTGTGTTCTTGCACCAAGAATGTTTGATCTTTGTTGATTGTTGCTTCGGTCAGTGGAGACCTTGTTTATGTTGCACAATGGTTGGACAAGCCAAGAGGCAAGTAAGATCGGTGGGATACCGAGGTGTGAAAAAGAGCATGCATTTGCGTTGGTTGTTAGAAGACGTCGAACAGTGTCTGTGAAGAAGTTATTCAGGAACAAAGAAGAGCGTGAAGGCTTTAAGGCTTCGAGTAGTTGAGTAAGTCTAAGTTTTTCTTATATCTAAACCTATATCGTAGTGGACTTATGTGGCTGGGCCGTCCGAATTTTTTTTTTTGTGTTGTTTTCCCCATACATTGTCGTGTTGTGGATTAATTTATTTTATTCTTGCTATATTATTTAGATGCATGATTAGGTCAAGATAAACTTAGTAAACTTTTTACATAGTACTTTGGTTTTAATTGGTGCAAAGACTAAAATTAATTTAGAAAATTAAAAAAAAACTGTGTTTGTCATAACCCTAGAACTTGCATTTTTCATTAATTGATAGGATATTTATTCTCATTACATGGAATTATATAACAAAGATCCTACGTTTTTATATTCAAACGGTAAATTAAATAAAGTTATTAGAATTTACGTACATATTATTACATATATCACGTGTATTAGAAATATACTAAGGAATAAATGTTAAAAAATATATTAAAATTGAATATTAAGTATCAATATTATTGTTATTCGGCCAAATTTTGAGCGGAACTACCCCAGTCTCATGAGCTCTAGTAGGTCTTGCGGTTAATTTTTATTAGAATCATGAATAATTTGTATATTGAGATTGGGGCAATATAGAAAAACGATTGTTAACATTTTTATTATATTTATAGGACACACAATGATATTTTTGTTTTATAAAATTAGTTCCTAAAATTATTCAATACCAAAAATGTCATTTTACCATCTTAAAACACAATTGTTTTAATATCTCCTTCATTTTCTTGAACACACATTCCACTCCACAAAGAGGACAATCAACTTTATTTTATAAAAATAACCCATAATTTATTTGCCCTTAATCAAAGTTGCTTATTCTTTGGAAATATCAATTTTATACTTTGTTTTTGTTTTTTATCTATTTTCTTTATCAAAATAGAATAAGATTTTATTTTTATTTTTTTAAATATTCATGTTGCTTTGTTTTCAAACATTGGATCATGGATGCCACTAAACTTCCAGTCATCAAAACTTCCTCCACCAATACTCCTTCATCAGAGTGCAAAATTAAATTTGTCCTGTAAATTTTTTATATTTTTCACGTAATTTTTGATATTTTAGACATAATACCATTGGATCACTCTTATTGTCACTTGACCGCTAGACTACAAAATTATATTTGTAATTTTTCAATATAAAATTAAATTTATAGTGTTAATACAACAAACTCATTTTGTTGTGTTATACTTAAAATATTGTGTATGTCAAAAAATTATATGTTTTTTTAATGAAAATAAAGGATAAAAATATTAAAATAAAGATGGCTCGAGTCTAGTGACCAAAAGTCCGACGACATCCATGATCCAATTTTTGAAAAGACTGCAATATTAGTGTGTGCACGTGCGTTTGTGTGTAAGGGAATATTCTTCTAAAACACCTCATTTTAAAATAGGACCTAGATTTGAAAAGAAAAATAACCACTACGAACGGTATTCTAAAAACTGATTTTTTATTAAAGATAAAAGAAATAGGGACCACTTTTATAAAATAAAAAGTTGAGTGTCCTAAGCCCATAAGCGGGATTCAAACTTAAATCTCTACTTTGTTATAGGGGTAGAATTGGTATTTTTGTATAAATTAAGATCAAATTAAAAAAATAGAGACTATTTTTACACCAATAAAATTAAATATCCCACCTTCAGTATAAATTCTAAAAGTGCATAATCTATATATTATTTGTAAAACCTATAAATTCAAATGTATGTCTACACGTGCTAACTTAATTGTCTCGATTTATTACACGTGTTGGCATCTCCTATTACTGTTTGTAGAGATAAAATGTCATTATCATAGTCAACTATTTGTAGAGGAAAACCACGTTTTCTAAATTCGAATTATACTACCATTTTGATCCGAGTGGCTATAATTTGTGACTGAATTTATTTTTTACAACATAGCAAACTCATATGGATTTCTAAATGGATTATTAGTACTTTTTGAGGATGATTTAAGTTTGGGTACTTAAAAGTTTTGTTCATTTGTGGATTGATGTTGAAAAAATTAATTCATGATTGACCCTTAATTTTAAGTTTTTTTTTTTTACTTTGTCCATGAAGTCACTTGTAGCTTACGAGTACGAAAAATTATATTTGTACATAAGATTCGTACAGAATGATATATACAGACTGATGTATCGTATTTGTATTGGTGCATATCTTGAGTATAGAACTGCAATACCGAGGGTAAGCCGAATTATTGAACATTTAAGGAGTATCTTTAAATAAAGAATTATCTCGAGGGTAAAGTAAAAAATCATAATTTTAAATTCTATTATTATTTTTTTTAAAGAAAATGCATTTCTTATTAATAATTAACAAGAAATAAAAAGTTCATGACACAACATGTCATACATAGATAAAATATAAAAGGACTAAACATTGAGATACATATAAAGCTGAAAGAGGACAATACCATAAACGTAAACTACTTAACACCAAAGGATGTTGCAATGGTCAAATATCCGGTAAAATGGGCTATCCAATGAATCATAAAATGATGTATGAAAAAAATACACCATATATATGGGAGAAAACAATCAATCGGTATAAAAAAAATTGGAAGCGTCGATTAATCCGGATATATTCCACTGAAGCTCGTCCCAAAGATAGGAGTAATACAAACTAAGAAAGAGAAGACATATGCACTTTGATATGAAAGATAGCCATAGATCGGTGATTGGATCTCGATTCAATCTTAACGAAGGCAACACCACTAATGACATCATTTGGCGCAACTCTGTCGAAAAGGAAAAGACACAACACAAAGCCTCCAAGAATATCATAAACCACACCGAGGGAGAAAAATTATCATAAACAACTCTATCATAAAGGGAGACAAAACTCTCATAAAAGAGAGACATAGACCTCTCACTAAGGAGAGACCATTTTACATAAACCAAACTAAGTTATTAGTGACCATTTTACATAAACCAAACTAAGTTATTGCATAAAAAATGGGAAGGATAGGGTTTCCTCCCCATCTTCCTTTTTAGAGGAGGGGGGGGGGGGGGGGGGGGGGGGATGGCGACTATGGTTTTAAGAGAGAAGGGAGAGAAAATGATGGGTGAAAGCGAAGAAGTTTAAATTGTATTATTACTTGATCAATTACGATAATTTATTTTTTATTCAATTTTAAAAATATCTTTAAAAAGGAGAAAACTTATTATCTTCTCCATCACCCTCTACTTCGCCCCCGATCTCGTTTCTCTCTCTCTTGGACCACCCTTTTTGTCTCCCGCACCACCCCCACCAAACATGACTTCTCTCTCTCTCTCTCTCTCTCTCTCTCTCTCTCTCTCTATATATATATATATATATATATATATATATATATATATATATATATATATATATAATTCGAGGAAGATATAATTAGTTTTGAATTGTAGTGGGGTTATTTGATTTTAACATGTTTTTGAGTCTATATATATGGTTTGTTTGATGAAATAGGTGATTTAAACCACTGTGGTTTGGAATCGAGTTGATTTTGATATTCTCACTCTTTCCTCTTTTTATGACTTTAGTTTTATTTTCTATTTTTCTTAAATTATATTAAACATATATCCAGAGAGTAAGAAAAAAAAACATCAATTTTTCAAACAGTTCAGATTTTTTTTTAAAAAAAATTCTCAGTATGCAAAGTTTTTAATAAAATTTGATAACCTCTTTAATCTAAAATATTCTAAAACAAGTTTTTACATTTTTTCTAAACGGGTTATGAAATTGGTTTCATGAAATTTCAATACTAGATTATTTGAAATAATCTGAAACTTGTGATGATTTTTTTTTTTTTTATGAATTTTGGAATAATTCTAAAAACTTAGCATTTGAACAAATACTCTCCATCCTTTTATTTCACACAATTAATTTTGAAAATTAAGAAAAAATAGGGTTTTTCAAAATTTGGAATCTTCTTTATCAAATTATATATATATATAGTCCCTCATTGAGAGATATGAAAGAGCTTTACGAAACCAAGTTTCCTAGTGACCCACTACCCAGACATTGATTATCAAAATGAATTTATTAATTGGCCCCATTAAGTTCATCAAAGTACATGAATCAATATGTGCTGTTCAGATATTAATTCATATATTATATCTCAAACTTGAGTGGCGATCCTTGACTCCTTGTGCTACTTTATACAGGAGAGGGAAAGAAAAAAACCTTTCTACTTTATACGAACCAATTACCAAAAAGATACTATAATTAGTGTTAAAAGACAGAATAATAATATGAGTACAAAATAACTCTTCTAAATGTCCTCCAAATTTAATGTGAACGTCACATTATTCTCTCATATCCCTGTCATTTATTATCATGTGATGAGAATTCCGTCAGAACACAAAAAATAAATCATTTTGAAAGACATTTAAAAAAATTATTTGAAATATGTAGCATTACTCTAAAAGATATGCTTGTCATTTGTCAAATTAGTTATCAAAGCATGTGATACTATAAACCATCTACTTTTTATTTTAGTCCTAATTGGTAGCTTTAATACGCGACACTTTTTTATCCCACAATAAAGCTAGCCTTAGTATCTACAAGATTAGTGGCTTTAACGTTTTTTTTAATAATAATATTTGTACACAAAATATAATAGTTTTTCTTGAAATTGCCTCGTGATTTGAAGTTTGGCCCCACACCTCTTACGCTTTAAATATAGGTAAGTGTAATAATTTTCCCTTATTTTAAATTTTTTTTATCATTTAAAATCGTTCATTAAATAATTTTTAATTGGAAAATTAGTTGTTTAATCCGACTAGTCCTTTTATACGCCGGTATTTCTAATTGGTTAGTTAGCATGTGGTGTGTGAGTTGGTTTAAATTAGGAGTGGTAATTCGGGTTAGTCGTGTTATTTTCGGATCATGCTGATTTTTATTTGAGAATAAGTTTTGGGTACTTTTAAATCTATACAAGTTAATCGTGTCATGTTTGGATCATTTCGGGTAATTATCATAAACGGATTGTCGTGTCAAAAATTACCAACTCTAATTTAAATGTGTACACGTATGTCTCTTTGTCCATGCTCACATTTTTTAAGAACCATTAACCATTTGATCAAAGGCTCATGGGTGAAGGAACTTAGTAATCGGTTGCTTCCAATCAGCATACTGAATAGGTGTTATCGGATTATGGATCCTTCTTACCTCTTATATTTAATAGATAATTATGGTAAATGTCATGTTCATTTTTATATTTAGATTTTTAGGATAATATTTTTCATGTTTATAAATCTAGTTTCAGTGGTGCAATAACATTTATTTGTGTGGTCCCTTTAGAGTTAGGAGTTCATTTTTTTGGTCCGCGCCAGCGGCACCATTTTTCAACAATTTTCATGATGTTTTTAGTACATGGACTAATATTAATAAAATTATTTGGAGTATCCTATTTTTATTCACTTTGAGAATTATGAGGACATTTTTCCAAACTCCCCTATATTTAAATCCTCACACTATGAGGCATGAGAAGCTTTTGACAGCCTCAGAGAGAGAAAAGGGAGGGAGGAGAGGAGAAATAGAGAGAAAAAAAATAGAGGAGAGAAAAACCCTAAATATGTAATATATAAACGTGAGAGAGAGAGAAAAGCAAAGAGTGAGAAAGTGGAAGAAATAAGGGGAGAATCAGAGGGGGTTTGAGTGAGTGATCAAATCCTTAAACCCATGAATTTATATAGTTTGATTCTTTAAGAAATCAACTAACATTTGTTTGATCTTAAGTTTTCATCTATAAAACTTGAGAAAAATCAAAACCATAACATTTTTTTCACTATACACATCACACACTAGCTAGGTTATCTTCCACGTCATTTTTATACATCTTCTTTTAAAACGTATTTTTCAAACTTTCCATGTATAAGAAATAATGCTCTATTTATGGATCTCGACTTGCATGTTGTATATTCTATAAGATCCATATATTATCTTTGTTTAAATCATACATTCCTTAGTTTTGAAATTTTACTGGCGCGTTAAGATTAAACATCGGCGCTTGAGATTAAAATAGTTCGGTGTTCGTCTCAGATATGAAGAACAAATATTGAATGATCAATTTGTATCGAAAATCTTTTGTTGGGTTGCTTCATTCGTACAAAGTTACTTTCAAAGAGTTGTGTATTGTGAGGGTAACACTTCAAGACTACGTATTATTGTAAAGCTACCATTACGCAAGAGTGTCATTTCCTTTACTACAATATTTTTATTGCTTCATTATTATTTAACTTGCATACAGTTGTACGCATTTTTGTTTACGTGTGTAGAAGATTTTTTGAGCTAGAGTTGTAATTTTTTTTATCATACATAGAGATGGGATTGTATTATTTCAGCGTATTTGTGATTTTAGTTTTAGCACATTTATTTAGTGAATTGATTTTTAAGAGTATTTAATTAATTAATTAATTAATATTTTTGGTTCTACCATTGCCCGTGCCCAAATCCGGATGTGAAACGAGGTGGGTTAGTGCCAGGTTGAGAGACGACTGTAAAATTTATGTCAAATGTTGTTGATGGCTTCTCTAAATAAAAGAAGAAACATAAATAAAAATAACATACATCAAATTAGATTATGTACATGAAATTTAGGAACACTAACTGGCAAGTGTATAGAAATTAAGGATACCTTAAAATGGAGAAAATTCAACATAGCGTGCCTACAAGAAATTAAATGGAATGGTGAAAAGGCTAGAGAGATAGGAAAATGCTATAAATTATTTTACTCGGGAAAGAGAGATAATCGTAGAAATGGGATATGTATTATTGCTGATCACTATATAAAAAATAAAGTGGTGGATGTTAAAAGATGGGAAGATAGATTAATGAACATTAAGATTGTCTTAGATAAAATAATATTGAAGATTATAAGTGCTTACGCACCCCAAAGAGCTTTAGATGAAAATATAAATAAATTATTTTGGTAATTATTGGATGAAATATTACAACATATTCCTACGCATGAAAACATATTTTCAGGAGGTGACTTGAATGGACATGTAGGAGTATAACGGGACGGTTATCCAAGGATACACGGAGGTTGTAGTTTTGGTAAGAGAAGTGACGGAGGGAAAACTATCTTTAGAATTTGCTAAGGCCTACAATCTAGCATTGATAAACAATTTTTTTTTAAAATAGAATAACATTTAATAATATTTAAAAGCGGAGAGAATAAAACTCAAATAGATTATTTATTACTTAGAAGTAGCGACTTGAACACATGCAAAGACTGTAAAGCTATACCAGGTGAAAACTTAACAAATCAACATCGCTTATGAGTAATAGATTTAGTCATTAAAGAATTAAAGTACCAAAAAGAGAAAATACATTATCAAAATATAAAATGAAAAGATTTAAAAGGATACAAAGAGATATAATTTAGGCATAAGTTCCTATTAAACATGAAATGAAATTGGGATGATAATGTTAACAACATCTGGTCAAGAATAAAGAATGATATTGAGAAAATAGGTAAGAAAATTTTAGGTGAGAATAAAGAAAAAAGATTTTTTAAAAAAGAGGCTTGGTCGTGGAATGAGGAAATGCAAGAGATAATACAAAAGAAATGAGTAAGTTTTAAAGAGTGGCAAAAGAGTAAAAATAAAAAAGACTTTATTCTTGACCAAATATACTAGATAATCTTTATGGTAAATTAGGTACCATGGAAGGTGAAAATGAGATATATAAATTGAAAAAGAATAGAGATAGATTGACAAGGGATATGGGTCTAGTTAAGTATATTAAAGACACAAATCAAAATATATTAATTAACGATAAAGAAATTTTAGATAGATGGAAAGAGTATTTTCAAGGCTTATTGAATGAAGAATAACCTCAAAAAGATGTCGAGAACATCAAACCGAATATAGGAATGGTATGTCCGATTACTGAAAAAGAAGTAGATATATTAATAAGAAAGTGGGAAGGAATAAAACGGTTGGAACGGATAAAATACCCATAGAGGTGTGGAAACCCTTGAAACTCTAGGGGTAGAATAGTTAACATGTTTATTTAATAAAATTCTAAAAGAAGGAAACATGCTGGATGAATGCAGAAAAAGTACCATAATACCAAATAAAGGGGATACACAAAACTGAAGTAATTATAGAGGCATCAAACTGATGAATCACACTATGAAATTATGAAAAAAGGTTATAGAACAAAGATTAAGAAATCAATCACAACTATTTCGGACAATCAATTTGAATTTATGACAGGGCAATCCACCACGAAAGCTATTTACTTATTAAGATAGTTAATAAAGAAATGTAGAAGTAAGAATAAAAATTAACATATGTATATAATATGGTGGGCTTTAAGGAGGAAAAGAATCCTTATGAGTTATATTAGAGTTATTAAAAATGCGTATCATAACACAAACACTAGAGTAAGAACTATCTGTGGAGAAACTAAGGATTTTACGATTAAAGTGGGTCTACATCAAGGATCGACTTTAGTTCCTTAATTATTTTCTGTAGTCTTGGATAGGGGCAGAAAACAAAACCTGTCAAATCGAACAACCGAACCAAACCATCGGGTTTAGTTTGGTTTTTTGGCAACATTGGGTAGGTTCTGGTTCTTAATTTTAAAAAATCGATCATATTGGGATGGTTCTTGGATATATATATATATATATATATATATATATGGGTGTAATTATTACAAGTAATAAATAAGATTATAAGAGGGTATTTTTGTCATACATGGAATAAGGGGTTTTATTTGGTCCTAAAACAACAACCCAATTAATCTCTCTCTCTCTCTCTCACTTATGGCTAAAAAAACCTCACCAGCCTCCTTCTCACTCACAACTGTAACACCCCGTATTTTTATGATATTAAATAATTATGGGACTAATTATTATTATTGAATTAATTAAATTAAAATGTGAGAAATTAATTGTTAATTAATCCGGATTAAAGTAAATATTAACTAGCTCGTTAAGGGTTAATACTTATTGTTGAGAATGATTGAATATTACTATGTGAATACGTAATATGGGATTATGAAATTTTATAAATTGTCGAGAGTGGAAAATACGACAGTTTGGTATATTAAGTCAGGACATGCGTGTGAGTCGTATCGGGACTAATTTAATGGATTAAAAAAGTAAGTTATTTTTAAGTAACTCGCACGGTCATTTCAAGTGCGCCATTGAGTTCGGAAGGGTCGATATAGTAAAAAACTCTACCTGGGTATTTTATTTGGACTCCGAAATATTTTTAGGCCAAACCGGAACCCTGTAGGGGTATTTTTATCTTTTGGATTTTGGGGGAAATAATATGGACGACAATTAGAAAAATAAAAGGGAGTGTATATGGGTGAGAGGAAGTCTATCAGTTTCTAAACCTAAGAGAGAGGTAGAGAGAACCACAGAGGAAGAAGGAGAGTCCATAGGTGTTCTTGGTGAAAAACTCAAGAACTCAAACCACAAATCCCACCAAAGCGTAGATCGGAAGATGAGGAACAAGTCTATAACAATTTCATATGCGGATCAGACCATCATAATCAAGGAAAGTGTTTATTACTTGCTTTCTATTAGCAATAATTGTGCTCATGTTAGCATAGGAATCAAACATATGATTTAGAGTTTAATTGGGTGAATTTGGAGAATTTAAATCATAGATTAAGAGTTATTTTGATGAAGAATTCAACCCCTATGCATGTAGAATAGAAATTCTAAAATTATATGTTGTGGGAGAAACAAATCTGGATTTTAATGATCCTTGAATTGAAATTTGAAAGAACAAGGGATTTAATGTTTAATTTGGGGATTTCATAATTTAATTGATGTATTATAAAGATTTAATGATTCTAGGTTTCTAGAAATCATCTAAACATGTTACGATATTAATTTATTTGTTGTTTTAGTGTTTGGGACTGAACAATAGAGGTTTTAGACTTTTTAATGGTGGAAAAATGTAGCAAGTGCAAGTTGGGATCGAAACTGCTCAATCATATTCAAACGAGATTGAGCCTGGTTCGAACGAGAATCCCTGTCGCGCGATAAGTCGTTCTAATAACACGCTATCTCATTCAAACTAGATAGCTTCTGGTTCGAACGACAAGTCTAAAATCTGAGAATTTCTAAATTTGTTTTACCCAAATTGAGTTACATAGTTAATTTGAGTGAGAAAAACTATATTTAATGAAGTTAGCACAATGCAGAATTGTTAAGGATTAGTTGGGTAATAATACTTCAATTATTGAAACGGTAAGTTAACCTTGGAAATTTCGAGAGAGAGTAATCGAAATAATTATATTATAAGTAGTAGTGAGAAAATATTACATATGGAAAATATATGTACGGGTTGGGTGAATACCCATTGATTTTAATAGGATGTGAGAGTGCCTATTATATGTTTATTATTATGTGTAGCATACCTACGCTGCTTGCTATCAGAAGGAGATTTTCGCGTAGTGGATAGTTTTATCCTTTGTTGCCCGTTGGGGGAATATTTGACTTATACCTAAAGCATATGAACCTGGTTACGTGCTATCTGAGATGTAGGATAGTTTCGACGGTTGAATGGAAGGGTAGGTATGTGCGGGACCCATTTGGTTGGGGATTATATTCGCCTCCAATATTTGTGATTTGAATTTTATGGTTCGTGAGAGATTGAACTAGCAGTCCTTCATGTAGTGAGTGATGCACCAAGACATGATAGCAGAGTATACATTACGCCAAGTGGTCCTAACTTAAAGGTGCAGGATTAGTCTATATATGTATAGGGATGATGTGAAATATGGTTATATATATATATATATATATATATATATATATGGTTATGAAATATGGTTATCCGGGATAAACTATTTTTAATAACGTATTGTATGGGCCATACGGGTTTACTACTAGTGAACGTAGATACCGACCTTGTGATTTCGAACTAGTATGGTTGGGTAACATAGTTAGTGTGGATTAGAAGATGCGTTAGTCATGCACAATAGATGAGAGTTGAGGATCTCATGTGAGGGTTCGAAAAGCTAGCATGCACATAATACTTGCTTTATCATAGATTTTAAATACTTACTAAAACAAATATTTTTACAACTCAGGCTCTGACCTGTCTCTTGCTATTCTCTTCTCTTTTTCTATAAATATGCATTATATCAAGTTCCCATCCACAGGGTTACTAGACTTAGATGCGTTGATTGTTTAGCGAGCTACTGCGGTTGTAGGAGTTGCAGGTCCTTGCATTTAGACGCCTCTATCATTTCTTGCAGTTCTATTCAGACATTTCATTTAGGGTATGTGTCGCCCATACTTAGTCGTTTAATCAGAGAGATTTTACTCAGTTTACTTTAGTAGTTCATTTCAGTTACTTTTGAGCATTTTATGGTTTATTGGCTTGAGACTTTAAACTATAATATTTTATCCAGTCTTATTTATTTCAGCTGTTGAGTTATATCCAATATTTATTATATTCCTGTGAATAGTAAATAGTTGATGTTTTAATACTTAGAAACTATTAATGTATTCTTTAGGTATAGCTTAAAACAGGAAAATATTTTGACGCTAGCTTAATTATTTATTAGGTGATTATTAATGTTAAATGTATTTTGACAGTGATGCTAAGAATGAACCAACCAAACACTTTGTTTTAAATTGAATAAATGACTGATCACCCGGTATTTAATTGGGCGGGGTGTCACAACCACCCTAACAATTCTCTCTCACTTACAAAAAAAACTAATTGTTCTTCACTTTTGGTTGTTTCTCACTCCGGTCACTGATCATCACTCTTGCCACTTCATCCTTCCCTATTTCTCACTCCGGTTACTGATCATCACTCCAGTTACTTCATCTTCATTATCAGATCATCAATATGGTCACTCATTAAATCACACATACATTTTGAGGTAAGATACACGCATCTACAATTATATATTATATATCGCATATACAGACATATTGATCTTGTTATTGTTGTTATTAGAATATATATATCTATAGTTACTGGGGATGTTTTCTGACTTACTGGGGTTGGTTTTAGTTTTGATAAACTGTGTGATCTGAATGAGATTTCTTCTTGATAATAAACTGTGTGATCTTTCAAACCTTTGCTATTTTAATTTTTCTTCAAATATGATTTCTTATTCTAGTTAGTTTTCAATTATTTATTTTGTCCCTTTTGGAATTTATATGCTCAAAGGCATTGTTGTTTTAGTAAATAACTTTAAAAAAAGAAACCCGAAGAGACCCAAATAAATACCAAACCGCAAATCGAATCGAACCAAACCGAACCATGGTTAGTTTGGTTTGGTTCCATAACATGACTGGTTTGGGTATGGTTCTAATAATACGGAACCGAAGTATATAGGTTCTGGTTTAGGCTTCGGAATGGAACCGAACCAAACCTACCCATGTCCACCACTAGTATTATATGAGATTACTAAGGACATACAAGAAAACGTCCCATGGTGTATGTTTATTGCAGATGATATAGTTTTGTAAAAACTTCAAAGGAGGCCTTAGAGATGAGAGTAGATACTTGGAGAAATGCTTTAGAGTCTATGGGACTAAAAATCAGTAGAAATAAAACTGAATTTATAGAATGTAAATTTAATAATGAGGCGTCAGATAGCATAATGTTTAATATTAAAAAAATGATAAACCAAGCTAATAAATTTCTTTGTTTACGTTCAGTGATACAGAGTAATGGAGATATTGATGAGGATGTTACGAGTAGAATATCAACTGGTTGGATGAAATAGAGACAAGCAAGTGGGGTGTTATGCGATAAGAGGATAACTAATAAAAGAAACTTTTTATAGAACAGTTGTTAGGCCAGCGACCCTCTATGGAGCAGAGTGTTGGGATTTAAAGAAAAAACATGAACAAAGTCTCAATGTTAGTGAGGTGAGGATGCTCTGATGGATGATAGAAATTACTAGAAAGGACAAGATTAAAAATCATTATATGAGAGAAAAATTTGGACTAACTCTTATTAGCGATAAATTAAGAAATAGTAGATTAAGATGGTACCGATATGTCTTACATAGACCAGTAGATGGACCTATAACAAGAGGAAGATTATTGAAAATAGAGTGTAAAAGAGAAAAGGGACAACTTAAGCTATCGTGAGGTGTTAAGGAATTAAACTTGAATGATAATATTGATTAGAATAGATTAGAATGGAAAAGGAGATTCCATGTGGTCAACCCAATGATGATGATGATGATGATAATTTTTAACCAAAGTTACTAAGTTTTGTACATAAATCTTTAGATCTAAAATTTTGTGCATATATTATGATGAAAGTACTGATTTAAACCCTTTGTATTTGATTCACCATTTATGTGAGGATAAACTTAGAATTATTGTAATTCATAGAACTGCTCTATGATCTTAAGGGTATGCTGAGGTTTTAACATTTCATGTAAATAATCTACACTGTAAACTACACAACGCACAAAAATCACCTACACTATATCTCTTTTGGTTGATTATTTGGAGAGTTGGAACTTCATTCGACCAAGTATTGAAGAGGAACAAGAATATACAACAAAGGAACACAACAAGTATATCTAAAGATAGTTTGTCATTTAGGCATATTTCTTATTACTTTTTGTTCTATCTTGTAATTTTTATTTTTTTCAAATGGATTTTTTTTTGTCTCCTCGATGAGGCCATGGATGTTTTTCCACCCAGTTTGGGATTTTACCACGTTAAATTTGGGGTTGTGCTTTGAATATATCTCATATCTTTCTATTATGTCTGTTTGATAGGGCAACATACTAGTAGAATTAAATTTCACTCTTAAAACTTAAACTCAAAGATTTCATAAATAAAATTGAATTTAGGTTTTAAATGAATCTTGTAACATATCTTATGTTATTTTAAATCCTTTTGATTTTTAAATCAAATCGGTTTATTCAAAAGGATTTTCGAGTTAGCCTAAAGACTTGTAACTTTGATAAAACGGTCTGAGATATTATCAAGAGGTATCAGAGCTTATGTTTTTAAAACTCTTTTAGATTATATCCCTCTTAACCTAATTTGATATAAAATAGGGAACATAAAAATGGTAGCCTAAATAGGCCCCTTATCTTCTATGGAAGAAATTTTCCTTACTGTAAAGTAAAGATGACTGAATTCATTCAAGGTCCACCTGGGGACGATGTTTGGAATGTGATTATAATTGGGTATACACCATAACTAAACCTGCCAATGATGATAGTAATCAAACAGTCAAGAAACTTATAAGTGAACATTTTAAGGAATAAAAATTAATGTCACGATACAATAATAAAGGAAAGAACCCCATATTTATGGTTGTCAATGAGACTGAGTTCAAAAGCATATTCGCCTGTTACACTTCTAAGTAAGCTTGGTACATACTGGCCATAACTTATGAATGTGATAAGCATGTCAAGGTTGGTAAAACACAACTCCTTATGCATCAATTCAATACAATTATGATGTCCGAAGAAGAAGTGTATGATGAATTCTATATGAAACTCATAGACATCATAAATAAATTGGATGCAAATGGAGTTGAATTTGCAAAGATAGACATAGTTATGAAAATTCTGAGGTCTCTACCCCCACATTTTGACTTAAATGTTATGTTATTGAAGAGGTAAGCGACCCACAATTGGCCCCTGAATTACTATGTAGTAAACTAAGAAATGTGGAAATGGAACTTGAATATAAAAAAAAAACCTCAAGATTGCTTTTAACTCGAAAAATACTGAGTCAAATATAGTCTTCTCATCTAAATTGAGCTCACTTGACTTAGAAGACACTGATGTGGAACTTAAAACCCAGGATAATGAATTAGCAGTGCTTAACAAGCGTTTTAAAAAGATTGTAAAATTTCGAAATGCAATTGTTGTTAAGCATGAACATTTTAATAGCCAAAGTAGTCAATATCTGAATCCCCATATAAATACCTTTGACTTCTCTACCAACAATGATAAACACAATGTGAAACCATAACAATACATGTCTAAAGTCCAATGTCATAAGTGTAATAACTAAAGGAGTAATGCCAATAGCTGTAAAGCAAAGCTAAATCCCACACCAAAAGGCCATTTTTCTAAGACATGTGATGACTCATCTAAGTTTGATAATGATGAGTGAGGTGAAAATATCTATTTTGTCTTGGCTCAATTTTGTGACAAATTATTTTTTTATGCTCCGACATTTTTTATTCTATTTAAAAACACAAATTAAATATTTTTGCAAACATTGTTTATATGCTCCTACATTTTTTTAATTCTCGATTGAAATCCATTTTTATAAAATTTTAATCATGATTTCTTATTTTTTATTTATTTAATACATAAACTATTTTTCATAAAATACCTTTTGTGTGTATTTGCTGATTTATGTGTTTTTCTATTTTCAAAATTTTTAAATTATATTTTGTGATATTTATTTTTTTCGTAGTTTTTAGATGTGTTAAAATAAATATTTTAATAAGCATTTTTTTGTTTAATTGAAACATTTTAGCACTTAAAATAAAACGGCAGAGTTCTTTTATATGTGGTGTCATTTTGGAGTAATTGTGGGACAAAGAGATGGGGTCTCGTTTTGTCAGCTGGCGTGATATTTGTGTTGACATCATCATCTCATGTCTTTTGTCCAATTTACCCGTTAGTGACCCTAGAATATTTACCCTTGCGCCCTTGGATTTGTGGTGCCCTGTCTGCCCTCCAGCGTCTGTGGTGATTTACGTGTTTGCCCATGTCTTTGCTGGTATCCACGTTGGTACCAAGGGTTTCTTGGTTTTCCTTATAAATAGAGGGCCTTTTTGTTTTGGAAAAATAGAGTTTTTATTCATTTTTTTTATTGATCTCTACCGAAATTTCCAACTCTCTTTCTCTCTCTAAATTTTATGTTACTTACCTTACTTATGAGGCTTTAATCCTTCTTTCCTTTTACTACTCTAAATAGATCCTCATATATACTTTGTGGGGATATTTTTTAGAAGGGTTTGAGACGTTTGTTGAACTTTTTCTTACTATTGCTGTTGAAAATTTTGGGTATTTTGATCATGTATTGATTTATGTTTTACGATTCTTAAAAGCTCAGCTCACCACGTTTACATCTTGAATACTCTTCTATGAGGTAATATTTTTTTTCTGTTATACGATATATATATATACACACACACACCTTATATTGTGAGTTTTTGGACCTTGAAAGATCAAAGCTAAGTTATTAGAGTCTAGTTACTTCGTTCGGCCGTTACAGATTTACGTTTTGTGTAGGGGTCAGTTTGGAGTTTTTGATATTGTTAAAACCTTGAATGTGTTAAGATTTATAACAGTACCTTAGCACTCAAATTTTTTTTACCTGTTTTATTTCTGAACCTAATCTAAAATGAAGTAGTGTTGTGGCTATATTTTTCTTTGTTCGTTTTGTTTGTTTAAGCTAAATATTCTTAAACACTTTGTTTTAAGGTTGTGTTGTTGTTCAGATATAATGGTTAGGATCGATTTTTTTTTGTTATGTTTAAAACCAAAACTTTGGTTGTTAATTGATATCCGTGAAATAGAAAACATTTTTTTTATTTGTTGAAAATTAACACTTTTGTTGTTTTGAACTAAAACTTGACTTTAATCTTTGCGATTATTGATGTCAAAAAATAGACTAGATCCAATTTTATAACCACAGATAAAATATAAGATTGTAATAAAATGATCACACAAGAGACAAAGAGTTTTTAAAGTGGTTCGGCTGTGTGAGAAATCCTACGTCCACTTTAATTGTATTGATTTAAGTGATTACAGAAAGTTAGGTACTCTTGTTAAAAAGAATATCCTAGAATTCATTCTATCTTGCCTGTTGTGAAAGGAATATAATGTATTTATAGTGATCCGGAGATCAAGATTTGGAATGCCTTTCTATATTCAAGCATTTACACCTGTACATAATGAATGTGGTGGTTGATCCATATGTGAAAGGACCCTTGGTTGTTTCTCTCTAGTGGTGACTGTTCATTTATTTTGATGGTCTTTATTCTTCATGTTGGTCGGCATGCTTGCCGAGCAACTATCTTCGGGGTGAATTAAGTGACTGCTGACTAGGATTGTTGCCACATAAGAAGACGAGTGTCCATTTGTGATTGATCCACGTAGGTGGATAATTTGTGGTATCAACAGAAGCCCCCAATACTTCATTCTTATTTTTTTATTGAAAGAATGAAGTACATTTTCTTCAAAGTTGGTCAGTGTATGCCGACGTGTGGGACTTGTAAAAATTTTCCATTCCTTGATCTTTTAGTGGCAATTTCGTAAATAATTTGAAAATTAGCGAACCGCCAAAGGGTATGTTGGTATTTTTGCGCTCTTAAATCTGTGAAGCCGTCAGAACGTCAATCGTCGATACAAGTAATCATTTCTTGCATAGTTTTTGACGTAAGTTATAAGAGACGAGAGTTTGCTGGCTTTTATACCACAACTTTTCGAAGATTTCAAACTCTCCTTCTTCTATAAGTTTTCTATCTTTTGTACCATAACTTTTTCGTTGCATCTTACCTTTGCTTCTGCCACCACTTTCTCTGTAAGCTTTCTTCTTCCCTTTCTTTTCGATTTATTTACGATAACCATAATTTACATAGTTCACGGGGATTTTCTAGATGAATTTAGGCGGGAAAGAAACATTCCTGATTAGGTAGAATTAAAAATGTCCATACCACTTGTTGAAGTGTTATCACTTCCATAGGGTCATTGGATTCCCTCTTTGTTCATAGCTGAATGCGGTTTCACTTTTCCCCCCAATTATTTCTGTCTAGAGATTTGTCTGTATTTTGATGCCATCCCTACTAGAGTAGCCCCCAACACCTGGAGAGTGGTAAATGGGATACATAGGCTTAACCAAATACATGGAACCCATATTGTCATTCCTAAACTGATGTTTTATTATAAATGGGTTACCAGTGATAACACTTACTACATGAAAACTAGGTTTGCCAATAGAGCCCTGGTTGTCAATTTTTCCAGACTCCAATAAAGACTATTTTGACTATAGAGTTATTGTTAAAAATTGGCAACATGCTCCTCTTAAAAGAGGAGAAGTGTATGATGGGCCCTGGTGCCCCCAAGTAACATGTCATAAGTTGTTGAATTTAGTTACTATATTTCTCTTTTTGCTAACCAACTATTTGATGATATGCTAACTAGTATTTTCTTGTCATGTTTTGCACAGTTGAGAGCAAAAAGAAGTGTCCTAAAGAAGAGGACGCTCATATTCGTGAATTGGAATTCCCGTGGAACTTTCATCATAGGATTAGGGAGGAACACCCAAGAGTTACCTCGTACTTTTTGCAGTACAAGAGTTCAATTACCTCCTTTATTCC
This sequence comes from Sambucus nigra, assembly GCA_949130495.1. NCBI lineage: Eukaryota > Viridiplantae > Streptophyta > Magnoliopsida > Dipsacales > Adoxaceae > Sambucus > Sambucus nigra. The sequence continues at coordinate 725,073,984 of OX422210.1, forward strand.
TAGGCCCACACCTGCTGTAGCTTTAGCCTCGATAAATCTTAAAGTGGAACCAGTTCCTACTTTTTTGGCTGAGGAATTTGCAGGGGCTGAGAAGGATTTAGGGACTTCATCCTCTTTTAAGTCGTTGGAAATTTTTACTGTTCCCACCTCCCCAGTTTCTGACATGGGAAAGAGAAAAATTCTTGACTTGATGACTTGAGATTTGTCTCCTATTGCTAAGATAACTGCCAAGAAAATTGGAAAGGTTGTTGATTCCAAGAAGCCAGAGAAAACTTTTAAAGTTACTGAAAAAGTTCCCCAAATAATTCTTCCTGGAGAGATTGATACAGTTGCACCTCAATTCAAGAGGTTAAAAAAGGCCTTTCTGATAAGCAGGTTGAGAAAAGTTCTACCGACCAAGAGTTGGTCGAGAAGATCCAGGAGGATTCACTACACCAAAATGACAAAATTGTCACCTTTCAGTCGGCCACCCTTGTCAAGGTCATTGACCGTGACACAAATCTCGCGTTTTGTGTCACGGTCAATGACCTTGACACGACCGTGACAAATAATTATCACGGTCATTGACCGTGACAAGGCCGTGACAAATGTAGTTGTCACGGTCGTGTCACGATCAATGACCGTGACAATTCTTTAAATAATTATCACGGTCAATGAACTTGACACGACCGTGACAACTTCTGCAGTAAAATTTTCTTCCCCCTTCTTTTTTCCCTCCCGCCGTTCCCTCCCTCTCTCGCTCTCTACGCTGCTCTCTCTCTCTATCTCTCTACTTTCAAGTTTATTTCTCTCTCTCTCTCTCTCTCTCTCTCTCTCTCTCTCTCTCTCTCTCTTCCATTTATATATATGTTTGTGTGTATATATATATATATATGTGTGTGTATATATATGTGCGTGTGTGTGTGTGCATGTGTGTGTGTGTTTGTGTGTGTGGGGGGTGGGGCAGGGTGGGGTGTGTGGAGGGAGGTAGGGAAGGGTGGGGGCTATTGTGTGTGTGTGTGTATATGGTGGGTGGGGGTGGGGGTGGGTCTGTATGTGGTGAGTTGAGGGTGTGGAGGGAGGTGGGTGTGTGTGTATTTGAATTAATCCATGAATTTGTATTTTTGTCTTTGAATTAACCCATGAATTTATTTTTGTATTTGAATTAACCCATGAATTAACCCATGAATTTGTCAATTTCATATGAAAGTAGGATTGCCCCTCAGTGTAAATTAGTAAATCAATAATTCTATACGTTAATTGTTAGTTTAATTGATGAAATGAATTAATTGAGTAGCTGAATTAGAAGGAGTACGAGATACACATTTGTTGTTGACATTGCTGTTGGATTATTTTGTTTAGTAAATGTTTGGTTGGTTAGTTTTAAAAGTGGCATGACCACTGGATTATTGTCCATATGGGGGTGGGATTTTTCAACTTTTTTTGAAAATTACTCTGTATATCGAACAATATATATATAGTATGATAATTAAATGAAACATACTTGAAATTAAATATAGTGTGCATAGATATTAGCCTTCTAGTTCTTATGCGTACGCATTCAATAGCCCTTAGAGCCGTTCGAGAGTCATTACCCATGTAATGAGATCTCTCGAATTGTCCCGTTTGGACAGTTTGAGACTGTATAATTTCTGTATAATATTCTTATTGGCTTAAAGTTGTTACTTTTGGAGGAAGTTCTGCAGTCGTATCTTAATGTTCTCTGGGTACATACTAGATTGACAAGTGTGACTGTTATTTCAATTGATCAGTTGAAATAACACTCACACCTACCAATCTATGTTGTGTACTTGGAGAACTACGGGGATATGCTGTCGAATTTTTTTCAAATCGTAACAATGTGCATGAGCTGTTAAGTATATTACAGGAAAATACAGTCTTGAATGGGATAGGACCACTCACCCTTTAATAGGATAATTAAATGATGGGATAATTAAATAAAACATACTATAAATCTAATTTTTGTTTACCTTTAATAGGTGTTTAGTTGTGGTAGCTGTGATGGGATATCCGAAATACAAAGAGTGGATGGGTGAGACTAATAGAATGGGGGATGTGTTTCACAGAGGTGCTAACGAATTTGTGAAATATGCAAAGAGATGTCATAATGATGAAGGGTTTCCGTGTCCGTGTGCTAGGTGTAAGAATGGCAAGGTGTTTGAGTGGAAAACAGTTGAACTAAATTTGTTAAGATCGGGTATGCAAGATAGTTATCGATTTTGGAGTTTTTACGATGAATTGAAAGTTCCTTTTGTCCCCGACCAACCTTCAACAAGTAGAATAGATGTAGAAGGGGACGACGTAGATCATAATATGTTAGAGGATTTAGTTGATGATACGTACAGAGTTTATGAAGCATAGGAGAATGAGGTTACTGATGATGTAGAAGATTCAAGTGCTCATGAAGATAACACAATAAAACTTGACGATGACTACCAAAGTTTAAAATTTAATGCGACCCAACCGTTATACTCTGGCTATGAGAAAGATCAAACAAATTTACATGCCATGGTTGGTTTGCACAGTTTGAAGACGCAGCACGGTTTGTCTGGCAATAGCGTGACGGGAATTCTGAAATGGGTGAAGGGCTTATTACCCAAGGTGAATACACTTCCAAATAACTATCCTGTTATGAAGAACAGTTTGAAAGGTTTGGGAATGAAGTATAAATAGATTCATGCTTGTGTGTATGACTGCATACTATACTGAAAGGAGTATAAAAATCTCGATCGTTGTCCGGTATGCGATGAACCTAGATAAGTCCAATCTACTATTAAGGAAGGCACAAGCTCAAAAGTGCCTGAAAAAGTATTGAAATATTTTCCCGTTGGGCCTAGATTAAAGAGATTTTTCACAGTACCATGGATTGCAGAGGCAATGACTTGGCATGCTAGGGCAGAAGTAGGGGGTAATATCATGCGTCATCCTATTGATTCTACTGCCCGGCGGAGGATGAATTTTGAGTATCCCGATTTTGCTCGAGAACAACGCAACATTCGTTTGGCTATATCAACAGATGGTTTCAATCCATTTGGAAATCTAAGCACCAATCAGAGTGTATGTCCAGTGATCCTAGGCCCACTCAACCTCCCTCCTTCACAGTGTATTAGACCTGAATTTTTGATGATGGCTTTGTTGATACCTGGGCCAAAGGCACCAAGTGATGACATTGACATCTACCTGGCTCCTTTGGTAGAAGAATCAAATGAGTTTTGGGAAGAGGGTGTGCAATCATTTGACTCTTTTAGAAAAGAAGAGTTTACGCTGAAAGCTATGTTGATGTGGGCAATTCATGATTTTCCAGCTTATGGGACATTATCCGGTTGTGTAGTACATGGTTATTTGAGGTGTCCTATTTATGGAGAGGAGACTGAATCTCTTCGTCTATCCTCTAGCTTAAAAAATGTATACCATCGCCACAGGGGTTTTTTACCCCCAGCTCATAGTTTCAGATTCGAGAAAGGTTCGAATTTTTTATTGGGCGGAGTTGAACATAGGCTACCGCCGAGACAACTTTCGGGTTCAGAAATTGAAAGTAAATCTTCTGAATGTGGCCCTAATATGCCAGGTAAGAATCCCAAATTTAAGAATTTCAAGTATAAGAAGACCCCAACTAGAAATGAAACTGAGATAAGAAAGGCATGGTCTCGGAGGTCAATTTTATTTGACTTGCCTTATTGGAAGAATAACCCGGTGCACCATGTATTGGATGTGATGCATGCAGAGAAGAACTTCGCTAAACATATTGTGGGTACTTGCATTGGGTGGAGTCATTCAAAGGATGGAGAAAATGCACGAAAAGACCTTAAAACGTTAAAACTTAAGCCACAATTATGGTTGAAAGAAGATAGTCCGGGAAGGACAATAATTCCCCCTGGTGTGTTTACTTTGACGAGTGGGGAAAGGAAGGTGCTTTTAGATACAATATATAATTTGAAGGGCCCATCTACTTTTTTGTACAACTTGTAAAGGATTGTGAATTATGCTACTCATGATTTACATAAGTGTAAGTCCCACAATTGGCATGTGATCATGCAATTGGTTCCTCTATTGTTTAAGCACTGTTTCTCCAAGCACACGGATTTGCGTAGGGCTATTATGCAAATTAGTATTACCTTAGGTAGTGAATCGAGAACACATAGTGGCCGCAAAATTGGTTGTGATCGAAGCGATTTGTGTATTAGATAAGTACTTTCCCCCAGCATTCTTTGACATAAGTGTTCACTTGTTGGTACACCTATGTGACGAGGCACTTCTTTATGGTCCAGTTAGATATCAGTGGATGTCCATTTGAAAGATTGATGAAAGTTTTTAAAGATTACGTCAAGAATACGCGATATATTACAGGATCAATTGCAGAGGAATACATCACCATGGAGTCATCAATATATACTCGGGAATATATGCCTGACTCGACCAGCGTTGATGACACTGATGAATTCGTCGATGATGGTGGTCATGTGATGGGAAAACGAGTGTAATTAACGAGTTTGCAACATGAACAAGTAGCTCGTTTTCTATTTGACACACATGAAGATGTCGAAGAATGGAAAAAGTAAGTTTCGATTATTATAATGTTTAACATTATTTTAAATTATTTTATACATGATTAATTTTGTAATATGCAGAAAATATGAAGCTTGTGAGAACAATAAAAGACGAAAAACATTGGTACAATCAGACAGTGAATTTAGGTTGTGGTTGACATAGGAGGTAATTATAATGAAAACTGTCGTTATATAACGTTACATTACACTCAAATTTTACCACTAATATAATTAATTTATCTATATTCTCAGCTCCTAAAGACGGGTGATGCGACATCCATGCTTGCTCGTCTAGCCACTGGACCCTTGTTCGTGGTACAAGAGTACAAAAAGTATCGATTGAACGATTACATTTTCGGCCCTAAAGTGTACGAGGAAAGTACAAATGTACAGAACTCGGGAATTTCATACAAAGCTCTTACTATCTTTCGAGCGAGCGCAAAAGATAAAAATCTCGTTGAAGATGAAATGACTTACTATGGTGTAATCCAAAATATATTTGAATTGGATTATATAAGCTTCAAAGAGGTTGTATTTTACTGTGACTGGGTAAGAGTTGAGGATAAAAATGCTTGTAAAGTTGATCCTATCACTAATTTGATCATGGTTGACTTGTCCAAGTTGAAGAGCAACGACCACGTGAGCGATGAGCCGTTTGTTTGTGCATTTTAAAAGGTTAAGCAAGTATTTTATTCGGAGTATATCAACAACGAGCCGTGGTCAATTGTCCAACAAGCTCCAAGGCTTCTAAATAGTAGTGTGGATGACTTGGCTGCTCCTACAGAATATCAATCCATTTTTTTATGATAACCCGAATTTGAAACAATTTTTCAATTTGTAATAAATATTTCAATTTGTACTGAAACATCCATTTTAATGCTTTTAATTGATTTGCACTTTATCATTTTCACTCTTGTGTGGTGTGCGTGTGTGGAGAGGAGATTAATACATAAATATTCCAACTACATCTAAGTTTTGTTTATACTAATCCATGAATATACGCTTCTTACCTTTAATAGGTGATTAGTACATAGTTATTTGGGGTGCCCTATTTGTGGAGAGGAGACTGAATCTCTTCGTCTATCTGAACAGTAAGAAATGCCATAATCCTATGGAGTTATGCTCTGCAAATTCCTCCCAAACGTTATGTAGCCAAACATCACTAGTTGAAGTTGTCAATTCCACTTTCCATACCCCACCACTTGGAACCTCTAGCAAAACATGGGAGACCATTGAAATGTGGAATTGACAACTTCAACTGCTGATTTTTGGCTACCCAACGGTTGGAAGGAATTTGCAGCGCATAACACCATAGGATTATGGCATTTCTTAGTGTTTAGATATGAAGAGAATTATATTTGACACGATTGCCCAGGGTACATTAGTTGGAAGGAGGTGCCATATGAGCTCAAGTTAGCTGTATCAAGTTAGCTGTTTGGGTGACACTATAGGTAATGTATTTATATTTATATGTCAATTTCGATTTCAATTTCAATTTCAATTTCGATTTATATTTATCTATATTTGTGGGGCGGATACTAATTTTACTTTATTTCAATTCAGGGGACAGGGAGTGGCCCTGAGGTAGGCCACATATGCTCGATACTTATGTGGCTATTCGGACGAGAAGGGAAGGATAAGGAGGTGTCCCCGAGCGTCGCGGTACAAAATCTCTTTTCCAGCTAAATAGTTTATAGATTTGAGATAATTGATGGTGATGTTGTTTCTTCTTAAATAGTTTCTATTTTGAATATATATTTGCATTATCTTTAGTTTGTTTGGATATATGATGTTTGAACAGGTACAACGTTACTATAACAGGTACAAATATACTACTGGGCAATGGCAGTGGCCATACTGCCAAGCAGATTTTTTTTAAATTCTGTCCAGAATTGTCACGGTCATTGACAATTTTTTAAAAAGGGGACAAGGCTTTGTCACGATTTTTAACCGTGACTAAACGTGTCACGCTCATGGCTTGTGACACGACCGTGACAATTCTAACGAACTTGTCAAGGTCAATGACCGTGACACGTCCGTGACAAAAAAAGTTGTCTCACTCAGTATTGTCACGGTCATTGACCTTGACAAGTCCAACTTGTCAAGGTCAATGACCGTGACGATATGGCAGATTTGGTGTAGTGATTTGGCTATTGCAGGGCCATCCTCTATTTTTATCCATCCTGGTTTGGCCAAGAAGTTGATCAAAATTGATACTCGCTCTGCTGATAGAAAACCCTTGCTCCTCTTCCAAAATTGAAGTTGGAAGAAAATTTTTGCTAAAGTTTGGCTATAGTAACTCTTTCTCCTCTATTACTTGCCCTTAATGTCCTTTTTTTCCTGGTACTCCTTGTAATCTGATGTTATCCTTTATGTAATTTTTTGTGAATTTTAATCAACTGATGGAGAAGGACAATCAAATACGTTCAAAGGGAGGAGATGCTAAAGAAACCCTTGAGGGTCTAAGGCAGTCTGTGTAGACTTTAAGGCAGTTGTGGAGTCTAAGTAGAAAGCTTGGGAGGAAGAACTGAAGAGGGACACTAATAGAGCCACCACTACTGAGGGAAAAGTGGTAACTGCTGAAACCAGTTTAACTCCTGCTGAACATAAAGCCAAGCTGGCCGAGGACAAGTTAGTAGAAAATTAATCCCTCTTAAAGTCTTTCGAGGAGAAAGCTGCATGTCTGACCTCTGAGTTGGTTCCAGAGTAGACTAAAAATAAGAAAATAAAATAAGACTCCTTCAATAAAGGTTAGGACAAGGTGTTTCTAGTTGCCTCCACCCAAATTGAGTTTGTCAGAAAGAAATCCTTTAAGGATGGTTGGTTGGATGCCCTCACGGAGGTCGACACTATAGAGTATTATTAATTATTCATGAGGCATAATCCAGGCTTTCTTCAAAACTTGGAGAAATATTTTGATGATGAGGAAGGGTCTGGAGAATCCTCCATTTAATTTTATGGGTCTGACTTAAAGCCCATTGATGAGTCCACTCCTTCTGCCGACCTGCCCTTTGGGAGCAATGTTCAGGATAAGGAGAAAGTTTAACTCCTTTATTTTTCTTTTTTGTTCCTCTGTCTTGTAAATGGATCATCACTATGTAACACCTTCTGGTTATTAATGAAAACATTTCTCCTTTTAGCTAAATGTTATATTTACCATACTTATGCCTTCTTGCTTGGTTGAATTATCTTCATGAAATCACGCACTTGGTGTTATGCTTTCTCAATAATCACATTTGTGCAATTACATTTGTAATTTCCAGTTTGATGATAGAAAGAAGGCCTTAGTTTCTATTGAATCCGACCTACTCAGGCGGAGTATAAATCTTTTGGATGTTGGTCATATTCCTTTGTTCGAAGAAGATTTAGTTGACTTGCTTGATCCATATGTGTCTGACCAAGTTAAGGAGTTATACATTCACATTCATTGCTTGCTTGGATAGGGCAATTGCAAATAATGCTGCTTATTATGAAATAATTGAAGACATGTAAAAAGACTACAAGTTTTATTTAGCTTCACTCCATGTTGACTATGAGGTGAAGTACAAAGCTTTGAGTGAAGGATGGGCTTTGAGACGAAACCGAAAGAATATGCCTCCATGCACAAAAAAAGAGTTTCTTTTGAACCAAGAAGTAGATGAAGCTCGGGAGATAGCTAAACTTCTTGAAGAGGAAAATAATATGCTCAGAAATGAGTTAGACAACTTGAAAAAGTCATCTGCTAGTGGTCATGATGAGGTTTCTTCTTTTGGGGAGGCTGAGAATGCCAGACTAGTAGAAGAACTTGAAGTACTGCAGAAAACCAAGCTTGGGCAAATTTCTAGGCAACAAAGAACTAGCTGACCAACTATAGATGGGGAAAGAACCAATAAAACACTAACTCACCAAAGTGACCAGTTTAAGGCAAAGAATCGGGCCATTTTTGAGTTGTCTATGAAGCTGGAAGCTAAGGATAAAACCATCACCGACCAAGCTGTTCAGTTGAAAGTGAAGAGTGATGTCTTAAAGAAATTTCAACATCAGGTTGAAAGCTTAACCTTTCAGTTTTACAAATAACCCATGGAGATGTGGATGGAAGGATAAAATGAGGCACTTAGCCACGTTGATGATCATCTTTCCCAGAACCACCATGAAGGCGACAAATGGGGATGGACCAACTGTCTGACTTTGTTGAAATATGATCAAAATAACGAGCTATAGTACTAAAACAAGCCTGGTCTTCTAGATTGTGACAACCCCCCATTCAAGTTGGACATATCATGGATTCCTACGGATGCTATTCCCTAATGCTTAATCACCAAATACTTGGGAGATTATGGTATGCATGATGTTCATGAAATAGTTCATCCTCCTCATCTGCTCAATGTGTCGAGCAGCAACAATTGGCAAATATTGGGGGATTTCAAGTTCATCAATTACCCTTACACCCTAAATGATCCTCCTGCTCGTATGGATATAATGCAACAAACTTCCAAAGCTCAAGGAAAACGTCCAGCTGAATAAATTTTCTGTATTTTGTACTCATTCGATCTTAAATTAAATATAATTAGTATTTGAATAAAAATTCATACTTTTATGTTGTCAACTTATGATTATTTAATCAACCAGTCAACTAAGTTATCGTTTAATAATGAATTGTTAAACTGTGATTGTAAAGATATAGATTCTACTAATGCACTTAGACGTAAGTATAAATATTTTTATTGATCTAAGTCTAGCATCAGTTATTAGTGGTGACCAAGTGTATGAGGAATATATGTGTGTATTCCAATGGTTAGGAATGATTATATGTCTTCCTGCATTTAACTTAGTCGGGTAAAACTTGTTTGTAACTGTTTGAGTTTTATATGAATTTTTATAGACTTCTTGTTCGTGACTTGTCAAAGATGAAGTCATACATGAAGTAAATTATTAATGCCGACCAAGTATATGAGGAGTGTATTCCTGTATTTATCTCAGTCGAATAATACTTCTTATTCGTGACTTGTTAATATAAAATCATACATGAAGTAATAACTTCTTGTTCATGACTTGTACATACTAAGTCATACATGAAGTAATAATTTGAGTGAGATACGACCGTGCATAAGGCTGTTGGTGCATCTCGTAGCATAAAGTTGTTAGTATATCTCGAATTTGATAAATTAACCAGATTAAGTATGTTTTGTTGATCAACAGATAAGTTCAACCTTATTAATTATGTGCTATTGATTGGCAAGAGCTGAAGACCAAGATACATCAGTTTTGTTTGTTGTTTATGGAGGATGTATATCGCCGTACTCCGAAAAAAAATTTGAAAAAATTGAAGGAACTAAAATCGAGATTTTTATTGAACTTGAAAGATAATTGTGCTGAACATATGGTAAAAAGAAATACAATATGATAATTCCCTGATTCAGTGATAATATTTGCAAAGGTGCTCGGCATTCTAAGGGTTTTTGAATTCCTCCCCATCAACTGTTTTAAGGTAAAAATCCCTTGGTCAGATGACTGCTGAAACGCGATATGGGCCATGCCAATTAGCCTTAAGCTTATTTCCCTTATGGATGACCTTCTTAAGGACATAGTAACCTTCTTTTAAGTTGGTCGACTTGACCCTTTTGTTGTAAAAGCGAGTTGTGATTTATTCATATGCAGCATTTCTGAGAGTAGCATCTTCTCAGACTTCTTCCAACATGTCCAAGTTCAATATTCTCATCAAGTCACTCTTTGAAGAATCAAAATTCAACACTCTGTGAGTTGGTAGGCATATCTTAACTAGTACCATGGCCTCTTTCCCAAATGCAAGCATATAAGGTGTTTCTCCAATTACTGTTCTCGGTGTTGTTCTATATGCCAAAAGAACATACTTTAGTTCATTAATCCAGTTTACCTTGGCAGCATCAAGCCTCTTTTTTAGTTCATTAAGCATGGTTCTATTTGTCACGTCCGTCTAACAATTATTTTGTGGATGGCCTGGTGGAGAATGTAGTTTTTGGATCTTAGACTGAACAAAATATACTTCAAATTCATCATTGTCAAACTAGGTTCCATGGTCTATAATGAAGGCATAAGGGATGTTATACCAACATATAATGCTCTTCTAGATGAATTGGTACACCTTCTCATAAGGTAATTCTATCAACGACTCTGCTTCCTCCCATATTGTGAAATAATCAACAACAGCTACCAGGTACTTGAACCTGCCTTTGATGGTCGGTAGTGGGCTGACCTAGTCAATTCTCCAAATAGAAAATGAACAAGGAGAAGTAATTGGTACTATAGAAGCGTTGGGTTCTTTGTGAATTACAAAAAACCTCTAGAAATTACCGGGTTGCTTTGTCCCCGAGCTTTTTAGATTCTTTGGGATCAGCTAATAGGATTCCATCTTCAATATAAGCCCTAATCAAATCCATCCAGGAAGGTCCCGAATCTATAGTAATTAAGTTGACCATTAGATTTTCGTATATGCTCCTCTTTCCAAGATCTCAAGTGGAATGCTTCTTCGAAGTCCTGTTCTTGTTGCTGAAGCTAGCCGAGAAAGTGCATCAACTTGGGCGTTATCTATTCTGTTCATTTTCACACTTAGAAATTTAGATATGACTTCCATTGCCTTAGTCAAATACCTAGTAATCAATTCTCCCTTGACTCCATATAAATGAAGCACCTGGTTGACAACCAACTGTGAATCACTGTACGCCACTACTTGCTCTGAGCCTAATAAATGGGCTAATTCTGGTCCGACTATCAAAGCTTCATACTTAGCTTTATTATTTGATGCCTTGAATTGAAACCTAAAGGGCATATTCAATATCAATATCAATATCATCAGGAGTATTATGTATAATACTTGCTCCACTTCTAATTGCACATAAAGATCCATCTACATATAAATTTCATAATGGGATAACATTATTAAAGCCCTCTACAAACAGAATTCCATGGTAAAATATCTTCTTATTTTCCTCTACATATTTATGAGCCATTTCTTTAGTTTAGGATGATCCAGGTTGGTCGGCTATGACTTTGGCTTACTTTTGAGCTGAGCTCTCTTCCAAAGAAGTTTGCTCGGCAGACAAGTTTTGTTAGTTAGTAACCTATGGATAGGTGAATTCTGCAATGAAATCTGCCAAAGCTTTTACTCTCAATGATGACCTTAGTTCGTAGACGATGTCATATTCTCCCAGTTCTACTGCCCAATACATCAATCTTCCTAACTTCTCAGGTTTGTGGATTGCTTACCGAAGAGGTAGATCAGTGTACACAACTATGGTATGTGCGTAAAAATAAGGCTTCATACACCTGAAGGCTTCAACGAGTGCTAAGGCCAATTTTCTAAGCGTGGATACCTGATTTTGGCTCCCCAAAATGCGTTGCTAGCGTAGTAGATTGGTTTTTGGATTCTATTATCTAACCAAACAAATGTCGATCTGATTGCGGACTTAGAAACAACTAAGTATAAGTACAAATTTTCTCCCAAAATAGGCCAGGATAAATAAGGTGGTGATCCTAGATACTTCTTCAATTCTTGGAATTCTTCTTCACACTTTGCATTCCACTCAAAGATCTTTCTAAGAACCTTGAAGAATGTAAACACCTATCTATTGCTCGGTAAATAAATCGATTTAAAGCTGCTACTCTCCCAGTAAGTCTTTAAACATCCTTCTTGCAAGTCGACGACTGCATTTCCATAAGAGCTTTGATTTTGGCAGGGTTAGCTTCAATTTCTCTTTGTTTTACTATGAAGTCGTGGAACATTACCTCTTTCAAACTGAACACACACTTGGTCAGATTTAGCTTCATCTGATGCTTTTCTAATTGATTGAAAGTCTAACTGAGAACCTTGATATGATCTGAAGCCTTCTTGATTTTAGACAACATATTATCCACATAAACCTCCATATTCTTTCCAATCTGTTCCTCAAACACCTTGTTAACCAACCTCTGGCATGTTTCCCTAATATTTTTTAGCTTGAAGGGTATTACATTATAGCAATAAGTACCTCAGATGGTGATGAAATAAGTATTTTCCCTGTCTTCTGGTTTCATTCTGATCTGGTTATAACCAGAATAAGAATCCATAAAGCTCAACAACTCATGTCCTAATATATCATCCAGTAACTGATTAATTCTAGGCAGGGGAAATTTGTCCTTTGGGGAGGATTTATTACGATTATTAAACTCTACACACATTCGCCACTTATCATTTTTATTTTTAATCATTACAACGTTGACCAACCGGGCTGGATATTTGACATTCTTAATGAATTGGGCCTTTTGTAGTTTCTCCACCTCTTCCTGTATAGCATGATTTTTCTTCGGACTGACTACACCTTTGCTTGATCGGCTTGGAATCCTTATTAATATTGAGCTCATAACAGAGGAAGTTGGGATGAATCTCAGGCATATCCTTGTGACTCCAAGCGAACACATTCCTCCGATATCTCAGGAACGTAATCAATTTATGTTTAACGAGTGGATCCAGTGTGGAGCCGATCTGGGTGGTTCTCTCCGATTTTTCATCATCTAGGATTATATTTTTGGTGCCTTCAACAATCTACCCTTTGACTTACTATGTTTCATCTCGTGGATCCAAATTTTTAACTTTTGACTCACTGTTGGGCTCCGTAGTGTCTACCTAGTAAGTGGTGGTATTTTTCTTTAAATCAACCAAATATTCTTGCTCGGCTGAAGAGTAATAACATTTTTAACCACCTTTTGCTCATCTTTCACAACACCAACCACAAAGTGAGTAGGGAACTCTAAACACTGATGGATTGTGGATGGTACATCTTTAAACTTCTTCAATCCTACCTTATCGAAGATCACATTATAAGCAGAGTGAATGTTCTTATCCATCATAAAGAAGCGTATCTTTTCAGTACGGCTTGCTGGCCATGTACCGAATAACACTTCTAGCTTGACTATCCAAAGAGGGTAGACTTTTTTGCCTGAAAACCAATCAATGGCTTTTGGTATGGTTCTCGCTGACTGAGTTTCATCCTAAGCTCTGAAAGCAGGGGTCAAACATTTTATTATTCGATCTCCCATTATCAATCAGGACCCTGGCGATGATGGCTTCTTGAATTCTAAACTTGATGACCAATGGATCATCATAGGGATACAGTACTCCGGAGAGGTTATTCTTAGAAAAGTCGATTACTAGTGTATCTTTATGAACTTTCCTGGGACTATCATCTTCATTCAGATTGATTCTCTAGATATAGGAACATGCCAGTGCTTCATTCAGGTAGGCCTTTCTTTTAGTAATTTTATCACCTACTCCTGTATCGCCACCTGTAATTACATGACAATCAAAAGAACCAAAACGTACCATGGCTACTTCAAGTTTTGGTTATTTGGGCTTCTTCAAAAGTTAGGGATCATCTTCATAACCATATTCATGATTTCTCTTCTTGTCATCTCTAAGTTTGAAAGGAAAACTTGACCTTCCCCTTATTTCTCTGCTTTCTCATCGATCAACAAATTTGTTCAACTTTCCTCAGCGAATGAGGGATTCCACTTCGTTCTTTAAAGTGATACAGCTATCAATCGTTTGTCAATGATCCTTATTGAACTCATAATATTTAGATTTATCTCTTCTATTAGGTGGTGCCCTCAGCTTCTTGATCCATCAAAAATATTTATTGTACTTAATGTCCTCTAGGATATGGTGAATACTGACCGTCAATGGAGTATATATTCCATATTTGTTGATCTTATCATCCTTCTTCGATTATGCTCCTTTTACTCCATCTGGTCCATCTTCTCAGGCTTAGTGGCTGGACTTTACTTTACAGCCATTTATTCCTCGGCATTCATGATTTTTCCTGCCTTAGCCATGATCTCAGTCGTGGTTTTAGAAGGATCTTTAGCCAGATCATAGTATACATTTTCTGTAAGTAATCCACTCATTAAAGTGGTGATGGTTATTTTCTACTCATAGTCAAGCACTTCTAATTTTTCATTATTAAAATGAGTGATGTATTCTTTGGTTATGTCCCCTACTCATTGCCTGATACTCAAGATATAGGCTACTATTTTCATCGTCTTGGCCCCAAAATAGAATTTGCTGATGAACAGCTCAGTAAGCTGGTTAAAAGTGGAAATTTCTCTTCGAGGAAAATTATTATACCATATTTGGGCTGAACCAGCAATGGTGAGGGGAAAAGCTCTACATCTCATCTCATCAGATGCAAAATATATGTTGACTGCAGCCTGATATTGCTTAATGTGAAAAATTGGATCAGTTTTACCATCATATTTAGGGGTGACCACTGGGTTTAAACATGGATGGAGTTGGGAAGTCAAAAATCACCTAAATGAAGGGAGATACCTTGATAAAATTCCTTTGCAATGGATTTTTTACCTTTTCCATTTTTCCTATCCGATCTTTAAATCACTAGATTAATCCCTTCCATGAAAGGTTTCCTGTATCAAATTTTTGTGAAGTAGCTTAGACATCACGACCATGTGTTTGTGCTGAGTTCTCTTCCTGAGATGTCTGCTCGACGTGCACAGATTGCCAAACTCTTAATTTGGACCTGATTGAAGCTTCGCGCTGGTCGGCTGGGTGCTGATTAGTTCTGGATAGCTCTTTTAGAGGATTCTTATTTGCTCGGGGTCCCAAACGGTCAAAAGGTGAAGCTTTACTCAATATTTCCAAAATGATTGATATTTTAGGATAAAGAGAATGGCCATTATAGAATTTTGTATATATGAGTAATGAACTAACTCCTGGATGGTAAGACCTATCTCGAGAAGATCTAGAATAGCTATGTCAACTGTTCTTAGGAGGCGAAGGTGACATATCTCTCCTTGGCGATGGTACCATTTATTTCCTGAAAAGATATGGAGATCTGGCTTGTAATGATTGAGCTAATTTCTTCATTATTTCCTACATAGCATCTTAAACCCTGGCAATACTGGCAAGAATTTGATTCAGGTCTGTGCCTACAGGTGGAGCAGATGGGACGGTTAGGTTGCCTTTATTTTTGGAACTAGTCTCAGGATCATTCATCTTCCCTCGAAATAGAATGTATAAGATAGAGAACAGTAATTAGACATACGTTCCCACAAACGACGCTAATCTGTTGATGCCACAAAATGGACTAAATCAATTTTTTTAATCACAGATGAAATATAAGATTGTAATGAAATGATCACACAATAGATAAAGAGTTTTTAAAGTGGTTCGGCTGTGTAAGAAAGCCTACGTCCACGGTTATTGTATTGGTTTGAGTGATTATAAAAAGTTAGGTACTCTTATTAAGAAGAATATACTAGAATCTAATCTATCTTGCCTTTTGAAAATGGTATACAATGTATTTATAGTGATCCGGAGATCAATGGTTGGAATGCCTTTATATATTCAAGCATTTACACCTTTATATAATGAATGTGATGGTTGATCCACATGTGGAAGGACCCTTAGTTGTTTCCCTCTAGTGATGACTATTAATTTACTTTGATGGTCTGCATTCTTCATGTTGGTCGACATGTCTACCGATAAACTATCTTCGGGGTGGATTAAGTGACTGCTAATTAGGATTGCTGCCACGTAAGGAGATAAATATCCATTTCTAATTGGTCCACATAGGTGGATAGTTTTTGGTATCAACAATGATTAACATTTGTTTTACTAATTCCGCTTTTAGACTTGACTCAAAATTAATAACTTTCTTTTGTTGACTTCAAACCATTGTTAAATTTATGTGAGCTAAGTTTTACTCTATTAACTATTTTATCACTTACTTAGACTGGTTATAGTAACCTAATACCTGTTTAATTTATTCATATTCTAAATCTGGTGTTGGGTTAAATTTTTTTGTTGTTTGAAATAATCTATAAAATTTTATTTCCTATATTGTTTGTGGTCATTTTCACAAAACTATTTTTTTTAGGAATTAATCTTTACTCTTGAACAATAATTATTAAGGAAGACCTTGCATGTGTCTCATGACTTAATAGTTAATTATTTTATTTCCGTACTTATTAATCCAATCTCATCTTATTATTATTTATTGCTTTTGTGTGCAACTTCAGTGATATCCTAGCATTGTGTGTGTAGTTGTGTGTGTGTCTCAAGTTATCACGACCTTAGTTGTTTAGTAGATTTAGTGTTGTGGGCTTGTTTATTTTGTTCCTTAGTGTACTTGTTTGTATTGGCCAAACTATTTCATTTACACTTGTATTGATGTAATCTGTACTTAAATATTGGTATTAGTGTACTTGGGTGTGTGAGTTGTCGTGGGACTACAGGACACGGGATTTTCCACTTATTGGTTTCCTCGAGAATGAATATTGTGTATCCTCCACTTTTCCTCGTCTCATTCTTAAAGGGTATTTATATCAAGCATCACCAGTTTTTATTACTTGTGTGTGTGAGTGTTTTAAATATCTAGACTACAATAGGTTTTTGATCAAGGAGTTAGAAGAGTTTTTTTACTAACTAATACACGTTAGTGTCGTTGGGTTATTTCATCAGGCCCTTCATAGACTAGTGACACTTGCATGCCACTCTTTGATAAAGTAGGTGAATATGAATATGGTATAAGCTTATATGAATTTGCTAGAAGTATGAATGATAATGCTAATAAATGTTATGGTTGTGATGAGATGAGATGAATGATAATATTATTGATGTTGGGTGTGTGTGTCCAAATGTTGAAGGGTGTGTGAGTCCCACATATTTTCAAAACAAACATGTGGGGGACACTGTTGCACACAACTCACTTAGTAATAGTGATAGTGATGATGAATGTCCTGACTGGTAGGAACTTTATTCTACCACTTTAAAAAGATGTTCAAATTTTACAAGATAATTAGAAAATTATCTAAAATGATTGAAGTTTTAAACATACAAGTCGTGCTTAATGGAGAAGAATACAACAAACAATGTCAGAACTTTAAAACTGAAAAAATAAATTTCAAAAAATTTAACTGATTCAAACCATATTTTAGATCTAATATACAAAGCAACTTTAGTTGAACTTGAGGAATCCAGAGAAAATTTTCAATTGTATTTTGTAAATATCAAGAGTTTGAATCAAGCGCAACACAACTAAATCAGATCTTAAGTGTTAGTAAGTCTAAACATGACAAATGTGGTTTAGGATTTGATGAAAATCAGCAAAATGTTTTTAAAAGTATGGTTACCACATTTGTCAAAGCATCAAACAATTTTGAAAAATGACCAACACTTGAGAAGTATGAAGTTTTACAAATTCACATTTCACAAAACATAGTTTCCAAAGTGATAAAGATTACTGAACCTCCTAAGCATGAGCAATGTAAAATATTAAATATAGGTTCCCTCCCATAAGTGTTTGCAATTAAAACTCTAATGGAGAATAAAGTGAAGTTTATTATTCAAAATCTAGTAAATAAAGTAAAGCCTAATTTAACTAAGTACTATTCTTATTTTGATATGTGTCGTCACACTAAAGAATAATGTTTTCAAATTAGACTTATGACTCCTGTCTAAAATTTTTTAACTTATCTCATGTGAAGCAAAATTATTATGTTCTCCCAAGATAATATTTCGATCAACATAAAATCGGGAAACTTAATAATAAGTCTAGAACCAAACGAAAACCACAACGTAGGACTCATATGACCTCCAAAAAGCCAAAAAGGTTTTGAAATTAACTACATCTTGGTTAAACGAGATGAGCTATTACCATAATTAAGGTGTAATATCGTTATGACTGCTTTAAAAGCAAACAGTAAACCTTAGCTGGATGGTATTCAGACTCAGCTTCTTCCAAGCATATGACTGGGGACTAATCACATCTTTAAAAAAATGACTAACTACCTTAGTGAAAATGTTATGTTTTGTGATGGTGAATCATCCTAAATCACGGGGAAATGAATAATTAAACAATTAAAGAGGCAATACCTCCTATGTTAAGTGGCGTTCTTTTGGTTAAATGCGTTAACACTAATTTATTTATTATAAGTCAGTTTTGCAATGTATATCACACTATTATATTTTTTTAAGTAGAGGGCAATTTATTTTTATCAAAATAGTCAATGCATCTTAACTTGAAATAGAACTAAAGATAAGTATTACATAGTTATTCCAAAGTATGAATCCCATACTTGTTAACGAAATAGATTGGATGATTCAGACCTATGGCATAATAGGTTGGGTTATACAAACTTTGAAAACTAAGCATATTAAGTAGCCAGGAACTTGAATGCGATAACCCAAAATTAAAAGGGTTTTAAATGTTGTTTGTGGCTCATGTCAAGTGGGAAAAATAGTTAAAGCTCCACATAAGAGAGTTTGAGATATTTTAATTTCTAAACCTCTAGAGCTAATCCAAATGTACCTCATGGGTCCTTCCAGAATAGTTAACTTATGTGAAAATAGTTTTTTTTATAAAGAGGGACATTACCCCCACACATTTTATTTATAAATAATAGAGAAACAACCTCTCCATGGCTTACAAACCCAATACTTGCTATTTCTATAGGATGGTCCCTTTACTCTAGAAAAAAAGCTTTTAAACTTAGGGATTAATAAAGTATCCCCATTACATGAAGGAAATTTTAGACAAACAAATTTGGGGATTTATAATTGATCCCCATTACAAAGAATATAAGCTAATGACATTAAACTTGGGGTTTATAGAATCATCCCCATTACAATCTCTTTACTTTAATTTTGATAGATGGAATATTTTGCCTATCCATATTGATATGAACTTTTGCCAAAGATAGAAGAGAATTGAAACTCCAATAAGTTGAGTCCATTTGCTTTAGAGCTTCACTTGAAGCCAAGTAATCTGCAACATCATTATTTTCTCTCCAAATATGGTTGATTTTGAAATTTGTTGGATAGGAGATATTATCGAAAATCTCAATTGAAGTCCATGGGGGTTTTGCTTTGTTCACCACAATATCAACTAAATATTTACAATCAGATTCAATAATTTCATGGATATGTTTAGATAAGAAAGAAACTTAAGACCTTCTTGTAAAGCCATTACCTCAGTTGTGAATGAGGACTGAATGCTTATAGATTTAGCAAAACCAACTATATATAAACCTTGAAGATCTCTTATAACACCTCCAATGCCACTTGGACCAGGATTTGACTTGGAGGCACCATCTATATTAAGTTTAAAATAGCCAAATGGAGGTTTGCTCCATTGACATTTCATTACATGAATTTTCTTTAGAAAAGTTTTGATGTGAATTTTTTTTTCTAATATTGATATCCTCTTTAGAGATCTTATTATAAAGCTTACAATTTTGAACTATGTTTGAGGTAAGGGAAATCACTTGATTAATAATTTGATTGGAAGAAGGTTGAATGTTCTCAAAAAAACTTTTATTCCTAGCTTTCCAATGTTCCCAAAGAATGACTTTAGGTAGAATTTTGAGTAATAGTAGGATGTAATTGTAATACCCCATAATTATTAACGATTTTAAAATGGGATTAATTAGGATTAATTATGAGATATTTAAAATTAATCCGGAGTTAAATATTACTCGAGAGTAAAGTAATATGTGATATAATTTGAATATTACTAAGTGATTAAAAGTAATATATGATTATTACTTTACATGATTTAATAAAAATTATCGCGAGTGATGAATACGATAATTACGAAAATTAAGTCGGGACGTGTGTGTGAGTCATGTCGGGACTAAATTTAAAAGAATTACAAGTAAAATAGTTTTATGTCATCCAAATGTTCATTTTTATCACACCAAAGTGTCCGGAAGCGTTTAAATAGTCGAAAAAGTCTACTTAAGTGTTTGATTTGGGTCTCAGGACATTTTGGAGCCGAATAGACACCCAGAGGGTTATTTGAGTCATTTTGCATGGGAGGTAAATAGTACCCACGAATTTGAGAGATTTTATATAATTTTAACAGTTGGTAACAATGATGTTCATTCACCAAAAATAGAGGAAGGGACTTAGGGAGAGTGAGAGACTTCTCTGGATAAAGGAACAACCACCTCTAGGAAACCAAGAGTCAAGGCCATTCTACACCATCACCACCATCGAAAATTGGCTGGAAAGGAGGAGGACCACTAGTAGCCTATCATCCTCAAAGGTTCAGACCTACATATTAGAGGCAAGTGACTTAATCTGTACAAATTAGCATGTATAATGCCCATGTTAGAATAGTTATATAATTCTGAGAAAATTTCATGATTTAGAGATAAACCATGATGATATTAATGGAATAATTAATTTTTGAATTTGGTAGAATAAACCTTCTTCTGATTATATATATTAATCCACGAATTTGGAATCAATGGATAAAGAAAATCTTGGTTATATGTGATGTTCTTGAAGAAATGATAAAAGAAGGATTTTCTAGAAATTAGGAGAAATAACTCGTTTAATCCAAACCTATTGATGTTTTAGGATTGTTTATTGATTGGAAATCATTTATATATATTGTCATATCATATGGAATAAATTATGAAGATTTTGGGACTTTAAAACATGTGAATTGAAGAAGAAAAATGGCTAAACCCGTAGGCAAATACATACAAAATCATGGCCATACCTGATGGATCGATCGATCGACTGGATCGATCGATCGACCCTTCCCTTCGATCGATCGACCCCTCCTGGAGTTTGAAATTTGTTTTGTTATAACGTTTGATTAAATTCCATATTGTATAAATCTTTTTTGGTGACTAATTGAACATTTTGGGACTTAAGGAAAGTCAGTAGGGTGATAGATAAAACCCGAAAAAATGTTAATAAGAGGAATTAATCTTAGGGAATGGGAATAATGGGTTAAAATAGAGTTACGGAGTATCAAAGAATAAACCCAATTAAAATGATTAAATTTGAAAATTGTGACGACATGGACCAGTAGGGAGTAGACTTATACCTATTGAAATTATTTGAGAAATATTTGATAACCCTCGAGTGATGAGAAAATCTCGATAATATACTTTAAGACGTAAAGTTATAATCGATAAACATGTAGGATATTCGAGATATAAATATACTACGTAAGGGAATTGTTATGGGTTGTGCATGTGCCCTATTGATATATATATATATATATATATATATATAGGTGGGATAAATACCTATATTATGATTTATTTTGTGTATGACATACCTACGCTACTTGCTATCGAGGAGAAGGTTTCGCGTTGTGCATGATCTTATCTTGATTGGACTTATTTGGGGAGGGTATTTAGATTCGTACACTGAGCGTAGGACCTTGGATATGTATTATCGGTGTGAATGATAGTTTCGACAGTTAAATGGGAGTGTAGGTATGTGCATGATCCATTTGGCTGGGGAGTATTCTCGCCTCCAATATTTGTGTTATGAGATTTATGGTTCGTGAGAGACGCCGAACCAATTTTCCATTATGTAGTGAGTGATGCACCAGGACATGATAGCATAGTATGCATGCACCACAGATATATATATATATAATGTGATGAATATATATATACTATGATGTGATCTACTGTGTGATTTAGTGGATAAAAAGTGAATAATGAATTCTAAATTGAATTAAGTAAGTGAATACTTAATATTTAAAGACCTAGTTCATCTTATAGAGAAATGAACATGTTTGATTAAATAAAGAATTAGAGGGGAAATACGGGATATTGTAAAGAGATAGGATGATAATTGAGAACCTTGTTTAGGGGGATAATAAGGTACGTTAAGCGTACACACTAAATGAGAGGTGAGATTCTCAAGTGAGAGCCGAGAACTAACATGTACATAATACCTTCTTAATTGCACTTGTTAAGCACTTGTTATTTTTAAAACCTTTTACATTCAAGCTCTGACTCGTTTACTTGCATATTCTCTTATCTACTATATCTATATTACCAAGTGCCCATCATCAGGGACGCCCGACTCAATGGATGGATATTTTGATGATTTTCTGGAGATGCAGCGTTGGATTAGACGCGTTCTTT
Source organism: Sambucus nigra (assembly GCA_949130495.1). Taxonomy (NCBI): domain Eukaryota; kingdom Viridiplantae; phylum Streptophyta; class Magnoliopsida; order Dipsacales; family Adoxaceae; genus Sambucus; species Sambucus nigra. The sequence goes on from OX422210.1 coordinate 725,096,438, forward strand.
TTCTTCATTCCTATCTTTATAGTTTATTTCATGTAGGGCATGTCACCCAGGATTTAGTAATCTGATTTCAGTTGCGGATATTGTATTCATTTTATATTGATAATATTATTATCATTACTTATGGATGATGATATTGAGATATTTCAACTGGAGAGTTTATTCCGGTTCCATTTATACTAGTTGAATTTTAATTCAGTTGTGTTGGGTTGTTACTTATTATTTTAGTTCGGTATGTTGTTATGGATTTAATTAAATTAAATGTTAGAAAAGTTTTTGACACTTAGCTTAATTAATTATTAGGTGAGTCAATAAGAGAAATTGTTTTTCAACAGTGATGCTAAGAATGAACCAACTGGATATTCTGATTTAATTTGATAATGGACTGATCATCCGGTATTTAATTAGGCGGGGTGTCACAGGTGGTATATCAGCATCAGCTTCTAGTGTTCTTAGTATCTGTACGCTTTACTATGCTTTTTGCTTAGCATCCTTTGATATATAGCCATATCATTAGGATTGTTGTATTTATAATTGCGAATTTACGACTTCAGATATCTTTGTGATATTTTAAATGTTGATAAAATATTTCTCCCTCATTACACATGCCTCCTCGACGAGCACTATGAGACTCTAGAGCGACACAACCAGCGCCACAGCCCTCTCCAGCCCAAGGTACTATGAACGCAACAAATGTGCCATTGTTGATCAAGCCGTTAATACTGCCTTAGTGGTTGTCTAGCAAGCACTGCCACCGGCAAAAGCAGTGCCACCAGTACCAGTGCCGGAATTTCCCACTGCTTGAAGCGTGTCAGGGATTCCTTTTAAAAGGCACACCTGCCAGAATTTCAAGGGGGGTCCGATGTTGTGATTGCTAGCCAATGGAAGAAAGACATCCAGTGGCATCTGCGTATATATAAGTGTACGTAAGTTTAAAAACAGATTTTGACGACATTTAAGCTAATTGGAGCAACTCTTTAGTGGTGGGAGTCCACTACCACAGCAGAGGAGAGGGATACGATGACTATTCAAAACTTCTAGGTGCGGTTTGACCGCAAATTCTTTCCTTCAGTAGTTCAGACCGAAATGACGAGGAAACTTTTGAACCTCACCCAAGAAGGGAAATCAGTTGTCGAGTATGAAGAAGAATTCACTAGGTTGGCCAATCTGGTACCAGGAGAGGTGCCCACTGAAAAAAAAGAGAATTCAGATGTTCATGGATGGTCTTAATTAGAGGATTCGCCAACATATTTTGGGTAATCTTTCATTATCGACCTACGGAGATGTATTGAATGTAGCGTTGCTTCATTTCCAAGATCATCGCCTTTATACTAAGGGAAGCAAGTGGGAGATTGTATCCAGTCAGCAAGGAAAGAATGGGGGAGGTAGTGGAAGTGGAACATCATTAGTCCATGGAGACAGAAGCAGGGAGAGCATAATATCTAGCCGGGGGATTATGTTAAGAAACTTAGATCGGGAGGCTTTCGATTTGGGCAGAGAGGTAATAGGCAAGGCCACCAGGGCAATCAGGGGCAGAAAGGTCGCCAGTGCCAATAGCACATTCATTAGGCTAGCAGGGGGAAGGGAGAGGTGGAAATAGGCAGCAGGGTCGAGGTCAACAGGGTCGTAATAGGGGACAGTTTATCGGTACATGCTTCACATGTGGCAAGACTGGTCATAGGAAGCAGGGTTGCCTAAGATACCCCATCAGCAGGGTGCTAATCAAGATCCGTCGAGGCCTATGTTTCCAGCTGCCCTTTCAGCACCAGCACATGTACCAGCCTTACCTGCCAAAGCTCCCACCGCCCCACCACAACAGGGGCAGTTACAGTATGGACGTGTGTACAACATCCATCAAGCAGCAGTTCAATAGCCACCACCCACAGTTGAGGGCATTTTTTCTATTTCTGGGGCTATGGGACGTATTTTGTTTGATAGAGGGGCTTCACATTCTTTCATAGCCATTAGATTTTCATGGGCCACGGGGTTATTAGACACGACTAGCAGTACTATTACTTATGTAGACTCTCCAATGGGTAGTGGGATGCATATTTTCTTTATATGCCAGGGTGTGAGTATAGAGATTGGGAGTCTGATTTTACCAGCTAATATGCTTATGTTAGACATGTCCGCATATGATGGTATTATTGGGATGGATTAGCTTTTTGCTTATAGAGCCCGATTGATTGCTTTGGTAAGAGCATTATTTTTGCTATCCCAGGTCAGGAGATATTCTTAGTGGTGATGCCTTGCCCTGAGAGAGGATCGTCCACTCATTTGTATTACATAAAGGAGGAGACCTCGAAGAGAGTTGTGATTCCCCTTGATTCAATTCCTGTTGTCAAGGAATTTGCAGATGTGTTTCAAGACATACCGGGGTTACCGCCGAGTAGGGAGATTGAGTTTGTAATTGACTTAACACCGGACACTCAATCGATAGCCCGTGCCCCCTACCGTATGGCTCCTGTAGAGATGAGGGAGTTGAGGAATCAGATTGACCAGTTGATGGGACAGGGTTTCATTCATAGGAGTACCTCACCTTAGGGTGCCGTAGTCCTGTTTGTGAAGAAGAAGGATGGATCCCTACATTTATGCGTGCATTATTGGGAACTTAATAAAGTAACAATACAGAATAAGTATCCACTACCCCCACATTAATGATTTGTTTGATCAGCTGAGAGGAGCAACATATTTCTCAAAGGTAAACTTATGGTCCGAATATCACCAGTGGCGAATAAGGGAGCAAAATGTGTCAAAGACTGCTTTTCAGACGAGATATGGATCTTATGAATTCCTGGTTATGCCATTCGGGTTGACTAATGCGTCGGCTGCATTTATGCTCTTAATGAATAGGATGTTCAAAGAGTTTTTAGATCAGTTTGTCATTGCTTTCATAGATGACATCCTGGTTTATTCTCGTACTGTAGAGGACAATGACAAGCATTTGCGAAGGGTCCTACAGACACTACGGGAGCGTCAATTGTATGCCAAGTATGAAAAGTGTAGATTTTGTCTTCGTGAGGTGCAGTTTCTGGGGAATGTATTGTCAAATGGGTTTAGCAGTGGATCCTAGCAAAGTATCAATGGTGAGGGAGTGGGGACAACCCACGACACCGACCGAAGTCCGCAGTTTCTTGGGATTAGCTGGTTACTACAAACGATTTATCAAGGGATTTTTGAAGATTGTGGGTCCAATGACAAATCTAACCCGTAAGGGCATAAAGTTTATTTAGGATGATGCGTGTCAGTTGGCGTTTGATGAATTGAAGGATAAGTTATTTTCAGCACCCATACTAGCACTACCCAGGCCAGGAGTGGAGTACCTAGTATACACTGACGCATCGCTGCAGGGACTTGGTGGAGTACTACAGAAGGAACAACAGGCTATAAATTATGCCTATAGGAAGCTTAATCCTCATGAGAAGACCTACCCAACCCATGACTTGGAGCTAACAACAGTCGTATTTGCCATTCGAATATGGATAAATTATTTGTTGGGTGACAAATTTTGCCTATTCATGGATCACAAGTCATTACAATATTTGTTCACTCTGGGAGATTACTATATGCGACAACACAGGTGGCTTGAATTCGTGAAAGATTATTATTTTGAGATACACTATCACCCAGTGAAGGCTAACGTGGTAACAGACATATTGAGTCATAGGCCTGAGAGTGAACTAGCCGCTGTGTGGAAGTCTAAATGGAAAGAACTGGGCCATTAGGATGTCATCACTAGGTCATTTATGTCAGTTATGACCGTTACACCTCAGATTGTGACGCGAGTAGTACAGGCTCAGGCAACGGATTCATTTTGTCAGGAGAAAATTTGACAACTTTTGGCCGTGGGCGTAGAGTCTTACTCAGTGAGTTCAGAGGGAGGCTTGCACTTTAATAGTAGACTTATTGTTCCGGAAGGGTAGGATTTGCAGCACGCAGTTATGTCAGAGTCGCATTCATCCCGATTTGCAGTACATCCGGGTGAGGATAAGATGTACCAAGATATGCGACGATAATATTGGTGGAGTGGGATGAAAAGAGACATTACTGAGTTCATATCTAAGTTTACTACCTGATAATTAGTGTAGGTGGATCATCAGAAGCCAGTTGGGTTGCTTCAGCCGCTACAGATTCCAATGTGGAAATAGGAGAGCATTTCCATGGATTTTATTACTGGGTTGCCTACTACTCAGAGGGGTCACGATTCAATATGGGTGATTGTGGATCATTTGACTAAGGTAGCCCATTTCTTATCGGTTCATACTGATTTTTTGACAGGGAGTATGAACAACTCTTTATAGCCGAGATAGTGAGGTTACATGGGGTACCTCTTAATATTGTGTTCGATCAGGACAAGATCTTTATCTCCAAATTTTGGGAGAGTTTTCACGAGGCCATGGGTACTACGGTACGATTGAGTACGGCTTATCATCCGCAGACGGATGGGTAGACTGAGCGTAATAATCAAATGTTAGAGGATATGTTATGCATGTGTATTCTGGATTTTGGAGGGAGTTGGGAGGAGTACCTTCCACTGGTGAAATTTGCGTATAATAATTCCTACCAGTTTACCATTGGTATGGCCCCATTTGAGGTGTTGTATGGTAGACCTTGTCTCTCTCCTGCATGTTGGTTAGAAGTGGGGGACAATAAGTTACTTTGGCCGAAAGTGATCCAGGACACGTCTGCCAGGATTGAAATGATCAGAAGTCGCATTCGGGTAGCCCGGGATAAACAGAAGATCTACGCTGATGCCAATTCGTTCTTCAGGGAGTTTAATGTGGGGGACCAGGTGTTACTGCACGTGTCTCCTATGAAAGGAATCATGAGATTTGGGAAGAAAGGGAAATTGACTCCGAGATATGTAGGACCATTAATTATTATTGAGAGGGTTGGACCTGTCGCGTATCGATTTGGACTGCTGGAGCACTTGCATCGTATACGTTATGTGTTCCATATTTCTTAGCTATGAGTTGGCTTACACTCATATCTCATTAGAGTAAGTTGATTTGCAGCCAGATAATTCTTACGAGGAGTGACCAATAGCGATCTTAGACCGCAGTGAGAAACGTTTGCGATCGAAAGTAGTTCCTCTTGTGCGTGTTCAATGGGCACACCATAATGTGGAGGAGTTTACTTAGGAGCGCGAGGATGATATGCGCGACCGCTACCCGGAGTTATTTCTTCCAGGTGTGCCTTTGTTCGAATTTCAGGATGAAATTTCGCTATTAGGGGGGAAGTATGTAATATCTCGTAATTATTAATGATTTCAAAATGGGATTAATTATGATTAATTGTGAGATATTTAAAATTAATCTGAATTTAAATATTACTCGAGAGTAAAGTAATATGTGATATAAGTTGAATATTACTAAGTGATTAAAAGTAATATATGATTATTACTTTACATGATTTAATAAAAATTATCACGAGTGATGAATACGACAATTATGGAAATTAAGTCAGGACGTGTGTGTGAGTCGTGTCGGGACTAAATTTAAAGGAATTACAAGTAAAATAGTTTTAGGTCATTCAAATGGTCAATTTTACTGCACCAAAGTCTCCGAAAGCATTTAAATAGTCGAAAAGGTCTACTTAAGTGTTTGATTTTGATCTCAGGGCATTTTGGAACCGAATAGACACCCCAGAGGGGTATTTTAGTCATTTTGCATGGGAGGTGAATAGTACCCACGAATTTTAGGGATTTTATATAATTTGGGGAGTTGGTAAAAATGAGGTTCATAGACCAAAAATAGAGGAAGAGACTTAGGGAGAGTGAGAGACTTCTCTGGAGAAAGGAAAAGACACCTTGTGATCTACTGTGTGATTTAGTGGATCGAAAGTGAATAATAAATTCTGAATTGAATTAAGTAAGTGAATACTTAATATTTAAAAATATAGTTCATCTTAAAGAGAAATGAACATGTTTAATTAAATAGAGTATTGCATGGGCAATACGGGATAATGAAAATAGATAAGATGACAATTGAGAACCTTTTTTAGGGGGATAATAAGGTACGTTAAGCGTGCACACTAAATGAGAGGTGAGATTCTCAAGTGAGAGCCGAGAACTAACATGTACATAATACCTTCTTAATTTCACTTGTTAAGCACTTGCTATTTTTAAAACCTTTTACACTCGGGCTCTAACCCGTTTACTTGCATATTCTCTTATTTACAATATCTATATTACCAGGTGCCAAGCACAGGGACACCCGTCTTAGTGGATGGATATTTTGACGAGTTTCTGGAGATGCTGCGTTGGATTAGACTCATTCGTTTTCTTCATTCCTATCTATATAGTTTAGTTCATGTAGGGCATGTCGCCCAAGACTTAGTTATCTCATTTCAGTTCTGGATATTGTATTCATTTTATATTGATACTATTATTATCATTTTGCTATGGATGATGATATTGAGATATTTCAACTAGAGAATTTATTCTAGTTCCATTTATACTAGTTGAATTTTAATTCAGTCGTGTTGGGTTGTTACTTATTATTTTAGTTCAGTATGTTGTTATAGGCTTAATTAAATTACAAGTTGGAAAAGTTTTTTACACTTAGCTTAATTAATTATTAGGTGAGTCAATAAGAGAAATTGTTTTTCGACAGTGATGCTAAGAATGAACCAACTAGATATTCTGATTTAATTTGATAAAGGACTGCTTACCCGGTATTTAATTAGGCAGGGTGTCACAGTAATCTCTTTTAGATTTAAACAACCACCAATAGATTAATGTGAAAATAGGTACATTCGGGTCATTATGGACAACTTTTACCAGTTTACATGGGTATATTTTTATGAAACATAAGATAGACAATTTTAAAGAGTTTTTTAAAATTCTTTTAAAGATTGGAAATGAAAATGACACTCAAGTAACTCGGATACGGAGTGACAGAGGTGGGGAATTTAAATACAGAAGAGTTATTGAGTATTATTCTTCTAACGTCTATAAACACGAATTTAGTGCCCTTAAAACACGACAGTAAAATGATATTGTTAAACCGAAAAACAAAACAATCAAAGAAATAGTAAGGGTAATGTTACATATCAAGAAACTTCCCAAAATATTTTTGGGATAAGGGGGTTCTAACTGCGTGTCATATAATCAACTGTGTTTATCTCCGAAAAAATCCAAAATTACCCCTTATGAAATTTGGTATAATAAAAAAATCTAATTTAAAATACCTTAGAACCTTTGGGAGCATCCATTATGCTTGCAAAGATAGAGAATCCCTTTCAAAATTTGATTCTAGAGGTAATAATTGTATTTTTTGGGGATATTCTCAAAATAGTAGGGCCTTTAGAGTTTTTAATATTTGTACCAAGTCCATTCAAGAGTCCATTAAGATAATCATAAATGACACAATAGTGACTCCGATTAGTAATGATCCATCTCCTGACATTGAGGATGAAACCATTTTTTAAAATAACTCAACTAAGGTAAATGAATCCTTACTAGCAGAAGAACCTGCAGTACTAACTTAGGTTTCTAAAGATCACCCTAGCGGTAAAATAGTTGGGAGTCTTTCGTAACCTCGGAGAACTAGGTCCTAAGTAAGTCAATATGTAACTTTGTTTCTTCTGTTTCTCTAATAGTACTGAAAAACGTAAATGAAGCTCGTAATGACTCGTATTGGATAAATGCGATGCAAGATGAACTTTATCAATTTAAAAATCATGATGCATGATACTTAGTTCCTAGGCCTAATCACACGAAAATCATAGGAATTAAATGGATATTTAAAAAGAAAAAGGGTGAGTCTAGTGTGATAATTAGAAACAAGGTCTGGTTGGTGATGCAGGGATATAATAATATAGATGGTATAAATGATGGTGAGACGTTTGGTTTTGTCAGGAGTCTTGAGTGTATACGTCTACAGATAGTTGTTATGTGTCATCTTAAATTCAAGTTATATCAAATGGAAGTTAAATTAACATTTTAGTTTGAGATTATAACGGAGGAAGTATATTCTGAACAAGCAAAAGGTGTTGTTGACCCGCATTACCCTAACTATGTTTTTATATTAAAGAAGGAGATTTATGGCGTAAAGAAGACCCTTGGGCCTGGTATGACTGTCTTGTAAGATTTTTAGTCAATAAAGGGTTTGAAAGAGGCGATAGTGACCAGATATTATAAATAAGAAAAATAAAATCAGAAGTTTTGATTGCTCAAATTTATGTAGACGACATTATTTTTTAACCACCTCTGAAAAAAGAAGTAAAATATTTTTCTGATATAATGCATGGTGAATTTCAAATGTCAATAATGGAGGAGTTACAATAAGGTCGAAAGTAAAATAGGAAAGTGTGGTGACAATTATTATTCAACAAAAATAGATAGGAGAAGCGCAATCACCAAGCAAAATAAAGAAGATGAAATGTCAATCACACAACAGGAGATGTACGTGGTTCAGCAAGAATGCCTACGTCCACGGTGGTGCTGTCAGTATTATTTCTATATACTCCGAGGAGCGTTTACAGAGAATACAGTGCGTGTCTTTTGCCCCAGACCTAGGGTTTATTATATACATATCTGCCTTCGGGGAGTGGGGGTGTTGGACTCCCCCACGTTTACCATCTTCTCCTGGAACATCTCTATATGAGAACATGGGAGAAGACTAAGTTACAACTGAATTAATGTTAAGGTGCGAAGGGGTTGGACTTTGGGCCGTTTTAATTGGGCTACTCGTCCAGGCCTGTAATGCGAATTCTGGGTATCCACAATTGCCCCAAAATTTGTTGGGCCGTAATTTGGGCTCAAGAAATTTAAATGACTTATCATAATGGCTCATTTCCATATCACGTAACTCTTCCCAAAGTTTGAGGGATGATTTAGGCGGCAGTCGCTTCGTGTCCTGTGCGCGATGATTAGTATCATTTAAAAGTCATTTTGAGCAGCGTTTCATAGTTGCTGTTTCAAGCTTCTTAGTGTTCTTCCATCTTCTGTGAGTTTTAGCGATTTGTGCCCTCTTCTTCAGGTCTCCATTTTCTTTGCTTTCGATTTCCCTCGTCATTTGGGCTTGTGACCTTGCATTGCCCAAGCCAAATTTCCATCTCTTAAGTCTCCCTTGCTTTCTCTCTATGTTTTCTTTGAATTTGTAATTTAGGGTTTATAAATGGTAATGATAGGTAATAGATCATTGTCCAAGTTTAGGAAGTTTTACAATATCCCAGAGTGGGTAGAGGTTGAGTGCGCTTCTCTCCCCAAAAATGTTAGAGAGATAGATGGCGCTCATTGGATTCACGTCTTGTTGCTTTCCCAAGGGGGCTTACTTTTCCTCCAAACAATTTATTCTTGCATTTCTTTGGTTATTTCAACATTGTTCCTGCACAGTGTTCGCCCAATGTATGGAAGATAATCAATGGCGTCTATAGAATAAATCAACTTTATGGCACCAACTTAGGGCTTACTGAAGTTTGTATTTGCTACTCCTTTTCTTGAACTAGCTCTAGTGTTCTTTATCTCAAGGCCAGGAGTCCTGATAGGATATTGGTAGTAAATTTACCTGATTCCCACAAGGACTACTGGCAAGAGGGCTTTCTTGCTATGAATTGGCAGTTCTCCCCTCATACTGAGGGGTCGAGGTCTGATAGATTCTCTATCCCCTTTATGGGGAGGAGTACATAGGTAGTCTTTGCTCTGCCCTTCTGATTTCTTTGTTAATGTGTGATTTCTCTGATACTTTCCTGTTTTTGCTTCAGCGAGGTCGAAGAACTTGGAGCCTGATCTTAGCTAGGTTTGGCTTTCAGAGTTGGTCAAGGCTTGGAATATCAGGGAGTCCTTAGCTGACGGTGAACATCCCCGATCTGCTGCTTTCTTGCTCGAGTACAAAAACATTGGGTCTAGCTTTATAGTGAGATCTGTGGACAGTATTCCTGAATTTGATACCTCTGAGGAGACTGCTGCTGATCCCATTCAGTTGGACGAGGAGAAGAGCAGTTCTGAGAGTGATATTAGAGGCGGTGCTGAAGGAAATTTTGGCGAGGGGAGCTCCATTGGTGATAGTTCTTCTGGTTCAGAAGAGGTTTCTGAAACCCAGGAACCTTCGACCACGTCCAGCAGCTCTAGCGAGGAAATGGTTCCTCCAAGGAAAAATTTAATTCGAGATGATGATGATGATCATGTGCTTCTTGCTCAGAGGTTGAAGAAGCATAAGTCCAGTACTGGGGCTATTGCTACTGGTTCTCGGTCTGCTGCTCAGGAGCAGGAGAAGAAGTGGAAGGAAGAAGAGCAGGTGAGAGAGAGAGGAGGAGGAGGAGGGAAGAAGAGAAGAAGAAAATTGAGGAGAAGAAGAAGGTCGAGGAGAGGAGGAGGATAGAGAAGGAAAAGGAAAAAGAAGAGGAGAGGAGAAAAATAGAGGCGAGGATAAAGGTTGGGCAGTCCTTGGTGCCTGTGTCCGTATTGTCGGAAGGTGCCTCGATTGCCACTTCTCCCCAGTTGGCCCCTGCACTACTCGAGCAAGCAGTCCTTCCTGCTGAATGCCAAAGCGCAATGGGGACTGACCAGTTAGCTCTGCAAGCGAGCCAGAGGCTAGCCTTGGTAAGTCTATTTCTCTTCTCTAATGCTTCCCAATTTCTGTCTGTTTCCTTCTTCTAATATCTTCTTCTACTTTGCAGTTTGTGACTGATTTCATCGTGCTCTATCGCTCTCGCAACGAGCTGATTAGTAAGAACGGTGAGATGGATAAACACAATACTGCTTTGAAGGTGAAGGGTACAGATCTCGAGGCTAGTTTGAAGGTCGCTGATGCTGCTCGGACATCTTCTGATCTGGCTCTTGCTAAATCCAATCGAGAGCGGGAGGCAACATTTAAATAACTGAATGAACTGCGATAAGCCTACGATCTGGTCTGCTCGAGCAAGTTGGCTGTTGTGGAGGAGAACAAAGCGCTGATCGAGTAGCTGAAGAAGAAGGAGTCTCAGGCAGCCATCGTTAAGGAGGACTCATATAACTCCGGGTGGGCTACCGCGTATGAAGACGCTGAGGTTCAGATAGGCTACATTAGCCGTTTAAACTTTAAGAAGGGCTGGAATAAGGCCCTTTTAGCTGATGGTGTGGATGTTGCCTCTCCCCTGTTCGATGAGCACGATCCAGGCCCAAAGCCAATTATGGATGAAGCCCCTTCCCCAGCCATCGAAGGTGTTGATCCTGTCTCCCAGTCAGTTCCTGCTGATTCCCTTCCTGTTCAGGTGACAGAGGTTATCCCGGTTGAGGGAGGTGCTCCTACTACTGCTGACAAGGGGAAGCAGCCAGCTTCTTCTGGGCAGCCCGAGGTCGCCAGTTAATTTTACCCTTAGGGTTACTTTTGTATTTTTTATTTGTAACTTTCCCTCTGATTCTTCAATGTACTCTGATCTTTATCGTATAAATGAAATGAGAAGACTTTTTCCTTTAGTGCACTGAATAACTCTATCTTTTATTGCTCTTTTATTGCTTGTAGTTGATTGATGTTGATGATTATAAACCAGCCACTTCTCAATTAAGAAGAATCCTTGGTCCTGATGTAAGTTCTGAAGTTCATCATACCTTTATGAGGATTTGCAAATCACTGCGATTGAGGAACAAGCATTTTATAGAGCAGACTGAGTTCGTCATTAAACTAAAAGACAGGCTCTAAGAGAAGGAAGAGGTCGGTGCCTCAGTCCAGAAAGAGGTGAATACTCTGAGAGAAAGGCTTCTAGATGCTTCTGAGATCAACCAGGTTGGAGAAATTCTTTAGCAAGAGAATGAGTCTTTGAGGAGGGAAGTCTTGCGACTCAGGGAGCATGCATCGAGCATCGGTCCTGCAGTATTACGAGGTTCTTCTTAGTCACGAGCTGGAGCTGGACCAAGTGATGTTCCTCCGGTGCTGTGAGGTTCTAACTCACCGACTGTTCCTCGAGCTGGTACAAACATAAGAAGTTCAGCTAGGGAAATGGAAGAGCTCTGTGGTGATGTCCAACGAGCGTATATGACTGCTGCTGGGCTTCAAAGGGACGTCACTCGGCTGAGACATTTGTTTAAGAGAGAACCTCGGCAAGCATGGGCCAATGGTTACGACCAAGGTTGGATGGATGCTCCAACGAGGCTAACAGAGTTCGAAGAGCTTGCTTTTATCAGGGGATGGTTGAGTGCCTTAAAGGAGCTGTAACTACTGAGGAACTCAATGCTATGGTATCGTCATGAGATCTCTCCTTCAACTCTAATGACCAATCCCTTTCGGAGAGATGATAAGTGGATCCCTATTGATGCCATCCCTCGGCAGCTATTGGAGTCGGATGGGAATGAAGTCGAGGAGGAGCTAGTTCCCCATCCCGACGATGGTCGAAGAGCCTAAGTGGCTGATTATCTCGTTCAGAGGCCTCGACCTCATTAAGATTTTACCAGTAGTAACTCTGTATATTTTGTAATGAAGTAATGTAATGTTGATGTTTTGGGCGAGCTCGCCGACTAAACTTGGGTTGTATTTATTGTAAATATGATGAAGTAATATAAAGTTGATGTTCTGGGCGATTTTGTCGATTAAACAAGTGTTGTATATATTCCACATCTTTTAGACTTTGCTCAATAATCTTGGGCCTCTCTTGGCTAACTAGATTTGTAAGTTTGCATTGTCAAGTGAGTGTCCCTCCAGTCCAGTATGCTTATGTGATACCATTCTGCCCCACTTTACCTTTTAGGTCATGTCGTCACACTCCCTTAGGCCTAAGTGAGGCAATTGGCGAGGACACACCTGGTGTTGGATGCTCTATCCGATCAGGATTTTATTAACCAAACATTATTTGGCGATCAATTTTGACTTGGCCATATTTCCTAAGGATCTCCTATAGGGCTTCATATATTGCCAAGGGAAATGCTAAGAGGTTTTTCGTGTTTCATAACGAAAACCTAAGGAGGGTGATTTCCCTGCTATAGTGTAATGATTAGTGTGCCTGTCACTTGGAAAAGGTGCGTGAGTTATAAAGTTTAGATACTAGTTAACTGACACTTCGTAGAATGAAACTGCTAAACAACTTTTATTAATGATAAGGAAATGGGCTTCCAGTCTCATAAGTAAAATTCAAAAGAAGAATCTAAAAATAGAATTTCTTAAGATTGGCAGCATTCCATGCTCGGGGTATCTCTCTGCCTTCCAGCGTTTCTAAGTGATAGGCTCCTCGCAGATTATCTCTTGTTACTTGAATGGTCCTTACCAGTTTGGTCCTAACTTTTCGTCTGATGGTTTTACTGCACTGCCCAAGACTTTCCTTAGGACATAGTCCCCAACTTGGGATTCCCTTGGATTGACCTTCTTGTTATAGTGCTTTGCGAGTTGTTGCTAATAGCTCGCTAGTTTTACTAGGGCAAGCTCTCGGGGTTCATCAGCTAGGTCAAGCTCAACGAGCAATGCTGCATCATTCTGGCCCTGGTCGACAAGGGTGGACCTCATAGTGGGTAAGCTTGCTTCCAATGGGATGACTGCTTCCATTCCATATGTTAGTGAGAATGGGGTTTCTCCCGTTGCTCGACGCGGGGTAGTATAGTAGGCCCACAGAATATGCAGTAGTTCATTGACCCATGCGCCTTTGGCTCGTTCTAATCGTTTCTTTAGCCCATCGATCACCGTTTTGTTAAAAGCCTCAGCTTGGGAATTACTCTGAGGATAGGACACCGAGCTAAAATGGTGTCTGATTCCGTGGCCATTACAGAAATTCTGAAAGGATCCGCTCTCGAACTGCGTTCCATTATCAGTGATGATGGTCCTAGGGATCCCAAAATGGGTGATTATATTTTTCCATATGAATCTTATCATATCCGCGTCTCGGATGTTCGCCAGTGGCTCTACCTCTATCCATTTGGTGAAGTAGTCAGTTGCGACCAACAGATACTTGCGATTGCCGACAATGGTAGGAAGAGGTCCTGTGATGTCCATTCCCCATTGGGCGAATGGCCATGGACTGGAAAGTGATTTTAAGTTGCTGGCGCGTTGATGGACCATGGGAGCATAAAGTTGGCATTTCTTGCATTTGCGAACATACATTGCAGAGTCTCTTTGCATATATGGCCACCAATAGCCTTCCTTCACTGCTCGGAAAGCCAATGACCTTCCTCTAATATGGCCTCCACAGATTCCCTCGTGGAGTTCGTATAGAATTTGTTCAACATCCCTCGGGTGAACACACTGAAGGTAAGGGCCGGAGAACGATCTTTTATATAGCTTGTCCTCAGGAGATAAGTGAAAATGAGCAGCTTTGACTCTTATCTGGTGAGCGGTCTTCTTATCACTTGGGAGTGCGCCATCCTTCAAATAGTCCCTTTAGGGGTCCATCTAACTTGGTGATGACTCAATGTGGAGCACATGCTCCATGCTTGGCAGCTCACTGCTACGGTTTATACTCAAATGAGTGAGGAAATCATTAGGGATTATTCTTTTTAAGTCGGGATCAATTGCCAAACTCAGGGCTGCTAGAGCGTCGACATGGTTATTCTGTCCTCTGGGAAACTGCTGGATGCGGACCTCCTCAAAGCTGTCCATTAGACTTTTTGCCAATGCGAGGTAGGTTGCCATTCTTTCATCTTTCGCATTGTAGTCTCCATTTATCTGATTAGAGACTAATTGTGAGTCGCCGAACACCTGTAACTGCTTTGCCCCTAAAATTTGTGCCTTTTGGAGGCCGGCTATTAAAGACTCATATTCTGCTTTGCTGTTGGAGGCTTAAAATCCAAGCTTGATTCCGTGTTCGAGGATTGTATTCTCTGAAGTGATAAGCACAATGCCTACTCCTGCCCCCTTTGAATTCGAGGCTCCATCCACAAATAATTTTTAGGCACCCTCTGTTGTGTGATTCTTTCTTTGCCTCACGGGTTGAAGTTGGTCGAGAGGTTACTCGCCCGTGAATTTTGCTATGAAATCAGCAAGGACCTACCCTTTAATTGCGTTCCTTGGTTGAAATTGGATGTCAAATCGTCCGAGCTTGATTGACCATTTAAATAATCTGCCCGATAAATCCACTTTCCTCAGGATTGCTTTAAGGGGGTGTGATGTAAGGACGATGATAGTATGAGCTTCAAATTAGCGCTTCAACTTCCTCGAAGCCACAACAAGTGCAAAGGCGAGCTTCTCTAGTGGTTGGTACCGCTGCTCGGCCTCTAATAAAGACTTGCTCGCGTAATAAATGGGGTGTTGGATTCATGCTTTTTCGCACATCAATGCAAAACTGATAGTGTGGTTGGAAACGGCGAGGTATAAGTACAAGGAATCTGTTTCCTAGGGTATGACGAGCAGTGGTGGTGAGCTAAGGTAGGCCTTGAGCTCGTCCAATGCCCGCGAGCAATCTCGATTCCATTCTACTATTTTGTTTCCCTTTAGGAGTTGGAAGAACGGTTTTCACTTCTCGGAGGACTTTGAGATAAAATGGTTCAAGGCAGCGAGCATAACGGTGAGCTTCTGTACGTCCCGGACATTACGAGAACGTTGTACCCTTTTGCCTGCATCGATCTGGTCTGGATTAGCCTCGATGCCTCTCTTACTGACCAAGTACCCGAGGAATTTTCCTAATTGGACGCCAAAAGAACACTTGATTGCGTTGAGTTTCATTCGGTACTTCCTGAGGATTTCGAAGGTTCTTGATAGTTCTGAGAGGTGGTCCTCTTTGTTCTCGCTTTTGACGAGCATATCGTAGATGTAGACTTCCATGGTGTCCCCCATTTAGTCCTTGAACATTTTGGTGACCAGCCGCTGGTAGGTTGCCCTTGCATTTTTTAGCCTGAAGGGCATGACCTTGTAACAGTATAATCCAACAGTGGTGATGAATTATGTCTTGTCCTGGTCTGGAGCGTATAGAGGGATCTGATGATACCCCGAGTATGCGTCCAGAAAACTCATTCTCTCGTGAGTTGCTGTGGCGTCCATTAGTTGATCAATTTTTGGAAGAGGAAAACTATTTTTAGGGCACGCCCTGTTAAGGACGGTGAAGTCGATGCAAACTCTCCATTTCCCGTTATTTTTTGGAACTACTACTGGATTGGATATCCATTTGGGGAATTGGACCTCCCATATGGATCCTGCATCCAGCAGTTTTTCAACTTCTTTTTCCACGGCCTTTGCCTTCTCTGGCGCAGTTCGCCCTGCCTTCTGCGTGATTGGTTTGAAAGTAGAGTCGACGTGCAGCTGATGACAAACCACACTGGGATCAATTCCAGGCAGCTCGTGTGGTTCCCATACGAAAATGTCTACATTGCTTCTTATTAGAATCACCAAATCCATCTTTTCCTGATCTGTGAGAGAAGCTCCAATCAAGAAGATCCTGTCATTGTCGCTACCTCCAGTTGTAACTTCCTTGAGGTCCTCGATGACCCGTTCAGAGTGGAGGAGCCTGGTCTCCTCCACTCCAGACCTTCCGTATTTTAACTGCTATTTCGAAGATATCAGACCTTCTTATTTTTCAACTTTCTCCCTGGGCTTGTCTGCCTTCTTTTCTGGTCTTGGGCGGATGGCCGCTATGAAACACCATATTGCCATCGCTTGATCGCCATGGATCTCCATTACTCCTCACTCGATCACATATTTGAGGTTCTGATGGTAGGTCGAGGAGACTGCCTTCATTGCATGCAGCCACCCTCTGCCGAGGATAGCCTGGTACCCAAGGGCATAGTCACTTTTCCAGCGAAGCCAACTAAAGGGACTGTAGCTTCCTTTAGGTCGGCGATGCTTAACTTCAATTTTCTGAGCAGGTCGTGATATATTACCTCAGACGAGCTTCCTTGGTCGACGAGTAACTTGTCGACATCATAGTTCACTATTCTGAGAGTAATGATCAAAGCATCATGATGTGGGGTTCTCACTCCCACTAGATCTTCATCTGTGAATACGATATGCTTACTATAGTCGATGTCATCTACTCGCCGACGCTTTCCTAACTGTGTCTTTGCTGGATCGATCTGAAAAGCTTGCATCACCGCTATAAGCTTTTTTACCTCCATTCGAGCTCAATTTCCTTAAATCTGCTTCACATCAGATGCCCCATGAATTACTACGAATTCATGCCCGGCATCGTCTTCGAGTACATTGTCAGGCCTTACTTCTCTATGGGCAGTAACTTTCTCTCCCTTCTTTTCCACGAATTCGTTCAAATGCCCGGACTGGGCCAGCTCTTCGAGGTGGGACTTAAGAGCCTTACAATGCTCAGTCTTATGTCCTCCTTCTTTATGGAAAGCGCATCTCAGCGCATTGTTTATCTTTGAGGGATCTCCTCCCATCTTTCTGGGCCAGTTAATAAATGGCTCGTCTTTGATTTTTGCGAGAATTTTGTAAATTGGTTCTCTGAAGAAAGTGTTGACCGCCTGAAATGCTTTTGCCACATCGTTGCTGCCTCCGTTCTTGAAGCCATTCTTGCCCCATTCTTTCCTCCTTTCTTTGGTTCTTAGTTTTATCACTGCCTTTAGCAGCGAGTTTAGCTCGACCATTTTCCCCTGTGCTGAGGCGGGTCACATCCTCCACCTTGGCATATTTCTCGATACGAGCCATCAGGTCGTCGATGGTCATGGCCTCTTTCTTTGTCAGGGACTGGTACAGAAGGGAAGAGCTGGGTAGCCCAATTTTAAAAGAGGCCACTGCCACTTACTCAGATGCAGTCCTCGACCTCGTTGAATAACTCCCAGTACCTCTTTGCATAGTCTCGGAGGTTGTCTTGAGGCGTCTTTTTCATTGTTAGCAAAGCATCCATACTTTTTGGATGGGAGCTACTAGTAATGAAGCGAGCCATAAAGAGCTCAGCCAGGGACTTGAATCTCCTGATGGACATGTGGGGGAGCCTTTCGAACCATTTCTATGCCACGTCGTGCAGGCTCAAGGG
The DNA here is from genome assembly GCA_949130495.1 of Sambucus nigra. Classification (NCBI taxonomy): domain Eukaryota; kingdom Viridiplantae; phylum Streptophyta; class Magnoliopsida; order Dipsacales; family Adoxaceae; genus Sambucus; species Sambucus nigra. Next base: position 725,114,255 of record OX422210.1, read on the forward strand.
AAAAATTCAGCACATCAGTGCGTCTCGATGGTTCCAGAGGGTCATGGCTTGCCTGTACTGCCTGACGTGATCAATGGGATCAGTTTTACCATCATAAATCTTGAACCTTGGAATAGAAAATTTCTTAGGGGCTTCCTCTTCTTCTATTTCCCTTGAGAAAGGTAATTTCATCTGAGTTTTAAGAGCTCGCCTAGCGAGTTCTCGGGTCGATTTGGTACCGTGATGCACAGGGTGTTGGTCCATCTCCCTTCGGACCAGACTTCGTATATTCTCGTTGTTGCGAGCTGGGCTCCTGTAATCGCGATCTAGTCACATTTGCTTGAGCAGGTCATCCTCTGACTAGTTTCCCTTAACTTTTTGGGACCCGCATCTAGGGCTCCTTCCTCGGCTGCGAGACTTGCTCGCCTGAGGGCTAAGAGTGCGGTACGGACGTCTTCTGGTGCCACGATGGAGCTCTCTCTCCATTCTTTCTAACCTTCTTTTGAGGCGAGCATTATCAACTTCATGCTTGTGAGAAAACTCCCTCTGCTCTTGGAGCCTCGCATCATATGCATCAATCAACCTGGATATTTGTGTGGACCTCGCTGGTCTTTGGCTTTCTTTTGAGACTGTCATCTCTAGGCGATCCCTCTGATCTGAACGTCAAACTTCAGATCTGATCCTGTGAGGAGCAGGTTATTCTTGGATATCTCCTGCTTGAGGAGCATTACTACTGTGACCAGACATTTCAAAATCCTTTTTTGGTGTGGGCTTTCTCAGGAAAGATAAACGTTCTCACAGACGACGCCAATTGTGATGACAATTATTATTCAACACAAATAGATAGGAGAAGCTCAATCACCAAGCAAAATAAAGAAGATAAAATGTCAATCACATAACAGGATATGTATGTGGTTCAGCAAGAATGCCTACGTCCACGGTGGTGCAGTCAATATTATTTCTATATACTTCGGGGAGCGTTTAGAGAGAATACAGTGCGTGTCTTTTGCTCCAGACCTAGGGTTTATTTTATACATATCTGCCTTCGGGGAGTGGGGGTGTTGGACTCCCCCACGTTTACCATCTTCTCCTGGAACATCTATATACGAGAACATGGGAGAAGACTAAGTTACAACTGAATTAATGTTAAGGTGCGAAGGGCTTGGACTTTGGGCCGTTTTAATTGGGCTACTCGTCTAGGCCTGTAATGCCAATTCTGGGTACCCACAGAAAGTGATGATTTTCTTTATAAGCAATCAAAATACGAAAAAGAGTACCACCATAACATTGACAAAAGATGAATATGGTACTTTAATAAACCCCACTTTAAATCTTAGTACATTAGGTAGTATCCTTTACTTAACAAAGAGTAGGCTCGATACCATGTTCTAAATATGTCTGTATGCTAGATATTGGTCTAAGTCTAAGGAGAGTCACTTTAAATCAGTTAAATAGATAATAAAATATATGAAAGGAACCCTTGAATATGGCATATGGTACTCTAAAGATAAAATTAGTGATATAGTAGGCTATAGTGATGCCGGTTGGAATGATTGTTCTAATGAGAGCACTCTAAGTGATCGTTATTGCGTTAGGAATAACCTAGTTTACTGGTCATGAAAGAAACTGAATCTCACTATCAATAGCCGAAGCTGAATATATAGTGGCTAAAAGTTGTTGTGCACGGTTATTTGGATTAAGAAAATGTTGCATGATTATAGAATTTTTAAAAACCAAACTACTCTATTGTGTGATAACCAAAGTGAGATTAACATATCTAAGAATCATGTTCATATACTCGCACTAAACATATCAAGATAATACATCACTTCATACAAGAACTTTTTGAATCCAAAAAGTTAATAATTGAGTATGTTAACACTGAAAAATAATTAGAAGAGTTATTCACCAAACCTTTAGATAATATTTGTTTTGAATATATATAAAAAAGATATTAGGGTATGTATTATTGACTAGAACTGTTATAATTGTATTTTCTAGTCATAATCTTGGTAATATGTCCATTTGAGGTTTTAGGGCATGGATGTTTGATAAATGACAAAAGATACCTCTCAAAACTGTTTAATGTACGATGGCACAAGATTGAACTCTGTAATACTGTCTTTTTAGTAGTTATTTTGTTATCTCTTTTAGTATTATTTTATGAAACATGTTGTCAATTTGAGATAAAATCGGTGAAAGAGTACATCTTGTAGTAATTCTCGATATATATTTTGAGCAAAATATTTTGCATTTGATCTTTTTGAGTTGTTAGTCTTATGCAAGAAGTGTATGAAAAGCATTGGAAGCATAATGTAATTGTTTATACTCTAGTTGAATTATGTAATTTTCTCATTTTAGGACTGGGATGGGTAGATATAAATCTTTGTATAGGACTTAGAATTTTTTCCTAGTAATACCTATGATGTACTCGAAAGGTTCCGTGAAAAATATCCAAAGGGAGAGATTGAAACACCCAATTTAGTTGACTTACTAGGTTTGATTGGGTCTATACTATTTGGAATTTCAACATGTTTGGATATTGTGTAAAACACTTGTAGTTTTAGAGAATTGACTCTAGTACATCATTCAAGGCATTCCAACATTAAGGCTATGCAATTCTAAAGCCAACAAAGGGTAAAAAGGTAAAAAAAATAACCAAGTGGATTGATACACACACTTTACATACACTTCATATATTTTTTTGAATAGTTTTTAGTCACGTGTAGGAATTAATTTGAGTATACTTTATGTCCTAAAAATTAAGAAAAAAAAAAAAGTGTAAATTGGTGAAAATAATTTTTGTTATATTTTTCTTGATTTGTAATAAAGTTTTCTATTTTAAGTTATTTTTTAAACATTTTAAATCGTTTATTAAATAATTTTTAATCGGGAGTTTTTTGTTTAATACTGATTGGTCCTTTTCGTATATGTGTATATGTTACTAGTTTGTTAACAAGTACTGTGTGAGTTAGCTTAATTGTGTACACGTATGAGCGTTTCTTCATACTCACATTTTTAGAGAACCAATTTCAACCATTTTATCACTTTGATATAAGGCTCACACGAGTAACCCAAGAGGTATCAATTTAGACCAATCAGAGTGAAGAAACTTGGTCATTGGTTGTTTTTAGTTAGTCTAACTTATAAGCTTCAATTCCAACCATTAGATTGCGACCGCTTGATTTAATCTAATACATCTAATTTGAATAGGTTTTCCTATATTCTAGATCCTTTTTACCTCTCCCATTTTAACCCTCATACTCTCAGCCTTGAGAAGCTTTTTTCAGTCTTGGAGAAATAAAAGAGCGAGAGAAAGAAAAGAGAGAAGAGAGAACCTTAAATGTGTGGTTTCTCTCTCTCTCTCTCTCTCTCTATATATATATATATATATATATATATATATATATATATATATATATATATAGAGAGAGAGAGAGAGAGAGAGAGATTAGACCTTAAACCCGTGTATTTCAAGTAGTTTGATTCTCCAAGAACTCAACTAAAGGTTGTTTGATCTTAATTTTTTATCTATAAAACTTGAGAAAAATCAAAATCATAACATTTTTCTCACTATACATATCACACACTAGATAGGTTTTCTTTCCGTCCTTTTTTGTACATCTTCTTTTAAGACGTATTTTTCAAGCCTTGCATGTATAAGAAATAATGCTATATTTATGAATCTTTACTAGCATGTTGTATATTCTATAATATCCATATTTGTTTTTATTTAAATCAGTTTTTTCTTAAGAAGAAATTTTAGATATGTTTTGTTTTTACTTGAATTCTTTTAAATCCTTTAAAAGATTATTAGATTTGCTATTTTTAACCAGATTTACTAAGTTTTATATATAAATCTTCAAATCTAAAAGTTTGTGAATATATTGTGTAGAAAGTACTTATTTAAACCATTTGTATTTGAATAATAATTTATGATAAGATAAACTTAGAATTATTGTAATTCATAGGACTAGTCTGTAATCTTAAGGGTTTATTGAGTTTTTAGTGTTGCATGCAAATAATCTACATTGTACACTACACAACATACACAAATGGCTTACACTATATCCATTTTGGTTGATTATTTGGAGAGTTGAAATTTCAATCGACCAATGATTTAAGAGGATAAAGAACCTTCAACAAAGGAACACGACAAGTATATCTAAAGATAATGTCTCATTTAGGTTTGTTCCATTTTTGTTATATCTTGTAAATATTTATTTTGTTCTAGTGGATTGTTTTTAGTTGTCTCCTAGAGGAGTTTGTCGATGTTTCCCCACCCAATTTGGGGTTTTGCCATGTTAAATTTGGTGTTGGTAACATATCTCATATCTTTATATTCTATCTAATAAGCTAACATACTAGTAGACTTAAGTTTTAATTGTTAAAACTTAAACTCAAGGATTTCAAAAATAAAACTGAACTTAGGTTTTTAGTGAATCTTGTAACACATCTTGTTTTGTTTTAAAATCATTTGAGTTTAAAATCAAAATCAGGTTAAAGGAGTCTTCTTGTCAAGTTTTTTATACAAGTATTCAGTGTAATCTGAAAATATTATATTACCGTGTTTCTCTAGCATGTTTTATTCAAACATAGACTTAAATAGTAGGGGACTCTTGAATATTTTATATAGTATGAATTGTACTTTAATTTAATGGAAATAAATTCTTGGTGGCTCCTAATTAAACAGTCCACTTTATTAACTTATGGTTCTCCATGCAAGATTTATTTGTCATTTTATTGGTGTTCGTGTATCCATTTTTAATTTTTTTTACCTTGTTGACCTTTGATTTGGGACAACATTGTGGTAGTACGTCATATTGACAAACAAAACCTTTTGCTTGACTCTTAATTCTTGAATTCATCTGAATATGCTGGAAAATTTTCAATGCCCATGTCAATAGATGACTTTTGTTAAAAAAAAATTGGTAACTCTAGAGATTAATAGGTAGAACTAGATGTCCTCTACTTATTAACCGACTTAATGATATTATAGATACAAGTTGAATTGGCTCATTATTTTTCGAGAAATGTAATTATAATTTCTAAAAGATTCTCCAAATTGCAACTCCATCTATTTTTTTTTGCAAAAACCAAGACCCTTAATTTTTCTCCTAAATTTTGTATAAAAATACCACTTGCGAATTAATTATTTGATTCAAAAAATTATCTTATTCTTAGAATAAGAAACATATAGAATTATCAATATGAATTTGTGTTTGGGAGTGAAACCTTACAATTTCATAGTTTTTTTTATGGAATACACCACTAAAACCTATTTGTGTAATACCCCCATGTTTTCACAATAAATTATTTTTTGTAGAATTTCATTAAATAAATTTATGAATAAATTGCTTGATTGTGATTTTATGTTTATATGATTCATTTATACATAATGTGTTCATTCAAAGAAAAAAATTATATGTTAATTAAATCATTATCATGTGGTGATTAAACATAATAAAAGTGTGTAACTTGTATAGATATTGTTTGGGCGCGTTCCAGAGGAAATTTATAACAACTCCTATTTTCTCACGTAAAGGTTGGTCAGACACAATACGCCGAATATGGGGCTTGTTATACAATTTATATCATTCTTAGCATCGACCGCAATAAACATTCATATGATAAACCACATTTGAATTAAAACTGGATTAAATTAGATAACAGGAAGTAATAATGAAACCAACATCTACGTCCAATAAAATAAAAACCAACATGAACAAAACTTTCTCGACTAATAAATCAAATGACTCCGGGATTATGCCCTTACAATAATTCAAACTAAGTAAAGACATGAAGAAGTAGCAACCTAAGCTAGAATCAATAAATCGATCTTCAAGAAGCAACACGAGATAGAAAGCCTGATATTCCTTCAATTTCACTATCCCTGTCTAACCAAACCTGGTGAACAAATATTCATAATTTTAGGTCAGCGCCTTGAAGCGTGCAAGAATTAAATTACCAAATTCAAAGTGCAAAAATACAGTTAATTCAAAGTAAGTAACCTTCATCATCACTCACTTGTGTCAAGTATTTATCCCTTGTCTAAGTGTGATATTTCATGTATAACCGAACAAATCCCAAAACAATAAATGCTAACCGTGCCAATATAATATAAAATGCATTAAGTAAAAACCAACTTACTAAAACATAATCATTTATGTTCATATTACCATTTCTAAAAGTATCCCAATCATATTACTCATAAAAGTGACAGAACATCTATATGCACACTACATGGTATTGGATTTGTAATTTATTGTCTAGATTCTTAGACAACTGGATTAATCTCATTTAATTTTTATCATCATATATATTTCCTTTCATATATGCGACACTCAAAGGCATCAACCAGTAGTGTCTCGTTCATGCTCTATCGGTAAGTTCGAAGGAATCCTTTATCTAATCAGATAATAAAACACACACACAAGTGGGGCACTCCCTACACAGTACATTAGTTCACTGCCCATACCCAGCGGTGACAAAGGATTCGAGTATCAACAGCTACCTCTCGTAAGTGGTGCTGCTACGAAGTACCTATAAAAATGACCTATACAATGTCTAGCCCACCTGTGCCGACATGCGCTACGGTGCCAAATGCGCGTAACCTCGACCGATAGGACTATCCACGAACATAGGTATGTTTACATAATAACTATAAATACATATTATTCTCATATACTATGCATTAGGTAATTACTCTGTAATTACCTAAGATATCCCCAATTATTAGCCATAATTAATTACACCTTAATAATCGACCCTCTAGTTACTTAGTAATTCATTCTTCTTATAAGAATAATTAACCATGTAGTTAAGTATAGTTCCCCATTTAATATATGTGTCACAAGATCATTTTTAATAAAATCTTCGTTTACCCAAATGTTGTCCCACCAATTCATATGGATTTCTAAAAATCTCCCGGATCAATCCTCGGTCCCAACTTATCCTGGCCCAGGGGCCGAATCGATTCGCTTTGGAGGCGAATCGATTCGAATCTAGGCAAAAGCCCAGATCTGCTACGTTTTAATCATACGCAAATCTTTATTTCTTCCCCATATCCCATCCCAATGGTTTATGCATTTATATAAATATTAAAACAAGTCTTTAGGACTCAGTTTATTTTTATGTTAGGTTAATTATTTACATAAATTGACATTGATTTCAATCCCCCAAAATCCCATAATTTGAGCCATTAATCGGTCTACACGAATAAGATCTTTCTCATTAAATCCAATAATGTTATATCATTATACAAGGGTCTCAATTAACAAACTTTTCAGATTTCAAAACATGAATACAAATCCTCTACATATGAATAAATCTTTCCAAATTTATCAAGGTTTTAAGGCATGAATTTCATCATGTAAAATCAACCTAACCTCATCCTAATTTCTGGATTCAACTAACTTATTTCAGATTTGTATTATCTACACTTATGCGATTTACTCATATCTTTCTATAATCAATTTTCTTTAAAATCCATAATCTACATGGAAGAAAGCTTAAATGACTTAATAATTAATATGGACATTTAAATTAAGAAGAGACTTCTTGCCTGATTATAATGGTTTGATGATTTCGTCCTAAATCCTTTGCCTCCTCTCCTTTTTTGCCTTCGTTCTCTTCTCCCTTAAGGTGTGACTATTAGGTTTAGGTTTTGACTATGTATGGGGAGTTATTAACCCTATTCTTAAACTTATATTAGTCTCAATTCCCGATTTAAGCCTCATATCCCATTTTTGGACCCCCAAATGAGACGGAACCCATAATTAAACTAGCTCAATAACCCCTCAACTCATATACCTATACCTCGAGACCATTTCTAAAAGTCTAAAACACCTAAACGATCCCATAAAGTCGCCCGGAATGCATCCCATTTATTTTTATTCTACATAGACATTTTTATTGTGTTTAAACGATACGTACCCATAAGTTCATTAACGTATGATTTATTTTCATGGGTGAACTTATCACGCCAAATTGAATCATGTAATTATATTATCATGAATAAAAATTTATTTTCAATTTAAATCTTACCCATTTAAATTTAAATCCATCTGATTTAATTTATTCCCAAAATTAATCTGAAATTATTAAATTTATTTCTGTTACAATATTTTATACAAAAACACGGGGTCTTACATTCCTCCCCCCTAATAACGGAATTCTCTCCTCAAAATTCACTAAGCGTAACCTTACATTTTAATCTGGGGAATTACCGTACGTTTTACACCCAATTACTCTATACTCATATCCTATGAGATAAAAGAAGGCTCATCTATGCATATCATAACATCTCTCAGGTGCCCATAAATCCACATTACATACACACATGCACCAATATCAAATTGGATGACATCTATACATCTAACCTGAACCATACATTCCATGCATATCCAAAAAGCAAAGTATATTTCCGCATATGTAACACGTAAAAAGAAAATAAACATCTTAGTATGAAACTTCCCTCAGCTCCCGACTTTTGCTAATTTCATGCGTGGGACGTCTCTTAAGCGAAATCCAAACAAGGAACCCCCTGATACAAAACTGCACGACTTAGTCAGTTATTGAGATCCGTTGGCCTAAGACTTAAAATAAAAATAATCGTTCACGCTAATTACATAAATTCTAGTTTAAAACCATTCCCAACAAAAGCTTCACCACTTATAAGGGATACACTAAATCCTGATAGATTTATCTGTTTGATCATTCCAAGAATAACAATCAAAATGTCCTAGGATCCAACATCTCTCAACTCCCGACATTTGCTACTTTCGTGCGTGGTATGTCTCGCAAGCGAAGTCCAAACAAGTAACCCTCCCAATACTCTACTATATAACTTCATCGGTCATTGAGATATGTCGGTCCAAGACTTATGTCTATTAATGTACTTACTTATTCATAAGGCTCCATAAGCCTACCCACTCATGTAAAGGCGACCGCCTATTTCCAATGACATCATCATTATAATAACATTATTTATGATCGTACACCTCATCATGTAATCGGGACTACCACTAGTCCTAACATTCCTAAAGGAACCAAACATTTCTAAAATACAAACTCTTCCCGCTTTGCATACTCTAAACATAAATAAGAAAGTTTCATCGCTGGGTAATTATCGCTTTTATTTATCCCTAAAACATAACACTATTCTCATATAATCCATTTCGTATCCCAAATTGAACACTCATTTTATCCCTAATTTCTAGATATTCTTAGTAACAAAGCCCGAGATTTCATATTACGATGCCCACTCTCGATGAGGCAACCCTTCTGGGTGCTTGTCGGTCCTGCAACTTAAGACCCCATGCCCATATAACCACTCACTATATATAACTTGTGAGTTTTTTAACCTTCATGGGTTCTAAGATAGCACCTTTAGAAATTCACCATTGGACATTTGTTTGTCCGTAAACTTCACTCACCAGCGGCGTATCACCATTTCCCCGGCTAGGACACAGAAGTAGCGTAGTTCCCTCTTAAGCACACTTGATTTTATGAAATCATCATGTAAATATCCAGTCCATATTACCACACATTTTACCATTAGACTCAAGGTATTGTAATTCTCGTAATATTTCCCACAATGATGGTGAACACCATTGTCCAACCAGTCGCACTACATTCGACTATTAACTTTAAATAGTACCAAAAAATCAACACAATCACTATTATCTTTTTCCAATCCATCCCTATGACACTATCGAAATATGACGTTACTTATGAAAATAAATCTTTCGTAACCCAAAGTCTTCCTAAGGTCAATCCTTATACCTCTACACATGAAGCACTATAGATGCATGTCCCTCAATTCACGGGTGAAACAACATAAGGTGCTTCGATAAAACGGAGTCTACCATCCCCAGTATACTAACGAGACAGTATTTACTACGGAGTACTATGCACTAAACTAAACATGTCTTACAAGATAAAAAATTTGGGATCATACCATCAAATGTCTATGCTGGTGCTGGTCCCTCTCCTGGTGCGACGTGATACACACATCCATGCTGCAATTATGGCTGTTGTCTGTAAGGTGGAGCTGGTAGCGCTGGAAAAGCTAGAATTAACGCCACTAGATGGACCTGTATTGGTTGACGCTCCCCCAGAGGTGCCCGGTGTCCTCGCTGTTCCCCTAACTCTTGCGTTGCCTGATTTACCTGAGGGCACTTCCTGGTAAAATATCCCTTCTCACCACAAATATAAAAATTTCCCTGAAACTAACGCTTGTCTGGCTGTCACCCCTGTTGGCCCTGATCTTGCTGCCCTTGGCTCCGGTGGCCTCTCTATTATTAACCATGCTGGCTTTGGACCTGTTGGCGTTGTCTCTTCCGATCATCGGAACCTCTAAATGTACTATGCTGCTCTAAAGATTGGGGACCTCAAAATTGTTGAGACTCCTGGCTATTACTCCCATTCGCCTTACCCTATTGGTTTGACGTCTAGGAGTGGTGTCTATTCTCCCCTTACGGATGTGGAGTGCACTTTAGTACAAAATATCTGGACTAGCAGTAAACTTTAGAGGATGGCCCTTTACGAAGGCCTCCCTAACTTCGTTCCAGACTAACCCGGTGCCTAGGCTCGTGCTGCCACTTGTTGTGGCAGATATGGTGGCTCCTGTTAAGCCTGTGATGGTGGAAAGTGCTGGAGCATGGCTGCTATTATGGTGGAAACTGCCTGAGTCACGATGGTAGCAATCTCTGCCAGAATGATAATGCGTTTTTCGAGTGGGGCCAAGGGTGGCTGCTATGGCTCCGGCTGAGCCTCCTCGTCTGTAGTGGGTGCAAATACATTCCTAGGTCTACCCCTCCGTCCAATTATCATCTGAAAGAAAATAAAGTTCCAATTAGTACAAATTGAAAGGATACAATGTATCCTAAGAATAGACTTTACATATCAAAGAATGTAATGCAGAACGTAATGAACGCAACACAGATCCCAAGGGCACTAGATATTGGATGCTCTAATACAAACTGTAACGATCACTATTTTCTCAAGTAAAGGTTGGCCAGACACAGTACGCCGAAGATGGGTCATGTTATACAATCTATATCATTATTAGCATCGACCACAATAAACATTCATATAATAAACTGCGTTTGAATTAAAAGTAGATTAAATTAAATAACAGGAAGTAATAATGAAACCAACATCCACGTCCAACAAAATAAAAACCAGTATGAACAAAAATGTCTTGACTAATAAATCAAATGACTATGGGCTTATGCCCTTATAATAATCCAAAATAAATAAAGATGGGAAGAAGTAGTAACCTAAGCTAGAACCAATAAATCGATCTTCGAGCAACAACACGTGACAACAAGTATTATATTCCTTCAGTCCTGCTATCCATGTCTAAGAAAACCTGGGGGGAAAATATTTATAATTTTGGGTTAACACCCTAAAGTGTGCAAGAAGTAACTTACTAAATTTAAAGTGAAAAAATACATATAATTCAAAGTAAGTAACCACCCCTCATCTAAATGTGATATTTCACGTATAACTGAACAAGCCCTGAAATAATAGATGCTAATCGTGACAATATAATATAAGATGCATTATGTAATAACTAATATACTGAAATATAATCATGTATCTTCATATTACCATTTCTCAAATATCTCAGTCATATTACTCGTAAAAGTGATAGAACATCTATTATACATACTACATGGTATTGGGTCTGTAATTTATTGTCTACATTCTTAGACAAGAGGATTAATCTCATTTAATTTGTGTAATCATATATGTGTCCTCTCATATGTGCGAAACTCAAAGGCATATACCAGTAGTGTCTCGTTCGTGCTCTATCGGTATGTCTGAAGGAATACCTTATCCAATCAGAAAACACAAAACACATAGAATTGGGGCGGTCCCTACGTAGTACTTCAGTTCACTGCCCATACCCAGCGGTGAAAAAGGATCTTAGTATCAACACCTACCTCTCGTAAGTGGCGCTGTTATGTAGTACTAATAAAAGCGACCTACACAACGTCTAGCCCACATGTGCCGACATGTGCTACTGTCCCGAACACGCGTAACCCCGATTGATAGGATCGTCCACGAACATAAGTATGTTTACACAATAACTATAAATACATATTATTCTCATATACTATGTATATGTAATTAATCTATAATTACCCAAGATATCCCAAATTATTACACATAAATAATTACACCTAAATAATCGACCCTCTCGATACTTATTAATTCCTTCTTCTTATAAATATATTTAATCATCCCCGTTTAATATTTGTGCCACAAGAGAATTTTTAATAAAATCCTTATTTACCCAAACGTCGTCCCACCAACTAGTATGGTTTTTTATAAATCCCTGGATCCATCCCCGGTCCCAACTCATTTTGCCCCAGGTGCCGAATCGATTTGGATCCGGAGCCAAATCGATTCTTTCGATCGAATCGACTCGCCTAAGGGGCCTAATAGATTCAGATTTGGGCAGAAGCCCAGATCTGCTACGTTTTCTTAATATAAAAATCCCTATTTGTTCCTCATCTCCTATCCTAATGGTTCATACAGTTATATAAACATTAAAGCAGGTCGTTAGGACTTAGTTTATCATCTTAGGTTAATTATTTACATAAATAGGCATTGATTTCAATCCCCCCCAAATCTAAGAATTTAACCCATTAATAGGTCTACATAAATCAGATCTTTCTCATTAAACCTCATAATATTCTATCATTATATAAGGGTCTCAATTATCAAGTTTTACATATTTCTAAACATGAATACAAATACTCTACATATGAATAAATCTTCCCAATTTCATCAAGGCTTTAAGGCATGAATTTCATTATTTAAAATCAACCTAACCTCATACTAATTTCTGGATTTAGAAAACTTATTTTAGATTTTTATTGTCTACACTCATGTGATTTTATCATATCTTTATGTCATCAATTTTCTATGAAACCCAGAATCTACATGGAAGAAAGTTTCAATGACTTAAGAAGTAATTTGGACATTTAAATTAAGTACGAAAATGCTTGCCTGATTATAATGGTTTGATGATTTCCTCTTGAATCCTTTACCTCCTATCCTTTTTGGCCTTTGTTATCTTCTCCCTTGAGGTGTGGCTGTTAGGTTTAGGTTTTGATTATGTGTGGGGAGTTATTAACCCTACTTTTAAACCTATATTAGTCCCAATTCTCGAGTTAAGCCTCATATCCCGTTTTTGGACCCCGAACCCATATTTAAACTAACCCAATAGCCTCTCAACTCATATACCTATATCCTGTGACCATTTTTAAAAGTCTAAAAACCTAAATGATCCCATAAAGCCTCCCGAAATGCGTTCTAATTTTTTTATTCCACATAGACATTTTTATTGTATTTAAACGTCACGTAGCTATAAGTTCATTAACGTACGATTTATTTTCACGGATGAACTCATCACAACAAATTGAGTTATCTAATTATATAATTATGAATAAACATTTCTTTTCAATTTAAATCTTACCTGTTTAAATTTAAATCCATTCGATTTAATTTATTCCTAAAATTAATCTCAAATTATTAAATTTATTTATGTCACAATATTTTAGTCCGAAAACACGGGGTATTACAGAATTGGGAACTCATTTGGATGTTTTAGACATCTAAGTTTGGGCTCATGGTATAGGTATACCCTTAGGTGAGTTATTAGGACAATTCGGGTAATGTTTTGGGCTTATTTGGGGGGACAAAAGTTGGGGTTTAAGTGTATTACATGATTAGGAATTATAAGTGCATAATTAGCAACCTAAGAGTCTATTTTCATCCATAAGAAAATAATCCTAGCAGCCCCACACCCATTGGAGAAGTTACCAAAGCTAAAGAAAGGACAGATAACTAGGATCCAAGTGGAGAGGCTCTAATAACTAGTTTAAGGCAAGAATTATCTTACTAAATCAATTACAATTTTTTTATTTTTTTTATTTATGCATTTTTTTTCATAACAATTCCGGCTTAATTGGATAAATTGATGATTTTGAATAATTGGAATAAACTCTATGATTCTTAAAATAAATATGAAAATAATGGTGTTTAAGGATTAAATAAATTGGTGAAAAATCCAAACTTGGTATCGTGTTATTTAGAAATTGAACCTTAGAATCCATGTTGTAGGACTGCTATTGTGATGGTTATAATTCATATATTAATTCCTTGAAATTTGAGAATCATTAGATAAAAGTAGGGTCAAAATTGGGTTAGATATACTCTAATGCTAGATTAAATTTCTGGGATTAAGGGGGCACGATCTTATATTAATTTTGTTCGATGATCATATAAAAAGTATTTTTGGATCATGAGGAATCTACAATCCTTCATATAAATTTTTTTAAGATATTAGAAAGAAAGTTGGGTTTGGAAGTTTGAACCCGTATACAAAAATTGTAGTAGTTTTGGGCTTTGTCAAAATTCGAATCGATTCGACCTTCCAGGTGAATCAATTCATCCTCTGGGGCTGGGTCAGGTTGGGATCGGAAAAATGTTCAGGTGATTTTTAAGAACTTAAGAGAGTATGTGGGAGGTCATCCAAGTGAGTGGATAAATAAATTAAAAATAGTTTTGTGTCACTATTTGTTGTTTAGAGAAAGTAACAATTAACTAAATGGTTAATTCTAAAAGTAAGAATATTATTTTGAGATTGATGAGACTCATTAGGGGTAACTATCGGGGTAATTATTTATACATATTACGTGTTAATATATGGATTTATTATTTGTTTGAACATACCCATGTTCGTGGATGAATCATCGGTTGAGTTTGTGTATGTGTCGGGACCGTAGCATTCGTCGGCCCTGGTGGGCTAGGCATTGTGTAAGTTACTATTTTAGGTCCTAAGTTACAACACCACTTACGAGGAGGTAAGTGGGATGGATTTAATCCATTGTCATCGTCGAGGGTATGGCCCGTGCAATGGCGTACTGCATAAGGATCACCCCGCTTGTGTGCGCTTTGCGATGTCCGTTTGGAGGAGAGACTCATCCGAACTTACAGGTAGAGCACGAACAGGGCACTTAAGTTAGATGACATTGTGTGTCGTGTATAGGTAAGGACATATATAATTATATAAATTAATTGATAATAAATCCATGTGGCCTAATGATGTACACAATTGTTAATGAACCCAATACTGTAAAAAATATATAATGGATGATATGTTATTTCTTGTGGGTAGTATTGTAAGGGTTACTCTTAGGACTAGAAGCATATGTCTAGACGATTAGCTTCAGTTTATGAATTATGGTAGATGCATTAACCATGATCATACCGGTAAGATATCGTATCTCATAATTAGGACTTGGGTTAATATGCATATAGTATTGCACTTAGATGAGGGGTGAGATACTTACTGCATGCGAGTCCCGATGGGTGATGTATAATGTGAATTAACTACATAATTGCATATTGATTTTATAAGTTAATTCCTGCAACTTTAGGGCGCTGACCCAAATTATAAAATATTTTTCCCCTAGGTTTGCCTAGACATGGACAACAGGGTTGATATGAGATCAGACTTGCAATTGTATTTGCTCATCAGTAACTTCAGTTCGATTGACTCTAGCATAGGTTGTTATTTCCTTTCCAGTCATTTTATTATTTCAGGAATTGTATGGGCCTAAGCCCAAGATTTATTATCACTATACCAAAATGGCCAAATTGATACCCTTCAACCGGTCAGCATTGTCACGATCATTGACCGTGATAAAAAAAATATGCATTTTTTATCACAGTCAATGACCGTAACAAGATCGCGACAAAGGTTTGTCACGGTCAATGATCGTGACAATCCTATAATGTTGTCACGGTCAATGACCATGACATGTCCGTGATAACTCTGTCAGTAAAAAACCCTTCCCTCTTATTTTTTCGCATCGATTTCTATTCCCTCCATTTCTCTCTCTCTCTCTAAGCGACTACACTCTCTCTCCCTACGATTTTGGTATATTTTCTCTCTCTATTTATCTTCTATTTATGTATATGTGTGTGTATATGTGCGTGTGTGAATATATGTGTGTGTAAATGTGCGTGTGTGTGTATGTGTGGTGTATATATGCGTGTGGGAGGGGGAGGGGGTAGGGCTGGGGTGAGGGGGCACTGTGTGTGTGTGTGTGTGTGTGTGTGTGTGTGTATATATATATATATATTTACGTGTGTGTGTATATGTGTGTGTGTGTGTGCGTGTGTGGTGGGCAGTGGCAGTGGGGGGAGGGGGCAGGGCTGGGGGGTGGGGTGGTCAGGGGGCAAGGAGTGCGGGGTTGTGTGTGTGTATATGTGCGTGTGTGTATTTTTTTAATTAATTTTTTTATTGGTTTATTAAATATTACCCCTCATATTGTAGTGCCCCTTGTAAAAGAATTGATTGATTAAATATTGATTGGTTATTAATTTTTTTAGTAAATTAATAATTAGTGCCCCTTTCATATGCAAGTAGGATTGCCCCTCATTGAAAATTAGTAAATTAATAATTGTATATTTTAATTGTTAGTTTAATTGATGAAAAGAATTAATTGAGTAGATGAATTAGAAGGAGTACGGAATACACATTTGTTGTTGCCATTGCGGTTGGATTGTAGTGGATCGATGTTCGGTTGGTTAATTTTAAAAGTGGCATGACCATTGAATTATTGGTCATATGGGGGTGGAATTTTCCAACTTTTTTTAAAAATTACTTTGTATCACGAACAATATATATATATAGTATGATAATTAAATGAAACATACTTGAAATTACATATAGTGCACATAGATACTAGCCTTCTAGTTCTTATGCGTACGCATTCAATAGCCCTTAGACCCGTTCAAAGTCATTACCCCTGTAATGAGATCTCTCGAATTGTCTCATTTGGATAGTTTGGGACTGCATAATTTCTATATAATAATATTCTTAGTGGCTTAAAGTTGTTACTTTTGGAGGAAGTTCTGCAGTTGTATCCTAATATTCTCTGGGTACATACTAGATTGACAAGTGTGACTGTTATTTCAATTGATCCATTGAAATAACACTCACACTTGCCAATCTACGTCATATACTTGGAGAACTACGGGGATATGCTGCCAAATTTTTATCAAATAGTAACAATGTGCATGAGCTGTTAAATATATTACTGAAATATGTGGTCTTGAATGGGATATGACCACTCACCCTATAGAGGAGATGGAGGGAATAGGAATTTCTATTATAAATTGAATTTGAATTTGAAATTTAAAAATCGAATATAAATAAGACATAATTAAATGAAATCTAAGCACCAATCAGAGTGTATAGCCAGTGATCTAAGCACCAATCAGAGTGTATGGCCAGTGATCCTAGCCCCACTCAACCTCCCTCCTTCTCGGTGTATGAGACCTAAATTTTCAATGTTGTCTTTCTTAATACCTAGGCCAAAGGCACCAAGCGATGACATCAACGACTACCTGACTCCTTTGGTAGAAGAATTAAATGAGTTGTGGTAAGAGGGTGTGCAATCATTTGACTCTTTTAGAAAAGAAGAGTTTACGCTGAAAGCTATGTTGATGTGGGCAATTCATGATTTTTTAGCTTATGGGACATTATCCGATTTTGTAGTACATGGTTATTTGGGGTGTCCTATTTGTGTAGAGGAGACTGAATCTCTTTGTCTATTCGCTAGCTCAAAAACTGTATACCATTTCCATTGGAGGTTTTTACCCTCGACTCATAGTTTCAGATTTGAGAAAGGTTCTAATTTTTTATCGGGCGGGGTTGAACATAGGCTACTGTCGAGACAACTTTCAGGTTCAGAAATTGAAAGTAAATCTTCTGAATGTGGCCCTAATATGACAGGTAAGAATCCCAAATTTAAGAATGTTAAGCATAAGAAGACCCCAACTGGGAATGAAACTGAGACAACAAAGGCATTGTCTCGGAGGTCAATTTTATTTGACTTGCCTTATTGGAAGAATAACCCGGTGCACCATGTATTAGATATGATGCATGCAGAGAAGAACCTCGCTGAACATATTGTGGGCACTTGCCTTGGGGGGAGTCATTCGAAGGATGGAGAAAATGCACGAAAATACCTTAAATCCTTGAAACTTAAGCCACAACTATGGTTGAAAGAAGATAGTAGGGGAAGGACAATAATTCCCCCTGGTGCGCTTACTTTGACGAGTGGGTAAAGGAAGGTGCTTTTAGACACAATATATAATTTGAAGGGCCCATCTAATTTTTCGTCCAACTTACAAAGGATTGTGAATCATGTTACTCATGATTTACATAAGTGTAAGTCCCACGATTGACATTATTTTATAATATTTTAGATTAGTTTATACACGATTAATTTTGCAATATGCAGAAAATATGAAGCATGCGAGAACAATAAAAGACGAAAAATAATGGTAAAATTATACAGCGAATATAGGCTATGGTTGTCACAAGAGGTAATTATAATGAAAACGGTCGTTACATAACGTTACATTACACTCAAACTTTACAACTAATCTAATTAATTTATCTATATTCTCAGCTCTTAAAGACGGGTGATGCGACATCAAGGATTGCTCGTTTAGCCACAGAACCCTTGTTCATGGCACAAGAGTATAAAAAGTATCGATTGAACGATTACGTATTCGGCGCAAAAGCGTACGAGGAAAGTACAAATGTACAGAACTCGGGCATTTCATACAAGACTCTTACTTTCTTTCGAGTGAGCGCAAAAGATAAAAACCTCGTTGAAGCTGAAATGACTTACTATGGTGTAATTCGAAATATATTTGAATGGGATTATATAAGCTTCAAAGAGGTTGTATTTTAAGTATTTTGATTTTTCTTTGAGTCAATAACGAATTGTGTGGGCATATTCACTGCAAACCCTCACGAGACACCACTCGTCGTACTAGGGAAACCTAGGGGTTTAAATGCTTATTGCATACCCTAAATACAATCGCTTGCCCGCGAAAAATGTATTCTATCCACATAAATTTTTTGAAGGGTCATTAAGTCATACTCTCATTATTTTACATTACTCGGGATGCGCAAAGTTATAAGTTAGGGGGGGTTGATTAGGCATAAATTCTTCACATTTATCCCCTTAATTTCGGTATTTTTATGTTCCCGTGTAGTGTAAATAGCTTGGATTTTTCTCATATTTATGATACTTGTTGATACCAAAATTAATATGCTGATATAGACGAGTAATATGAAGACACGTGTCGATCTACGTGGCACAATAGCAACGAGGAGGTTTATTTCCCCGACCAAGCCATACTCGCTCCGAGCAGCAAGTGTACTCCGAGGAACTCCAACACTCCGAGGAACACCAACATTCCGAGAAACTCCTGAACGACGAACAACTAAGGCGGTCCGAGCTGCATCTCGGCCACAACATTGATTGCCAGAGCTGCATCTCGGCCACAGCATTGATTGCCAGATAATCAACAGTTCAACTATTCATTAAATGCTTATCATACAGACGTATACTCTTAAAGGGCATTAATTGTTTACCCTTTCACATGTACAGCCTAAGGGCTATAAATACATTGTATCACCCTCATTCAAGGGACAGGATTTTCTTGATAGAATTACATATCGAGAACTCCAAAACACTTGGAAATAACAGAAACAGTGGACGTAGGCCATTCCTATAAGGCTGAACCACTTTAAAATTCTTTGTCTCATTTACATTTATCTGTGATTAAATAATTAGAAGCAATATAATTTTTTACATCAACAATACTAACCCTTTTTGACAAGTATTTTGTATTTTGTATCTCTTATGTGTTTTACAGGTATTTCATGCAAGTTAGTGCCAAAAAGAACTCAAAACAGTGAAAGAAACCAAGAAACGGGGAGTTGAAGGGCATTTTAGTAATTTTCAAGCCACATTCCAGAGGTGGGGCCAACTGCAAAGTTCAAGAGCTTTCAATTACAAGAACACTGGAAAAAACGTCACCTCAATCTGACCTACGGTGAAGAATATATGGTCATTTGAAGTTGAGAGGAATGAAGGAAAAAAAGCTGTCAGCTTCAAACCGAACCGAAGCTCAGAAAAAGAACCGGTTCGCCCATTTGTCACGCACAAGATCCGTTACAAAATTAGTCACACTTTCTAAGTGTGACAAATTTCTAGATACGGGATTTTTATTTTGTCCTTATCTTTTAGCCAAAAGAGTTCTATGTTTTGGGGACTCTTCTAAACGACATCTAGCCTATATATTTAGTCATTAGGACTCTTTTTATTCAGATTTCATTCATGTAAAAGCTCCTAATCAAGTAGGAACATCTACGAGAAGAATTTAGATATTTTGAACCTTTAATTCAAGAGCTCTTCCAGTTTTTCTTCAACCTTTGGTTTCTACTTGCATGTTCTTGTTCTTCAATCTTGGTAACTTTTATTTTCAACACTTTTATTATTATTTCTCATGTTTAATCTCTCTTTCCAAGCAATTATGAGTTCATGCAACATAGATAACATAGTTTCCATTAATTTCACCATGTTAGGCTAGGTTTTTAAAGGTCGGGGTGCATGAACCCCACCCGATGTAATTCATGATAGTGGAAATAGAAGTTGGAATTAAAACCTTAGATGAATTGTATTGTAGTTCATACGATATTACTTTAATTCAACATTTGCTTACATACTGTGCGGGCTACGATCCCTCATATGTGTAATACTTAGGAGAAATAAAGACCGAATTTTAATTCAAACTTTGCTTACATACTGTGCGGGCTACGATCCCTCATGTATGTAATACTTAGGAGTATTAAAAATTCGGATTCATTCAAAGCTTTAATTCTGAATCTAGTATCCTACTAAGTGAATTACTAGGGTGTGGAGGATTGTAACCCGACCCATCGTTCTCATTTCATAGTTAAAGTTTTAGTCAATTCGTTACTAGTTCTTCACTTCATTTATTTGTAGTCTCATTTATTAATCATTTTTAAAATTGCATCTAGTTGTAGTTATTTCACAATTATAATCACCTTTTCGTTCTTTTTAGAGTCAAGTTAGGGTTAACAGTCTTACCTTTGTCGTCACGTTCACTCGTCCTAGTTCCCAGAGGATTCGATACCCAGACTAGCCACTATACTCCATAAGAGTGTAGTTAAAGTTTAGATTTTTGTATTGTGGTTAGAAGCCGATAACAACGATTAGCGTATTACACGGATGCTCGGTTTCCACCTCGATCAACCATCGAGAACAAGATGGGACTATTAGCGAAATCCCTCAAGCTGGTAAAGACGTTCATCAGCCCGGAGTACACTAGTTGGAGGGAGGTGCCAAATGATCTTAAGTTAGCTATTTGGGCGGCACTACAGGTAATGTATTTATATTTATATGAATATGAATATTTTAATTTCAATTTCAATTTCGATTTTGATTTCGATTTCAATTTCATTTTATATTTATTCGCAACTAACATTGTATTTGTTCGATAGGAATAGTTCAGCCTGGATCCAAAACTACGCGATTTCGTCTTGGAGCAGTTGAGGGAGCAACACAAGACGTGGAAGAAAAATATTCGGACCCGATATTTTGGGAAGACCTGAGAGTCCGTTATCCGAATGCGTGACTCCATTCCGCCGAATGATCCGATCTCATTGGCATAATGGAAAAAGTTCATTGATAATGAGATCGGGGAGCGATAATTGGCATCTCGCTAATCGGGGAGGGAAAATCGGGCGAAAAAGACAGACGTACACTTCTCTGGCCGGACGTCTTACGCCGAGGTGGATCATAGGATGAAGGTAAGATTTAATTTTTCTATAATTACATAAATATATTATTCTTCATTATTTTACTTTGCGGGGCCGATACTAATTTTGCATTATTTTATTTCAGGGGACGGGGAGTGGCACTGGGGGTAGGCCACATAGGCTCGATACTTATGTGGCTATTCGGACGAAGAAGGGGAAGGATAAGGAGGTGTCACCAAGCGTCGCGCCCACGATTTTAAGTAATCCGACAGTTTACTTTTTGTTAATTACATTATAATTTTTTATTTACTTATTTCACTAATCATGTTCTTTTTGTCGTTTCAGGCAAAGCTTAAGAAAGTGCATGAGTCGTAGTCTGATGCCGATAAGGCATATTTATCCACAGACACATTAGCCAAGTGCTTGGCTCTAATCGCAAGGGGAGGACAAGGGGGTTGAGCTCGCGGGTGGCAAAATGTAGGATCATCGGATTGGAGATGAGCGACATCGGGTTGACTCGAATGGTGGACTCGCATGATGCGAAGCTATCCCATTTGGAGGCGACGATCCAAGATATGTTCTCATTCATGAAGCGTTCAGTGGGAGGAAACTGTATAGGGAAAGGGAAGGAGAAGGTGGTGGTGAAGGAGGAGGTTCAGGAGGACGAGGATGTGGACCTCGCTGCTTCATCGTCGATATGTGCGGACTTTGATGATCCAGTCCCCTATTTGTCTCCCTTCGACCGACCGATGTCGACACTTGGTTGGCCAAGCATGTTTATACATGACATATTTGATGGACAGCGGATAGGGTGGGGGTTGAGGGACCCGAATACCGTCCAGGGTATACCAATTCATGGACGTTTGCTTCAAGACATTAAGACCAAGGTGCTCATCACGCATGCGATACTCGGGAAGGAGAACTCCCCATTGTGGTTGCGCGAACAATGCAGCATGATGCACATTGCTAGGTATATTAATTCGTATATCGTGTGGCCTATTCACCTCCTCAGACTTACCCCAGACATGTACTGACATTATTTGAATTAAATTATTTTAAGTTGTTACATTTGAATTATATTTGGACTATATCATGATGCATATTGTTTTGAATGTATATTTGCATTATCTATATTTTATTTGGATATATGATGTTTGAAAAGGTACAACGTTTCTATAACAGGTACAAATATACTGCTGGGCAGTGGCAGTGGCTATACTTCCCAACAGATTTTTTTTCAATTCTGCCCAGAATTATCATGGTCATTGACCGTGATAATTTTTTAGATATTGCCACGGGTTTGTTACGATCATTAACCATGACAAAACTTATCAAGGTCAAAGACCGTGATAAATCTAATGAACTTGTCACGGTCACTGACCGTGACAAGTTCGTGATAACAAAAGTTATCACCCTCAGACTTGTCACGGTCAATGACCGTGATAATCCGACATATTTGGTGTAGTGTATATTCTGTCATTTTAGATATAAGTGATACTTGTGACTAATGTTTTATCACTTTTAGGGTATTGAATTTATTTACTATTCATTATTATTCAAATGGTTTTATTGTGCATGTTTGATTTTAAATTTTAAATGTCATATTATGGTTTGATGTCGAGAATGATATAGATTATTAGACAAGCCCCATCTTCATCATATTGTGTTTGGTCAACCTTTACGTGGAAGATTAGGGTTGCTACAATTGGTATCAAAGCATTCAGGTTTAAGCATCCTTAGGATTTGTGTTGCGTTCGTTACGTTCTGCATTGTGTTCTTTGATATGTAGAGCCTATGAATATGATCACTGTACTCTTTACGATCTATTACTAATATGAACCTTGTTTGCTTTCAGATGGTAAACAGTAAGCGTGGTAGACCACGATGTGTTACCACAGTGTTTGCAAAGGAGAGGGATCGACAAGAGCTTCAACCACACCCACAACCACCAGCAGTCCCACCCGTGGTTGATCCTGTAGATATTTCCACGATAGTGAAGCAAACAGTCTCTACGACGATGGTCGCTATGCTATAGAACTTTTAGACACAACATCAGCCACCCCCCAGTAGGTGGTGCTACCTGTTCAGGCACAAGCCTTGGTATGAGAGAGAGCTGGAGAGGCCTTCACTAAGGGCCACCCGCCGGAGTTTGTTGGGAGTCTAAATATATTGGTGTCTAGTCAGTGGAAGGACATTCAGCTACACTTGAGGATGGTTGAGTGCACGCCAGTGCATAAGCAGATTGTAGCTTCATTTTGACTGGTAAGGGCAATCTTATAGTGGTGGGAGTCTGTCACCACAATGGAGGAGCAGGACCGATTGACTATTGATGAGTTATGGGTTAAGTTTGAGGGAAGGTATTTCCTACCTACCATGAAATTAGAGATGAGGAGAAAGTTCATGGACCTTAAGCTGGAAGGTCGCACTGTAGCGAAATATTTGAATTTTTATCTCTTTTCCTATCCACATAAAAAGTCAAGGCACATATTGAGAGTCCGCTATTTTGCGTCAATAGTTTTTCCTTGCATTTGTAGGAGACGAAATCAAAACCATTGGTGCAAAATTTTTTAAACTCCCTCGAACAAAAATCAGGAGCTTTGGCTAGGCGTGCAAGCCTTTAAGACATATCTTCTCTTTTTAAAAGTTGTATTTATTAATGAATTTTTATTATGAGTTCACTATTTTGTATGAATTATGCCCAAATCTAGGCATTTTTAGTCCCATTGTATCATAAATTATGAGTTTTTAGAGTCATTTTGGTAAAAAAAAAAAAAAAAATATAAGTTGGAATAAATTTTGAATTAAAAATACAATTTTAATAACCTTGGGGGTGAAACCATAATTTTAGAAATTTAAAGGGCCTAAAAATAATTTTTGAATATTCATCTAGGCAAAATAAAGTTCTCCCTAAAATTTGGTTGAACTATGGATTAAACGAATAATTTATGAATTTCGAGGGCAAAAATACAAAGACGGGTAATTCTGTATTTTCTTAAATATTTATAAGCCTAAATTTGAATTAATCATTTTTGTTTTGCATTTTTACAAGTGTCCCGAAAATTTGGACAACAAAGGAGTCGATATGCAAAAATTATCAAGATACGTCGCGACACGACACGGTTGACACCGTTGTACTAAATATTTTTTATAAAATTGCTTCAGTGTCTGTTGAGACTATGCCATAGCCTTTCGAAAATACGATTAAAACTGGTGCTTTGAATAGTGACGTGAAAAATTAGGGATAATTATTTTAAAAAAAGGACTTCCCAATTATTTCCAGCTCTTCCCAAGACTCCATGAGATAATTACCAACTTAAATACAACCAATCAAATGGAGTTTTACCCCAACCTAAATACCGCACCCCTTGCCCTATAAAAAAGACCATTGGGCTCACGATTTTACACAGAATTTTGGAGAGCAATTTTACAGTGATTATATTCAATTCGAGGGCAAGTTTTTATCATTTTTATTAAAGATTATTGTGAGACAATTTATTGTAAGTTTGATTTATTAATGAAATTTTCTACTCATTCTTGCAATTTTTCTTTCATCATAGTAGCTTAATTATTTATTAGGATTAGGGTGACGTTTATCATAGTTACATAATATTGCCACGTTAATTTAATTATTGTTTATTCCCTACTCTTTTTAATTTTTTTAATCAGTATAAAAAATTAGGTATTCATTTTTAAAAAACCTTCAAAATTATTTTGTCAAATCAAGTTTTGAGATAAAAAAATATTAATTTTTGATGGATTATACTTTCACTTTGATTGTTTTGATATTCCATACTTAAATACATTTGCGACTTTAAAACTTATATTTTCTAAAAGAATAGGGATTTTAACCGTCAATTATAGACGTTAAAACTATTTCGAATATAATCATCATATTTTTCAAATTAAACGCGATGAGAGTCAGTTTAATTTGAGTTATAAAAAGGGAATGACAACGTTAAGTTACTATGCAATATTAGTTATGTGATAAATGAACCCCAAATCCTAATTCTTTGATATTGTTTGCAATTCTCGTGTGTTGATCTCATTATTCATACTTGCTTTTATTTAGTTTAGTGCATAATTATTCTCTACCTCATTTAGTCTAGTTGGACAGTTGCAATTCTATTAAAATTTAAAATTGACAAATCTCTGTGGGTTCGGCCTGTACTTATACTCGCTATTCTTTAATGGCCCGTGCACTTACAGTATTTTATAAATTGACAAACAGGGTATGTTTTACAACATATACATAAATAACCGCAATAGAAGAGGTGACAATTACCTCTTTTGATGCCCATGCCCTAAAATCATTCACCGTGCAATTTCTCTTCCGACTTCATGCAATTTTTCTCTGACACTTCCTAAACTGTTCATGAAGTTGCAGAGTTTAGATGATAATATAAAGAATACAAATAATTAAATAAAAATAAGTTATATATGTAGCTACTTACTCTCTCCAAATTAATTTTATCTTGCGATTTGAAAACCTAACGAGTTGTTTGCTCGTATTGTAGATTTGTGAGTGTCACCTATTTAGAGTTCTTGAAAGGCAATTCATCTTCAAACTCTTCAAAGTCCTTGATCACTCGTTCTTCGCGAGGATTGAACCTCCTAAGACCTTATTCCGGCATATGTTCCCGAGTGTATAACGATGATTCTTATGTTATGTATTCTTCTGTAATTGACCCTCCAATATATAATGTATCCTTAATATAATCTTTAAAGGTTTTCATCACGCACTCGAAAGGATAGATCCAGCAATACCTGACGGGTCTACATAACGAAGCCTCGTTGCATAGATGCACAAAACGGTGGATGCTGACGTCAAAGAACAATGGAGGAAAATATGTATTTAAGGTACAAGTCCCCTTGGCTAAAGGTTCTTTTGCAGCATTAATGTGCCTCATGTTTACCACTTTTACACACAGTAGAATGAAGAACAAACTATGTTGAGATATTTATGCACAAAAAAGAAATGCCTAAACGACAGAGGGATTAATTGAATGATGACTTGTCAGTCGTGAAACTTGCACTATTTCGGGCATTTGTTTTGTAGATTACAAACCTGTGCAAATTATCAAAATAACCACTCAGAGTCTTCAAGTTGAACAGCGTGTCTAGGGGAATATGCTTTTCGCTAGTATTCAAAGTGCAAGCATCCACAAGAATCGAATTTCTTCCTATTATAGGATCATTTTTTAGAATAATTTTTTTCATCTCATTTAGATCGCAGTGCGCCCTTTGTCCATCTTTCGAATGACATCCACCAAACATGTTCCTATCAGATTTTCCATAAAATTCTTCTCCGCGTGCATCACTCAATTACATGCCTTACAAGGTACTCTTTTCAATACGACAAGTACAATAAAATTGACCGTTGAAACCACGCTTCATTTAACAAGGATCTTTCAGATCCTCCCCAGCTTTATGCTTCTGGCCTGCAAACTGGGCATGTTTGCCTACAAACTTATTCTCGAAAGTCGCAGCGTTTGCCTTCTCCTCGATTTGATAACCAAAACATCGGGCAAGTTCCATCATACGCTCGTAACCGATAGGTAAAGCGTTATACTTGTCATTCCTAAAACAGTGACTATTCGGTAGAAATCTAGGATGACCGATATAAATCATCTTACCACTATGCTGTAGATAAGTAGATTCAATTTCCTCTCCATATATGAGACATCCATAATAACCAACTAATTGCAATCATCTCCTTTGTCACGGTAAGTATTTAGTATAAGAAAAATGAGGACAATAATATGTTTTCATTTGAAAATTATTCTAGACAGAAAGAGAGTTGGATGTTTGACTCTTCTCACTAAGACATGCTGTCAATATTTGAATGCTCTCCATAAAGAAAAACTTTTTCTCGTCTATTTTCTTTTCTTTAAAATAGTAAAAAGAATTATGTTATTAGTCATTACATAACTTTTATTTTAAATAAATATGATAATATGAAATTACATATAAATGCAGGAGGAATACTCAGACTGGTATGACAAGAGGAGTAAGAAGTTTTTTTAATTAAAAAAATGGTAAATTATACAAAACCTCCTGAACTATCGATTTTTTACATCCAACCCATTTTCAATAGATTTTTAACATATTACAAATAAAATCATGTTTTGTCGATATTTTTTTTTAGGAAAATGGGTTGGGTGTAAAAAATCAATAGTTCAGGGGGTTTGGTGCAATTTACCCTTAAACAATAAGAGACATTTAATGAATTCAATGATTTATTTTTATTTAAATTTCTAATTTAACATGTTTTTAAAAATATTTTTTAGTCCTTTATAGTGGAACATAGTGAATATCACTTTCAATGTGTCAATGTCTCTATCAAAAACTGAAAATATCTTTAAAAATATGTTAACTAAACATTAACATAAACATTTTCTAGAAACTAAGATTAATTAACTCAAAAAATAACTCTCAATACACATCATGGAAGACATGTGTAAAATATCATTAAATCTTTAGAGCATCCACATTGATGATGCAAAATGCCAATAAAATTTGCATCTTTACAAATTTAACTGACTGCAGTGGTGAGGTTTAGCCAACAAATTCTCCAATACAATTTGTAGCAGTTCTGCAGATATACAAAATGTGAACAGAATTTGCAAATGTTCCTACGAACTTTTGAAGTTCGTAGGAAGTTAATATCAAATATAAATAATCAATTTTATTAGGTATTTGAGTTCTTACGAACAAATGTTGTCCGTAGGAATTCCTACGAACAACATTTGTTCGTAGGAAGTTAACTTTACAATTTCCAGCCTTTCACCATTGTGTACCTCCGAGTTGAAAGAAAGATAAACCCCACTTTGGTTCTCTAACTTTACCTTTCATTGATGATCACCAGTAGAGATGCTCTTAGTATGCTCATCTTTCTTTATGAATTTATCCGAATGAGCTCTTCACATCTTTCTTTATGATATGGAACACAGAAAAATGGTTATTTTGGTTTTTTCTCAATTCATTTTCAGTAGTTCAGTCTAATCGTTACAAAATTGACATTTTAGACTTTGGCCCTCATCACTAATGGGTGCATTAAGTCAATCCTCAAAACATTTACTACTTGAGCAATTTATTTTAAGAAGAAAAAAGACTAAGCCATTTTCTTTTTCTTTTTTGAAAGGAAACCAAATCACTTATTTGTACTCTTTTACCCTAATGCAGTGGCGGTCGCATGATTTTACTCGAGGAAAAAAAAATTGTTCTACTTTTATTCCAGAAGTAGATAAAAATAGAAGAGTAAAAAATATAGTTGTTAGGTAAGGTGATGTTTAATTATATTGGATAAAAAAGAGTTAGTTCCTCTAACAAATTAAATGGTTAATTTTAACGCGTGTGTATATATATATATATATGAAGATTTAATATTGAGTGGGGATAAAAGAAAATTTTCAACACCATTATAAATGCCCGATCAATGGTGTTTAGAGTGCAAATATTAGGCAGAAGAATATTTTGAAAGGATAAATATAATAAAAAAACTGATTATATAATTATTTTGAAAAAATATTAGGCAGAAGAATATTGTTTAGGGTAGTAAAAAAATAGAATTTTAAAATTTTAGACCAAAGAATGGAAAGAGAGTGAAGGTGTTAGAGCCAGCCATCTTATTATTAAATATTTCACCACTTTTATATAATTTCAGCTACAAAGATTTGATTTCGTATGGCTAAATTTTCTTTGGGTAGTAGTAGTATAGTAGCATAGAAATATTTTTTGGAAAATATAGGTAAAAGGAAGTTCACGTAAGCTAAAGTTAAGAAAAAAATTCCTGTTCAAATTTCTCTTATCAAACACTATAAAGATGACAAATCATGGCATATTGGCCCTATCAAAGAGGCCCTTACGCATTAAATAAGAGGAGATTTTAAGGTTTAAATACAAATTGTTGAATTGCCTTTTTCCTTACTCTTGGTTATCACCCACATTGGATGGCGTTTGTAATTCATACAAATCTGCTTAAAATATTAATTAATGTGTATTTGATATATCAACCGAATCACCAAAAAAATTGTGATAAAATGATCACTTTAATATTACTTAATAAATTAACCATTGAGTTGACGGATACAATAGAAATGGAGGTTCAAGACCACGACAGTACCGAAAGTCAACTTGAAAGGTTAAATTGAGTTACAAAATATAAATGAGGGAAAAACATAAAATGAGTAAAAAAGAAAAACCAAATGAGTTTTTTCTGACATATATTTAAATCGCTAAATATCCATTTGAATTTTTAATAGCGCTTCTTATCTTATACTTCCAACTAGTGTGCAGGCACGCGATGCGTGGCCTACAATTTGTAAGCTATAAATTATTTTTTATTTCTTTGGTGACACAATATATTCCAAGAATCAAATGAGACTGATTATAGAAATAATAATAATAAAAGTATTACTATTTTCCCAATTTTGTAAGAAATGGACTAACTATATTTATCAACATGGTTTAGCCTTTTTATAGATAGTGAATAATTCATCAACAAATAAAAACAGATGGCATAAATGTAATAAGATTTTAAATACTTTATCAAAATAAGATGCAATTAAAGGAAAAGTGCCTAAAATTCTATATAGTTTAATAGTTTTTGGGAAAAGTGCCTAAAATTCTATACATATTAACAAATTTTTGAAAAAATTATTGAAAAAAAGATTTACTTTAAGTAGTGATAAAAATGTCCAGGAATTGAACAAAATTATTAACATGAGATATGCAAAAATTAAAAATGAGAAAGTAAATTAAGTTACCTTGAATGTGAGAGCTGAAAAAGTAAATTGAGCCAAAATTTGCAGTATATATTTTCAAGAATAATAAAATAAAAATAAATTTACATACAATGAACTGTTAAATGGAGCAAAGTACATTAAAATTGAAAATGAAAAATGAAACTTTTTTTTTTATTCAAGATGAAAATCCCTATACTATATATAGAGCAAATTGTGACAAATCGAAAATGGGTACATAAGCATATAGTAGATATCTTAAGCACATAATTGAACATGCAAACATGATAATCCCTGATTAGACACATCAATCAATAAAGTTCACTACCCAGTGATAAAAGTAGTAGTCCAACATACATAAAGCTGATACAAAAGTTTCATTAACAATTGTACAGTTTTTCTGAAATATTTTTATTCAATAATTCTATTGGTACATAGGATTAGTACAAAATTGTATATATAAATTGACGTATCGGGTTTGTCTTGATTCTTGTCTTGAGTGGATTCAAGGCACGAATCAATGTGGATACAATATGTTAGTCTATATATACGATTATGTACGAATCTTCTATACGTGTAAAACTTTTCATTTTTATTATGTAAATATTTATGGAAGTGTTCACATGTTGATTTAATACGATTCCAAGCTTCAATTATATATATATATATATATACACACACACACACACACACACACACAGATTAGTCGATTGAGATACAACCTTGTTCTCCTTATGATATTGTACGATATTTTTGATGCTTGGATAATTTTGTGATTAAAGATGATATTATTTTTTCTTTGGGTATATGGCTCTATGCTTTTATAGCTTATTTTTTAAAATTTCATATATTGCAAATATGTATGGAAATAATCTTCGTAATAGATAAAATCAATTTTAAATGGGAACTAGCCAAGAGAAATTTAGAGCTCGGAAACGTTGAACACCTTTTGGTATTAGATATTTTAGTATTATGTTATAAATATTTTTAACATACAATTATTATACATGTATTCAATAACCAATGAAATTTATTACAATTTTACTATTGACAATATAGGTTTTATTGGTAAAAAAATTCACCAAAAGTTTAGGAGTTTGGAGAATATATTCTATTTTTATGTCAATTTATTCCCCATTTATAGTTAATGAAGAATTTAGGAGAGTGATTGAGATGGTTTGAAAGTTAATCTATTCAAGTGTACCCAAAACTTGAAACTGACAAAACATAATTACAATATTTTATATTACAAAGTTTTTTTCTCGTCATGTTATATTTTACATCTTTTAAACTTAAACCCTATATGTAATTATAGTATTTTTTCTATTGGGTTAGAGAAAAAATAAATGCATACATCATGATTTGTTGTATAGAAATCTAAGAATAATTTTAGAAAAACATTTGATTATGATAATTCAAGTGCATCTATGATGCAAATATATACATAAACATTACTTTCATGGAAAAAAAAATCAATATAACTATATTATTTTCATGCTACAATACATAATTTACCCATGTAATGCATGAATCCACTACCGAAAATGATAGGCCGACATAAAAATGCAATACAAAAATTCGACACAATTGACGTGTCGTACTTTCATTCGCTCGTGTCCGGATAGTGGAGTCTGAACATGAGCGAATGAGGGTTCGGCACATCAATTATGTCGATTTTTGTCAATTTCCGATTTTTTCAAATTCGGAAATTTTTTAAATTTTTTGAAAAAATCAGATCTGAAATCAAATAATTTTCTTATTTTTAAAAAAATAAATTTTGAAACGACATTTTTCGATCCGACTCGATCCGATTAGATAGAAACACATATCTATAATGCATGAATCCACTACCTGGTCAACTTAAAACAGTCCCAATGCTATGAGTTATAGTCTTATATGCTTGTTTGTATTAATAAATAGGGCCAACATGGGTCCTTGCATTAATATAGGAAAGAGGAGAAAACCTTACAAAGTTTTTACTCTTGTGGCCAAAATGAGATAAAATGTCCTCTTCTTTGAATGAATAGTTTTGGCAACAATTTGAAAAATTAATTGAGGACCACCAATACAAAGTGGTCCTGCTAGAGCTAGTACTATAGTCTATAGATGCCATGCCAACACTATAAGGTACCTTGAATATGACACTCATCTGTCACTAAATTACACTCACTATCAAGTGAAAAATCTAGATTTTTGAAAAAAAAAATTAAACTAAACGGTTGAAATGTAAAAATATTGTCCAGAAAATAAACGGTACAATATTTTATAGAGAATGCATCTTAGGATATATATATATATATATATAGAGAGAGAGAGAGAGAGAGAGAGGTTCTCATGCATATTCTAATTTGCATATCGCTGGCGCGGATAATTTTTGATAAAATAATAAAAAAATATTTTTGAACTAATTTTTTTTTATGATTTTTAAATATTTTAGTAGGATCATAAAAAAAATTCAACTCAAAATGATTTTTTTTGCTATTTTAAAAGAATCGGTCAAACTTTGTCAGTTATTAACAACTTAAAAACTGACAAAGTTTAACTGATTTTTTTAAAATAGCAAAACAATTCATTTTGAGTTGATTCTTTTTCATGGTCCTACTGAAATGTTTAAAACCATATAAATAAATCAGTCCAAAATTATTTTTTTTACTATTTTAAAAAAATGGTCCGCACGGAGGGTATACAAACTGGGTATGCATGAGATCCTTTATGTATGTATATGTATATATATGTATATATATATGTATATATATATATATATATATACACACACACACACACACACACAATAATAGTAAGAAGATCTTCCTATTAAGTCCTATTTACATGGAACATTTCCTAATAGGTCATATCGTAATATTTTTTCCTTCAGAGGTTCTATTTGTACATATAGTCAATATTCATTTTATATTTACAAATAGGACTTAATGGAATAAAAATATTTTTTTCTGGGCCCTGATGAAGCAAAAAAAAATCTTAGGACTTATTGAATTACATACTTAGAAAACGGGACTAATGGATAAAAAGCATAAATAGAGGAGCAGAAAAAACTCAATATTCAATGATGATTGTCTTCCAAAATACAAAGATAAGTTATTTAAATAATAACACTCCAAAAAAGTAAAACGAATTATAAAAATATGAATACCCTCACTTAGTGAAGAAAGACTGATGAACTTAAAATGGATATCTCAAGATTTAAATTTGGAAAATTATGTATCTTAAATGCAGATTCAAGCGTTATATATATAGATTGAAAAATGTCGATTTGAACATGCCCTACTATTTAAAATCACCCCAACGGTTAAAGACAATCCATAGTTGTTAAACAATTAATTAAAAAAGCGTAAATAATTGCTCATAAAACTTGCTCAAGTTAAATTTAACTAGTAAGGAAAAATTTAAAATAAATCTTGCCTCGGAAGATATATTATTGGTTTTTTTAATTTCTTTAATACATTCATAATTATCCTGTTTTGAGTTTGGTACCTTCAACAATTTTTTATTTTTATTTTACTATTGATCGCTAAATATGAAGATTTCACCACTAAAAGTGAAATGTGGTGATATTTATCGACAAAAAATTTATAAAGTAAAAAACAAATCTAGTAAAAGGTACCAAACTTAAAACGGTATAATTGTGAATTTATTAAATAAAAAAAAACTATATTATTTGAATCTAAAGACGAGTTAATTATGTGGTATGTCTCATCTTAGCGATAAAAGTGAGGTCCCCTTCAGTGCAAACTCAAATCCATTTTAGAAGTATATAAACGTATAGTCTTCTTAAGAACTTTCCAACTTAGGACAAGATTTTTTCTTTGCATCTTCACCAAGGTTTTAATGTTTCAAGTTCAAGTGTGTCATTTAAAGTAAACTCCAGACTCACCGATTAATAATTTTGAATAAGTGAATATAGTGTTAGAGTAAAATTTAATATATGCGCTTATATATAAAATAAATATGAATTATAGGGTATCAAATAAAAATAGGCCAATTAAATTGATTAATTTAAGTTTTGGGGGGTTACTAATGTATTATTAAAGTGTGGGTTTTATTGTGTAGAGACAAGTGTAATTTCTATTTTTAAGATGGGTTAAAATAGAAATATACGAAATATGAAAAGACACGATTGTGTTATAAATAAGGGTCATGGTCCCCAGATCACACAACATCAGTCTTCTGATTCCCATTGTCAGAGAGAAATTTAGAGAGGAAATAAAAGTGTTGATCTGAAAGAGCATAAGACCTCAGACTCAAATATTTTAACTTTCTGTCATGGATTCAGGTACGCTTCCGCAAAATCAATATTTATATTTCTTGATAATTTAATATGAATGTTCCTGTTTGTGTGATAGTTTTCACAAAATAGAAATTAATCCATCATGTGGTATCAGAGCTATTTCATGTTGAATTGTTGAGAATATATTAGGAAGGTATTGATATTAATTTTCGGCTGCAAATATTTTTTCAAAAGGTTTAATATTTCAGAAAAATTTTGGATTCAGAAATATTCTCGTTTCATTACGATTCCAATGATATAAAATTCATGACATTTGGACTAGCGGTTAATTTTATATGATTAAGTATAAAGGTTGATTTGATAGTAGTGGAAGGTTAAAGGTTCGACTCTTGGTGTTTCATATTTAAGCCTCTTAAATGAAAATTATGAAGGATCTCAAGAGGTTTTGAACCCATGACCTTTCAAGTCTGGAGCCAAAGGGGTTTTGAACCCATGACCTTTCAAATTTAAATTCAAATTTTGGTATATTTATATATATATATCGAGATAAATTAATTTAAACAATATGTCACCAAAGTGACCTCTTTTGTTCAAAAAATTAATTTTATTTCGAAATATAAAAAGAATTACGTGCATGTAATTTATGTGAATATTAATCGGCCCAAAGGAAGATTATTTTTTAACAAAATGTGTCACTTTAATAATAAGCACGTGATAATTATTTAGTTTTACATATGAATAATAAATAGGCCCAAAGGAAGAATTATTATTCAATATGTTCTTAATTATCAGTGTTTGATTATTACGGCAAGATATCCCTTACAAGTTAATATTTTTTCCAAAGATACAATATTAATAGAGTGTCCGATATCTTAAAATGGGATTTGTCATTTATTTGAATTTATTTTGATTTAAGACTTATATGAGCTAGTTTTATTTGTTTATTATTCTCTGATTCAGCTTCCAACATTACTGCCAGTATTAATTCTATTCCCATGCTTAATGGCACAAACTTTAAGTCATGGCAAGAGAACCTTCATATAGTTCTCGGTGTCATGGATCTGGACCTTGCATTAAGGGTTCCTTCTCCTGCACCTCTTATGGATAAAAGTTCCTCTGATGACAAAAAGCACTTTGAAAGGTGGGAGAAGTCAAATCGCATGTGTTTGATGATCATAAAGAAGGTCATTCCAGAAGCATTCAGGGGCACAATATCGAAAACGATAAAGACAGCCAAAAAGTTCCTAGAAGAAATTAAGAACAGATTTGCCAAAAATAAAAAGACTGAAACAAGTACACTTTTGGCAAGTCTCATCTCAATGAAATATAAAGGTAATAGGAACATTAGGGAGTACATTATGGAAATGTCTCATCTCGCTTCAAAGTTAAGAGCGCTTAAGCTTGACCTCTCTGAGGATTTGTTTCTGCATTTGGTTATGATATCTCTTCCCACACAATTCAGTCAATTTAAGGTGAGCTACAACTGCAAAAAGAAGACTTGGTCTCTTAATGAGCTCATCTCATATTGTGTGCAAGAAGAGGAAAGACTGAAGTAAGATAAGACAGAAAGTGTTCATTTGGCTAGTACTTCCAAGGACAGGGGAAGAAAAGAAAGAAGGATAAAGAAGCTGCAGTGGTTCCATATCCAAATAAACAACATAAATAAAAAACTGTTGATGGTTGTTTCTTCTGTGGAGCTGCGGGACATAGGAAAAAGCAATAGACTAACTATCATTCTTGGCGTGTCAAGAAAGGTACACTTCTTAACCTAGTTTGTTTTGAGGTTAATTTGACTTCGGTACCTAAACACACTTGGTGGATAGATTCTGGTGCAACCACTCACATCAGTGTGTCTAGACAGGGTTGCCTGAGTTGCCGAAAGCCAAATGATGGTGAAAGATACATTTTTGTGGGCGATGACAAGAAGGTTGAAGTTAAAGCAATTGGGATATTTAGGTTATTATTGAAGTCAAGTACTTATTTGGATTTGAATGAGACATTTATCGTACCGTCATTTAGATGAAATTTGGTTTCTATTTCTGTATTGGACAAATTTGGTTATACTTGTTCCTTTGAAAATAATAAATTTAGTCTTCTTCATAATTCAAATTTGGTTGGTGCTGGTTCTTTATCTTATGCAGATAACCTCGATATGATTGATACTATTGCTTCATATCATGGAACCTTGCAATTAAGTACTCGAGGTATTAAAAGAAAATTAACCAATGAGAATTCTGCATCATTATGGTATAAGAGATTAGGTCACATCTTCCAAAGGAGAATTGAAAGACTTGTGTCAGATGGAATTCTAGATTCCCTTGATTTTTCAGATTTTAAAATTTGCAAAAATTGCATAAAGAGAAAACAGACAAACATAAGGAGATCTGGTGCTAATAGGGCTACAGACGTCTCAGAACTGATACATACAGGTATTTGTGGGCCATTCCCTATGATTTCATGGAACGGTCAATAATATTTTATCACATTCATAGACGATTTTTCACGTTATGGCTACCTTTATCTCATCCATGCAAAGTCCCAATCTCTGGACGCGTTCAAGTCATTCAAAGATGAAGTTGAAAATCAACTCAGCAAAAGGATTAAAAGCGTCAGATCTAATCGTGGTGGTGAATACTATGGTAGGTATGACGGTTCAGGTGAACAACGCCGAGGACCATTTGCTAAATTCCTAGAGGAGTGTGGTATCGTCCCGCAGTACACCATGCCAGGTTCTCCAAGCATGAATGGTGTTGCTAAAAGGCGGAACAGAACGCTTAAAGACATGGTAAGGAGTATGATCAGTTACTCTAACTTACCATATTTACTCTGGGGTGAAGCATTAAATACTGCAGTGTATATCCTTAACAGAGTACCAACTAAAGCAACTGCTAAAACTCCTTTTGAACTTTGGGCAGGCAAGAAACCTAGTCTGAAGCACCTTCATATTTGGGGATGTCCAGCTGAAGCGAGGCCTTATAGGCCACATGAAAAGAAACTGGATTCCAGAAAAGTTAGTTGCTATTTTGTTGGATACTCTGAAAGATCTAGGGGTTACAAATTTTATGATCCTACTACCAAAATAATTTTTGAGACTGGAAATGCTACCAAAATAAATAGTTAGTTCCATATCCAATGTATTCCTCTTATCGAGATTAGTAGTTTACCCTTTTTTATGTTTTACCTCCCTGTTCTCGTTCAAGCTCTATTATTTTTCCTTACCTATCTTTATGAATTGATTTTGTCTCATAATTGACCTTTAATTGTGAATTTGGTTTAGGATAAGTTCAAACATAGAATGTGGCAAGCCAACAACCTAATCGTAGATCCGTAATGGATCCACACACGCTTCTGAATGAATATTCATCACCTCACTTCGTTGCACAAAATTAGTCCAGAGTGCATATATGTTTGTGTTTATAACTTTTGTCTCACTATTTCGATGATTATTATTATTATTATTATTTTATAGATTATATAATTTTAGGACTTAAAATAAATTGATTATGGATATAGGACAACAAACATTTCGTTTCTATTTTTAGTCCCTATTTTTAAATTAAAGGGACACGTGGCATGACATGATTGGTTAACGTTTTATGAATATGGATCAGCGCCAGCAGATTTATTAAAAAATAAGGACTAAAACTATAAATAAAATGTTTGTTGTCCTATTTCCAAAATACATATTACAATAAGTCCTAAATTTACAAAGTCCCTTTTTTATTCCTCTATGTTTTGGGGGTGTAAAGACAGAGGATCCCGAGAAACGAAAAATCACAGATCAATTGTGATATAATGTAAGTAAATATTTTCCCTATTTAATTTTTGCTTATTTTAGTCATTGTTACTACCTTGAATTTGTTCTTTTAAAAATGCATATTGTGTTTGTTATTCATTGATGTGACGTTCTTCTTGATATATTTAATTGATTGAACTTTATGTATCCATTAATGAGATGTTTTTCTGGTGATGGAGGGGTTGAGTAGGCTTTTGGTGGCACAATGGCGGCAGACAGATTAAGTACATCATTGGAACAAAATATGCTTTCATATATAATTTTATAAACGGGAAGGAAAACCAAGCCTCTTGGCCTAGTGGTATAAGGCTGTCACTGGGACAGTCTTAGGGGTGGATTGGGTTTGGTCCCAGTTCGATCCCTGACACTGTCAAAATAATGCTTGGCCAGCGGAAGCCACGAACTGCGAAGGAAAATTAGTTGAGGTGCGCGTAAGCTGGTCCGGACACCTCATGATATGCTACCAAAAAAAGATAATGGGGAAGGAATACTATACAGTTACCAATTGCGAGATGAATATTACAGTTAATTCATCCGGTGACGACTGCGAAAGCTCATCAAAGATACTAAATATAAATAATACAACTTTTTTATTAAGACATTGTACTAACAATAACTGATAACGTGTGGTTATCTAGTAAGAGAACGTATATTGACACAATTGAAGACGAAATGTGAATTCGGTTAGTCAATTGCATTACAAAAAAATTCATATTCCTTAAATATCCTTTTGGTTCTTAAAATATTTAAGATGTTATGTGTTACGTTGCATGAACGACTAAACTCACAACATTCTAAATCAAGAAGTTACACAGACATATGGAACAAATACATACGATCTTCGGAATCGAGGAAACTTTCAATGATTTTAACTTTCTATGGATTGTAACTTTTTGGGTTATTATATTTAACATTTAAATGTAATTTTATAAAGCAACGTGTCATTCACAAGACTTTATATATTGGTTTAATATTCGATTTCCTTTGCTTCAAAGAATATTTAATGCGTCAGAAATAAAATTAAACACATATATTTTCTCAACCATGCTACAACAATAATCGAATAAAGTTTGTATAACTTCTGTCAAGTAACGCATGGCCTACATGCTAGTTTATTACTTATTATAAGTGATTAGTGACGTATCGTTTATTATGATACGAAGGTGAGGAAGAAAATACTCCTTGTTTTAGCCCGTAATGTTACATTAGCGAGTAAGTCACTATTCACTTACAAATTATTGATCAAATAAATTTATTCTCTTATAAAAATACATTTCTTTAGTATGTATCAAAAAAGTAAAAAAAATCATAATTCAACAATTTAATTTGTTTTTCAAAACTATATAGTATAGGGTGATTTTGATTAGAGTATATCATTAATGGTTGTAGTTAGAAAAATAAAAATACTTTAGTGAAAGAAAAATAGTTTTTAACAAGACACTAGTTTTAAAAGAATAAAAATACATTTTCAAAAAACTTTTTTTAATAAATTAAAAAATAGTATTAATACAAAAAAACCTTCTGTTGATGTAAAAAATTAGATTACTCTAATTATTCAATCACAGATAAATAAATGAGACAAAGAATTTTAAAGTGGTTCAGCCTTATAAGAATGGCCTATGTCTACTGTTGTTTTATTGCTGATTGTTTGGCAATTCTCGATTATAAATTCTATCAAGAAATTTCGGTCTGGATTCGGGGTCCTTTACAATGAGGATTGTAAAATGTATTTATAGCCCTGAGGCTGTAATGTGAAAGGTTAATACATTAAATGATATACATGTGAAAGGGTAATACATTTAATCCCCTTTTTGCGTGTGCGTCTGAATGATAAGCATTTAATGAATCAGTTGAACTGTTGGTTATCCAGCTATTAATGCTTTGTTCGAGATGCAGCTCGGACCGCCTGAGTTGCTCGGACCGCCTAAGCTTCTCGGTACTCAAGAGTTCCTCGGAGAGGCATTGTTCCTCGGAGCATGTGAGTTCCTCGGGGAACTAGTCTTCCTCGTTGTAGTCTTGTTCCTCGGAGCGCGTGGGTTCCTCGAAAGTGTTTGTTGTTGCCATGTAGATAGCCACGTGTCTTCATATGATTGGTCCATGTCAGCAGATTAAATTTGGTATCAACAGAAGCCCCCAATGTTTCATAGTTCGAAATTTGAGGAGTGTGGAACATTCTTTCTCGGAATATGGTAGCTTTAAATAGTCTTCCTGATTTTTAGGAGCGTTTCCCTTGTATTTATTTCTCCTTCCCAATTCGTAGAATCATGCTTTTTTTTTACTTTTCGTGCTTCGATTCCCGCGTCCCTTTTTGTCTTTTTAGCCGCTGTTGTCCGCTTTGATTCCCGCACCACTTTTCATCTCTTTAGCCGTCGGTAACGTAATCATCCTTTTTTGTAATCATTACTTCACCATTTCCCAAGGTATTTAAACTTCACAGACACTCCCATCGTCTTCTACCTTTCAAATTTTTATCTTCGAGTTTTACGTCGTCTCTTCCTACTCTCTTCTGCGTTCATCTTTTCCGTCGTTCGTTGTCAGCAGATCCATTCTTTTCCTGTAAGATCTTCTTCCTTATTCTTCATTTCTTTATTCACCATGGTTTACCCTGTTGAGTCTCTTGAAAAGTTTCGTTCTGATTTCTCCATTCCCTCATGGGTTGTTTTGGAAGAGCTTTCTGAGCCTTCTAATTACTTCCATTTGG
Source organism: Sambucus nigra (assembly GCA_949130495.1). Lineage (NCBI taxonomy): Eukaryota > Viridiplantae > Streptophyta > Magnoliopsida > Dipsacales > Adoxaceae > Sambucus > Sambucus nigra. Next base: position 725,155,397 of record OX422210.1, read on the forward strand.
CTGAGGGACATTGGTTTCCCAGTCTCTTTTTTGCTGAGTGTGGATTTTTTTTTCCACCAGATCCCTTGTGTCTGGAATTCTGTCAGTACTTTGACGTTGTTCCTGCACGAATAGCCCCAACACATGGAGAATAGTTAATGGGGTGCATAGATTAAATCAAATCCATGGAACTCGATTAGGAATTCCAGAAATCATGTACTGCTATAGATGGGCAGTTAATGATAATATTTTTTATTTAAAAACTAGATTTTTAAATAGAGCCTTAGTAGTCAATCTCCCTGATGCCAATAGGGATTATTTTGAACACGGGGTTGTCATAAAAAATTGGCAACACCCTCCATTAACTGGAGATGAGGTTTACCAGGGTCCCAGATGCCCTCCTTATGGTAATGGGATATGTTATTTTCATTTTATTTATTTTGAAATCATGTTTCTTTTGTGTTTGATAAAATGTGCCACTGATAACAATGTTTATTATTATTATTATTATTATTATTATTTTTTTTTTATTTTTTTTTTAAATTTTTTTTTGCAGTTGATAGCAAGAGGAAGTGCCCAAAAGATGCAGATGTCAATATAAGGCATTTGAAACTTATCTGGAGTCTGCATCAAAGTGTTGCTGACGAGCACATTAGATCGGCTTCGTATCTGCTCCAGTACAAGAGCCACACCACTTCTTTCACTGCTCGTCCAGTGATGAGTGAGTCAGAGCCAGTACCAGCTTCCACCAGCTCATCGTCTGAATCCCATATTCCTTTAAGTGAAAGGATGAAGAAGAGAAGACCTCCTACCCTGTTTGAGAAAACTGCCTCCGGTTCTGGGGAGGCAAAAAGGAGTAGGATTGATGTCCCAAAGGAGGGGACAAAGAAGACTGATGTAGCTCCTCCAGCTGCTCCTGTTAAAGTTGCCGAGAAGCCCGCAGTGGCTCCGAGCAGCTCTGTTGCTCCTGGAGAGGTGATTGTGATATCACCGACCAAGGGTTCTTCCTTGGTTGAATCTGTACCTGTTCCCCCGAGGAGGCTGAAGAAGAGCTCCTCGGTCAATTTGGCTGACACCATTACTCAGCCCCTAGCTGTTGGGGCTGGAGTTCCCACTTTTATTCTCCCGAGCTCTGCCATGAGCTCGATAAAGTCCTGGATCATTCCTGAGGTCCAAGGTACTGAAGAAAACCTTACTCGGGATATGGTCACCTCGCTAGCTGCTCGTCATCTTGCTTCTGTAAGTCTCTTTACTTTGAATTTTTCATATTTCCTTTGTTATTTCTGTGTCTAACTTGTTTTCTTTTTCTGTTCATAGTTGACGAGCTGCTTCAATATAATCCTGAAGAAGGATGAAGAGATTAAGACTTCATGCTCCTCGTCCAGTGTGGAGGGAGCTCTGGAAGAAGCTACCAAGTCTCTGGCAGATTCTCGCCAGAAATATGCTGATGACAAAGCTGTCTGGGAGAAGAAGCTTGCCTCCGTCGAGCAAGAAAAAGCTCGAGCTGCTGATGCCTCCAAGGAGTTGGAGAAGAGAATAAATGCCTTGGAGAAGGCAAATAAGGAGCTTGAAGAGAAGCTCAAAACTGCAGAAGAGTTTGAAGATAAACTCAAGGTTGCCGAGGAGGAGTTGGCTCAACTTCGAGAAGTAGGTCGGCAGATGGTGAAAGCTGAGAAAAAACTGAAAGTTGTTGATGACTTGCTGTCCGAAAAGCTTGCCTTCGAGAAGACCAAGAGGAAGATGGATGTGAAGAAGTCCTTCAGCTCTGGCTAGGACAAGGGGTGGAACAAGGGGTTGGTTGCCATGGTGTCGCAAGTGGACTATGGCAGTCTCAAATACTTTAGGGATGGATGGGTTGCTTCCCTTCAGGAGATGAAGGTCGACGAGTCTTCCGAGCTCTTCCAGAGACATATCCCTGGTCCCCCTCCAACTCCAGAAGACTTAGAAGAGGACGAAGCTACCTCCGAAGAGTCTTCGATGGTGATGGGAGATCATGCCCTAGCCATTCAGCCTATTGCCGAGGAACTTCAGCAGATCGTTAGTTCCTCTGAGCAATTGCCAGTGTTGCCCGAGTAACTATCCCTTCCCTCCGAGCAACCTACATCTTCATCCCAGCCTCCTGAGAAGGTTTTGGGAGATAAGGAGAAGGTGTAGAATTGCTCGTGTTTATCTTTATTTTCTTTATCTTTATCAAATGTAACCCAGAAGATGTAACTCTGAACTATGATCTAATAAAACTTGAACTTTTTGCATACTGTTGTCTATTTTCTATTCATACTCTGCTTGTAACTCTTATTGATGATTGCTCTATTTCTCTGCTAGTTTCTGGCCAGGATGGAACTGCTATCTGCCCATGATACAAAGTTGCTGCGATAATGTAATGAATACTTCAAGGCTGGTCACACAGACCTGAGTGTTTCACAAGTTGTCGACATCCTCGGCCAAGATGCTTCAAAACAGGCAGTGGAAGCATATCAATATCTGAAGTGTCTGCTTGATCTGGATGTAGCCAATAACGTTGCCTATTATGAAATGATCGAGGATCTTCAATGCACCCTCGAGGACCTTCAGCTTCAATACAAAGAATCCACTACTTTGTTGCATGAGGGGTACGAGAAGAAGTACCAGTAAATCATTGCCGATAAGGGCTACGAGAAGCTTTTTGCTGGGTACGATGTAAGAGAGAGAACCTTGAGAGGTGAGGTCGAAGAATGTAGACAGATTGCTGAGTTGCTGGAAAAGGAAAACAACAACCTGCAAAAGGAGTTGTCACAATTGAAGTCTGCAGCTTCCACTTCTAGTGCCTTGATCCCAGTGACCGACGAGGGATTTTCGTTCTTAGAGGTTGAGAACGCCAAGTTAAGGGAAGAGTTGGACACCTTGAAGAGGTCGGGCCCTTCCACATCTTCTCGGGGATGAGCAAGAGCTCCTCGGGGACGAGCAAGAGCAGCTCGGGTTCTTGTCGAGGAACATAGGACTCAGTCTGCCTTAGAGAACCAGGCCTTCCAACTAATGGCGAAGAACCAGGCGTTGTCTGATATGTCAAAGAAGATAAGGGACCTGGAAAAATAGCTCTCCGCTCAGAAGTCAGTCTTGGAGAATAAGGAGCTTTTCATCAAGAATCTCCACGAACAGCTAGAAAGGCTAACATATCAATTCCACAAACAGCCCAGGGAGTTCTGGATGGCTGGATACAACGAAGCACTATTCCACTTGGACGATCGTATCCAGAATGCCAACAATGAGGGCTACAAGCAAGGCTGGCTGAATGCCTTAGGTGTGCTGAAGCTCGAACAAGGTCATTATCTGTGGGACTACCATGATCCCGGGTTGCTCGACTTGCCGGTGCCACTATACAATTTGGACATGGATTGGATCCCTGCTCGGGCCATTCCTCGGAGCTTAATTTCAAAGTATCTCGGTGACTACAATTTATATTCTCAAATCGAGGTATCTCGTCCCGAGCATCTCTTAGATCGACCATCCGTGATGAATGTCAGGATGTTGAAGGATCTCAACTTCATTAATTCTCCCCTGTCTTTAAATGATCTGCCTGCTGGAGAGGAACCTATGTCAAAAGCAGAGGGGAGGAGACCAGTAGAATAGGAATTTTTGATGTAATAGTTAGTATACATGTCAATGTAACTGTAATTTAATTATCAATGTAATTTATTTTGAATTCAATTAAAGACTTTCATTTTTGTTTGCAAATCTTAATTGCTATTGTCTTGTAGTTATCAAACACTTTATATTTATGCATATCTGTTAAAAAGATAACAATATTGTGTTGTTTGTCGACCAACTCAGTAATAATTAAAAAGTTTCAAGTTTCAATAATATTGCTCGATCACTTAATAATAAAGTCACGAGTATAAAAAATGTTTAAAATTTTTCCAACCAACCAAGGTCGTTAAATTATGCTTGTCGACCAACTACAGTTAGTGGGTTTTTATCCCCGACCAACCATAGTTGGTAGACTTTTCTCTTAAATGTTTCCGACCAACCAAGGTCGGTAAATTTTCTTTGTCGACCAACTACAGTTGGTGGGTTTTTATCCCCGACCAGCCATAGTTAGCAACTTTTTCACATTCTGGAATAATCTTACCTCTCGACCAACATAAGTTGGCATTTTCGAGAATATATGTACCTCCCAACCAATATAAGTTGGCATTTGCGAGAATATTTTATTTCCTAGCCAAACAGGTTGGCATTTTTAGGAATATTTTGTCTCCTAGCCAAACAGGTTGGCATTTTTAGGAATATTTCATTTCCTAGCCAAACACGTTGGCATTTTTAGGAATATTTCTTTTCCTAGCCAAACAGGTTGGCATTTTTAGGAATATTTTATTTCCTAACCAACTGAAGTTGGCATTTTTAGGAATATTTTGTTTCCTAACCAACCGAGGTTAGCATTTTTAGGAATATTTTGTTTCCTAACCAACCGAAGTTGGCATTTTTAGGAATATTTTGTTTCCTAACCAACCGAGATTGGCATTTTCAGGAATATTTTGTTTCCTAACCAACCGAAGTTGGCATTTTTAGGAATATTTTGTTTCCTAACCAACCGAGGTTGGCATTTTTAGGAATATTTTGCTGAGCATTCTGAGCTTTGCCGAGTTTTGTCGAGTAGTGCGTAGCACTAGTATTCCTCGAAAAATTCTCAATAAAAAGAGAGACTTTAGCAGAATATCTTCATTTTATTCATACTGATAGAACTGTGTTACATATACATCACTGATAATACTTGCGTAGGTGCTCCGCGTTCCATGCATTCTTAAACTCCCCGCCTTCTAAAGTTGCTATTCGGTAAGTTCCTGGTCGAACAACTTCTGTAACTCGGTATGGTCCATGCCAATTTGCCTCCAGTTTGTTGTGCTTTTGAATTACTTTCTTCAGCACATAGTCTCCTTCTTTCAGGTCGCACTTGTTCACCCTTTTGTTATAGAACAAAGTTGTTCGCTGCTGGTAAGCAGCATTTCTAATGGCTGCTTCTTCTCTAACTTCTTCGAGCATGTCTAAATCCAATCTTCTCATTAAGTCGCTGACATGGGAATTGAAATTCAGAACCCTGTGTGTTGGGAGGCCCAACTCGGCAGGTATAACGACTTCAGTTCCAAATGCCAGCATATATGGTGTCTCTCCAATTGCTACTCGGGGAGTAGTTCGGTAAGCCCAGAGTACTGTTTGTAGCTCGTTGATCCAATTTGATTTTGCATCATCCATCCTTTTCTTCAAGCCATTTAGTAGCGTTCTGTTTGTCACTCCAGTTTGTCCATTGCTTTGAGGATGGCCTGGTGCTGAGTGGACCTTCAAAATGTTTGACTGATGACAATAGGCGACAAACTCCTCGTTATCAAATTGTGTTCCATGATCTGTGATGAAGGCATGAGGGAGACCATATCGGCAAATGATGTTCTTCCAAATAAATTGGTACACCTTCTCGTACGTCATGTCAATGAGTGGCTTAGCTTCTACCCACTTAGTAAAATAATCCACTGCGACGATGAGATACTTGAACCTTCATCGGGTCGTTGGTAGTGGTCCAACCAAATCAATTCCCCACATGGCAAATGGCCAAGGGGAAGTTATGGGTGTCAATAATGCTAGTGGAGTTCTTCGGATGGAGGAAAAGCGCTGGCACTTGTCACATTTCTTCGCGTAGGCTACACAATCAGCCCTCATCGTCGGCCAGTAATATCCCTGCGTCATCATCCTTTGCAAGAGTGTCCGACCTGCTACATGTGCTCCACAGGACCCTTCATGGATCTCTTCAATCAAATCTTTCACATCGAAGGGATGCACGCATCTCTGCAAACCTGCCATAATTCCTCGTCTATATAAAACACCATTAGTTAATACATACCGAGCATCTTTAAACTTCAATTTCTTGGCTGCGAGCTTGTCAATTGGAAATTCTCCCTCCTCAATGTATGCCCTGATGGGATCCATCCAAGATGGTCCTAAATCAAGGGTGATAAAGTTCATCGATAAATCTTCATCTATACTCCGACCAGCTAAAACCTCAATTGGGATTGTTCGTCGTAGCTCGGTACGAGTAGCTGATGCTAGTCGAGCTAGGGCGTCTGCTCTCGCATTCTCCATTCTCGGTATTCTGGCCAGCTGAATAGCAATAAATTCTATCACCAGCTCCTTTGCCTTTGCATGATATCTGATCATGAATTCTCCTTTGACTGCATATACTCCCAACATTTGATTTACAATCAATTGAGAATCACTGAAGACAATAACCTGTTGTGCCTCCATAATTTTTGCTAAACTAAGACCTGCAATCATGGCCTCATACTCAGCCTCATTATTGGAAGCTTTAAATTGGAAACGTAGGGCGTATTCCATGTCAACCTCGTCCGGAGTGCCCAAAACTATCCCCGCGCCATATCCTGTAGTGCAAGATGAGCCATCTACATATAGCCTCCATATATATAACTCGTCTTCAAATTTCTGTTCAGTCAGAGTTCCTCGGTGAAATATTTACTGTTTTCTTTCATCTTCCCCGGATATTTCTCGCTCTTCGTCGATAATTTTTTCTTGCCCTTTTACCAATCGGAGTTGGTCTGAGCTCGAATTTAATGATCATGTAACATCCACTTGCCCTTTTACCAACCGGAGTTGGTCTGAGCTAGTGTTTGTTGATCCTGTAACATCCACAGGTTGATCAGCGAGCAACTTTTGCTCCTCGAGGGTATCAGGATAGGTGAACTCTGCTATAAAATCTGCTACAGCCTGCCCTTTTAGCGATGATCTGGGTTCATAGACTATATCATATTCACCGAGCTCTATTGCCCAGTACATCAATCTTTCTGATTTTTCTGGCTTATGCAGGGTTTGCCACAATGGCACATCGGTATATACTACTATAGTATGAGCCTGAAAATATGGCCTCATTCTCCTACTCGCCTCAATCAGCGCCAGTGCCAATTTCTCCAGCCTTGGATATCTGATCTCTGCTCCTCGGAAGGCCTTACTTGTGTAGTAAATTGTCTTTTTTATTCCATTCTCCACTCTGATCAACGCCGAGCTAACTGCACTCTTGGACACTGCAAGGTACAAATACAATTTTTCTCCCATCACTGGCCTGGATAACAGTGGAGGTTCTCCCAAGTATTTTTTCAAGTCTTGAAAAGCCTTCTCACATTCATCATTCCACTCAAAAGTCTTTCTGAGTGTCTTAAAGAATGGGAGACATCTATCAGTTGCTCGTGACACAAATCTGTTGAGTGCCGCTACTCGTTCTGTGAGACTCTGTACCTCCTTCTTCGTCGTTGGAGATCGCAGCCCTAATAGAGCTTTGATCTTTTTAGAATTTGCTTCAATGCCTCGTTGATTGACAATGTACCCGAGAAACATGCCTTCTCGTACTCCAAATATGCACTTCGTCGGGTTCAGCTTCATTTGATATTTATCCAGTTGATCAAAAGTCTGACTTAAGTCAACTAGATGATCGGCATCTTTCTTGCTTTTCGTCAGCATATCGTCAACATAGACTTCCATATTGTCACTGATTTGTTCAGCAAAGACCTTGTTCATCAGCCTCTGATATGTCGCACCTACATTTTTCAAACCAAAAGGCATAACATTATAACAATAAGTTCCCCTAGGGGTAATGAAAGAAGTACTCTCCATATCTTCAGGTTTCATTTTGATCTGATTTTAGCCAGAATAAGCATCCATGAAGCTCAGCAACTTGTGTCACGAGGTAGCATCCACCAGTTGATCAATTCGGGGCAATGGAAAGTGATCTTTTGGGCATGCTTTGTTGAGGTCGGTGAAGTCTACACACATCCTCCACTTGTTGTTTTTCTTCTTTACCATCACCACGTTAGCCAACCAGTCTGGATATTTAACATCTTCAATGAAACAAGCTTTCTGGAGCTTCTCGACTTCCTCCTGTATAGCTTGATTCTTCTCGGGACTGAATACTCTTCTTTTCTGCTTCACAGGTTTGATCTCCTTATTCACATTGAGCTCGTGACATAAGAAGTTTGGGTCTATCCCAGGCATATCTTCATGACTCCACGCAAAAGTTTGTCTTCTGCTTCTAAGGAAAGTTATCAATTCCTATTTAATGAGGCTTCCAACGATGAACCTATTTGAGTAGTTCGCTCAGGGTGCTCGTCGTCCAGAATGATATTTTCAGTAGTTTACACCACTTGACCCTTCACGAGTTGCGACTCATCTCGAGGATCCAATGTTTCGATTTCTGCACCTTCATCCACTTGATAGGTAGTATTCTTTTTCTTTGATTCCTCCAGTTCTTCTTGCTCGGCGGATGAATAATAGCATTCCCGAGCTACTTTCTGATCACCTTTAACAACTCCTACTCCAAAATTAGTTGGAAATTTCAGGCATTGATGCACCGTAGATGGTACAGCCTCGAACTTCTTCAATCCTACTCTTCCCATGATGATATTGTATGCTGACTGAACATTCTTATCCAGTCGAAGAAGCGTATTCTTTCTATCCGACAAGCAGGACACGTACCAATGAATATATCCAACTTGATCATCCCAAGTGGAAATACTTTCTCGCCAGCAAAACCAATGAGGGGTCTGTGGTAAGGCTTCAGTTGAGATAGCTTTAGATTTAAACTATCGAAGCACGAGTAGAACATGATGTCTTCCGAGCTACCATTGTCGACCAGTACTCTTGAAATCATGACCTCCTTCATTCTCATTTTGATCACCAGCGGGTCATCATGAGGATATAAAACACCTGCAAGGTTATTTTTTTTAAAACCGATGACCAATTTCTCCTTATTCACCTTTCTCGAGCGATCTTCCTCAGCTAGATTTATTCATTGAATGTACGAGCAAGCTTGAGCCTCACTGAGGTAGGCTTTTCTTTCTGCAGTAAGGTCTCCTCCTTCTGCATCTCCTCCTGTAATAACATTACAATCAAATGACTTAAAGCGTATTGAAAATACCTCTCGTTCCGGCTGCCTTGGTTTCTTGGGAAGTTTGGGGTCATCCTCTGGATCATCTTCATGGTTTCTCTTCTTGCTCTCCTCTGCTCGACGGGGAGATCTAGACCTCTCTCTAGTTCGGTCGTTGTTTCTTCTTTCGCCTCCCCGATCAACATACTTTGCTAGCTTTCCTCGTCGGATGAGTGTTTCAATCTCATTCTGAAGAGCTATGCAATTTTTGGTCAAATGGCCATGATCCTTGTGGAACTCGCAATATTTTTCCCTATTCCTCGTGTCAGGGTCTGCCTTCATTTTCGTTGGCCAGTTTAACTCTTCGCTGTTCTTAATTTCTTCCAGGACGTGGTTGATATTTGCCTTCAAAGGTGTGTAATTATCAAATTTCCTCAAGACCTCCCATGACGACCTATTTTTGGATTGTTTGTCACCACCATTGTTCTTATGCTCTTTCTTCTTAGCTTTATCACCTTCCACCTTGGTTTCTTTGGCGTCCATATTCTTCTTCCCAGACATAGCCTCCTCGGCATTCATAATCTTGGACGCTTTTCCCATCAGGTCCGATATGGTTCGAGGTGGATCTTTGGACAAAGTTTAGTACAACTTGTTTGGCAGTAGTTCACTCATCAAAGCAGTAATCGTTGTCTTCATTTCATAATCAATTACTTCGAGTTTCTCGTTATTAAAACGAGTTATATAATCTCTGGTACTCCACTACACCAAAAACAGGAAACTGGCATGGTTTAAAACCGTGCCAGACGCAATCTGGCACGGTTCAAAACTGTACCAGAATCAGGCGTGCCAGATTTTCTGGCGCGGTTTAAAACCGCACCAGATTTTCCAATCTGGCACGCTTTTGGCACGCTTTTAAACTGTGCCAGTTTTTTAATCTGGCACGTTTTTGGCACGCTTTTAAATCATGCCAGATGTTAAATCTGGCACGCTTTTGGCACACGCCAAAACCGTGCCAAATTATCTATTTTCTGGCACGCTTTTGGCACGGTTATAAAGCGTGCCAGATTTTCCAGTTGATTAAAAAAAATAATAATAGGAACCAAATTTGGAAAATCTGCAAATTCCAAATTCGGTAGAAAAAATATTTATTATTTGCAAAAACAAAATCAAGAAAATTCACAAATTATGAATATCGCAGGTTGTTGATAAACTAATGTGTATACAAACTTCAAAAAATTACAAGAGATAATACCAATAAAAATCAACACATGACCATAAAAGTCGACAATAACTTCAAAAAATTACAAGAGTTAATAGTTCTCATATAAAAAAAAATTGGGCAGAGTTTCCTCTATTTTTTGAGCATTCCAAAACCTGCTAACATAAAATCTGCCCAAATAAAGTCCGCACGGCCATAAAAGTCAATAATAAAACTACTATAGCCAGCACGACCATAAAAATAAACCATAAAACTACGAAAGCCTGCTCGGCCATAACACAAAAAATAGAATCCTGAATATTAACGACACTAAATACACAATCCCGCTGTTGTAAAGCATTGACTTCTTCGTGCGTTCCAAGTGGATAAAAGCTAACGATTGAATGTCATCCTACAAAAAAAATAAGACACAAAAAAGATACAATATTAGTAACCAAGTCATTTTTAAAAAAATATTCAAGCAAAAAAATTGCATATACAAGAAGAAAAATTACATATACGTCTACGCGGTCAGTTCCTACAAGTTACATTGGTCCCGTGCGAGGTGTTCGTGCCTCCTACAGGGTCGTTTGGGGGTTGGTTTGGGTTTTCACCCCTTAACGGCCTATTTTCAAGTGTAAGTGTGATTTTTGCAAATTATTGTCAAACTCTCAAACCGGGAGTCCTGGGACTACGCGATCAATCCCTACAAGTTAAATTTGTCCCGTGCGAGGTGTTCGTGCCTCCTACGGGATCGTTTGGGGGCTGGTTCGGGTTTTCACACCTTAACGACCTGTTTTCAAGTCTAAGTGTGATTTTTGCCAATTATCGTCATACTCTTAAACCGAGAGTCCCGAGACTACGCGGTCAATTCCTACAAGTTACATTGGTCCCGTGCGAGGTGTTCGTACCTCCTAATGGGTCGTTTGGAGGCTGGTTCGGGTTTTCACCCCTTAACGGACTGTTTTCAAGTCTAAGTGTGATTTTTACAAATTATCATCATACTCTCATACCGTGAGTCCCGGGACTACACGATCAGTTCCTACAAGTTACATTGGTCCCGTACGAGGTGTTCGTGCCTCCTACGGGGTCGTTTGGGGGCTGGTTCAGATTTTCACCCCTTAACGGCCTGTTTTCAAGTCTAAGTGTGATTTTGGCAAATTATCGTCATACTCTCAAATCGGCAGTACATTGATCCCGTGCGAGGTGTTCGTGCCTCCTACGGGGTCGTTTGGGGGCTGGTTTGGGTTTTCACCCCTTAACGGCCTATTTTCAAGTCTAAGTGTGATTTTTGCAAATTATCGTCATACTCTCAAACCGGGATACTCGGGACTACGCGGTCAGTTCCTATGAGTTACATTGGTCCCGTACGAGGTGTTCGTGCCTCCTACGGGGTCGTTTGGGGCTGGTTCGGGTTTTCACCCCTTAACGGCCTGTTTTCAAGTCTAAGTGTGATTTTTGCAAATTATTATCATACTCTCAAACCGGGAGACCCGGGACTATGCGGTCAATTCCTACAAGCTACATTGGTCCCGTGCGAGGTGTCCGTGCCTCCTACGGGGACGTTTGGGGGTTGGTTCGGGTTTTCACCCCTTAACGGTCTCTTTTCAAGTCTAAGTGTGATTTTTGCAAATTATCGTCATACTCTCAAACCGGGAGTCCCGGGACTACGCGATCAGTTCCTACAAGTTACTTTGGTCCCGTGCGAGGTGTTCATGCCTCCTACGGGGTCGTTTGGGGGCTGGTTCGAGTTTTCACCCCTTAAAGGCCGATTTTCAAGTCTAAGTGTGATTTTTGCGAATTATCGTCATACTCTCAAACCGGGAGTCCCGGGACTAAGCGGTCAGTTCTTACAAGTTACATTGGTTCCCTACGAGGTGTTCGTGCCTCCTACGGGATCGTTTGGGGTCTCGTTCGGGTTTTCATCCCTTAACGGCCTGTTTTCAAGTCTAAGTGTGATTTTTGCAAATTATCGTGATACTTTAAAATCGGGAGTCCCAGAACTACGCGGGCAGTTCCTAAAAATTACATTGATCCCGTGCGAGGTGTTCGTGCCTCCTACGGGGTCGTTTGGGGGATGGTTTGGGTTTTCACCCCTTAACGGCCTATTTTCAAGTCTAAGTGTGATTTTTGCAAATTATCATCATACTCTCAAACCGGGAGACTCGGGACTACGCGGTCAGCTCCTACGAGTTACATTGGTCCCGTTCGAGGTGTTCATGCCTCCTACAGGGTCGTTTGGGGCAGGTTCGGGTTTTCACCCCTTAACGGCCTGTTTTCAAGTCTAAGTGTCATTTTTGCAAATTGTTGTCATACTCTCAAATCGGGAGACCCGGGACTACGCGGCCAGTTCCTACAAGTTACATTAGTCCCGTGCGAGGTGTTCGTGCCTCCTACGGGGTCGTTTGGGGGTTGGTTCGGGTTTTCACCCCTTAACGGTCTGTTTTCAAGTCTAAGTGTGATTTTTACAAATTCGGGTCATAGTCTCATACCGGCAGTCCCGGGACTACGCGGTCAGTTCCTACAAGTTACATTGGTCCCGTGCGAGGTGTTCGTGCATCCTACAGTTTCGTTTTGGGATGGTTCGGGTTTTCACCCCTTAACGGCCTGTTTTCAAGTCTAAGTGTGATTTTTGCAAATTCGGGTCATACTCTCATATTGGGATTCCCGGGACTACGCAGTCAGTTCCTACAAGTTACATTGGTCCCGTGCGAGGTGTTCATGCCTCCTACGGGGTCGTTTGGGTGCTGGTTTTGGTTTTCACCCCTTAACGGCCTGTTTTCAAGTCTAAGTGTGATTTTTCAAATTATCGTCAAACTCTCAAACCGGGATTCCCGGGACTACGCGGTAAGTTCCTATAAGTTACATTGGTCCCATGCGAGATGTTTGTGCCTCCTACGGGGTCGTTTGGGGGTTGGTTTGGGTTTTCACCCCTTAACAGCTTGTTTTCAAGTCTAAGTGTGATTTTTACAAATTATCGTCATACTCTCAAACTGGGAGACCCGGGACTACGCGGTCAGTTCCTACAAGTTACATTGGTCCCATGCGAGGTGTTCGTGCCTCCTACGGGGTCGTTTGCGGGCTGGTTGGGGTTTCCACCCCTTAACGGCCTGTTTTCAAGTCTAAGTGTGATTTTTACAAATTATCATCATACTCTCAAATCGGGAGTTCCGAGACTACGCGGTCAGTTCCTACAAGTTACATTGGTCCCATGTGAGGTGTTCGTACCTCCTACGGGGTCGTTTGGGGGCTGGTTCGGGTTTTCACCCCTTAACGGCCTGTTTTCAAGTCTAAGTGTGATTTTTGCAAATTAGCGTCATACTCTCAAACCGCCGGTCCCGGGACTACGCGGTCAGTTTCTACAAGTTACATTCGTCCCGTGCGAGGTGGTCGTGCCTGCTATGGGATCGTTTGGGGGCTGGTTCCGGTTTTCACCCCTTAACGGCCTGTTTTCAAGTCTAAGGGTGATTTTTGCAAATTATCGTCATACTCTCAAACCGGGAGTCCCGGGACGACGCGGTCAGTTCCTACAAGTTACATTGGTCCCGTGCGAGGTGTTCGTGCCTCCTACGGGGTCATTTGGGGGCTGGTTCGGATTTTCACCCCTTAACGGCCTGTTTTCAAGTCTAAGTGTGATTTTTACAAATTATCATCATACTCTCATACCGGGAGTGCCGGGACTACGCGGTCAGTTCCTACAAGTTACATTGGTACCGTGCGAGGTGTTCGTGCATCGTACGGGGTTGTTTGGGGGTTGGTTTGGGTTTGACCCCTTAACGGCCTGTTTTCAAGTCTAGGTGTGATTTTTACAAATTATCGTCATACTCTTAAATCGGGAGTACCGGGACTACTCAATCAGTCCCTATAAGTTACATTGGTCCCGTGCTAGGTGTTCGTGCCTCCTACGGGGTCGTTTGGGGGCTGGTTGGGGTTTTCACCCCTTAACGGCCTGTTTTCAAGTCTAAGTGTGATTTTTGCAAATTATCGTCATACTCTCAAACCGGAAGACCCAGGACTACGCGGTCAGTTCCTACAAGTTACATTGGTCCCGTGCGAGGTGTTCGTACCTCTACGGGGTCATTTGGGGGCTGGTTTGGGTTTTCACCCCTTAGCGGCGTGTTTTCAAGTCTAAGTGTGATTTTTACGAATTATCATCATACTCTCAAACCGGGAGACCCGGGACTAAGCGCTCAGTTCCTATAAGTTACATTGCTCCCCTACGAGGTGTTCGTGCCTCCTACGGGATCGTTTGGGGGCTGGTTCGGGTTTTCACCCCTTAACGGCCTGTTTTCAAGTCTAAGTGTGATTTCTGCCAATTATCATCATACTCTTAAAGCGAGAGTCCCGGGACTACGCGATCAGTTCCTACAAGTTACATTGGTCCCGTGCGAGGTGTTCGTGCCTCCATCGGGGTCGTTTGAGGCTGGTTCGGGTTTTCACCCCTTAACGGCTTGTTTTTAAGTCTAAGTTCGATTTTTGCAAATTCGGGTCATACTCTCATACCGGGAGTCCCGGGACTACGCGGTCAGTTCCTACAAGTTACATTGGTCCCGTGCGAGGTGTTCGTGCCTCCCACGGTTTCGTTTGGGGGCTAGTTCGGATTTTCACCCCTTAACGGCCTGTTTTCAAGTCTTAGTGTGATTTTTTCAAATTCGGGTCATACTCTCATACCGGGAGTCCCGGGACTACGCAGTCAGTTCCTACAAGTTACATAGGTCCCGTGCGAGGTGTTCATGCCTCCTACGGGGTCGTTTGGGGGCTGGTTTTGGTTTTCCCCATTAACGACCTGTTTTCAAGTCTAAGTGTGATTTTTGATAATTATCGTCAAACTCTCAAACCGAGATTCCCGGGACTACGCGGTCAGTTCCTACAAGTTACATTGTTCCCGTGCGAGGTGTTCGTGCCTCCTACGGGGTCGTTTGGGGGCTGGTTTGGGTTTTCACCCCTAAACGGCCTATTTTCAAGTCTAAGGGTGATTTTTGTAAATTATCGTCATACTCTCAAACCAGGAGTCCCGGGACGACGCGGTCAGTTCCTACAAGTTACATTGGTCCCGTGCGAGGTGTTCGTGCCTCCTACGGGGTCATTTGGGGGCTGGTTCGGATTTTCACCCCTTAACGGCCTGTTTTCAAGTCTAAGTGTGATTTTTACAAATTATCATCATACTCTCATACCGGGAGTGCCGGGACTACGCGGTCAGTTCCTACAAGTTACATTGGTCCCGTGCGAGGTGTTCGTGCATCGTACGGGGTTGTTTGGGGGTTGGTTTGGGTTTGACCCCTTAACGGCCTGTTTTCAAGTCTAGGTGTGATTTTTACAAATTATCGTCATACTCTTAAATCGGGAGTACCGGGACTACTCGATCAGTCCCTATAAGTTACATTGGTCCCGTGCTAGGTGTTCGTGCCTCCTACGGGGTCGTTTGGGGGCTGGTTGGGGTTTTCACCCCTTAACGGCCTCTTTTCAAGTCTAAGTGTGATTTTTGCAAATTATCGTCATACTCTCAAACCGGAAGACCCGGGACTACGCGGTCAGTTCCTACAAGTTACATTGGTCCCGTGCGAGGTGTTCATGCCGCCTACGGGGTCGTTTGGGGGCTGGTTTTGGTTTTCACCCCTTAACGGCCTGTTTCAAGTCAAAGTGTATTTTTGATAATTATCGTCAAACTCTCAAACTGGTATTGTCGAGACTACGCGGTCAGTTCCTACAAGTTACATTGGTCCCGTGCGAGGTGTTCATGCCTCCTACGGGGTCGTTTGGGGGCTGGTTTGGGTTTTCACCCCTTAACGGCCTATTTTCAAGTCTAATTGTGATTTTTTCAAATTATCGTCATACTCACAAATAGGGAGACCCGGGACTACGCGGTCAGTTCCTACGAGTTACATTGGTCCCGTGCGAGGTGTTCGTGCCACTACGGGGTCGTTTGGTGGCTGGTTTGGGTTTTCACCCCTTAACGACCTGTTTTCAAGTCTAAGTGTGATTTTGCAAATTATCATCATACTCTTAAACCAGGACTCCCGGGACTACACGGTCAGTTCCTACAAGTTACATTGGTCCCGTGCGAGGTGTTCGTGCCACCCACGGGGTCGTTTGGGGGCTGGTTCGGGTTTTCACCCCTTAACGGCCTGTTTTCAAGTCTAAGTGTGATTTTTGCAAATTATCGTCATACTATTAAACCGCGAGTCTCGGGACTACGCGGTCAGTTCCTACAAGTTACATTAGTCCCGTGCGAGGTGTTCGTGCTTCCTACGGGGTCGTTTGGGGGCTGGTTCGAGTTTTCACCCCTTAATGGCCTGTTTTCAAGTCTAAGTGTGATTTTTGTTAATTATCATCATACTCTCACACCGGGAGTCCCGGGACTACGCGGTCAGTTCCTACAAGTAACATTGGTCCCCTACGAGGTGTTCGTGCCTCTTACGGAGTCGTTTGGAGGTTGGTTCGGGTTTTCACCCCTTAACGGCCTGTTTTCAAGTCTAAGTGTAATTTTTACAAATTATCACCATACTCTCATACCGGGAGTCCCGGGACTACGCGGTCAGTTCCTACAAGTTATATTGGCCCCCTACGAGGTGTTCGTGCCTCCTACGGGGTCGTTTGGGGGCTGGTTCGGGTTTTCACCCCTTAACGGCCTGTTTTCAAGTCTAAGTGTGATTTTTAAAAATTTGGGTCGTACTCATAAACCGGGAGTCCCGGGACTACGCGGTCAGTTGCTACAAGTTACATTGGTCCCTTGCGAGGTGTTCGTCCCTCCTAAGGGGTCGTTTGGGAGCTGGTTCGGGTTTTCACCCCTTAACGACCTGTTTTCATGTCTAAATGTGATTTTTACAAATTATCATCATACTCTCAAACCGGGTGTCCCGGGACTACACGGTCAGTTCCTAGAAGTTACATTGGTCCCGTGTGAGGTTTTCGTGCCTGCTACGGGGTCGTTTGGGGGCTGGTTCGGGTTTTCACCCCTTAACGGCCTGTTTTCAAGTCTAAGTGTGATTTTTACAAATTATCGTCAAACTCTCAAACCGGGAGTCCCGAGACTATGCCGTCGGTTCATACAAGTTACATTGGTCCCGTGCGAGGTGTTCGTGCCTCCTACGAGATCGTTTGGGGGCTGGTTCGGGTTTTCACCCCTTAACGGCCTGTTTTCAAGTCTAAGTGTGATTTTTGCAAATTATCATCATACTCTCAAACCGGGAGTCCCGAGACTACGCGGTTAGTTCCTACAAGTTACATTGGTCCCGTGCGAGGTGTTCGTGCCTCCTACGGGGTCGTTTGGGGGCTGTTTTTGAATTTCACCCCTTAATGGCCTGTTTTTAAGGCTAAGTGTGATTTTTGCAAATTATCGTCATACTCTCAAACCGGGACTCCCGAGACTACGTGGTCAGTTCCTACAAGGTACATTGGTCCCGTACGAGGTGTTCGTGCCTCTTACGGGGTCGTTTGGGGGATAGTTCGGGTTTTCACCCCTTAACGGCCTGTTTTCAAGTCTAAGTATGATTTTTGCAAATTATCATCATACTCTCAAACCGGGAGTCCCGGGAGTACGCGGTCAGTTCCTACAAGTTACATTGGTCCTGTGCGAGGTGTTTGTGCCTCCTAAGGGGTCGTTTGGGGGCTGGTTCGGGTTTTCACCCCTTAACGGCCTGTTTTCAAGTTAAAGTGTGATTTTTGCAAATTATCGTCATACTCTCAAACCGGGAGTCTCGGGACTACGCGGTCAGTTTCTACAATTTATATGGGTCCCCTACGAGGTGTTCGTGCCTCCTACGGGGTTGTTTGGGGGCTGGTTCGGGTTTTCACCCCTTAACGACCTGTTTTCTAGTCTAAGTGTGATTTTTGCAAATTACCGTCATACTCTCAAACCGGGAGTCCCGGGACGATGCGGTCAATTCCTACAGGTTACATTGGTCCCGTGCGAGGTGTTCGTGCCTCCTACGGGGTCGTTTGGGGGTTGGTTCGGGTTTTCACCCCTTAACGGCCTGTTTTCAAGTCTAAGTGTGATTTTTACAAATTATCGTCATACTCTCAAACCAGGAGTCCCGGGACTACACGGTCAGTTCCTACAAGTTACATTGGTCCCCTACGAGGTGTTCGTGCCTCCTACGGGGTCGTTTGGGGGCTCGTTCGGGTTTTCACCCCTTAACGGCCTGTTTTCAAGTCTAAGTGTGATTTTTGCAAATTATCGTCATACTCTCAAACTGGGAGTCCCAGGACTACGCGGTCAGTTCCTACAAGTTACATTGCTCCCGTGCGAGGTGTTCGTGCCTCTTACGGGGTCGTTTGGGGGCTGGTTCGGGTTTTCACCCCTTAACGGTCTGTTTTCAAGTCTAAGTGTGATTTTTGCAAATTCGGGTCATACTGTCATACCGGGAGTCCCGGGAGTACGCGGTCAGTTCCTACAAGTTATATTGGTCCCGTGCGAGGTGTTCGTGCCTCCTACGGGGTCGTTTTGGGGCTGGCTCAGATTTTCACCCCTTAACGGTCTGTTTTCAAGTCTAAGTGTGATTTTTATAAATTCGGGTTATACTCTCATACCGGGAGTCCCGGGACTACGCGGTCAGTTCCTACAAGTTACATTGGTCCCGTGCGAGGTGTTCATGCCTCCTACGGGGTCGTTTGGGGGACAGTTTTGGTTTTCACCCCTTAACGGCCTGTTTTCAAGTCTAAGTGTGTTTTTTGCAAATTATCGTCATACTCTCAAACCGGGAGTCCCGGGACTACGCGGTCAGTTCCTACAAGTTACATTGGTCCCGTGCGAGGTGTTCGTGCCTATTACGGGATCATTTGGGGGTTGGTTGGGGTTTTCACCCCTTAACGACCTGTTTTCAAGCCTAAGTATGATTTTTGCAAATTATCGTCATACTCTCAAACCGGGAGACCCGGGAATACGCGGTCACTTCCTATGAGTTACATTGGTCCCGTGCGAGGTGTTCGTGCCTCCTACGGGGTCGTTTGGGGGTTGGTTCGGGTTTTCACCCCTTAACGGCCTGTTTTCAAGTCTAAGTGTGATTTTTGCAAATTATCGTCATACTCTCAAATCGGGAGTCCCGGGACTACGCGGTCAGTTCTTACAAGTTACATTGGTCCCGTGCGAGGTGTTCGTGCCTCCTACGGGGTCGTTTGGAGGCTTGTTCGGGTTTTCACCCCTGAACGGCCTGTTTTTAAGTCAAAGTGTGATTTTTGCAAATTATCATCGTACTCTCATACCGAGAGTCCCGGGACTACGCGGTTAGTTTCTACAAGTTACATTGGTCCCCTATGAGGTGTTCGTGCCTCCTACAGGGTCGTTTGGGGGCTGGTTCGGATTTTCATCCCTTAACGGCCTGTTTTCAAGTCTAAGTGTGATTTTTCAAATTATCATGATAATCTCATACCGGGAGTACCGGGACTACGCGGTCAGTTCCTACAAGTTACATTGGTCCCCTACGAGTTGTTCGTGCCTCCTACGGGGTCGTTTGGGGGTTGGTTCGGGTTTTCACCCCATAACGGCCTATTTTGAAGTCTAAGTGTGATTTTTGAAAATTCGGTTCATACTCTCAAACCGGGAGTTTCGGGACTGCGCGGTCAGTTGCTATAAGTTACATTGGTCCCGTGCGAGGTGTTCGTGCCTCCTACGGAGACGTTTGGGGGCTAGTTCGGGTTTTCATCCCTTAACGGCCTGTTTTCAAGTCTAAGTGTGATTTTTGTAAATTATCATCATACTCTCAAACCCGGAGTCCCGGGACTACGCGGTCAGTTCCTACAAGTTACATTGGTGCCGTGCGAGGTGTTCATGCCTCCTACGGGGTCGTTTGGGGGATGGTTTTTCTTTTCACCCCTTAACGGCCTGTTTTCAAGTCTAAGTGTGATTTTTGCAAATTATCGTCATACTCTCAAACCGGGATTCCTGGGACTACGCGGTTAGTTCCTACAAGTTACATTGGTCCCGTGCGAGGTGTTCGTGCCTCCTACGGGGTCGTTTGGGGGCTGGTTTGGGTTTTCACCCCTTAACGGCCTATTTTCAAGTCTAAGTGTGATTTTTGCAAATTATCGTCATACTCTCAAACCGGGAGACCCGGGACTACGCAGTCAGTTCCTACGAGTTACATTGGTCCCGTGCGAGGTGTTCGTGCCTCCTACGGGGTCGTTTGGGGGTTGGTGAGGATTTTCACCCCTTAACGGCCTGTTTTCAAGTCTAAGTGTGATTTTTGCAAATTATCGTCATACTCTCAAACCGGGACTCCCGAGACTATGTGGTCAGTTACTACAAGTTACATTGGTCCCGTGCGAGGTGTTCGTGCCTCCTACGGGGTCGTTTGGGAGATGGTTCGGGTTTTCACCGCTTAACGGCCTGTTTTCAAGTCTAAGTGTGATTTTTGCAAATTATCATCATACTCTCAAACCGGGAGTCCCGGGAGTACGCGGTCAGTTCCTACAAGTTACATTGGTCCCGTGCGAGGTGTTTGTGCCTCCTACGGGGTCGTTTGGGGGCTGGTTCGGGTTTTCACCCCTTAACGGCCTGTTTTCAAGTTTAAGTATGATTTTTGCAAATTATCGTCGTATTCTCAAACCGGGAGACCTGGGACTACGCGTTCAGTTCTTATAAGTTACATTGCTCCCGTGCGAGGTGTTCGTACCTCCTACGGGGTCGTTTGGTGGCTGGTTCGGGTTTTCACCCCTTAACGGTCTGTTTTCAAGTCTAAGTGTGATTTTTGCAAATTATCATCATACTCTCATACCGTGAGTCCCGGGACTACACGATCAGTTCCTACAAGTTACATTCGTCCCGTGCGAGGTGTTCGTGCCTCCTACGGGGTCGTTTGGGGGCTGGTTCAGATTACAAATCAAAATGTAGTAAATATAATACGAAAACTTGCGTATTCTTTAGAACATAAAGCCTGAACCCTCATCACTCCGATTGCAATTCTCATCAGCCATTCATGAGGAATGGAATCCACCAGTGGCAATAGATTAAATCAAATCATAAATACCGATGTTTAAGTAATAAAATACCTAGAAACGTGATTATTACTATCATTAACATGAATGCATATACCCGTAATTTCACAATAAAATAACTCAAAGCAATATTTTAGTTTCAGAAGCAAAAACCAATTTTATTGGGTTCAAACTTTATGATAGGTGACAGTTCAATAGATCAAAATACCGAAGTGGGATTAGAATTACCTCTGAATTAATCCATAAGAGAGAAATAAATTTTGGGAATCATCCACTTCGTTAGTCTACTCTTGTCTTTGGTCACTGATGGCTTCTCTACTCTCGTCTTTGGTCACTGATGGCTTCTCCACCATCAGTGGAGAAGCCAATACCCCATAACTCCTCCATCTAACCCAATACCCCATAACTCCAAACTCCATTTTTAATACCCACTTCGACCATAACCCGGATACCCACCAAAGGCAACCACCCCATAATCTCAGCCTACTCCGTCCAGTCTCAAAACCTCTAGCGCCGGCAACCTCCATCAAAGTCGGCGACCTTATCACTCCATATCCGCCCAAGCTTCCTACCCAAAGCCGAGTTTAGATCGGAGATGAATGCCAACAACCCAGATGCAAACCCAATTTCTACAACCACCTGCAAAACCCGGATTCCAAACTTTACCCACATCTCCGGTCGGGAACACCAAGTCGAACCTCCATCTTAGGCGACCCAACCCGACCTCATATTTCCCACCAACCAAACCCGTGACCTAGTCCAACAATCCGAGCAGACCCATCCCCATACCCATACCTTTCCAAACTTTATCAAATCCAATTCAAACCGCATTTCCCATTTCCCCCAACGATTTATCCATCAGTGATGGAGAGAGATGGAGATCAAGTCTTGTGAGAGAGAGAGAGTTGGTTTTCGTGGAGAGTGAGCGGGAGAACGACGGGGGTCCAAAAGTTACCTCCCTCAAAATTAAAATCAAATGAATATAATATTTGCTCTTTTAGTTAACCCTTTTAAATTTGACACACTTTTGGCACGCTTTAAAATCGTGTCAGATTCTGGAACGGTTTTAAACCGTGCCAGTTTATGCAAAAATCGTGCCAAATTCTGGCATGATTTTAAACCGTGCCAGAATCCCCTTGCCACAGCGTGCCAGATTGGCATTTTTGGTGTAGTGCTCTCACCAGCTTTTTGTCTAACACTTAACAAATGTCCTACTCGTTTAACTGGCTTTGCTCCAAAGCAGAAATTCCCAATGAATAACTCTGTCAGTTGAAGAAAAGTTGAAATCTTACCCCGAGGAAGATTATTATACCACATTTGAGCAGATCCGGTAAGTGTTTCCGAGAATGCTCTGCATATTATCTCATCTGGGACAGCATAGATGTCGGCTGCAGCTTGGTATTATTCTATATGAAGGACAGGGTCAGTATTTCCATCATACTTGGGAGTCACAACAGATGCTTTGAACTTGGATGGTGTTGGAAAATCAACAATGTCCTGGACAAAAGGTGTTCCTCGAACAAAGGTTCGTTGTAGAGGGTTCTTGGCCTTAGCCATTTCCCCTAATCTATCCTCTAGCCTCTGAATAGATCCTTTCCATGCATCATTTCCTTCCTCGGGCCTATTGGTTCGAGAAGCTGATCGCGTTGAAGTGGCTTCCTGGGATTTATCTTGACGAGCAGCTGGTCGCGACTGGGCAGATCCTTCCCTTAAATCTGATGGTCGTCGAAAGCTCCTCGACACTGCATTAAGAGGACTTTTGTTCCTCCTAGGGCCTAATCGGTCGAAAGGAGAAACCCTACTTAATCTTTCTAATGCGCTGGTCCTTTCTGGGGAGAGGGTGACACGTTGTTCAGTATCTGTGGCTCGGACCGACGAAGTTCGCCCAGGTTGATAAGAGAAATCATCAGATTCCTCATTGCGATGTGAATCGGTACGCCTAGTATGTGAGGATGGTGCGCGGATGTTTCTTTGAATACTCTGTGGTCCTGAATGGGCTGACGCACCGCCATGGAGAGTTTGAATGAGTTATCGCATTGTTTCTTGCATGACGGTCTGGCCCTGAGCCAGATTTGCCATTATTCCAGTCAGATCTGGAATAATTGGTGGAGCAGATGGATTTGGAGGGGTTCCAGCGTTTCGATTGCTGGATTCAGGAATATCAGCCATTGGTAATGGGTTGTTTTTGATGAAAAACGATATTATCAGTCGTTTCCCACAGACGGCGCCAATCTGTTGATGTAAAAAATTAGATTACTCTAATTATTCAATCACAGATAAATAAATGAGACAAATAATTTTAAAGTGGTTCAGCCTTATAAGAATGGCCTACGTCCACTGTTGTTTTATTGCTGATTGTTTGGGAATTCTCGATTATAAATTCTATCAAGAAATTTCGGTATGGATTCGGGGTCCTTTACAATGAGGATTATACAATGTATTTATAGCCCTGAGGCTGTAATGTGAAAGGGTAATACATTAAATGATATACATGTGAAAGGGTAATACATTTAATCCCCTTTTTGCGTGTGCGTCTGAATGATAAGCATTTAATGAATCAGTTGAACTGTTGGTTATCCAGCTATTAATGCTTTGTTTGAGATGCAGCTCGGACCGCCTGAGTTGTCGGACCGCCTAAGCTTCTCGGTACTCAAGAGTTCCTCGGAGAGGCATTGTTCCTCGGAGCGTGTGAGTTCCTCGGGGAACTAGTCTTCCTCGTTGTAGTCTTGTTCCTCAGAGCGCGTGGGTTCCTCGAAAGTGTTTGTTGTTGCCATGTAGATAGCCACGTGTCTTCATATGATTGGTCCATGTCAGCAGATTAAATTTGGTATCAACACCTTCATATAAAAATTTTCATATTTAACAATGAAAAATGTACCAAAGTACAAGAAACAAATTAATTTGTAGTAAAGTCTAAAAAAAATTAGTAATGGATTAAAGTAAAAAAAAACTACATAATATTAATAGCAATGATCTATTATTATTATAATTATTATTGCATTAATATTACTATTTGGTGTAACACCCCGCACATTCTGGCGTCTGTCGCCACCAAAATACATCGGGTGTTACTAAATTAAATATCATTCTTGGCATATGACAGATATATTAAACATTTAAAAATTATTCCACAAGATAATGATAAAATCAATCCAATAGATATGACCATACATGCAATAATAAAATCCATCACCATGCTAATTTCTAAAATAAAACCCGCTCCAAATAAATATAACTCCAATGAAATAATCTATCTGTAAAAACTGACTGAAAATCGTAAACAACTGTGGAACCGTTTGGCGGACCAAATCCATAAATAAAGTCTCATAATAAATACGACATAATGTAAAATAAATCTAAGCTATTAAACATCTAAAATAAATAAGTTTTCAGCTGCATCTCAAAATATCTCCAATCTCATATGCAACTACTCCAACGCTATATCTGAAATGTTAGTCAATGCAATGGGTTAGAGCCCACCACATGAATACTAGTTACTCTCCCCAATTAGGATTCGTGAACCCAGACAGTAGCATTATATATGATAAACATCACAATAGAGTATTTTAATTTTAAACGAGATAAATATTACTGTGCGAATAAAATAACTATCACTAACTACTCAGATAATTAGGTCACCCATTTAATTAGATCCAATTATCATATTTCGATCATTAAATTTTTCTAAAGCCGTCAATGTATTTTAATTAGTTCTTCTCATTTTAATTTTTATACGATAGCAGTATAGCCAGTTCACCTTCTCCCGAGTCCTGAACCTATTTTCGGCACGCCCAACGTTTCACACCCCACCCAATCCTCTCATTATAGCGAGTTCGCCCATATTATGTAATACCTGCACATATTTGCGAGGTTCCACATACGACACGTCACTATAGCCAGTTGGCCCGTATTTTTTTAGCCCTGCGCGTATTGCTGAAGCCAACCCCCCTCCCCCCCCCCCCCACACACACACACGTCGCTATAGCAAGTTCCCCCCTTGTTAGCGTTGCACATATTGGCGACTCCCATCCATTTTATCACCCCTTATTATATTAGGCATTAATTCTCAATTTCTCATTATTTTATATTAGTCCCACCCTATAATAGAGCATAAATCCTCAAATCTACCCCTAGTCCCATACCTAGAGGTCTCTAAATACAAGTACGTCCTACCCTATCATATATGATAAATCGCTACCAATAATTTCCTTCTAGTCTCGCGCCTAGACCCTCGAAATAACGGAAAGACACAAAAAATTATCCCTAGCCTGGAATATCCCGTCCGTAAAAATGCACACTAACTAGTCCCATATCTAGAAAGTGTTAACCACAAGTCATATAGACTAGTCTCATACCTAACAAGTATTACTAACATTAAGGTGAGAGCGTACTATCCAAAATCTCGTTGTCCCCTTAGTGGTAATTATAATCAAATTAATATTTTACTTAATGCATTTTTTTTTCATGATTCGACCAATTTCTCTTACAATTACAATTTATCCCAACTTTAATTCACATCAGTCAATTACTATAATCAAGAGAATTTATTTTATGCAATTAATATAAATTCCACATCATGCAAGTTTATGGTACACACAAGAAAAATATCCTTCTTTTCATATCAACATAGGTTTTATGTGATTTCACAAGTCACTTTTTTATTTAATAATGCTACTATAATTTTCACATGAAAATCAACATCCATATTAACCAAAAAAACATCTCTACCCTAAGCACAACATGGTTATAAGTCTTACTTCAGATTAAGATATTTCATAAAAACAGATCCAATATAATTTCACTTTCCCTAATTATGGTTGTTAATTTATTGTAAGAAAAGCATGAAAATAACGTTTATGCGATATTTAAAATGCATAATACTACGGAGAGAATATAAGTATTCTTGCCTGAGGAAAAGTCGTTTGAAAATTCTGATTAGATGGTTGTGTTCATCTCGAAAAATTGATAAAGATTCTTTCTTGAACAATCTTAAGAAAATACTACTTGAGCCTTCAAAAATTGGGTTAAATCTTGATTTAATTTGGAGATAGGGTTTGTAGATGAAAGGTGGTAAAGATGTGGAGGACTTCTAGTTTCAAAATTGATAAAAAAGTGTTTAGAAAAGTCTAACCCGAGTTATTTTAATATGAAAAAAGATTAAGAGCTGCCGACATTGACCATTCCAAATCGATTCGCCCTCAGGGCGAATCGATTCGGTCTATTCAGGTGCCCAAAAATGCCCAATTTTTTTTATGCGAATTAAAATCGATTTCTCCCCCGATTTTAATTCCGATTAAAATCATTTTTTCTATAAATGAAATCCAACATATTAAATTGCTAAAAATAATTAAATGCTAAATTTTTATTTTTTCGAATTCCGAATTATATTAAATTATTACGGATTTAAAATTACCGGGTGTTACATACTTCCCCACTAACACATGAATTTCGTCCTCGAAATTCGATGAAGCAAAATAAAATAAGGCTCATAAATGCCTACCCATAGAAGGCTACAATTCGGCACCCATATACCAAATCCCACACGCACTTACCCCGTGAACAAAATAAAACACATATCTAAACTATATATATCTAAACTATATATATATATATATATATATATGTATATATATATATATATCAAAATAACGACATACTATGCTCTGACCCATTGCCTTGACTAACATTTCAAGTATACCGCTGGAGTAGCAACATAGGAGTGATTGGAGATATTTTGGAGGTGCAACTGGAGACTTATTTATTTCAGATGTTCAATAGCTTAGATTTATTTTTCATTCTGTCATATTTATTATGAGACTTTATTTAAAGATTTCGTGGGTCAATCGGTTCCACAGTTGTTTACGATTTTCAGTCAGTTTTTACAGTTGGATTATTTCATTGGAGTTATATTTATTTAGAGCAGATTTTATTCTGAAGATTAGCATGGTGATGGATTTTATTATTGCATGAATGGTTATATTTATTGGATTCATATAATTATTATGTTGTGGAATAATTTTTAAATGTCTCATATATATGTCAAATGCTAAGAATGGAATTTACTTTAGTAACGCCCGACGTAATTTGTTGGCGGTCGATGCCAAAATGTGCGGTATGCTACATAAGGATTTTTTGACTTTAACTCATTACTAATTTTTTGTTTTAAACTTTACTACAAATTAGTCAATTTGTTATACTTTGGTACATTTTTCATTACTAAATATGAAAATTTCTCCACGAAAAGTTTCTAGTATCAATAATGTTTTTATTTTGTTAAAAAAAGTTTTTTGAAAAACTATTTTTATTCTTATAAAACCGTTTTTTGTGAGAAGTTTTTTTTTCACTAAAGTCTTTTTATTTTTCTAAAAATATTTTTTTCATATTTTTATTCTTCAAAAACTGATTTTAGATATTGTTTCTCTGTTATGAATTGTTTTTATTTTGTTAAAAATTGTTTTGTTTTTATTAGAATTTAAAAAAAAAACTATTTTTTTGATATAAAATGTTTTTATTTTATTAAAACAAATTCGTTAAAACTATTTTTATTTTGTTAAAAAGATTTTTTTTGTAAAAGAATTATGTTTTTTTCACTATAAGCTTTTTTTGGGGTTAAAAATTGTTCAAATGTCACAAAATATCAGTTTTCGTGAAGAAAGTTTCGTATTTAGTAACGGAAAATGTATTAAAATCTAATAAAATCTTAAAAATGTAGTGTTTCTTAAAAAGTACACTTTAAGGTAAAATCATATTTTATTTTAAAGTGTAATTTTTATTAAATTTAAAATAATATTCAGTTTTAAATTATATTATATTTTAAAGAAGAGGGAGTGTATTTTTATTATTGTATTTTAAATATATGAAAAATGAATGGAGGAGGAAGTTAAGGGTATGGAATCATCCAGTTTTTAATGTGTGTGGGGAGAGACCATTTTTGGGGATCTCAAGTGCAGGGCACATCAAAAGAAGTATCCATTTTGTGGAACAGATTTATTCTATTACAAAGTAATATCCGCAAGTCTCACTGCCACACAAAAGGTTCCCTCACTTAGTTGTGAAACTCAATAAAGGCAAGATCATGTGAATTTCGATAAAGGCAAGATCGATCATGTGAAATTCGATAAAGGCAAGTTAGTTAGATGTCCAATGTGCTTATATGCATTGCTGGAAAAGGTAGGTGTATATTATTGAAAAAATTATATATGCGAGACAAATAATTAGGGTCCTCGATTCGTGTTTTTGAGTCGTTTTTCGGGCATATACGACATGACACGATACGATAAGAGTTTTTTGAATACGAGCACGACACGGCACGGATTCGTATTTTTTTTACTTGACACGAACACGACCTAAATAGAATATGACACAACACGACACGAATAACTCGATTTCTTAAATTTTACACTAAATTAAACATAAATAGACACGATAACCAAAATAAAACACGATTAACACGACAAGACACGATAACACGGCTCATAATTTTGACACGAACACGACACGACACGATACGACTTCGTGTTAAAAAATACGAACACAACAAACCGTATTAATTTCGTATCGTATCGTATCGTATCGTGCCGTGTATAAAATTGTCACCCCTACAAATAACCTCCTAACATTATATAAAAAATCACATATACATCACCTATGCACATTTTGAACCATAGTAAGATTCATCAGCTAACCATATATGAGAAAGGTTGTGTTAAAAAAAAGGTTTTTATTTTATTTTTTTGGATGGGTTATAAATATTTTAGGATATTCCTAAAAAAATCAATTCAAAATGATTTTTTTTGTATTTTAAAAAATTGAGTCAATATTTGATGTTTTGAAGCTTCTTAAAAAACTTTCAAATATTAATCCAATTTTTTAAAATATAAAAAAAATCATTTTTTACTTACTTTTTTGGTATCCCGAAATGTTTATAACCTATACAAAAATAAAAACAAAAGACTTTTTTTTTTCTAAAAAAATCCCGTGTGGGAGTCCCCATTGAGCTTCTGCACATGAGCTTTCCCTTGACCATATATTATTAAAACTTGTCAAATGCCTTATAACTATACATACAAAAATAATAATGTATCCATACGTAAAAGTGTGTATTCATATATATGTCAATAAATTTTGTAAGATTATTAATAAAGATAAACATACAACTTCTAACATTTCTTTTATTGACGTCTTACACATTAAAATATGTGTAGATATGTTTCACGTCTTTTTTTTTTTTAAAATGACATCTTCACACTTGTCTTCCCTTGTAAAAATAAGGCAAGGACTCACTTTTCTCCCAAAAAACTTCTTTAGAAATCCATCTTATAGTTCTCATCACTATGTATACACGAATTTAAGATAAAGACGGAATTGAAAACTCATAACATTAGAAGAACAAGAATGAAACTAGGTGCAGAACTAGAATTGCAACGACAAACAATGTCGTGAAGCAACACATGATCAAGTTCTATTCACTTAATAAAATAAATAATGGTGTAAGGGAATCGAATTTACAATATTTCAAATTACCAAACTATGATTGGAGTGTTGTGCAAAAAGGTAAAATGACACAAGATATACGTGATTCGAAAAGTCGGCCTTACTTACATCCATGAGAAAGAGGGGGTGTCTCTTTACTAGCTAAGTAACGACTTTAAGTGATAGAGAGTCTAGTTGAGAGTCCAAGTCGAGTTTACAATGGTGTTGTGGTGACTATAAACATGTCTCCCCCCCCCCCCCCCCCCCGACACACACACATTACTTAGCATATTGCCTTGCGATTGTCCATGTGTGTTAAAACAGTTCTCGAGTAGTCAGTTGTCCCTAGGGTTGGCCAACATAATACAGGGTATTTTGGGTAGTGAGTTCCACGCATCCTACTTCGTGGGATAAGTCGACTTCATTTTTCTTTAATTGCCCCCAGAAGTAGGGTGACTGATTTGTGCCAAGTGGCCCTCATTATGTTAATTCAAGCTTAACTTCTACATGTTATTTTGGACAGAAATGCACCTAAGTTAAGATGCGTCCCACTTTCAACAAGTGGGAGCCTACCTTTGAACATAATCCCTAGGCAGAGGGTTATGTGGGCTGTAATTGGAATTTCCCAACACCATCATTGTGTGTGGAATGCGTGGCTATAAAAACTCTCATTTTCTCACGTAAAGGTTGGCCAGATACAGTACATCGAAGATGGTGCTTGTTTTACAATCTATATCACTCTTAGCATCAAGACCACAAAAATATTTGTTAACAAACCACATTTGAATTTAAACTTGATTTAAATTAATTATCAAGACAATGATAAATCTAACATCTACATAATATAAATGAAAACCCAAGACAAATATAACTGTCTCAACCGGCTGATATAAATTAGACTTTAGGCTTATGCCCATACAATAATCCCAAATATAATATATTGAAATAGAGAAGAAACCTAGTCCAATGATATGAAGTCTGATGCATAAGATGAGGCTGCAAGGCTGATATCTCGATAGTCCAACTATCCTTGCCTAGGAGTACGTCGGAGGAAAAACACTTATATTTTTGGGTCAGCTCCCTTGAGTGTGCAAGAATTAACTTACTAAATTTATTTTGCAAAAGTATAGTTAATTCAAAGTGAATATCTCCCATCGTCACTCACATGCATTACTAATCTCACCCCTCATCTAAAAGCAATATTAAATATACAACCACCCATGTCCAAAAATAAATAGCATATAAATGTGCCAATGTAATTATAAGGATGCATCTAGCATAATTAACGTACTAAAATAGAATCATTTAAATTCCAGTTACTACTACCCAAAGTACCCCAGTCACTACCCATAAAGTGACATAACAATTTATCATGCATACTACATAGTATTGGGTCTGTGTTTTATAGTCCACATAATTAGACTAGAAATTCATTTTATTCATTTCCATTAATTTATTTATATGACCTTATATATATGCGACACTAAGGCATATACCAATAGCATCTCATTTGTGTTCTATCGATAAGTCCGAAGGAGTCTCCTATCCACAATGGACATCACAATACACATACGAGTAGGGTGCTACCTACGCAGTACAACATTGGACGACCCATCCCTAGCGGTGGCACATGGATCCAATCATCAACACTTATCTCCCACAAGTGGCTCTGCTACGTACTATGTAGTACTTAAAATTGTAACACCATGTATTTCTGAGTATTAGAATTTAATTAATTCAGTTATTTTAAATTACACGCGTGACGTAATTTAGATAGATGAAATACTATGTAATTGACTAAAATATTAATCGGGAGAGAGTGATTAATGTTTATTAGTAAAATTACTAAGAGAATAGTAAAAAAATATTTTATGTCATAGGGAGTGATGGTGACGTAACAGTATTTTATCTCAAGTGGAAATCGCGTGTAGACTATTTGGGGTCAAGATAGAAAATTATTGTAGAGTGACTCAGATGGAGATTTTGAGGTAACGGTTGATTCCGAATGGGTCGAGATACTCAAAATAGTGAACTAGGGGATAGTAATTGGTTCCTGGGGCCTTTTTAGTCATAACCGAGCCCACATGGGGGTGTTTGGATCACTTGGATTTCGCCCGTTAGCCTAATTTCGGGATTAGGGATTATAAACCTAAGTATAATTAGTTGGGGCAGCAACTAAACACATTTTAAGCTCTAAGGATTCAAGAGGAGGCCATTAGAGAGGAGAAAGAGAGAGTTCTTGGAGATTTTACACTTTCTTGCATTACATTTACCACCAGAGTGCAATCAGAAGGAAATGAAGGCATCCTCATCATACTCAACACGAAATTAGACCTGCTAGTGCAAAGGCGGGAGTTTATCTTGCATGTTTTAAAGAGGTTATAATACCCATGGTAGAATTGATGAAATTTTGCATGAACATGAGTTTTTGTGATAAAATAATGGAACTAATCCACTTATTAATTGGAACAAACATTAGAGACTTGATTTATAGGTTTAAGAGATACAAAATATGATAATTGAGATGATATGAGGAAATTATTTATAGGTTTTATAAAGAACATGCATGAAAAGAGAAAACTAGGGTTTGTGTAGAAAAACCTTTGATGAATTCTTAAAAGTTATGATTTTATGATGTTTTAATGATAGAGATTAGTTATAACTTGTTAATATACTCATATTTGATGTCGGGATAAAGTATATGGGTGCATGAGTACAATTCATAGGGGTTGTGTTAGTTAAAAATGGTAGAAACCTGTAACAGTGAAGAATATGGGCTGTCAGCAGTTTTGAACCGGTTCAACTATCCCTCAGAATCGGTTCAGCCCTATACTAAAACTGGGTCGAGTGACCTGTTATCTACAAAATTTATTTGTCTAAATTTTTAAGAGATTAATTATGGAAAAAAATTAGGATAAGTTTAATATTTGTACAAGGACTTAGGGGAGGTCAGTAGGTACGTGATTAAGGTTGATTTATCCTTAATGATGGTAAATTGGGACTTGGACTGAAGAGGCTTAACCGATTGAGTAACGTGTCAGGAATTTACGATTTAGGTTATCGGAAGAGGGAACGATAACCTAAGACATAAATTAGTAGTATAGAGATGTATAACTACTAAATTAACATAAGGGGTGGATGGAACCTTTGGGTAGTGAGCGATGCTCGAGATATTGGGAATAAATATTATGTGAGAATTTATTCATACGTTGAGTATTCGAGAGAGATAATTACTACGTACGGGATATATTATAGGTCGTGTGTATACCTATATTGATGATGTGTATATATATAGGTTGTGTGAATACCTATTATATGATTTATTATATGTGTGAACATACATACACTGCCTGCTATCACAAAAGGTTCCGCGCAAAGGGCAATCCCACCTTGACGATTCTAGTGAGGTCTGAATGTGTGCCCTAGAACATATAACTTTGGGCAGCTCACTATCTGCAGTGTATTAGTAGGACCAAATTATTATTTGGGTATGTTATGTGATACCCCGCCTAATTAAATACCGGGTGATCAGGAAATTAAACAGGATTTCCATCTGGTTCATTCTTAGCATCATTGTCACGAAACTTATTAATTACTAACCACCTAATAATTAATTAATCCGGTGTCAAATTTTATCTTTTAAATAGTCAAGTCAATAATTTCAACAAGAGACATAATAGAACCATCACAATATGAAAGAGCCTGAACATATTGCAAATATCTGAAACAATTGCTAGCCGAATAAACATCGACTAAAAACAACTAAACCAAAATAAATCTGACACATACAAAACATAGTTGATACGATACGAACTAAAATAAAGTGTACAACTGCCATGAGCAACATGCTCGAAAGTACAACTGAGATACTATCCCTATCTAGGAGTGACTAAGAGAGGCGTCTAGTACAACTCCTTCAATACCCAAAAATACTGCAGTTACGTACCCTGGAATAAGATCAAGTCCGGCGTCCCTGTGGTTGGACACCTAAAAGAGTTTTGAAAATATTTGATAGCAAGGGTCAGAACCCAAAATATTTTGAAAATATTTAGCAAGTGAATTAAATTGCAGTAAATTAAAATGCATGAATGCTCTTCATATTTAAGCTAGTGTCGCTCTCTCTTGAGGACCGACTCACCCCTCAACTAATGTGCATACCTACCATTTTTTATATAACCCACATAGTCATTTATCCCGTAGCTAGTTCTTGTTATATAGTTCATTCTTGTCACCCTACTCTAACAGGAGTATGTTTAATATATTATTTATAAGTTATATTTCACATTAACTTATCTAATCATTATTTTCATTTGGGACCATATAACATTTTCACGAGTTATATAATAAAAATACAATTCACATAATGTATTTTACCCCTATATAATTATCTGCACCATATATATACGTATCATCACATTACAACATTCACACACATGTCGTAATTATATAACCATCCTCCCGAGTAGGCACTCACCGATGTTCTCTACAATTCTATCAATCCAGGTATACTCATTCACCCGGACATCCTAACATGGTTAGATCCCCGAATCAGTGAAACAAAATAAACCAGTGGAACCGGTCATAGTTACCTCCGAAAATGAGATTGAATCGTACCTAAGACGTATCACCCCTAAATACGGATGCTATGACCTGAGGACTATACTCACCCTGCTCCTCAAGCCAGGGGATTCACCCACATCGCGCAACCTCCTATAATAGCGCTAGTGGGTATGCTTTTACTAAATATATAGTCACAGATATTTATGAACACACAATACATATTTACATATATACTATCACACTACCGTGTATATACACATTAAATTTAATTCGAGCTATACCGTGCACAAAATCCGTAGCACTCGCCCAGACTATACCCGAGTTCGTATTCCGACTCAAATTTAATTAATTAATTTATTACCTTGGTGTTGCTCAACTAATATATCCGGACTCGCTTACTTGGCCCAAAATACAACATTTAGAATTTATTATTCAAAATTATCCTTATAAGCTTTGCACACTTATTAATCTTAATTTCCCTTGGATTAAGATACTCAATTCTAACCTTAATTTCCCTCACTGTCCGATTAAAATTTTACACAAAACCAAGTTACAAATACTAGACCATAACTGTAGCCGCTAAATTTAAGCACTCAAACCAAAACAGGGGAAGGAGGAATGACGACTGGAATCGTCACATCGTTCGAATGAAGCATCCTGTCGTTCGAACGACAGTGGCTATCACTCGAACCAGTCCTAGGTCATTCGAACGACCTTGGGTTCTCTCCTCCTCCTTCATCAAACGAGATTCGAACCTCAAATTCTGCTCAGATTTCCTTTATTTAACCCATTAAAACTCACACTAAATCTACCATTTCAAGATCCTCCATCTTAATAAAACACCCACACGGATTGAAGGTTTAAAAATCAAATTCCCCAACCTTATACAGGTTTTAAATATAAATTTATCGAAATCCAAATTTAGATATCAAACTAAGCCAAAAGCCATACAATCTTATCATACCTACTATGATATGAATTGAAATCTGCAATTAATTTAAAAGCATGTTTAACCACTTTCCTTAAAGGGTTTGTAGGGTCTGAATCTCTTTGGTGTAGATGATGATTTGATGAAGGATGTCCACACTTGTTCTTGATTTAGGCTCCCAAGGTTTCTCTAATTGGTCCCTCTTTTGGCCTCTACTTGATTAGGTTTTCTTAAATGAGTTATGACTCTTACACCCTCTCACTTTTAGGGTTTATTAAGTCAATTCCATTTTTAGTCTTGGAGGCTTTATCAAAAGGTCCTAGACACTCCCATGTGGGCTTGGTTATGCCTGCAAAATGCCCTAAGACCCATTTACTACCCATGGGTACTCTTTTCTTACTATTTCAACCCATCCGGACTCAATTGTACACTCAGAATTGCCATCCAAATTATTTTACTAAAAGTTAATCTTCACCTATTAACTTATCAAATATTACTAGTCATTTAGTAACTTTAAATCCCATAAATATTAATCGTCTACTCACCGAATTAATATTTAAATAATATTAATAATAATTAATTCAATTAAATTACGACACACAAGTAATTCAAAATCTACCTAATTTAATTAATTAATAAATGGCCAAAAATAGGAGGTGTTACACGTTAGGTATGTGCGTATCCCTAAGGCTTAGAACTTTGTTCGTCTCCATTGTGTGTTGTTTGATTTGTGGTTTGAGTAGACATTCCAAACCAATAGTCCTTAATTTGGTACGAGAGGTACATGGTCTTGATAGCAGGGTATGTTTGTATCTCAGTGGCCATTTCTCTCTCTCTCTCTCTCTCTATATATATATATATATATATATATATATATATATATATATATATATATATATATACACACACACACACACACACTTATGTGTGATGGTAGAAAAGATATATCGTGTATATCTACAAGTAATTTATGTATGAGAAACTTAAATAAATGGTGCAATAATAATATTCAGTTGTGTGAAGTTATTGGATTGATGGTAGTGTATTATATGGGTGGTACGGGGATGCTCAACGTGGTGTGGATAGTTTGATACTTAGGCCTAGTTAAACTGGGTAGCATGTCTTAGTGGGTAAAATAGGAGAACATTAAGGGTGCACTTTTGTTAATAGGTGAGGAACTTAAGGGAGTGTACATTGTACTAACGTGTATATTTAATAACTAATTTATACTGTAATTTAAACACTTGCAAAATATTTTCATATAGTTTTCTTGTGCTCTAACCCGTGTCAAATCTATTTTTCAAAACCTTTTAGGTGTCCAGCTATAGGAACGCCAAGCTTGAGGATTCTTTCCAGAGATACGTAGCTGTAGCACTTGTGGAGGCTTGCGAGAGTTGATGTAGAAGCTTCAGTTATTCAATCCTACTTTAGAAGTTTCATTCAGTATGTCATTTGTGCATGTTTCCCCTTCTGAATATTTAGTACTTCAGTTTATTATTTCAGACTTGTATTTGGATTTATTATGGGAACCAATGGTTTTTTTAGTATTATTGATTAAGTTATTCATCGTGTGTTAGATGCAGATATTTATAGTGTGGATGGTTTGTTACTCTATTTATTTTTCGCATGTTATTATAATGAAAGATAAAATTTGACACTGGCTTAATTTAACCTAGGTGGTTAGTCAATTAAAAAAAAAGTTTTAACATTGATGTTAAGAATGAATCAAATTATATTCCTAATTATTTTAATAAATGATTGATCACCCGTGGTTAAACTAGGTGGGATGTCACAAAAATACGACCTACAATATGTCTAGCTCACTTGTGCTGATGTGTGCTACGGTCCCGAACGCGCGTAATCCCTGACAGTCCACGAACATAGATATGTCCACACACAAATATAAATACATATTACCGTATATAAGGATATAATTACTTTATAATTACCCCTAGTGACCCCAAAAGGATTCCCGTAATTATCCTTAGTTAACGATTAACCATCACGTAAATTATTAACTTCCTCTTTTATATAAAATACAATTAACCATCTAGTTAATCATTTAAGTCTCCTTCCTTCAAATAATACTTTAAACCATCTAGTTAATTCCTTTAACAAATTACCCTATAACTTCCCCTAAGGATCCCCATAACCATCCTATGCTAATTATCTCCCATCACGTAAATTGATAAATTCTTTTTCTTTGTTGAATACAATTAACCATCGAGTTAATTTAATTTTCACTATTATTAGTAACGCCAGTAATCCATTTTTAATAAATTCCACGATTGCCTATACACGGTCCTACTAACTCATATGAACTCTTAAAATTCTCTCGGATACAACATCGAACCCCACGCTCGGATCCCCCAGGGACAAACCGGTTCGGTTTAGGGGTGAATCGATTCGGCCCTCGGCGACTACATAGTTCCTCCAAAAAATTTCAAGAACGGGATTTCTAAACTTTCACCCAAACGTAAATCCAATAACTTAATCGTTAATATAATTTTTCAAATATGTTCCCATGACTTTTTTTACCCTCTTAGGATAATTTAGTACGTGTTTTATTACCCGATTCAAGTCCTAAATCATAACAATTCAAGCTATAGGTGGGTTCATACCAAATTAGATTTTGTACCTATAAATTTTCTATGATTCTACAATGATGTAAGGGTTACAGTCAATATAAATTCCTAATCTTTAACAGAAACAATAGTCCTCTATATGTGATCAACCATACTATTTAAACAAGGGCTTTAAAGTATGAATTCCTAGCATCCAACCCACAATTAATACCCAACCTAATTTCTAGATTTTATATCCCATTTTTATATTCAAATCCTCTATAGACATGATTCAATTCATCATTATATCACAACAAATCCCTACATAATCCATAATTATATATGAAAGATAAATCACAATGAATTAAGAAATATTTTGAACAAATAAAGTTAGCAAGAAAATTCTTGCTTAATTTTCTTGAGGATTTATTGGTGCGTTATTTAGCCTTCTTCTTTGATTTATCCCTCTCCTTAGCCCTTGCCTCCTCTCTCTTCCCAAGGTGTCTGCTAGGGTTCTTAGTTAATGATGGGGAGTTTCCCTAATATCCTAATTTATATATTCTAAATTCAATTTCCGAATTGGGCGTAAGTTCCCACATTTGGACTCCCAAATGGGCTCAAACTCATAATCCAAATAGTCCAATAACCTCTCAACTTATATACATATACCTCGAGAGTATTTCTAAAGGTCTAAAATACCTAAAAGAGCTCATACAACCTCTCGAAATGCATCCCAGTTATTTTTATTCAAGATGGACATTTTTATTATGTTCAAACGACGCGTAACCATAAATTAATTACTATATGATATCTTTTCAGTGAGTGAACCTATCATGTCCAATTAAGTCCAATAATTATAAAATCAATAATAAGTATCGTTTCTCAATTTAAATTTAAATCCCTCCGATTTAATTTATTCCCAAGTTTAATATGAAATTATTAAATTAATCTCCATCACAATATTTTATTCCAAAAACATGGGGTATTACATTCTTCCCTCTAATAACGGAATTCCATCATCGAACCTCACTGAAGCTTAACCTTACATTTTAATCTGCACCATTACTGTACGTTTCACACCAAATTGGTCCATCCTCATATCCTTGGGGCATCCATATATTCCACCTTATATGTACACACACACACACATACCATTGTCAAATATGAATGACAGATATACATCCAATATATACCATTCACACCAAGTATATCTATACAACAAGGCATACCACTATATGTGTAGACGTAAAAAAAGTAATCATCTTAGTACCTAACTTCCCTCAACTCCCGACACTTGCCAATTTCGTGCATGGGAAATCTCACAAGCAAAATCCAAACAAGAAACCCTCCCGATGCACTACTAAACAGATTAGTCAGTTATTGATATCTCTCGGTCCAAGACTTAAGAGAAAATGAAAATAAATATTTACGTAAATCATATAAATTCCAATTTGTGCCCATTACCA
This sequence comes from Sambucus nigra, assembly GCA_949130495.1. Taxonomy (NCBI): domain Eukaryota; kingdom Viridiplantae; phylum Streptophyta; class Magnoliopsida; order Dipsacales; family Adoxaceae; genus Sambucus; species Sambucus nigra. The sequence continues at coordinate 725,194,386 of OX422210.1, forward strand.
AAAAAAGTCTCATCACTCCTAAGGGATACACTACATCACGATAAATTTATCAATTAGATAATACCAAGAACATCATGTTCGTTGTTACTCATATGCTAAGACATCCTCTATCCATTATTAAGTCTCGTAGAGCGCTTAATCACTCTTAAGCCTCCACAGACCCACTAATTCCCATAAGGGCTACTACTGCCCATATTTGGTGACATCGTCATTATTATATCACTATTTGTTATCGTATATATCTTCATGTAATCGAGACTACCACTAGTCATAAAGTTCCCCAAATTAATCAAATACCTTTTCCCATACGAATGCTTCTCATTTTGCATATCCTTTCCAAGAAAAATAAATTCGTTTCTGGATAACTATCGCACTTATTCATCCTTTAACATATGCGTTCATTAGCATCTAATATATGTCCATATCATGGGTCGAACATTCATTGTATCCCTACTTCAAGAAATATGTTAGTAACCCATCCTGAAATGTTCACATTGTTGTGCCTACTCTCTATAAGGCAACTCTTTCTAATTCATGCGAATCTCATGTCTACAATCTCAGTGCCCATATAAACTCTCACTATATAGGGTTTATAACTCCTTTAAACCATCACAGGTCCTACGATACTATATCTAGAAGTTCATAATTGTACACCTACCTGTCCACCTATCTACCTTAGTGCATCAACAAAACACAAATCTATGATGCACAAGCCACCCATACTCGTACAAGTTTTCTAATTGGGTCTTTCCCCTCATATTCTAAATTTACAAGGTAACCCTTCTCCTAGGTCCAAACAATCGCACTTGATTTTCACCAAAATCAAGAACGATGTAACAACATAATAAATCTTTCCCAAGCTGAGTACATCATCAATTAATTCTATCTACTCGGAATTTTTCTGCCCACAATATCTCTCCTTAAAATTCTCACAATCATATCACTATGCAGTTCTCACTATACTTTATAAAAAATCATCACACCAATTCAAAGTTTTCAATGCCATCCATTTTACCATATAATTAGTTCGCGTCACTCATGTCCTTAATACGAAAATCAACTCGACATTGGCTAACCATCCATGTAGCCATCCCATAATGTATGCCACCATCAGTTTATATCCCATGTCAATACTTCAAGCTCGAAAATCATCTCCAATCGACAAACTTATGTCGTAAGCCAAAAATCAATTTTTTTCATCACATTCACTATAAGAATCCACAGTAGGGTATCACAACTGCCAAGAGTAACGACTAGAAGACATAAGGCGTTTATGGGACTCATCAACCATTGGGCCCTCTCCCAATATAGAGATAACTATTAACAACTTAGGGGGCACTCACATTCCCACCACTATCTAATATTTAGGGGAGATTATACACATAATCTATTCGTACATAATAAATCGCATAGACACTTCCATATGGAATGAGATCTCTCATAACCAACACCAAATCCTAATGAACAATAACTTATAATTTATATGGTCGCATCAATCGTCAATCCACCTATAAAGAGACAACTCGCAACAATACCATCATGGCCAAATAAGATACATACCCATACAATGCAAGGATACTATGAACATCATACTTTATTAAATATATACTCCAACAACTACATCAATAGACAACCTAACATCATCACATCATTGCACCCACTCTCAACCAAGCGCCACTTTTCTAACCATATAAAACCTGCATCAATAAGCTCGATGCCTATAGAAATGTCCACCGCATAAAATCTATAAAACCTCAACTAAACCATCCTTGGTTCTACTCTAGCGTACCCAAAATCCATATTCGGGCATCTGGCAAACACGCTGCAACACATCACATGTCGTAAAATTGAAATTATAATTCGCCTTTGCAATCCTCCCTCTCGGCTCAACTCGCCATTTCATAACATCATCTTTCATTTTCCACTAATTGTCTCTTATAGGGGTACTCTCAATCCTACATTCGCAACTACAATTCTTAATTGAAACATGCTTTTCCTTTGATTTTCTTAGAATCCATTTGTTCCTGAATCTTATTAATAACTAATACACTAACAAAGTACATGTCTATAATGCACATATAACTCCTCCCTTATACAATTATCTAATTGGGTTCTCTCAACTCGAACCACCCAGAAAATTAATGTTCTCTTTTTCAATTTGCACTCACATAGGTGTATTACAAATTATCTAACTAGTCTCTAACCCCTATTACGTGACCACAATGGACCTACTACTAAGTCCAAATACTCACATTTATCATCAATAAGATCATAAATGGTTTCTCACATAAACAAGCATTGGTCCAATTTAACTCCAATTTAACCGTTTAATTAGAATTAATCCCACTTTATATTTTCATCAAAATCCTTATATTTTGCTAAAACACAGCAATACATTGTCTTCTCTCTGATGTGCACAAAATTTCATAAGGTCATTATACTAGGCTAAATTTCCATCACAACCCATATTACCATAACTAAAACTCAAAACTCCAATAAGCTCCTCAACAACTAAAATCCCTTAATATCATCAAAAAATGGACCTAACATAAAAGCCATTCGTTAACTTGTTCCCCTAAAAGTCTTTAAGTTGCAGACTTTGCCCCTAAACAGGATAATTTCTCATAATAATTTTCACAACTATTGTGAACACCCTCGTCCAACCACAACATCTCCCATTTTCTCACGTAAAGGTTGGTCAGACACAGTATGCCAAGGATGGGGCTTATTTTACAATCTATATCATTCTCAGTATCAAAACCATATAAATATTTGTTTATAAACCAAATTTGTATTTAAAACTAGATTTAAATTAATAATCAAGAAATTTATAAATCTAACATCCACATAATATAAATGGAAATCCAATATAAACACAACCGTCTCAACCGAATGAAATAAACTAGACTTCAGGATTATGCCCATACAATAATTTCAAATATAAAAAACTGAAATAGAAAAGCAACCTAGTATAGAATCAATGATATGAAGTCTGATGCGCAAGGTGAGACTACAAGGTTGATCTCTCAATAGTCCTGATATCCCTGTCTAGGAGCACCTGGGCAAAACATTTATAATTTTGGGTCAGCGTCCTAGAGTGTGAAAGAATTAGCTTACTAAATTTATTGTGCAAAAGTACAGTTAATTCTTAGTGAATATCTCCCATCCTCACTCACATGCATTAAAAATATCACCCCTCGTCTAAGAGCAATACTAAATGTACAACCACCCAAGTACAAAAATAGATAGAGTATAAATGTCTCAACATAATTATAAGGATGCATCTAACATAATTAATGTATTGGAATAAAATCATTTACATTCCAATTACTACTACCCAAAGTACCCCAATCACTACTTATAAAGTGACATAATAATTTATCATGCATACAATATAGTATTGAGTCTGTGTTATATAGTCTACATCATTAGATTAGGAGTTTATATTATTCATTTCCATTAATTTATATATATATGCGACACTAAGGCATCTACTGATAACATCTCATTTGTGCTCTATCGGGAAGTCTGAAGGAGTCTCCCCTCCATAACGAACATCACAATATCCATACAAGTGGGGCGATGCCTACATAGTACAACATTGCACGACACACACCCATCAGTGACACATGAATCTCAGCATCAACACTTATTTCCCATAAGTGGCGTTGCTACGTAGTACGTAAAATATGACCTACACTACGCCTAACCCACCTATGTCGATGTTTGCTATGGTCCCGAATGCGTGTAACCCCAACTGATAGGACAGTCCACAAACATAGGTATGTGCACACAAAATATAAATACATATTACGACATGTAAGGATAATTACTCTATAATTACACCCTAGATGCCCCGTAGGGATTCCCGTAATTATTCTTAGTTAGCAATTAACCATCACGTAAATTATTAATTTCCATTTGTGTATAAAATACAATTAACCACCTAGTTAATCATTTAAGTCTCCTTCCTTCAAATAATACTTTAAACCATCTAGTTAATTCTTTTCGGTAATTACCCAATAAATTATCCACTGGCACCCCCCTAAGGATTTCTGTAATCGTCCTACGCTAACGACCTCCCATCACGTAATTTCCTAAAATTCTTTTCTTTATAGAATGCATTTAACGTCTGGTTAATTTAATTTTCCCAATTATTAGTAACATCACCAATCCATTTTTAATAAATTTTAATATTGCCCGTACACAGTCCTACCAGCTCGTATGAACTCCTAATATTCTCCCCGATAGTACAACGGACCCCACACCCAGATCTCCCGAGGCCGAACCGATACAGTCCTGGGGCGAATTGGTTCGTCCCTAGGCGACTTCATAGTTCCTCCAAAAAATTTTGAGAATGGGATTTCTAATCTTTCACCCAAACATAATTCCAATCAATTGATCCTTGATATAATTATTCAATAAGTCCCCATAAATTTGTTTACCCTCTTAGGCTAAGTTATTACGTGTTTATTGCCGATTCAAGTCCCAAATCATAGGAATTCAAACTATACGTGGGTTCACACCAAATCAAATTTATACTTATAAATTCCCTATGATTCTACCATGATGCAAGGGTTACAATCAATATAAATTCCGGATCTTTAACACAATCAAAAGTCCTCTACATGTGATCAACCATATTTTTTAAACAAGGTCTTTAAAGTATGAATTCCTATCATCCAACTCACAATTAATACCCATTCTAATTTTTGGACTTTCTATACCATTTTTATATTCAAATACTCTATAAAAATGATTAAATTCATCATGATATCACCATAAATCCCTAAATATTCCAAAATTCTACTTGGAAGATAAATCACAATGAATTAAGAAATATTTTGGAGATATAAAGTTAGCGAGAAAATTCTTGCCTATTTTTCTTGAGGATTTCTTGGTGAGTTCTTTAGCATTCTGTCTTGATTTATCCCTCTCCTTAGCCCATTGTCTCCTCTCTCTTCCTAAGGTGGCTCCTAGGGTTCTTAGTTAATGATGGGGAGTTTCCCTAATCTCCTAACTCATATATTCTAACCTCAATTCCAGAGTTGGGCTTAAGGTCCTATATTTGGACTCCCAAATGGGCCCAAACTCATAATCTATATATTCCAATAACCTCCCAACTTATTTACATAACTCCCAGCTTGTTATCAGTTATGGGAAGAAGGGTAAGTGAACTCCCACGAAATAATTGACCTTAATTCTGATCAAATAGAAATGAAAACCTTGTGACTTTCTCGGTACAGTCCTATACTTTATTGTGAACCTCTCAGTAACTTCTGGCATACTCACAAAAGTGTTTCTTGGGGCTTTTACTTCATTGTCATAAGTGAATCCATCCACTTGGGGTGATTGTTTGTAGTAATGAATCTAGTTATTAAGGACTATGCTAGCTACTTCATGGAGGCTATCGATCAGCGTGGTAACTTTTTAAATCACTTATAGGTAGTGCCTCCAAGACTATAGGTGAATATTAGGCACATCAATACTTTATTAGTATTCTACACATCGCCTAGCGATATTGCCTGATGTCCTCGGTGGGATCAGTCTTTTTGAAATAGATCTTGAATCTTGGGGGAGTAAACTTCTTAGGAGGCTCAAACTCCTCTATAGACTAGATAAAAGGCAATTTAATCTGATAAAAAAGTTCTCTTCCAACAAGCACCATGGTAGTGCGAGCCCCTTCACGAGTTTGGTGTCTTTAATACCCGCCCCAATATTTTATTAGTTTTCTCGCATAAGTTGTAATAATATGAAAATATTGAGATTTGGATCATTACGATTGAGTTTTTATAGCTGCAATTAACTGTTTAGGGTCCTGATTGTAGTTGTTGGATGGCTGTGGGATAAAAATTGGAAAATTTAGAGAAAAATAAAGATTGGTCATTCGAACGAGTTCAGGTCATTCGAACGAGAAACCAAGGTCGTTCAACGTAGGGGATCAAACGAGATCCCATTGAATAACATGTCCAGGCCGTTCAAACAAGATGATTTTTCTCGTTCGAACGAGAGGCGATTCTCGTTCGAACGAGTATGATTGAACTTTTTAAATCAGTTTTCCCTTGTGCGCTATCTTGTTATGGGCCGTTGGATGGATGAGCTGTCAAGTTCTGGCATGCTCAAATTGGGCAAAACGGGGATTTTGGTGTGTGTGACTGTTTTTATAAGTTTTTTTTAATTTTATTTTGGGGTATTTTAGAGTTGGAAGAAGAGAGAGAGAGGGGGTGGGTCTTCTACCATTTTTATGCATCTCTCTACCACAAGTCACGATGCCACCACCATTCTTACAAATTATGCCACCATATTCTTATAGTATCCCACCATATTTAATCCTACCATACCCATTTCCACCATTGTTGAGTGGAGCTACAAATTTTAGAATGTTGTAGTTGTTATTTTTTGGAGAATATGAAGATGGGAGATTCATGGAGTTTGAAGAGCGTATTTTATGAAGCTTTCATGGAAACAAGCTTGGTGGAGCTACGCAACCTCTCTAAGACTACCTTAAGAGGTGGGAGGTTACTATCTTCTTATATATTTCATGCCTTCCATTATTGGATCTTCATTTGAGGTGGAAAATATTATACTCTTAGATTTATGACTCTATGTTCTTAATAGTAGTCTTGCTTTATAGAAATTAAGAGTAGGATGCATATGAGAGATAATATTTATATTCTTATGAGTTGTAAGAAAATGGGTTATAATGATTTCGAACAAAAATGAGATATTTCAAGAGAACTTGGTGTTTAGATATTTTTATGAAATAAAAATGTTAGAATAAAATTTATTTTGTTGGGAATCAATCATGAGAAAATATTTTTAGGTTTTATTGAAGTAAAGATTTTGGATGTTTGTGAAAAATGGTGTGTTTCAAGAAGTTAGGTGCTAAACATTCTTATGGAGTACAAATGTTCGAAATTTACATTTTTATCTTGCTAAAGATTTTTGGTAAATTAAGTTTGAGTTCTTGAAAAAATAAAGGTTTTATACCAAAATGGGACATTTGTTTGAAGTTTTGAAGAAATAATAATGTCCATTAATTTTGAAAAGTATGATTTGCAAATGTTATGAATTTTTAGAATAAACCAAGTCTTCATCCCATTTAATAGGATTTTAGGATTTAAAATCCATCTTCCCATGCATATAAATTTGTAGTTGTAGACACCACATTCTAGGACCCCCCAAGCCTCAACTTAGGTCCCTAGAACATTCTCATTCACCATAGAACCCTTGGTCATACTCTGAGTACATATCTAGAAGCCACCAGGCCTCCCGGGCCCCGCTTGACTCCAATCAACTTTCTCTTCTGAGCAAAAGCTCAATGAAACTTCTAATGTTCCACCCCTTGCACGAATTGTCCTTACCATTCAGATGAACGATCCATTTTCCCCTAAAAACTGAACCGAAGGCCATTAGGCACGCCTGGACTCCATTTGACTCCTATCAACTCTTCAGCTCGAACGAGACTTAATAAATCTTTAAAGGGCACTATGATCTACCCCGCGCATGAATCATCCTTACGATATGAACGAACGACCCATTTTACTCCGTCACTGGGCGCTTTCGAGCCCCGTTTGACCAAGGTCAACTCTTCAAACCAAATGAGACTAAATGAATCTTCGAAGGGATCTAAATACCCTTTCCAATGGTTCACCCCGTGTGCGAATCGACTTTACGATTCGAAAGAATGCTCTATTTTCCTTAGGGAACCTTATGTCCAAAAGACCATTGGGCAGTTTTGAGCCCCATTTGACCAAAGTCAACTACCAAATCCGGTACCAGACCAATGAATTCTTCAAGGTCTCTAAATATCCTTTCTAAAGGTAAGACCCGTGTGCAATTCGGACTTACGAATTGCATTTTACGACCATTTTTTGGAGAAGTCTGCATGAGGTTGTCGAATGGTAAACCCATTTCTCTGCCTATCGGCAGCGTGTCTGGGTATGTCTATCAATAATTAGGTCAAGTACAATGCCGATCAACACCCCTTTGACCCTATATAAGCTGAGCATGAGCTCACTTTGAAGGGGACCTCAGAATTATCCCTCTTAGTGGTCTCAGCAACATTCTCTCAATGTCAGCACGATTTTTCTATTGAAATCTTTCCTCTACATTCCATTTCCATCTAAAACCCTTTCCCTCTCCTCCTATCCACTTGTGGGGGCAGCCTTTTCAATAATCAAGATCAATCTTCAAGTCTCCAAAGAAGGTCTAAACATTATTCTCTCTCTTTAAATTTCCTTATTTTTGATTTAGTTATTTAATTCTTACTTTAGCATCTCATCCTTGTTAGTTCGTTGCATTTTAATAATCACTCTGTTTATTAGTATTATTGCACATAACATATTTTCTATAAAAAAAAAACCCAAAAAAAGAAAAAAAGGATTTGCCCATAAATTCCAAACGGGATTTCTCACCATATTTTCTCAAATTAAAACATCTTACTTCTACACACACACACACACATCTAAATAAAATCCATGGTTGGATATATGGGATAAACCCCACCCTCATGTTGCATACGAGCTACATGGACTTTGATGCCTGTTTAGGCTACGTAAGTATCTCGAGTTAAAACTAAGACTTGAGTCCTCCTTGCAAATTTTTATTTATATATTATTTCCATATATTACAGTTGTAACTATTATTCGAGTTTTGTCTAACACATATCATCGTTTCACCATAACAATCGATATCTCGATGAGCGCACATTTTATGTTTTTAATTATTATTTTAGAAACACTCCTATGGATGACCTCACTCTACCTTTCTTCATGAAGTGAGTTGAGAAATTTCATTCTCCATTTATATATATACACGTGAACACTCTTCATGGAGTTATTAAGGAGAATAAAAACGCATGCCCATGAGAGACCTAAAGGGAGAGATGTGTGACTAACACCTTCCCATTCCATAACTTTGCCCCGAACCTTTGAACTCTTGGTTTCGCAAGCATCAATATGTCTTTGATGCCATTCTCGCGAGGCAAAAATATTTATGTTGCCTGTTTTGTGCAAACTAGGCTAGTGACTCTATCTCTTTACCTCGACCACATCGATGATGACCTAAGTGCTACTAAAAATGGGGAACGAGACCTTATTCTTTCTCCCATTCCGATCGCGCGCACGAGCGTCGAACCCGAGGAGGAAGGAAAGCGAGGGATGGCCACAGTGGCCACTCCGCTGGGGAAGACTTGTCATGAGAAGGCTAGACTCTGTTTGTGTGGGTGTTATTATTTTCTGCATGTGTGCGTATGCATCTACCTGTATGTTCCCTTTTTTCCTCTATTTACTTTTTGTATATTTACCTCATGCTTATATCACTCCCCACTCACTGAGTTATAGATATCCTCCATGTACACCTCAAACTACTTATACTTATAAGAAGGATCACTTATATCCATATGTTTCACACACCACTTAGATTATCCATGCTTAGGTTTCACTAGCACACACCTCCACTTATCACACTTGTTATATCCATGCTCATTTGAACATATCACACGCCACTTGTAGTTAATCCATGCTTAGGTTTACTACCACCCACCCACTTGTAGATATTCACACATCACTCACTCACACATATCCATGCTTATTGTAATCTTCATTCTCCATGCTAGATTTACTTTTTATGGTACTTGTACATTCTTCCCTATTGCTTCTTATGCCAAATAAGGGACTCTCTCCACAATATACTAATCAATAATCATACATTTCACACACTACATCACCAAGAGCATGGTTATTGACTAAAATTTAGTCCCGTACTGGGGGATCACTTTGTGATAGGCGCTGGTTTGACAGGTCATAGTTAGCTTAAGTAATATGACTCTCACCTTCCATTGGCCTAGTACCTTCTATGTATATCGAACGGTTCCCCCCGCTCATACTACTTGACCAAACTCACAATGGGAGATATATCGTTGTTAACTCATTCACATATGTCGAGTATATTGAATTCTCCCTCACATGTATTATCCCCACGAGGTATATAGTTAGGCAATTCACGTACACTCACATAAATCAAATGGCTTGTTCACACTTTTCGATTGTCCTCAAAAGCAAGGAGTGTATCATGGAAGTCATGGCAAAGGGGGAACCTTTACACTAACCTAACAACTGCATAAACCTCATATAGGTGTCAAACCTAAGGCACTCATATTTAGTTTGTCAGTTACCACACGAAACTCTGCTGAAAAGCCAGGTCGACATGCTGCCCAAATTTGCACGCATTTTTGTTATTTTTCAAAACAAGACCTTATCCATGAGCTTGGAAACAAGTCAAACCTTATCTTACCTATTTTTCAAACCCAATTTTCCTAGCCTCGGGTCTATCCGACATTTATTTTTCATTTAGGTAGACCTAATACAAGTGAAAACATCATCATCATCATCATCATCATCATCATCATCATCATCATCATCATCATCATAATAATAATAATAATAATAGTAATGGTGATGATGATGATGATGATGATAATAATAATAATAATAATAATAATAATAATAATAATAATAATAATAATAATAATAATAATAATAATAATAATAATAATAATGCTGAGACTCTTCTCTCGTTTTTCCTCATTTTTACCAAAATTCCAAAAACATTTCTCCTCATTTTTACCAAAATTACCATAAACATTTTCCCTCCTTTTTACCAAAAATGTCAAAAATAATTTCCCTCTTTTTCAATTAAAACAATTCCTTTCTTTCCTTTTTTAAAAATAAATTCGAATCATTTTCTTTCTCAGGTCAATAGCATACCCGATTCATAGCCTGACTCCCTATTGGCTTCGATTTTCATCGAACCGCCTTGAAGCATCGTTGGTTCCTCTACTACTACATGTGAATTCAGAATCTACCTTCACCATTCCTCCATGGAAAACACCGATCAAGTACTGAACGTATAGCCTGATTAATGACAGTCCTAGTTCAAATTAGTGCCAATATTGACAACCTTCAAACCAAGGTTCATGAGATGAAGCAAAACCGATTCCAAGCTTCCGAATAACTTGAGGTTCTCTTTCCTCGTGCCATGGGTCCACTCTTTCTCGATCCTATTTAGGTCCCGAAAGAGTATCATCACGCTCCATGTGCCCCGCTTACCAATGGGTCGCTGCCATCTCAGCTTCCTATGCTATACCTTGCCCTACCAGGGGCTAACTTTTCGGTACCCGTTGATCCCAAAGAGAAAGAACTAAACAAGGTAAAGGAAGATCTCAAACTGTTGTTGAAGAAGTATGATAAAGTTAAGATATCCGATAACTACATGGACTACACTCACATGTCTCCCTACCATAAAGCAAGATTGTTAGAAAAATTCAAGATGCCAACCATCGAGAAGTTTGGGGGCAACAGGCCCCAAATTGTTCACCTTCGTAACTATCACCAAGCTATGGCTTTCCTTGGTGTCTCTGAAGAGATAATGACCCAAATGTTCCAACAGATTTTGAAGGACAACGCTCTTTGGTGGTTCCTATCCTTCGAGGAATCCAGAATCCTCCATTGGGAGGATGTCTCTCTAAAATTCATGTCACAGTACAAGTACAACGAAGAACTAGAGGTTACATATCGTGATCTAGAGCTTCTCAAGTAAAATCCTAGATAAACTATCATTAACTTGAAAGAACTTACCATGAGCAACCAACCCTCCGAAGAATAAGAAGTCGAAAAAGTGAAGAAGAATTTCTTACCCCATATTAAAGAAACTATGGGAGGTCAATATTATCTGCATTTTCGAGTTCTCCAAGAAGCGGGTGTGGATATTGAAGAAAGTGATATCAAAGTAGAAGTCGACCCTAAGAAAGTGTGCAAATAGTTCACCCCGAGAAAGTTTGAGAATCCTGCCAATGCCACGGTCTTAACCATAAATATTATCACCCGGTATGCTACTTCTTAGGATCTAGAAAGTCACACTAACCCATCAGAAAAGAATATACCGAGCTCCATGCTCCCCTCTCTAAAGTCTACCGAGCCTTATTGAGCTAAAATCTTATCAAACCCCTAGACCCTCGTCCATTACCAAACCCACTTCCCAAATTCTTCAAAATTGAGTCCCATTGTGATTTTCACTAGTCTGCCAGCCATACTACCAATCAGTGCTTCCATCTCCAAAATGTAATCCAAGGTCTGATTGCCCGGGGTATCATCACCCCACCAGCTAATCCTAAACCCAACACCACTCACAATCCACTTCCAACCCTTAACAATGCCATCTTCCTAGAAAATGACCCAAAATTTGACCCATCTACCCAAATTGTACCCAATAAATCACCCATCATACCCATAATCTCACCCAAACCACTCAAAATTTGCCCGTATTTTCTCCTACACCCTACCTGCTTCACGGATCAAGCTCTATCACTCCTCACAAGGGCTGGTATTTTCGTTCGTACTCGGCTCAAAAGGAAGAGATATGGAGTTATTGAATATTCTAAAACAACTTCTCGATTTTTAGCTAAAATTGACCTCTAAAATGACGATCGACTGTGAGAAGTTTAGCATCTTGTTCACGGGAGCTTTTAAGTGGGCTCAGGAGTATGATAATTGGGTGGTACCCACTAATGAAATCAGTTTGGATGATGTATTATATATTATGGTAGACATGTTCCGATAGACCGGTGAAATCTACAATGTTTTTTATTTACTCATCGCTTTAAAGCTTTAAGTGCAGTTAGTCCCTTCAATCTTACACCTCCCCGATGAGTGGGAGGATTTATACGAAGAAGATGTTGAGGTCATGAAATGCATTGACTTCTCTTAGCAGGAATATATCATTGCCACCAGATGAGGTACAAATTTAACAGCTCTGATGATGAGCCAAGTCAGGAAAAGGTCAGTATAGTGATTAGTATGTGAGGGATGATCTCTTTCGAGGTCCTGTTAGGGGAAATCAACAAAATAGTGGTACATTTAAAAATATATGGGGTTCTTATTCTTCCCCACATTCGTAACTATATGACTAGATCAGGGAGACAATTCTAAGATTTGAATCCTTAACCATCAAGAATAGATAAGGGAAAGGGGGCTGTCGAGGAATTCCCCATGCCAGAGATAACCATTGAGGAAAACACGATCGTAGACCTACTCAATAAGACTTAAGCCAATATCACCTTATGAGGACTCTTCATCTCTTCCCAATTATAATGAAATGCTCTAATAAATTTAATCACTGGTCTCACAATCCTTTCTTCCACTACTCGAAAAGAAGCCATAAACCTGGTTGGATCCTTAACCTCCACCAGACTCTTTTCCTTCTCCAAAGAAAAAATTCTAGAGGTTGTCCCTGGCCACAACTATGCCCTCAACATCTCCATTAAAGTAATGGAAAAGACAATCCCTGTTGCACTCATCGATAATGGATCCTCCCTCAATGTTTTCCCACTAAGAACCTTCAATTAATTAGGGTTGAAAGTAAGTGACCTTAATTCTACTTTCGCCATAATGCGTGCCTCTGATAATAGTCATTGAGAGGTGATGGGATCCATAACACTCGAAATAGGGGTTGGCCTTATCAATCCCACTACGGAGTTTCAAGTTATTGGCATACCCCATTCTTTAACCTATTGCTTGGTCGACCATGGCTCTATAGCATTCGAGGGCTGTCCTCCTCCTTTCATCAGAAATTGAAATTTTTTGCCAAGGGACAAGTCATCACTATTTTGGGAGACAATAACATTATTGAAAATGCTAGCACCAGCAATCCATTCGGGCTTAAGAACATAAGGGATACCTACCAAAGGGCTTCTTGATATGATACATAAGGAGGTTAAAATCTATGTAAACGACATGATTATCAAGTCTAAAACTCGAAAAGGTCACGTTCCCCCCCTCCAGAAGTTCTTCGAATGACTGCGGCAATACCAAATGAGGTTAAACCCATATAAATGAATTTTAGGAGAAAAAAAAGGAAATCTTTTGGGATTCATGGTTAGTGACAAGGGAATTGAAGCATACCCTACCAAAGTGAAAGCTATACTCGAAATTACACCACCCTGAATGGAGAAGGAAGTTCGAGGATTCATGGAAAAATTACAATATATTAGCCGGTTCATTAGCCAACTGACTTCCATTTAAGATCCCATCTTTAAAATAGTCGGAAAGATAACTACCAAAATATTGAAAGAGGCATATAAGGAAGCCTTCGATAAGATATCTTACCCGACCTCTGGTACTCCTGCCACCACAGCCTGGTCTCCCTCTACTCTTATACTTGACCGTAACTAATACCATAATAGGGGCTTTACTATCCCAATACATAAAAAACCTGTAAAGAAAGAGCCATTTACTACACCAGTCAAAAGTTTTTCGAGTACAAAGTCAACTGCACTACTTTGGATAAAAATCATGTGTTGCCCTAGTTTGGGTCACTCAAAATTTACAGCACTACATACACTCTTTTCCCATAAGGATTGTGTCACAAATGTTCCCATAAAATACTTGCTTGAGAAACCCTCCTTGCTAGCCAAATGGCTCGATGGTTGATGCTGCTATTTGAGTTTATGATCGTGCATGGTATGCAGAAAGCCATGAAAGGGAAAGTCATCTTCTATTACCTTGTTGACTACCCCATGGAATAAGTTGATGCTTGAGCCTCTAAATTTCTAGAAGAAAATATTCTTTGCACCTCTCAAGAGGACCTTCGATGGGAAATGTTCTTTGACGGAGCTACCAACAAGAAAGGATATGGCATTAGGATACTCTTGATCGCCCCTGATGACTCCCATACTCCCATTGATATCAAACTAAATTTTACCTTCACAAATAACATGACTGAATACGAGGCATGCATTGTAGGCCTCAAAGTTTCCCTCAAAAAAGGTATAAAATACCTAATTGTCTACGGGGACTCCGCCCTCATCATCGGCCAAGTACTTTAAAGATGGAAAGTCAAGGGTGAGAAGATCTTACCCTTCCACACCCACTTAGAAGAGTTTCCCTCCCAGTTATGAGATATCGCCTTCCACTACTTGCCCCAGGTAAAGAGTAACTTAACTGATGCCCTTGCTACCTTAGCCTCCATGTCGACCTGCCCAAGGGAATAATGATGTCCCCTTTCATAGTCCAAAAATAACCTTTCCTAACCCACTGATACCACATTGAACTCATCACAGAGGAAGATTTTAATATGGCCAAATGCTGGTACTATAATTATTGGTGCCTCCTCAACAATGGTAGGAATCCTTAAGATGCCAATAAGAAAGACCATGTGACCCTTCCCAAAATAGTTGCCCAATACATTATCTGCGATAAATCACTATTAGAGAGAAACTTTGATGGAATCCATTTAGACTACATTGCTGGGGTTGACATTGAAGAAATGATGTAGAGGATCCACAACGGGGAATGCTGACCCCACATGAACGGTCATATGCTTTCTAAAAATATTATCCATCAAGGATATTATTAGACCACTATGGTTCAGGATTTCATCGCCTATATCCAAAGATGCCTCAAATACTAGCAGTTTGCTAATCTCCAGCACTTAACTCCTTGAGAATTATACAACATAACTTCTCCCTGGTCATTCTCCACCTGGGGAATTGACATCATAGGGAACGTCACACCTAAAGCCTCCAATGGGCGTGAGTCCATCCTGGTTTCCATTGATTACTTCACCACATGGGTCGAAGTTGAGTCATACGCGAGATTGAATGCCAAAAATTTAGCTAAGTTTTTTCGAAAGAACATTATCTTCCAGTACAGAGTCCCTCACGACCTAGTTTCAGATAATGGATTACACTTCAAAGCCGAGGTCACAGAACTAGTAAAAAAGTATGGGATTCAGAGACACGAATTCTCTCCCAACCATCCCCAAACCAACGGTGCAGTTCAAGACACCAACAAGAATCTCAAAGCCATCATTAGTAAATTACCAAGAGTTTTCTAGATTAAGCAGATCAGATCCCTTACACCCTTTGGGGCTACCTCACTTCAGTCAGGACATCTACTGAGGCTACCCCTTGCTCTTTAGTATACATCATGGAAGTAGTCCACGTGGAAGAGTGGTATGCCTTCCTTACGTGTTATGCTTGAAATCAGAGTCAACGAGGAAGATTGGTATCAGAGTTTCTTTGACAAGTTTTCACTCTTGGATGAAAAGAGGTTGAAGGCTCTATATCACATACGAGGGTACCATCGTCAGATAACGTAATTATTCAACCAAAAATTTAAGGACCGTGGTGTTTGAGAAGGATACTTGGCCCTCAAAGAAATCATAGAACCCATATGGGACCCCAGAGGGAAATTTGAGCCAAATTGGAGCGACCCCTACATAGTAAAAAAGATCCCGTCAGGTGGCGCCGCTATGCTCATTGATCTTAACAGAGAAGAGATGGTGCATCCAGTCAACCTAGACCATCTTAAGAAGTTCTACCCTTAGTTTAAAATATCAATGTGCTATGAATACTCTCATCCCCTTTCTATTCTAAATATATAAAAAAATCTTGATTTTCCTCTACTCAGAACTAAGTGGGGCCTAATCCTAAAAAAAACTTTTTTCTTTCAAAATGAAATTCAGAAAATATTTAAAAACCTATAGGTACGTAGGCAACTCATGCTCTTTACATGGGATTTGGTCCCCGACGCGACTCAAAATGTGTCTCTAGTGTGTCCAAATTATGATTCAAGTGTAAACCGATCGCGTAATTAATAAACCTGGTAAGACGGGGTCGAATTCTTATGGAAATAGGATGTAGAACATGACGACAGATAGGAAAGATGAGAAGTCCTAAGATTAACTCTAGAAAAAGAATGAAAAGATGATTTATTTTGAGTTTTATATCTACTAACTAAATGAAAATTAATTAAACTAATAATTAAACTACGTATGCAAGAGTAAACTAACTATGACTGAATAAATATGAAGGAGATAAATAAGTTGGACTACAATCCGCCGAACCCTAATATGTTTATCGGATATAAAAGAAATTATAAATTAAATAATTGATTAAACTCAGACTTTATTAATTTCAAGAATTACATATATGAGGGTAAAAGCCCGCATCTTACATATTCAAGAATAGAAATAAAGCGGTGTCGAAATAGCTGACACGGGCGTCACACTCTTAAACACCTTGATTACCTAGGGAAAGTGAGGTTAAAATTCCTACGACGGTATTAACAACTAACCAACACGATTCAATCATTTATTTAATTCTGAGAATAACTCTTATATTCATGCAAATCACATCGGGTTGGGTTCATGCATCCCAAACCTTAGAAATTTAGCCGGACATTATAAAACTATGTTTAAATAAGAAATCTATGTTGCATGAATTCATAATTGCGTGAAAAGTAAAATTGAACATGAAAGGAAGGATTTTAACTAAGAAGAATGAATTACCTAAGAAGAATGAATTACCTACATCAAATATGAAAGCAATAAAGAAAAGATTACCTGGAATAAATAAAAGCCTTGAATTAATCCAAATTGAGGAAGAAATTATTGAACAATATGAATCCTACACTCCTTGGCTTCAAAACCCTCTCAAAACTAACTAAAAAGAAGACTTTTAATGTCTGATATGGTATAAGAATAAATACATCACGTTATTTTTAGTGTTTGTCCCTGAAAAACTCTATGTTTGAGGAGTAAAGAATTTAAAATCCGTCCAGGCAAACCGGTTCTATTTTCCTTCTTTACTGGGGCGAACCGGTTCGGTTTATACTAGTTTTGGGAACCGTAACTACTTCTTACTCATCGGTTCGATTTGGGGGTGATAGTGTGGAGAATGGGTTCAGTGATGTTTTTATTGGTTCGGGTTGGTGCTGATAGTATGGCAAACCGGTTCGGTGATGGTTTCATCGATTCGGTTTGCTACCATTATATTTTTCTTACTTTTTCTCCTTGATTTCTTCTCAACTTTGAAGCTTCATAACTTCGCAACTGGGACTCGGATTTGGATGCCATTTCTTCCTACATCCTTGTTGTCTTCAGAACTTCAGAACTTTTTATGGCTAATATTTTTGGTTTACACAAATGAGGGCCTACTTTATTGTCTGATTCATTTATTAATTTACCATATACGTCTCGAGAATAATTAGTTTAGAGATATTTTAGCACGCTTTTCAAGACAATATCTCACACATTTCCCGTAACTGTTCAAAACAAAATATTGAGATCTTTAACGACTTATTTAACCACTGAATATAACTTTGAGTTAATTATAACTCGAATTGATTTAATTACTTGCAAAAATCGATAGGCTCAAAATCTCATCGGGTTAGCTAATCTCCCCACTTATTCGTAAAGTCGTCAATTTTCTCTCAATTTCCATCTTTGGTTAATTTTGGCTAAGTGCATTTGATAACTTTACAATTTTATACTTCAAACAAAATTTTGTGACATTTTTGAAAATTTTACATTCCAATTTTTATTTATTTTGAAGAAAAAGTAATTTTGACTTTTTTTAAAAAAAAAATCAATTTTTTGGAAATTTTGGAAATTTTCTATTTTTTTTAAAATTTTGGACATTTTGGACATTTAGAAATTTTAAAGTGAATGCGTACCCCCCAACTTAGAATTTTGCAAAGTCGCTACGCAAAAGGACTAAAATCTAAAATAAAGGAAAGTGGGAAAAAATAAAGAAAGTAAAAATGCAATTTTTTTAGCATTACTAAATAAGGATTACAAGAACTTGAAAGAGAGATACATAGCTCGTTGTGACAAATCAATAAAATTCCAAAACAAACAACGAACTACATAAAGAAAACCAAGACAACAATATCATCAACAAAGTAGAGCCTATTGTAGAGGTGGGTGAGAGGGGTCGAGTGCATTGGGATCATAGGGGTCATAGAAGTAAGTGGGGATTGGTACCCCCTCACTTAATTGGAGCTTGTACATTTCTTCTTGGAGGTAGACCATCATGATAGTGTTGCATTGGTATGCCTCTTGGTCCGCCCTATAGTCCCTTAAAAATCATTGGAACTCATCTCCAAGTTCTCAATGCGACGAGTGATGTCTTCTCCTACCGACTCGTAGTCTGAATACTCCTCCTCATTGTATTACTCCTCCACGTGCTACTCCATCGCAACATCCTCCTCCACTAGTGGTTGGTGGATAAAATGCAATTGCCTTTCACTCCTAGTTCGCGACTCCCCTCCTACGGGTTTTGGGATGCAAGGGACGGCGTGTGGAGGCGCAATTCCCGCATCTTTGAGAAAAGACATGATGAGATGTGGATAAGGGTGGGATGCCTTGAACTTTTCATCCATGGCGACCTTTAGGATGTCGGTGTAAAATGTGTGAGCAAGGTGGATATGGGTGCCCGCATCAAGTAGGTGTTAGAGAAAGTTGGCTAAGCGAAGTCGCATCGCCGAGTCATTGGATGTTTGCAAAATACACCCGAAAGTGATGAGGAAGGTGACTCGGGATCGTTTATTGAAGCTCCACATGGGGAAGTGTCAGAATCCCACATGGTACCATTGGTGATTCACCTTCCCGATCGGTCAGTCCACGGTGGGGTAACCAAAATGGGATAGGCTTGGGACGCCCTTAGTACGTATCTTTTGGTTCAAAATCTCGAGAGAAAATGGGATGGGGGTTTGATCCACATACGCTTGGGCTATGAACTCGCCTGTATGGACAAGTGTGCCGTAGAACATGAGAACCTCTTCTTCCCACACTACAGGCCCGAGTTCTTGGAAGAATTGGCACACCCATGGGATCAGAATAGCGTAGTGAATGATTGGGGAATTTGGTCCTAATTGACCTGCTTTTTGAAATTCATAGTGAGGGAAGTGGAAAATAAATTATCTCACCATCACCGCTCTTGACGGGAGCGAAATTCACCTTCGTCGTTGGGCAGAATGTCAGTGCTATTGTAGTTGGTGGGGCACTAGTTGTTGGCCATTTGGAAAGGCGTTGGGAGTGCTGGAAATTTTAGAGAGTAAGAGGAAGAAAGTGAGAGGTGTGAAAATGATGAAGATGAAGTGTGCATTTATAGGTGAGGTGTGGTGTAGGGGTGAATTTAGAGGGAAATAATTTTGGAGGAAAAGGGGGAAAACGGAGGGAAGGGAATGGATTGGGGAAGAGAAGGGGGACAAACCATTGGTGGAATCGAACAAAATTTCAAAAAATCTAAGCGGTTCGGTTCTGGGGCGAACTGGTTCGCCCTTTATTAATTTCTTATTCAACCTGATCAGCGAATCGGTTTAGTTTTGGGGCGAATCGGTTCGCTCCATTGTTTTCTTCACCTCAATTTCACTTAATTAAAAAAACTAAGTGTTGATACTCTAAAAAAAATTGTTTCGAGATTCACCCTAATTATTTCCACTCGTGTATGAGCCCGAAAAATATTGATCACTCTCCATAAAAGCTCTAAACTTTCCCATGGTGCTTCTTGCATAATTCTCTCTCTAATAATTCACATTCTACGGACCTATAATTACCCTAACTTAAAACTAACTAATGTACACAAGAATCACCCCATACGCGTCGGGAGTGCGATGACCTCTCAATTCATTCTCAATCAACCCCATAAATGGGATTCGACAACCAAATGTTGTCAGATTCTTTAACACACACTTATAAGTACGGATTTAGGCATTGTCCGTTGACTTTGAATGTGTCTCCCCCTTTTGATCTTCCAATTCAACGACACGACGGGGGAACACTTCTTTAACGACGAATGGGCCTGTCCACCGCGAACGTAATTTATCGGGAAACAAGTGCAGACATGAGTTATAAAGAAGCACTTTTTTACCAAATGAAACTCTTTGCGTTGGATAATATTATGATGTGAGATTTTTATCCTTTCTTTGGAGATGTTAGAATTCTCATACGCATCGTTGCGCATCTCTTCCAACTCGTTCAATTGAAGCGTGTGAGCTTCACTGACTTTGTCTAAATTGTAGTTCAACCTCTTGATTGCCCAATAATGTTTGTGTTCTAACTCCACGGTGATATGGCAAGGTTTTCCATAGACAAAGCAAAATTGGGACATCACGAGGGTTCTTGTATGCGGTTCTATAAGACCATAGAGCATCGTTCAATCGAAGGGACCAATCTTTTCGTTTAGGATCGACATTTTTTTAGAATATTCTTGATTTCACAATTTTCTAGATCGTCTTGCCCACGCATTTGGGGTAATAAATCGTGACAACATTGTGAACGACTCCATACTTTCTCATAAGTTTTTGAAATGGTCGATTGCAAACGTTATTACCGTTATCAGTAATAATTTCCTTCGGAGCACCGAAGCGAGAGAATGTGTTCTTGCAAGAACTTAATAACCACTTTGCTGTCATTAGTTTTGGTAGCTATGGCCTCTACCCATTTCATCACATAATCTACCGCAACGAAGATGTATAAAAAGCCAAAGGAGGGAGAGAAAGGTCTCATGAAGTCAATACCCCAATAATCAAATATCTCAATAACGAGTATGGGGGTTAGTGGCATCATGTCTCGACGGGTAATGGCTCCCATTATTTGACATTTATTGCATGATTTACAATAAGAGTTTACATCCTGAAGAATTATGGGCCAATAGAGACCGCTTTGGAGGATCTTAACAACTAACTTTTTTTTCGAAAAATTGCCTCCACATGATTCCGTATGACAAAAAAGGATGACACTTGGAATCTCATCATCCGGTAAATAACGTTAGATGACTTGGTCTGTGTAATATTTAAATAGGAATGTATAATCGTAGAAAAACATGTGTGACCAAGTAATAAACTTCTTCTTCTCTAGTGGTGTCCAATCGGGAGGGACGGCTCCCTTGACTAGATAATTAACTATGTCCGTAAACCAGGGGAGAGAAGAAGTGGAAAATAATTTCTCATTCGGAAAATATTCATCTATGGGTATGGGATCACTAGGCATGTCGGATGAAATCAGGGACAAATGGTCAGTAATGATGTTTTCTACTCCTTTCTTGTCTTTTATAGAGAGATTGAACACTTTTAGGAGTAGGATCCACCTTATGAGGCACAGATTAGCATCCATCTTGGAAAGGAGATATTTAAGCGTCGCATGGTCGGTAAAGCATGTGATAGGCTAACCGATGAGGCATGAACAAAAATTTATCTAGAACAAAAACTATAGCTAGCAATTCTTTCTCCATGGTGGAGTAATTGAGTTGCGGTCCGGTTAACGTCTGGCTAGAATAATAGATGACATGATATTTCTTATCTTTTCTTTGTCCTAAAACATCCCTTATAGCATAATAGCTCGCATCACACATAAGCTCGAATGGAAGGGATCAATCCGAAGCTTACATGATGCGGGCGAAAACAAGCATGCATTACAATTTGTCAAAAGCACTTTGACATGCTTCATTCCACTCATTGGTGGCATCCTTCATGAAAAGGTTACTCAAAGGTCTAACAATGACACTAAAATCCTTAATGAACCTTCTATAAAAGCTCGTGTGGACCAAGAAAGAGTGCACGTCCTTTAGTGATTTAGGTGGGGGAAGCTCGACTTGACATCTATTTTTCCCTATTGACTTCAATTCCTTTGGATGACACAATGTGGCCAAGAACTATTATTTTGGTTACATTAAAATGGCATTTTTCCCAATTGAAAATCAAGTTCTTTTCCACACACCGGGTAAGTACTTTTTCAAGATTTGCTAGACAAAGGTCAAAAGAGGGGCTAAAAATGCTAAAGTCATCTATAAATACCTCAAGGCCTCTTTCAACCATGTTGCTAAATAGGCTAAGCATGCACCTTTGAAAGGTCATGGGCACATTACACAATCCAAATTTCATACATTTGTAGGCAAATGTTCCAAAGGGACAAGTGGAAGTCGTCTTCTCTTCATCAAGAGCATCTACCTATATTTGGCTATATCCAGAATAATCATCAAGGAAGCAATAATATGGGTGTCCTTATACTCTCTCTAGAATTTGGTCGATGAATGATGAGGGGAAATGATTTTTTCTAGTTCTCGCATTGAGTTTTCGATAATCAATGCAAACGCGCCACCCGGTGGTGGTACGTTAGGGAATTAACTCACCCTTAGCATTCTCGACCACAGTCATTCTCTACTTCTTTGGGATGACTTGGATAGGACTCACCCATTTGCTATTCGAGATTGGGTAAATGATCTCGGCGTCCAATAACTTAATGATTTTTGCTCGTACTACCTTTTTTATGGTGAGGTTCAATCGCCTTTTCATTTCTCTCAATGTCTTCATGTCCTCCTCGAGGTGGATTTTATGGGTACAAATCAAAGGACTTATACCTTTTAAATCTGCTATGCACCAACCAAAAGTACTTCAGTGCTTCCTCAAAATTTCTAACAGTTTACCCTCTTGCTCTTTATCTAGGCTAGAGGAGACAGCAACAAAAAATGTCTCATCCTTTCCCAAATAAGCATATTTCACGTTGGAGGGTAGTTTCTTTAATTCAAGGGTCAAAAAATTTTCATCGGAGGGAACCGTGCGTGACTCCCTTGGTGGTAATTCCTCGAATCGAGAAGCCCAACTCACATCTCTCACGTCCTTATCTGACGCTCTCTCGTCTAATGCTACTCTCCACTCGCCTAACTCTCTCTCAAAATCGATGTACGTCCCATCACTCTCACTATTCGAAATAAGGCATGCTCTTAATGCATCCCCACTAAAATTTCCCTCTACATGCTCCTCTACTATCTCCTCAATAAGATCCACTGAGTGAAAATTGTCCTCATCACCCACTTGACTCGCGATATTAAAGATATTTGTTTCTAAAGTCATGTTCCCGAAAGGGAGATGCATTTTCCCATTTCGTATGTTAATCAAGCAGTTAGTCGTAGCTAAGAATGGGCGGCCAAGAATGACGAGAACATGATTACTTGAGGTGATGGAGGGTTTCGTGTCCCAAATGACAAATCTACTAGGAAGTAGATAGTGTCATCATGGATCGTCACGTCCTCAACAATATGTCGTGATGCTTCATGGTACTATCCGCGAGTTAGAGAGTGATTTTTATGGGCTTGAGGTCCCCCGAATCAAGTTGCCTATATATGGAGTCGGGAAGAATATTGATACTAGCCCCTAAATCAAGTAAGGCCTTTTCAATTAGATTCTCCCTAATAAGGCATGAAATGGTAGGTGCACCCGGATCTTTAAAATTTGGCAGAAGGTCGTTAAGTAGAACAAAGCTCATATTTTGTACTAGGAACACGTTCTTTTTCACCTTTAGCCTTGTTTTCACCATCAATAAGTCCTTAAGGACTTTATCATAGGCGAGAATTTACTGTATAGCATCGAGAAAAGGTAAATTCAGCTTGACTTTCTTAAAGACATCTAACACGTCATTATGGGGGATTCCTTTTTGAGGAGGAACCAATCGTTGAGGTAAAGGGGTGGCGGTGGGTGGTTTCACTACGACTTAAGTCTCGCTAGTGTCATCATTGTCACTTTCCTTCAAGGGGGTATCTTCGGCCTCTTTTGTGCCGGGCGAAACCTCATTGTCTTTAGGTGTGTCATGTGGGGGAGGTGATAAATTAACAACTCACCCATTTGGTAGAGTAGTGACGGCTTGACATTGCTCTTGATGTTCATTAGAAGTAGAGCTAACACTAGTTTGACCTTGAGGAGGTCTTTGGCCTTGGGCCGAAAACTTACCTTTCTCTTGGATACTTAAAGATGATTGCAACCTACAGATATTCACATTCATTTCGATAAACATGCGGTCATACTTTTCATTGGTTGCATTTTGGGCTTGGATGAATTGATTTATCGTATCTTTGAGATTTTCCCGTGGTGGGGTGATATATGGTGTGGGAGATGGTGCTTGCATATGTCGAGCTTGTTGAAAATATGGAGGTGGAGGTGGGGCAATGTGTGAATTAGGATTAAACGCATCATATTGTTTCCCATAGCTAAAACCAGGATGGTTCCTCCATGAAGGGTTGTAAGAATTCCCATGTGTGGCATTTAAATTGCCCTTAAATCCTCCTATTGCATCCACTTGCTCATGTAACATTACTTTGTATGCGGGTATCATCGGGAATTACTTTGTTGAATGGACCACTTAATAAATATCACACACTTTCTCTTTCATTCCTCAGGTGGATACGATTGGTTCCCTTAGCCTTGATGCGAATACGTCTCCCACGTGATAGAGATCGAGCGCTGAAGGAGTGGTGGAAGTCTGTCGAACGCAGTTTTGGGTTTTAGGATTGGATTTATTCCATGCTTGAGTTGTCTCGGCTATAAACTTAAGTTGGGCCTCTGCATTGTGTTCATCTAATTGCCAAAATGGTCTATCGCAAAATTTCTTGACGAGGGATTTAGAAGATATGCTTAGCCCATGGTGAAAGAAAGATATGAGATGATACTTCTCAAAACCATGATGAGGGCATGTACTAACTAGCTCATCGAAATGTTCATACCATCGATTAAATGACTCATTTTCTTATTGTTGTAATGATTGAATTTGAGCTTGGATGGAATTTGTTCTATGTTAGGGAAAGAACTTAAAGAGAAATTTGGATTGTATTTCCCTCCATGATCCAATTGACTTCGATGATAATGACTAAAGCCAAGTCTTAGCTTTATCTATTAAGGAAAAAAGAAAAAGTTTGAGGTGAATGACATCTTATGTGCAAGCCTGATCATTAAATGTATAGAATACCTCTTCGAACTCACGAATGTGGAGATAAGACTTTTACGAATCCAACCCGTGAAATGTGGGAAGAATTTGTATCATCCCATTACAAAATGGAACCGTCCCATATTGTACGGAAGTAGAACGCATCCTGGGGTGACAGTTCTCTCGAGATAGAGGAGTTCTCTCATGGGACGATATGGAATTTCACCCTCACTCGTACCTAAATTTATGTTTTCCGACATGGCGCTCTCTCTAATTGATCTAAATTCCTCACTTGACACGCTCGGAGTGTGACTCAATATATGATTATTGATAGAGTTAGGCAGTGTATGAGGTGGAAACCAGAACTACGAAACATTTGGAGTGTGTTGGCTATTGGGATTGTACTCTCCTATAAGATTTTTGTGAATTTGGGTAGGAGTATATTATGGAGTTTTTTGAAGATTTTGCATAAAAGGCTTTTGAGAGATGCTATATTTTTTGCTTTTTAATTTTCTGAATTTTTTTGAATTTTGTGGATTTTATGATTTTTTTTGGCTTTTTAAGAATTGGAGTCAAATCTAAGATTAACTCAACCTAACCTAAAAGTATACCTAGATCCCACGTAACGGCGCCAAAAACTTGACGTGGCTCAAAATGTGTCTCCAGTGCCTGCTAATTACGGTTTAAGTGCAAATCGGTTGCGTAAATAATAAACTCGGTAAGACGGGGTCGAATCCTCAAGAAAATAGGACGTAGAACATGAAGACAGATGAGAAAGATGACAAATCCTAAGGTTGACGCTAGAAAAAGAATTAAAAGATGATTATTTTTAAGTTTTATATCTACTAACTAAACGCAAATTAATTAAACTAATAATTAAACTACGTATGCAAGAGCCAACTAACTGTGACTGAATAAATATGAATGAGAAAAATAGGTTGGACTACAATCCTCCGAACCATAATATGTTTACCGGATATAAAAGTAATTATAAATTCAATAATTTATTAAAGACCGCATCATACATAATCAAGAATAGAAATAAAGTGGTGTCGGAAGAGCTGACACGCGTGTCGCACTCTTAAACACTCCGGTTACCTAGGGCAAACGAGGTTAAAAGTCCTACGACGGTAGTAATAACTAACCAACATGATTCAATCATTTATTTAATTCATAGAATTACTTTTATATTTTATATTCCTACAAACAACATCGGGTTGGGTTCATGCATCCCAACCCTTAGAAATATAGTTCGACATTATTAAACTATGTTTAAACAAGAAATCTATGTTGCATAAATTATAATTGTGTGAAAATTAAAAACATGAAAGGAAGGATTTTAACCAATAATAATGAATTACATGCGGTAAATATGAAAGAAATTGAAAGCAATAAAGAAAAGATTACTTGGAATGAATAAAAGCCTTGAATAAATTATTGAACAATATGAATCCTACACTCGTTGACTTCTAAACCTTCCCAAAACTAACTAAAAATAACCTTTTAATGCCTGGTATGATAAACGAATATATACATCACGTTATTTTAAGTGTTTATCCCATGAACAACTCTATTTTTGAGGAATAAGGGATTAAAAATCCGCCCAGACGAACCGAATATATTTTCCTTCTTTACTGGGGAAAATCGGTTCGGTTTATACCAGTTTGGGGAACTGGTTCTACTTCTTACTCATCGGTTCGATTTGGTGATGATAGTGCAACAAATTGATTCGGTTATGGTTTCATCGGTTCGGGTTGGTGTTGACAGTGTGGCGAACCGGTTCGATGATGGTTTCATCGGTTCAGTTCGTTGCCTTTCTATTTTTCTTCCTTTTTCTCCTTGATTTTTTTCAACTTTTAAGCTTCATAACTTCGCAACCGAGACTCATATTTTGATGTTGTTTCTTCCTACATGTTTGTGGACTTGAGGTCTTCAACTTTACTTTGTGTTTCGTGTCCTAATTCCTAGTGTAAAGTTACTGTTTTTCCCTTGATTTTCCTTCGCTTGTATATTTCTTGAGTTTGAGTTTTCCCTTTTCTTCAATGGTGTTAAATACCTGCAAAATGCAGGAGAAATATACGAAACTCGATGCACTATATAGAAAAGGTTAGTAGCAATAATATGTAATAAATCAACTCGATTTACACCAAACAAGATGATAAAAGTCTCTAAATTAAGGGGATATATACGAAGAATTTATGCTTAATAAGTCCCCTTATTTTTGATAAAATTCTATTATTTTCTTACCTCAGAGAACGATAGTTAATTTTTTCATTTACATGAAAAAAAGGATTATGTATGCCTTAGCAATTGGTATAGATAATTCAAATGTAAAACTCATTAAGAGGCACAATAATATGATCAAAATGTTTTTTTATTTCAAATAGGGGAGTTCAGTACAACCACCCTCCACTAACAAAACTAGCCCTAAAATTAACCTAACCAAACCTTCCTAAGATTATTCCCAAACGCCCCCCCCCCCCCCCAAAAAAAAAACACACATCCCAGTCAGAAAAGCTTCAGAAAAAATAAACCCAACTTCACAAAGATCCTATCCGCAACTGTCAGAAGCCCAACCCATCATTGATGATATGAGAAATGGAACATACATCATTCTTGACTAACAAATCAAGTGTAAATTATAAATAAAGCCAGTAAAAGGAGATAAACACAAGATATAGAGTGGTTCGGCTATAAAAACGAGCCTACATCAACTTTATTGCCCTACCCTCATTATATACGTTGTATAGTACAAGTTTGTGGTACTATTAGAGGAGTATAAGAGAGATAAGAGAGGAGAATACATGGTCGTAATAGATTTGGGCAACCTGGAATGCAATAGAGTAACCTTCGACAGCTGTGACTGAGAGTGATCCCCCAAGTGTGGTTGTTTTTAGAGATTGAGAGCTGAGAGTTTGGAAGGGCTTCGCCAAGTGTTTCACCCCCAAATAGTGAGGTGAGCACTTATATTTATAGAGGTCGATGTCACATGCTCGGGGCATGTGACATGTGGAAAAGTTGTACGGATATGGAACCCATATAGAAGTTGGACATATGTCAAGTGTCAGATGTGAGAGTAGGGGCTGCAACTTGCTTGAACTTAGGCAGCAGACAGTGCTTGCATGAATGACGTGACCTGTTTGAACCTAGGCGGTAGCCAGTGTTGACCATAGCCTGTTGATCCCGTGCAGTAGAAAATGTTTGGATAAGTGTCGCGGCTTGTTTGAACCCAGGCAGAAGCCAATGCATATTATAGGTGACTTTGCGGATATGTGTCTATATTGGGCATATCAATAAGCCCCTAATCCATAGTGCCAAGAGCTGGGGAGTTGGTGCCGCGGATGTATCCTTCGACATTATTGAGGTGTATTTGATTATGGTTGTGAAAAGTGCTGCGACCAATGTAAGGTGATGCTTGACCTTCTATCTCCCTCTTATATAAATGATATTTGGCCTTGGCTTTCGTTACGTTATCCTAATTTTTGAGAGAAAATTGAGAGGGAAATCTTGCTAATTTTTATTTTCTATGATTTTTGGTAGAGCTCTAGTGGTGATTCCAAGGCGGTGTGAGGTGGTTAGAGGCTGCTCTTCAGAGATTTTGTAATTTTCCAGGTAACCAACTTTTCTGACTTTTCTTTTTCTGTAAATTCATGCTTTTGAATATCTTATTTTGTTTTGAATAGAGAGTAGGAATCTTTAGGGTTTGAATGAATTATTGTTTCTAGAATTTAGAGTAGGAGTTTTTGGTTTTTGATATATATATATATATATATATATGTTGAGTGAATTTGGGATTTTCTTGGATTTTTTTGCATGTAGCTGCAAATTGGGTTTAGGATTGGAAATTGATATAGGTTACGATTAGTATTTTCAGTATTTTCTGGGTTGAATTATTCCCAGTCCCATTTTTAGGTTTTATTTTTGGCCAAGGGCACCAAGAACATGTTCCTAGTGTTCTTGGCCAAAACTTAGGGTTTTGGGTTTTCAATATTTGAGAATTTGCAGTCCAATCATTTACCTATTTATGCTTTTGGTCATGGTTGGTAGTATTACTTGTGCTATTTGGTTGTGGCCTCTTTTCAATCCTTTGGTAAAGTCAAAACTCCTTTGGTTGTAGTCTTTAGTTCTTGAACTCGTTGGCTCCAGCCTCAAAATTACTTCATGTTGTAGCTTGTAATCTCGTTTGATGGCTGAAACCCATATATTTTTGTGTCCATTAATCTGAGTTAGGAAATTATCTTTGTTTGTAGTTAATTCAGGGGTTGATTGACTATAGCCTTTGACTCTATATCTATTTTTATTATATTGCTTATATCCGCAGTGACTTCTAAGAGGCTTCTCTGATCGTAGTGGTTGCTACACCTAACTGTAGAAACTCTACTTTCTTCTTGTCAGGTATTGTCGCGGCTCTATGATTCTGAACCATTTAGAGTTTCTGGAGGACTTCTGGAGAAATCACTTTGAGGTTCCTCCTCCTAAAATTCCCTTTATAAGGCCTTTGAAGGTTAGTGGGCCTTTCTAACTTATGGATTGTCCAAATTGTATCACTATTGATTCTAACTCCGTAGACTCCTCTAATTATTGGGACACTAGAGAGGCTACAAATTTAATAGAGGAAGATATAAACTCTAGCAATAATCCTCCCACTAAATCATCTACTATGAAGGATACTGGGACTTCGGTTGTCCCACCGGAAATACTCTAGTTGGACCCTCTGGCCAAGCGATTGAAAAAGCTCTCGCGACATTGGACATTCGGTGTATTATGGATGAAAGCTGGATTGTAGAGGTTGCTTTGGCTTTTGAATTTCCCAAAGGAACCATTTGTACACTCCCTACTGCGGAACAAAGTTTATGTTTCGCAGTTCCTAATGAGGGGATATGTTTTCCCTTACATACATTTCTCTTGGGGCTGCGACTACTAGTCCCTATCCCAACAACAGAAATATTTAATGCTATGAATCTGGTCCCAGCCCAACTAGACCCAAATGGTTAGAGAACAATCCTTTTCGCTTTAGTCCTTTGGCAAAAGAAATTCAATAGGGACCTTACTCCCGCGGACATTTTCTATTTTTACAGACCAAAGGAGAACTCTAAAGATTTTATGTGGTATTATTACTTCATGCTAAGGAGTGGAGATTAATATCTTTATACTGAGAGGCCTACCAGTCTTAAAGGCTGGAATGAAATTTTTTTCTTCATTTTTGGGACAGTTGGGAAATCCACCCAGAGGAAAATGAGAGAGAGATAACTTATAGGGTGCCGTGTACATGGGGGCATCCCTCCAAAATAGGTGAATACCTATCACAGTTTTTACACTTTCCAACACTATAATTCCTTATTTTTATTTTTTACGGCCCATACTAACACTTTTGTATAGTTCTAGATAGCCCAAAGTTAAACATCATGGAAAAAAGAGAGTTGCAGACGCAACAAGATTTAGTAATAAGGAGAGAAGATTTTCTAAGCTAGTCAACTTCAGGTTAATTTTTGTGCAAGGTTATTTTCCTTCCATGGACCAACCAACGAAAATGACTGGAAGGTAATTCTTAATACCTTTCTTGGTTAATACATTTTTCTATAGCTTATATTTTGGACTTAGCTTAATTGATTTTTTTCTCAGGGAAGGAGATTGACCGCGAACTCCTTGCTACCCAATTTGCTGAGATGGATGAGGATGCAGTTGCCCTCAACCAAGCCCCCAGAAAGAAGGGGGAGAATATAAAGAGGGTACCCAAAGGGATAGCTCCTGTGGTTGAGCCCACTGTTACTGCTGGCTTTGATGAGGCCAACCCTCCCATTGAGAAGGATGCAACCCATGTTGTTGATGCCGCGACTTGGGAGAAGCAAAATGATGCCCTAGTTGATGATGACATAGGGCCGGAACTGGCTGCGACAGGAAGAATATATTAATGTGGGGACTTCCAAGGTGGACTTATCCCCATCAATGTTTCAACCATATATTGTCCTCCATGAACTGTAATGGTGGTTAATGCTAATTTGGCCACCCCCCAAAGTAGGGCTGATAGAGATCCTGACAGTCTTATGCAACCTAGGTTAAGGCAACCTGATCCCAAATCCTCTTGGGATACAATTATTGGTTTGTTGGCGCGACTTTAAAAGTGTCAATCTCACTACCCTAAATAAGGTACGCACCTAAGACACCCCCACCGATATTTTCCTCTATGTGCTCCTGTACTATCTCCTGGATAAGATCTACTACGTGAAAATCCTCCTCCTCACCCACTTGCATAGAGATATTGGAAATATTCGTATTAAGTGTCATGTTCCCAAATGTTAGTTGCATTTTACCATTTTGATTGTTGATTAATGTGTTAGTCGTAACTAAGAATGGGCGGCCTAGAATGACGGGAACATGATTGCATGAGGGGATGGAGGGCTCTGTGTCCCAAATGATAAAGTTTATTGAGAAGTAGAATGTGCCCACTTAGACTATCATGTCCTCGACAATCCATCGAGGTATATTCATTGTAATATCCGCAAGTTGGAGAGTGATTGAGGTAGGCTTGAGGTCCCCCAAATCTAGTTTCTTATATATCGAATAAGGGATAATGTTGACACTCGCCCCTAAATCAAGTAAGGCTTTTTCTATTCGATTCTTTCCAATCATGCACAAGATGGTAAGTTCACCCGGATGTTTAAACTTGGGCGGGAGGTCATTAAGTAGAACGTAGCTCACATTTTGTGCTAGGAAAATGATCCTTTTCACCTTTAGCCTTCGTTTCACTGTCAATAAGTCCTTAAGGACTTTAGCATAGGAGAGAACTTGCTTTATGGCATCAATAAAAGGTAAATTCAACTTTACTTGCTTAAATACATCTAGCACATCGTTGCTACAGCCCTCTTTTGGAGGTGGAACCAACTGTTGAGGGAAAAGCGCAGTAGTGGGTGGTTTCACTACAACTTTGGGCCCACTAGTTTTGTATTCATTATCACTTTCATTTGGGGGCATCTTCGGCCTCTTTCATGCAGGGCGAAACCTCTTTATTTGTAGATTCGTCGTGTGGGGGAGGTGATAAATCAATAACTCTACCACTATGTAAAGTGGTGATTGCTTGACATTGCTCTTGATGGTTCTTGGATGTATAGCTAACACTAGGTTGACCTTGGGGAGGTCTTTTGCCTTAGGTCAGAAACTTACCCTTCTCTTGGATACTCAAAGGTGATTGTAACCTTGAAATGCTCGCATGTATCTCCGTAAACATTCGGGCATTTTGAGCATTGGTTGCATGTTGAGATTGTATGAATTGATTTATCGTATCCTCAAAATTTCTCTTCAGTGGGGTGATATATGGCGCGGGAGGTGGTGCTTACATGTGTGGAGCTTGTTGAAAATGCATAGGCGGTGGTGGGGGAGGGGCAACATGTGAAGTAGGATTCAACGTGGTGTTTTATTGACCATAACTAAACCCACTATGGTTCCTCCAAGAAGGGTTGTAAGAATTCCTGTGAGGGGCATTGAAATTTCCCTTAAATCCACCGACTGCTTCCACTTGCTCATGAAGCATAACTTTGTAGGCGGGTATCGTCGGGCATTCCTTCGTTGAATGGTCCACCTCATAAATTCCACACACCTGTTCTTTCATATCTCGAGTGGATCCGGTTGTTTCTCTTACCCGTGATTCATCTTCACTCGGCGTCCTTATCCACGTGATATAGAATGGATATGGAAGGAGCAGTTGACGTTTATCAAGCCTGGGTTTGGGTGTTAGGGTCGGATGTGTCCCATGCTTGAGTAATCTCAGCGACATACTTAAGATGGGATTCTACATCATTATCGTTTAACCCAAAAAATTCTCCATCACACATAGACTCAACTAGTTATTTGGAAGCTATACATAACCCTTGATGGAAGAAAGAGATAAGATGATACTTATCAAAACCATGATGTGGGTATGTGTTGACTAACTTGTTGAACTGCACCCAACATCAATCAAATGGATCATTTTCTTTTTGTTTAAAAGTTTGAATTTGAGCCTTAATGAAATTTTTTATATGTTGAAGAATAATTTCAAAAGAAATTGGGCTTGCATATCTCTCCATGATCTGATTGAGTTTGGTGATAAAGACCAAATCCAGGCCTTAGTTTTATCCTTTAAAGAGAAAGGAAAAAGTTTTTTGCAAACGACATCTTGAGTGCAAAGCTTGCTCACTAAACATATCGCACGCCTATTCGAACTCACGTATGTGGAGGTATGGTTTCTTCGAATCCAAACCGTGAAAGGTGGGAAGAATCTGGATCATCCCATTTCGAAAGTGAAATTTTCCCGCATTGTACGGAAGTAGAATTAATCCCGGAGTGACAGTTCGCTCGGGATATAAGAGCTCTCTCCTGGGACGATATGATATCTCACCCTCAACCGTACCAGAACTAGCATTATCCAACATGGATCTCTCTCCAAATGACTTTAATTCCTCACTCACCGCCCTAGAAATGTGACTCGTGATGGAGTTGGGTGGTGTAGGAGGTAGAACCCAAAACTGAGGAGCGTTAGGAGTGTGGGGACTATCGGGTTCGTACTCTACTATAGGATTCTCGTGAATGCGGGTAGGATTGGATTGAGGATTTTGCATGTAAGTGTTTAAGAGATGCTATATAAGTTTTTTGCCTTTTATTTTTTTGAATTTTTGAATATTTGATTTTACGATTATTATTTTTTTGGCTTTTTAAGAATAGAGTCAAATTTTAGATTAAGTCAACCTAACCTAAAAGTATACCTAATTCCCGACAACATCGCCAAAAGCTTTACTCGATTTTAAAAGTGTCCCTAGTGCGTGCTTATATCAACTCAAGTGTAAGCTGGTCGCTCAAGTAATAATTCGATAAAAACGGGCATCGAACACAAGTACTAAGACGAATAATCGTCATGACGAATTGGAAGAATGGTTAACCCTAGGAATGACTCAGAGAAAGAAAGGAAAAGATGATGTTTTTGTGACTTTACCAATCAAGTAATGCAACTTAAATTAAACAACTAACTATACTACATATGCAAGAAGAACTAACTTAAACTTTAAATTTATGGGAGAAAATATAGTCAGGATACACTCCCCCGAATCGTCAAGAATTGAATAGAACATAAAAGCTTCAAAATTTTAATTATCCATTCTAAGAGACATCAAATACTCTCTAAGAATTAGATATAAAAGGATTTACTCCTCACAATATCAAATCAAAAATTGTATTTGACTAGAATGAGAAATTATCAAGAAGCCAGTTGCACCCTTAAACATTTCGGTTACCTGAGAAAACTGAATTAAAAGACCTACAACCTTTATCTTGATAAATTTCAAACCTTTGAATGAATGATTACTTTTTATTCACTTTTAAATCCATATGTATTACCTAGGTTGGGTTTATGTACCCAAACCCTGTAGAAATCTAGATTGATATGGTGTAACTGTAATTAAACATGATAGCTATGTTGCATAAAATTATTTTTACGTGGAAAGATCAATCAAACATGTAAACGAGAATTATAGCTAAGAAATAATTAATTATAAGAAAAAAAGAATAGTGAAATTGAAAGCAATAATGAAACTATATTTGGGTTGAATAAAAACCCTTGAATTCAATGTAAAAGATGAACAATTGTTGAAGAAGATTAATCCTAGGGTTCTTGCCCTCCAGAAGCTCTCAAAACTGTGTAAAAACTAACTCTCTGATGTCTGGTGTTACAATAGAATATATCTTTCACATTTTTTAAGTGTTTGCACCATGCACAACTCTAATTTTAATAAATAAAAATTAAGATTTCGTCACGCCGAACCGGTTCGAAAATTCCTTCTTTACTGGGTGAACTGGTTCGCTTGTTCTGGTGTGCCGAATCGATTCTAAGTCTTGCTCATCGGTTCGTTTGGATTTGATAATTTTCCGAACCGGTTCCCTCATTTTTCCATTGGTTTGGTTTGTATCTTCCTGTGAGCAAAACCGGTTCTGCTATGCTTCCATCGGTTCGATTGTCTGAATTCTTTCTTTCTCCTTTTTGATTTTCTCTCAACTTTGAAGCTTCATAACTCTTCATCCATGACTCGGATTTGGATGTTGTTTCTTCCTACGTGCATTTGGAATTAAGGTCTTCGACTTCTCTTTATGTTTCGCATCCGAATTTAGGATGTTCAATTACTCTTTTGCCCTTGACTTTTCTTCTTTTCTTTCTTTCTTGATTTTGAGTTTTCTCTTTCCTTCACTTGTATAAAATAACTGAAAAATGTAAGAGAAATACACGAAACTATATGCATTAGATGGAATATGTCATTACCAAGGATATGAGATAAACCAACACAAATTACACCGCATGGGGTAATAAAAGTCTCTAAATTACGGGGATAGATATGAAGAATTAATGCCTAATCAAACCCCCCTAACTTAGAATTTTATCGTCCTGAGCAATGTAAAAGAATCAAAGCAAGGTCAAAACACTTAGCAAACATGTTATTAAGATATAATACCTCTTTCGCGGGAAGGAGATTGCATTTAGCGTATGCAACAAGCCTATAAACCCCTAGGTTACCCTAGTAGGACGAGTGGTGCCCCGTGAGGGTTTGTAGTGAATATACCCATAAAAATAATTTTCAACTCAAAGAAAGCTCAAAATACCTAAAACTTTTATAATCCAAATCCCCCAAGAATAGTCACCGTAAATTTACGTTCACATATTTCAATTTGTAATGTGTGTGCGAAGCCAAAAATTAAACTACTAATTTTCACCGATTAATCATTACGTCACATTTCAAATATTCAGTTTGATTCAATTCTCAAGGATACACTCAAAAATGAACCACTCAGATTGTGGCTAATTCTCTCAGTATGCATGATTTGTACGAGTATATATAATGGACACAAGTTCATGCACACGAATTTTGAAAGACGAAAATTTTATAGTGAAAAGATCTGATCATCGGAATACGGTCGTTGGAAAACGGGAAACATCGCCTTTTATTTGCACCAATTACTCTTTTTTTATTTATCTTTTTGTGTCTTAGATCTCCACACAGTAATTAATTTCACTATTCGGACTCGGTTAAGACATTTTCGGGTTGTAAGGTGTATTGGATAAAATGGGAATGGTTGGGAAATTCGAAATTGGAAAATTTTCTTGCGATGCCCGTTAGTGCTTCTTCGGGCTTTGCCCATTTTCTTTTATTTTTTCATTTTTTTATATTTTTCACATTTCTTTTCTTGCTATTTTTGTGGAACATTTTTCTTTTATTTTTTTTCTTGCCCCTTTTTTTATTTCACCATTCGGACTTTCTTGATGGACTTTTCATTTTTCACAACTCCGGGCTTTATGGGCTTTTTGGGTTAATCAAACAAATTTGGAAGTTTTATTAGGCTCAAAAGGGCTAGCAAAGGAATGGTTTCTCATAACTTTTTAGGGCTAATATTTTTTGGCAACAAATGATGGCCTAATTCATTGTCTGTATCACTCATTAATTTACCATATGCGTTTTGAAATTAATTTAGTTTAAAGATATTTTTAGAGCATTTTTCAAGAAAACAACTTGCTCATTTCTTATAACTGATTGAAACAAATGAATTGAGATACTTAATAACTTATTTTAAATGTTGAACTGAACTTTGAGTTAATTATAACTCGGATTGATTTAAAAACTGACAAAAATTGATAGGCTCAAAATCTCACCGGGTTAATTAATCTCCACATTTATTTATTAAGTCGTCAATTTTTTTCTCAATTTCCATCTTTGGTCAATTTTGGCTTGGTGCATTTGGATTTTTACAATTTGAGACTTTAAATAAAATTTTAGTTATATTTTTGAAAAACTTAAATTCCAATTTTTATTTATTTTGAAAAAAGATATTTTTTTTGCTTTTTAAATTTTTTGTAAAATGTTTTGATATTTTGAAATTTTGGGCATTTTGAAATTTGTGAAAGTTTTATGGCGCATTCGTACCGCTCCAGCTTAGACTTTTGCAAAGTCCCTATGCAAAGGGACTAAAATCCAAACAAAAGGAGAGTGCATAAAATGAAACAAAGGCCAAAATGCCAAAAAAAATATATTAATAAAAAGAAAATAAAAGCCATATAGAGATATTATATAGTTCCTTATAACAAGATATACAATAAAAGTTCCAAAAACAAAGAACTACATGGGTGAAACACTAACAACT
Organism: Sambucus nigra; assembly: GCA_949130495.1. NCBI lineage: Eukaryota > Viridiplantae > Streptophyta > Magnoliopsida > Dipsacales > Adoxaceae > Sambucus > Sambucus nigra. The sequence goes on from OX422210.1 coordinate 725,232,075, forward strand.
AACACTGATATGCCCAAATTGTACCTACCAGCTCGGAGGCACCAACCTCGGCCTGGATGACGGCCGAGGTAACAATGACTTAAGACAGACAATCAGCAATCTCGTCCAGCTTAAGGTCATCCACGGCCGATGATTACATGGCACCCCTCAATTAGGCAACAACCGAGGTCTGCATGACTTATGGGGTCAGTTATCCATCTGGTTGTCCACAATCGACATCAAATCTACCTCATACATCAACCTCGATTGGGCATCAGCCGAGGCCAGCAAGGACTCATGGGTTCGATCACCCTTCAACATTATCATAGGCCCTAGCCGACATTACAAGCGCCACATGAGAATCAGCAGCCCTGCAGGCTCAGCATCAATTGTCAGGACAACATCGGCCCTAGACGACGTTCCACATATCTAACCTCGACTGGCATCCCAGCCAAGGAAAGGGTCATACCTCACTAACCTTGTACTCACCCAGGCCGAGGTTGGTACCAAGCAAAGACAGCCGAGCCTCTACGTGTACATATATGCTTGAAGAATGTGGACAAATCTGTTATAACTGAATCATTCCCTCCACGTGAGGGAATATTGAGGTCATTATTGCTTAGTTGAAGATCAGTCAAGTGTCATCCTTTCACTGGCTATATCTTCATGCACGTGCTCATTGTATTCTTGGGGGGGGGGGGGGGGGGGGACATTACACCCCCCAACACTATATATAGAGGTCATCCTCTACCTTGCAAAGGGAATCCAAACTTCAACCCTAGCTGAAACTCTGTCAAATTACATAGTAGAGAGAGAAAGCTTGAGAGATTGTATCCATGGCCGTTAGTACTTTATTTTAGTGACCTTACTCACTCACTTCCACAGTGGACGTAGGCCAGATTGGTTGAACCACTTATATATTGGTGTTCATCCTCTTCTCCTCATCTCAATCTCTTATATTTTGTATACTCTTGTGCTGCCATTCTTGTCACTGATTTGAGCTGGCAAACACCTTAACGGGTGGTGCTGTTTCCAGCATCATCATTTTGGCATCGTCTGTGGGAACAAGAAGCTGTCTCTTCCTCTTTTTCTGCTTAACCTCACCGAAGACTCTGGTGGTGAACCAGAACCCCTTGCGTGGAGATGTTTCACCATTGAAAGAGGTCCTTTAAGGTATCAAGCTCATTTCTTCATAATCTATTTTGTTTTAACATATGGCACTGGAGTTACCACTACCTCCTCCACCATCTGGAACGGGAGGACCTAGTTCCAGCCAGGCACCTCCCCGGTCCGAAATGGCTAAGATGGCGGTGATCTTGAAGTCATTGGCTGCAACACAAAGTGATGAAGGAGCAATTTGCGCAGCTCAGTCAAAATATAATGAGGCCACCTGTGGTCTCACATGATATGATTACTCCAAAATCTGTTCAACCCCATCCTGAAGCCAGGGGACCACCCCAGGCACCGCGAAAAGACCAACTTACTCCTCATCGAAGGAGGGACGTTGCTGACCCTAGGCGTTTATGCATGGGGAGGCAAGGACACCTCTACCCTGAGGATAGGTATGATGATATGGAGGCAGAAGATGCTCCAGAGGGCTGTTGGGAGTCGTATGAGGTTTCGAACAACACTATACGTCCTATCCAATAAAGTCGAGGTTATGGGGACAGAAGAGATGATTGTGCCCAACAACGAGGATCAACTTTTGATCGCTTAAGCAGAGGGTCAGCCTTTGAAAGTCTCAGCCCAGTCAATGACCTTAGGCAGAGGTTATCCAGGTCAAGAAGTGTAGAAGGCTCACAAAGGGAAGAGGGGGAACATCGGCCTCATCATGGCCAGCCCTATCAAGGCCGAGACCGGGATCAAGAGGAGGTTAATAGCCGATGTTGTGCAGCGACTGAGGAACCCTCAGTCCACCCCTTGGAGGTGGCTGGGGATAATCTCAGCCAGGTCGGCATTGTAAAGCCATGGAATGACTCCATTCAACGTCTTGAAGAGAAAATAGGGGACCTCATCAAAAGCCGAGACCCATTGCAAAGAGGTTTTTCAGAGGGTTCCCCATTCGTAGCCAGGATAGTGAGCTTCCCAACCCCTGCCAAGTTCAAGCCACCTACGGTGTCTCCCAAGTATGATGGTAATACCAACCCTGTGCATCATATCGAGATGTACCAGTCTGCAACGGATATTTATTCAATCTCGGATGAGATGAAGTGCCGGGCCTTCTTTAGGACTCTGATAGGAGCTGCACATATGTGGTTCACCTCTCTTCCGAAGAACTCTATCGAGAACTTTAAGGGCTTGGCTGAACGGTTCATTCACAATTTCTTCTTTGGGGTAAGACCTCAAAAGAAGACCACTCATCTGATGTATGTCAAACAAGGAAAGAACGAGAGCCTAAGAGACTACATTTCTAGATTCAAGGTTGAATATTATGAAGAGAATATAGCTATGACTGCCCTCATAGAAGGACTCCAGAAAGGGAAGTTATTATGGAAGCTCGCATAAGACCCTCCCAAGTCCATGGCAGAGCTATTGGAAACTGCAGGGAAGGTCATGAACACTGAAGAGGCCATGTACATAAAGTATGAGGATAAGAACGGAAGTGGCAGCGGGAAGTTCCAAAGAAAGAAAGACGGGAAAAAGAGGTCAGTCGATGACAAGTTTGCACACTATACTCCTCTAACTGTGAGCTACGAGCAAACCCTCAATGAAATCAATAATGACCGATCTATGAGATGGTCGGAGAAGCTAAAGGCCCCTCCGTATAAGAGGAACAAGAATATATGGTGTGAGTTCCAATAAGACCACGACCATGTGATAGACAAGTGCTTCGCCTTGAAGGATGAAATTGAGAAGATGTTGAAGTCCAAAAAGCTGAGGAAGTATGTCGACGGTAAAGCTCCTAAGAGGGGAAGAGATGACCCTAAAAAGAAGGGAAACGACAGATGCCGAGATGATATCCCAGCGATAAGAGACGATGACTCAGATGGTTATGATGAGGATGATTCAGACCTCTCGCCCAAAGATGATAATGCCCCTATGAAGAGGGTTGGTATGATCTCCTTCGATGTTAACGCCATATATAGAGAACTCACAGGGGATGTTTCTGAAGTAGTCGACCGTAAAGCTCATGTGGCAGAAGCTAAGTTAGTGACAAAAGTAGAGGTTGTGAATCTGGCAACTTCAGAGGCTAAGAAAAAAGGAAGAAGGTAGATATGGATACTCTTATAGTTGGATTCTCCCAACTCGACTTCAAAGGTATCTTAGCTCCGCATGATGACCCTTTGGTAATTACAATAAGAGTGCATGGATGTGAGGTACATAGAATCCTCATAGATGGAGGAAGTTCAGCAGATATGATGTTCTTACCCCGTTTTAAGAGCCTAGGCCTCAGCAGTGCAAGGCCGATACCCTATTATCATCCGTTGATGGGATTCAGCGGTGAAAAGGTCCATCCATTGGGCATGTATGATATGGATGTACGAATGGGAGACGAGTGGCCTAAGAGGTTGATAAGAAAGATCAATTTCTTTATTATGGATAAAAATGTCTTCTCGACATACAACCTCATCATATGACGAGTAGCCCTTAAGGAGTTTGACGCTGTGCCGTCAACGGTCCACCAAATGCTAAAATTCCTGAACCCCTATGGGGTAGGGGAAGTGCTGGGTGACTAGACCTCGACAAGGGAATGTTACTTCAACTCGACCGAAGAGAGAGAGGACCATAAGAGGGAAACTACCACATATAACATTGACACCCTTGATCCTAGGGACGAAACAAAATTGAAAAAAGGAGAGGCCGCGAAAGAGGTAGAATCCATCATCCTCAATGAGGAAGAATTGAAAAAAACCTTCCAAATCGGTAAGGCCTTAAAATCGAAGATCAAGGAAGAACTAATAAAATTTTTGAAGAAGAGGCAGAGTGTCTTCACTTAGAGCCATGTAGACATGCCTGGCATTGAGCTGAAGGTTATGTACCACAAACTCAATGTGGCAGAAGATGCTAAGCCAATCAAACAAAGACGAAGAGTCTACTCCAGGGAAAAGTATGATGTCATCTGGGAAGAGGTCAGAAAGTTAGAAGAGGAAGAATTAATCAGGGAGATCATATACCCTGAGTGGTTATCTAACGTCGTCATTGTGCCCAAAGCTAAAGGAAAATGGAGGATGTGCGTAGACTTCACTGACCTGAACAAGTCTTGCCTAAAAGACAACTATCCCTTACCTCAAATTGATAAGATGGTAGATGCCACGGCAGGTCATGAATTTATGAGCTTCATGGATGCGTATTCAAGCTACGATCAGATCTTCATGGATGCCGAAGACTCAGAGAAGACAACATTCATCACAAATAAGGGGACCTATTTCTATAAGGTCATACTCTTCGACTTGAAGAATGCAGGGGCCATGTATCAACGTCTTGTAAATAAGATATTTGAAGATCAAAGTGGCAAAACCATAGATGTATATGTAGATGACATGTTGATGAAGAGCTTGAAGGCCTTCACTCATATAACCGACTTGGAGAGAACTTTTGACACCATGGACCTATACAGGATGAAGCTCAACCTTGCCAAGTGTGTCTTCGGAGTAGGAGCTGGAAAGTTTCTTGGATTTATCATCAATCAGAGGGGTATAGAGGCCAACCCCGAGAAGATCAAGGCTTTGCTTGACATGAAGACACCAAGAAGCACAAAAGACGTTCAGAGGCTCACTAAAATAGTTGTAACACTCAACAGGTTTATTTCCAGAGCCACAGACAAGTGTCTTTTGTTTTTCAAGGTGCTAAGAAAGGCCTTCAAATTGGACGAAGAGTGTGACAAGGCCTTTTAAGAGCTCAAGTCCTATCTTGGATCCCCCTACTCTTATCTCGACCCATTCTGGGGAAGTAGTTATATGTTTATCTAGTAGTCTCAGAGTCAGCTATAAGCGCAACTATAGTACGGGAAGGCGTTGGGGTATAGAGGCCTGTATACTTCAATAGTAAGGCCCTTCAAGGGTCTGAATAGAACTATACTCGGATCGAGAAGTTGGCCTGCACCTTGATACACGCTTCCAGGAAGATGAAGTCCTATTTCCAAGCACACTCTATGGTCATCCTCACTGACTCCCCACTAAGGCAGGTCCTCCAGAAGCCTGAGAAGTCATGCAGATTGATGACCTAGGCCATCGAGTTGGGAGAGTATGACCTTATTTATCAACCCAGGGTGGCCATTAAAGGGAAGGCACTCGCAAATTTTGTTGCTGAGTTCACATGGGAAGAGGCAGAGGTTGAGAATAATCAAGAGATTACCGAGGGATCAAACAGTAACGTATTTCGATATTCGGAAGAGGTCGTGTCTAGTAGAGGCAGAAAAGGAGTAGCTGAGAATGAGGAAGATAAATACCTTTTCATGCAAGGAACCCTGTCAGAGGGGAACTTCTTTTTGAATGAAGATATTTGGAACCTCTTCGTTGACGGATCTTCTTGCGAAAGTGGAAGCGGTGCAGGGCTGATACTGTCAGCTCCGGATGGTACCGATGTTGAATATGTGCTAAGGTTTAACTTTAAAGCATCGAACAACAAGTCAGAATATGAGGCCTTGGTAGCAGGCCTCTCTTTATAAAAGGCCCTTAGAGTTGGACGACTCCTACTTCATAGTGACTCGAGGTTGGTTTTCAACTAATACTTGGAGTATATGGGGCCAAGGATGACAAATACCTGAAGAGGGTAAGAATGATGCTAGAAGACGTAGAAGAGGTGAAGATGAAGAGGGTATCTCGACAAAACAACACTCATGGAGATGCACTAGCAAGGTTGGCTTCAGCAATAAGGACAGACATCAGAAGGATAGTACCAGTCGAGATCCTACTCAAATTAACTATTGAGTAAGAAGAGGTTGCCAACTCTTTCCTTAACTTGAACCTAGGAGACTCATGGATGAACCCCCTTATTAGATATATCAGAGAGGGGGTGCTTCCGGAATCAAAGCTAGAAAGGAGGAAATTGAGGTACAGAGCTACTAAGTTCTCAATAATAGGAGATGTCCTGTATAAAAAAGGATTTCTATAACTTATCCTTAGATTTTTCCATCCCACAGAAGTCCCCCACGTCCTGCAGGATGTACATGAGGGTACTTGCTCCAGTCATATAGGAGGAAGACCTTTAGCCAAGCGAATAATTACGCAAGCATACTGGTGTCCGACCTTGGCCAAAGATGCTGCTGCGTACGTGAAGATGTGTGACAAGTGCCAAAGATTCTCCATTATCCCTCATCAACCTATGACGTCAATAAGTTCTCCTTGGCCATTCGCATCATGAGGGGTTTACTTGGTTGGACCATTGCCAAGAGCTGCGAACAATTATCGATTTCTGATAGTTATAATTGATTACTTCTCCAAGTGGGTAGAGGTTGAGACGATGATCACGATTACAGAGAAGAAGACATTCCAGTTCATCTGAAAGAGCATCATATGCAGACATGGTCTTTTAAACACCCTTATCTCAAACAATGGAACCCAGTTCAAGAATTCTTCCTTAGAAAAATATTGTGAAAGAGTGGGGATAAAGCAGTTCTTTTCCTCTCCTGGTCGACCTCGGGAAAATGGGCAGACTGGGGTCACGAACCGAACGATCCCCAATGAGATTAAGAAGAGGTTGGAAGAAGCCAAGGGGAGATGGATGGAAGAGGTTTATATAGTGTTATGGGCCTACAGAACAATGGCAAGGACACTAACGGGGGAGACCCCATTTATGTTGGCACATGACTCAGAAGCCATCATACTTACAGAAGTAGGACTCCCAACTCACAGAGTTCATACCTATGACCATGAAAAGAATGGGGAAGAGAGAATACTTGACCTAGATTTGATTGAGGATAGAAGGGAAGACGCTGAGATCAGACAGGCAGCCTACCAGCAGAGAATAATAAAGTTCTACAATCAGAGGGTGAAATCAAGACCTATAGCTGTAGGAGACCTGGTGCTAAATAAGACGCTACAGAAGGCAAACAAGCTCTAGCCGAACTAGCATTTTCCTTATAAAGTAGTCGATGAGGTTGTACCAGGCACCTACTGGCTAGAAAATCTCGAAGGGGAACCTTTCTCCAATCCATGGAATGCTGATCACCTGAAGAAGTATTACATATAATGTTGCAGTTACTTTCTTGTAATACATGTATCATTTTATGAAGATAATATTAATGAGAAGATCAATTCCGGTGTGAATACTTTGTTTCATCATGATTTAGTGGTAAAATTATGAGGTGAAACATCTTAGTTTGATGGCCTCAGTGTAATACCCCTTACTTTTGAGTGATTATTTTATATTAAATTTCCTGATGTGTAAATTTTATAAAATAAAGAAAGTTGAAGTAAATATTATTTCAAGTGATTTAAGAGATAATATTTACGAAGCTTTGCATATTTACTGTTATGTGAATGTAAATAGCATTATATTGTGTTTTATTGCGTCGTTGTGCTTTAAGTGACAGTTATGACTTATATTCCATTTGGATCATTGTTAATGATTTAATATGACGCTGGAACATAAAATATTGTATGATATTCCGGATGCCAATTTTGAGGGTACGGTTAGTCCGAAAATGGTTGAGATAGTCAAAATAAGGGCCTAGTTATATTTTGGGTTCCGCGACATTTTTGACTAGTTATAATTTAATTATGTTGTTACGAGCCATTTTAATTGTGTAGTAACATTTAAACGTGTAGACTTAATGCAATTGGGTATATTAGTCTTGCAACTTCATTTATTTCTCATTTTAGGTTTCTAAACCTAAGAGAGAAAAAGAGAGAGATTGGGAGAAAATGGAGAGAAAAGAGAAAATTGGAGATTTGGAGCTTGAAATCGTTGCTTAGGGAAGAGAATCCGAGACTACAAACTTGAGGCAAGTTTCTTACTTGCAAATGTATGATTTGGTGTGAGTAATTTGTATATATAGTTATGTTTTTGAGATTTAAACCATTTATGGGTTTTAGGGATTTTTGGTGTTTAAACCCTTAACCTTTGATTTAAATTTGATTTGAGATGAATTTATTAGTTAGTAGTTGTGTAGGAATGATTTGGTAGAATTATTGGTTGTTGAAGTTGAGGGAAGTGGAAGAATTAGGTTTTGGGGATTTTAGGGTTCATACAACCCGTATCCCTAACTGGGCAATTCGACCAGGGCGAATCGATTCTCCCTCCTCAGCGAATCGATTCTCTAGTGATGGGGGCTACAGGTCTGAGGAACCGAATCGATTCGGGTTAAGGCCGAATCGATTCGGGCTAAGACAGGAAGATAGTTTTCTCAGCTGAATCGATTCGTTACCAGGGGCGAATAGATTCGTCCCTAGGCGAATCGATTCGAAAATCCTGTTGTTTTATAAGGTTTTTCTAACTTGGTTTTTAGTCCTTTTCTTTTAGGTTTAAGGCCTAAGAACCTTCTCTTGAGAAGTAATAAAGTGTATTAGGGGTCTATATTAGGGCGACTAACACCATATATTAGTATGGGGTAAATGGGGCTCATTCTGGGAGATATTCAATAGAATTTAGTGTTGCTTTCCTCTAGTGGGTTAGCTTAGGACTAAGAGAGAGTTGGGTAATATGGTTTAGGACTTTTGGAGACTAGTATTGAGGAAAATTACCCTTGGGGGCTTATAGTGTTGCTTTGAGCTCTTGGAGATTTTTATGAGGATAATTATACCTTGTACACTAGGTTGTTAAAAACATACAACTTCGTGAATAAGAAATACATATTCTGAATGGGCACATGTTGCTAAGCACAATTGATTTTGTAAATGTAAAAAGTGAATGTTTTAAATGGGAAAAAACTTGTAAATGATAATTTGCATATACACACCTCTCTAAATGCTATCATAGGGGAAGTTACGCGTATGAGGTGAAATCCCCTGGCTAGTGAATGCAGGGTAAATATAGTCCTCGGTCATAGGACCGGTTATTATATTGTGTGATTATTGTTCGAAGTGAGGTAATTCTGGGTGTGGTTATGACTCACTGTCGAAGGTATATGGCCGCTTCCCGACGTCACGCGATGTAGGATGCCCAGGTTGTCTTGGTGATAGGCCCTGGAAGATGATAGCTATTTAGGGGCGCATCTAGTGGAGAAACCCGAAAGGATGGTCTTAGTATCATTATATGATGTGATTATAACCACTCTTATGAAAGTGGGAATCTTATAGATGGTGAAGCATTATGTGAGATAAATTGCTTTAAATATGTTTCCTAAAGAGAAAAAGGAAACTGTGAAGTTAAATGGTGTAAAACTGAAATGGTGAAGCATTTTGTGAAATAAATTGCTTTAAATATGTTTCGTAAAGAGAAAAGTAACTGTGCAGTTAAGTTGTGTAAAACTGAAAAGAAAATCTTAGTAAGTAAACTAAGTTATATTCAATCGCATAAAGGTATTATCCTCTTGGTGAGATAAGCATGATTATGGAATCTAGCTATAAATCTTAAGTTAAATAGGTAGCTTGATTTATAATGATCTAGTACGAAGATGGGATGTTCATGTAGAAGAGAAGTGAGGACTATTTTTGTATGGTAGAGAGAATCCAATTTATTTATGATGTTAGCACTCATAACTGTTATGCATTTTATTCACACGTTTATCATATCAAACTCGACCCTGACCCGTTTCTATTTATCTTTCTTGTGTGGTTCTCTTTTATGTTCAGGTGCTCCATCCCAAGGGCGCCTGATATGATCATTCCTTCTCAGCGTCAGGGAGTTACAACATTATTGCGTATGTTGTAGGATTTTTGGTTTTATATGCATTCATTCTTTCTATACTCTAGTTACTATCATTTTGTTCATTCGGGCGTGTTGCCCAAGATTTGTACTTGTTTATATACTGTGCTATTTATTTTAAATACTTGGTGTAACTATTATTGGTCTTTTAATCGACAGATTATTCGGTTATTATGATTTATTGTATCATGGATCTTATGTCTGTCTGTATTTATATCCACCTTCTTTTAAATTGGATTGTCTAAATGTTGTTCCTTTAACTTACAAATTAAATTTGACATCCGTTTTATAAAATAATTTGGTGGTTATCTCATATTTCATTTGCACGTCAGTGATGCTAAGAATGGACCATCTATGATTCCTGTATATTATTAGAGTATCGGGCTGGCCACCTCTTATTTTAATAAGCGGGGTGTCACAAATGGTATCAGAGCATCAGGTTCTAGTGTCCTTAGGAATCTGTACGGATGTACTACGCTTTCAGTGTTGCTTTTGATTTGACATAGAGCCTTAAGATTAGGATTGTTGATTCCTCTTGTGATATTTCGTTCTCCATCTATAAGGTAAGAATTCAGAAAATATTTTTCGCGTTCGTTTGAGATTCAGAGGTTGAATGATGAAGGGCAACCGGGGAAGGTCGTTATGAGGACACCAGGAGACGGAGCTTAGTCAGATCTATAAATTAAAGTCGGGGATGAGGACCGCATTAGAAGTCACTCCCTTCGTGGCATTTTATGGATTGCTACAATGACTACTCAAGTAATGTATCTATATTTACCCAAGTGCCGCTATAGTGGAGAGTGGTGCTAAAAACTTGAATTACCCAGTAAAGTAAAATGGGGAAAAAGGTTTGAAAGTCCCTTGATAAGGACCACACGTTGAAGTTAATTTAGGTGGAGGCAGCGTAATTTCATTTGGTGGAAGTTTAGGGCCTGGAAGCTTTGGTCTAGAGTGGGGTATAGAAATTCCCAAATGTGAAAATTTGAGGGAAAAAAAAATTTCACCCGTTGGAGTAACGGTAAAGTGGTGGGAACGGTAGTCGCTATAATTGGTGGAGCGGGAAGTTTTGCTCATAGAGAAACCTTGTAGATGATTTCAACATCAAGTCTCTCTGGGATATCAGAAATGATAAGAATGTACACTCTCAAGTATTCACAGGAGGATCGATAAGAGGCCGACCATGAATAAAGAGTTATAGGGTTAAGGAAACCTTGCACCGAAGAAAGGTAGGTATAAAGTAGAAAGAGCCCTTCAGTGGAGTGATAGGCTCACGAATAGGTGTTTCTAACACTTATGGAGAATTCGTGTTCATGAAATCCCAATTGGGGGACATCTACCCGGGGAATTCATTAAAATAAGGCAGTGGAGGCCGATAGCATGTTCTCTTTGGTTGAGAAAGTTAAGGCAACTACGTGGGAAATGGTCAGGGTAGAGGCTATAGAGTCTAGGATACTGAAAACCTTAACGTGGTCTGGGTGTCTAGAGATGGGGAACGATTATGATGTGGAATGTAGAACGTACGCTTTGATTTTGTCCGGTAAGAGTTAAAGGACAAGAATATGATGCCTAGACGGGGCATTGATTAAAGAAGTTTTAGGTACAGATAGGACAAGATTACTGTATCTGGGAGCTAATCGGAGTAACCGGGATAATTAGTAAGAATGTTGTTGTAAATTCCATCTTGGATGAGGGAGGGTATTCGTTGTGGCAAGACTGAGTCTCAATATTTTATTAACCCTAGATTTGGGTGTGAAATTTGAGCTTGTGGCAGTATTGATGATACTATAGAGGGTGTATCTATATGTTTTTCGCGGTAGCGAGGTTCTATTTTCCTTCATTCGCTATAAAGCTAGTGTTGATATTTTACAATTATATTTGGTTTGTCCTACTTGTTTTGTATGTGCTATACGAGTATAAATATTTTTGATTGGTCGGAGCGATAGCAGATAAAAGATTTCAAAGCTATCGTATCTGCAATTCCAGAGTGGAACTAGTTGTTCTATAATATCTCACCTGGATACGGGTTAAGACTTTATAGAGATGGTCTAAGATATGTAAGAATTTTTATTATTTTACATGTTTTATGTTGACTTATCTCCACGACCAACAAAGTTAAGTAGTAGTGTATCGGAGGGGTTCTTTATTTGGATTTCGCTTGTGAGACACTCCACGCATGAACCTTAACGACGTTGGGAGTGGAGAGATGTTACTTTATGTTAGGATGTTGGTTTTGGTGGAATTAGCCAAGAGTCATGTGATTGATTAAGGGCTAATAAAAAGTAGATGGGCAATGAAAAATCAATGAGAATGTTTCTCTTACCGAATATATGCGGGCGAGACAAGAAAAAGGGAGTCGGCTAGAAGCTTATGGCCGGGCCTTGATTTGAAGGAAAATGTAAAGGAAATATAGTTTCGGTAGGGGGTTTGTAAAAGTTGTAGGAAGTAGGCTCCCCGATGTGTTAGGTGTTCCTTTTCGTCATAGCGGAAGGATAGAGGTAGAAGGGTGTTGGTAGGGTTACGAGTTAGGATTTTTGCAGTCCCGATTATGTGCCTTAGGCCATTATGTTTTGATGACTGACGGTGCGAGGTAGTAGTGTAAGATGAGGGTTCCTTGTCTGGATTTCACTTTGCGAGACGTCCTACGCATGAAACCGAACAAATGTCGGAGATTGAGAAAGGTCTTGGGCACTAGGGATATAATTAGTATAGTATTTATTTGACATGTGTAGTAAACACATCGACCTTAGGATTATTAGGAAGTAAGGCCGGTGGGGCAGGTTATGCTGTTTTAGGGAGGCTGTAGTGAGTTAACCACAAGATGGTTAGTGGGTTAACTTTAAGAAGGATTGGGTTCCCAGGAATAAGGAGTATGGAATCTCGAGTAATTAGTGACACCATGCCGAAAAGAATATGAGGACCATCTTTAGAAAGAGTGTTACGTCTGTGACCTAGCTTTCAGTGAGTTAAAGGATGAGTTCACTTACACTCCTGCACTCGCGTTGTCAAGATCGAGAGTAGACTGTTTGGTGTCAATAGACGCGTCTCTATCGGGATTGGGAGGTGCGTTAATACTGGAACATGGGGTCATTGCTCATGGAAATTTATGAGGGTAAACATTATTATATGGTGACCTCATACCTTAAACATCATTAATTTTGTGGCAATTTATGAGGGTAAACAACATTATATGGTGACCTCAGACCTTAAACATCATTAGTTTGGTGAAATTATGAGGGTAAACATCATAATTTGATGACCTCAGTCCTTAAACATCATTAATTTAGTGGCAATTTATGAGGGTAATCATCATTATATGATGACCTCAAACCTTAAACATAATTAGTTTGGTGAAATTATGAGAAACATCATTTTATGGTGACCTCGGACCTTAAACATCATTAATTTGGTGGCAATTATGAGGGTAAACAACATAATTTGATGACCTCAGACCTTAAACATCATTAATTTGGTGGCAATTTATGAGGGTAAACATCATTATATGGTGACCTCAGACCTTAAACATCATTAGTTTGGTGAAATTATGAGAAACATCATATTATGGTGACCTCAAAACTTAAACATCATTAATTTGGTAAAATTTATGAAGGTAACATCTTTGTTTGATGACCTCGAACCTTAAACATCATTAATTTGGTGAAATTTATGAGGGTATCATCATAATTGGATGACCTCAGACCTTAAACATCATTAATTTGGTGAAATTTATGAGGGTAACATCTTAGTTAGATGACCTCAAACCTTAAACATGATAATTTGGTGTCAAGGTATGAGGTGAAACATAATAATTGGATGACCTCTTACCTTAAACATCATTAATTTGGTGAAATTTACGAGGGTAACATCATAAATTAATGGCCTCAGACCTTAAACATCATTAATTTGGTGAAATTTATGAGGGTAACATCTTAGTTAAATGACCTCACGCCTTAAAAATTATAATTTGGTGACAAGGTCTGAGGTGAAGCATCATAATTGGATGACCTCAGACCTTAAACATCATTAATTTGGTGAAATTTATGAGGGTATCATCATAATTGGATGACTTCAGACCTTAAACATCATTAATTTGGTGAAATTTATGAGGGTAACATCTTAGTTAGATGACCTCAGACCTTAAACATCATTAATTTGGTGAAATTTATAAGGGTATCATCATAATTGGATGACCTCAGACCTTAAACATCATTAATTTGGTGAAATTTATGAGGGTAACATCTTAGTTAGATGACCTCAGACCTTAAACATCATTAATTTGGTGAAATTTATGAGGGCAACATCTTAGTTTGATGACCTCAGACCTTAAACATCATTAATTTGGTGACAAGATCTGAGATGGAACATCTTAGTTAGATGACCTCAGACCTTAAACATCATTAATTTGGTGAAATTTATGAGGGTAACATCTTAGTTAGATGACCTCAGACCTTAAACATCATTAATTTGGTGAAATTTATAAGGGTATCATCATAATTGGATGACCTCAGACCTTAAACATCATTAATTTGGTGAAATTTATGAGGGTAACATCTTAGTTAGATGACCTCAGACCTTAAACATCATTAATTTGGTGAAATTTATGAGGGCAACATCTTAGTTTGATGACCTCAGACCTTAAACATCATTAATTTGGTGACAAGATCTGAGATGGAACATCTTAGTTAGATGACCTCAAACCTTAAACATGATAATTTGGTGTCAAGGTCTGAGGTGAAACATAATAATTGGATGACCTCTTACCTTAAACATCATTAATTTGGTGAAATTTACGAGGGTAACATCATAAATTAATGGCCTCAGACCTTAAACATCATTAATTTGGTGAAATTTATGAGGGTAACATCTTAGTTAGATGACCTCACACCTTAAAAATTATAATTTGGTGACAAGGTCTGAGGTGAAACATCATAATTGGATGACCTCAGACCTTAAACATCATTAATTTGGTGAAATTTATGAGGGTATCATCATAATTGGATGACTTCAGACCTTAAACATCATTAATTTGGTGAAATTTATGAGGGTAACATCTTAGTTAGATGACCTCAGACCTTAAACATCATTAATTTGGTGAAATTTATAAGGGTATCATCATAATTGGATGACCTCAGACCTTAAACATCATTAATTTGGTGAAATTTATGAGGGTAACATCTTAGTTAGATGACCTCAGACCTTAAACATCATTAATTTGGTGAAATTTATGAGGGCAACATCTTAGTTTGATGACCTCAGACCTTAAACATCATTAATTTGGTGACAAGATCTGAGATGGAACATCTTAGTTAGATGACCTCAAACCTTAAACATCATTAATTTGGTGAAATTTATGAGGGTATCATCATAATTGGATGACCTCCGACCTTAAACATCATTAATTTGGTGAAATTTATGAGGGTATCATCATAGTTGGATGATCTCAGATCTTAAACATCATTAATTTTGTGAAATTTATGAGGGTAACATCTTAGTTTGATGACATCAGACCTTAAAAATAATTAATTTGGTGAAATTTATGAGGGTATCATCATAATTAGATGACCCCAGACCTTAAACATCATTAATTTGGTGAAATTTATAAGGGCAACATCTTAGTTTGATGACCTCAGACCTTAAACATCATTAATTTGGTCACAAGGTCTGAGGTGAAACATCTTAGTTAGATGACCTCAGATCTTAAACATTATTAAATTGATGAAATTTATAAGGGTAACATCATAAATTAATGTCCTCAGACCTTAAACAATATGATTTGCAAGACAACATTCAAGAAAGCATACATCGAAAGAAGCAAAATCCTCTGAAGAGGATGATATAACATGAAGAAGTCGGAATTACAAGTCAATATGCCTTAGAGTATGATATCAGAGGTTACAAAAAATTATAGATGAGAAACGAAAATTACAAGTGTAAAGCTTCACAAATCATGGTCTAGGTTTCTGCAGCCACAGGGTTAGTAACCTCGGCCCCATCAACTTAGCTGGCGTTGGTAACCTCGGTCCCATCATCTTGAGGGTTGACATCCTAAGTCTCTGTAAATTCCAGTGGTGTGGTCTCTGCAGGAGCTGCACCTTCTCCTTCCTCCTTGACCTCTTGTAAGGCCTGAGCAAACTGAGGGTTAGCAAAATCGAGACCAATGAAGTCCGAGGCTGTCAAACTCCCTGACTCTTTTTCTTTAATGGCTGCCCATTTACCAGTAGCTTTAACACCTCTTTTAAGGTATTTAAAGCCAAAGCTTATAAATGGGTCAGAGACCTTGTAGTCGACCAAGATCTTCTCGGAGGCATCCTCAATGGAAGCTTTCACAACAGCATCAACCTTTTGTTGAAGAACATCGTCCTTGGCCTTTAGGGCAGAGGTGTGGTCCTTCTGGAGCTTGGCAATTTCCATGTCCCTCTACTTCACCTTATTCTTAGATTCAGCCAAGTATGTCTTCAGACGTTCAACCTCAGCATTTAGAGAGGCCTACACCTTCTGGGCCTCTTTTCCCTTCTCAATTAAGGGCAGCTTCCTCAGGGTCCAGTCAATAAACTGGTGCATGGACAGGATACCGTGCAATATAAAGTCAGATGTATGAATGCAAACCTTAATCCAATAAAATCCAAGGTTAGACTTGGGATAAAAAAGCAAAAACTTTTACCTGGATAGACCTGTGAAGGCAAAACTTGGCCAGTAGAGGGGTATCAATCGAGAGTAGAAAATGCTTATCTACATCGATTATCGTAGAGCCGATGGCATCCATTGCCTTCAGACCATGACCTATCAGGCTATCACTGATCTTTAGTTGCTCCAAACGAGCAGCTAATACGTCATCAGAAGAGATTGTGATGTCTTTTTAGTGCTTACTTGGCCTCTGATCCTCTAAGTTAGCTGCGGTGGATTTCCTATTTTTTATAGCGTCGGCCTTAGAGGTGCCGACGTTCTGCTTAGGCGGTGGAGGAGGAGGTGCATTGAGCCCATCTTTCTTCACCAACTTGAGAAGACTTGGTGCAGACATCTCCCACAGGTCATCTGAAATACCTTCTGGGCGCTCTGCAAAAAATATGTCTGAGTCATAATAGCAGAGACATTAAAAAATCAGGGGTAAAACTTATAGAAAATAATACTTATGAAGATCGTCTAGAGGACTCCCCCCTAGGCCAGTCTCAGAGAGATAGTAAGGGGTCATCAGATGCTCATACTTGACTAGCCAACCAAGCTCCCCCTGATCTTGAAGATCTTTGACCTTTTTTAGGTTATCCTGGCTTAATCTAGGGTCGACTTTAACAGCTAATGACAATTTTCCCCACCTATGGGGAGTCCTCGGCTCCAGTGATGAAGAGGGGGCACAAGTACCGAATTCCCATGCCCTTGAGACAAAGACGTACCGTGGTTTTCAGTTATGATTTAAGGTCTGGGTAACCAGCATCATCTTCTTATCGAACTTCCTAGATAGGAAGTGGTAGTAGCTTGGGTGGTTTCTGGCAGAGGATGGCACACAACACCCTGTGAAGACCCTGACAGGAAGATCTGAGTGATGGACTGCCCTCGAGAGCACGATAGCTCCAATCATCACCCTCCAAGCATTGGGGGATAATTGGGAAGGGGCGAGGTTAATATGGGACAATATGGCTCTAATCGTTGGATGTATGGGGAGATAGAATCCTAACTTAAACATCTGCTCATATACACAGATTTTCCCATCTCGGCTACCAAAGGCCCTCTCATCCCTCAGAGGTCGCCTAAGCTTGATAGAAGGACCTATGGAATAAAGGTGCCTAAAGGCTAAGAGGTCGTATTCATTGACAGTACTCTCTATCTCGGTTGCCTCCAAGGTGTCAACGTCCCTCTCATGACCATCATCCTCATCCTTGGCAACGTCGGCCTGGGAAGGCGTAGGAACACCATCAGGGAATCTCTGAGAGAACTCAGCCCATGTGGTAGCCGATAGGGGAATAGCATCAAGGGGTGAGGGCATAGCCAAGCTCATCCCCACAACTTCAACATCGGAAGAAGTTCGTGAAGAGCTAGAACCATTGTACGACGAGGCACGACTTTGGACCTCAGCCTGATCAGGGACCTGGTCTTGCCTAATAGATAAGTCCATGGCCTCTTGGAATGAATCTACAGACATAGGGTCTGAGGTAGATGACTTAGAGTCAGACATTAGAGATGGGTAAATTTGATCCTCAGCTGGCTCAACAGGCTCTGCTGGCTCAGGATAACTCACCTTCAGATGTGGAGGGAAGATAGGTCTGAGGGGGAAGGCCTCAGCCCTACGAGATTCCTCTTGGGCTAGCTATATTTGCCTAATTTTTGCAAAGGTCTTCTCTCTTAGAGAGGGGAAATCCTCTAGAAGTTGATAAAGAGGTATGAGCATAGAAGACCGACCCTACACTGGAGACTCTAAAACACAAATAAACAACTGGGCACAAGCTAAACTAAGGATCAAAACTTGGTTTTGGTCAAGTTCACACCAAGAACAAAAATCACCGAAAAACTCATACGACCTTCGAAAAATTCATACAGTCGTCGGAAAAAGCAGAAATGGAAATTAAGGGCTAAAAAGGAAGAAATAGGGTGAGATGTTACCTGCCTGAATATGAAAGGAGGAAGAAGAAGATCGGAGATAGGGAAATCCCAAAATGCAACAGCAAAATTCTTGAGAGATAAATGGAAAACATAGAAAGCTCAGGCGGGAAGAGTAAGAGAAATGGATAAGAAAAGAGAAGGAAAAAGTGTTTTAACCCCAAAACTGATTGCATGCGTCCCAAGGCCCATCATTGCCTTGGGAGCCCAAAAACCCGTCATCATCATTGCACTTGTGAGGAATGCCACCTACTTCAGAAGTTGACACTTGTCAAAGAAATGTTGGTACACAAGGGAAATACAGCCTCAGACATGTATAGCCCTTAGTCACCTACTCACATAGGTAACTAAGGGTTATGCGGGTGATGGATATGCCCAAATTATACCTGCTAGCTCGGAGGCACCAACCTCAGCATGGATGACGGTCGAGGTAACAATGACTCAAGACTGACGATCAACAATCTCGTCCATCTTAAGGTCGGTGACGACCGACCATTACTAGGCACCCCTCAATTAGGCAACAACCGAGGTCTGCATGACTCATGGGGTCAGTTATCCATCACGTCATCCATAACCGACATCACATCTACCTTATATATCAACCTCGACTGGGCATCAACCTAGGCCAGCAAGGACTCATGGTTTCGATCACCCTTCAACATCATCATCGGCCCTAGCCGACATTGCAAGCGTTATATGAGAATCAACAGCCATGTAGGCTCAACATCAATTGTCAGGACAACATCGCCCCTGGCCGACGTTCCACATATCTAACCTCGGCTGGCATCCCTTCCAAGGTCATCATATAATTCCTAACCAAGGTAAGGGTCATACCTCACCAACCTCGTACTCACCCAGGCCGAGGTTGGTACCAAGCAAAAATAGCCGAGCTTCTACGCGTATATGTATGGCTTGAAGCATGTGGACAAATCTGTTATAACTGAATCATTTCCTCCACGTGAGGGAATATTGAGGTCATAATTGCTTAGTTGAAGATCAGCTAGGTGTCAGCCTTTCATTGGCTATATCTTCATGAACATTCTCATTGTATGCTTGGGGGGTACATTACACCCCCCAAACACTATATATAGAGGTCATCCTCTACCTTGCAAAGGGACCCCGAAATTACAACCCTAGCTGAAACTCTGTGAAATTACACAGTAGAGAGAGAAAGCTTGAGAGATTGTATCAATGGCCGTTAGTGCCTTATTTTAGTGACCTTACTCACTCAGTTGCACAATATATTGGTGTTCATCCTCTTCTCCTCATCTCAATCTCTTATATTTAGTATACTCTTGTGCTGCCATTGTTGTCACTGATTTGAGCTTGCAAACACCTTGACGGGTGGTGCTGTTTCCAGCATCATCAAACACTAAGAGCGAGGCTTATTGCGGGGGTGGGTGAGATTGTGTCGAGGGCATTGGGATCATATGGATCGTAAAAAAAATTCGGGAGAGTGACATTGGACCCAACTTGGAGCTTTTACATTTCCTCTTGTAGGCGGGCCATCATGCGAGTGTCTCGACGATAAGCTTTTTGGTCCACCCGATAGTCAGTCAAAACCCTTTATAACTCACCGCTAGATTCGTAATGCGGCGAGTGAAACCCTCTCCATTCGTTTCATTATTGGAGTCATCATATTTGCTGTACTCGAGCTCCTCCTCCTCCATAGCAACATCCTCGTCCGCTAGAGGGGCCTGTAGAACATCCATTTTCCACTCACTCCTCGTTTGTGATTCCCACCCAATGGGTTTTAGAAAGTAGGGGAGAGCTCGGGGAGCTTCAATGTCGGTGTCTTGAAGTATGGAAGTGATGACACAGGGATATGAGAGGGAATCTTTACCCTTGCGATCCATGGCAGCATGAAGAATGTCGGCGCAAAATATGCAGGCAAGATGGATAGCGGTGCCTGGATCGAGGAGGTGGAACAATAGGTTGGCTTGGCGAGGGTGCATCACCGAATCATTGGATGTTTGTGGGATATTTCCAAAAATAATGTAGAAGACAATGCGGGCACTTTCGTTAAGATTCCCCCTGGGAAAGGTGTCTCGATCCCATAAATTATCGAGGGTAATACGATTGGTGCACAAATTTTTCTAGACTGGCACGACATTGGTGGTGTAATCATACCGATTGGGAATTGGAACCCCTATAGACCTCATTTTTGGACTAGAATTTCCAGTGAGAAGGGAATTGGAGTCTCGTCAACATACGTCTCGGACTCAAATTCTCCCGTGCGGAAGAGAGTGACATAAAACATGCGCACCTCATCCTCCCAAACCACCGTATGTGGATCCTCAAAGAAGTGGCACCACCCCCTCGGGTGAAAAATATTTGTGACTGATTGAGGGAGTTCTGCTCACTTAACTTGTTGCTTAATATGCATAGAGAGGGCTGCGGTGAAGAAAGTATCAAACCATATGCGCTCTTAACGAGAGCGAAAATCACCGTTTCCATTGTCAAGGATTAAGTGGATTCATATTTGACGGGGCACGCTCTATTGGCCATGGTAGAGGGATTGAATTTCTAGAAAGATAATCTGAGATTAGAAGAAGAGATTAGACATGTGAAATGGAGTGCGGGAAATGAGATGTATTTATAGGTGAGGATGGGGGGAAGGATTTGGAGGGAAATGGAATGGAGGGAAGGGGGAATGAATAATGGAGGGGAAAAGGAGTGGGGAATGGAGGGAAATCAGAGTTGGAGGGAAGAATGTGGAGGGAAAAGGGGGATGGACCAATGGGGAAGATGAAAAATCTGCAAAAAATCGAACCGGTTTGGGGTCTGCAGCAAATCGGTTCGCCCCCTTTCTATTTTAATCGATCTCTGCAGCGAATCGGTTCGAAACTTTAGTGAAGAAAAGGGCCAACCGATTCGATAGACTGTAAAACCCTCCTACTTTTTCTCCTAAAAGAACTAAGTATGGACTTCTTCTAAACTCAATTTTTACAAAAATTCCCAAAATATTCCCACGTATAATTTTACTCCAAAATTCGTGACAAATTCCCTCGAAATTCTCTACACTCTCTCATGTTATGCCTTAGAATTCATATCTCTATGAACTTGCCTCCTAAAGACCTATAATGACCCAAACCTACTCAACTAACTAATGTACACCGGACTCACTCCATACCCATTGGGGGTGTGACAACCTTTCATATCCCTCTCAATCAACCTTACAAATGGGATTCGACAACCAAACTGTGTTGGCTTATTCAACACACACCTCTAAATATGGCTTTAGGCGTTGTCCGTTAACTTTGAATGTTTCCCCCATTTTGGATCTTCTAACTCCACATCTCCAAGGGGGAACACTTATCTCATAACGAATGGGCCATTCCACCGGGAACGTAATTTTCTGGGAAACAAATGTAGACGGGAGTTGTAGAAAAACACTTTTTAACCCTAATGAAACTATCTGTATCGGATAATTATATCATTTGCGAGTTTCATATCTTCTTTGGATACTTTTTCATTCTCATACACATCCATGTGCATCTCTTCCAACTCATTCAATTGAAGCTTGTGTGCTTCACCGGCTTTGTCCAAATTTTAGTTCAACCTAGAGATTCCCCAATAGACCTTGTGTTCTAGCTCCATGGAGAGATGGAAAGTCTTGCCATACACAAAGAGAAACGGGGACATTCTAAACGGATTCTTATATGCGATTCTATAAGCCCATAGCGAATCTTTCAACCACAGGGACCAATATTTTCGGTTAGGATCGACGATCTTTTCCAGAATATGCTTGATTTCATGATTTGCTAATTCGGCTTGCTCATTAGATTGAGGGTGATAATCCGCCCCAACGTTATGGATGACCGCATAGTTTCTAATAAGTTTTACAAATGGCCGGTTGCAAAAGTGTTTTCCATTGTCACTAATGATTTCTTTTGGGGCTCCGAAGTAAGAAAGTACGTGTTCTTACAAGTACTTAATCACCACCTTATTGTCATTAGTCTTTGTAGATATGGCCTCAACCCATTTTGACATATAGTCTATCACGACTAGGATGTATAAGAAACCAAAGGAAAGGGGAAAAGGGCCCATGAAGTCAATAACCCAATAATCAAATACCGCAATGACGAGTATGGGGGTTAATAGCATCATGTCTCGTCGAGTAATGGCTCCCATCCTTTGAAATATATCATAATATTTGCAATAAGCATTAACATCCCATAAAATTATGGGCTAATAGAGGTCGCTTTGAAGGATCTTAGCGTCCGTCTTATTCATAAAAAAATGGCCTCCATATCCTTTCGTATAACAAAAGTGAATGATGCTAGGAATCTTGTCATCCGGTACACATCGTCAGATGATTTGGTCCGCGTAATATTTAAAAAAATACTGATCGTCATAGAGGGACATGCGCGACCAAGTGAGGAACTTCTTTCTTTCTTGCGGTGTGCAATCGGAAGGAATGACTCCCTTAGCAAGGTAATTCACTATATCCGTGTAAGGAACAAATTTCCAATTGAGTCTTAATGTTGTTTTGACTTATTCTCGGAACAAAACATATTTGTGTGATAGATAGATTTTATATTGTCTGATCCCACGAGTCTATAACCTATCGAAGATTAATTGAAGACGTTGCGGCAAAGCTAAAAAGATTCAATTATGCCGAAGTTTAATTGGTGCAATTTCTCGTCTTCAAGGTTTTATTGCATTTCGAGATCAAACAGGTATGAATGCATAATGTTAATGAAACTCGAAATTCATATTTATAAAATAAAGATGTTATTTTTAAAGGAAAATGTTTTAAAGTGTTTTCTAAGGTTAAAAGGGCTTAAACACATCCTTTATGTTTGTAAAGATCCGAGATTTCATTATCAAATGTTTATGTGATCATTTGCTGCACCAAGTTGAGTTTTGTTCATCATTAAACACTTGTGATTGTTGATTTTGCGGTAGAGAAGTGACAGACATCGTGTTCAACATCGTAGACGTATCAAGCCCTATCGTTGGACACCGAGACATTCGTGGAGTTGAGTGTTGTGGACGAGCATCGTGAAAGATGAAATTTATACATGGGCACTATTGAAGAATGGTAGAAGATCAGAAGGAGCGTCAAGACCCGTGGGTATCGAGTCTATGTGTAAGGCTAATCTGTCTTTGTAAAATCATTGTTCATAGTGACTGTCTGGCTTGGGTCGTCTGAGGCTTTTTCCTGTTTTGGGTTTTTCCTCGTACATCCGGCATTCTGAGTATCTTTACTTAACTTTACTTTCTTTGATCACTAGATGCATGCTTAGGATTAATCAAGACAAAATCTGATTAAGTTAATTTGTTCCACAACTTGGTTTGATAAAATTGAAAAAGATTTTTAAAAAGGAGAAAGTTGTTTTGCATTCATCCTTAACTTAATTACACTCAAGCAAAAAGTGTTTTTGTTAAAAGTTATATTTTAAGGGGGACCTACAATTCACAAACCAGGGGAGAGAAGAAGTGGCAAATAACTACTCATCTAGAAAATATTCATTTATAGGTATGGGATCACTAGGTATGTCGGACGAAAGCCGGGACTAATAATCGACGATGACATTTTCTACTCCTTTTCTTATCTTTTATGGAGAGATCGAACTCTTGTGGGAGTAGGATCCACCTTATTAGGCACGAATCAGCATCCGTTTTGGAAAGGATATAATTAACCGTCACATGGTCGATAAATCAAGTGATTGGTGAACCAACTAGGTAAGAGCGGAATTTGTCTGAGGCAACAACCACGGATGACAATTCTTTCTCCGTGGTGGTTTAACTGAGTTACGATTTGGTTAGTGTTTGGCTAGCATAGTAGATGATATGAGCATTATTATATTTTCTTTGGCCCAAAATAGCCCCTATAGCATAATCACTCGCATCACACATGAGCTCGAATGGAAGGGACCAATCCGGAGCTTACATAATGGGAGCGGAAACTAGCATGCTTTTTTGTTTTTCAAAAGCACTTTGGCATGCTTCATTCCACTCAAAGGGGCTATCCTTTATAAGGAGGTTAATCAAGGGTCTAGAGATGGCACTAAAATCCTTAATAAACCTCCGATAAAAACCCGTCTGGCCCAAGAAAAAGTGCACATTCTTTAGTGACTTAGAAGGGTGAAGATTGGCTATGACATTGATTTTCGCCCTATCAACCTCAATTCCTTTGTACGACACTACGTGGTTTAGAACTATTCCTTTGGTAACCATTAAATGGCACATCTCCCAATTTAGTACCAATTTATTTTCCACAATGGGCTAGTAATTTTTCAAGGTTTACAAGACAAGGGTCAAAATAAGTGTCAAAAACGCTAAAGTCATCCATAAAAACCTCAAGGCCCCTTTCGACCATGTCGCTAAAGAGACTAGGCATGCACCTTTGAAAAGTCATGGGGCATTTCATAATCCAAATGGCATACGTTTGTAGGCAAATATACCAAAAGGACATGTGAAAATTGTCTTTTCTTGATCAAGTACATCTACCTAAATTTGGTTATATCCAGAATTACCGTCAAGGAAGCAATTGAATGGGTGTCCCGCTACTCGCTCTAGTATTTGGTCGATGAATGGTAAGGGAAAATGATATTTTCTCGTGCCGGCATTGATTTTTTGGTAATTAATGCAAACGCGCCACTCGGTGGTGGGGCGTTGAGAAATTAGCTCACCCTTAGCATTCTCGACCACAGTTATTCTCGACTTCTTCGGGACGATTTGGATAGGACTCACCCATTTGTTATCTGAGATTGGGTAAGTGATACCCCTGTCCAATAGCTTAATGATCTTTTCTCTCACTACTGCTTTTATAATGGGGTTTAATCTCCGTTGTATCTCCCTCGAGGGCTTCACACACTCCTCGAGGTGGATTTTATGGGTACAAATCAAGGGATTTATACCTTTTAAATCCACAATGCTCCAACCAAAAGCACTTAAGTGCTTCCTCAAAATCGCTAGAAATTTACCCTCTTGCTCTTTACCTAGGCTAGAGGAAACAACAAGGGGAAATGTCTCATCCTATCCCAAATAAGCATATTTTACATTGAATGGTAGTTTCCTTAATTCCAGTGTGGGAAATTTTTCATCGGAGGGAGTCGTGCGTGACTCCCACGGTGGTAAATCCTCGAATCTAGAAACCTAATGCACATCTCTTATGTCCTCATCTGGTGCTCTCTCGTTTAATATCGCTCTCAACTCCTCCACCTCCCTCTTAAAGTCAGTGTACGTCCCGTCACTCTCACTAACCAAAATAAGGCATGCACCTAAGACACACCCACCGATATTTCCCTTTATGTGCTCCTCGACTGTCTCCTCGATAAGATCTATCGTGTGAAAATAATCCTCCTCACCCACTTGCCTAGAGATATTGAAAATATTCGTCTCAAGGATCATGCGCCTGAATATGAGTTGCATTTTCCCATTTCGAGTGTTGATTAATGCGTTAGCCGTAGCTAAGAATGGGTGGCCTAGGACAACGGGAACATGATAGCTCGAGGGGATGGACGACTCCGTATCCCAAATGAGAAAATCTACTGGGAAGTAAAATGTGTCCACTTGGACTATAACGTCCTCAACAATCCCTTGAGGTATCTTCACTCTACAATCTTCAAGTTGGAGAGTGATTGAGGTGGGCTTGAGGTCCCCCAAATCTAGTTGCCTATATATCGAATAAGGGAGAATGTTGACACTCGCCCATAAATCAAGTAAGGCCTTTTCTATTCGGTTCTCTCCAATAATGCACGAGATGGTAGGTGCACCAGGATCCTTAAACTTGCGCGGGAGGTCATTAAGTAGATCAGAGCTCACATTTTGTGCTAGGAAACATTATTTTTCACCTTTAGACTTCGTTTCACCATCAATAAGTCCTTAAGGACTTTAGCATTGACATTAATTTTCTGTATGGCATCGAGAAAAGGTACATTCATCTTTAATTGCTTAAATACATCTAGCCCATCGTCGCGGGAGGCCCCTTTTGGAGGTGGAACCAATCATTAAGGGAAAGGAACAGGAGTGGGTGGTTTCACTACGATTTTAGGCCCACTACTGTTGTCTTCATTATCACTTTCATTTAAGGGGGAATCTTTGGCCTCTTTCATGCAGGGCAAAACCTCCTTGTCTATAGATTTGTCGTGTGGGGGAGGTGATAAATCTACGTAGTGACTGCTTGACATTACTCTTGATGGTCGTTGGATATAGATCTAACACTATGTTGACCTTGGGGAGGTCTTTGGTCTTGGGCTGAAAACTTACCTTTCTCTTGGATACTCAAAGATGATTGCCATTTTGAAATGCACTCATGTATCTCCGTAAACATTCGGACATTTTGAGCATTGGTTGCATGTTGAGATTGTATGAATTGATTTATCATATCCTCAAAATTTCTCCTCAGTGGGGTGATATATAGTACGGGAGGTGGTGCTTGCATGTGTGTAGCTTGTTGAAAATGAGGAGGCAGTGGTAGAGGAGGGGCAACGTGTGAAGTAGGATTCAACGCAGCATTTTGTTTCCCGTAACTAAACCCGCGATGGTTTCTCCAAGAAGGGTTATAAGAATTCCCATGAGGGGCATTGAAATTTCCCTTAAATCCTCCGACCACTTACACTTGCTCATGAAGCATAACTTTGTAGGCGGGTATCATTGAGAATTCCATCATTGAATGGCCTGCCTCATAAATCGAACACACCTTTTTCTTTCATTGCTCGGGTGGATCCAGTTGTTTCTCTTGCCTCTAATTCGACTACATCCTCCAATCTTTTCTCAAATTAGATAACTTGAAGTCTGCACTTGATGTCCTTGTCCGCGTGATAGAGACCGGACGTGAAAGGAGCAGTGGAAGTTTATCGAGCTCGGGTTTGGGTGTTAGGTTCGAATGTATCCCATGCTTGAGTAGTCTCGGCAACATACTTAAGATGGGCCTCTGCATCGTTATCATTTAATCCAAAAAATTCTCCATCACACATAGTCTCAACGACTTATTTAGAAGTTATACTTAGCCCTTGGTGGAAATTTGGCATGCATATCTCTCTATGATTCGATTGAGTTCGTTGATAAAGATCAGAGCCAGGTCTTAGCTTTATTCTTTAAAGAGAAAGGAAAAAGTTTTAGGCAAACGATGTCTTGAGTGCAATATTGATCGCTAAACATGTCGTACGCCTCTTTGAACTTACGGATCTGAAGATATGGTTTATACGAATGCAAAATGTGAAAGCTGGGAAGAACCTGGATCATCCAATTTTAAAAAGTGAAATTGTCATGCATTGTATGAAAGCAGAATACATTCCTAAGTGACAGTTCGCTCGGGATATAAAAGCTTTGTCCTGGGACGATATGGCATCTCACCCTCACCCGTACCAAAACTAGCATTATCCGAAATGGCTATCTCTACAAACGACTCGAATTCCTCACTCGACACCCTAGAAGTGTGACTCATGATGGAGTTGGGTGGTATAGGAGGTGGAACCCAAAACTGAGGATCGTTAGGAGTGTGGGGACTATCGGGTCTTACTCTACTATAGGATTATCGTGAATGCGTGTAGGAGTTAATTGAGGATTTTTCATGTAAGGATTTGAGAGATGCTATATTTTTTTGCTTTTTATTTTTCTGAATTTATGATTTTCTGAATTTTTTTTATTTCCTTTTTTTTTTGGCTCTTTAAGAATTAGAGTCAAATTTTGGATTAAATGGACCTAACTTAAAAGTCTACCTAATCCCCGGCAATGGTGCCAAAAACTTGACGCAATTTTAAAAGTGTCTCTAGTGCGTGCTTATATTGACTAAAGTGTGAATTGGTCACTCAAGTAATAATCCGGTAAAAACGAGTATCGAACACAGGGACTAAGACGAATAACCCTGACGACGAATATGAAGAATGATTAACCCTACGAATGATCAAAGAAAGAAAGGAAAAGATGATGTTTTTGTGACTTTACCTATCAACTAATGCAATTTGAATTAAACCAATAACTAAACTACGTGTGTAAGAAGAACTAACTTAAACTTTAAATGTATGGGAGAAAATAAAGTCAGGATACACTCCACCGAACCGTCGGTAATTGCATAGAACATAAAAGCTTCAAAAATTTAATTCTCCATTTAAAGAGACATCAAATACTCTCTAAGCATTCAATATATGAGGACTTTATGCCGCACAATATCAAATCAAAAATTTTATTTGACTAGGATGAGAAATTATCAAAAAGCTAGTTGCACCCTTAAACATCTCGGTTACCTAGGGAAAACGGAATTAAAAGACCTACAACCGTTATGTCGATAAAGTTCAAACCTTTAATTGAAGGATCACTTTTTATTCACTTTTAAATCCATATGTATTTTATAGGTTGGGTTCATGTACCACAACCCTGTAGAAATCTAGCCTGACATGGTGTAACTATAATTCAACATGATAGCTATGTTGCATAAAATTATTTTTACTTGGAAAGATCAATCAAACATTTTAACGGGAATTATAGCTAAGAAATAATCAATTATAAGACAAAATATGATGAGATGGAGTAAAGACACGCTGCTGCCCTTCAACAAAAGGATAAAGTTCACATTGCAGCACTGAAGAAAGTTGCGGACTATATTGTGGATGCTTATAAGACTTCGAAAGATTTCTTTATTGTTAATAATAGGGACTGTCTCCGGGGCTTCCATGAGCTCGGGCATAGACTTATCAAAAAATTCCCTTAACCAAAGGATAAAGTTTTTTCCTAAAAGATTAGTGATACTGAGCACATCGAATGTGTGGTAGAATTGAGGGTTGCAGATGAGGAGAGAGTCAAGAAGAAATTAGAGGATGCCGTGAGAGATGATGAGGAAACTGAAACTGCGGCCGACGACACAGAAGATGAGGATACTGCCTTATAGTTGACCATACTGGTATTTTTGTAATCTTTTTGGGCTACGGCCATATTTTGTAAGGCGGCGACCATATTTTATCATATGTAATGAAACTGAATTTTCTTCTTTACTTATACAGGCTGCAGCCACTTTTGATGTATTTGAACATTAATCCATCATTTGCCTTTAATTTATACTGGGTCGCATCCATATTTTTGTTGAATTCCTTTTCTTCTATCTTCCGTCATCTCTTTCTGAATGTGTCATCTTGAACAGGCTGCATCCTTGCACTATTTTCTATACCGTTGAATGCTTATGTGTTTGCACTTTTTTATAATAGAACTTTAGTAATAGGGCTTCCACTCTAGTGATAGGATACATTTGTGTGGTACCTTGTTAAAATTTGGTTGCGATCTAAGAGGTTGTGGCCATAAGATTCCAATATCTTAATCATTTTGAACTAGAATTAGAAATTCAATTGTAGAAATATTGAGATGGTAGATTATGGGGAACAACTTCCGTTGCTACGGATAATTAAGTCCTTGGACCACTTTTTCAATTTACTGAAGCTTCTTTTGTCCCTTCAGCTGTAGTCTTAAATATTTTCTTGAACTTTAGATGCTGACTGTAGCTCCTCATAGACTGAAACAATATTGAATTTTCAGTAGCTTTTGATTCATTTCTTGTGGGAGTTGTGGTCAACAACGCTGGATGTGTTTCCGCATAATTGCTCTAACGGTGGACTCTAAGAGACTACTTTCTTTGTCATAAAAAATAAAGTCTCAGTCCCACTTTATATTACGATGAATAGTGTTGACGATGAATAGTGTTTCCGTAGAATTGATGTAATGGTGTACTCTGAGGAACTACTTCCTTTGCCACGAAGAATTAAGTCTTTGGCCCACTTCAATTGACTGCAACTCCTTTCTTTTATCTTGGGGAATTTTCAAGCCTCCCCAGGTTGGGTTGTTAATTAGCCACCCATATTTGAATGGGTAGCTTCAGGCCTCCCTAGGCTAGGTATTAACAAGCTTCCCCAAGCTAGGTATTTTCAAGCCTCCACAGACAAGGTTGTAAATAAGTCACCCATGGTTGGATGGGTATTTTCAGGCCTCCCTAGGCCAGGTATTATCAAGCTTCTCCAAGCTAGGTATTTTCAAGCCTCCTCGGACTGGGTTGTCAATGAAGCCACCCATGGATAATAATGAGTATTATGAGACCTCAAGGCTAATTGACGCATCCCAAAAGCTTAACGGTGGTATATTGAGCCCCCAGGGCTAATGGAAGCATCCTAAAAGCTAAGAATATGCATTATGAGTCCTCAAGGCTAATAGAAGCATCCTGGATCTTCAAATGATTTTGCAAGGCGAGGGATATCAACCTTTCTCCTTAATGGACTCCTTCTCTCGTAGTAAGTAATCTCCTAAAATAATTGGTCATTAAGTTTACTTTCGAAATCTGATAAGATAGAAAATTTTCACAAGGTTATAAACGAGGAGATCAAAAGTTGATATATGGTTAAAGCCATCATTCTCTCTTTCTCCCTCTCTCTCTGTCTCTCTCTCTCTCTCTCTCTCTCTCTCTCTCACACACACACACACACACACACACACACACACATATATATATATATATATATATATATATATATGATTTTTGTAAAGGAAATACAAAGCATATATATATAAGCTACACTTTAGAGATTTTAATAGAAAGTAGAAATTAAGGTAGAAGTTAAGCACGTGGCCTACTAATTTGGGGTTGCATCCCTTATGACTCCTTTAGGAACCACTGCAGCATTCCCTACCTCACAAGACTCTCAATTTTATCTTTTAATGCGAAGAAGCTGCTGACATTGTGGCCATGGTCTTGATGAAATTTACATCACTTGGCCCGATCTCTCTCAGATTATGTGGCCATTTCAGCACCTTATCCTCCTTGATTCTTTCAAGGATGTCCTCAACACTTTTAATCAGTGGGGTGTAGTTTTCATAGGCCTTCTCTGGCTTAGGATCTTCCTGCTTCCTGCTTCCTTTTCTTTGGAGCTTTGGCTGCGGTCTTATCCTCTTTGGCATCTGATGCTACGGCCTTCTGCATAGAGGTGAAGGTTGTAGACTCCAGCATCAAAACCATCTATGTTATGAGGTTAACTTGGCCTTGAAGAGAGGCTCGGCTGTAATACAGATGGTTGATGCAACTCAGCATCTAGGCTATCTCTTAATTATGTTGTGAACCTAATCTGAAGCCTCCTTCCATGGCTTATGAACGTTAATCATTAGAAATATATATTCTGGGATCAACTAAACAATGGTGAGAAATTAAGAGATGTAGAGAGAGAACCAAGTATAGTAACAACGACGTAGTCTTTAAAAATCTGCAAAATTCCACTGATGTGGCCACGACTCTTGCACAAACGAAGATACTGCCAGGGCATCACCAAGGTGAAATTCACTATAGCTGGGTCAAAGGAAAATTTATAACAAGTCCCATTTTCCCCAGGTGGTGAACTAGATGAGTTAAAGTTAGGCACTAACTACAATAGAAGGGCTGTGACATTCGATCAATTAAACTGCGAGGCCGCATCCTGCCTGAGGCGGTGGATGGCGTGATCCTAAAATTAGGCCTAGAATCTGAGATTAGCTCATAAAATATGTACAGAATAGGCCTACTAGGAGTATACGAAGGTTAAAATAACCTTTAGGTGAAAAAAGTAGCACAAGCTGGTAGTAAACCTAGATCATGGGTGTAAAGAGTAGAAATGAGTAAATAATGATCTTCCCCAGTTACCCACCTTCATGAGGCTATCACCTTTTGTGCATTTAAACACTATCTAGGTAAGGTAACATCACCAGGGTATGAAAAACAAATCTAGGGTCATAGAAAAGTGGACCAACGAATAGAGCAAGAAATAAATAATCCCCTCACAGGGCTCTATGTGCAAAAGTAAAAGTCCCATAACCCAGATCTCACTCTTGACATAGTGCCCCGGGAGCCCTTATGGATGAAATAAGGTGTTAGGAACCCTAAAATTTAAAAAGGAAAGTAGATTTAATACATGGTTTCCCACAGACGATGCCAAAATGATGATATGAGAAATGGAACATACATCATTCTCGACCAACAAATCAAGTGTAAAATATAAATAAAATGAGTAAAATGAGATAAACACAAGATATAGAGTGATTAGACTATAAAAAGGAGCCTACGTCCACTTTTTTGCCCTACTCTCATTATATACATTGTATAGTACAAGATTGTGGTGCCATTAGAGGCGTACAAGAGAGATAAGAGAGGAGAATACATGGTCTTAGTAGATCTGGTCATCTTGGAATGCAGTTTGTAAAGAGTAACCTACAGTGGTTTTAGCCGGGAGTGAGCCCCTAAGTGTGGTGGTCTCTAGAGAGAGAGAGCTGAGAGTTTGGCAGGGCTTAGCCAAGTGTTTCGTCCCCTAAATACTGAGGTGCGCACTTCTATTTATAGAGGTCATAAAGGTGGTGTCACCTTTCCGAGGTACGTGACATGTGGATAAGTTGTACGTATATGGAATCCTTCTAGAAGATAGACATCTGTCAGGTGTCAGATGTGAGAGTAGGGGTCGCGGCCTATTTGAACCCAGGCAGCGACTAATGCTTACATGAATGTCGCAGCCTTTTTGAACCTAGGCAGTGACCAGTATTGACCATAACATGGTTGATCCTATGTAGCAACAAATGTTTGGATAAATGTCGCAGTTTGTTTGAACCCCGGCAGCGGTCAATTCATGTTATAGGTGACTCCACGACTATGTTTCTATATTAAGTATATCAATCATCATCTTCTCCTTGAGGCCCATAAACTTCCCCTACCTGATTAGTGTTCTGAAGGCACTCTATAGAGCGATATTCCCTGAACATCCTGGAAAAAAACACTACTCACACTCCATAGTGTTACAAAGGATGAACCATATCTAGTCAGTCTCCTCCGCCAAGATCTTCTCCATGACCCACTTCCACAACCATTTTAGATAGTCTTCGGACACATACAAGACCCTGCCTATGAATTGAGGTGGAATGGTTGACGGATGATGATTCTCCCACAGAGAATCTAACCTCATGCGCATGAATTAAGTTAAATCTTCCACATGAAAGAAGTCTAGTTCCCGAGGAGGCACTATCGGCTCCCATTCGACTTGGCACAGAAGTCGCTAGAGGAAATAAAATGAAATCTATCGAAGAACAACCAATCAAACATATCGCTATTCTCCTAACTCTATAATGGGATGCATCTCTCCCCACTATGGCATCAATCAGTGAAGGCATCGGGCTCCATATTCCATAAACTAATTTACCCAGTTCTCTATGTGTGGTCCGAAATTGATGGAATATCGAGTAAAAATATTTAGCATGAGTGTCGAGGGATACTAAGGGGGAACTGCTAAACAGAATCTCTCAACCAGCCACATGAACAGCATAATCGGGCTCCCTCTCAAAAATCAGAGCGGCTTTCCCGCCAAGCATCTAGACCATTCAGGGTCTCCGCCAGTATCACTGTAGTAGGATTGAAATAATATGACATCCACGCTGTGATTGCAGCCAATTGAGGTTCCACTATGAGGTCCCCCATCATCACCAAGAGCCTCATCTCTGCCATTGCCATGGCTCGCATCGTTGAAATTCCTCCGTCGCATAGAATACATGACAGTCGAAAGAGAGATCATTCCCCCAGTAACCAATGACTGAGCCGCCGATGGGAAAATATGGAGCAACTCTACTAACAGCACCCGAGGAGACCGAAAGAATTTGGGCAGAGCCGCGTTATGCTGGGATTAATTCCCAACATAGCTGAAAACTCTTCGTAGGTCAGATAGACTAAACCAAAATGAAAAACGTGGTCCTCAGGGTACCAGAATTGCGATGTCGTTGCCAACATATTCTAATCAATAGCCTGGTCGTGTCACAAGGAGACTCGACGCAAGTTAAAAGCTTCATAATCCACGTTATATAAGCACGTGGATTCTATATTTTTGAGGTATAAAGAAAATTCTTCACTAATCGGAAGGTTTTGATAAATAATCTGGCTGAAAGAAAGAAAGAAGAAAGAAGAAAAAATGATAATGGATGAAAAACTACACCCCCTGTACCCGCCTTTTATACATAAAGGCCATGGCTAAAGACAATAAATCTAAAGAGGACGAAATAAAGCCTACCTGACCAAGTACTTTGGGTTTCAATAAAGTGAAATCAAAGCCTTAGGGTGATTTGGATGGACCCATATGCCGATATGCAGGATAAGGGGTATGCCGATTGACAACCCCCTTATTTGAGAAAATTCTATCTTTCATTTTTTGTAAAAATCAAAAACTCAAAAAATAAATCATCATTCTTAGACCCCCCGAGTTATTTCCTCTAAAATTATATATTTTCACCCATCATATCTCATCAAAAGTCTTTCAATCTCTTTATAAAGATATCCTATCATTTCTAGAGTCTCAACAACAAAGTAAAGAGTGGATGTAGAATAAGTTATTAAATTAAGAAATAAAAATTTGCTTCATATATATTGCCATTATATAAGAAGAAATAGAAAATACAAAATGGGACTCAACCCGAACCCAATCCCTCAATCTCTTTAAACCCTCAATCCCCTTTATGGACACGCTTCCCCCGACGACGAGCTATAGAACCTCCACTCCTCGACACTGATCCCTCGTTCGAGGTATCCAGTGGAACCAGAAAAGAAGGAACAGGAACTAAGTCCTTAATATAAGCAGTCGTAGAGGCCACCCAGTCCCTGATGTCCTTCATCTAAGTGGTCGGCACCCGAACATGCTACAAGCAAAATATCAAAAATTAAAAGCAAATCAATCAGTTAAATGCATAGGAAGAATAAAAAGTAGAATATAAAAGAGAAAAATATACCTCAGGCTGAAGGGAATCCTTCGTAAGCCCCATCAATCACGAAGGGTGGTGTGGCAAGCTCAATGATCCCCCTCTTGTCAACCAAAAATTATATGAGGGCGAAGTGACCTCTGTTGTGGTAAGATCCCACCGGCCTACACTACACCAAAATTGGCGATTGGTCACGGCCAAAATCCCTGACCAAAACTGTGGGTCGCGGACTTTGGCCGTGACCATTTCTGGCGTGACCACTTTCGTGGGTCGCGGCCCAAGTCCGTGACCAAAAAATGGTCACGGCCAAGAGGGGTCACGGCAGATGGTCACGGACTTTGGCCGTGACCCATGCCGTGACGGGTCGCGGCCCTTATCCGTGACCCACAACCGTGACAAATTGGTCGCGGCCAAAGTCCGCGAACCCCGTCCGTGACAAAAAAAATTAAAAAAAATTGGTCGCGGCCCTTATCCCTGACCCACAACCGTGACAAATTGGTCGCGGCAAAAGTCCGCGACCCCCGTCCGTGACAAAAAAAAAATTAAAAAATTGGTCGCGGACCTTATCCGTGACCCACAACCGTGACAAATTGGTCGCGGCCAAAGTCCGCGACCCACGTGCGTGACAAAAAAAAATGAAAAAAATTGGTCGCGGCCCTAGTCCGCGACCCATAACCGTGACAAAAAAATAAAAAAAATGGTAGCGGACTTTGGCCGCGACCATTTTTAAGCGCGACAAAAAAAAATAAAAATGGTCATGGACAAAGTCCATGACCATATTTATCTATAGTTTAAAAAAAATGTATTTTTTTTGTCCAATCCTAAAATTGGGGGTCCTGTGAGTGCACCGTCGGTTGCTACGAGGTGTTACAAATATTTATTATAGGCAAAACAATAAAAAAAAATCACAAATTGCGAATTGAGAATGTTGTTAATAAACAAATATATATACAAACTTAAAAATATTACACGTCTTAATAATTCACAGACCAAAAAAATATTGGGCAGAGTTTCCTCTATTTTCTTGACATTCCAAAACCTGTAAATGAAAAACCTGTTTATTATAAATCCCGCACGGCTATAAAATTCAACAATCAAATTATAAAAGCCCGCACGACCATAAAACTAAACAATAAAAGCCTGCATGGCTATAACAAATAAAAAACATTATCCTGAATGTCCATAACATATAAATAATCATCATGTTGTAAACCATTGCCTCCTTCATTTGATCCACGTGCAAAAATCCTACAAATGATAGGATACAAAAAACAAAAATATCAGTAACCAAGTATTTTTACAAAAAATTTAATCAAGCTGAAAAATTGCATATGAGTTAAAATTATCAGTAACCAAGTAGAAATATGAAAATTACCGTCGTTTTGAGAGGTGTTGGTGGGAGGTGTTGGTGCCACCCACGGGAACCGTTCGGGGGCTTTTTCGAGTTTTCACCCTCTAACGTCATGTTTTTAAGCCTAAGTCTAGAAATAAGCAAATTACCATCGTACTCTCAAACCGGGAGTCCCGCGGCTGCGGGGTCAGTTCCTATGAGTTACGTTGGTCCCGTGGGAGGTGTTGGTGCCACCCACGGGGCCGTTCGGGGGCTGTTTCGAGTTTTCACCCTCTAACGTCATGTTTTTAAGCCTAAGTCTTTAAATATTCAAATTACCGTATTACTCTCAAACCGGGAAACCCGCGGCTGCGAGGTCAGTTCCTACGAGTTACGTTGGTCCCGTGGGAGGTGTTAGTGCCACCCACGGGGCCGTTTGGGGGTTGTTTCGAGTTTTCACCCTCTAACGTCATGTTTTGCTTAAATACGCAAATTACCCTCGTACTCTCAAACCGGGAGACCCGCGGCTGCGGGGTCAGTTCCTACGAGTTATGTTGGTCCCGTGGGAGGTGTTGGTGCCACCCACGGGGCCGTTCGGGGGCTGTTTCGAGTTTTCACCCTTTAACGCCATGTTTTGCTTAAGTGTAGAAATACGCAAATTACGGTCGTATTCTCAAACCGGGAGACCCGCGGCTGCGGGGTCAGTTCCTACGAGTTACGTTGGTCCCGTGGGAGGTGTTGGTGCCACCCACGTGGACGTTCAGGGGCTGTTTCGAGTTTTCACCCTTTAAGGTCATGTTTTTAAGCCTAAGTCTTGAAATATACAAATTACCGTATTACTCTCAAACTGGGAGTCCCGCGGTTGCGGGGTCAGTTCCTACGAGTTATGTTGGTCCCGTGGGAGGTGTTGGTGCCACCCACGGGGCCGTTCGGGGGATGTTTCGAGTTTTCACCCTTTAACGTCATGTTTTTAAGCCTAAGTCTTGAAATATGCAAATTACCGTATTACTCTCAAACCGGGAGACCCGCGGCTGCGAGGTCAGTTCCTACGAGTTACGTTGGTCCCGTGGGAGGTGTTGGTGCCACCCACTGGGCCGTTCGGGGGCTGTTTCGAGTTTTCACCCTCTAACGTCATGTTTTGCTTAAGTGTAGAAATACGCAAATTACCCTCGTACTCTCAAACCGGGAGACCCGCGGCTACGGGGTCAGTTCCTACGAGTTATATTGGTCCCGTGGGAGGTGTTGGTGCCACCCACGGGGCCGTTCGGGGTTTGTTTCGAGTTTTCACCCTTTAGGGTCATGTTTTTAAGCCTAAGTCTTGAAATATACA
Organism: Sambucus nigra; assembly: GCA_949130495.1. NCBI lineage: Eukaryota > Viridiplantae > Streptophyta > Magnoliopsida > Dipsacales > Adoxaceae > Sambucus > Sambucus nigra. Next base: position 725,269,727 of record OX422210.1, read on the forward strand.
AATTACCGTATTACTCTCAAACCGGGACTCCCGCGGCTGCGGGGTCAGTTCCTACGAGTTATGTTGGTCCCGTGGGAGGTGTTGGTGCCACCCACGGGGCCGTTCGGGGGATGTTTCGAGTTTTCACCCTTTAACGTCATGTTTTTAAGCCTAAGTCTTGAAATATGCAAATTACCGTATTACTCTCAAACCGGGAGACCCGCGGCTGCGAGGTCAGTTCCTACGAGTTACGTTGGACCCGTGGGAGGTGTTGGTGCCACCCACGGGGACGTTCGGGGGCTGTTTCGAGTTTTCACCCTCTAACGTCATGTTTTTAAGCCTAAGTCTAGAAATAAGCAAATTATCGTCGTACTCTCAAATCGGGAGACCCGCGGCTGCGGGGTCAGTTCCTACGAGTTATGTTGGTCCCGTGGGAGGTGTTGGTGCCACCCACGGGGCCGTTCGGGGTCTGTTTCGAGTTTTCACCCTTTAAGGTCATGTTTTTAAGCCTAAGTCTTGAAATATACAAATTACCGTATTACTCTCAAACCGGGACTCCCGCAGCTGCGGGGTCAGTTCCTACGAGTTACGTTGGTTCCGTGGGAGGTGTTGGTGCCACCCACGGGGACGTTCGGGGGCTGTTTCGAGTTTTCACCCTTTATTGGAATGAACTCAAGGTTAAAACTCAAAGTATATTCGTTCAACGAAATTTGATAAACTATTCATATTGGGACACATAAGTATAATGAATACTCTTACAAAGGGTATTCCAACCCTTTGGGAAGTTTACGGATGGTAAACAATTACTAATTTTATCTTATTCATTGGTTTCTCGGCCTCGAATAAGTTATGGAAGTGAACCATAAATCTGACTAGTATACGCAAAACGTTCGATATAAGTTGGGAGGGCACAAGATTAAGGAATGAACAGAAGCCCTAGATGGGTTTGGTTAGTGAAATTCCAATTCCATACTATAAACTATGTTCATGGAAACACATTTCCCCATCCTGGGCATTTGGGGCCCGATTTGTCTCATTGGCCGGACGAATTAAAAAGGCATTAGGGTGGGCAAAATGCTTACCCCATTTAGTATGTGTTTGTTTGTACATGATTCACAAACTCTTAGGGGTAAATGGATTATTCTTGGAACCAACATATCTAACACAGGAGGTCTTAGCAACATGAGAGGTGTTTTGGCCTCTGATAGGTTATTCAGTTTTGATAATAGAAAATGAAGATGCCCTATGTGTGGAACCTCTTTGTTTGATGTGCTCAAGGCTAAAAATATCCATGGTCTCCACCTTATTTTCCAAATGTTATTAACATTGACATATCTTTTGGTGATCCAGATTAAGGTTATGACTAAAAGGTTAAAGGTAAGCAATATGTTTGTGCAAAGGGCAATGTGTTTGTGCAAAGGGCCCTTAGAAGATATAACCTCAAATATAAAAGGGTTTTCATTAAGGAATTAAGATACAAACATGTTAAATCTAGTATAGTCAAATATGAAATTCAGTTGCATATATACTTATGTTGCATATATATGCAGTTGCATATATATGCACTGCATATATATGCACGAACGGCTGCCGCGCCTGATTCGACTCACCATTATTATATTAGGCCTTCTTTGTCTGCGCATTACCCTACTTCCTTAATCCAAATAGCCATAGGAGAAGCTGAGCTAGCTAACCTAAGTCCGTAGCTAAAGTTCTCAAACAAGAGTTCCATTCCCCTTACTCGTATTGCAGGCAAATCCCGTTACTAGTAGTTTTGGTTCGCCCACTTGCCCGAGCACACTCTCAACTTGTAGATGCGCCAATCCCGCCTTCCCCCCACTGCATATATATGCAGTTACATATATATGCACTGCATATATATGCAGCACTGCCTCGCCCCGCCCCCTGCCCCGTTACTACGCCCCTGCATATATATTAGTTTCATGTTAATAATTATATATGCAGATATGTTATTTCTCTTTCAGGTGATAATTATTTAAAGTCCTACGTGATACCGGAACCAGAGGCAACCGTAACGGATCAGATGACCGAATATGAGTGTCAGGAGGTTTGTTTTGTAGATCCCACTCTTGGATTCACCCTAGATCAGGCATACTCTCTATTTTATTTTGGATTTTATCACCAATATGCACACACTCACACACGCACACAAACACACGCACACTCTCACTACATATATACATATATGCATATATGCACACACTCTCACTACATATATGCATACATGACCCGTCCCCTCCCCCTTCCCCACTCACACACACACACACACACACACACACATAAACACACACACACGCGCGCCCCCTGCCCGTCCCCTCCCCCCTTCCCCACTCGCACACGTGCACACACACAAACATGCACACACGCGTCCCCTGCCCATCCCCTCCCCCCTTTCCCACTCACACGCGCACACACACAAACATGCACACACGCACACACACAAGCCAGGAGCGTCGTGACTACACGTTCAGTTCCTACGACTTACATTGGTCCCGCGCGAGATGTTCGTGACTCTTGCGGGACCGTTTTGGGGGTGTTTTACGTTTTCACCCTTCGATGGCATCTTTTTTATTCTCAAGTATAACTTTCTGCAAATTTACACCGTATACTCAAACCGGGATCCTTGTGACTACGCGTTTGGTTCCTACTATTAACATTGGTCCCGTGTGAGGTGTTTGTGACTCTTACGGTACCGTTTTGTGGTTTTTTTACGTTTTCACCCTTCTAAGGCATGCTTTTATGCTTTAGTCTAATTTTTTGCAAATTAATGTCATACACTCCAATCGAGAGCGTCGTGACTACGCGGTCGGTTCCTACGAGTCACATTGGTCCCGTGCGAGGTGTTCGTGACTCTTACGGGACTGTTTTGTGCTTGTTGTACGTTTTCACCCTTCGATGGCATGTTTTTATGCTCAAGTCTATTTTTTTTGCAAATTTACGTCGTACACTCTAACCGGGAGCCCCGTGACTACGCGGTCGGTTTCTATGAGTTACATGAGTCCCGTGCGAAGTGTTCGTGACTCTTACCGGACCGTTTTACGGCCATTTTACGTTTTCACCCTTCGATGGCATGTTTTTATGCTTAAGTCTAACTTTTTACAAATTTACGTCATACACTCAAACCGGGAGCCCCGTGACTACGCGTTCGGTTCCTACGAGTCACATTAGTCCCGTACGAGGGGTTCATGACTCTTACGAGACCGTTTTAAGCCTGTTTTACGTTTCACCCTTCGATGGCATGTTTTTATGCTTAAGTTTCTTTTTTTGCAAATTTACGTCATACACTCAAACCGAGAGCGCCGTGACTACACGGTCAGTTCCTGCGATTTACATTGGTCTCGTGCGAGGTGTTCGTGACTCTTATGGGACTGTTTTGTGGCTATTTTATGTTTTCACCATTCGATGGCATGTTTTTATGCTTAAGTCTAATTTTTTACAAATTTACGTCGTACAATCAAACCGGGAACGCCTTAAACATAGAAAGTGGCAATCCGTTGGATAATGACTTCTTTTTCTAGTGTTCACCCTAACTATTCTTTGTTCAAAAGTTATCCAAACCCAAAATAATTAAAAAAATTGAATCAATGCATATTTAAACTTAAAATAAAGTTCATCATAGGTCTATCCATTACCTGGATATTTTGTTACACCCAACGTCAATCAGAACCTTCTCTATGCCAGCAGCGATGCAATTTCAGATTATGTTTGATAGTAATTCGACCCCAACATCAATGTATCCTATGACAGTGAAAAAATAATGAATTTTTTGCAAACAGTTATGTTCAATAGCGGAACATTACATTTAAAAGTAGATGAAATTCATAAATTAATGTAAAGTGCTAATACAATGTCAATATCATAATAGGATACAAATAATATTGATGAGGATAAAATAATATTTTGATACTCAATCTTCCTCTAAATCAACTAAAAGATCCTTCAAATTAGGGTTGTCATCAAGAGCTGACTGGAACTCTTTTGGAGCCTTTAATGCGTCTACTTCAGTAGTCATACCCTTTGGTGCATGCACAACAATATACCAATTGCCATCGTTTATGCACTTCGAGTAGAATACCTTCTTTACATTCTGAAAGGCACAAATAAAAGGCTCATCGACTATGCGGTCTTTAGTCTTCAGCTTTGATAAATCTACCATAATAAGTTTGGAGTCGGGATCAACTTTGCAAGCATTCATTGTATCCTCCACCTTTACCCAATCACAATAGAATACGATTTCTGTGAAATCCAAGTAATCAAGTTCTAGGATTTGTTGAATTATCCCATAATAGGTTAGCACCGTATTCTTTGGATTTTTATCACTTTTGCTAGCGATACAGGTGGTTAAGGCAGAAATTGATATTCCACTGTTTTGCGTCAAAAGCTTTTCCTCATATGGATATGAAATGAAATCAAAACCGTTGGTGCGTAATTTCTTAAACTCTTTTGCACGAAAACTAGGACCTTTTGCTAGGCGTGAAAGTCTGGAAGAGACATAACCTCTTCTTAGAAGCTACATTTATTAATGAATTTGTATTAGGGCATGTTTTTACCACACATGAATATATAACCGCACACATAAGATGTGAAAAGTACCTCTTTTGACACCCATGCCCTAAAGTCAGTTGTCGTCCAATTTCTCCTTTGATTTTGGATAATTTCGTTCTCGTACTTCCTACCAAAAAATTATAGAGTTTAGATAATAAAATAAAAAATACATATAATCAAAGAAGAAGAATTCAGTAGATACTCACTCTCTCCAGTCTTGGACTTCATCTTGCGATTCGAAGACATGACGAGTTGCTTGCTCGTATTGTAGGTTTGTGAGTTTCACCTCTTTAGGGTTCCCAAACGATAATTCGTCCTCAAACTCGTCAGGTTCCTCTATCACTCGTTCTCCACGAGGATTAAACCTCCTCACCTCTTGTTCTGGCATATGTTCCCTAGTGTATAGCGATGATTCCACCGTTACGTGTTCTTCAGCAATTGACCCTCCAATATACCGTGTATTCTTTACATAATCTTTCAAGGTTTTCATCAAGCGCTCAAAAGGATACACCCAACGATACCTCACGGGACCACATAATAAAGCTTCATCGCATAAATGCACAAGCAGGTGGATACTGATATCGAAGAATGACGGAGGAAAATATTTCTCTAACACACAAACTGCCTCGGTTAAAGTTGATTTCGCAGCTTTAATGTGTCTTCTGTTTACCACTTTTGCACAAAGTAGAGTAAAACACAAACTGATTTGCATAATTTCCCGACGGAGATCTTTGTGTTCAGAGAAACAATGCCGAAATAACAGCGGGATTAATTGGATGATTACGTGCCAGTCGTGAGACTTGCACTGTTTCAAGTCATTTTCTTGGTAGTTTACTACCCTACGTAAATTACCAGAATAACCGGTTGGAGTCTTCAAGTTGAACAACGTGTCTAAGAGGATCTTCTTCTCACTAGTAGTCAAAGTGAAAGCAGTCGGGGGGATAGAAATTCTTCCTGTCGTTGGATCATTTTTTAACCACAGTCTCTTCTTTATTTTCATATCCTGTAGATCTCGGCGGGCACGCTCGCCATCTTTGGAATGAGATCCACCCAGACATGTTCCTATCAAATGTTCTGCAACATTCTTCTCTGTGTGCATCACATCAATTATATGCCTTACACGATGATCTTTCCAATACGGCAAATCAAAAAATATTGATCGCTTGGACCATGGCTTCGCTTTACTAGGGTCGTTCGGATCCTCCCTAGCTTTACGCTTCAGGTTTACAAACTGGGGGTGTTTGTCTACATACCTATTCCCCGCAGTCGCAGCCACCGCCTTCTCCTCAATTTGCTGACCAGAAAGTCGAATAGGTGCCGTTCTTCTCTCGTGACCGACAGGAAAAAAGTTAGACTTGTCGTTCCTAAAAGAGTGACTGGTCGGCAGAAATTTACGATGACCCGTGTAACTCAACTTACCACTATGTTTTAACCAACAGGCTTCAGTTTCCTCCCCACATATGGGACATCCATAATAACCATGAACATTACAACCGGGCAAGGTCCCATAAGCAGGAAGATCGTGGATCGCCCACATCACCATTGCTTTAAGTGTGAAATCTTCACCCTTATGAGAATTGAACGCCGTCACGCCTTTATCCCACAACTCTTTAAGTTCTTCTATTAATGGTGCTAAGAATATATCAATATCATCACTGGGAGCCTTCGGCCCGGGTATCAACAGAGATAACAATGTGAACTCCTTTCTCATGTATAACGTCGGAGGAAGACTTAAAGGCGCCATAAGAACTGGCCAATAACTCTGACTAGTACTTTAATTATCGAAAGGGTTAAACCCATTGGTTGAGATTGCAAGACGAACGTTGCGCGATTCCTTTGCAAATTCATGGTGTTGTGCATTTGAAATTTGCCAGATGAGTGAATCAACCGGATGACACATCAAATTCCCACCCACCTCGCATCGAGCATGCCATGTCATGGCCTCCGCTATCCACGGTACAGTAAAAAAATGTTTTAACCGTGGCCCAAGTGGAAAATACTTCAAAACCTTTTGTGGGACTTGCAAGCACTTGCGATTTTTTGCATGTTTGTCATTTCCATTCTCACAAACCATATATCTAGGCTCACTGCATACAGGACATTCATCCTTCTCTTCGTGCTCGTTCTGGTACAATATGCAATCATACTTGCAAGCAAGAATAGATTTGTATTTCAAACCTAAACCCTTCAAACTCTTCTTCATGGTAGGATAATTGTCTGGTAACATGTTCTCTTTTGGGAGAATTTCTTTAACCCACTTAAGAATTCCGGTTACGCTGTTTCCAGACAAACCAAATTGACTCTTCAAATTATGCAAACCAATAATTGCATATAATACCGAGTGATCTTCATCGCAATCTTTATACAACGGTCTAGCCGCATCCGCTTTCAACCGTATGTATTCCCGATCTCCTAGTAGTTCAGCATCAATTTGTTCATTTACTTGGTCATAATGCGCATTATTTGTATCCATAGGTTGGTGGTTTTGTTGGTTGTGGAGTCCGTAAGCATCATCAATTAAGTCGGTCAATGGACGATGTGTTGGTGAATCATGTACCACTTCTACTCCTTGAGGTTCCGTTTCACGGTCGGCTCCCGGTAATTCTTCTGGAACATAAGGTACAACTTTTTCACCATGGTATGTCCATATTATATAGTCTTGACAGATTCCCCACTTTAGTAAATGCAACTCAACAACTTCCAATGACTTATATTTTCCGTTAATACAATGAGTGCACAGACACGGAATCTTCTCACTTTTAAGATTTTTGGAAGCATATTTAACAAATTCATAAACGCCCTTTACATGATTAATTGATATCCGGTTAGTCTCTCCCATCCACTCTTTGTATTGTGGGAAATCCATGTAATAATCTTCAAATTTCAGTCTTGTGGTAATAGGTTAAAAAATATTATTACAAATGAAACAGAAAGATTATTCTTACGACTGAAACAAAAAAAATATCATTCCAAACGAAACAAAACCAATATTCTTACAACTGAAACCAAAAAAATATCATTCCAACTGAAGCAAAAACAATATTCTTACAGCTAAAACAAAAAAAATTAGTACATCTGAAACGAAAGAAAATATTATTAAATCTTGGCCAACAGATAAAGTGGCCAAGTAATAAAAGATTTTGCATAATTCCTCAATTCCATCCCATCCCCGCTGCTAACGTACACAGGTACATCTCCGCAGCCGTTGTATATTTCATCGACCATTATTTTAGCCTCACCCTTCTCCAAAGGTCGGTGATGTACTAGAGTTCCAGGAACCCTGGAGATGAGTATGCACACGCCAACAAACCTCGAATTGCTCATGTCCTTGATATAGTACACTTCGCCATAGTCACCGTGCGTTGTTGACGATGATCCGAGCCCCGTGATTGGCGGAGGTGCAGGGGAGGGGAATGTTGGAGGATGAGGCATTTGAGAGGGGAATGTTGGAGGGTAAGGATGTGTGAAACCTTGAGGAGGCATTGGGGGCCTATAACTTTCAATAAGATTCACAAGTTTCCCAATTTGATTTGTCAATAATCCCAGAGAATTTTTAATCTCATGGACATCCCCATCGGTCTTCAACTGGTGCTCATTTTGGGATGAGATACAATTCTTGACTGAAGAAAGCTCGTCCACAAGAGGTGCAATGTGTTGAAGTTTTGTTTTTGGCATATGTGAGCCAACACCTCTCGTCCTCCCCCTTTTGTCCTTTCCAAAGGTCTTAGTCAGGGCATCATTTTCAAGGTCAAAGTCATCAGTAGGGCTCGAATCTGATTGACTGCTGATGGCCTCTATTGATTCCAGTGTCTTAGCCAAGTGCAGTGGGAATTTATTATCTTTGTCCCGTCGAGCATGAAGGAATAAGTTGGACCGATTTGGGTTTTTACCGGCATCTGGACCATCTTTTGTCCTACTCTCCCATTCATTATTCAAATCCTCATATGATTTGGATCCCAGCCTATGGATATCAATTTTTTTTGCCCTATTTTTTTTGTTTTGCTCCCTATGGACCAACTTGTTCTCCTTCACCTCATTCTCCAAAAACTTATTCCACTGGTCCACCGGCATTTCAACATTGGGAGGCACTTTCTCTTTCAAAGCCAAAATATCGGAGCTCGCTGCCTCTTTCGGGAAATGTTTCTTCCGAAGGTTTCTCCTGTATGTCCTCAATCCTTCAGCAACCCGAGATAGAACCGTATTCTTGGAATGGTCAGGAAATGAGAAATGCTTGCAAAGTTGGTCATATATGTCATCTTTGACAGCTTGATCAACAAGGTTCCAATTGTCTGGTCCACCGACTCCCACGTTCATTTTTCCCAGCGACAAACACCGGGCTTTAAAGTTCAGCACGTCATTCCTATCACCCGTCGGGTTATTCCCGAGAATGGAGAAGCCAATAGGCTTCTTTTCATTTGAGCGGGAGGCATCATGAGTGTTGGATTGAGGCGTTAAAGCAACGGGAGTGCTGGATTGGGGCGTAGGAGCACTTGGGGTTGGACTTGGTGAGGAGTGAACCATTGGTGGAGTTGTGAATTGCTCAGCCATTGGTGTTGAGAATCTGAGTTCTGCACGAGATGGTGAACCTCGTTGTGGTGTCACATCGGCACTTGGTACCCTAGGGTTGTTTCCTCTCGACATTATCTACAAAAATTAAAAAATATAAGTGAGTAAATAATTATAATAATATGAAATTATAACTAATTAATCAAGCTTAATTAGTTTTATATATATAGATAGATAGATACCTTTTCAAAGTAAGACTTTAGAATAAGTTCAATGTGTCTGATCTCCATCCATTCGGTATTAGTTTTTAAGAACCTATGAATTTTTGCACGTGGCCAGCTAGAAGGAAGGGTATCTATGATTGATGTGTAGATGTCAGTGACATGAACTCGGAATCCCCTATTTCTCAACTTGTTGGCAAGATTCAATTTTACGTGCATGTGGCGCGAGACATCACAGTCTATGTCAATGCTCTCTGTACGCAGTTGTATCCATAACGGGTGGATTTTTTTTCCGCCTTCTCCAACAACGTAACCAAGGTCAGGGCTATGTCGGGATTATGTCTGTGAAATATATTTTGTATAACGTCATCCCAGTTTTCTGGTAGAGAAAATAGAATACGATCGAACAAGTAATCTTGTTGGATATCAAATCCATGATTTATAAGGTAGTTAAATTGTTCGATCTTTTTATTTCCGTACCTATAAATAAGAGTACCCTCTATATGACGCACGCTAATAAAAGAGTTATGTGTGCGGTCTAATTGCAACCTATCCCACTCTTGTTGACAGTATTTATCACCGTGCCTCATTTTTCCTGAGAAAAGTATACGAGGGCATGAATACGAGTCCTGCTATTAAGGTTTAGGTTTGAAAGTTATGAGAGTTTAAACATACATATACACATAAACAAGACAACCATATGTGTTATACTTTTTCATAGGCAAATCAAGAGCACACCCAACAAATTTAATAACATATACATTTATCGACACTAGTATCAATTCAATAAATTCAACATAGTATCCAACAACCAAGCCAACAATATCTCACTATAGTAATGTGTACACGTGTTTGCGACTCATATGTCAAAAAAAATCATTTAATTATATTTCTCAAAATAAAAATACACACGCATATTTTGATTAAAAAAAATACACACATATACAATCTAGGGTTTATTGAGATAATCTATACATACACACACATACAAGCTAGGGTTTATTGACATAATCTATACATACACACACATACTATTTAAGGTTTACTAAACCCTAATATTTTTTTTGACATAAATCTATACATACACATACATACAATCTATACATACACACACATACAGACATACAAACATAAATCTACACATACATACACAAAAATTAGGGCTTTAGTTAGAAATCACGAAATCCAAATGAATCAATACATACCAACTGAAATCCAAATGCAAATCCAATAGAAATCCAATAGAAATCCAACCGAAATCGCAACTGAAATCGCAGCTCGAAATCGCAAAAACCCTAACAGCAACGACGTCGGACGTAATAAATGAGAAGCTGGGAATATTTCTTTTTAAGACTAGACTATGGTCACGGCCTAGAGCCCTGACCCGATGTGCGCGACCCATTAATGAGCATGATTTCTGGCGATTTCGACCTGGTCACGGCCAAGAGCCGTGACCCATTAATGACTTCGACAATGGTGTTTCCAAACTGGTCACGGCCAACAGCCATGACCCATGCGCGCGACCCATCACTTTCTTGCAGAACAATGGGGATTTCTATATGGTCACGGCTATGGGCCGTGACCCATTATGCGTGACCCTTTTCCAACAGCCTTGGTGTTTGAATGATGTATGGTCACGGCCCATAGCCGTGACCCAGTCCCACAAATGGTCACGTCCCATAGCCGTGACCCTTAATGTGTGTGTTTTCTACTTCGTCGCGCCCTTAGTCACGGCCCAAGTCTGTGACCCATCCGCGACCAGTTTAGAGGGATTTTTGGCGCCAAACTGGTCACGACCTGGTCACGGATTTGGGCCGTGACCGACCCGCGACCAGTTTGGAGGGAATTTTGGCGCCAAACTGGTCACGGCCTGGTCAGGGACTCGGGCCGTGACCCTCTATGGTCAGGGATTTAGTCCGTGACCATTTCCACAACATGGATAATTTAATGTGGTAATAAAATTGGTCACGCCAAAAATTGAGTGGGTCACGGCCCAAGTCCGCGACCATCTGGTCGCGGACTTGGGCCGTGACCCACTGGGCGTGACCATTCGCAGGATTTGGTGTAGTGCTACTCGTAACCCTACCTGAAACCGTAGGAGGCAGAGGCATGTTTACTACATTATATATACATGATGGCATCAGTTAGCTCATCACAAAATCGAGGTAGTCGTAAGTCTCCGTTGTATCCATATAGAGCGAATAAACCTCGCTAAGAATCGCCGCCATCCTGGCCTCATTTGACATCTCCCGCACTCGCTCATATACATCGAGGGAGCCTCCAGTGGCATTTCCACCTAGTACTCCACTATCTATCGCAAAACCCTCTCTCCTAGGTATTTGGAGTACTCGAACTCATGCGCCAATAGCCATCCCATCTTCGCATGCATGCCTTTCTCCCCGTGTACTAAGGAATCATCCCCTTGGGATAAAAGGTCACCTGCAATCCTAAAAAAAAAGATTAGTATTCATGCAGAGAAAGAAAATACCCAAAAGAAGATTTAAAAGAAAAATAAGGAATAACATGATTGCTTGTCAGCGTGTTTAGGGTTTGTCGCACCGCCACCGGGGATAAGGAATCGTTCGGCCATCCATTGGACTTCCATCCCCGTACATCTGATAAAAGTCCCCCAAGTCCTCATCTTTTAACAATATAAACATGGTGTTGAGACCTATCACCTTATAGGACCACGTCTGTAGAAAGGACAAGAGTCAGCAATCAGGAAAGAAGAAAACCAAAAAAGAAAATGCAAGAAAATTCAACAAAACGCAAGAAAAGAAAATGATAGAATTACCTCCAATAAGTACATGGCCTCCGTAAAGGTCTGTCTATAGCACCGACTTAATGCATCTAGAGAAGAATAAAGGGTCTCCAAGGTCAGGCTCCCACAATCATAGAGTGGGACCTCCAAAAAGATCCACAAAAATGGAAAGAACCAAAGATGGACGACGTCGCCACTCGTTGACACCAAGAAACTACCCAACAGAAGAAAGATAAATAATTGAATAATCTACTTCACATGCTGCTCGTCTATATAATCAATCCTCCGACTCAAGATAACCTCCCTAAGAAAGGAAATGCGGATAGAATCTCCATAAACTATCCTACCCAGATCCCCCAAAGCTATCTGGATCGCCTCCGGTGTCAACCTCGTAGTATGGTCCACCTCAATCTGCACATGCTCGTAATCTATTCCCAGCAGCTGCTAAACATCGATGGTAGTCATAGTCATTTTTCTAAAATCCAAGTGAATGGTGTGGGTAGTGTCCCACCACCTCTTTCCCAATGCGCATAAAATCGCAGTGGAATGCTGTGTCTCATCCAAATATTGTGCCAAGAGGACAAAGCCAGTAGAAGTAACTACCCAGTGCACCTCAACCGAAAGACTCTCCCACACATTCTTCAACCCTGTCGTCCCCCTAGAACACAAGCTCGAAGGAGTGATGTTAGTCTATCAAAACCAAAAGGAAAAGAAAGAATCCTTTCATCAGCATAAGAAAATAAAGAAAAAAAGGAAAAGACCAAGAATGCCAAAGTCACTATACTTACATAGCTGCTAGGGTTCTCATCCTAGAATAATGGTGGTGTGAGGGTTCACGCAAAAGAAAGCGATCCTTAGCTACTAGCTAAAAAAAACTCAAAGGCATTATCATCGCCCAAAGCAAAGGGCACCCTAGCTTAACACTCTAGGGCCGCCTACTCATCAATGTTGAACCACTCCAAATCGTATCCCTCGCTTGATGAACTCGTCATTTAAAGTATTGAAGAAATAAAGACTTAGAAATGAATTTTAGAGAAAATAAACAGATAATTTAGAAGCAAAACTATGTGAAAAATGAGGAGGCTTAGCCCCCTTTTTATTGGAGTCCAAATGGCATGTCGCTCGGCAGACCCCTGATCCCACCAATTGGTATCTTCTTGTTCCTCTTCTCAAGGAAACTCAAGCGTCCATACCACTTGCCAATTAGTAACCCCTATAACATGTCGGTCGGCATACCCCCTGAAATTTTGTGCAAATAATGCTAGAAAATGCCATAAAATCTAAAAATTCTCTGAAAAATTCCTAAAAATGCCAAACAGGTATTAGAACATTTCTTCACCAAGAAAACCATTTTAGGATCCTACAATACCAGCCGAATTAATATTACTCTCTTAACCCCCAGCATTAACCCTAAACATATTTCCACAAATAGTGCACCCGCATCCCAAAGTCCACTATAATTCCCCATCGGAACCCAAAATCAAATGCCTCTCCAAATTCCCCAGCTAGACACAAAATCAAATGCTTCCCCAACAGGATTACATATTATCCTCCTATTTCCCTAACAGAATTTCCAAACTAAGGCTATCTCCTCTTAAAAGACATGATCCCCAGTCAAATGTCTTTCCCCACTAAAATCTCCGAACAACATAATCCTAAAAAAATTGCAACAATAAAATACTCCCCCGGAGAGCAAACCTCCTCAAGTTACAACTTTAGGTCACCAAAATTGACATCGGCCCACAAAATCAGTCGTCATCACTTTAGGTTCTCAGAATTGACGTCGACCCACCGAATCGGTCTCATCAGCTTTAGGTCTCGAGAATTGACTTCGGCCTATAAAATCGATCGTCATCACTTTAGGTTGTCATAATTGAAGTTGACTCGCAAAATCGGTCCCCTCAACTTTAAGTCCTCAAAATTGACCTCGACCCTCAGAATCGGTCTCACAACCTTAGGTCCTCGGAATTGACATCAACCCAAAAAATCGGTCGTCATCACTTTTGGTCCTCAAAATTGACCTTGGCCTGCAAAAACGGCGGGATTTACTTTTGGTCCATAGAATTGACCTTGAACTACAGAATTGGTCATCACCACTTTAGTTCCTCGGAATTAATCTCGACCCGTAGAACCGTTTTACTCAACTTTAGGTCCTTAGAATTAACCTCGACCCTCAAAATCGGTCTCCTCCACTATAGTTCCTCAGAATCGACCTCGACCTACAGAATTGTTCGTCATAACTTTAGGTCCTCAGAATTGTCCTCAACCCGCAGAATCCGTATCCTCTACTTTAGGTCCTCAGAATTGACCTCGACCCCCAGAATTGTTCATCACCAGCATTACCTTACGTCCTCAGAATCGACATTATACCTCTGAACCGGTCATCCTTATCCCTTTAGTCCACAAAATTGACCTATTTCTCAAACATCATGTGGTGTCTATTCGATGACTCTTACTTGTGTGACACCCCGACTAATTAAATATCGGGTAACTACTCCTTTATTAAATTAATTCAAAATGCCAAGTTGGTTCAGTTAATAGCATCACTGTCGAAAACATTTAATGATTACTAACCACCAAGTATTTAAAAAGTAAGTTGTCAAATTTTAAATTAAATCTGGTTAATATGAAATAAAAGAATTATGAAAGGATAACATAACCATTCACCATAAAGAAGCAATAGAATAACCAACAAATAATAATAAGTCTGGAGGAAATACTCCTCACAACAATCCCACAACTGAAATAATAAAACAAGTCTGAATAACTGAAATATAAAAAGTCTCTAATAGAAATGGACGACATTCCTTACAAATGATGAAACTGAATATGGAGTCAAGACTAGAAAATGAGGCGTCTAATATCAAGGCCCTGTAACTTCCACAGCATCTACAGCTCGTCACCTGAATAGAATTCCTATGCATGGTGTCCTTGTGGCTGGGAACCTAAAAAGGTTTTTACAAAAAGTAGATTTGAAAGTAAACGGGTCAGAGCACGAAAGTGGAGAGTATTTTAAAAATAGCAAGTGCTTTAATAACATTAAAACAATGAATGAAAAATACGTGTTAGGACGTGCTCTCACATGACATACTCACCTCTCGACTAATTGTGCACTCCTAACGTACCGTACCCATTCAAGTGATTCTCATATCTAACGAAACCGACATAAGTTCTAACCTTCCTACTCAATTCACAATATGAATTCCCAATGTTATCACTTAAATAGATAGCTTTACTTAAACTCGGATTCTCAATTATCAGCATTACCATTTCACCGCAGGTTATCCCTTTTTATATTTATTAAGACGTTATTACAATCATACTCGCAATTAAACATAACAATTCCTTTTCATTTAACCGTATATTATTCACATCATAAATATACAATATAAGCACCCCGAGGCTAAGCTGTGGTGTACACATACTCTGCTATCCATCCCGGTACATCACGTACATAAGGATTACAAATTCTGAATCTCTCAGGAATTTTTAGAATAAGCACGACACACAAAAATGGAGGCGAACATAATTCAACATATCCATGGGTCACGTACATACCTACGCTCCATAGTCAGCTGACTTATTAACTCACCAATAAGTCATTCTAGCATTCTGTTCTTAAGGTACCAATCTAAATCCGGGCACACAAAGATTAGATGGCCCTAAGCGAACGTAAACCTCCCGTGATAACAAGTATGGTAGGTATGTCATACACATAAAATCATATACTTATAGTAAGCATGCACACATCTTAGTAATTACCATAATTTATTAGTGGTATACTTCTCATTCTTATACCAATACACGTGTCCTCGGTTTATATATACACATCATCCATTATCCTCACGTCGTAATTAGTTATTCGCGTCCTAACCCACAATTACCATTTGGTTCAAATCATTCTTCCATATTTTACTCCCCAATATATCCTGAATATCCCAACTATATCAACAAGTCATCAAGGTAATGTTATCTCTACAATTAAACAAGGTTACGGGACACTAGAAATCAAACCAGGCCAAAAAGGCCAATCTGTCAACTCGTTAGAAGTCTCGTTCGAACGAGAGTTCGTTCGAACGAAATGGGCATCTAACGAGATCTCGTTCGAACGAAAGGCATCGAATGAACATCCCACTCGTTAGAAGTCAAACTGTCAACTCGTTAGAAGCTCGTTCGAACGAGCTCGTTCGAACGACCTGGGCAGGCCTTCTAACGAGGTGACAGTTTCGAGCCCAGAATTTTCCTATCTCGTTTTTCCCAATTTTCTTCACCTCTAATCTCATCTAAACATCATTCCAACAGTAGTTCAAGGTTTTTAATCATTCTTAAACATACTTAGGTCGTATATTAACATATATATGGGATCAAATCATCCTAAACCGCATCTAATCATCAAATCTCCCCAATTTTTCCCAAACCTTAGGAACATGAAACCTAGAAATTTAAAGTCTTCAATTTGCGTAAATAAATCCATTTTTGTAACATAAAGTAGTAATTCTTTTAGTTCAATCACCCAACAACAATTCTACATGCAAACCTATATCATAATCTGAATTTATAACTCCAAATTACATGGGTTTTTACAAGTCTCCCAATACAATGCAATTTTACCAATTTCTAAGCATGGAAGAAGCATTCGCTTGAAATTAACGTAATTAAACCACTTGCCTTAGATAGTTCTCTGAATTTGGTGTTGGTGAATGGGTTGATTCTCCCCTTTCTCTATGGATTTCCTCCCAAGGTTGAAGATGGTGGTTTTCTCTTTGGGAACCTCTTCTAACTTCTCTCCCACTTCTTCCTATAACTCCCGTAGCCCTTTAGTTGGTTAAGTGCTGGTAATGGCTTAGTGGATTACAAAATAACCTAATATTAAGTCCCAAAATTCGTTGGTTATTATTCCCAAATTTCAAAATTACCAAAATACCCTTTTAAGTTGCCGGTATGGCCCGAAAATGCCCCGGGACCCAAACTAAACCCCCGGCTAGTGTTTTATGACTATTTCGAACCTTCCGAACACGTTGGCGCACTCAAAAAATTTATACGGTTGATAAAACTAAAATTCACTTTTTAATTAACATAATTACTTTCCCGACGCGACTGACACGTGCGTCCCAACTAAATTTCCAAATTGCCGTATTTTAGTCTCGCGACAATTTCAATATATTCAATATTCATTATAATCAAATAATACCTATTATAATCAAATACCAACTCACATCTCATTAGTATTTTATCCGGATTAATTCTCAATTAATACCCATTTAATTCAATTAATCCCATAAATAAATATCACAAAAATACGGGGTATTACATACTTCCCCCCTAATAACAGAATTATATCCCAAAATTCGGAACTAGAAAGTACCTGATAAAAATAACTCTGGATAACGTTCACGCATCTCATCCTCGCGCTCCCATGTGGACTCCTTGACATTATGATGTCGCCACTGAACACGCACTAACGGAACTATCTTTGACCGCAGTTTCCGCTCACTTCGGTCCAAAATAGCAATTGGTCCCTCCTCGTAGGAGCTATCGGGCTGGAGATCGATGTCCTCCAAAGCAATGTGAGAATGAGCCAAATCATCTCTAAGATATTTCCTTAGCGGGAAATATGAAACACATCATGAATCCTGTGTAAATGCTCCGGTAACCCAAGTCTATACGCAACAGACCCAATCCGCTCGATGATAGGAAATGGTCCCACGTATCTCGGTGCCAACTTCCCCTTCTTCCCAAATCGCATAATCCCCTTCATAGGAGATACTCTGAGTAAAACCTGGTCCCCCACTTGGAACTCCCTGAAGAACCTTTTCACATCAGCATAGCTCTTCTGCCGATCCTGAGCTACCCGAATGCGACTCCGTATCAATTCTATCCTCGCCGAAGTATCCTGAATTACTTCCGGCCCAAGTAGTTTGTTGTCCCCCACCTCCAATCAACATGCTGGGGAACGACAAGGTCTACCGTACAACGCCTCAAATGGAGCCATGCCAATGGTGAACTGGTAGGAGTTGTTGTAAGCAAACTCCACCAGTGGAAGGTACTGCTCCCATCCACCCCCGAAATCAATGATGCACATACGCAACATGTCCTCCAACATCTGATTTGTACGCTCGGTTTTCCCATCGGTCTGCGGATGATAAGCCGTACTCAACCGCAATTCCGTGCCCATGGCCTCCTGAAAACTCTCCCAAAACCGTGAAACAAATATCTTATCTCTGTCAGACACGATATTTAGGGGCACGTCGTGAAGTCTCACTCTTTCTGCAATAAAGAGTTGGGCATACTGTCCCGTAGTGTAGTCGGTCCTTACGGGTAGAAAATGAGCGACTTTGGTCAACCTGTCCACAATTACCCAAATGGAGTCGTGACCCCTCTGTGACGTAGGTAACCCCATGATAAAGTCCATGGATATGCTCTCCCACATCCACATCGGGACCTCTAATGGCTGTAGAAGTCCTGCCGATCTCTGATGATCCACTTTTACCAGCTGATAAGTGGTGCATTTAGAAACAAACACGACAATATCTCTCTTCATCCCGCTCCACCAATACTGACGTCTCATGTCTTGGTACATTTTGTCCCCACCGGGATGTACCGCGAACCGTGAGCCGTGCGACTCTGTCATGACTTCGTGTCGCAATTCCTCCCCTTTCGAAACTACCAGTCTCCCATTGAAGCGTAATCCCCCGTCTGAGCTAACGGTATAGGACTCGACTCCCTCTGCTAATAATCGAAGTACCTTCTCCTGACAGAACGAGTCATCTGCTTGTGCCTTTACCACTCTCGTGACAATTTGCAGTGTAACAGTCATCACCGACATGAATGATCGGGCCACTGCATCCTGGTGTCCCAACTCCTTCCACTTTGCCTTCCACACCCCTGCCACTTCATCTACTGGCCTATGACTCAACGCGTCTGCTACCACGTTAGCCTTCCCCGGGTGATATTGGATATCAAACTGATAGTCCTTCACAAACTCAAGCCACCTCCGTTGCCGCATATTCAACTCCTTCTGCGTGGATAGGTACTGTAGGGACTTGTGGTCCGTGAATAATCGAAACTTCTCCCCCAAAAGGTAATGTCTCCAAATCCGAAGGGTAAATACCACTGCCGCTAACTCCAAGTCATGGGTGGGGTAATTCTTCTCGTGAGGCTTAAGCTTACGGGAAGCATAAGCTATGGCCTGACTCTCCTGCTGCAATACACCTCCAAGTCCTTGTAAGGACGCATCGGTGTAAACTAGATACTCAACTCCCGGTCTCGGTAATGCTAACACAGGTGCTGAGGTCAACTTGTCCTTCAACTCATCGAATGCCAACTGATAGGAATCACTCCAAATGAACGGCATACCTTTATAAGTCAGATGTGTCAAAGGACCCGCTATCTTTGAGAAACCCCGAATAAACCTCCCGTAGTATCATGCTAAGCCCAAGAAACTACGGATCTCAGTCGGTGTCGTGGGCTGTCCCCACTCCCACACCGCGGATACCTTTCCTGGATCAACAGATATCCCCCGGTCGGAAATAATATGTCCCAAAAACTGAACCACTTTCAGCCAAAACCCGCACTTCTCATACTTTGCATACAACTCGTTCTGACGTAGCATCTGTAAAACCTGTCTCAAATGCTCAGCGTGCTCCTCCTCTGTCTGGGAGTACACCAGAATGTCATCAATGAAGACAATGACGAACTGATCTAGGAACTCTCTGAATACCTTATTCATCAAGTTCATGAACACGGCTGGAGCATTGGTCAAACTAAAAGGCATAACCCGAAACTCGTAGGAACCATATCTCGTTAAGAAAGCAGTCTTCGAGACGTCCTCTTCCCTGATACACAACTGATGGTATCCCGATCGCAAATCAATCTTTGAGAAGAAAGAAGCTCCTCTCAACTGGTCGAATAAGTCATCGATTCGGGGCAACGAATACTTATTCCGTATCGTGACCTTATTCAACTCCCGATAATCCACACGCAACCTCAACGATCCATCCCTCTTCTTAACGAACAACACAGGGGCACCCCATGGCGCAGTACTCCTCCGAATAAACCCCTGACCCAACAACTGCTCAATCTGATCCCGTAACTCTCTCATCTCAGCTGGAGCCATACGGTAAGGTGCGCGGGCAATAGGCCGAGTGCCCGAAATCAAATCGATCACAAAATCTATCTCCCTACTCGGAGGTAGTCCAGGTATATCCTGAAATACATCGGTGAACTCACTAACAACGGGTATCGAATCAAGTGGTATCACCACTTCCTTAGAGCTCTCCTCCTCTATGTAGTACAAATGAGTCGACGATCCTCCCTCAGGGCGAGGCATCGCCACTAAAAACATCTCCTGCCCGGGAATGGCAAAGATAATACTCCTACTAAAATAGTCAATCATGGCTCGGTACGTAACTAACCAATCCATACCAATAATGGCATCATACTCGGTCATCTCTAACACTAACAGATCAGCGGGTAAAGTAAACCTCCCGATCTCTATACCCACACCTCTACACATAAGCGAAATCATGGAACCCCTACTCAACGGTGAGTCTACACAAGTAGCGGTGCTCTCTGCGGTGTCTAATAACCCAATAGTGCGTGCAAATCTCATGGCAATGAAGAAATGTGTGGCCCCCGTGTCAAACAAAATACGCCCCATAGTCCCCTGAATAGAGAACATACCCTCAATAGCTGGCGAATTCTGTGGGGCTGCGGCATGCTGAAGCTGATACACTCTCCCATACTGAAGCTGTCCCTGCTGAACTGGGACCGCTGGCACGGGTGGTAGTGCTTCCATCTGTGGTGGCGCTGGGAGGGCGGCGGCAAACATAGGCCTCTGTGGCTCGTGTCGAGCACCTTGCTGCTACTGCTGTGGGGCCCTGCCCCTATCAGGACAATCCTGGCATTTGTGGCCAGTCTTACCACAAATGAAACACTTCCCCTGGAAGTTTCCCCCTCGCTGACCCTGCTAACCACGGCCCTGGTGACCGTTACCATTTCTGCCTTGGCCTTACTGGCCCTACTGAAACTGCTGTTGACCATTTTGCCCCTGCTGGCCCTGATGGCCATTCGGACCCTGATGGCCCTGTCTAAAACCTCCCTGTCCGTATCTGAAATTCCCCGATCTGAACCTCTTATGATCCTCCTGCTGGGAACCCTGGTCACTCTGCCTCTGCCCCTGAGTAGATTGTGCCCCACTGGCACCATTTCCCCCTGTCTTGCCCTGATGGCTGGACTCTCCTGATCGCTTCCCCTCTGTCAAGTGAAAGCGGTGGTCCTGGCAATGGAGCAGTGCAGCGTTAACCACATCAGAGTAAGTGGCCAATGATAGATTCCCCAATAAGTGCTGACGGATCCTCCAAGTCAATCCATCTGTAAACTTCTGAATCTTTTTCTCTTCTGTCGGTATCTCATCCGGGACAATATTCAGTAAATTAGTGAATTTGGCCTCATACTCGGACACAGTCCTTCCCTCCTGTCTAAGGTTCATCAACTTCCTCCTCATTTCCGTGTGAACAGCTGACGAAAAATATTTACGGTCGAACCGCACCCAAAACTCCTGTATAGTGAGAGTATCTCTCTCCTCCACGGTGGTAATAGACTCCAACCACTGCAATGCAGATCCCACTAGCTTGAAAGTAGCTAGTATCTACCTCTGAACATCGGTGCACTCATACATCCTCAAGTTCCTCTGAATATCTTTCCTCCACTGGCTAGATACCACAACATCGGAGCTACCTGCGAACTCCGGAGGGTGTGCTTTCTGAAAAGCATCACGAACGCGTTCCCAAGCAGACGGGAATGCATGTGCCTGAATTGGCGCGGCTACTGGCGCCTGGGGTGGTGCCTGCTATACAACGGCTAGGGCGGCATTTACCGCTTGGGCTACAATAGCTGCAACCTCGGCGACATTCATGGTGCCCTGTACTGGTGCTGGCTGTGCATCCCTAGGAACTCGATGCGCACGTCGTGGAGGCATCTGAAATGAGAGTAAAGTCTATAAGTTCGCAGTTATAAACTTAAAATAGCTGAAGAGTGAAGCATACATAAAGGAATACAAAGGTCCTAAAATATAAGGCTCTACATCAAAGAAAGCTCAGCGGAAACATAGTAAGCCGTACAGATCCTAAATGACACTAGAACCTGATGCTCTGATACCACCTGTGATACCCCGACTAATTAAATACCGGGTAGCTACTCCTTTATTAAATTAATTCAAAATTCCAAGTTGGTTCAGTTAATAGCATCACTGTCGAAAACATTTAATGATTACTAACCACCCAGTATTTAAAAAGTAAGTTGTCAAATTTTAAATTAAATCTGATTAACATGCAATAAAAAAAATTATGAAAGGATAACATAACCATTCACCATAAAGAAGCAATAGAATAACCAACAAATAATAATAAGTCTGGAGGAAATACTCCTCACAACAATCCCACAACTGAAATAATAAAACAAGTCTGAATAACTGAAATATAAAAAGTCTTTAATAGAAATGGGCGACATGCCCTACAAATGATGAAACTGAATATGGAGTCAAGACTAGAAAATGAGGCGTCTAATATCAAGGCCCTGTAACTTCCACAACAGCTACAGCTCATCACGTGAATAGAATTCCTATGCATGGTGTCCTTGTGGCTAGGCACCTAAAAAGGTTTTTACAAAAAGTAGATTTGAAAGCAAATGGGTCAGAGCCCGAAAGTGGAGAGTATTTTAAAAACAGCAAGTGCTTTAATAACATTCAAACAATGAATGCAAAATACATGTTAGGACGTGCTCTCACATGAAATACTCACCTCTCGACTAATTGTGCACTCCTAACGTACCGTACCCATTCAAGTGATTCTCATATCTAACTAAACCGACATAAGTTCTAACCTTCCTACTCAATTTACAATATGAATTCCCAATGTTATCACTTAAATAGATAGCTTTACTTAAACTCGGATTCTCAATTATCAGCATTACCATTTCACCGCAGGTTATCCCTTTTTATCTTTATCAAGACGTTATTACAATCATACTCGCAATTAAACATAACAATTCCTTTTCATTTAACCGTATATTATTCACATCATAAATATACAATATAAGCACTCCGAGGCTAAGCTGTGGTGCACACATACTCTGCTATCCATCCCGGTACATCACGTACATAAGGATTACAAATTCCGAATCTCTCAGGAATTTTTAGAATAAGCACGACACACAAAAATGGAGGCGAACATAATTCAACATATCCATGGGTCACGTACATACCTACGCTCCATAGTCAACTGACTTATTAACTCACCAATAATTCATTCTAGCATTATGTTCTTAAGGTACCAATCTAAATCCGGGCACACAAAGATTAGATGGCCCTAAGCGAACGTAAACCTCTCGTGATAGCAAGTATGGTAGGTATGTCATGCACATAAAATCATATACTTATACTAAGCATGCACACATCTTGGTAATTACCATAATTTATTAGTGGTATACTTCTCATTCTTATACCAATACATGTGTCCCCGGTTTATATATACACATCATCGTTTATCCTCACGTCGTAATTAGTTATTCGCGTCCTAACCCACAATTACCATTTGGTTCAAATCATTCTTCCATATTTTACTCCCCAATATATCCCGAATATCCCAACTATATCAACTAGTCATCAAGGTAATGTTATCTCTACAATTAAACAAGGTTACGGGACACTAGAAATCAAACCATGCCAAAAAGGCCAATCTGTCAACTCGTTAGAAGTCTCGTTCGAACGAGAGTTCGTTCGAACGAAATGGGCATCTAACGAGATCTCGTTCGAACGAAAGGCATCGAACGAACATCCCACTCGTTAGAAGTCAAACTTTCAACTCGTTAGAAGCTCGTTCGAACGAGCTCGTTCGAACGACCTGGGCAGGCCTTCTAACGAGGTGACAGTTTCGAGCCCAGAATTTTTCTATCTCGTTTTTCCCAATTTTCTTCACCTATAATCTCATCTAAACATCATTCCAACAGTAGTTCAAGGTTTCTAATCATTCTTAAACATACTTAGGTCGTATATTAACATATATATGGGATCAAATCATCCTAAACCGCATCTAATCATCAAATCTCCCCAATTTTTCCTAAACCTTATGAACATGAAACCTAGAAATTTAAAGTCTTCAATTTGCATAAATAAATCCGTTTTTGTAACATAAAAAGTAGTAATTCTTTTAGTTCAATCACCCAACAACAATTCTACATGCAAACCTATATCATAATTTGAATTTATAACTCCAAATTACATGGGTTTTTACAAGTCTCCCAATACAATGCAATTTTATCAATTTCTAAGCATGGAAGAAGCATTCGCTTGAAATTAACATAATTAAACCACTTGCCTTAGATAGTTCTCTGAATTTGGTGTTGGTGAATGGGTTGATTCTCCCCTTTCTCTATGGATTTCCTCCCAAGGTTAAAGATGGTGGTTTTCTCTTTGGGAACCTCCTCTAACTTCTCTCCCACTTCTTCCTATAACTCCCGTAGCCCCTTAGTTGGTTAAGTGTTGGTAATGGCTTAGTGGGTTACAAAATAACCTAATATTAAGTCCCAAAATTCGTTGGTTATTATTCCCAAAATTTCAAAATTACCAAAATACCCTTTTAAGTTGCCGGTATGACCCGAAAATGCCCCGGGACCCAAACTAAACCCCCGGCTAGTGTTTTCTGACTATTTCGACCATTCCAAACACGTTGGCACACTCAAAATAACCATACGGTTGATAAAAATAAAATTCACTTTTTAATTAACATAATTACTTTCCCGACGCGACTGACACGTGCGTCCCAACTAAATTTCCAAATTGCCGTATTTCAGTCTCGCGACAATTTCAATATATTCAATATTCATTATAATCAAATAATACCTATTATAATCAAATACCAACTCACATATCATTAGTATTTTATCCGGATTAATTCTCCATTAATACCCATTTAATTCAATTAATCCCATAAATAAATATCACAAAAATACGGGGTATTACAACTTGTTCCAAGCTCACCCGTCGAGGGGTTCTATATACACCACATTCTATCACCCACCTAAGACTCACCTTAGGTACCTAACACTTCCCAATTCACCATAGAACCCTAGGTCATACCCCGAGTACCGATTTAGAAGCCACCAGGCAACCCTAGGCCCTATTTGACTCCAGTCAACTTTTCTTCCTGTGTGAAAGCTCAATGAAACTTTGAAGGTTCCTGAATTCCCTTTCCAACAGCCCATCCCGTGTACGAATCGGCCTTATGGTTCGAATGAATGACCCATTTTAGTGTCAAAAACTAATCTGGAAGCCACCAAGTGCTCCTAGTCCCCGTTTTGACCCCAATCAATGTTCCCGTCAAAGAAAAATCTGAATGAATATTTGAAGGGCCCTGAATACCCTTTCTAATGGTCCGCTCCATAGTCGAATCATCCTTATCATTCGAACAAATGATCTATTTTCTCTTAAAAACTGAATCGTAGGCCATCAGGCACTCTCGAACTCCATTTGAATCCTTTCAACTCTTCAGCTCAGATGAGACTGAATAAATCTTTAAAGGGCACTAAAACTCCTTTCCAACGGTCCACCCCGTGCGCGAATCAGTCGTACGGTACGTATGAATGACCTATTTTACTCTACAAAGGTCACTGAGCACTTTTGAGCGCCGTTTGACCAAGGTCAACTCTCTGAACCAAACGAGTTGAATGAATCTTCTAAGGGCTCTGAATACCCTTTCCAATAGTCCACCCTGTGCATAAATCATCCTTACAGTTCGTACGGACGATCCATTTTCCTCCGAAAACCTAATGTCCACAAGACCATCGAGCATTTTCAAGCCCCATTTGACCAAAGTCAACTCTAGAACATGGGACCGAACCAATGGATTTTTGAAGGACTCTTAATACTCTTTCTAATGGTATGCCCCGTGCACAATTTGTACTTACGAATTGCATTTTACGACCATTTTTGCGAGAAGTCTGCATGAGGTTACCGAATGGCAAACCCATTTCCCTGCTTATCGACAGCGTGTCTGGGGATACTTGCCACTAGGCAGGTCAAGTACAAGGCCGATCGACACCCCCTTGACCATACCTAAGGATATCATGAAGCTCACTTCTAAGGGGACCTCAGACACATTTCTCTAAGTGATCTTTGTAACATTCTCTCAAAGTCAACGTGATTTCTATATTCAAATGTTTCCTGCACATTCCAATTCAATCCCTTTCACACCATATTTAGTAAAATACTAAAATCCTTTCCCTCTCCTCCTACAACCTCTACCCACTTGCGGTGTCATCCTTTTCAACAATCAAGATCGATCTTCAATTCTCCAAAGAAGGTCAAAACATTCTTCTATCTCTTTAAATTTCCTTATTTTCGCTTTAGTTATTTAATTCTTATTTTAGCATTTCATCTTTGTTAGTTCATTACATATTAATAATCCCACTTTTTATTAATATTAGTGCAAATAACATATTTTTTATCAAAAAAAAAATTAAAAAAAGAGGGTTTGCTCATAAATTCCAACCAGGATTTCTCACCATATTTTCTCAAATTAAAACATCATTTTTCTGCACACACACATCTAAATAAAAACCTCGGTTTGACTTATGGGATAAACCCCACCCTCATGTTGCAAGTAAACTATGTGAACTTTGATGCCTTTTTAGACTACGTAGGCGTCTCGAGTTAAAACCCGAGACGCAAGTCCTCATTTTATATTTTTATTTATATATTATTTTCATCAATTACACTTGTGATTCTTATTCGCGCTTTATTTAACACATATCATCGTTTCACCATAAGTATCGACATCCCGATGAGTGCACTCATTATGTTTTTAGTTATTATTTTGGGAACATTCCTACGAATGATCTCACTTTGCCTTTCTTCAGGACGTGTGTTGAGAAACTCCATTCTCCATTTATATATATACACGCGCACACACTTCACGGAATTATTAAGGAGAATAATAACACATGACCATGAGAGACCAAAAGGACGGGATGGGTACCTAACACCTTCCCATTCTGTAACTGATCTCCCAAACCTTTGAACTATTGGTTTCGCAAGCATCAATATGTCTTTGATGCCGTTATCTCGAGGCGACAACATTTCTTTTGCCTGTTTTGTGAAAAATAGACTGGCAACTCTATCTCTTTACCTCACCCACATCGACAATGGCCGAAGCCCTCATAGAAAAAGGGTTTGAGACCTTTTTCTTTCTCGCCATCCGCAACCACGAGGATAAAGGAAAGCTAGGGATGGGCACAGTAGTATTTTGATGATAAACATATAGACAATTTAATGAAGGTTTATTTGGGTTTAAACATAAAATAAATAAGAAAGAAATTTCAGACCTTAATGTGTGTGAAAGGGTTTTGAAAATGTGACAAGTATAAGGAATTAAGACTACATGCGTTAAAAAATGGTATTTTTGTACAAAAGTAGTCTTCAAATGGAATTGGGTTTCTTGCTATAGAAAGTGAAGAAATGCCTAATGTGACACTTCACCTATTTTAATTACAGGTGATCAGTCCTTTATCAAAATAAACATGAATATCACCTGGTTCATTCTTAGCATCACTGTCGAAAACTTTTTTTAAATTACTAACCACATATATTAAATTAAGCCGTTGTTAATTTTATATTTCATTAACGTAACTACATGCGGAAAAATAGAAATATAATAACTCATCCACAACAAATATAAGAGTTGGAATCGTCACATAGTAAATAGATAAATAGTGGATACCGAATAAATCATCGGTTCCAAAACAGAATCCAAACTATAAGTCTACCGAAATAAAACTGAATCCAAATACATCGTCTGATAAATAAAACTAAAAGTGTATCAACTCAAAGGGAAAACATGCCCAAATAAAATACTGAATAAACATCCTAATCTATGAATGAATAACTTAAGTGTTTATACAAAATGCTGTAAGCCTCCACAAATGTTGTAGTTACACATCCCTGAAAAGAGTCCTTAAGCTTGGCGTCCCTGTGGTTAGACACCTAAAATGTTTTGAAACATATATTTTTGACACGGGTCAGAGCCCAAAACCTTTTGAAAAATTATTTAGCAAGTAATTAAGATGAAATAATTAAATATGCATTAACCCTTTTCATATTTAAGTGGGTGTCGCACTCTCTTGAGATTTTACTCACCCCTCAAGTATTGTGAAGACCTAACGCTTACCTCCTAACCCATCTAGTTATACTACCCCGTTTAACTAGACTTGTTACAAATCTTTCTATCACCCGACTTTATCCCGAGTACTTCCTCCCTTTGATTCATAAGTTAGTTTACTCATTAACTTACTTAATCAATTCCACTTTAATTGTTTATATAACATTCATCCTAGTTATATGAGTAATACAATCACACTGTATGTATTTAACCTGTATATAATTATTTACTCTATTATATACGGATAATTATACTACAAGAATCACACATATGTCGCGTATAATAACCATCACTCCGAGTAAGAACTCACTGGATGCTTGTCCATGCAATGCTACTATATCCTAATTATACTCACACTAACCCGGTTACCATAAGTCGGTTAACTCATACCGAAATAGGTAAATAAAATCCCAAACGTAGTGGAGGCAATCATATTCCCCTGATAGTGAGACCGTATCATACCTAAATCATCTCACCTCGAAAATAAATCACAAAATAAAACACCAGGCAATATGACCTGGGTACTATACTCCCCTTGCACTCACTATTTAGGGGATTCACCCACATCGCGTGACCTCCCATGATAGCACTAGAGGGGTATATTTTTATATAAACATCATGCACACCGATATTTATAAAATACACCCATACATATATATACTAACTCCAATTTTTTTTGTGTGTATATATATATATATATATATATATATATATATATATATATATATAATTAAAATGAATCCGGCTAACCAGTGCCTAACACCCGTAGCACTCGACCACAATCCTCGAGTCTATTTCTTAGACTCCTAATTTAATTAAACTCTCATTAATTTAATAATCAATATAGCATCACCCTTCTAGAGTATTCGAGCTTAACAACCCATCCCGTTCATCAACCATTTATGAACTCATCTCACTCAGTTCATAATTCAAAATTATTAATTAATTATATTTCACTATAATTCTTTTAACTTTTAATTACCCCGTCATCCCTATGTAATTTAACCTCTTCTAAATTTCCCTAATAATATTCTCTAATTATAATAGGTTTCTGAATTCTCTTAATCCTCTCGAAAATCACTCAAACCATCAAAACAACCAAAATTCGCGACTACCAGAAAATCGAACCAGTTTGGCTCTCGTGTCAAACCGATTTGCATGTCGAGAAATCTGAACCGATTCGATTCTGGGGCGAACAAGTTTGCTGCACCGATACAGCAAACCCAAACTAGATTTTTAAAATCCCAAACCCGATCTTGTCTCCTTCTAGATGATAATAAACCTTCATCAAGATATATAGAACTTAATGGGATGTAACTATTATGATTCTAACATTCATAAATCAGTCTAACATTAAATAACGAACTAAACTCACCCATATAATCAATCAAATGGTTTTATATCAAAGTACCCCAACATAATCCTAGACTTAATTATCCAATCCAATTTAAGTATAACCAACCCATATATCTTTACACGATTCGATTTTCAATAATTATAATTTGTCTACAAAGTGAAATTTTCATCCAATTAAGCACAAGAGATTAGTTTCACCCTAAAATCCCATTTTTTCATATGATAACCCTCCACAAATCAATTTTGGTTATACACCTACCATGATATGAACATGAATTTCTACAAATTAAATTGAAAGCAAGTTAATCACTTGCCTATCTAGGTTCGTAGGGTCTGATTACGCATTATAGAAGATGAATTGACAGTAGTACACCCATATCCTCTATGAATTTGCCTCCTAAAGCTCTCCTCTTTTCTTCCTTCTCTCTTCTCTCAATTTATAGGGTTTAGATAAGGAATTGTGCCTAGTCCAATGGACCTAAATATGCCTAGTCTAATGGGCCTAAATATCCCTATGAATGTGCCTAGTCCAATGGACCTTGGTTTATAAATCATAATCCCGAAATTAGGCTAACATGCCTAGTCCAATGGACCTAAATACCCCTGTGTGGGCCCTATTGTGTTTAAAGAGGTCCCGGGACATAATTACTACCCCCAAATATAATATTTTCATTATCTCGGCTCATCCGGAACCAACTGTGTCCTCTAAATCATTATCCGAGTCAGTCTATATAAATTTCTCATATGGACTTCATATAGTCTACACGCGACTCTCAGTTTAGACATAACACCATCACATCGATATCACTCGTTACTACGTATAATAATTATTTAGATTCACTTAGTAATTTTATTCCATAAATATTAATATTTATCACTCCCGATTGATATTTTAAAGAACACATAATATTTAATTCAATTAAATTATGTCACACGTGTAATTTAAAATAACAAAATTAACTAAATTTTAAATACTCAGAAATACTGGGTGTTACATATTTCCCCCTTACAAAGGAATTTTGAGCTTGAAATTAGGACATACCCACGGTGAATAACTCTAGATGCTACTCACACATGTCATCCTCCCCCTCCCACATCGACTCGTAAATATTGTGGCGCCCCCACTGAACTCGAACAAAGGATATTACTCTAGATCGCAACTTATGCTCACTACGATCAACTATCGCCATCGGTCTCTCCTCATAATAGATATCTGGCTGCAAGTCTATCTCCTCTAATGGAACATGCCAAAAAGCCCTCTCGTTCCTCCGTTACCTCTTCAGTGATGACATGTGGAACACATCGTGAATCCATTATAAGTGCTCTGATAGCCCCAGCCTATATGGCACTGGTCCCACCTTTTCGATAATCAGAAATGGTCCCACATATCTTGGCACTAGCTCCCTTTCTTATCCAACCTTATAACCCCCTTGATAGGAGACACCCGTACCAAAATCTGGTCACCAATCTCTATCTGTATGTGACTCTTATTTGAATCAGTGTAACTCTTCTACATGCCCGGAGTTATACGGATGTGCCCTCAAATCAGCTCAATCTTGGCAGTAGTGTCCTGAATCATTTTTGGCCCCAATATCTTGTTATCCCCCACCTCTAATCAGCAAGCAAATGAACAATAAGGTTTTCCATACAGTTCCTCAAATGGTTCTATGCCGATGGTGAACTAGTAGGAGTTGTCATATACAAACTTCACTAATGGAAGATACTACTCCCATCCACCCCCAAAGTCAAGTACGCACATCCTCAGCATATCCTCTCACATCTAATTAACTCACTCCATCTGCCCATCTCTTTGTGGGTGATACATTGTACTCAAACGTAAATCTGTGCCCATAGCCTCCTGAAATCTCTGCCAGAAGTGGGACATAAAAAGCTTGTCCTGATCCGACACAATGTTAATCAGAACCCCATACAGCCTCACTATCTAAGTAATAAACAACTTTGCATACTGACTCATCTAAAAATTCATACAAACTGATAAAAAGTGGGCCACCTTAGTCAACCGATCCACTAACACCCAGATGGAGTCGTGACCTCGCTGCGATATTCATAACCCGATAATGAAATCCATGGAGGTACCCTCACACTTCCAGACTTGAATCTCAGGTGGCTGAAACATCCCCATCAGTCTCTAGTAGTCTACCTTCACTAGCTGGAAGGTACCACACTTCGAGACAAACTCCTTTATGTCTCGCTTCATCCCCGATCATCGATACTACCTACACATATCCTGGTACATCTTATCCCCATAGATATGTACTGCAAACCTTAACCCATAAGACTCTGACATCACTGCATGTTTAAAATCCTCATCCTCTAAAACCACAAGTTTCCCATTAAAGCATAAGCCTCCCTTAGAACTAATCGAATAAGACTCCTCTCCCATTAGCTAACAACTGGCAAACTCTATCCTGACATTACTGATCCCTTGCATGTGCTTTCACCAGCCTCATAACAATCTCAAGCTTGACAGCCAATAAGGATATACAGGCTCTTCCAACCTCCTCCTTGTGTCGAAGCTCTCTCCACTTTGCCTTCCAGACCTTCGTTATCTCCCCAACGGGCCATCGGCACATTGCGTCTGCCAACACATTTTCCATCCCAAGATGATACTGAATATCAAACTAGTAATCCTTCAAAACCTCTAACCATATCCTCTTCCTTATATTTAGATCTTTTTTCTTGAACAAATAATGAAGTGATTTATGGTCCATGAATAAGGTAAACTTCTCCCCAAAAGGTGATGCCTCCAAATCCTCAAGGCAAACATAATCACTACTAACTCGAGGTCATGCGTGGGGTAATTCATTTCACGTGTCTTAAGATTGCGAGATGCATAAGCTATAGCCCTCTCCTCCTACTATAGTATACCCCCAAGTTTGTACAAGGATGCATCCATATAAACACGGTACTCCACTCCTCCCCTAGGTAATGCAAGTACTGGTACTGAGGTCAATTTGTCCTTTAGCTCATCGAAAGTTGACTGACAATGGTCATCCCAAACAAACAACACCCCCTTGGAAGTCAGATTCATCAACGAACCCACAATATTTAAGAAACCCCTAATGAAGCGACGATTGTACCCAGCCAGCCCAAAAATTTGTGAACTTGGGTCGGTGTCATGGGATATCCCCACTCCCTCACCGTTGATACCTTACTCGGATTAACAATAATACCCCAGCCAGACACAACGTGGCCTAAAAATTTCACCTCCCAAAGCTAATATCCATACTTCTTAAATTTGACAGACAACTAGTGATCCCGTAATGTTTGTAGGACTATCTGTAGATGCTTTACATGCTCATCCTCAGAACGAGAGTAAACCAGAATATCATCGATAAACACGATCAATTTTTTTTAATAAACTCTCTGGAAACTTGGTTCATAAGTTCCATAAACACTATTGCTGCATTAGTGAGCCTAAATTCCATCACCCTAAACTCATACGATCTATACCATGTCACAAAAGCAGTTTTAGGAATGTCCTTCTCCCTGATGTACAACTGATGATATCCCGACCTCAAATCAACTGGTCGAACAGGTCATCACTCTGAGGCAATGGGTACTGATTCTGGATCGTGACCTTGTTCAATTCTGATACATAACCAAAGTGATCCATCACTTTTCTTGATGAATAACACCGGCGTACCCCATGATGATGTACTCTGTCTAATGAATCCCTACCCCATATGCTGCTGAATCCACTCCCTCAACTCTCGCATCTCTAAAGGTGCCACGCGATAAGGCGCTCAAGTGACCGGCCTCGTACTTGGTGCTGGGTCAATAGAAAACTCAATTTCCTGGTTAGGCAGTAGCTCCGATATCTCCCGGACCACATCCTCAAACTCCGCACTATTAGAATCGAGTCTAAATAGACAACCACCTCCTATGAGGTCTCCTCCTCAATGTAATACAGATGCGTGCTTGACCCTCCCTCAGGAAGAGGTATTGCCACTAGGAACATGTCCTGCCCTGGAATAGAGAACATAATGGTACTCCTGAAACAATCCGCCATTGCTCGATATTAAGCTAACTAATCCATACCCAAAACAATGTTGTAACCCTCCATATCTAACACTAGAAGGTCGAAGGCTAAACATAATCTCCCCACATCAATATCCACACCCTTATAGATCGAGTGTATAAATGACCCATTACCCAAAGGTTACTCTACACACATAATAAGACTACCGGCTGACTCTAATAAACTGTCTACACGTGAAAATCTTATTGCTATAAATGAGTGTGACACCCCTTTATAAAAAAAAATCCTACCCTCAAGCCTGTGAATACAAAACGTACGCTCTACTGCAGATGGAGCTTGTGGGGCCTGCTATATGACTGCATTTCAGACATTATAGACACATTTATAATGTAACTTCCCCTGCTGCGATGGGACTAGTGGTGCTGGTGCTGCCGGGGGTAACTGCGCCTGTTGCCCCTATTGGGCCCCTTGATATTTTGGTCCCCTACTCCTCTGTGGACACTCTCTCTTCATATGACCCATCTGCCTACAAACAAAGCAATGCCTCAACAGGCCCCCTTCCTCTTCCCCATTGGTCTTATCGAGGTTGTCCCTGTTGTTAGCCTTGTGCCATCCCCCATTATTCCGTTAACCCTGACGGCCCTAAGGAACATGTTGCTGCTACTAAGGACCCTACAGGCCCAAATAAAACCTTCCTTCGGTCGGTAATCCCTAGATTTATATCTCTTGGTTGAATCCCCCTGTCGGGAATCCTTCCCCTACTCTCTGCCTGACTGTTGTTGCGGTGCTCCACTAGCACCATTCCCACATGCCTTACCCGATAATCAAGGCTCACTCCCTTTCTTACTATCTTTCAGATGGAACTGATGATCCTAAAAATGCAAACGTGAAGCATTAACGACATCAGTATAAGACCTCAATGTTGGGTTACCTATCAAGTATTGCCTGATCCTCCAGGCTAGCCGATCCATTGACCTCAGTTTCTTTACCTCTTTACTATTCGCCTCATCAAGCACAAAATTAGTCAGATGTGTTAACTCCTCCTCATACTCAGCTACAAAATAGTCACCATTAATCACCTCATTAAACCTCTTTTGCATCTCTGTCTCAATGGTTGGTGGAAAGCACTTGCGATCAAACCGCTCCCAGAACTCGAAAATAGGCATTGTATCCCTCTCCTCAGTAGCAGTAACAGAGTCCCACCACTGAAAACTACCCCGACAAGTCTAAAAGTGGCCAACATCATCTTCTGCACATATCTAAACTCGACCATGTGCAGTTGGCACTGAATATACTTCTTCCACAGGCAAGCTAAGATCACATCAGAACTAGCCTAAAACTCGGGTGGGTGGCCCTTCTGAAATGCCTCCCTTACTCTTTACCAATATGACGGTCGCGGGAAGGCCTGGACGATGGGTGCCATAAGCTGTTGTGGTAGCTGAGCAAGAGGAAAATGAAGTGCCATGGTAGTAATAGCGGCGTTAGCTGCCAGTGCAATAACAACGTCCACCTCTACTGCCGTAACTGTCCCCTATGGTGCTTGTGACACCTGCTAAGCCTCTCTCTCATCATCTCTTGTCAATTCCATCACCAGTAGTCCTCTCCTAGGTGGCATCTGAAATTAGATCGAATTGTATGAGTTCACACTCCATACAATTATAATAGTGGAAGAACATAATCACAAATATATAATCATGAATGCAACAGTCCTAATAATAGGCCTTTATATCAAAGAACACTATGATGAAATCGTACTAAGCCGTACAGATCCTATGGACACTAGATCCTAATGCTTTGATACCATCTGTGACATTCCGCCTATTTTAATCATGGGTGATTAGTCCTTTTATCAAAAAATAAACAGGAATCTTATTTGGTTCATTCTTAGCATTACTGCCGAAAACCTTTTTAAATTACTAACCACCTTTGTTAAATTAAGTCGGTGTCATTTTATCTTTCATTAACGTAACAACATACGAAAAAATAGAAATATAATAACTCATCCACAACCAATATAAGTGTCTGAATCATCACATAGTAAATAGATAATAATGAATACCGAATAAATCATCGGTTCCAAAACAAAATCCAAACCATAAATCTACCAAAATAAAACTGAATCCAAATACATCGTATGATAAATAAAACTAAATGTGTATCAACTGAAAGGCAACATGCCCAAATGAAGTACGGAATCATCACCCTAATCTAGAAATGAATAATTGAAGCGTCTATATAAAATCCTGTAAGCCTTGACAAATGTTGTAGCTACGCATCCCTGGAATGAGTCCTCAAGATTGGCATCCCTGTGGCTGGACACTTAAAATATTTTGGAAAATATTTTGTTTGACACGGATCAGAGCCCAAAACCTTTGGGAAAAAATATTTAGCAAGTAATTAAGATGCAATAATTAAATAACATTTTTCATATTTAAGCGGGTGTCACACTCTCTTGAGATATTACTCACCCCTCAACTATTGTGCACACCTAATGCTTACATCCTAACCAATCTAGTTATACTACCCCATTTAACTAGACTTATTACAAATCTTTCTATCACCCGACTCTTTCCCCGAATACTTCCTTCATTTCATTCATAAGTTAATTTACTCATTAACTTACTTACTCAATTCCACTTTAATTGTTTATATAAGTTTTATGAGTAATACAATCACACTTTATGTATTTAACCCCTATATAAGTATCTACTCTATTATATACGTATACTTATACTATAACAATCACGAATATGTCGCGTATAATAACCATCATGCCGAGTAATAACCCATTGGATGCTTGTCTCTATGATGCTATCATATCCAGTTATACTCACTCTAAACCGGTTATCGTAAGTCAATTAACTCACATCGAAAAAGGTAAATAAAATCGCAAACGTAGTGGAGTCATTATTATTCCCCCGAGAGTGAGATCGAATCATACCCAAAATGTCTCACCTAAAAAATAAATCACACAATAAAACACCGGGCGATATGATCTAGGGACTATGCTCACCTTGCATTCACTAGCCAGGGCATTCAATCACATCGCGCGAGCTCCCATGATATCACTAGAGAGGTATATTTTTACATAAATATCATGCACATAGATATTTATAAAATACACCCATGCATATGTATAGTAACTCTAATTTCGTACACACACACATGGACATATATATATATATATATATATATATATATATATATATATATATATATATAATAAATTCGGCTAACCCATGCTTAACACCCGAGAACTATCACACAAACCCCGAGTCTATTTCTCCGATTCCTAGTTTTAATTAAACTCCCATTAATTTAATAATCAACCTAGCGTCATCCTACTAGAGTATTCGAGCTTATCCACCCAGCCCTTTCATTACCTATTTTTGAGCTCATCACGCCGAGTTCATAATTTGCAATTATTAATCAATTATATATCTCATTATAATTCTTCCAACTTTTAATTACCTCATTATCCCTATGTAATTCTTCTAAATTGCCATAATAATATTCTCTAATTATAATAGGTTTCTGAATTCTCTTGAACCTCCCAGAAATCACCCAAACCATCCAAACAACCCAAATTTGCAACTGTCAAAAAACTGAATCAGTTTGTCTCTTGTATTGATCCAGTTCGCGTTCCTAGAAATCCAAACCAGCTCGATTTTGGGGCGAACCGATTCGCTGCCTTGATATAGCAAACCTAAAATAGACTTTTAATTTTCAAATTCTATCATATCTCCTTCTAGATGATAATAAACCTTCATCAAGATGCATAGAACTTAATGGGATGTAACTATGATGATTCTAACATTCATAAATCAGAGTAACATCGAATATTGGACTAAAAATCACCAATTTAATCAATCAAATGGATTTATATAAAAATACCCCAATATAACCCTAAATTTAATTCTCCAATCCAATTAAATTATAACTAGCCCCCATATATCTCTACAAGATTCGATTTTCAGTAATTATAACTTGCCTACACATCAAATTTTCATCCAATTAAGCACAAGAGATTAGTTTCACCCCAAAATCCCCTTTTTTCATATGAGAACCCTCCCCAAATCAATTTTGGTTCTACACCTACCATGATATGAACATGAATTTCTGTAAATTAAATTGAAAGCAAGTTAATCACTTTGACATTTAGGTTCATAGGTCTGATTATGCATTTTAGAAATGAATCGACGGTAGTACCCCGAATTCCACTATGAATTTGGCTCCTAAAGCTCTCATCCTTTCTTCATTCTCTTTTCACTTAATTTATAAGCTTTAGATAATGAATTGTAGTTTTCT
Organism: Sambucus nigra; assembly: GCA_949130495.1. Taxonomy (NCBI): domain Eukaryota; kingdom Viridiplantae; phylum Streptophyta; class Magnoliopsida; order Dipsacales; family Adoxaceae; genus Sambucus; species Sambucus nigra. The sequence continues at coordinate 725,307,638 of OX422210.1, forward strand.
AAAATCCTTAAACCTGGGAACTAATCCCAAAAGTAGGCTATCGGGCCAAGTCTAATGGACCCAAATACTCCTGTGTGGGCCCGGTTATGTCTAAAAAGGCCTCGTTACCCCATTACTACCCCGAATACACTATTTTGACTATCTCAACTCATCCAAAACCAACCGTGATCTCAAAATCACCATTCGAGTCACTCTACATAAATTTTCCATCTCGACCTCATATAGTCTACACGTGACTCCCGGTTGAGATATAATACTGTCATATCGATATCACTCATTACGACCCATAATAATTATTTGCTACTCACTTAGTAATTTTTTTCCATAAATATTAATATTTATCTCTCCCGATAAATATTTTAATAAACACATAATATTTAATTAAATTAAATTACGTCACACGTGTAATTTAAAATAACTGAATTCATTAAATTTTAAATACTTAGAAATACGGGGTGTTCTACCTAACTTAAAAAAGAGATAGACAAGGTGTTGAATAAGTGTTAATGGGTTAAAACATTGAGAAGTTAGTGTTTATAACTTCATAATATTTTTGGGAGATTAACACTTATGAAATTGGATGAAAATGACAAGTTTGGAAACAAGAGAGTAAAATGATAATTTTACTTGAAGTGAAACATTTTTATGAAATAAAAATATTGAAAAATGTGTTACACAAATTGGTTCTAAATGAACATGATTTTCAAATAAAATCAAAGCTAAGGTATAAAGGACATGAAATGTTGGTTATAAAAGTGTAACACAAATTGGGGTGAAATCTTGGGTTTTGACTTTGGCCGGGTAAAAAGAAAAAATTGAATAATGTGGAGATTTACGAAATGTTAAAATACATTAAAAAATAACTTTAATGACACTAGGAGAATTAAGGAGGGCCCAAGGTGAAAGACCCAAAATCACTGGCCAGGACATATGGTGGCATTGCAGGCAGTGTGGCACCCGTTAAAGTACGCGGTTTATTGGAAGATTTTGAGAAAAATTTAAAGTAATAAGGAACATGTCAAGAAATGGGTTGTGTAGAGATATGTGTTAAGACAACTTGAATAAATTAATAAATCTTATGGTAAAGGTTAAAATGGACAAGATAGTGTAAATGGGTAAATGTTAAAAAATAATAGAAAGGTTAAGTATAGTTGTTAAATGGGTGAGTTAAACAATCTAAGAAGGTGTAACCCATAATTAACACAAGGGTGTATTGCGAAAGGTTTTAAAAGTTAAATAAGTATTTTCTAACACGGTGTTCACATATGTTAAGTAAAGGGATAAATGTCAAGTTAAGAAAGAGAGGGTTCTTTTGTAAGATTAAGATTAATTAATCAAGATATATAACATTTTTTGAAATAAAAAAGGTTTCATGCACTAAGTGTTGTAAGAGTGGCCCTTATCCGTGTGTTTCAAATCCAACCAATTTTCACCAAAAATTATCCAACTTTTAATAAGAACCAAACCAAGTTGTGAAAAACCAATTTTTACTTTAAACCAATTTTATCTTGATTAATCCTAAACATGCATCTAGTGATTAAAGCAAGTAAAGTAAAGTAGAAAATACTCACAACGCATGATGTACGAGGAAAAACCAAGACGGGAAAAAACCTCGGACGGCCCAAGCCAGACAATCACTATGAATATGGAATTACAACGAACAGACAAAAGACTCACTCAACGACTCGATTCCCACGGGTCTTGATGCTCTTCTGATCTTCAACCACTCCTCTCACCGTGCCCACGCAGAAAGTCCTTCTTCCACGATACATGTCCACAACACACGCGTCCACGTATATCTCGATGTCCACCGAATGACTTTGATACATTTACGATGTCGAACAAGAATTTCTTCTCTTTTCTTCACCGTAAAACCCAGATGCTCAAGTATAGAACAAACCTTCTTGGTGCATCAAGATCACATAAATATATAGTAATGATAACTTGGATCTTTGCAAACTCTAAGGATGTGTTTAAGCTTTTAAATCTTAGAAAAACGTGTGCAAGACTCGTACTAGATTGAAAACTGTTTTCCAGATTGCACCTCTTTTAAATTCTGATGAAACCACGCTTTAAATAGGAAAACTTAACTGCCTCTAAAACTGTGTTGCTCAAACGAGATTGACTAGTCATTCGCGCGACATGGCTATCTCGCTCAAATGATCAGAGCTGTCGTTCAAACGATGCGCGTGTCAGTTTGACTTTTTCTTTAAAACGTTTCTTCCAAAAGAGATCCAATTAAGTCAACCTCATTTTCGAGCTTATCAGAATAAAACGTAGTGTAAAACATTTTAAAACACTCTTTAAAACATTTTAAAACATTTTCCTTATAAAATTACATCCTTATCTTTTATAAAAATTATTCTGAGCACCCTTAATTATATGCATTCATACCTATGTGATCTCGAAATGCACTAAACTTGAAGACGAATAAACTTGCACCAATTAAACTTCGGCATGATTAATTATTTGAAGCTTTGTCGCAACGTCTTCAATTTCTTCAATACGTCATAGACTGAGTAGGATCGTGACTAAATAAAATCTCCCTATGACATATTACAAGCACAGTTTTGTCCACGGAATTAAGTCAAAACAATACAGGGACTCAATATGAAATTTATGTCCTTACAAATCTCCCCCTTTGACTATTTTGGGATAAAACTAAGCCATTGAAATGCCTAAGTCGGGTCGTCAAGTCGTATCACGACAAAATACCATCCCATAACCCCAAAGTCATAAATTACAGGATACGGACTAGTATATGTAGCACCGGCAAGCATGAACTATCTTAATGTGATGTAGACTTGAAATCTCGAATCGCTGAAGCATACCTACACACATGAAACTGACAAATAAATGCCCAGTGAAGTATGGAGGAACAAATGAAACCTATATATATATATATCCAAATGATACCAATTTTACAATAGATACCAATATGAATAAACTCTGAAAAATCATTTGTTAAACAATTGAGGAACAATATGATACCAATATGTAAAATATGTAATCAAATAACATTTAAATCAAATCTCAATAAACATGCTCAACAAATCTCCCCCTACATCACATACATCTCTCCCCCTTTTTGTCTCGAATAGACAACCCGGTGAAAAGATAAACCAATCAACAAGTATCTAACATGAAGATATAGAAAATAAAAATCGCTAGGTAATCATGAAATGACCAGCTAAATATGATCAAGTAATGACTGGTCAGTAGCTAGTAAACCAAAGAATCACACAAAGAATATAGAAAACTAATCAGGTGTGATAAACGGAATCATATGCAAAATATCAATATTGAAACAATATAACCTGCATATAAACCAGTCAGTCCAGAAAGCTTCCAGCACTAAAAAAAATATACCACAATAACCAGGGTGCTGCAAACATAAAGAAGAAAATTCCCAGACCGTCGTTCGAACGATCCATGGACGTCGCTCAAATGAGATGAGGACGTCGCTTGAACAAGGCTTCTCGCGACATGGTAATGTCGCTCGAACAAGGTCTTCTTACGACATGAGATGTAGTTTGAACGACTTGTTGCGACATGCCAATTTTTCCCAAATTCCCAGAAATATCATAAATTTTTGCCCAGTGAAAAATTTTCCAGAAAAATCACACTGGAAGGGCTTGATAGCAGCAAAACAGTGCTGAAACAGTAAGCTTTTAACACAAAACGAAAAAATGCATAAAAAACTATCAAAGCGAGTTACATGCAAACATAGTACTTATGTGCTCAAGCATGGACATGGAATGTATGAGCGTGGAACTACAACAAATGAGTCACAATTATGATACATCGAAAAGATCAAGAAGCCCTAATTGATAGCGATAAATCATCAAGCTTTATCATAGCCATATGACAATTAAAGTGTGAGCTTAATTAACTAAACATACTATATGCACACCATTCCAGATTTTTGACAATTCTACAAATAATAGCGTCAAATTGCAATGTTCCAATATTAGGATTAGTTGTGCAAGCCCGTTTAATTTTCTCCAACCAAACTCCCTTATATATACATACTTTTTAAGTTCTTTTGAGGTTTCTAGCATTCTCAACTTAGAGAAAATATTATTGGCCCTTTTCTTAGCATTTTGCCTTTTTCATTTGGGCTCTTTTAAACGATGGCTTTCACGACGAGTCAATTGAACTCTCGCAGCCCTTTCCCGAGAATCACTCATCATTTTTTTCAATTAGATACGAATTCAAACCCTCACGATAAACGATTCTTACATGCACACTTCTCCTTAAGTCTACTTATGCATAGATGACAAGATTGAGATAAGAACGCCTCAGTACATTCAAATATGCAAGGGAAGTCAAACATCCATATAGACTCATGCATGTGTGGAATGTTGGCATATATACAAAGTCGAATCAAAATACATATCAACTTCGAAACAACCCCATATAAACAATGGTTAAGATCATTCTAAGCATCGATAATAATGACCAAATGTCCTAGCCATATGGAAAATGAAACGATGGGGGGGGGGGGGGTCAAGCACACCAATATGCCACATCAAACATGTAAACTCAAAAACAAAAAATCGAAAATCTTTTTGGCTTTTCAAACATATTTTGACTCAAATAAAAGCAAAATCTTTTTGGTTTTTCAAAATTTTTCTCAAAGACAAAATCTTTTTGTATTTTTTCAATAGGACTCAAACAAATGAAAAACTATAATACAAAATGATACACAAGTCATTATACTAGAAATGAATATATCATGAAGCAAACTAGCATATGACAAACATGGCAACACTATCATCCTTTAGATTTAGCATGGGAAGAATCAAGTGCACCTAAAAAAGAATCATGAAGATTTATTTCTAAAGCCACTAAATCCGATTTCCTAACCCAAGTAGGTGTAAAACAACGCATGGGGGTTTGGGGAATCGGGGTAAGTTTATTCCTAAACTTCCTAGGAGCTTGTCTAAGGTCGTAGCAATAACGCCTAAGGTGACCTTTCCTACCACAAAACGTGCAAGTGTAGCGACGATGGGAATGATTACCTATATGTGGACCTTTTATAACCTTCCTATTATTTCTCACACATGCCGGGGGGGGGGGGGGGGGGGGGATGGGAAAATTCTCACATCAAAACCTATACCTCCCCTATCTCCCTTAATTTGGACGATGCCTAAGATCTTATCTAACTTCTCCAATCTAGCCTCCAAATCAAACTTAACTCTAGACGAGTCTTTTAACTTCACTTCCAACTCATTGATCCTAGACTCTAGCAAACTCCTAGACTCCTCAAACTCTAAAATCTCCTTTTTCAAAGACTCCTTAAAACTACGGAGATTATCTCTCTCACCCTCGACATTCTCTAATTTCTCCCTAAGAGTCTTCTCTCGTGCTCTAAGATTCTCAATCAAGCTATCATTATTTTCTATGGAACGCTCATTCAACTTAGCTTACAATTTTGCATTTGCCTTTTTCACTTTCACAGTCTCGGCATACAACTCATTAAATGCAACTTGCAACTCTTTCACATCTACTTCCTCCTCTTCACTCTCTTCTCCCTAACTAACATTGGATTCACTCAAAACCTCCTCGAAAGTTGCATTCACATGAGAATCATCGTTGCTCACATGACATGCCATAAATGAAACAAAGTTACGATCAATGGGGGAACTATTTCCCTCTTCTGGATCACTATCACTTAAGGTGGCACTATATACAATGGGTTGCTTGCCCTCTTTCTTAAGTCTAGTGGGACACTCCTTAACTTTGTGACCGTACCCCTCACACCCAAAACACTTATCTGACTCATCTCTCTTAGGCTTCTCAAACTTATCCTTAGAGGTGGGATCAACTTTGTTATTCTTGAATTTTTCAAACTTCTTGGCATCTTTCGATTGCTTTTGAAATTTAATAAATTTTTTAAATTTCTTTGCCAACAAACCAACATCCTCAAAATCAGAATTCGAAACTTTAATTTCCTCCTTTCGGGTTTTCAAAGCAATACCCTTTTCTTTCTTAGGCACTTGCTTGTAGGTAATCATGTCGATTTCATAGGTTTGTAAATCACCTACAATCTATTCTAGTTTCGTCGAATCTAACTTACCCAAGGAGTTTAAAATAGTCACTTTCGCATCAAACCTACTAGGCAACTACCTAAGGATTTTCTTAATGACACGGTTTTCAGGAATTTTCTCACCTAGATTAAATGATGAGTTGACAATATTGGACAACCTAGCATAAAACTCATCAAAAGTCTCACTCTCTAACATCCTAATGATCTCAAACTGTGTAGTAAGATTTTGAAGTTTCGATGCCCTAACCGTGCTAGTGCCCTCGTGAGTGAGTGACAAAATATCCCAAGCCTCTTTTCATGTTTCACAAGTAAAAATTCTATTATATTCTTCCGGTATGACATGTGAAGAAATTACGTGCAAACCCTTAGAATTATATTGTGAAAGTGTATGTCCAGTTTCAGTCCATGACTCGATAGGCTTTAAATTAGTGACCTCACCTAACATAGTGACAGTGGGTGTCCAACCTTTCTCAACTGCTAGCCACACACACTCATCAACAGATTTTAATGCACTTTTCATTATCATCTTCCAATAGGTGTAATTAGTGCCATAAAAAATAGGAGTTCAGAAAAGTTCGTTATTTCCAAAATTCATCTTTGAAAACACACGGGATCACCAAATAAATAAATTATATTTTCTATCTCTAATACCAACTTGTTAGAGTGACCCTTATGCGTGTGTTTCAAATCCAACCAATTTTCACCAAAAATTATCCAACTTTTAATTAGCACCAAACCAAGTTGTGAAAAAACAATTTTTACTTTAAACCAATTTTATCTTGATTAATCCTAAACATGCATCTAGTGATTAAAGAAAGTAAAGTAAAGTAGAAGATACTCACAACGCATGATGTACGAGGAAAAACCAAGATGGGAAAAAACCTCGGACGGCCCAAGCCAGACAATCACTATGAATATGGAATTACAACGAACAGAAAAAAGACTCACTCAACGACTCGATTCCCACGGGTCTTGATGCTCTTCTGATCTTCAACCACTCCTCTCACAGTGCCCACGTAGAAAGTCCTTTTTCCATGATACATGTCCACAACACACGCGTCCACATATATCTCGGTGTCCACTGAATGGCTTTGATACGTCTACAATATCGAACAAGAAGTCCTTATCTTTTCTTCACCGCGAAACCCAGATGTTCAAGTATAGAATAAACCTTCTTGGTGCAGCAAGATCACATAAACATATAGTAATGATAACTCGGATCTTTGCAAACTCTAAGTACGTGTTTAAGCTTTGAAACCTTAGAAAAACATGTGCAAAACTCGTACTAGATTTAAAACTATTTTCCAGATTGCACCTCTTTTAAATTCTGACGAAACCATGCTTTAAATAGGAAAACTTAATCGCCTCGAAAACATTGTTGCTCGAACGAGATTAACTAGTCGTTCATACGATATGGCTATCTCGCTCGAACGATTCGAGTTGTCGTTCGAATGACACGCGTGATAGTTTGACTTTTTCTTTAAAATGTTTCTTCCAAAAGAGATTCAATTAAGAAAAACTCATTTTAGAGCTTATCAGAATAAAACATAGTGTAAATCATTTAAAACACTCTTTAAAACATTTTTAAACATTTTCCTTATAAAATTACATCCTTATCTTTTATAAAAATTATTTCGAGCACCATTAATTATACGCATTCGTACCTGTGTGATCTTGGAATGCAATAAGCTTGAAGATGAATAAACTTGCACCAATTAAACTTTGACATGATTAATTATTTGAAGCTTTTCCGCAATGTCTTCAATTTTTTTAATATGTCATAGACCGAGTGGGATCGTGACTAAATAAAATCTCCCTATGACATATTACAAACACAGTTGTGTTCATGGAATTAAGTCAAAATAATACAGGGACTCAATTGGAAATTTATGTCCTTACAAGTGTGTGTGTGTGTGTGTGTGTGTATATATACTCAACTCAACTCAACTCAACAAAGCCCTTTCCCAATTATTTGGGGTCGGCTACATGAATCCTATTTTTCCATTCCATTCTGTCCGGTGCAATATCTTCGGTTAAACCACATGACATCATGTCTTTTTTTTTTTATAACATCCCACCAAGTCAATTTAGGCCTACCTCTACCCCTTGTGTTACCATCAATACTAACTAAATCACTCTTTCTTATAGGAGCATCCATTGGTCTACGCTTGACGTGTCCAAACCATCTAAGTTGATTTTCACTCAATTTATCTTCTATAGGACCTACTTTTACCGTTTTATGAATTTATTCATTTTTAATTTTATCCTTTTGAGTTTTACCACAAATTCATCTCAGCATTCGCATCTCCGCCACACTCATTTTCTGCACATTTTATTTCTTGGTTGCCCAACAATCTGTCCCATATAACGTGGCAGGTCTAATGGTCGTCCTATAAAATGTTCTTTTTAACTTCAAAGGTATACGCCTATCACACAAAACGCCGGTAGCACTTCTCCACTTAAACCATCATGCTCTAATCCTATGAGTAATATCATCACTAATATCTCCATCTTTTTGGGTAATCGATTCTAAATAACGAAAATGATCATTTTTAGGTATCTCTTGACCCTCCAATTTTACCACATCTCCATTTGTCCTCCTATTACTACTAAAATTTCACTCCACATATTCTGTTTTATTTCTGTTTATTTTAAATCCTCTTATTTCTAAAGTTTCTCTCCGCAATTCCAACCTAGTATTAATCCCCGTCTTAGTCTCATCCACTAAAATAATATCTTCTACAAATAGCATACACCATGGCACCTCATCTTGTATTTGTCCAGTCAACTCATCCATAACAAGAGCAAAGAGATAAGGACTTAATATTGAACCTTGATGTAGACCTACCAAATTAAAAGTTCACTACTTTCTCCGAATAATGTTCTTACTGTAGTCATCGCACCATCATACATATCCTTGATCACATCAATATATCTGCGAGTCACTCCTCTTTTATATAGAACCCACCATATTATATCTCTGGGTATCCTATCATACGCCTTCTCCAAATTTATAAAAATCATATGAAGATCCTTCTTCTTCTCCCTATACCTCTCCATTAATCTCCTCAATAAATAGATTGCTTCCATTGTTAACCTCCCAGTCATAAATCCAAATTGATTCTCAGATACTGTTATCTTCAATATCAATCTATATTTAATCACTATGTCCCAAAGTTTCATTGTATGACTCATTAACTTAATACCAAAATAATTTGAACAACTTTGAATGTCCCCTTTATTTTTATAAATAGGTACTAAAATGCTTTTTCTCCATTCATCGGGCATCCTATCAGTCATTAAAATTCTATTAAATAATTTTATAAGCCCCGATACTCTATCCTCCCCTAAGTATTTCCAAACCTCAATAGGGATACCATCTAGTCCTAAAGCCTTCCCTGTTTTCATCCTTTTTAGAGCAATCCTGACCTATGTTGTCCTAATTCTACGAAAAAATATATTTTCTCGAGTCTCCCTAAGTTCCTCTATATCTAATCTACTCCCATTATCTCCATTTAATAACCTCTCAAAGTAGTTTTTTCATCTTTTCATAATTTCATCATCTTTAACTAGGGCTCTCGAATCATCACTTTTGATACACTTAACGCTATTAAAATCTTTTGTTTTCCTGTCCCTAAGTTTAGCAAGCTTATAAATACTTTTTTTCTTTCTTGTGTTCCTAATTTTGTATGAAGATCATCATACACTTTTAACTTAGCATCTCTTACCACTTTCTTAACTTTCTTTTTAGCCCATTTATATTTCTCAAAATTTTCTTCATTTATATTTGTTTGCCATGTTTTAAAGCACTCCCTTTTAATTTTTACTATATTTTTTACTTCTTCATTCCACCACCAAGTTTCTTTAGACTGTGGCCCCTTACCTTTTGATTCTCCAAGAATTTCTTTTGATATTCTCCTAATGCATGTGTCCATCTTATTCCACATTATGTTAGTCTCTTCTTCAGTATTCCATGTTTATTTATTTAATACTTTATCTTTAAATAGTTCTAATTTCTCTCCTTTTATGTTCCACCGCCTAGTTTGTGGGTTAATCTTCACTTTTCGCACTCGTGATTGATTTTTAATATTTATATCCAGCACCATTATCCTATGTTGTGAGTTTAAGCTCTCTCCCGGGATAACCAAAAATTTTTTGCACGTTAATCGGTCTACTTTCCTAGTAATGAAAAAATCTATTTGGATTTTATGCGTTCCACTTTTATAAGTTATTAAGTGTTCAATCCTCTTCTTAAAACATGTATTTACTAGTACAAAATCATAAGCCATCGCAAAATCGAAGATAGACTCTCCCCCATCGTTCCTATCTCCAAAATCATATCCTCCATGCACTATCTCATATCTTACACGATCTTCTCCTACATGTCCATTAAAATCTCCCCCTATATAGATTTTCTCACCTACGGATATTTCTTGAATTAGTTCATCCATTTGTTCCCAAAATTGTACTTTAGTGTGCTCATCTAATCCTACTTGGGGTGCATAAGCACTAACAATATTAATTATGTTTTCACCTAATACCAATTTTACAAGTATAAGTCTATCACCTTTCCTAATAACGGTTACGATATCGTCCTTAAAGTTCTTATATACTATTATTCCAACTCCGCTCTTATTTCTATGTTTGCCTGTATAATATAATTTAAATCCTGTATTTTCTATTTCTCTAGCTTTCTCACCGACCCATTTAGTTTCTTGTAAACAAACTATGTTAATTTTTCTTCTTATCTGGTATCTACTAACTCCATCCATTTTCCTGTCATAGTCCCTATGTTCCAAGTCGCTAACCTAAGTCCAGTATCCTGGACTAGCTTCTTTACCCGCACACGTCCAGCTTGTTGCAGTAATCCTTGCGTATTTATCGTCGCATCCGGGTGCCGATGCGACGCCCCTTGCCCATTTTTTGAGACACCCGGCAGGCGCAACACCCCTTGCCTATTTTTTGAGACACCCGATGGCAGGCGCAACGCATCGCTTGAGGAGAATGACCTAGCATTAGCTTGTATATTCATAAGATTCATGTTCATATATATATATATATATATATGGGAGAGGGGTGTTTGAATAGTGCCAACGAATTAACCGTTGGGATCAAATTTTTTGGGAAGATCTAAGGGTGTGAGGTTATGCCATGTCACCACTTACCATTGTGACATGGTAAATGAGACAACTTACACTTTCAACCCCCATAACCCTATGCTACATCTTATTCTCTCCCCAAATCCTAGCCCTCCCGTCGTCCCCTCATTATCTTCTTCCTCTCTACTCTCTACCCCCTTCAAAAACAAAACTAACCGCTTCCCCCCTCACTCATTTCACACTCACCCCAACAAGCTCAAGTCTCACACTCCTGCTTGACGATGTCGCCCTCTGCCTACTAGCGTTGCCTCCCTCTGGCAACCTTCATCTCCACCGCCGCCTTACTTCGTCTCCACCACCGCCTCAGGTAATCACTACCACTCCCTCCCTCTTTAATTGTGTATTTTTTAAGGAAATGGTTTTAAGGGGTTAGGGTTTCATCAGATGGTTCAATTTTTTTCAGATCTGATAGTTCCCTGTTTTTATATTGTCCTAGAAAAAATGGACTTGTTCCAACTATATTTTTATGAGATTATTTTTACACACACATATGATGGGCTTCTGAATGTGTTAGATCTGGGATTTTTTTCAACTTGAGTTTTTTTTTAAGTTCCAACAATTGTGTTCTGAATGTGTTAGATCTGTGATTTTTTTTTATGTTAGATTTGTAAATTTCAATAATGGTGTTATGAATATTTTCAACTCGAGATTTGATTATTTGTTTGATTTTGCAGATCTAAATCGAAGGATTCACATGGACGTGAGTTTGTTGCAGATCTAATGAGATATACATTCTCTCATGTATACATTCTCTCTCTAATTAGAACTCTATTTTTCTGTTCAGATTAGCATTTTGCAAATATAATTGATTGTTTTTGTTTTGGTGTTTATGTTTATTTTTAGATTGAAACAATCAGGTATATATACTCCCTCTTTCTGATTGGAACTTTGTGTATTTCATTATTTTATATTATCTGTGTATGATTATTAATTTATTTACATTTTTTTGTATTTATGAGGTTTTTTTCTTTTTATTGTGAATACCTATGATTTAGTATGTTTTGGTTTAATGTATTGAACCAAACATTAGTCTTTCCCTTAGGTTTCAATTTTGACACATTCAGATTGCTTGACAAGTTGGGTTTCGTCATTTTTGGATTTCTTGGCTCAGCTATTCTTTTATTCATTGCAAACTCATATCTTATTTACTTATTTACATTATCAAATTTTGGTTTTCTTGGCTCAGATTTAATCATTACACACTCAGGTATTTTCGAGTTGGCTTAGGTTGGGTTTCATGCATTTCAGAGGTTTTCTTGGCAAATTCAGTTATTCTTGCTCATTTACTTATATATTACATTTTTTACAAACTCAGTTTTCTATTTAATTGAATACTCAGGTTTTGTATTAAGAGGTTGGGGTTTGTGGGCTCTTCTATGTTTTTATGGTTTCAAACTCAATTTGTTCTTCAATAGATGTTTAGTGTATACATTTGGTTTATTTATATCTACTACCTTAATTATGTTTGTGCGGAGAACTAAAGTCTAGAAGTTAGTGTGGTTTATTTATCTCTTCTATGTTTTACACATGGTTAGCATGTCTTCAATTATATTTAGTTAGTTTTTTCTTATAATAAATTATATATTTGCTATTACCGGGTGATATCGGTACAGTAATATGGGGTATAGGATGTGGCTCGTAATTGATTCTTATAAATAACTGTTTTTAAGATCTGTTGTGCTCTCAACATGTGATTGGGGGAAATCATTATTAGGATGGGGGGGAGGCAGGTGTTTTCCCCAAACCAGTGCAACGGGACATAGAACCAAGCAGTTCTCTACTGTCTACCAAATCTCTTTTGAAGATTATGAAAGTGCAGAAGCCCCCAATTTTTAAATTCAACTATAATGAAATGGTTCAAATTTTAATTTTCCAAAAGTTATTTCAAATTTTCTTTTCTTAAAGAGAAAAAACCAACTTTTAAAAACAAATAAAACTAAACTAAAAGTGAAATTAAAACTACACACACAATTTTCATTTCGACTTAAACACACATTAATCCAATTCAAGTTAAACTTGCATGTTATCCAGATAAAGTAATTTTGCACTTGAATTAAATTGAACATACCCAAATATTAAATTTGCACCAAATTAAATAGATTGTGATTTTGAACTACTTTTATCTTTTAGTCCTAAGCATGCATCTAGGTGATATAACAAGATAAAATAAATCTCAATCGCACTACGTCGGATGTATGAGGAAAATCCAAATGGGAAAAACCTCGGACGACCCTAGTCTTAAGTCCACTAAGTACGGTTTTACAATTACAAGACAGATGACTTACTTCCTCGACTCGACTCTCTTCAAGGCTCAATGCATCTTCTTGTAAACACCTCCGCCTAGTCGACAACCCCGAAACTCCACCGGAATCTTGGAATCCACCAATTAGACTTTTGGACAATCGTCAACCCTCAATTAAGCCTTTCTTCGAGTGGGAATGTCACATCAAACAAAGCTCTTCTCCTTTATGAGTTGAAAAGAAAATTCAAACTCTCTTCTTCAATGGTGTAGAAAAAATCGGTGCCAAAAACTCCAAGCAATATATATACGTTGAAACTTGGATATAGATAAACATATGGGTGTATATGTGTTTTGAAAGGAATTTACTCCGTAAAACTTAACACAAAAAAAGGAACTTTTTCTTCAAAGTATTTTGCTCTAATGACTCTTGGAAATGTGAAAGTTGTCTTCAAAAAGTTAGTTCCCGCACTTAAGAAGTATGTAAAAAAGGAAGTGGATCAAAGTAGTGAAAAAGTGAAAAAACTGGCTTAAAATTGTTCCCGATATTTTTTCGTTAGAAATCTCATTCGAACGAGACTTCTAACGAAGAGACAGAACGAAAAAAAAATCTCGTTCGAACGAGGACGTTCGAACGACCTATCTAATGAGATCTTAGGTCATGGTTCTAGATAATTTCGATACGAACGCGTGGCCGCCAGTTTCGTATTTTTTTGATTTTTTTGGATTTGATATGATTTTTCTACTGAAAGGTGTCCGAGAACAAAACATTTAGAACTATGAATTCAAAAAAAGTTTAACAAAAAAATACTAACACCCAAAATAAATTTCTAAAATACACCCAATAAATAATGTTCTAAGCTCCTATATGTATATATTAAAACGCATTCATACCTTAGGAGCAATGGAACCATGTTGATGACGTAGAAACGAGGAACAACACACACGACATTTGATGAGGCTTTAATATCTTGGCCGCTATGTCTTCAACAAACACATCATAGGCTTGAATGGATAAACTTGAACTCTATCCTATGACTCAAATGTTTTTGTCCGGAATTGAGCCAAAACTATAAAGGACTCAATTGGAAATTTGTGTCCTTATAAATCTCCTCCTCTGGCTATTCCGGGACAAAAACCAAACAAAAATCCTAAAGGGCCGTCAAGCTCTACTAAACTAAAAAATATCCCACCCAAAATAAAAATACAATGCTTGACTCAAACAACCCAAGGATCAATGTCTTTGCCCGATGATGAACGTTGCCATTTAGAAGAATTCCTGCACACTTAAGCAAACTATCAAACGCATAGGGAATATCAATATATTAAATGCAAAAATAAATACTCCCCCACGTCTCCCCCAAAGATAAATCTCCCTAAACTAAGATACGATAGGTTTAGATACCATTTCTCCCCCTATCAGATTAAATAAACCAATGGTTCTAAAATGGTTTCCATCACTTATCTGTTACCTTGTCTTTGTATGTGATGTATGTGCTTATAGTAGATTAGTGTTTCTAATGACTGAATAGGTGCATGTTTTGAGTGACAGAATAGGTGCATATTGTGAATGACAGAATGGGTACATATTGTGAATGACCTCGAGACACTAATTCCTTTAATTTTACTGTTAACTTGGTCTTATTTTATGCGGATAGGTCAGTGTATAACTGAGGATACGATTGAGTAGGGTGGGTCCATTGGAACATAAATACACTAGATGTAATTTATGCCACACTCGATGGGAGTGATCGATGGAGATTTAATCCCATAGATATGCTCTTAAAGAGACAAGGTATTTTATTGTGACATCTTTAATTCTGTGTTTTTAAATTTACCTATTTTAAATAGAAGGCTTTGAATTGTCCTATTTTAGATATGCTCGAAATGTTCAATAATACTTTTAGGAAGTTGAAAATAAGTTTTGGAACTGTTTTGCAGGATTAAAGTAGAGAGTCATATGCCAATTAGTAGGACGTTCTGCATCGACATCTGAAACCTTATAAGAACTTGCTTATAGATCGTCGTACCAATGCACTAAAGCTTGCTGACTATGTATTAGCAAGACTATTTGGTATTCCAACTATGAACCTACCAATGCGCTAAAGCATGCTGACTATGGATTTGCCAACTATGAACCTGCTGAACATTAAAATATGTGTTTATATATTTTATGTATGATATTGAAATTAAAATGGTTGTTCAATTATTATCTCATTATGTGTTTGGGTTTTGTTGATTTAGGGGAGAGATTCTGAGTCGATTTCTTCAACTTCCAGTAAGAATCATTTATTCCGAGTTTTTATTCTTGTCGTGTGGAACTCTGTTAATTATTTCATTCATTTTTAGTTTTGGTTTTATGGACATAAACACCGAGGGTGAATGTATTTCTTCACCTTCGTTTTTCAGATATTCAACATGTGAATATTGTAAATTTTGACCTAAACTTTTATCTCACATTATTTTCTAAAACAACTTAGATTATATTTAATGAACAAAAGTGGAAAGATGGTAATCTAATACTATTTTAGTTTGTTTCTTACAAGACTCTTCATTTCACAAATTGGGGCAGAAAGGTGTACATTATATGTTACGGCTTGGTTTGTGGACTTGAATTGCAATGTGAATCTAACCAAATATGGGTTGTTGGGCTGTGTAATTTTCAATACATTATGGATTAAGCTATTTAAGTATTACTGGATGTTGGTCATTTGATATGTACCTTAGTAGCTATTATCCATGTTAACGAGTTGGAGTTCTATTAAATGTTGTTCTTTATTATGAAATTTTAATAGTATAGTTACTTTTAGTGTTATCGATTTGGGGTTGTTTTGGGGTTTTTTATTCTGATTAGATTTTGTTATCGATTTTCTTTTGAGTTACATAAATATTTTTTACTTCAAAATGTGAAATAAATTATATTTAGATCTTTCTAGAAATTTTCATATGTTGGCATGTGATTGAACCAACTTAGATAATACTATTGATATTATTTTTATAGAAAATATGAGACATGCATATATTTTTTAATAACTTTGCTAGCATTTGTGGGTCGGGCGTGAGAAAAAAGTATATCATATCTTTGGATAAGATGAGTATATTTCTTTAGCATCGAAGTGTTCATGGAGGAAAATTATCGAAAGGAGCGAGACATGCATTGTGATTTTTGAGTTATTATATTATCTAATTTAACTATTGTAAAATTAATTAATTCAAGTTCTTAGTTTGTGGAGAATTCTTTTGATTATATTATATATTTATGACTATTTTTAACCCAAGATGTCGGGTAGTACTATCATTCTCAGTATACTCAAATATTGCATTTTGAAAATTGATCGTGTTGTTTTTTGTTTTATTTCTACTCATGGACTGAGTTTTGATGAAGACAACATTGTACTTCATAAACATATTGGCGAGTGGACTTCTAACTTCCAAATAGAGGTTCTTCATTGCAATGGCTTGGGTATGTTTAAGTTCTTTTGGTCACAATACTGAATATTTTAAGATTTGTTTTCCTCTATTTACAACGATGAAGTGTAGTGACATTTTTTTGGATGGAAATAAAATATGGTAGTGATGTTGTGTTTTGCAAATTAAGCATTGAGTGAAGAAAATACCACAAATAAAATATGCTACTGTCCAAACCTTCGTCCCAAAAGCTCTTATCAATAAACCTCAAGAAAATCCCAACAATCCTCAAGAAAAATAAAAACCAATCAAGAAATTATTACCTATTCAACCCAAACCACCACAGTTAACCCTCCCATCATATCCAAATCCCCAAATATTCTACGATCTTCTAAAACTTACCTTAAACCTGTCCATACATCTCATGCCTCTACTTCAGATATCATTTCCCTTCCTAATACATCCTCCTGCATTGATAGGTAAGACAAAACTCAGCCTATAAGCCCAAGTACAGTTCCTAATCAAGCCCACATGCTCTCCATTGCCCAAGATTCCAGCCACAAGAACCTAGATTCAGAAGTAGTAGTCCAAGATCACCAAGTTGTTAAGTCATTTAGCCTTTCCCCTAAAGGCCCTGCTCCCAACTCTCAACTAAAAAATGACCTTCATGATCCTTTATTCTGTCTGTTAAAGATATAGATAATATTGCAGATCATCCTCCCTTGATTGGAGAACTAATCATATTTTACAGACAAATTTTAAAAAAGATTGATATCCTTCAAAAGAAGAAAGTTATGGAGGATCAGAACTAATCATATTTTACAGAGCATTAGAGTTGATATTTTTAAATAATTTTAGGCTTATAGCTTAGTATCTTTACTTTTGTCGACCTTAAATTTTTGTAAGTACATCATCTACACGGTTAAACAAATCAGATCAGCGAAAAAAGGCAGTGCCTGTTGAGAATGTTAGTGACCTGTTATTTCTTGAACTGTTACTCTCATTCAGTGACCTTTTGTTTCTTGAACAAGGGCAGGGACCATGATTATTGTCTACCAACATATTTGTTTTATTTTTAGCATTTGTATCTCAAAATTGGATGTTGAATTCATGGTCTGAAATGTATAAACATTACTTTTCCATGACATGTAAACATGATATATTCTATTTCTATATATTTTTACTTCTGCTGTGTAACCCTCATATTCAAATCTTCTGTTAATAACATATTGCATCTCATATCTATTGTAGGTTTGATGTTCAACATTCTTGATATGATGGAGATTGCATCACATATCTATTGTTGCTTAATGTAGGTTTAGTGGTATTGTCATTTACATCCCTATGGCATTTTCACTACAAGAACTTTAATTTTTTATCACCTCGAGCATTTAAAGTAATATTATTTTGATATTATTAAGTTAATACCTTACTAATCTGGAAAAATATAAATCTGATGTGTATTCAAAGTTCCTAAAGACATTATTACCATTTGTCCAGGAAATATGTTTGTGTGTATTAGGAGTTAAATGTGTTTAATGTCCAGGATACTAGAGACATTATTACCAATTCTTATACTAACTCTTATACTAAATGTCCAGTTACCTAAAGACATTAGCATCATTTATCCATGAATTTTTTTATACTAACTCTTATATAATTAGGAATTAAATGTGTTATAACTTTTGGGCATATTTTAACATATTTTATTTTTGTTAACATAAAACCAAAACAGAGAATAGAAAACAAATTTGAGAGTTCAATCTGTTCAAGCTTTATGGAGTGCTCAATTCAATTTTTTTTTCACTGCATGACACATGTTGTAATTTTTCTAGCACGTCATTTTTATAATAATGTGATGATATCAGGTGTTTTCGAATGTTTGCAACTACTCCTGGATCACTTGAATTAATAAATACCAAGGGGTACATGCGCGATACAATGTGCTGAAAGTGATACTGAATTCAAAGCTTCAAAGATATCATTGTTTCAATTTATAGGAATACATTCGTACCCCTTAAAGCTGGTGGTTGGCAGTAGGTTTATACATGTTTCAATTTAGAGAGAACAATGGGGCCAAATCCATAATAATTCATCGGGTCACACTACACCAAATATGCACTATTGTCACGGCCATTGACCTTGACAAGTTGGACTTGTCAAGGTCAATGACCGTGATAATTCTGGGCGAGAAAACTTTTTTTGTCACGGACGTGTCATGGTCTATGACCGTGACAAGTTTGTAAGAATTGTCACGGTCGTGTCACGGTCCAGGACCGTGACACGTTTAGTCACGGTTATTAACCATGACAAAGTCTTGTCCCATTTTAAAAAAATTGTCACGGTCATTGACCGTGACAAGCCCGTGATAAAAGTTGTCACGGACTTGTCACGGTCAATGACCGTGACAATTCTGGGCAGAATTGAAAAAAATCTGCTGGGCAGTATGGCCACTGCCATTGCCTAGCAATATATTTGTACCTGTTATATCAACGTTGTACCTATTCAAATTTCATATATCCAAATAAACTAGAGATAACGCAAATATACATTCAAAATAGAAACTATTTAAGAAGAAACAACATCACCATCAATTATCTCGTCCGAAAAGCCACATAAGCATCGAGCATATGTGGCCTACCCTCAGGGCCACTCCCTGTCCCCTGAATTAAAATAAAGTAAAATTAGTATCCGCCCCGCAAATATAGATAAATATAAATCAAAATTGAAATCGAAATCGAAATTGACATATAAATATAAATACATTACCTGTAGTGTCACCCAAACAGCTAACTCGAGCTCATATGGCACCTCCTTCCAACTAATGTACCCCGGGCAATCGTGTCAAATATAATTCCCTTCATATCTGAACACTAAGAAATGTCATAATCCTATGGAGTTATGCGCTGCAAATTCCTTCCAACCGTTGTGTAGCCAAAAATCAACAGTTGAAGTTGTCAATTCCACGTTTCAATGGTCTTCCATGTTTTGCTAGAGGTTCCAAGTGGTGGGGTATGGAAAGAGAAATTGACAACTTCAACTGGTGATGTTTGGCTACATAACGGTTGGGAGGAATTTGCAGAGCACAACTCCATAGGATTATGGCATTTCTTAGTGTTCGGATAGATAAAGAGATTCAGTCTCCTCTCCACAAATAGGGCACCCCAAATAATTATGTACTAATCACCTATTAAAGGTAAGAAGCGTATATTCATGGATTAGTATAAACAAAACTTAAATATAGTTGGAATATTTATGTATTAATCTCCTCTCCACACACGCGCACCACACAAGAGTGAAAATGATAAAGTGCAAATCAATTATAAGCATTAAAAATGGATGTTTCAGTACAAATTGAAATATTTATTACAAATTGAAAAATTGTTTCAAATTTGGGTTATCATCAAAAATGGATTGATATTTGGTAGGAGCAGCCAAGTCATCCACACTACTATTTAGACGCCTTGGAGCATGTTGGACAATTGACCACGGCTCGTTGTTGATATACTCCGAATAAAACACTTGCTTAATCTTTTGAAATGCACAAACAAACGGCTCATCGCTCACGTGCTGGTTGCTCTTCAACTTGGACAAGTCAACCATGATCAAATTGGTGACAGGATCAACTTTACAAGCATTTTTATCCTCAACTCTTACCCAGTCACAGTAAAATACAACCTCTTTGAAGCTTATATAATCCAAAAAAAATATATTTTGGATTACACCATAGTAAGTCATTTCATCTTTAACGAGGTTTTTATCTTTTGCGCTCGCTCGAAAAATAGTAAGAGCTTTGTATGAAATTCCCGAGTTCTGTACATTTGTACTTTCCTCGTACACTTTAGCGCCAAAAATGTAACCGTTCAATCGATACTTTTTGTACTCTTGTACCACGAACAAGGGTCCAGTGGCTAGACGAGCAAACCTTGATGTCGCATCACCCGTCTTTAGGAGCTGAGAATATAGATAAATTAATTATATTAGTGGTAAAATTTGAGTGTAATGTAACGTTATATAACGACTGTTTTCATTATAATTACCTCTTGTGTCAACCACAGCCTAAATTCGCTGTCTGATTGTACCATTGTTTTTCGTCTTTTATCGTTCTCACAGGCTTCATATTTTCTGCATATTACAAAATTAATCATGTATAAAATAATCTAAAATAATGTTAAACATTCTAATAATCGAAACTTACTTTTTCCATTCTTCGACATCTTCATGTGTGTCAAATAGATAACGAGCTACTTGTTCATGTTGCAAACTCTTTAATTTCACTCGTTTTCCCATCACATGACCACCATCATCGACGAATTCATCAGTGTCATCAACGCTGGTCGATTCAGGCATATATTCCCGAGTATATATTGATGACTCCATGGTGATGTATTCCTCTGCAATTGATCCTGCAATGTATCGCGTATTCTTGACGTAATCTTTAAAAACTTTGATCAATCTTTCAAACGGATACATCCAACGATATCTAACTGGACCACAAAGAAGTGCCTCGTCACATAGGTGTACCAACAAGTGAACACTTATGTCAAAGAATGCTGGGGGAAAGTACTTCTCCAATACACAAATCGCTTCGATCACAGCCAATTTTGTGGCCACTATGTATTCTCGATTCACTACCTTCTCACACAAGAGGGAGAAGGTAATACTAATTTTGCATAATATCCCTACGCAAATCCTTGTGCTTGGAGAAACAGTGCTTAAACAATAGAGGAACCAATTGCATGATCACATGCCAATCGTGGGGCTTACACTTATGTAAATTATGAGTAGCATAATTCACAATCCTTTGCAAGTTGGATGAAAAAATAGATGGGCCCTTCAAATTATATATTGTGTCTAGAAGCACCTTCCTTTCCCCACTCGTCAAAGTAAACGCACCAGGGAGAATTATTGTCCTTCCCCTGCTATATTCTTTCAACCATAGTTGTGGCTTAAGTTTTAACGATTTAAGGTCTTTTCGTGCATTTTCTCCATCCTTCGAATGACTCCCCCCAAGGAAAGTACCCACAATATGTTCATCGAAGTTCTTCTCTGCATGCATCACATCCAATACATGGCGCACCGAGTTATTCTTCCAATAAGGCAAGTCAAATAAAATTGACCTCCGAGACCATGCCTTTCTTATCTCAGTTTCATTCCCAGTTGGGGTCTTCTTATGCTTGACATTCTTAAATTTGGGATTCTTACCTGGCATATTAGGGCCACATTCAAAAGATTTACTTTCAATTTCTGAACCCGAAAGTTGTCTCGGCGGTAGCCTATGTACAACTCCGCCCAGTAAAAAATTGGAACCTTTCTCAGATTTGAAACTATGAGCTGGGGGTAAAAACCTCTTGTGGCGATGGTATATATTTTTTAAGCTAGAGGATAGATGAAGAGATTCAGTCTCCTCTCCACAAATAGGACACCCCAAATAACCATGTACTACACAACCGGATAACCGGATAACCGGATAATATCCCCGTAGTTCTCCAAGTACACGACGTAGATTGGCAGGTGTGAGTGTTATTTCAATTGATCAATTGAAATAACAGTCACACTTGTCAATCTAGTATGTACCTAGAGAGCATTAAGATACGACTACAGAACTTCCTCCAAAAGTAACAACTTTAAGCCAATAAGAATATTATATAGAAATTATACAGTTTCAAACTGTCCAAACGGGACAATTCGAGAGATCTCATTACAGGGGTAATGACTCTCGAACGGGTCTAAGGGTTATTGAATGCGTACGCATAAGAACTAGAAGGCTAGTATCTATGCGCACTATATTTAATTACAAGTATGTTTCATTTAATTGTCATACTATATATATATTGTTCGATATACAGAGTAATTTTCAAAAAAAGTTGAAAAATCCCACCCCCATATGGACAATAATCCCGTGGTCATGCCACTTTTAAAACTAACCAACCAAACATTTACTAAACAAAATAATCCAACAACAAATGTGTATCCCGTACTCCTTCTAATTCATCTACTCAATTAATTCATTTCATCAATTAAACTAACAATTAATGTATAGAATTATTAATTTACTAATTTACACTGAGGGGCAATCCTACTTTCATATGAAATGGGCAGTAATTATTAATTTACTTTCATCTAAAACTGTTTCATTTATTAATTATATTTTACTGGATGTAATTATAGAATCTATGGATGGATTCAATTTAAATTTACTATGTGAATGTTTTTATCTACAATGAGTTAACCTTGAAACAATATATATTATCTCATAGAATCATCAAAACACGATATTAAGAGAATTACAATGGTACCTTCACTTACCCCTCCCCCCCCCCCCCCCCCCCCACCCCACCCCCCACAAATAAATTGACAAATTCATGGGTTATTTCCAACATATAAACATCATATACACCTAACAAACATACACAAACATATATTCACGAGTTAGTTTCAACAAAAGTGCAAAAAATTCAAGAACCCATATATATACAAATGCAAAAATAAAGAACTCGTGAATTTGTCAATTTGTTTGACAAATTCATGGGTTAATTCAAATACAAAAATAAATTCATGGGTTAATTCAAATACAAAATACAAATTCATGGGTTAATTCAAATACACACACACACACACACAAACACACACACCTCCCTTCACACCCCCACTCACCACATATACACACATCCCCACCCCCACCCACCACATACACACACACACAATAGCCCCCCACCCTGACCCACCTCCATCCACACCCCCCACCCTGCCCCACCTCCCTCCACACCCCCACCCACCACACATATACACACATACACAACAGCCCCCTGGCCCACCCCCTACTCCCCCTGCCCCCCCTCCCCACACGCACACACGCACACACACATACATATATATATACACACAAACATATATATAAATGGAAGAGAGAGAGAAATAAACCTGAAAGTAGAGAGAGAGAGAGCGTAGAGAGAGAGAGGGAGGGAACGGCGGGAGGGAAAAAAATAAGGGGAAAGGATTTTTGCTGTAGAAGTTATCACGGTCGTGTCAAGGTCATTGACCATGACAATTACTTAAAGAATTGTCACGGTCATTGACCGTGACAAGTTTGTGACAAGTAAATTTATCACGGACTTGTCAAGGTCAATGACCATGACACAAAACGCGTGTTTTTTGTCACGGTCAATGACTTTGACATGGGTGGCCGACTGAAAGGTGACAATTTTGTCATTTTGGTGTAGTGTCAGTGGTTGAGACGACGTCCCAAATTATCTGCATTATGGCGATCTATAGGTGATCATTATGTACCCATATAAAACCATAGACTACATACCTCAGACATATAGGATCTGTCTCTCAGTTTTGGGTCGCATTTTTATTCTTTTTTATTTAATTTTTACCTCCTTTTATATTGGGACCATGTAACATATGTGAGTACATTGTTGTGGTTGGAGGGGCTGAATTTTGTCATTGGCCCAGATTTAGCATTATTACTCTTAAACGGGTGGATTGTTTCATAAACAAACAAACTTTGCCTATTTTTTTAAATTAGTAGGTTCTCACCATTTATTTCAAAATTGTTTATATGTTGCGAACTAACGACAATGTATGGTCCTATCAATAAAGTATACTTTCAAAAATTAGCGTTGTGCCTTTAGGAACGGGCATACCCTAGTATATATATAAGGTAGTTGCATGTGAACCTAGGTATAATATGTTAGAGTCTTCTTTTTTCCGTTCATTTTTATATTGTATTTGTATATTTTTCACTGAGCATTCGGCTCACACTCTCGTCTTTGTTACGACAAGTTGGGTGCAGGTTCATATTTCGAGAGCATTATACAGGTATGTTCTCTCTTTTATTTTGCATTAGTAGCTCCATATACTTGGACTCTGGGCACGCTTCCCACAAGTGCCTCACGTAGTTTGACTTAAAATTGGAATCGCATGCTAAACAAGTGAAACTTTAATTAAAATAAAATTGGATTAGTAACATTATATAGGTTTTTTCATTTCACTTCACACCTAATGCTCGGGTCGGACCGGATTGACTATAGGTAACCCATAAATCCGAGCCAGGGCATTATAGTGTCTCTCTAGATCTCTTCTAATGAAGTCACAGAGCTCTCCGTCTCCTTGTTGTTCATTGAGGCGTGATATCCCTCTAAGAGACCTCCGGTGATGAGAGGTTCCTTTTGTCATTGAGTACTCCTTCCTCAGATGGGAGCTATGCTCTCCTGAGTGCTATGAGTTTGCAAATCGTACCCACACTTGCGCTTATCCTTATGGGCTTCATTACCTAGATTCTCTAAGCACCGTTGGAGCACGTTGTCCTGCTCCCCTTGGAGCCTATCAGTAGTCCTTTCATCTGAGAGGCGCTTCTCATAGTTGTCGATGAGCTTTGAGATATAGTTAGATAGTTCAAGCTCATTACTGTTCATCGTTATATCCTTTTGAGGAGGATAATGACCATAAGAGGATTGGTCATATTAACCAATCTCGGATCTAACCCTTTTAGAGGGAGGAGTTAGTTGGCATCCCTCGTGGTAATCGTGATCGCCATGGTCAAGAGGATAGACATATAAATGTCCATAATCGTGTTGCTGATGACCCTATTGATCATTGACATTCATATAATCTTAGTTGGGTGAGTGAAACCTCTCAGGAATTCAACTAGTGGTAAAGAACTTAGATCATTTTCCACAGACGATGCCAATTGTATGTGGTAATTTCCTACAATAATAGTATTCAATGCGCACAAACGAAATTAAGAGAAATATTCAGAGAGAAAGATAAAAAAAACACAAGATATACGTGGGCCGAAAACATGCCTACGTCCATGAGGTTTAAGGTTTTTTCTTTTATTAACTGCATAAAACTGGTCGGTAGAGTTATAGTATTACACAATGGCGAGTTTATATTTACAAAAGTTCGAACATATCCCTTATCAGTTTGAACCGTTCAAAATGAAGGATACACGGGAGTCTTCCATAACTTGGACTATTCATTAACTTGGTGAATAAGACACTTGGATGCTCGTGTCGAGCACGTATAGGGTATGTGCTATCGTAATGTAGGTTCCTGTATATGGTAATAATAATCTCCACATCCAAACCCTAATCACGACGTAGGAGGTGTGATTAGACAACATATGAATTTTTTTCTCTAGCATTACGTACAAATCATTCAATTAGATGCAAGTGCAAAATGTCATAATCTAATAGAGGCTCCACGATAACCTTGACCATGTCCCTCTTTTTAGCAAAAAAGGTATTAGAAACAATGTTAAGGCAATAGAATTTTTTTTCCGTGTATGTGGATAATAATAAGGAGGCGAATCCATTAATCTACAAGTTAGGAAGGCTAAATTTGTGAAAAGATGGTTTAAACACAAAAGGCATGATAAAATAGGTTTTAAAGATTTGAAACCTAACTTTAGCTCAGAATTCCCCTAAAACATTAAGAAATTATTAAAAATAAATAAATAAAACTAGTGTGGAATGAGATATAAGTATAACAATGTAGGTCAAACATAGAAAACGTAAAAGGTCTTGGCAAACAATCAAGAGTTAGAGTAGATTTCATACTAGTAATTTAAGTTCATATTATAAATAGTAACTAAAGATTTCAAGGGCTTACATGATTAAGAACAACTGGATTTGATCCCCGCGCCATGCGCAAGCTCTTTATAAAAAGATGAAAAATTCTATTTATATTTACATTTTTCATCACCTTTTTGTACAGGGTGCATTAGATATATGTACCTTTGACTGAAAAATCTATGGTACGAATATGTTAAAATAACATGATAAGAAATATAGGTAATTGTAGTGCTTCAATAAAAATTCTGTGTAATGAGAGGAAATATATACTTCCATTCCATAACTAATAACCAAGTTAATGTATAATTCAAAAGAACAAAAATAAATGAACAATAATGAAAGATTACATATAAAAAGTAAAAAGACACAAATGTGTGTGTGTGTGTGTGTGTGTGTGAGAGAGAGAGAGAGAGAGAGAGAGAGAGAGAGAGAGAGAACAAATAATTCATTGTAGAAGTTTTGTGATGGGGTTCTATTTTCTTACAAAAAAATGAAAGGAAAAATGCAATATATATATATATATATATATATATATATATATATATATATATATATAGAGAGAGAGAGAGAGAGAGAGAGATAGATAGATAGATAGATAGATAGATAGATAGATAGATAGATAGATAGATATGGATGATACATATAAGAAGCAAAGACGTATCATACAACCAATAAATCCATAGCATCAATATTTTGACTAACAAATACAAATCATAAAAGGGATGGATTGTGCAAGTAATTCTTACAAACAAAACTATGTTGCAACTCTACATCTTGTGCCGACTGTAGATATGCCCAAAAGAATTCACAAATTTCCTCTAAAGTGGTCAAGATGAACTTTTTGGAGTATCCTCTTCCTTCTGAGGTTTAACATCCTTCTTCTTAATGACTTCTTCTATACCTTCTTGATAACTTTTTATGAAATTTTTAAGCCCTTCTCTATTACAAAATCTCTTGTCGTGTCATGTACACTCGCTGTAAAGCTGGCTTAGGTGTCTCCATTCGACCTCTGGCAGCCACAGCGAGATCCTCCAACGTCGATGGCTCTTTTTCTTTAGTAACCCCATTGGCTCCAAACTTGTAAAACCCATATATATATATATATATATATATAACAGAAGAAATGGATTAGGTCTTCTATGTGAATGCATTTGTTATAAATTGAAAAGGCAATGGAAGAGGAAATAAACGAATAATTAAGATGAGAGAGAAAGAGGAAAGATGAATAGAATGAAAGAATTGAAAAGTTTTCTCTTGAAAAAGAGAGGGGGTGAGAAAAAGGGTGATAATTATATCTTCACTTAATTACTAATATATTTTTGAGCCACGTGGCAAATTCACGGTAGGAGACACCATATTTATATTTAGATATTAGATATGAGTATATGTCGTATAACTAAATGACATAAGTTTCTATAATTTTTTTCATCAAACTCTCATTCCATACACTATTCTAACAAACTCACTCCAACACTTATATTTATAGTGTTAGGATTTTTCTTAGGGTTTCCCAAAATTTGACCACCTTTCCAGAATTTTTAATTGCCTATAACTATAAGGAGCTCATAATCTTCATTCCAAAGTTATAATGTGATTGATTCAAAATATTGCTCATCAATTCATACCTAGATTATCAAAGTAGGCTGCCGTACCAAAAAACTTGACTATTCTGAAATCATAATCATCTCCGATCTCCAACATTAACTAAAGTTTAATCATCTCTCGAATTCATTACTTAGAAATTTTAGGGATTGGTTCACACATGTTATCATTTCTCTTTAATTTATATTGTCTGCAATTACGATTTTCATTTTCAAGAACTTTATGATAATTGTAATAAATTTCAAACTGAAAATTTTAAACTTTTTCCATAGGTATGGAAAAATTATTAAAAATTAATTTTGATATAATTATGAAATGTGTAAGTTTCAATATGTCATAAAATAATCCAGAAATTACGTTTTTTACTTCAATACATTACTAATCTTCGATTTTAGACTTTAATATAACATCATCAGTTTATTAGACATTAGTACATTTTTCATCGCTAAATGTTATCAAAGATCACGTTTAGTGGTGAAATTTTCACATTTAGCGATGAAAAAATGTACTAAAATCTAATAAATTGATTAAGTTGTATATTAGTCCAAATTCAAAAATTAATAATATATTAAAGCTAAAAAACCTTATTTTTTCTATGTGTTTATAGATTTAACATATAATAATGAGATTAAGATTCTAAATGGAATCATTGGCACATAACTAGTAGTTTTACCTTGGAACAATAATTTCTTCAAATTAATAATTCGTTAATTGAATCCATCTATATATTGTGGTTGGCGTTCATGCACTATCAAACTAATTAGGTGATGGCTGAAAGCCGGTTTGATCGGTAATAGAACATACCAATATCAAGTCAATTTTAATAGAATAAAACAAAAATTATCATATATACCACTCGGTACAACCTGGCTTAAACCAAAACCATACCACACATTTTACGTTAAATCGCGGTAAAATCGATTTTTTTTTCGATATAACTTAAAAAAATTTAAAATAACACTAAATTTTGAATTTTCACATTAAGTTTTCTCTTTACAGCTAGCCTAACTCAAAATATGAGATTTAAAAAAAAAACAAGATTACAAGACTTTCTATTCATTAATTTTTTTTTACCAAAATAATGTTCACCAAACAAAATGCAAGCTAAAACCCTACAAAATGCTATGACTTTAGAAAGCTCAAAATACAATCTTAAACTTGAAATACTGAAAGAGTACACCCTTATTTATAGACCTTAACTTCCATCCATTTTAGACTATTTGTCAATGTGGAACTCTATTGATTTTCAAATCATACAATTATGCTAGTGTTTCATCTTAAGGAAAATTCTCTAAATTGGATTAACGGACGATTTTTTTAAAATAATAACCAATTAATTTTGAGATGAATATTATTTATGGGTTCTTAACATATCAGGGTACCCCTAAAAAAATTAAACTAAAAATGAATTGTTTTCTTATTTTGAAAAAATAGGTCAAAACGGTGAGTTTATAACTCTTATAAATTGATAGCTGTTTTACCTATATTATAAATAGCAAAACATATCATTTTGAGCTTATATTTTTTTATAGAGTTACTTTTACATGTTAAGAACTCATAAAAAAATTTAGCTCAAAATGATTGTTTTTACTATTTTAACAAAATTCGTCTTTTAATCTGTTACATGAAAAGGGATATATTTAAGAACCTACGTGTCTATTTCAAATCACTTTAGCCCAACTTTGTATATTTATATAAAAATTAGTCACAACATTTTTACTTTACCCAAATAATAAACTATAACATTATTTTCTATCCTTTTTTCAATGTTATAATACCGTATTTTCGATGGTAGTTTCAATATTTAATTTTAGTACGGTAATTTCAGTAAGTTGGTTTTTTAGATGTGTAAATCAAAACCAATCACAAAAAAATTGGTAATTTCGGTTTTGGTAGTTACGATTTTCGGTAAGTAAAAAAGGTAAACCATGACCATTTTTTATCGATACAAAATGGTACTGTACGAATTTTTACCATACCACGAACACAACTAAATTAGGCAATAGTAAGCTTCAAATTAATGTTCTAAAGCTTTATCTAAATTTATAAAGAAAACTCTAAATCTTATAAACATTTTGAGTATTAATTCATTTAGATCTTACATGTAGAACCACTTGTTAAAAAAAACGAATAGACTATAAGTAAAAGTTAAGACCATCTCCCATGTGATGTATAATTTTGGTGTAAAGTGGATTTTATACTAACATTATACACTGCTTTATTTTGTACTCTAATAATTTTTTAAACTTATGGGGTAAAATTAAAAAACCCAATAAGATACCAACACGTGTAAAATGGGTGAAATTTATCACTTTTTATAAATAATTAAACATTTACTATGAATCTTGTTTGACAAATCTCGACGAGTATTTTTTAATAATATAAAATTTACTTAAAGTGATTGGGCATGTAAAATAAATTATATATACAAAACTAATCTGATGGTGTGTAGTCAATGTGCATTTTGCATATTTATTTTATGCTTTATTAAATTGATAATGTTATATAGTAATGTTAAACCATTTTTTTTAGACCTAGTTTAAATTTTTAGGGAGTTTTTCATTTTTGTCCTTGGCCAATGATTTTCTTGGGCTCTAGTCCTCTAACATATTTTTTGGGCACTAAAGTCCCTCTTTAATATATAGCATATATAGAGTATAAATAAACATAAAATGAGTATATTAAAAAAAATGTGTATACATAAAAAAAAAATCCACATGTAGACTACAACTTTTTGACAAAAAAAAAATCATTCATGCATTATAAAATTTATTGTATGCATTACTTAAAAATCAGATATACGCTAATTGTGTCGTTGGCCCCCGTCCAAAAAAAGGAAAAAGTGTTATTGACCAAAAAATTAAGCCAAAAAACTCGTAAATTTTAAAGTAATTTAACTTTATTTTATTAATTGATATACCATAATAAGCATTTACTTCCCCAGCTTCTGTCATTATTTGCACAAATTGGTTGTATTAATGCCCGGGACATCCCAATATTCAAACGTTAATTTATAAAAAGTGAATAATTTCAATTTATGATACATCCTTCTCCTTGTTTAAAGTTAAGCATCGATAGTGTGGAATTTAAAATTCATCACTAAGAAAAATCTCTTAAATTTAAAAACTGACGTGCTTTGATGAATAGACTTTTGGTAATTCGAATTTACAATTCGAGATGGACCTAAAGTGTTCTTCTTTTGTAAGAATATCATATCATAACTCTTTTTTAAAGCCAAAGGGTCTTTGAAAAATCAAAATGCGATTCTCACTTAACTCTTTTCCAAAGCATTGAGGAATTGTGTTTGTGACACTTTAGGGAAAGGCTAATATAGGTTGTCTTGTCTCCCAAAGTCATTCTTAAAATAAAATGACTTATTTATGTTTTTAGATTTAGTTTATTAGGAGTTTTTAAAACTTTCCCTATCCTTTTAAAAAATAACACACTATTTACATTTTAAAGTTTATTTCTACCCTTTTATATTCTCTAATATTTTTTTCTACATCTGCAAAAAGTGAAAATAGACCTCAATAAATAAATACATAAAATTTTAAACATTAAAGTACATTATGAATAACTATTTGATCCAAATACATAAATAAGGGTAAAATGAGTTTTGACTCCCATTTATTTTTCGCGTTTCGGGGTTGAGACCCTAAAAAATTAATGTGTGATTAACCCCTTGTTTTTTTTATTGAACCGTTAGTTGACTTATTTTAACAATTATTTAGCAATTTTTATTTTTATTAAAATAAAAAATACCCCTCATTCTTCTTTAACCCTATGCATATATATACACAAATGCACATCAATTACATTAATACCATGAATTAAGAACATTTAGGTGTTCTTTATAAAAATCCAACAAACTTAGTAGAAAAATCCAAAAATTCATCAAACGTTCAACATTAGATGCCAGCTGTTTCGAATATAAATTAAGAAATCTGTAAAAAATTCTTGCAATTTCTTTGTATTTCTTTATATTTTCTTAGATTTATTAAAGATTTATTGCTTTCACACTTATATATATATATATATATATATATATATATATATATATATATATATATATATATATATATATATATATATATATATATATATATATATATATATCGAGACAAATATTATGGATTTTTACATACTTTTGGAAACTTTGTCATACTTGATAGTTTTTTGTGCACTTTTGAAAAAAATAAAAAAATTCCTAAAAAAAAGATATAAACGCTTATGAAGTTGAAAATGTTTTCTAGAAATTTATTTATATTTTTAGGATATTTTTGTTTATTGAATTATTTACCTATAGTTATAAGAATTTATATTTTTAATTATTCTCATCCCATCATGATAAAGTTCACTTATATCCTTACGGGTCATGCCGCAGGTGGTGGAATTATTTGTGATTCTCGAGGAAAGTTTGTATGTGCTTTCACCCACCATATAGGCTTTGCATCATCAGTCCTAGCGGAGATTTGGGCCATTAAAATTGGTTTGGATCTTTCTTATGCTCAGGATATTACTTGCATGGAAGTGGAAACCGATTATAAAATTGTCTTTAGTATAATCTATAAGAACTAACCCCAGAATTCAAACCACATGAACTTGATCCACGCCATCTGTGACGGCTTCCAGAGATTTCGACATGTTACCTTATGTTTATGTTTCAGGGAAGCTAATGCTTGTGCTGACGTTCTTGCTGCTCACTCGGTTTCAAAGTTGTTTTGCTCTACAGTGTATGTTCATTTTTCGTGTTTTTTACTTCCTACTTTTCGCCGTGATCTGTGTAATATCGCGGTAGTACATTTTGCAGTTTGTAACATTACTTGTAAGCTTTCCATAGTTTAATTTAATCTTCCTACTTTTGTAAAAAAAAAAAATCACTTAGCAAGATGCGTAGCATTATAATTACATCTTGTATAATTATATGATAAGGAGGTACCGATTGTGGTTTCAGTCAATAATAATGATGATGGTTAAAGTTATAAATAACAATGACGACGGAGAGAGAGAGAGAGAGAGAGAGAGAGAGAGAGAGAGAGAGAACAAAATCCACCTCACCGTATGATGATCATGGTAATAGAAAATTAATGATGATACAATACAAAAATAAGGAAGAAGAAAAAGAAGGTGATTTTTTTCTCATTTTTATTCCATATATTAGAGCTTATAACCCATATACACTATTGCCAAAATTGTCGATCAATGTTGCGGGCGAATAAATTTTAGGTAGTCGAGGCATGCTAGGAAATCTCCTTAAGATAAGATATTTCTCATCTTGGATATATCTCTGGTACAAATTCTAACAACACCAATTTTCCACGTCAAGGTTGGCTAGACACAATACGCCGAAGATGGTACTTGTCTAATAATATATATCATTCTCACCATCAAATTATAATATGACATTTAAAATTTTAAATCAAATGTGCACAGTAAAACCATTTGAATAATAACGGATAATAAATAAATCCAATCTCCCAAAAGTGATTAAACATCCGTCACAAGTATCACTGATATCTAAAAAGATTGGATATAATAAATATCGAGCTTATGCCCATACAATCCCTAAAATAATAAAATGACAAGAAAGGGATAACAACATATGTATACAAATAATAAATTCACATATTAACACATAATATGTATAGGTAATTACACCTATATTTACCCCCAATGAGTCTCATCAATCTACGAATAATATCCTTACTTTAGGAATTAACCATCTAATTAATTGTTAATATCTCCAAATCACAAATGGTGACACAAAATTATTTTTAATTAATTATCTGCTTACTTGGATGACCTCCCACATACTCGCTTAAGTTCGTAAAAATCACTTGAACATTTTCTCGATCCCAACATGACCCAGGCACAGCGGTCGAATCGATTCGCCTCTAGGTCCAAATCAATTTGCCCCAGATCCAATCGATTTGCTTGGAAGGTCAATACGACTTCTGGCAGAAGCCAGAATAGCTACAATTTCTCTATACAGGTTATATACTTCCAAACCCAACTTTCTTCCCAATGTCTTAAATACTTTTATTTCAAGGATTGTAGATTCCTCATGATCCAAAAACATTTTTATGTGATCATCTAACAAAATTAACATAAGATCGTGCCTTCATAATCCCAAGATTTTAATCTAACATTAGAGTTTCTAAGCCAATTTTGATTCTACTTTTTATCTAATCCTTCTCAGACTTCAAGGGATTAATACATGAATTGTAACCATCAAAATAGCAATCCTACAACATGGATTCTGAGGTTCAATTTCAAAATAACAAGACCAATTCCAGATTTTTAACCAATTTTTTTAATTTTTAAACACCATTATATCCAGATTTATTTTAAAAATCGTAGATTTTATTCCAATTATTCAAAATCAACAATTTATCCAATTTATCCAATTAAACCAGAACTGTTATGAGAAAATGCATAAATGAATTAAGAAATAAATTGTAAATATTTAGCAAGAGAATTCTGGCCTTAAGCTAGTGATTAGAACAACAGAATGCCTTATTAGTGACAAAAATAATTAGGACAGAAGTAATTTTGTCACTAAAGGTTACCTTTCGGTGAGGAAAATTCATTTCCTCACTAATTGAGTGAGATGATGTTAAATTGGTGACGAATTAATAATATTTGTCACCAAATAATCATAAAAATTTTGGCGTCATTGTTCTCGCGGCCTAAAATATTCCAACTATCTATTCGTGACAAAATTAATGTGCACTTAGTGACAAATACGTTTATCACACAGAAAAATTAATTGGTGACAAAAAAATTCTCCTCACTTATTACTTAAAAATATAACAAAACCCTTTCATATATGTAAATCCTCAAACCCTCCCCCCAAAATACTCCTCGTCTCCCCCTCCATCATCCACAATGATTTTTGTCTCTCCATCATCCTTCCCCGTCGCGTCCTCTATCACCCTTACCCGTCGCCCTCAACATTGTTTATGGCTAAGGTATTGTTTCTCTCTTAAATCGTTTCTCTTTCTCTCTCTAATAATCTCTAAGGATGTTATTGCCATGTTGGTATGTGTATTAGAAAATTAGTGTTTCTGTTGTTGTTCAAATCCTAACCAACTATCAATATGTTATTAAAGTAAACATTGTGTGATAGACCAGAAATTTGTGGGTTTTGTACAAATTCCAGTTGAGGTCTAGTAAATAC
The DNA here is from genome assembly GCA_949130495.1 of Sambucus nigra. NCBI lineage: Eukaryota > Viridiplantae > Streptophyta > Magnoliopsida > Dipsacales > Adoxaceae > Sambucus > Sambucus nigra. The sequence goes on from OX422210.1 coordinate 725,342,862, forward strand.
TTGATTTATATCTCTCTTATTGTTGATTCCAATTGGGTATTGAATCAATTATTGATTTTTTTATTGTGTGGGATACATTTGAATGTGTTTGTATGTGGGATATATTTTATTGAGAAAAGTGCATTTTTTACCGATTGACTCAGGGTTTAATTTATTCATTTGAGCGATATAAAATTTTTTTACTTAGGGTTTTTGGGATTAAATTATAGTTGTACTATTATTTTGACAAAGGTTATTTTCTTAGGTATGTTTATTTTTAATTAGCGTGTTTGTCTTTTGCAAAATTTATTGATTATGCTTTTAATTAATACTACATAAGCTAGAATTCAGGGTGAAGTGAAGTGTTCAGAGGAAAAAAGTTGGTGTTGATGCTTGCACAGCTACGATCTTGGTAAGAAATTATCATGTCTTTTATGTTTTGGATATCTATATTTGGTGTTAACACTTGCATAACTACGAGTTCGAATTTGAATCCTTAATGAATTTAAGGTTTTCTTTTATTTATTTGAATTATGTTTGGTAAATATACTGAATATTCTAATGTTTATAATTGTAGCATTACATTACTGTTTTAATACATGCCTAAAGAGTTTCATTTCGGGCATAACACAGTTGGATCCAAATTTTTGGTGTAGTTTGGGTGGTATTCTAGACATATCATCAAGAAAATGCACTTTATTTTTATTTGGTTGTAATGATTTTGTTAATAATAATTACAAACCAACATCTGTAGAAGTGATGATGAGATTAAACTGAAACACCGAAGGCACTCCAGGTCAAAATCTGCAGAAGTTAAGCATAATTCAAGCGAGAAAATAGAAGAAACCACATAAGAAAAGGCAAAGCACATGGATCAAAGGGGTTCCAGGTTAATGTCACACGACGATATGCATCACAAGAGAAGTAAATTGATTCCTAGAGCTATGGATGAGATTAGATCGAAGCGCAAAAGACAGTTCAGGTCGAAATCCCCAGAACATAAGCATCACTCAAGTGATAAAGATGGTAGAAGCAGAGAGGATAAACCAAAGTATCATGGCCGAAGGAGATCTTGGTTAGCATCACTAGAAGGTAATCTCTGCAAGGAAGAACATAAATAAATTCACAAAAGGCGCTCAAGGTCAAAATCTGCAGAATATAATCATTTATCAAATGATAGTGAGATAGATGAAACGAAAGCTGAAAATGTAATTAGTCAATACAAAAAGCAGTCAAAATATATAGGACATGAGTGCCAATTAAGTGATGATGATATTGATGAAAATGTGAAGATCGATTACAGAAGGTCGTCGAAATCTTGGAGATGACCCAAATCAACCCAATATAACCGTCAACAACAATCAATCCAAAAAACAATAACTAAAACACCACTTCACTACAAACCAACATCCAAACTGACATCAAACCGCAACCCCAAACACCACACACCACTTCACTACCACAAAATCCAAACTAATAAACCATCATCACCCTCCAACCCACTACCTAACCACCACACCGCAAGCTAAACCTAGCACCAACATTAACCATAAAAAATAACAACCCCCAACACATCAAATTCCAATTGATTGGAAGGGAAAGAAAATCGAATCAAAATAGACAAGGCGTTTCCAAATTTTAGAGGTTGAATCCGTGAGAGTGAGAGAGCATTGCTGGACCACCCATTATTGGTCCATGGCGATGTCTTTGACATCAATACAAATTGAAACTGCCAAGTTTGATTTCATCCCCCCTCCTCCTGTGTTCATTTGATATGAGAGAAAAAGAGAACCCATTTTGGGTTTTAAATATTTTATTTGGTTATTGGTAAATTAGGGATATTTTAAAAATTCAGGGTATTTTGGTAAACTCAATTATTTTTAAATGTGATTTTTGTACTTCTACCACCCAAAATGATTTTGTTAACAATATTTTCAGTTCATTGTTGCTCACGATTTCGACATGTAGTCATTCTGCAGGAAAATAAGTTGCTTGACTTGCCTAAGTTGCTAGATATAATTGCCATATATGGTAATGAAAATGAAGATCAGACCAGATTATTGGTAAGCATAAGAAGAATGCCTTATTGTTTAAGTTCTTTTCTTAACCTGTACATTACCTGTTACCTAATTGTAACAACGTATGCTTAGTTCATCGGGATAAAAACTCTATTCTTGGATCTTGTTAAGGACAACTATCAGAGACTTTCTTTTGGTTCCCTTCTATTTATTTTTTTGTCAAATTATCACTTATGAACTAAAATCTATCACATCCCTCCCTCTTTTTTCAAGACTACACCCTGCACAAATATTACACCATTACAGTGATTAATTTACTGAATCAATGAGGAGGCGAAAAGGGGGGTTATAACTGATTCTAAACAAGGAAAAGTAAAGCAAACCAAAGGTATGATTAGTTATGAGTTTATTTCATTGGAGTTCTGTATATTTGATTACTGGATGTGAATTTTCCTTTAGCTGACTATTTTCTCCCACACAATTTATTGGATAAATGGCTCATATATTCCACCTTAAAGCCCATGATATGTTACCCCTACACATCAAACAGGGCCTTATGGTATGGGGTTTTGAACTGTTACTCAGTGATAATTTTGCAACAATTTCTATTGATTATCTGGACCTTATATTCATAACTAAATTTTTCCCTATCTCTCTCGCTTTCTCTCACTGTCATAGCTAATAGGTGAAAGCTTATGTATTACCAATAAAAATTTATCCTCTTTATACATGAAGCGTGTTAAACATAGTTAAAATTATGTGTTTGATATAGTTAAAATGAGGAGCATCTGCCTATTCCTATCTCTGAGTTTATGGTTCCTTCTAAAATCAGTGGTCAAGGTGAAGGTTCTCCTAGTGGGTGGTGCAATTATAGGGGCATACTCAGATTTCGATTTTGAAGATTTTTCACATGCCAATATTACAACTATCGACACTGGTTTCTCCATTCAATTCTCTCTTAAGATCTAAACCCGTGGAGGTAATTTTGAATTTACGTTCCCTGTATCAGTTAATGATTATTATAAATACGTTTTGGCATGTTTCTCTGTTCCAAACTTGAAAATTTTGACAAAGTTGCAAAAAATGCATTTTTCGTAGGGAACTTATTATTCTTCTAGGTTTGGGCCTGTTATTGCCCTTAGCATCCCTCATATTAGCCTCATCAAAGTAAGCATGATATATTACGTCTAGTTTTGCATCAACATCAGAGCATACCATTACGTCTGGGTATTTATACCGCAGGTGCCTCGTTTCTAAATTGTTTGGTTATATCCCATTATTGTCATTGTTTTTCATAGATATTCGATATTATGAGAGTGAAAAGGAATGTGAGGAAGAATACTCATCTTTTGAGTGGACCCGGAGAGACTTTTAAGTAAATGAGTGTGCCAACTTAAATATATCATCATAAGCAAATGCTATAGTCAACAAATATAATGTATCAACCATAAAAAAACTTAGTGAGTTAAGGATAAAACGAATATACCAGGTAAAAGAATCAAAATATCTTACTCAAATACCATATGGACAACCACATAAAAAATTCTTTCATCACCAACAAAAACACACCATCATAACAATCTAGTATCTTAAATTTGTAGCTAATGTATTAGTTTATCAAAATGTTAATTCATGTATGTATCTTAGATGCTAATTCAAGTTTGTTAACTTCACATCATGGTTTTTATAATGCCTTACCTCACTATATGTTGTATTCGATGAATTTATATATCCTTTAATTGCAGCTTCCACCATGATAAAAAGGATACGTGGTCTAACTAAAGGAAAGGGCCTTGAGAAGTTGACTAGGTTGGATGGAAAGAAGTTGACTATTGAAATTGCAAGGGATAAGGGAAGGCCGATAAATGTGGTGCAATCTTCTAAACTATCAAGTGAGTTGCGAATTATTACACGAAATCTCATCCCGATTCCTATGAATGGAAGGACATGTCTGAAAATGACAAACAAGAAGCCTTCAAACGACTCGATGTAAGTAAATAGTACTATGTTATTAAACGTGCTTCAGTAATTAATTTATTTTATCTACTAATTTTATAAAATATGAATTTTCACTCCAAATTTGACATTAAAATAGAGGATGAGTATGTTAGAAACAATGTCGAAAAATTGTTGATAAGTCGAAGCAGGGGTGTCAGACATAGACATCGACTAAGGTCCAAAAAACACAAATCAATTGAAGAGGCACGACGTAATAAGCCAAAAAATATGAGTTGAGAAAATTGGAATGCTCTTTGTGATTTGTTCTCTAACTTTGAGCATCAGGTGCAATAAATTTATAAAACATAATAATTTCGTTCTTTGAATACTTCCAAGGGTAGTGAATCTTTGACTCTCGATGAGATAGTTGATCGAGTACTTGGTACTAAATTGGGATATATCATAGGTCTTAGACATGGACCGAAAGCTACCAAATCAAAAACATCACGAAAGGAAGCAGAGTTCGTGAGTTAAAGGAACAAATACAGGCTCATGATGAGCGTCTGGAATGTTTAGAAGATCGTCAATTTGGATTCGACAAGTTGTATGATTCTTTAAAAGCATCAGGTTCCCTTCCTCCCACATTTACTATATGGTAAGTTTTAATAATTTCAATGTTGAATTTATCAAAATTACATTGTTGGATTCACATCCTTTGAGTTATTCAATATCTCTATTGGTGATGCTATTACCTTATTTGTTGCATCGGTGGAAGGGGTATTTTGGTGGACTGTCATCGGGTTTCTTGACTTTTTTTTTTTAAATTTAACAGGGTGGTTTTAGTCTATAAATAAAGGAAACTCTGCCGAATTTTTTTAAAATATTGGCAATGCTATTACCTTATCTTTTGGATCGATGGAAGGGGTATTTAGGTGGATTGTCATTGGATTTCTTGATTTTTTTTTATTTTTTAATTCAACATGGCGGTTTTCGTCTTTAAACAAAGGAAACTCCGTCGATTTTTTAAAAATATTAAAAATAAAATTGAATTTCATAATTTTTTTGGAGTTTAGCTAAATGTGTTATTTCTTACTTGATGTTATTCTATTTATCAATTGTTAATAGACTTATAAAGTTAGAAACTAATGCCTTGGTACTTTTTGAATTGCAGATTGGGACATTGTGAGGACTTTTTTTGGAAATTATTTTTTCTATGATGATGAAGATGCAAGGAGAACTTAACAAACTTGTTGGGAATTATTTTTTGGAGGCTAATTTGTAATTGATTAGAAATGATTGCCTTAGGAAATATAAAGTTAGAAACTAATGCCTTAGAAATTGTTTTTTGTAAGCTACTTTTTAGTTGATGTGTTGTAGCAAACGATGTAGGCTACTTTGTAATTGATCAATGGTTTTGAGATATTTGTACGAATGATTTCTTATCAATTATATAATCTTTTTAACCTTAATTTTGAGTATGTATATGATGGTAGTTGATTACTTATATAATGTCGATGAAATTTAGTCGATTTTATAATTAATATTATTTCACTGAATATATGAGAAATGAAAAAAATATGAGTTCTAAATTTATAATTTTTTGGCAATAAAATTCATTTCATGACAAAAATATTTTGTCCCGAAGTACATTAATTTTGTTACCAAATGGTGATCCTTTTGCATATTATCGTATACATTAGGTGACAAAATTGACATTTTTGTGACAAAAAATGAGATTTTTGGTGACAAATAATTTTGTCACTAAAAACCTGCTATTACGTGACAGAGAATATTTTGTCACCAAAAGGTGTACAATTTGGTGATAAAATTTGTATTTCGTCACCAAAACGTTTAGTGACGGGGCTTTCGTGACGGAAGATTGACGAATTTTTTTTCGTCACCAAATGTTTTTGGTAACGAAATTTTGTCATTTGGTGGCAATTTTTTTTGCCACTAATTATCTTTTTTGTTGTGTCGGTCTCTCTTCTTGGATCCTTACTATTCCCCCTTTCTCTAGCCTTGGTTATTTCTCTAATGGGTGTGAGGTTGCTAGGGTTGTTTTTGTATGGATGGGAATAAACTCTTAGGTTGCTAATTATTATCTTATAACCCATAATCCAGTATTAGACTTAAACTCCCACTTTTGGGCCCCCAAATAAGTCCCAAACACTACCCCGATTGTCCCAATAACTCCCCTAAGGGTATGCTTGTGCCCAGGGCCCAAATTTAGATGCCTAAACATCCAAACTATATGTACCCAAGTTACACACTTTTATTATGTTTAATCACCACATAACAATGATTTAATTAACATACAATTTATTTTCTATGAGTGAACACATTATGTATAAATGAATCATATAAAGGTACAATCACAATCAATGATTTATTCGCAGATTTATTTAATTAAATTCTACTAAAAATAATTTATTATGAAAACACAAGGCATTACATTCTTCCCCCATAATAATGAAATTATGTCCTCGGATTCGAATCATACTTGACTATAAGAGTTCTAGATAGTTCTCTCGCACGTCGTCCTCTCTCTCCCACATTGACTCATCCTCATTGTGGTGTCCCCACTACACACATACTAAAAGAGTAACCTTGAAACGAAGTCTACGCTCCATACGGTTCAGAATAGCTATGGGTATCTCCTAGTAAGTCACATCAAGATAAAGCTCTATCTCGTATAGGTCTATGTGCTGGTAAGATAGCTCATCCATAAGAAATATCCATAATGCCGAAATAGGGAAAACATCATCCATCCTCTGCAAATGATCCGATAATGCCAATCGATACACCAATGTTCTAATCCTCTCAATAATTGGGAGGATACAACTTCCCTTTCTTCCCAAATCTCATCACTCCTTTCATGGAAGACACCTTAACTAGCACCTGATTCCCGACCTCAAAATCCAAGTGCCTCCAATCTGCATCAACGTAACTTTTTTGTCTATCGTGGGAAATCCAAATCCTAGACCAAATCATCTCCACCTTCTGTGAGGCATCCTTAATGAACTCCCTTCCAATAAGTTTGTTCTACCCCACTTCTAACCAACACAAGGTTGAACGACAAGGCCTCCCATGTAATGCCACAAAAAGTGTCATCCCAATAGTAAATTGGTAAGTGTTGTTGTAAGAAGACTCGACCAATGGTAAGTACAGCTCCCAGCTACCTTTAAAGTCCAAGATGCACATCTGTAATATATCCTCCAACGTTAAATTTACACTCTCTATCTGACCATCTGTTTATGGGTGATATGAAGTACTCAAGCACAACTCCACCTTAATGCCTGCTGAAAACTCCTCCAAAACTGGGGAACAAACGTCGTGTCGCTATCCTACACGGTATTAAGTGATACCCCATCAAACTTCATAACATCTGCAAGAAAAATCTTAGATTATTGCTCTGAAGTATAGTCTATCCGAATTGGCAAAAAGTGATATACCTTTGTCAAACGGTCAATGATCACCGATATAGAATCGTGTCCCCGCTATGACATTGGTAACCTTGTGATAAAATCCATATAAATGCTATCCTATTTTCACATCTGAATATCGAGAGGCTGTAGAACACCTGCTGGTCACTAATGGTCCACCTTCACCAACAAGCATGTGGCACACTTGGACACGAAAATGTCTATGTCCTTCTTTATACATGTCCACCAATATTGTTACCTCATATACTGGTACATTTTATTCCCAGTGGGATGCATCGCAAAATATGACCCATGTGCCTCTATCATAACGGATCACCGTAACTCCTCACCCTCTGGAACTACTAACCTGCCTTAGAATCTTAATCTGCCATCTGAGCCAATTGAATAGTACTTTGCCCCCTCTACTAATAACTACTTGACCTTATCCTGGAAAATATAATCCCTAGCCTGTGCCTTCATGACCTGAATGATGATCTTGGGTATGATGATAAGAACTGCTATAAAGGCACCTGACAACTCATTATTAGTACGAAATAATTTCCACATCGCTACTAACTCAACTGTTGGCTTATGGCTCAAAGCATCTGCCACTACATTTGCCTTCCACGATTGATACTGGATATCAAAATAATAGTCTTTCATAAACTCAAGCCATCTCTGTTGTCTCATGTTCAACTCTCTTTGTGTGAATAAATACTGTAGGCACTTGCAGTTTATGAACAACTAAAATTTCTCCTGCGAGAGATAATGCCTCCAAATACATAAAACAAACACCACGGATGCTAAATCCATATCAGAGATTGGATAATTACCCTCATGAGTCTTAATCTTTCGAGAAGCATAAGCTATCGAACTCTCCTTCTGGATTAACACCCCTCCAAGTCACCGCAAGGATGCATCCGTGTAGACCTTATGGTCAATCCCTTTATGAAGAAAAGAAAGTACCAAAGATGAAGTTAACCTGGGCATTAGCTTGTTAAAAGACATATAACATGCATTATCCCAAAAAAAATACTTATTCCATATAGTAAGCTTGTTTAACTCCTGGGTTTTAATGAAAAGTCTTAATGATCCATCCTTCTTCTTAACAAATAGAACGGGAGCACCCCAAGGAAAAGTACTCCTTCAAATCAATCCCTGGCCCAATAACTGTTGAATCTGATCTCTAAGCTCTCTCATCTCTAGATGAGCCATGCAATACATAGCACATGTGATGGGTCTCGTATTCAAAATTAAGTCAGTCACAAACTCAATCTCCTTACTCGGTGGTAACCCTGAAATATCTCCAAATATACATCTGAAAACTCTCTAACAATTGGGATGGAGTTTAGTGAAACAATGACCTCCGCAGAATCTCCTTCTTTATATAATACAAATGTGTGCTCGACCCTTTTCATGGGTGAGACATCATAACCAAGTACATCTCTTTCCCTGGAATGACGAAAACAATAGACCTACCATAATAATCAACACAAGATTTGTATGTAGATATCCAATCCATCACTAAGATAATGTCATACTTAAACATATCTAACACAAGTAGGTATACCACAAGATTAAGTCGCACAATCTTAATCCCCATACCTCTGCACCCTAAACATATAGGTGCCCATCTACCCACAGGTGAATTAATATAAAGTATTATGTCAGATGCAAAATCTATTATCCCCATTTCACGAGCAAATCTAGTACTAACAAATGAATGCGATGCACTAGTATAAAATAAAATTCGCCCTACATACCCAAAGAAATGGTACATTCCCTCCACTGCCTGAACTAGCACTAGTCCCTCTCCAGGTGCAACATGATACACTTGTCTATAATATAATTGTGGTTATTTTGCTTGAGGTGGGGCGGTTGGAGATGGTAGTGCTAGCACTGTAATCCCTGGTGGGGTTGGCAACTGCTGATGTTGTCCTTGTAGTGCCTGATACCCACACTATCATCCCTGATCCTGTTTACACCAATTACCCCGAGGGCACCTTTTAGCCATATGAACCTGCTCTCCACACACATAGTATTCCCCAAAAATTGACTTTTATCCGATTGTTGGCCCTGCTGCCACTGGACCTAATGGCCTTGTGCCTCCCAAACTAATAACCCTCATGTGGCCCCTTAAACTACTAGTTATCGCAAATTACTTTATCATTCATCTAACGTTTCTTGCTCGATGTCTCTTAACTGGATCTCTTCCATCTCGTTCTTTTCTGAAACGACCTGTGATCCTAGCAATGCAATAAAGCGGCATTCACCATCCGAGTGTAGATGGTAAAATCTAAATTCCCTAACAAAGATTTCTTGATGTTCCAAGCTATCCCTGACACAAACTTCTCCATTTTCTTCTCTTCGATGTTTACCTCGTCTCCAACAAAATAAGACAATGTGGGAAAATCATCAAAGGATATGAAGCTGACATATTATGGGATTGTCCAACAAAACATGTAACTAGATTACTTAGATTTTACATAAACCATCTTTTATTGTGAATGGGTTAAGGTGGGGGAGGAATGGTTGTAAAGTTGATCTCGTCTCAAAACTTATCATGGTAGATTTATCTAAGAGGAGGACTAAAGATCGCATGGTCGACAAGCCTTTTACTTGTGTCTTTCAAAATGTGAAGAATGTATTATATTCAAAGTGCATAGACAACAACAATTGATCTATTTTTATATATACACTAAAGGGTTTAACTACTCAATTAGACGCATTAAAGGCCCCTACAGAGTTTCAGTATGTTCTTGATAACTAACCTAATTTAAACGATCTTTTAGTTGATTTAGACAAAAATTGTGTTTGAAAATATTATTTTATTGTTATTTAGTTAACCCTTGTACCAAAACCCTATTTTTTGTATGTATTGGAATAGCCCATTTATTTATTTATTTACATTTGTGCATTGTCTACTCATATATTTACTTCTCTTGCACTTGCTTTTTCGTCGCTCAAATTTTGTAACTCTTCTATAGATCTTATTGAGTTTTGAATGCAACACTGATAACAAACCGCCAATCTGAGGTAACCACGCGAATGATCACGATTTTTGTTGATATTCACTATGGGTGGGATGCTTTTATTGATGGTTTGTGTTACGTAATGGTCATTGAGACAAAAGACATCAAAGTCTCTTATTGGTAATACTAATCCCATTTTATAACATCCTTCTATCATTAATCCTACTTGTTTCATGTGAGTACCCTTGTATAGTATCATAGTGTCTAACCGGTTGAATTCATTCGAAATTCAAGCCTAACAAGGCTATTTCATAGTCTTATTATGAAGCTACGAACCCTAAATACGTTGGACTAGTTAGAGCTCTAAGAAACTATTCAAGGATACTCACACAAAATTACAAATGCATGTTTTATTGTTGTTATTCTATTTGTAGCTTGTTTATAATACTTTTATCATTAATACTACTCTTTTTATTGTCATATATAAATTCAAATCTATTTTTAAAATTGATAATCCAAAAAAGAGGGCTTTTGGTAAAATTTTCAATTTAGAGTGTTCACATAATTTTCTATATTTCTAACACATTTGTCATCTATTTTCATAAATCAAATGTGACACCCTATATCCGAATTAAGAATTATACCCAATCCCATTCATCGTACGAACTACGTGGACTTTGATGCCATTTTTAGCTACGTAGGCATCCCGAAGTCATTTTGGGATTCAAGTCCTTTCTTACACTGAAACATTTTGAAATATTTGGAGGCCTAGTTAGATCAAGAACACTTTAAAATTTTGCATATGTTTTGTGGAGGGAACATATTTAAGATTTAAATATTTATTTGCAAAAATGTATTTAGCCTGTGTTGCAGTATTATTTGTGGAAATATATACATCCGGTGTTGTATTATTATTTGTGGAATTATATAGAGGTTATGTTGTATTATTATATTTGCGTTGAACAATTTGATGGCTTGATAGTTAGTTAATTTATGTTGTATTATTATTTTTGGATTCATGGATTAGTTAGTTCAATCATGGAAATGTACACATATTTGAAAACACGCACAATCTTTTTTTTTTTGGGGGGGGGGGGGGAGGCAAAGAATTAAAAATTATTTTTTATTAAATTTATTTCTTATCATGGCTCAGAACCGTGACCATTTAAATTTTATCAATTTATGGTCACGGTCTTAAACCATGACCATATATTAATATAATTTAATTGGTCACGGTTTTGAGCCATAATCATTTTGGTCACAACTGAGCGTCACGGTTGGAGACCGTGACCAACATTAAAATTACACCAAGGATGATCATGGTTAAGGAGCATGGCCATTAAAATAACACGGTCAATTGTTATGGTTGGGGCTGCAGTTTTGATTCGTGACCACTTATGGTCACGGATTCGGATCGTGACCCCCAAAATAATCACCCTTAAAATGGTCACAAATCAGAATCGTGACCCTAAGTCTTTGTCATGATCCAAAATCGTGACCATTCCTGAAATATGGCATAGTACTAGTGTGACTGTGTGTGTGTGTGTGTATATATATATATATATATATATATATGTATATATATATATATATATATATATATATGTATGTATATATTGGTTGAGGACTTCCAAAAAGTTGAGAGGGGCATGGTCCCTCCGATGATAGAAAATGAAAGTTTGAGTACTTAAAGCTTCTAATGGAGCCCAAAAAACTTTTTATCCATAATGTTACACAATTCAACTATGCTCAAAAAATAATATTATGATTTTAAGGAGAAATTATTTAAGTGTAGTTAACAATATCATATTTATGGGGTTTCAGCACTCAACTCTCTCTCTCTCTCTCTCTTTCTCTCTCTATAACACCCGCCCCATGGTTTGGATCGTACCCGTGTAAATTAGTGACTTGATGTGACCTAATTGAGATTTAGACCTTGTGAGATGGACAGTGGGTCAAATTTGGATAACATTATGGCATTAATGCAATTAATTGGATTTAGAATGCCTTATATTTAATTTGGAAAAAATTAGGGTCGGTCGAATAAGACCCTTCGTCGTTCGAACGAGATTTCAATATCATTGGAACGATGTCAAGTCGTTTGAACAAGAAGCCTCCGTCGTCAAACAACTGCTTCAAATAACCATTAAACGACCATGCTATGTCAAAGGTTAATCACCCTCGTTAAAAGCTCGTTTGACCCCGTTCGAGTGAGATGTGTATTGTCGTTTGAAGGAGGTCCATTATCGTTTGAACAAGACTAAAAAAATCATTTTTTACAGATTCAAAAAATGTGGTTGCCATGCTGACCGTTGGATCAAAATACGCGTCACACTCCCATGGTAGCAGATCAACTCGAGGCTAGAGCAATGGGAATTTTTAGAATTTAACCCCTAAGGGTTTTGGGGTGTTTAAGTGAGGTTTTGACCCATTCTAGGGCATTTGAATAAGATTTTCTGTCTCTCTCTCTCTCTCTAGCTTTTGGATCCTCACCACCACCCTAGAACCATCACTCCTCCACCCTAAACCACCATACTTTAACATATGCCACCATATTTAAGCCTATAAAACTTAAATACACCACATGTTAGGCAAGATATCAATTTACGGAGATGTTGTTGGCGAGTTTTGTAGAAAAGAAGAAGAAGAATAAAGGATAATTGAAAAGGTTTTCCTTGGAGATTTTATGGAGCTTACTAGTGGACCTAGGCGACCTCCTTGAGGCCACCTTGGGAGGTGAGAGCTTTCCATCGCCATCTTCTTCATCCTACCATCTTTGAAGCTTCTTTGAGGTGTGAAACTCTACTCTTTAAGTTTAAGAACGTTATTTTCCTAGTATTTGATATTGTATGTAGAGTTTTAAGAGTAGAATGTATGCATGTTTCAAGATAGTTGTGTTTTCATGTTCTTTGTAAAATGATTTACAAGTGATCTTCAAAGGTTTTGATGAAATGATATATTTTTCAGAAAACTTAGTGTCAAACATTTTATGAAATAAAATATTTTAAAATAGTATTTATTTTGTTGAAATATTTTATGGACAGAGTCTTGAAGTTTTCTTATAAAAAATAGGTTTTTATAAAGTTACATTTATTCAAGTTTTGAAGAATAAAAATGTCTCTTAGTTTTGAAAAGAATGTTTTTGCAAGTATTATTTATTTTTGTGAATAAATCATGTGTGAAACTCATTTTTATGGATTTTTTGACTTAAAATCCCTCTTCCCATGTATATAAACTTGTAGTAATTTGGAAATGATCACATGGATAATTTAGAATGAGTTTTAAAATGAATTAAAGAAAATATATTTGCAGCCCTAAAAGTGCGTTAATAAGTGTGAAAATGTGAAAGTGTCTATTTTCAAGACTACATGTGATGATAAAGGAAAATTGTATTTTTCTTGTAAAATAATCTTTGAAATGTCAAATGATTTTTTGATAAAGAAAGTAATGAGATTAAGATAATTTCAAATTGAAAGGTGTGTTAACTCCAAGGTGTACAATGAGTGTTAATGAGTAAAAACATTCAAGAAGTTGGTATGTATAACTTAATAATATTTTGGGGAAATAACACTTGTGAAATTCGAGGAAAAGACAAGTTTGGAAAAAATGGATAAAAACGGTAATTTTACGTAAAGTAGAACATTTTTAAGAATAAAATGTTAGAAGAATTATTACATAAAATAGACCTAAACGGAAGTGATTTTCGGAATGAAAGCAATATTAAAGTAAAAGGGCAAGAAATGGTGATTTTCCAAAGTATAACATAAATATGGGGAAGTAGTCCCCGGATTTTGGCTACGGCTGATAAAAGTGGAATAATATGGAAACAAGAAAGTGTTAAAACACCTGATAAAGGGAACTCGAAAGAACCGAAAAAGATTAAGAAGGGTCCAAAGCCATAGGGTGAAAGACTTAAATCACTGGCCAGAGCATATGGTAGCATAGACGATGTTGTGGAGACCGTTAAAGTATGCATTATGTGGTGAACTTCGAGAAAAAGATAATGATACAAGTGGAACATAATAAGAAAATTGGTTGTGCTAAAAATATAAGAAAAGACAACCTAACGTGAAATGAAACTGGTAAATATTTCGGTTAAATGGATAATGTGGATAGAAATATGAGAAATTAATAAATGTCCAGGTGAAGTGAAAGGAATGGTACAGTGAGGTGATTAATAGGTAATCAAGTAACATAAGATGGTTTTAATCCATAATTAACACAAGTGTGTGTTGTGAATAATTTTTAGAGCGAAAATAAGTACTTTCTATCACTGAGTGTACGTGTGCTGAAAGGTGGTTTTTAAGAAAAATACGAAAGTGAATTTGGTATGAGTAAATGGAAAATTTCGGTAAATGAAGTTAATTTTTTCGAAACAAACTCTATTTTGTTTAAGCATTTAACTGGGTGCATTAAATCATAAAATAAATATTAAGTAAAGAAAAAAAGTCGTATTTTATAAGATTAGTGTGATTTAATCAACTCAACTAATGTTTTGAAATAAACGGATTCATGCATTAGTATATGTATATATGTGTGTATATACATGATATTTGCATATGCACGTAGGTAGTATGTTATAGAGTCTCTTTTTTGCCGTTCGATTTTATGTTGCATTATTGTATATCTCACTGGGCATTTGACTCATATCATTTCCTTTGTTATGGCATGTCATATGTGATTCCCTTTTTAAGAGCGTTGTATAGGTAATTATTCTTTATATTTTACATTAGCCGCTCTTAATGCGTGGATTTCGGGTATGTTTTCCATGGGTCTCACATGTAAATTGATAGAAAGTAGAATCGCGTGATAAATAAGTGAAATGTTAATTAAATAAAAATGGACTAGTAACATTATTTAGGTTGTCTCAATGCATTCACACCTAACATTCGGGACGGATTGAGTTGACCTACGGGTAACCCATAAATCCGGGTCGGGGTGTTACTCACACATTCTCTCTTTATATATATATATATATATATATATATATATATATATATATATATTCCTCTCTCTATCTATCTCTCGTACACAATTTCATCACCAATTAGCAGAGACCAATAATAGAGTTCGTCGACATGAGAAAGACAACATTGATATGTAGCTCTGGCAGTGGAAGAGACTAATAAAAGAGCTCACCAAACAATTTCTTTATTTCCTTTTTCTTTTTGACATGTCATTTTTTATTAACGAGTGGCAACCATTTTTCTGGTGTTTCCGATGAGGACAGTTGATGATGGTGGTGGTGACTAATGGATTTTTAGTTTTGATGACAAAGGTGATGGGAATTTTTAATGTTCTAACAAATGTGGAAGTCAATTTTGGTAGTGACGGTAATGGTGGGGTAGTAGTGTATTTTTTTCTTTTTCTTATTAATCAACTTGCAATAGTATGAATTACATGCCCCTTTCCCAGGATGAGGGTTACATTTACAGAGAATAGAAAAAGAAGGTGTCGTGTAGTTATATTTATGGATAACAGTAAGAGAATGAGTCGTGTAAGACTCTAGGACCTTCAGATACAGTTGTGATTTGATCGAACTTATTCAGACCCGAGATATTCACTAATTGAATCCCCTGTTATTCTTATCTTCAAGTCGTGATAGTTCATCTGGGCTTCCGGACACATATCAGCTTATTCTACTTGGTCGGATGAGTCAGATAATTTCCCCACACTTAACATTAAGGATTTTAAGCTTCATGCAAAGATTTATTTAAATCTACCATTTCTATGATGATTCCGTCAAGAAATTTCAGGTAGTGTTACCAACCTTATTGGAAGAAGTGCAACTATTATGTCCAAGTTCTTGACTAATCGTACACTTTTTAGTTTTCTACACAATCTCAAAGGTGGAAGGATCATGAGTTGTAGAGATATTCACCTTCTTTTCTTTGAACCCAAAGGGTGACCTTTGCGACGTTGAATGGTAGGTTCAATTTTTAAAGTAAATGATGAATTGACAAGTTAATCAATTTTCTTTCGACTATCTTCTTTTTAACTAGGGGCATTTGTTCGTACTTACTATGAAACTCCTTTAAAATACCTTCAAATTTGATCATCATTGCTAACCATGTCACTTTGGTACGAGAAAATGATCTTTTATCGATTTTTCACTATGAATGTATACCATCAAGTTGTAACATATCTTCTTTCATATTTCTTATCAATCATGCACAAGGTAAACCCATAGTCTTTGCAAATATACATGTACATGCACCCAATAATGAATTGGATCTTGATAATTCATATTCCTTGAAAATATTTATAAGTACAGACATGGAAACATTAGTAATAAGATCCTTAAAGAAAGGGTGGAAAAATTTATGTGGAACACAGAGTTTTTCATTAGCAAGCTTTGTTTCGATGATCGCCACATTACGAACACTAATAAGAAGCTCATCAAGACCTAAAAATATCTCATCTAACAACTCAAAAAATATGTCACACATAACATTGTCATTTGGGTTATTTAAGCTACTTTCTTATACAGTTTTAACACCTATTACAAACAACAAAAATAACAATTTACTGTTTAAAAAAATTACAGCTAACTTTAATAAATAAAATAGAGACATTTACACTTTGGAGTATAATAGTTCTACATATTTTCTCATTGGGGTACACTAGTTCTCGTATTTACTCATTGGGGTCCATTTTCACCTTTAGCGATCTTTTAAAAAAAAACAATCGTCACTAAAAATTTTATAAACCGTCGCCAAAAATGAAAATGAACCCCAATGAGTAAATACGAAAACTAGTGTACACCAATGAGAAAACATAAAGAACTACTGTACCCAAATGATTAAATTTCCAAAAATAAAATAAAAATATTACAATCAACTTTGGCAAAAACAAAAGTACAACAAACTTTGGTTAAAATAAATTACAAGTAACTTTCATTAAAAAAACTACAATTAACTTTGATAAAAGAAAATCAGCTAATTTTGATCAAAACAATTACAGCTAACTTTGACTAAAAAATAAGGAATGCAACCTTTGATAAACATAAACTACACTAAACTTAGATTTAAAAAAAATACATCTAACTTTTATTATAAAAAAACTGCACTTAACTTTGATAACTAAATAAAAAAAATTATCATGTTTTAAAAAAAATGACAGCTAAGAGATAAAAAAAATATACAAACACTAAGTAATGGAATCCATACTAAAGAGTTAATATACTTATCCCATAAAAAAATTAAATACTAAGATATAATTGAAAATAAAATTTAAACAAAATTATCTGAATCAATGTAGATCCATAAACCCTAAGTAATGGAATTCGTGCTAAAAAGTTAATATACTTTTTCCATAAATAAATTAAATACTAAGATACAGTTGAAAATAGAATTTAAACAAAATTACCTGAATCAGTGGAGCTTTTGGATAATTTGCACAACTCTCTGATTTCTTCAACATTGTTTGTGCTTGTGACACTGACAATATAATCTAACTCACTCAAATCTTCCTAATTAAGTTTGGTATTTACTTTCCAATCAAAAGTTACTTCATATGTGAGAACCATTTTTGAAAATAAAAATCATAAAAGAAGAATGTAATGAAATGAAAGGAAGATGAAAAGTGGAAATGGTGAGATGAAATGGGGTTTCAAGATAAGAGGAAAAAATGGTAAAAAGGAAGTAGTTAAGGAAAGTAAAATCAAATGAGTTTCAAGGGTAACAAAGTCTTTATACGTGTAAACGGAGTGAGTGAGTATTATGGGGTGTGAGAATAACTGGTCCTTAAAATATATGGATAGTGTAAAATATCACTAAGAATTGTATCTCCCCTCTTTGCTACTAACTACATGGTAAGTTAATTTTCACTATCATTGACGTACGTATTCACCATTAAGACTATATACTACATCGTACTTGTGTTATTTTCCGTCCTTTACTTTTTATTCTTCCATTTTCTTTTCATTGTTTGCAAAAGATCCTAAGCCCTTGATGGTGAGATTAGATGAGTCACCACTAAGTGTCATATACGATGGAATCTTCATTGTTGGTATGGCATCTATAGTACAAGGAGGACCACTTTATGTTTGTGCTCCTTAATTAATCATTCAATTTGCACCCAAAAATATTTCATCAAATTGGACGTGTACCTAAATGTCAAGGACCCATTGTGTCCCTATGTATTAATGTAGATAAGAAAATATGTAAAACTTTAAATATTATATTTATAATCACACACACTATAGAAAGGCAAAATATTATTCTGTCCTTGGAATTTTTCACTCTCAATTAATGGTGGTTTCGTTGTAATTTTTTATCGTACTATATTGTTTTTGTCTAAAAAGATATAATTTTAGTTTATACATTTAATTTATTGAAAATCAAAGTTTTTGAAACTTTTTGAATGGTTTTGGCTTAGAAATCTAAATCGATTTACTAAAAAAAATCATACCAAAATTATACTACCAAAACTATCGTGGCAAAGTACCGATTTAATATTTTAGAATTACTAAATTTATATTAATAGTTAATTTGCATCATTAATTGGACTCAATTAGCACCACAAATCATCTTTAATGGGATCTTAATAATTAAATTTATCTTCTACAAAAAATATCTCCGTTAGATTCTCCATCCTTTGCATTAATGTTATTTTCAACAAAGTATATATATAGTAATTTTTTTAATTAAGAAGAATTCATGTTTATTCATTTGTATGTTATTTTATAGTTTATGTGTTCATTTAGTTATGACATTTAGGAATTGGAAATATCAAAAATTGCATAATACAAAAAGTGATAAAAATGAAACTAAAACTACCAACAAAAAAATTACTGAAAGTAAAAGTTACTGAAAAATCGATGATCTGCATAATTTGTCATTGGTAAGTAGTTTTAATAAGATGAAGCCAACCATTCTTGAGAGGTCCATGACCACGTCCAACTTTTCAAAAAATTTAGATGACGATCCCATATGTTTGTATAATATGGATTTTTTTTGTTTTTTCAATAAGATTTGTGAAAATAATATATCATTTAGAACACCCATAATAGGTGGTGTTAAATTGTAAATGTACATTTTGTTAAAAGGTTAAATACAGTATTTCCTATTGTAAATGGGAGTCAAATTCAACCTTTGGATATAGATCTGGAAGTGGGCCCATTTTGGGGCAGTGCATAATGCACCGCGTGAGAATAAACATTTAAATCTCAAAATGAAACATCATGTTTTATGGGAGAATTATAGTAATTTTAAACATTCAAATTTTGCCCCAATGACTATTTTCAAATGGTTAGCACATTACACCCCTATTTATATGCTGCAATGGATGTTTTCAAAAGATCACACCATTTTTGTTATCAAACCAAATTCATTTTGGATACCATTTTGTTATCAAATATTTTAAATTCATTAAATATCCATCAAGAATGGTGTTCGAGAAAAAAATGAGTGTGGGTGAGATGAAGCACTATGTACCTCATATGTAAACCAGACTCTAAAAGGCATGGACGTTACTAATCATTCGAGTATTTCATTTTGGGAATACATTGTAGATGAATTCCACAACAATCCTGGAATTAAAGTGCCACGCATCAGAGGAAGTCTACAAAATAGTTTCACAACAATATAAAAATAAGTGATGTAATATGTCTCAAAATTGAGCACTGTTCAATGGCATGTGAAGCGAGTGGCAATGACCCATAAGATATGGTAAGTATTTCGTGATCGGTAATTGAGCTGTCAATTAGAAATTTCTTCTCTGGGTGTGTCATCGAATATTAATTCTAGTAATGGTACCATGACTCTGTCTATGGTGGACATCCTTATGTCTTCCACCCCTAGTCTTATGTACTTTAATTGCTACTTGGACAAAGTAGACTATGTCCTCGGTCAGTTCATCCATGATCGCTTCTTCTTTATTCGTTTCTTTCTTAGGCCTAGTAGCAGCGATAAAGCATTATCGAGCAACGACCTGGTTTCCCCTTATCTTTATTATCCTCTAATCAATGATGCATTTGAGATCATAGTGATAAGTGGAAGGAATAACCTTCATGGCGTCAAGCTATTCTCGTTTGAGGATGGCATTATTAGGAGAATCGTTATCTACAACTAATAAGTTGATCAGTTTCGAGATATTCCCATTTCGGACAGGCATAACCACTTTTTCTAGTGGCAAGGTCATCTTTCAGGAGAAGCCGACCAAAGGGATGGTTGCTTCCTTCAAATCTTCTATCTTAAGATTTAGTTTGTTTAACAATTGCAGATACATAACCTTTGAGGGTCTTCAATGGTTAACTAGTAGCATATCCACATCCCAGATGACAATTTTAAGAGTGATTACTAGTTAATTATGATGTAAAGTCCTGATTTCTTCCTCAATAAAAACTATGTTCTTATTATTGTCAATATATTCCGATCATCGGTGCTTTCCTACCGAAGTTTTGGCAGGGTCAATATAGAAGGCCTTCAATATTGTATTGATTTTTTTTTTTAATTATATATGAGCAATATTGACTTGGATTTGGCTTGGACTTGATGAATAGTGGATGACTGCGAATTCATGTCCCATCTCATCATCATCTCAAATGTTGTCAGGATTTTGGTCATTCTCGATGGAGGGCTTTGCACCCTTCTTCTCCACATAGTCGTTTAAGTGACCGACCTGGGTAGACTTTTTAAAATGGGACTTGAGAGCCTTACAGGTCTCTGTCTTATGAACATACTCCTTATGATAGGCATATCCTAGAGCAGTGTTTCCCTTTGATGGATCTCTTATTATCTTCCTTATCCACTAGAGGAATTATTGATCATTTATCTTATTCAATATCTTGTAGATGGCCTCTTTGAAAACAGTGTTGATTACCTGAAAAGCCTTTATAAGATCCACTTTTTTATTATTTTTGGGTTCGCCATTCTGTTTCTTACCCCCTTCTTAGGGACATTCTTTTTTTCACCATCTTTGACCAACTATCGTCGTACTGGATGCCAAAAACTACATCTTCTATCTTAGCATATTTATCTATTCTTGTCATAAAATCGCCAATGATGTGTGCCTCCTTTTTGGTGAGAGATTGGTGAAATATAGAGTTGCTCGACAGACCAATATTGAATGAAGCCATAACAACCTGCTCAGAGTATTCCTCCACTTTATTGTTGTTTTCCCAATATTGCCTAGTGTATTCCTATAAGATTTTCTAGGGATTTTTTCTTATGGTGAGCAGTGAGTCCATCTTCTTCGAATGAGCACTGCTGGTGATGAACCTGGTGGTAAAAGTCTCTGCCAACTTCTTGAAGCTATTGACTGACTTGTGTGGGAGATTCTCGAACCATTTTTGTGTGATATCCCCCAGATTGGAGGGGAATATGTGGCACACAAGACCTTTATTATTTTTCTAGGGGGTCATTATCTGTCGATACTAACAGACATGATCAATGGTATCTGTCTTCTCACCGTAGATCTTGAATCTAGGATTGAAAAAAAATTGGACTCTTTAGTTCCTCAATTGCTCTTAAGAATGAAGACATCATCTGATTTATAAGGTCACTCGTGAACAATTCCTTAATGGACCTAGTCCCCTAATGAGAGAGGTGCATATCTATCTCTCTGTGGATGAGATCGTTAAGATATTTCTTACGACGCCCTCCTCCCTGGTTTCTCTTTTTGGCGGAGTCCTGTGTATAGAGTACTCTTTATCACAACGCGAGTCCCTTTTGAGACTCTGAGTTTTTCTCGCCTGAGGGCTAGGTGTTCAGGTTTGACGTTTTAACTTATCCCCATGGAGATCATTCTCCATCCTTTCTAGGTTATGTTGCAAACATGCATTTTCCTCTTGTTGGAGGTGTGCGGACCCCTCTTGTTTACAAAGACGCTGCTCATAGAAGTCTACAAGTTGCAAAATCTGGGTCAATGTTGATTGCTCGTTGCAATCTACAGTTTGTTCTTTATAAGAACAATAGGGTGAGTTAGGAGTGTTGAGACTCTTGTTGGGGTGAACCTCATACCTAGTCCTAGGTGTTGGGGGCATGTTTGGTTCGTACTGAATCTCACCATTAAATGGAAGAGATGTGTTGCATGGATGAGACATTACTTCTTCTTGGCTCTAATTGACCGAGAAATGGAAACTTTTTCCCACAGATGGCACCAATTGTAGTTGACAAAATGTTTTTAAGATTAATTCCAAGCAAATAAAGTCGAATAGTAAAATAAAATTACATAACACAATATAAAATATACGTGGTTCGACAATGTGCCTATGTCCACAGGGTGCTTATATCTTTCTTATTGATCAACTGGCAATAATATGAATTACATGTCCCTTTTTCCAGGGTGAGGATTACATTTATAGGTAACAAGAAGAGAATGAGTTGTGTAGGACTCTATGACCTTTGAATGCATTTGTGGTTTGATTAAACAGATTCACGCTTGAGATATTCAATGATCGGATCCCTTTTTATTCTTATTTTCAAGTTGTGATCATTTACCTAGGCTACTGAACGTATCTAAGATTATCCGACTTGATTAGATAAGTCAGATAATTTCCCCACGGTTACCATGAAGAATTTTAAGCTTGATGAAAAGATGCAATTAAATCTACTATTTCCATGATGATTCCATCAAGAAAGTTCAAGCAAGTGTTACCAACCTTATAGGCACGAGTGGGACTATTATATCCAAGTCCATGACAAATACTACATTTTTTAATTTTTTTCAACAATATCAAACGTAGAAGGATCATGAGTTGTAGAGATAATCACCTTTTTTTTCTTCGAACCTAATGGGCGACCTTTGTGAGGTTAAGTGGTAGGTTAAATTGTTAAATTAATGATGAATCAATAAGTTGAGCATTTTTCTTTCGACTATCTTCCTTTTGACTAAGGGTCATTGGTTCATACTTGCTATCAAATTCCTTTAAAATATCTTCAATTTGATCATCATTGCTAACCATGTCCCTTTGGGTACTAGAAAATTATCTTTTATCGATTATCTATTGTGGATGTTAATCATCAAGTTGTAACATATCTTCTTTCATATTTTTTATCATGCGTGCACAAGGTAAACCCATAGTCTTTTCAAATATACCCGCACATGTACCTAATACTAAATTGGATCTTCATAACAAATATTGCTTGAAAATATTTATAAGTGCAAACATGAAAACATTAGTAATAAGCTCCTTAAAGAAGGGGTGGAAAAATTTATGTGGAACATAGAGTTTTTCAGTAGCAGGCTTTGTCTCGATGATCGCCAGATTACAAACACTATTAAAAAGCTCCTCATGACTTGAAAATATATCATCCAACAATTCAAAAAGATTTCACACTTAACATTGTGATTTGGGTTCTTTAAGCTACTTTTCTCTACAGTTTTAATAGATGTTAGAAACAACAAAAGTGCAACTAATTGTTTAAAAAATTATAGCTAACGACATTTATACTTTGGGTATAGTAATTCTTTATATTTTCTCATTGGAGTACAATGGTTTTCGTATTTACTGAGTGGTGTCAATTTTCACCTTTAGCATTGATTTTTTGAAAACAAATCATCGCTAAAGTCTATAAACCATCTCTAAAAATAAAAATGGACCCCAATGAGTGAATATGAAAATTAGTGTACCCTAATGAGAAAATATGAAGAACTATTGTACCCCAATGAGTAAATGTCACAAAAAATAAAAATCTTACAAAAAACAATGATAAAAATAAAGTTACAGCAAACTTTGATTTAAATAAATTACAACTAACTTTGATTAATAAAAACTATAACTAATATAAAAAAAAATATAAGTAACTGTGATAAAAAAATGATTGCAACTAACTTTGATTAAAAAATTACATTTAACTTTGATAAAGAAAAACTATAGCTAACTTTGTCTAATAAATTACATCTAACTAATTAAAAAAATTATTTGGTGTTTTAAAAAATGACCTCTAAAAGGTAAAAAAATCTACAAACACTAAGTAATGGAATCCATACTAAAAAATTAATATACTTATTCCATTAACAAATTAAATACTAAGATACAATTGGAAATAAAATTTAAACAAAATACTTGAATCATTGGAGCATTTGTATAATTTGCATAGCCTTTTGATTTCTTAATTAACGTTATTTTTTCTAGAAATATTGATAACATTATTCAACTCATTGAAATCTTCATGATTAAGTTTGGTATTTACTTTCCAATAAAAATTTCTTCTAATGTGATAACTATTTTTGAAAAAAACTCATAATATAAGAATGTAGTGAATGAAAGGAAGATGAAAAGTGTAAATGAAGAGACTTAATGGGGTTTTGAGATAAGAGGCAAAAATGTTAGGAAGTGAAGTGGCTAAGGAAATTAAATTCAAATGGGTTTCAAGGGTAATAAAGTCTTTATACATATAAATGTGATGGGGGAGTATTATAGGGTGTGGTAACAGCTAGTCCTTAAAATATATGATTGGTGTAATATATCACTAAGAAGTGTCTCTCTCCTCTTTGCTACTAACTAAAAGGAAAATTATTTTTCACTATCATTAACGTACATATTTATGACAACTCACCTATTCTAATACTAGGTGGCCAATCCCCTACAAAAATGAAAACAGATTCTCGGCATGGTTCATTCTCAACATTACTGTCACAACCACAATATAATATAAAAAATACGAGTAAAACCATGCACTTGAAAATTAATGAATAATCCTCAAGCATCAATAGATAAAAATATTGAACCAAATAAACCATCGATTGCCAAAGAAAAAATCAACAGTAACTGGATAAATAAACTCAGTACTGAAATAAAATGTCTCACAGTAATATAAAATCCTATCCATCTGCGGGAAACACGCTCAAAACTAAAACTGAGATGATAGATCCAATTGAGAGGGGTCTAAACAAAGATATAGCATCCAAAACTACTTCACGACAAGAATGAATCTATCCTTATGGTCCCGGCTGCTGCTGATGCATACCTGGGATAATTAAAGAAAAACAAGGAAAAACAAAAGTCTGCGGGTCAAATCTCGTAAAGTAGAAAATATTTTACAAGCATATAATTGTTTTAAATCAATTAAAAGGGTATTATATTACTTTCATAATTAACTGGTCGCACTCACTTGAGATAAACCTTACATCTCAACTATAGTGCACACCTAACGTGTTCGTTTATTATGCTAATTAAACTGCCCGATCTAACTACGACATATGACCGCTATCAAAGCCTAATCCCACTAATACCCTCTATTAGCTAAGTATAACTACCTTCTATAGGTATATGTTTATAAATAATATTATATCGCACTTGTAAAAAAATAATCACGTAATAAACACAACTTAGCTACGCGCATGCTATAAATAGATACTTACACTATATCATATAAACATACATATATATCACTCGCTATATTCGTATAATCGCATCCTAGAGCTTAGACCTCACAGCTGCATCCCTCATGTGCTATCTGTCTCCAGGCATAACGCTTCACATCGAGCCACCAAGTCAGAATGTCACCATTAATCCCAAATGAAAACACATACAACAGAGGCGATCATAGATATACATCCGAGGGTCGCAATCATACCACATCGCGCTTAACCGAACTCGAAACCAGCTCCTATCCTCACACACGGATAGTGGCCATGCAATAGTACTATGACCTGGGGAATTAATCCAGCACCAGGGTGGACTACCCACTACGCGTAACCTCCTACGGTAGCACTCAGAGTAGGTATGTTTAGTAAAATAAATAGCACACACACACACACACACACACACACACACATATATATATATATATATATATATATATATATATATAATACCGTACTCGTACGCATATCCCACCGCGCACAGTTCACCAAATCCCAAAGTTCAATCCAACTTCCCGATTAATTAAAGAAATAGTCACTCACTTGAATCCTTGGTTCTCCTCACTCGAACCCATCTAACATTGCCCTATCACGCATACCGAACTCTGTAATGCCTTCCCTAGTAATCCCACAGTACCCCGAAAGCCCCTAGGATCAATCCCCAAGTCCTAACAGATCAAAATGACACATGAATTAAAAAATTGGCAATCTAACAAACCGAACCGATTCGCTGCCCCCAAAATCAAAATTTTCCAAAGAAAGTCCAATCCAAACTCACCAACTTAAAAGTTCGGTAATGCGCATCTTTTAGTAGAAAATTCATAACAAATTAAATAAATTAAAAAAATATGAAACTGGTGGTCATGCCTTCGTAATTCGATTTTTCACAACCTTATCCAACTTTCAGAAGAGAACTAAGGGAGAAAACCAGTTCGTTTTTCTAAATATCTTCTTCCTCAGTCTTTTCACTTCCAAACCTTCCAATGGAGGTTTCCACGCACTCCAAACACAAAAATTAACTCTAATAAAATTACCCCCAACATTCCAGAGGTATTTAATCACGAAATCAACCCCAAATACCTAATCAAACCTTAGGATTTTAAATTAAGCTACCAATTAATTCAACACATAATTTTTTCAAAATTAATTATCAAAGATCCAATCTTTATATACAAGTTCTACATGTTCATCCATTTAAATTCCAAAATATATTTCAAATTTCAAGTATGATTGATCTCTATTAATGATTCATTCACAAATCCTAATCTTTTATTCTTTAAAGATCTATAGCAATTAAGAAAGTTTCAATCTTTAACATCTCAATTTTTAAATTTTTAGCTCTAATCATGAAGATAAATAACTACTATCAAATTGCGACATAAAGCTAGTAACTACTTGCCTCGTTGGATTAAAATCCGAAGTCTTCTATGAATTTGATGACGGGTTGTGTCATATTTCTTCTCCTATCAAAGTTTCCTCTTTTTTCTTCTTCTTTTTCTCTTACTTAGGACTATTTTTCACAATCTCTTGTGTAAAATATTAAAGGTGGGTTGTCATCCACCTTTCCACCCTCTTAAATATTCCCTTAATTAACCTAATCCCGCTTTTCTTAATAGCCCAAATTGAAAAATTACCATCCTATCCATATGCAAGCCCCGTTATATCTAAAAAGCCCTCAGAACTTAAATATAACACCCAGGTACGTATTTTGGACTATTTATACCTTTTTGGATCATCGGTGCACTCGAAAAGTTCATTCGAGTGACCTAACTATAAATATGCTAACATATCATTAATTGGGGAGCCCAACTCGTGCGTACCCTACGTGTCGCCCATAAAATATATCGATCCATTGATGTAACACTCTATCGACAAATCGTAGTAAACCATCACTTTCACTCATACGCGATATATAATAAATCACATAACTATTTACTTATCACACACAAGTAAATAATATGTTTAACAATTATTAATCATTTACCTGTCTAATTAATATTTATAAAAAATCCAATTTAATTTCTCCAATTAAATTAATAATATAAAGCAGACGAAAATTCATTATTAATAAAAATATGGTGTATTACATTTTTTCCCCCTAATAATGGAATTTCATCCTCAAAGTGTGAATATAGCTGCCACAAAAAGCTGAAGATACTTTTCCCGCAAGACATTCTAGTGCTTCCACATTGATTCGGCGACATCGTGGTACCCCCATTGTACACACACTAATGGTACCACCACTGACCAAAGATTTCGCTCACTACGATCCAAAATGACAATAAGTCTCTCTTAATTGGAATATCTGGCTATAAGTCAGTCTCCTCCAATGTAATGTGCCGACACACCACATCATCCCTGAGATACCTCCTCAACGCCGACACATGAAACACAACATGAATCTTCTACAAGTGCTCCGATAAGGCAAGCCTATATGTAACCGGCCTTACCTTCTTGATGATGCGAAAAGGCTCTACATACCTAGGCGCCAAATTCCCTTTCTTCCCAAACCGTATCACTCCCTTCCCGAGAATTCCCATAGAAACACTTGATCATGCACGTCAATTTCTAAAATTCTTTGGTTCGCATTGGCGCAACTCTTCTACCGTCCCGAGCTATCCAAATACGACCCTTGATCACTCAATCTTTTCTAACATATCCTAAATTATGTCCTACCCAAGAATCTTGTTGTTACCCACTTATAACTAACATGAGGGCGAATGACAATGTTGTAACACCCCGTATTTTTAATGATTTTATACTGGGATTAATTAAATAAAAAATGGGAAATTAATTCGGGTTAAAATAAATATTAATTAGCGAGACAAGGGTTAATATTTATTTATATTGAATATTACTTTGTGAATGAGTGATAAATTAATAAGAACATATTATGATTGTCGTGAGTGAGAAATACGGCAGTTACGGTAATCTTATCGAGATGTGCATGATAGTCATGTCGGGAGTTAAATTTATGAGATAAAAATGCTATTTAACTATGCGTCATCCAAATGGTCATTTCGAGTACGCCAGTGTGTCCAAAAGGGTCAAAATAATCAAAAAAGTATACTCAGGGGTTTATATTGGGTCTCGCGGCATTTTTAGGCCGAACCGGCACCTCAGAGGGGTATTTTAGTCTTTTAAATTTTTAGGGAAAAGAGACCTACGAAAATTGGATGTTTATAACATCAGTTATGTGAGGGATTTAGGGTAGAATTTACAAAGAATACACGGAGGCCATTAGAGGAGGAAGAGAGGGAGTTTCAAGGCCATTCCACACCATTCTTGCAACACCACCACCACTGTTATGTAGATCGGGAGGAGAGGAAAGGAATTCCACCATCATTCTGCAAAAATTCAGACCTGATATTCGAGGAAAGTATTTATCTTGCAAATTTTGAGCATATATACCATCTATGTTAGTGTAGGATGATTAATCTCATGAATATATGAATATTGGTGTAATTTGGAAGATTTAATTCATGTTCTTAGGTAGGAATCATGTTAGGTTTAATCCCTTTATGCACATGGAACGAATTTGATGAATTAATGATATTAACATATGAAGAAATTTGGGTTCTTGTTGATGTTCTTGAACAATAATGTTAATCTAGGGCTTTTGGAATTTAATGTGGAATTAATTCGATTTAAAGGTGTTCCTTGATGATTTAATGATTCATTTATGTTAGAAATCATTTATATATGTTAGCATAATGTCTGGTACACTTATTTGGGAGTTTGGGATTGAATCATGAAGGTTTGAAGTGTTAAAAATGGTGAAATCCGTAATAGTTAGAGGGAAGAAGATGATACAAGTTACAACGAATTGATTCAGCTCCTTGAACGAATCGATTCGGAGGTCGAATCGATTCAAATCAAGGCTGAATCGATTCGGATCCTCTGATTTTGATAATTTTCCCTATGTTAGCCTTGAACTTGAAATCAGTGAATGGCGGAGCTTTTGTAATACCTTTAAAATATTGTGAGGGACATTTTAGGTTTCCAGTAGAGTAATGATAGGATTGGAACTTAGTCATAAGCGGGATGAACTAAGGCTAAGGTTAATTGATGTGACTTGTAATGTAATGTATTTGGGGAACGAGAATGAATCACACTGAAGTTGAGTGAACGTATGTCGTAGACTAGTAGGGTATGAGTAAATTACCAACTGAAATACTTTAAAGAATATTGGGCACACTTCGAGTAGTGGGGAATACTCGGGAATATAAGACGAGAAGTATAATCGAAGTTTAATAATACGTAGAATATTCGAGAGTTATATATGCTATATACGGGGTATATTATAGGATGCGTGTACACCTATACTGATGTTATATATGTATATATGTTGTGTTAATGCCTATTTTGTGAATTATTATGTATGAACATACCTAGGCTACTTGCTATCACGGGAGGTTTCACATCGTGGACAGTCTTATCCCGATGAGCCCATTGGTGAGATTTTAACTTGTACCTCAGAACATAGAACTTAGGGATTGAGCACTACTTGTGTGAATGAGAGTGTGACCGGTTATTTGGGTGTGTTAGGTGTGTGCGTAGCCCAAAGGCTTATAACTATGTTTGCCTCCAAATTGTGTAAATTGTGAATGTATGGTTCAAAAGTGATTCCGAACCGGATGTCCTTTACTTAGTCCGTGATGTAACAAGACTTGATAGCAGAGTATGCCTGCATCGTAGGTCTCCACCTAGGGATTCCGTATTCGTATATATTACAAGTGTGGTGTATATATATACGTGTGATTTATTATACTACGTGTGTATTAGTAGATAAGATAAATAGTGATATAAAGTAATCTAAGTATATGAGAACTTAATATTTAATTGGTGGATTTTAATGGATAAAAGGACTTAGAAATTTAAGAATGTATTGTATGGGCCATACGGGTGGGCACGATGAATTAGACGGGAAGAGACTTAACTAAGACTAGTTAGGCAAGGTAGCATAACTACATTAGTTTAGAAGTATACATTAGGCATGGAAAATAGTTGAGAGGTGAGGATCTCAAGTGAGGGAACGTTAAGTTAACATGTATATAATATCTACTCTTACTACATTTTAAATACTTGCAAATATTTTCAAACTATTTTACTTGGGCTCTGACCCGTTTCAAATCTATTTTTGTAAAAACCTTTTAGGTGCCCAGTCACAGGGACTCCAGGATTGGGATTTCCTTCCTACTTGACATGTTACAGCTGCTGTGGATGTTGTAGGAACTTGGTAGTAGACTCCTCCAAATTTATTAGTTCCTTTCTGTTATTCAATTTTATCATTTGGGCATGTCTCCTCTAGCTAGTGGTTATTTCAGTAATATTGTACTTTTATTTTATTTCCATTATTGGATTTGGAATTTTTATTATGGATTATTGTATTTGGATTTCAGTCTGGAGTGTTTATTCCAAGCATATTTATGCATCTCGTGGTTTTATCATTATTACTATATTTATTATAATGGTGAATGTGATGTGTTAATTTAATTTATTGCCTATTAATAAAAAGATTAAAATTTTGACACTAGGCCATTAAGGTATTAGTTAAATAAATTGGTTTTCGACAGTGATGCTAAGAATGAAACCATTAATGATTCTTGTTTAATTTAATAATGGACTGATCACCTAAGATTTGAATAGGCGGGGTGTCACCGATGGTATCAGAGCATCAGGTTCTAATGTCCTTAGGATCTATACGGATTTATTACGTTTCTAGCGTAACGCTCTTTCATATAGAGCCCTACTATTAGGATTGTTGCATTCATGATTACGCATTTACATCTTTAGCCATTTTGAAATATATCGAACCGTGGACTCATGGAAATTCTCTTTCGTTTTAGATGCATCCCAGACATGCACCATAATCCACCCCAGATGCACAGCCCGAGCCACAGCCAGCTCAGGCAACAGGGACTATGAATGCTGTCGAGGTTGCCGCCATCGTTACCCAAGCGGTTAATGAAGCTTTGACTGCTTTTGCACAGCAGGCACCACGGGTGACATCCCAACCTCAAATTATGGATCCATGCCATGCACACTCGATTCTTTCAACTTGGGAGAAAGTCAGGATGCCTTTCAGAAGGCTCATCCTCCTAAATTTCAGGGGAGCTCCGATGTAGTTGCGGCGTGCTAATGGAAGAAGGATATCCAACGGCATTTACGGATGTATGAGTGCACTGATGTACAGAGATAGATACTAATTATTCTTTATGCTAGTGAGGGCAGGCTTGCAGTGGTGGGAATTCGTTACCACCGCACAGGAGAGAGACACTATGACAATTTAGGAGTTCTAGTAGTAGTTCGATCGCAAGTACTTCCCATCCTCCATTCAGATAAAGATGAGGCATAAATTCTTAGATGTTTCTCAGAAAGGGAGGACAGTCGTGAAGTATGAGGAGGAATTCACTAAGTTGGAAAATTTCATTCCCGAGGATGTGAGCACGGAGGAGAAGAGGATACAGGTGTTTGTGGATGGTCTTACTTAGAGAATCAGACAACATTTGTTAAAGACATATACAGATGTGTTAAATGCCACTTTATTGCACTGTTAAGACCACCGCTTCGAAGTGAAAGAAATCAATCGCATAAGAGAGTCCATCAAGTAGGGCAAGACAAGGGGTAGCAATGCCAGTGGGGCACAATAGACTCAGAGTCAGATGAGGCAGGGTGAGAAGGGTTTCCATCAGGGGGATGCGACTAAGAGTTTTCAATCTAGAGATTTCAGGAAGGGACATGGTGGATTCAGGCATGGCCATTAGGGTCAGTACGGCTAATCAATCCAACAACATTTTTAGTAGGGCCTGTCGGACGAAGGGAGAAGTGGAAATGGCCAGTAGGGCCAGAGGGGAGAAAATTTCACGGGAAGATGTCTCATATGTGGCAAGAATGTCCACAAGCATCAGGATTTCCCTAATAAGGGACGGGTTGCGCAGCAGCAGGGCGCTCTTCAGGAGCCTGAGAGGACTATTTTTCCCGCCTCCCTCCCAGCAGTAGCACTTCCTGCTATACCAGGCATTCCAGCAGTGCCACCTTATCAGGGGAGTTATAGTGCGGACCTGTGTACAATATCCACATGGCCGCAGTTCCACAGGGTCAACCTATAGTTGAGGGTATGTTTCTTATACATGGGACATCAGGGCGTATTTTATTTGACACCGGGGCTTCAAACTCATTCATAGCCACTAGATTTGCACGAGCCATAGGATTGTTAGACACGGTCAATAGTACAGTCATGTGTGCAGAGTCACCATTGGGTAGCGGGACACTTATCTTCTTTATTCGTTGGGGTGTGAGTACGAATATTGGGAGACTTGTTTTACTCGTCGATATTCTCATATTAGAGATGTCAAAGTATGATGCCATTATTGGCATAGATTAGCTAGCAGCATATAGGGACATGATTGACTGTTATACTAGGAGCATAATGTTTGCGATTCCGGTCCAGGAGATGTTTTTAATGGTGATGCCTCGTCCCGAAGGGGGATCGTCCACTCATTTATACTATATAGAGGAAGAGACCTCTAAGGGGGTAGTGATCTCTATAGATTCAATTCTGATTATATGTGAGTTCGCAGATGTGTTTCAGGAGATACCGAGATTACCGCCTAGCCGTGAGATAGAGTTTGTCATTAATTTAGTGTTGGGCACTAGGTCAATATCTCGTGGGACTTATCATATGGATCCTATGGAGATGTGTGACCTAGGGACCAAATCGAGAAGATTTTGGGGCAAGGCTTTATTCATAGGAGTACCTCACCTTGGGGCTCCCTAGTGATGTTTATGAATAAGAGGGATGGATCTCTACGCCTATGTGTGGATTATCGGGAGTTGGATAAAGTCACGATACAGAATAAATATTTGTTTCCCCAAATTGATGACTTATTCGCCCAGATTAGGGGAGTCACTTACTTCTCTAAGATAGATTTGAGATCTGGGTATCACTAGTAACGCATTCGGGAGAAAGGTGTATCTAAGACTGCCTTTCTGACGAGATATGGGTCTTAAGAGGTTTGGATTATGCCGTTTGGGAGAAATAATGTGCCAGCTGTGTTTATGGACTTGATGAATAGGGTGTTCAGAGAGTTCTTGAATCAGTTTGTCATTGTCTTCATTGATGACATCCTGGTTTATTCTCAGACAGAGGAGGAGCATGCAGAGCATCTACATAGTGTTTTTCAGACTTTACGGGAGCATCAGTTATACGCTAAGTTTGAGAAATGAGGGTTCTGGCTATGTGAGGTACATTTCTTGGGACATATTATATCTGACATGGGGATATCGGTGGATCCTAGTAAGGTGTCAGGGGTGAGGAAGTGGGGACAACCCACAACACCAACAAAGGTGCGCATTTTCTTAGGGTTGGTTGGGTACTACCAACGATTTATTCGGGTTTTTTTGAAGATTGTGGGTCTGTTGACTAATTTGACTCACAAAGGGGTACCATTTTTCTGGGATGACTTATGTCAATCGGCTTTGGATGAGCTGAAGGATAAGTTGACTTCAGCACTTGTACTTGCACTTCCAAGGGCAGGAGTGGAATATTTTGTTTTAATTGACGCGTCCCTACAGGAACTTTGGGGTGTTCTACAGCGGGTGGACCAAGCTATAGCTTATGTTTCCCATAAGCTTAAGCTTCATGAGAGGAATTACCCCACCCACGACTTGGAGCTAGCGAAAGTCGTGTTTCCACTGCGAATTTGGAGACATTACCTGTTAGGGGAGAGATTTTGCCTATTCACAGATCATAAGTCACTACAGTACTTGTTCACTCAGAGAGAGATGAATATGCATCAACGTAGGTGGTTGGAATTTTTGAAAGGTTATCAGTATGACATCTAGTATCACCCGGGGTGGCAGACGTGTTGAGCCGCAGGCCAGTGGGTGATGTAGCTGAAGCATGGTTGGGTTCTTCAAATCACTTTTTCCACAATGCTTCCTCCAGAAGCATTCTCCAAAATAATTTCATTTCATCTACAAACCTTTGCCCCAATTTGTTCAAGGTTTCAACTCAAGATTAACTGGGTTTTCTTAAGACGCATCAAAAATGGATCTTTATCAACTTTTTTAGAAGAATACATCTTTGAAATCATTCTTAATCAATTTTTACTCAGGTATGGATACTTTATTCTCTTCCTTTAGTATTGTGAGTTTTAAGACTCTTAGTGACATGTTTTTCTTAAAATAAATTAGTAACTTAATTCACCACACCAAATCTGCCGAATTGTCATGGTTATTGACCTTGACAAGTTGGACTTGTCAAGGTCAATAACCGTGACAATTCTGCGGGTGAAAACTTTTTTTGTCACAGACTTGTCACGGTCCTTGACCTTGACAAGTTTTGTTACGGTTAAGGACCGTGACAAACCCCTAACAATGTTTAAAAAAATATCACGATCATTGACCGTGACAAGTCCCTGACAACAAACCTTTGTCACGGACTTGTCACGGTCAATGACCGTGACAATTCTGGGCAGAATTAAAAAAAATATGCTGGGCAGTATGGCCACTGCCATTGCCCAGTAGTATATGTGTACCTGTTATAGCAATGTTGTACCTGTTTAAACATTATATATCCAAATAAAATAGAGATAATGCAAATATACATTCAAAACAATATGTATCACGATATAATCTGAATATAGTTCAAATATAATAACTTAAAACAAAAATTCAATTCAAATAATGTCACTAAATGTCTGGGGTAAGGTTAACTCTGAGGAGGTGAGTAGGCCATGCGATATACGAAATGACACACCCAACAATATACATCATGCCTCATTGTTCGCGCAACCACAAGAGGGAGTTCTCCTTCCCGGGTATCACATGCGTGACGAGCACCTTGGACTCGATATCTGAAGCAAACGTCCATGAACTGGCATACCCTGGACGTTATTCGGGTCCCTCAACCCCCGCCCTATTCGCTGGTCATCAAATATGTCCAGTATAAACACGCTCAGCCAACCGAGTGTCGATATCGGTAGGTTGAAGGGAGCTAAAAAGGGGAGTGGATCATCAAAGTCCGCACGTGTTAGTGATGAAGTAGTGAGGTCCATATCCTCATTATCCTACACCTCCTCCTCCACCACCTTCTCCTTCCCTTTCCCCTTCCGGTTTCCGCCGAACGAATGCTTTATGAATGAGAACATATCTTGGACCATCGCCTCCAAACGGGACAACTTTGCGTCATGCGAGTCCACCGTTCGAGCCAACCCGATGTCGCTCGTCTTTAATCCGATGATCCTAGATTTGGCCACCCGCGAGCTCACCCCCTGGTCCTCCCTTTGCGATCAGCGCTAAGCACTTGGTTGAGTTCGTCTGTGGACAAAGATTCCTTGTCGGCATCAGACTGCGACTCATGCACTTCCTTAAGCTTTGCCTGAAACGACAAAAAGCACATAATTAGTAAAATAAGTAAATAAAAAAATTATAACGTTATTAACAAAAAGTAAATTGTCGGATTACTTACAATCGTGGCTGCGACGCTCGGGGACACCTCCTTATCCTTCCCCTTCTTCGTTCGAATAGCCACATAAGTATCGAGCCTATATGGCCTACCCCCAGGGCCACTCCCTGTCCCCTGAAATAAAATAAAGTAAAATTAGTATCGGCCCCGCAAAGTAAAATAATACAGAATAATATATTTCTATAGTTATAGAAAAATTAAATCTTACCATCATCCTATGCTCCACCTCGACGTAAGACGTCCGACCGGAGTAGTGCACGTCTGTCTTTTTTGCTTGGTTTTCCCTCCCCGATTGGCGAGATGCCAATTGTCGCTCCCCGATCTCATTGTCAATGAACTGTTGCCATTTTTCCAATGAGATGGGCTCCTTCGGTAGGACGGATTTACGCATTCGGATAACGGACTCTCGGGTCTTCCCAAAATACAGGGTCCGCATATTTTTCTTCCAAGTCTTGTGTTGCTCCCTCAACTAGTCCAAGACGGAATCACGTAGCTTTGGATCCAGGCTGAATTGTTCATGTCCAACAAATATAATGTTAGTTGCGAATAAGTATAAATATAAATATAAAATGAAATCAAAATTGAAATTGAAATATTCATATAAATATAAATACATTACCTGTAGTGCCACCCAAATAGCTAACTTGAGCTCATTTGGCACCTCCCTCCAACTAGTGTACCCCGGGCCGATGATCATCTTTATCAGCTAGAGGGATCTCGCTAATAGCCCCGTCTTGTTCTCGACGGACATCCCTAATTTGCCATATTTTGGGAGCCTAGGGGCCGAGGCGCCCTCGTCGCCTCTGCTACCATCGAGCCCAGACGACATTATCATAACCAGCATCATCTGCGAAACACATCCCCCATTTTATTTGTCTCACACATCCACTCTTTGTATTTCGGATATCCCATCACAGCTACCACAACTAATCACCTATTAAAGGTACGAAGCGTATATTCATGGATTAGTATAAATAAAACTTAAATTTATAGTATGTTTTATTTAATTATGTCTTTAATTCTTAAATTTCAAATATAAATTCAATTTATAATAGAAATTCCTATTTCCTCCATCTCTAAAGGGTGAGTGGTCCTATCCTGTTCAAGACCGCATATTTCTGTAATATACTTAACAGCTCATGCACATTGTTACGATTTGAGAAAAATTCGGCAGCATATCCTCGTAGTTCTCCAAGTACATGACGTAGATTGGCAAGTGTGAGTGTTATTTCAATTGATCAATTGAAATAACAGTCACACTTGTCAATCTAGTATGTACCCAAAGAACATTAGGATACGACTGCACAACTTCCTCCAAGAGTAATAATTTTAAGCCACTAAGAATATTATTATACAGAAATTATGCAGTCCCAAACTGTCCAAACGGGACAATTCGAGAGATCTCATTACAGGGGTAATGACTCTCGAACGGGTCTAAGGGCTATTGAATGCATACGCAATTGAACTAGAAGGCTAGTATCTATGCGCACTATATGTAATTTCAAGTATATATTGTTCGTTATACAAAGTAATTTTCAAAAAAAGTTGAAAAATCCTACCCCCATATGGACAATAATCTAGTGGTCATGCCACTTTTAAAATTAACCAACCTAACATCGATCCACTATAATCCAACCGCAATGGCAACAACAAATGTGTATCCCGTACTTCTTCTAATTCATCTACTCAATTAATTCTTTTCATCAATTAAACTAACAATTAAAGTATACAATTATTAATTTCCCCCTCTCGCACATACGCACAAACACGCACATACATTCACACTATACACACGTGCACATACACACACGCGCACATATACACACACACACACACGCAGCCCCACCCCCTTCCCCACCCTCACCCCCACCCCCACCCCCACCCCTGCCCCCTCCCCCCACCCTGCCCCACCCCTTTCCCCCACCACCACATGCACACCTACATATACCCCCTCCCCTCTCCACCCCCACCCCCAGCCCCCACCCACCACACACAGACGCACACACACAACACACACACACACATATATATATATATATATATACACACACACACACACACACATATATATATATATATATATATATATATATACAAAGGGAAGAGAGAGAGAGAGAGAGAGAGAGAGAGAGAGAGAGAAAGTGGAGGGAAACAAAGCGGTGAGAAAAAAAGGAGGGGAAAGGGTTATTTGCTGCTAAACTTGTCACGGAAATGTCACGGTCTTTGACTGTGATAATATTATAAAAATTGTCACGGTCATTGACCGTGACAAGTTCACTTGTCACAGACTTGTCACGGTCAATGACCGTTACAATAATTTGTCACGAACTTATTACGGTCATTGACTGTGACAAAAAAATGCGTATTTTTTTTATCACGGTCGATGATCGTGACAAGTTCGGCCGGCTAAAGGGTGCCAATTTGGTCTTTTTGGTGTAGTGATTAGAAAAAGTGAAAACTAAATTTGGTACTGTTTTGATGAATTTTTTTAATATGGAATAAGATTTGAAGCCCCTGGGTGCGTAGGACATAGTAGTGGGTTTTGGTTATTATGGGTGTAGGATCGCATGTAGAATTTATGGGGGTTATTTTAATTGAAATCGGGACGTGTACAGACGCATACAAATTATGTAGTTGATAAAAGTGGACAATTTTGGTGTATTTCATAACTTTGCATGTTGATTAATCTATAACGACTTAATAAAAATAATTGTGTTAAGAACGATGACGGTTTTATTAAGTAAATTAAATTTAGTGGTGCCATCACGAATAAATTTGTGATATTTTTTATTTGTGTTTTTGGATTATGTGATTATTTGATATTGATATTTACCATTGTGGGTACGACGGGATTTTGTTAGTATGCTCTCACCTATATTTTAGGATAATTGCTAGGTATGGGACTAGTGGGCAGGCCTTAGTTGCGATTTAGTATTGTCCGGGTTCATGAACCCTTATTGGAGGGAGTAGCCGGTATTCATGCTCGGGGCTCTGACCCTGTGCGTTGACTACCATTTTTCAGGTATTAGTACTGGAGTAGTTGCATAGGAGTATTTGGAGATATATCTTAGAGGTGCAGCTGGAGTATTTATTATATGCTTAGTAGTTTAGTTTAGTTTTCCATTCCTTCACATTTATATTAAGACTTTTATTATGGATTTGGTGGACCATTCAGTTCCACAATTGTTACGATTTTATTCAGATATTTCGTTATGTATTCAGTTTATTGGAGTTTTGTTTAATTTGAGACTTGGATATTATTGGAGTTTAGCATGGTGATGGATTTTATATCGCATTGTTAATTATTGATTGGGATTAATTTAAATTATTTTCTTGTGGAATAAATTCATCATGTCTCATATATGTCACATGCTAAGAATGTTATTTATTTAGTAGTGTCCGACGTAGTTTTGGTGGCGGCCGACGCCAAAATTAAGTAGGGGTGCTACACCGATCCGCCGATGTAACTCTCTATCGATATATCGTGAAAAACCATCGCTTTCACTCATACGCAACATATAATAAATCACATAACTATTTTCTTATCACACACAAGTACAAAATAATTATTAATCATTTATCTCGCTAATTGTTATTTACTAAAAATTCAATTTAATTTCTCCAATTAAATTAATAATATAAGTAAACGAATATTATTTAGTAATAAAAATATGGGGTATTACAATATTCACCATTAAGATTATATGTTACATGATACTTGTGTTATGTTCCTTTCTTTGACTTTTATTCTTCCCTTTTCTTTTCATTATTTGCAAAAGATCCTAAGCCCTTGATCGCGAGATTAGATGAGTTACCACTAAATGTCATATACGATGGAGTCTTCATTGTTGGCATGGCATCTATAGTACAACGAGGACCACTTTATGTTTAAGGTCCTTAATTAATCATTCATATTGTACCCAAAAATATTTCATCAAAAGGGGACATGTACCTCAATGTCAAGGACCCATTATGGCCTTATGTATTAATGTTAATAAGAAAATATATAAAACTTTAGATATTATATTTATAATTACACACATTATAGAATCCAAAAAACTTAATATGTCCTTTAAATTTTACACTCTCAATTAATGGTGGTTACTTAATAGTTTTTTATTGTACCGTGTCATTTTATGTATGAAAAGATATAATTTTACTTTATACATTTAATTTATTGAAAACCAAAGTTATTGAAACTATGTGAATGGTTTTGGCCTAGATATTTAAATCAATTTACTGAAAAATATGATACCAAAATTGTACGACCAAAACTACCGTTGCAAAACACTGATTTAATATTTTAGAATTACAAAATTTAAATTAATTTTAGCCATTAATTCGACTCAATTATCACCACGATTAATCTTTAATGGGATCTCAATAATTCAATTTCTCTTCTACATAAAATATCTCGGTTAATTCTCCTTCCTTTGGATAAGTGTTATTTTCAACAAAGTATATATTGTAATTTTTCTAATTAAGAAGCATTTATATATTATTTTATAGTTTATGGGTTCATTTGGTAATTGAATTTGTGAATTAGAAATATTAAAAAATTCATAATACAAAAAAAAATGAAATTAAAATAAAAAAATTAACAAAAGTAAAAGTTATTGAAAAAATCGATGATCCGCACAGTTTGTCATTGGTTAGTATTTTTAATAGGATGAAGGCATCCATTCTTGATAATTACATGGCCACCTCTAACTTCTAAAAAATTTCATGTGATGATCCCATATTTTTATATCGTATGGAATTTATTAGTTTTTTTCAACAAGCTTTACCAAAATAATGTATCATTTCGAACGCCCGTAATGGGGAGCGTTAAATTATAAAAATACATTTTGTTAAAAGGTTTGATGTAGTATTTTGTATTATAAATGGGAGTCAAATTTAACCTTTGGATTCAGATCTATAAGTGGGCACATTTTAGGGCGGTGCATAATGCACCGCATGAGAATGAACATTTAAATCCCAAACGAAACATCATGTTTCGTGGAAGAATTATACTAATTTTAAAAATTCAAAATTTTCCCCAATGGATATTTTCAAATGATTAGAACATTACACCCCCAATATACATGCTGCAACGGATATTTTTAGGAAATCACATCATTTTTGCTATCAAACCAAATTCATTTTGGATACTTTTTTCTCGTAAAATATTCTACATTACTTTCAATATCTAACAAGAATTGTGTGTAGGAAAAATATGAGTGTCGGTGAGATGAAGAACTATGTACAGCATATGTAAACAAGACTCTAAAAGGCATGGAAGATACTAATCGTTCGGGTATTTGATTATAGGAATCCATTGAAGATGAATTCAACAACAGTTCTAGAATAATGATACCAGGCACCAGAGGAGTCTAGAAAATAGGTTCACAACAATATGAAAACAAGTGATGTAATATGGCTCAAAATTGAAGCACCATTCAATGACATGTGAAACGAATGGCAGTGTCGCATAAGATGGGGTAAGTATTTCGTGATTTGTAGGTGAGTTATCGATAAAAATATTCTTCTTCGGGTGTGAGTTACCCAATAATAATTCCTGTAATAGTTCCATGACTCTGTCTATGGTGGACACCCTTATTTCTTCCACCCCTGGTCTTCCATACTTTAATTTCTATTTGGATGGAGTAGTCTCCATCCTTGGTTAGCTCATCCACGACCTTTTTCTCCTTATTCTTTTCTTACTTCGACCTAGTAGCAGTGATAAAGCATTATCGAGAAACGACCTCATTTCTCGGTATGTTCATTATCCTCGGTTCGATCATGCATTTGAGATTACAATCATAAGTGGAAGGAATAACGTTCATGGCATGAAGCCATTCTCGTTCGAGGATCGTATAATAAGGAGAATCGATGTCTATAACTAGAAACTCAAGCAGTTTTTAGATATTCCCAGTTCAGAGAGGCATAACCACTTTTCTTAGTGGCAAGGTTATCTTTCGGGCGAAGGCAACCAAAGTTATAGTTGCTTCCTTTAGATCTTCCATATTGAAATTCAGTTTGTTGAATAATTTCGGGTACATAACCTCTGAGGATCTTCCATGGTCAACTAGTTGCATACCTACATCCCAGTTGACAATTTTGAGAGTGATTACTTGTCTCATGACTTCGACTAGGTCTTCCTCGAAAAAGGCTATGTGCTTTTATAGTCAATTTTTTTCTATCATCAGTGCTTTTCGTATGAGGTTTTAGTAGGGTCGATCTTACAAGCCTCCTTCACCGCATTAAACTTTTTTAATTCCATATGAACAACACGACCTTGGATTTATTTCAGACTTGATGCATAGTGGATGACTGTGAATTATGTCCCACTTCATTGTCATCTAGAACGTTGTTAGGGTTTTGGTTATTCTTCATGGCAG
The DNA here is from genome assembly GCA_949130495.1 of Sambucus nigra. Lineage (NCBI taxonomy): Eukaryota > Viridiplantae > Streptophyta > Magnoliopsida > Dipsacales > Adoxaceae > Sambucus > Sambucus nigra. The sequence goes on from OX422210.1 coordinate 725,385,354, forward strand.
GCTTTGCACCCTTATTCTCCACATATTCGTCAAGGTAGCCGACATGTGCCAACTCTTTCAAATGGGACTTGAGAGCCTTGTAGTTCTCTGTCTTATGACCATGATCCTTGTAATAGGCATATCCCAAGGTGTGTTCCTTTTTGATGGATATACTATTATCTTCCTCGACCACTTGAGGAACTATTGATCTTTATCTTATTCAAGATCTTGTGGATGAGCTCTTTGAAAACAGTGTTGATTACCTGGAAAGTCTTGGTACGATCCGCGTTATCATTATTTTTGGGTCCACCATTCTGCTTCTTGCCTCCTTCTTAGGGATATTATTTTTTCACCATATTTGGTCGTCTTCAACCGACCGTTGTCGTACTGGGTGCCAGAAACCACATCTTCTACTTTGGTATATTTATATATTATGCACATAAGATCACTAATGGTGTTTGCCTCCTTTTTGGTGAGGGATTAGTTTAATATAAAGTTGCTCAAAAGACAATTATTAAATGAAGCCATAATGATGTGACACCCCGCCTAATTAAATATCGAGTGATCAGTCCTTCATCCAATCAAAACAGGAATCTCATCTGGTTCATTCTTAGCATTACTGCTGAAAACATTTTAAAATTTAACTAACCACCCAGTATTCAAACAGCCGGTGCCAAATTTTATCTTTTTATTAAACAACAACAACAAGTGAAATATATATAATCATTAAACCATCCACGGAGTAATAATACAAATACATCACAAGATAAGTATTGAATAAAATAATACTGAATAAACCATCGGTTCTCAAGTCTAATAAAGAGTACAACAAAACAATATGAACCTGAGTACAAAGTCTAAAATGAAGTAAAAGAAATGATTGAAGGGGCAACATGCCCAAATGAAATAACCGAACCGCGTCATACTTTAGGAATGAAGTTACTAAAGCGTCTAATCCAAATCCTACAATCATCCACAAATTCTGCAATTACGCATTCCCGGAACATATCATCAAGTTGGGTGTCCCTGTGGCTAGACACCTAAAAGGTTTTGAAAATATTTTGCAAGTACGGGTCAGAGACCAAGTAAAACCATTTGAAAATATTTAGAAAGTATTGAAATTGCAGTTTAAAATCAGTTACTAATTACACATGTCAGTTCAATGTACACTCCCTTGAGTTCCTCACCTCTTATATAATGTGCACACCTAATGTCATCTACCTTGCTATGCTACCCAACCCAACTAGGTCTCATCAATAACTATCTAACCCTAACAGGTTTAGCTCCCCTGTACTGTCCATGCAGTACACTATCGCAATACGAATACTTAACGTTAGACATATGCTATTATGCAACCATAATTAACATTTTCACGTATGTTATCATTAATCCATAATAAACATCTCACATATGTTATCATTAAAAAATTATTAAGTTTCTCTACTATCACACCCTAAGTAGAGTATCTCATAATTAAGTCACTTTTAGATATACATTATCCATCTTTCCTACATCACACACAAGTAGGTTAATCACATTTATATATATATATATATATATATATATATATATATATATATATATATATATATATATATATATTTGTCGCACATATAATATATACAATTATAGCATCTCCGAAATGGCCCCTCGTGATACGACATACTCTGCTATTAATTCAATGTATCTCTAGTACCAAATCAAGGACTATTGGTTCAGCATGTCTCCTCAAACCCTCATTAAAATACACATAATGGAGGCAAACATAGTTCTAAGCCTTTGGGCTATGCACATACCTAACGTACCCAAATGACCTGCCAGTCTGACTAATACACACACACACAGTGAGCCGCCCTAAGTTCTATATTCTGGGGCCCAAATCCAAACCTCACTGGAATCATTAAGGTGGGATCGCCCTCTTCATGGGACCTCCGTAATAACAAGTAGCGTAAGTATGTTCACACATAAGAAAGCACATAATAGATATACACACAATCTAATCCATGTGTCGCATATAGGCATACACACAACCCATAAATATAATTCCTATAGGTATACACTCAACCTATCGACATGATTCGTGTAGGTATACCCTTAACCTATAATATAACCCATACGTAACATGTCTCTCGAACACTCAACTTACTAATTCACATACAAATATAACCCTCTATCACATTTTTTCGAGTATTATTATCTACCCAAAGGCCCTAGTTATCCCTTAAGTTATTTCAGTAGTTATTACACTCATACACTACTGGTCTAAGTTATAGGTTATGTCTCACCCTTCCCGTAATCCAATTACTAAATTATCAATACGTATCTCGATCGTTTTATTATCGTCGATTCACATCCCAAGTTTACTTACATTAAAGATCAACCAAGCATTGGCTATATTCCTACTGGCCTCCTCAAAGTCTTTATCTAATTACCAAATTTTTATCCCCCAAGTTTCCCCTTAATTCATTTCGTGAGGAAATTAAAACAACAAGGCAAAATTGTACAATTCTGGGCAGCCAAATTGATTCGGCCTTGGTTCGAATCGATTCGCTATAATCAGGTCCTTCTTCTTCCTTACGTTTTTGCGATTTTAACCATTAGAGCTTCATCCACTCTTCATGAAACTTATCTAAATTCCCAAACAACATAAATAATAATCTATTATGAGTATAGGGATAATACTAACGTAAATATCACATTAATTCATTAAGAATTCCATTCAAGAACCGATTATCTCTTAGTACTCATAAAACCCTGGTTTTATTGTTCTTCATGCACACACATCATTAAATCCAGAATTTCTCAATTATAATCACCACATGTATACTTATTTCATTTTCTTCTCACATAGGGATTAAATCTACATGTCAATGCTACCCAAGATTCATGTGTTTAATTCTCAAAATCCCAAGAACATAAATTAAAATCACCAAATAATATACCCTACACTACATGGGTATTATACGCTTTTGGAAACAATCAAGATAAACACTTACCTTATGATGTGCAAGTCTGATTTCATTTTCAAGATGATGGAGTCAATCCATCCTCGCTCCGATCACGATTTCGACAACTTTGGTGGAGAGAAACGGTGTTGCACCTCCAAGTCTCTTATCATCCTCCCTTGTGGCTTTATTCTTCTCTAATTTGTGTTTACCCTAGCCTCTAACTCCAAGGGGCTGATATTCTCTTTTCATTTCTTGAGTTCTCTAAACAAAAAACTCCTGAATGTCCAAAACGCCCTTCAACGGTGTCGGGTTGGTCGAAAATTACCCCAGGATCCAAACTATACACCCCAGCATACTTTCGGAATCAACCATGACCTCCAAATCATTATATGAGTCACTCTATAAAAATATCTTATTTCGACATCAAAATAGTCTACATGCGACCCTCGGTTGAGTTCCAACACAGTCTCGTCGATATTACTCGTTACGATGTATATAAATTTTTGCATAGATTATTCCATCAACAGTAAATTCTTATCTCCCAAAAAATATTGAATTTCATCAAATTACAGTGCACGTGTAATTTAAAATTAAACCCAAATAATTATTGAATTAATTAAATTCCAAATACTCAGAAATACGGGGTATTACAAACGACATGTTCAAAGCAGTCCTCTACTTTGTTGTAGGTTTTCCAGTATTGCCTAAAGTATTCTCGCAAGGTTTATAGAGAATTTTTTCTTATGGTGAGAAGTGAGTCCATCCTCTTTGGATGGGCACTGCTGGTGATGAACCTAGCGGTAAAAGCCTCTGCGAGATGCTTGAAGTTGTTGACCGACTTGTGTGGGAGATTCTCGAATGACTTTTGTGCTATATTCCCCAGATTGAAGGGGAATATGAGGCACACAAGATCTCTATTATTCTTCCAGTGGGACATTATCTTTCGGTACTAATAGACACATTACGGACACTATTAAGAAGCTCCTCACGACTTGAAATTATCTCATCCAATAATTCAAAAATATTTCACACTTAACATTGTGATTTGGGTTCTTTAAGCTACTTTCTTCTACAATTTTGATACATGTTATAAACAATAAAAATGACAACTAAATGTTTAAAAAACATTACAGCTAACTTTGAAAAATAAAATAGGGAGATTTGCATCTTTGGGTATAGTAGTTATTCGCAATTTCTCATTGGGGTACAATAGTTTTCGTATTTACTCAGTGGGGTCTATTTTCACCTTTAGCGATGATTTTATGAAGAAAAAAACTTTGCTAAAATCTTATAAAGCACCACTAAAAGTTAAAATGGTCCTCAATGAGTAAATATGAAAACTAATGTACCTCAATGAGAAAATATGAAGAACCATTGTACCCTAATGAGTAAATGTTTCCCAAAAAATAAAAATATTACAACTAACTTTGGTAAAAACAAAATTACAACAAACTTTGATTATTATAAATTACAACTAACTTTGATTAAAAAAAATTAGTTAACTTTGATAAAAACAACTACAACTAACTTTAATTAAAAAAAAAGATTGCAATTAACTTTGATTAAAAAAAATACAGTTTACTTTGATAAACAAAAGTTTACATCTAACTTTGATTAAAAAAAAACTACAACTAACATTGATAAAAAAAATTTACAGCTAACTAATTAAAAAACCATCACGTGTTTAAAAAAAAAACATCTAAGAGGTAAAAATAAATCTACAAACCCTAAGTAATGGAATCCATAATAAAAACTTAGTATACTTATTCTATAAAGAAATTAAATACTAAGATACAATTGAAAATAAAATTTAAATAAAATGGCCTGAATCTGTGGAGTTTTTGGATAATTTGCATAGCTCTTTGGTTTCTTTAAATTATTTGTGCTAGTGATATTGATAACATCATTCAACTCACTCGAATCTTCATGACTAAGTTTGGTATTTACTTTTTAATCAAACGTTTCTTTGTATGTGAGAATCATTCTTGAAAATAAAAATCATGAAAAAAAGAATGTAGTGAATGAGAAGAAAGATGAAAAGCGGAACTGGAGATAAGAGGCAGAAATGGTAAAACGTGAATTGTTTAAGGAAAGTAAAGTCAAATGGTTTCAAAAGTAACAAAGTATTTATACATGTAAATGGAGTGGGAGAATATTATAGGGAGTGGTAATAGTCGGTCCTTAAAACATATGGAAGGTATAATAGGGGTGATAATTTTAGAAATGACACAAAAATATGATACAGAACGATACAAAATTGTCCGAAATTAACACGATAAGTTGTGTTCGTGTCATATTTTTTTACACGAAATCGTGTCGTGTGGTGTCAAAATTATGAGTCGTGTTAGTTGTGTTATCGTGTCTTGTCGTGTTAGTCGTGTTTTTATTCGAGTTATCGTGTCTATTTATGTTTAATTTAACATGAAATTTTAAGAAATCCTGTTATTCGTGTCGTGTCGTTTTTATTTGGATCGTGTTGGTATCAACTAAAAAAAACATGAATTCGTATCGTATCGTGATCGTATCTTCTTATCGTATCGTGTTGTATCGATCCGAAATACGAACCATATACACGAATTACCACCCTTAAGTATAATATATCAATAAGAAGTGTCTACTAGCTACATGTTTACCATTAAAACCATATGTTACATGCTACTTGTGTTTTTTATTCTTCCTTTTTCTTTTCATTTTTTGCAAAAGATCATATGCCCTTGATGGTGAGAGTAGATGAGTCACCGCTAAATATCATATACGATGCAGTCTTTGTCGTTGACATGGAAGCTATAGTACAAGGAAGACCACTTCATGTTTGTGGTCCTTAATTAATCATTCAATTTGTACCCAAAATATTTCATCAAACGGTAAACGTACCTTAATGCCCAGGACCCATTTTGGCCCTATGTATTAATGATGACAAGCAAATATATAAAACTTTAGATATTATCTCTATATCTTTGAAATTTTTCACTCTCAATTATTTTATTGCACCGTATCGTTTTAATCTGAAAATATAATTTTAGTTTTTGCATTTAATTTATTGAAAATCAAAATTATTGAAACTTTGTGAATGTTTTTGGACTAGAAATTTAAATCGATTTGCTGAAAAATATCATACCAAAATTACACTACCAAAACTATGTAACACCCCGTATTTTTGTAAATTTAATATTTAATTAATTCGGGAATTTTAAATTACTTGTGTGTTGTAATTTTTAATTGAATTAATTATGGCAATATATATTTAAATATTAATCGGGGAGTGCATGGTTAATGTTTAGGAAAATTTATTTACAAAGTGAATATTAATAATTTAATTACGTCATTTCGGGGATTAATGACGGAGTATGCACTTATCCCAGCCGAGAGTCGGTATAGACTAAATTGGGTGTGAGATAAGAATTTTTATAAATTAATTCGAATGCCAATTCGAAGTGCGCGGTTGTGTCCGGATGGGTCGAGATAGTCAGAAAATAGTACCCGGGGGTAGTAATTGGGTCTCGGAGTATTTTTGGGCATAGTCGGGCCCACACGGGGGGAGTTGGGCCACTTTAATTAAGCCCATTTGGTGAAAAACGGGATTGAGGGTTTTAACCTAAGTGAGGAATTAGGAAATCAGCAGCCAACACAATTCTAAGCCTAGGGCTTTAGAGGAAAATTGGGGGAAAGCTTAGCAAAAGCCAAATTGGGGATTTTGGAGTCAAATTGAGGGACTACGCCAACAGATCAGACACTACGAACACTTATAGGCAAGTGGTTAACTGTTGTGATTTCGAAATTGATGATAATCAATTCATATCATAGTGATGTGTAAACCAAAATTCGTTTTGGGGATAAATGGGTACAAAATGGGATTTTTTGTTCATGAAATTATTGAATGAGATTCATAGTAAAAATTGTTCTGTTGAACATATCTGAGTATAGATATTTGATTGGAATAAGAATTCGGAATATAAACTGGGGGAAAATCTGGATTTGGAAATTGGTTTGTAGAACAAGATTTATGAATTTTAATCAGAATACCCATCTTTAAATATAGTGAGATATCGTATGAATCAAGAATGCTAAAACAGTTATAGATGATTGAGACTTGTTTTGGGAGTAATTGATTGGTTGAAAATCATCATTTAAGGTTGGAAAATGGAGAGGTAAAACCTTGGAAATTCGGTCATGGCTGAAACAGCAAGCCGAGGAAGACAACCACTTGCTAGATCAATCGATCTACCCAGGGGCTCGATCGATCGAGGGTCCCAGGAATTTGGCAGTTCGGCCAGTTTGTTTATAATGAGGGTTTAATTTAAGTTTTAATTCCCTTACTTTTATTTGGTGAGAAATTTATATGGGACACATATTTCCTTAACAATTATAGGGTGATATAATTGGGTTTAGGAGGGTGTGAACGGTATGTCATGAGATGAACGAATTTGGAGAAATAATTCGTAATTACTGATATTGGGCCGAGAAATAATATTCGGGTATTGTAGTTGGGTGACACTACATTATTAAAGGAATTTAGGTGAAATATTTAATTATGGACCAAGTGGGTGAGTCCGGGTGTGCTAACAATTATAGGTAAATATAATTGGGGAAATTATGGAAATAAATGTGTGACACATTGTGGGTGAAAATGTGAGAATGAAATTATGAGATGTAAAATGGACCGAGTGAGCGAGTCCGGGGATATTGGTTAAGTGGCATCAAAGTAGTAAATTTATTATTGAGAGAAAGTAATTAATTTGGAGTCGGAACATTGACTCGGGAAATATTGAGGTACGGGCCAAGTGAGCGAGTCCGGGGATAATGGTTGGGTGACACCAAGTTATTAAATTAATAAGATTGATAATTAATTTAATTAGAGTCGGATTGTAGACTCGGGTAGGATTAAATTAATAAATGTGATAATTAATTTAATTAGAGTCGGATTGTAGACTCGGGTAGGATTAAATTAATAAATGTGATAATTAATTTAATTAGAGTCGGATTGTAGACTCGGGAAGGATTGAATTAATAAATGTGATAATTAATTTAATTAGAGTCGGGGTGTAGACTCGGGTAGTTATTACATTAATAGGTGTGTAAATTAATTTAATTAGAGTCGGGGTGTAGACTCAGGTAGTTATTAATTTAATAGGTGTGTAAATTAATTTAATTAGAGTCGGATTGTAGACTCGGGGAGGTATTAAATTAATAAGTGTGTTAATTAATTTAATTAGAGTCGGACGATATACTCGCGGATGTATTAAATTTATATGTGTGTCAATTAATTTAATTAGAGTCGGGGGATAGACTCGGGAAGGTATTAAATTAATAAGTGTATCAATTAATTTAATTGGAGTCGGACCATAGACTCGGGGAAAGTATTATATAAATTGAAGTGTGAGTTAAATATATTAGAGTCGGACCATAGACTCGGAAAGACGATAAATTATTAAGTGAGAAAATTAATTACGTTGAGTCGGGCCACAAACTCAGGAAATTATAGGCAGTGTACGAGATTTTGAGTAAATGGTAAAGTCGGGGTTTATGTTATATATATACGGTATAGTGATGGTATATATATACGTGTATATATTGTGTGTGATATTAAGTTACAGGCAGTGTATGGGATTTTGAGTACACGGTAAAGTCGGGGTTTATATTATATATATATACGGTGTAGTGATAGTATATATATACGTGCATATATTGTGTGTGATATTAAATATCAGTGATTAATTATTTGCTTAGTTTATATTCTCTAGTGCTATCAAGGGAGGTTGCGCGATGTGGGTGAATCTCCTAGCTTGAGGAGTAGGGCGAGTATATCCCCAGGTCATAACGTCCGGTATATATGGGTGAGGGATTTATCTCACTTTCAGGGAAGGAATATGACCGCCTCCACTTCGTTTATATTTTGGTCCAAGTTGGTGAGCGATTCCAACTTGGGGAAACTAGGTTTTGTGAGCACACCTAGTGAGATAGCATTTTAGAGGGAATCATCCGGTGAGGGTATACTCGGAGGGATGGATATACGTATGTTATATGTGTGGATGTTTTTGTAAAGGTATGTATATAACGGTATTCAATATTATATGCGGGTAATAATACAGTGTGTGATGTATTTATTTTATATAACTTGTGGCACGGTTATATGCTGCTATTTAAGAGGAATTAATTAAGTTAATTGTGAAATAACTTATAATTTAAGAATCATTATACTCGGGTTAGAGTAGTATGGCAAGGGAAGGTTATACCAGGACTAGTTGGACGGGTTAGTACAACTAAGTGGGTTTAAGGTAACCGGTAGGTGTGCACAATAGTGGAGAGGTGAGAATGTCCACAAGGGAGTGCGACACTAACTTAAATATGAAGCGCATTCATGCATTTTAAATTACTGCAGTTAATTCACTTGCTAAATATTTTCAAAATATTTTGGGTTCTAACCCTTGCTATAAAACCATTTTCAAAACCTTTTAGGTGTCCAGCCACAGGGATGCCGAGATTGATATTCTATTCCAGGGACACGGAGCTGCGACATATGTGGATGCTAGCAGGAGTTTGGTTTAGACGCATCATTCGTTCATTCCTAGAGTAGGAATCGTGTATCAGTTTCAGTTTTATTTAGGGCTTGTCGCCCAAACTTCTCGGTACAGTTTTCAGGTGTAATTTATTCAGGTGTTGAATATTTGTATTGGATTATTTCTTTGGTGGCCGGTGATTTATTCGGCAAGTTGTGTAATTATGATTCAGTTATTTTTATTCAGTTGTGGGAATATTTTATATTTTAATTCCGCATGTACTGTTTTGTTTAATCAAAAAGTTAAAATTGGCACCAGCTTTTGGAATACTAGGTGGTTAGTAAATTTTAAAAAGTTTTCGACAGTGATGCTAAGGATGATCCAACTGGGATTCCTGTTTTAATTTGGTATATGACTGATCACCCGGTATTTTATTAGGCGGGGTGTCACATATGGTATCAGAGCATCAGGTTCTAGTGTCCTTAGGATCTGTACGGCTTTTCATATTTCAGCTTAGCAATCTTTTATATAGAGCCCTATCATAGGATTGTTGTATTCTCATACGTATGCGCATATACGTTCTTCTACGAAATTTATTTTTGAGAATGAACTCATACAAATTCGATTCTCATTCCAGATGACGCCCAGGGGAGAGAGAGAGCAGCTAGGGCAGCAGGATGAGATGAGACGAGGGAGGCTCGTTAGGAGCAAGAGTTATCGCAGCAACTGCCAGAGATGATTTTTAGCAGCACAGGTAACGGAACTAGTGGCGCAGGCGGTTGAAACGATGGTGGTCGCAACGGCAGGTTACTTTCCACGGGATCAACCACAAGTGTTAGTGGCGCCAGACGTTCATACTCACGCGGAGTCGTCGGGGTGGAAACAGGAAAGAGAGGTTATTTTTAGTAGGAAACCCACCAGAGTTGCGAGGGGGTTCAGCGGTAGTACTAGCGTGTCAAGAAAGAGAGATATCCAGCGTCACCTATGCATCGGAGATTGTGATGAGGTGCGAAAGCACATTCTAACCACTTTTAGTTTAATGGGAGTAGCGCTACAGTGGTGGGAGTCGATCACCACAGTTGAGTAAAGGGACACACTAGCTATTGCAGAGTTTTGGGTGCGGTTCGACCGCAACTACGTTTCCTCCAGCGGTTGAGACCGAAATGGGGATAAAATTTAGAGAGGTGACTCAGGGGGAAACTTTCCGTGGCCAATTACGAGGAATAACTTATTCGTTGGCAAAAATTTTGTACCGGATGAGGTGAACAAGGAAAAGAGAAAGAAAGCAAAGTTTATGGACGGGTTAGTCTGGAGAATCAGACAACATTTAATTGATAATTCTTCATTAGTAGATTATACTGATGTCGTTAATGCAACACTCCGACACTGTCGGAAATATCGCTTTCACGTGAAAGGAAGCGGGAGGGGAATGGAGACTAGCCAGTCGGATAAGGCAGGAGGGAACAATACCAGTGGGGTATCCCAGTAGCAGACTGGGGGAGATCAGGGTAGGATTTCTGGCAGGGAAATCATGCCAAACGATTTAGAACTGGAGGCTATCGGCAGGATGGCCAGGAACTCCAACAAGGTCGGCATGGAAGGGACCAGTGACAGGATGAATGTATGAGAAGGTGTTTCGTTTGTGGGGAAAGCGAGACACATGAAGATATATTTCCTTAACCGAGGCAGGAGCCAACTCCAGGACGAGGTCCTGGATGTACAGCCACTAAAGCAAGTCATGGGTGCATTCGGGCAGGGAGAAGCTGCTCCGGAAATCGAGAACCAGCCATTGCAGCTGGAGTATAGAAGTAATTATTTTTACCCTAGGGGCATGGGGTATATTTTTGAGTGACAAAGAGGATGTCACAATATAAGACTTATTTTTCATTAGAGTTCGCAAGTGAGTCGAACTTAGTGGGTGCGTTGGTGGTAGCAGCCATAGCATGTGGATAAACTTTCCGTAGCGTAGCGGAGTTCCTTAGTGTTCGTCACGGGAGAGTGGAGGCGTACAATGAGTGATTGTTTGAATTATGCGAAGAGTTACTACTTTCGAGAATTATAGGAGTAGGGTTGATAATACTTTTTAAACATCGGCTGGATAGCGATGGAATTTAACTATTGTGGATAGTGGAGTTAAATTTTGGTGTTCGCGACACCAGGGTAGGGTTGGTACTAGGTATCACCGGAGAGGGCGTATAGTCTGTATATATGTGGATGTATATGTTGTATTGCGTTGTGCGATAGCACATAGTGAGGTTTCGTGTCCTCGCGTTTTATCTCGGTAAGTGGAAATGTTTACTGAAGTGAATCAGGGTGGTTAAATTGATTTTCGAGCAAAGAGAGATAGCTCGGGGTTCATTTTGCGAGGACTAGTGGTAGTAAGGGTGCAGTATTATGTTGTCTTTGGTAGCATAAGGGTAAGCATATATACTTTTGTGTTGAGAGACAAGTATTTATGGGAAGATGTTTGGACGTAGCACATGGGTTGAGTACCCGGGCAGTATATATATATATATATATATATATATATATATATATATATATATATATATATATATATATATGTGTGTGTGTGTGTGTGTGTGTGTGTGTGTGTGTGTGTGTGTGTGTGTGTGTGATATGACTACGAGTTCGAAGTATATTACGGGTTACGACTAGCATAGTCGGGTGACTTTCGTGCGGTAGAGCGCGGGGATAGGGTGGATGGGCACCCGGGTTAATTAAGGCAAAATTTTGTGCGGTTAAGCACGGGAATAGGGTGTATGGGCGCCCTAGTTAATTTTAAATGCATACTTGTGTAATGTGGTTAAAAACAGATGGGATAGATATAGCGGGCTTGGAGGCACATGACTAGTGAGAAAGATGTGAATATTGGAACACTAGGTTTATCTTAATTTCGAGGATGAAATTCCTTTGTAAGGGGGGAAGTATGTAACACCCCGTATTTTTGTACATTTAATATTTAATTAATTCGGAAATTTTAAATTACTTGTGTGTTGTAATTTTTAATTGAATTAATTATGGCAATATATATTTAAATATTAATCAGGGAGTGAATGGTTAATGTTTAGGGAAATTTATTTACTAAGTGAATAGTAATAATTTAATTACGTCATTTTGGGTATTAATGACGGGGTATGCACTTATCCCAGCCGGGAGTCGATATAGACTAAATTGGGTGTGAGATAAGAATTTTTATAAATTAATTCGGATGCCAATTCTGAGTGCGCGATTGTGTCCGGATGGGTCGAGATAGTCAGAAAAGAGTACCCGGGGGGTAGTAATTGGGTCTCAGAGTATTTTTGGGCATAGTCGGGCCCACACGGGGTGAGTTGGGCCACTTTAATTAAGACCATTTGGTGAAAAAATGGATTGAGGGTTTTAACCTAAGTGAGGGATTAGGAAATAAGCATCCAACACAATTCTAAGCCTAGGGATTTACAGGGAAATTGGGGGAAAGCTTAGCAAAAGCCAAATTGGGGGTTTTGGAGCCAAATTGAGGGACTACGCCAACGGATCAGACACTACGAATACTTACAGGCAAGTGGTTAACTGCTGTGATTTCGAAATTGATAATAATCAATTCACATCATAGTGATGTGTAAACCAAAATTCGTTTTGGGGATAAATAGGTACAAAATGGAGTTTTTTGTTCATGAAACTATTGAATGAGATTCATAGTAAAAATTGTTGTGTTGAACATATCTGAGTATAGATATTTGATTGGAATAAGAATTCGGAATATAAACTGGGGGAAAATCTGGATTTGGAAATTGGTTTGTAGAACAAGATTTATGAATTTTAATTGGAATACCCATCTTTAAATATAGTGAGATATCCTATGAATCAAGAATGCTAAAACAGTTATAAATGATTGAGACTTGTTTTGGGAGTAATTGATTGGTTAAAAATCATCATTTAAGGTTGGAAAATGGAGAGGTAAAACCTTGAAATTCGGTCATGGCTGAAACAGCAAGCCGAGGAAGACAACCACCTGCTGGATGGATCGATCTACCCAGGGGGCTCGATCGATCGAGGGTCCCAGAAATTTGGTAGTTCGGCCAGTTTGTTTATAATGAGGGTTTAATTTAAGTTTTAATTCCCTTACTTTTATTTGGTGAGAAATTTATATGGGACACATATTTCCTTAACAATTATAGGGTGATATAATTGGGTTTAGGAGGGTATGAACGGTATGTCATGAGATGAACGAATTTGGAAAAATAATTCGTAATTACTGATATTGGGCCGAGAAATAATATTCGGGTATTGTAGTTGGGTGACACTACATTATTAAAGGAATTTAGGTGAAATATTTAATTATGGACCAAGTGGGTGAGTCCGGGTGTGCTAACAATTATAGGTAAACATAATTGGGGAAATTATGGAAATAAATGTGTGACACATTGTGGGTGAAAATGTGAGAATTAAATTATGAGATGTAAAATGGACCAAGTGAGCGAGTCCGGGGATATTGGTTAAGTGGCATCAAAGTAGTAAATTTATTATTGAGAGAAAGTAATTAATTTGGATTCGGAACATTGACTCGGGAAATATTGAGGTACGGTCCAAGTGAGCGAGTCCGAGGATAATGGTTGGATGACACCAAGTTGTTAAATTAATAAGATTGATAATTAATTTAATTAGAGTCGGATTGTAGACTCGGGTAGGATTAAATTAATAAATGTGATAATTAATTTAATTAGAGTCGGATTGTAGACTCAGGTAGGATTAAATTAATAAATGTGATAATTAATTTAATTAGAGTCGAATTGTAGACTCGGAAAGGATTAAATTAATAAATGTGATAATTAATTTAATTAGAGTCGGGGTGTAGACTCGGGTAGTTATTACATTAATAGGTGTGTAAATTAATTTAATTAGAGTCGGGGTGTAGACTCGGGTAGTTATTAAATTAATAGGTGTGTAAATTAATTTAATTAGAGTCGGATTGTAGACTCGGGTAGTTATTAAATTAATATGTGTGTAAATTAATTTAATTAGAGTCGGATTGTAGACTCGGGGAGGTATTAAATTAATAAGTGTGTTAATTAATTTAATTAGAGTCGAACGATAGACTCGGCGATGTATTAAATTCATATGTGTGCCAATTAATTTAATTAGAGTCGGGTGATAGACTCGGGAAGGTATTAAATTAATAAGTGTGTCAATTAATTTAATTGGAGTCGGACCATAGACTCGGGGAAAGCATTATATAAATTAAAGTGCGAGTTAAATATATTAGAGTCGGACCATAGACTCGGGAAGACGATAAATTATTAAGTGAGAAAATTTATTACGGTTAGTCAGGCCACAGACTCAGGAAATTACAGGCAGTGTACGAGATTTTGAGTACATGATAAAGCCGGGGTTTATGTTATATATATACGGTATAGTGATGGTATATATATACGTGTATATATTGTGTGTGATATTAAGTTACAGGCAGTGTACGGGATTTTGAGTACACGGTAAAGCCGGGGTTTATATTATATATATACAGTGTAGTGATAGTATATATATACGTGTATATATTGTGTGTGATATTAAATATCAGTGATTAGATATTTACTTAGTTTATATACTCTAGTGCTATCAAGGGATGTTGTGCGATGTGGGTGAATCCCCTAGCTTGAGGAGTAGGGCGAGTATATCCCCAGGTCATAGCGTCCGGTATATATGGGTGAGAGATTTATCTCACTTTCAGGGAAGGAATATGACCGCCTCCACTTCGTTTATATTTTGATCCAAGTTGGTGAGCGATTCCAACTTGGGGAAACTAGGTTTTGTGAGCACACCTAGTGAGATATCATTTTAGAGGGAATCATCCGGTGAGGGTATACTCGGAGGGATGGATATACGTATGTTATATGTGTGGATGTTTTTATAA
Organism: Sambucus nigra; assembly: GCA_949130495.1. Lineage (NCBI taxonomy): Eukaryota > Viridiplantae > Streptophyta > Magnoliopsida > Dipsacales > Adoxaceae > Sambucus > Sambucus nigra. The sequence continues at coordinate 725,400,668 of OX422210.1, forward strand.
AGGTATGTATATAACGGTATTCAATATTATATACGGGTAATAATACAGTGTGTGATGTATTTATTTTATATAACGTGTGACACGGTTATATGCTGCTATTTAAGAGGAATTAATTAAGTTAATTGTGAAATAACTTATAATTCAAGAATCATTATACTCGGGTTAGAGTAGTATGGCAAGGGAAGGTTATACCAGGACTAGTTGGACGGGGTAGTACAACTAGGTGGGGTTAAGGTAACCGGTAGGTGTGCACAATAGTGTAGGGGTGAGAATGTCCATAAGGGAGTGCGACACTAACTTAAATATGAAGAACATTCATGCATTTTAAATTAGTGCAGTTAATTCACTTGCTAAATATTTTCAAAATATTTTGGGTTCTAACCCTTGCTATAAAACCATTTTCATAACCTTTTAGGTGTCCATCCACAGGGACGACGGGATTGATATTCTATTCCAGGGACACGGAGCTGCGGCATATGTGGATGCTAGCAGGAGTTTGGTTTAGACGCATAATTCATTCATTCCTAGAGTAGGAATCTTGTATCAGTTTCAGTTTTATTTAGGGCTTGTCGCCCAGACTTCTCGATACAGTTTTCAGGTGTAATTTATTCAGGTGTTGAATATTTGTATTGGATTATTTCTTTGGTGGCCGGTGATTTATTCGGCAAGTTGTGTAATTATGATTCAGTTATTTTTATTCAGTTGTGGAAATAGTTTATATTTTAATTCCGCATGTACTGTTTTGTTTAATCAAAAAGTTAAAATTGGCACCAGCTTTTGGAATACTAGGTGGTTAGTAAGTTTTAAAAAGTTTTCGACAGTGATGATAAGGATGATCCAACTGGGATTCCTGTTTTAATTTGGTATAGGACTGAGCACCCGGTATTTTATTAGGCGGGGTGTCACAAACTACCACTGCAAAGTACCAATTTAATATTTTAGAATTACCAAATTTATATTAATTGATAATTTTTATCAATAATTGGACTGAATTATCACCACAATAAAACTTTAATGGGATCTTAATAATTACATTTATCTTTTTCATAAAATATCTCAGTTAGTTTGACCTTCCTTTGGATAAGTGTTATTTTTAACAAAGTATATATAGTAATTTTTTTAATTAAGAAGAATTCATGTTTATTCATTTATATGTTATCTCATGGTTTATGTGTTCATTTGGTTATTGCATTTGGGAATTGAAAATACCAAAAACGGCATAATAAAAAAATGAAACTAAAACTACCAACCAAAAAATTACCAAAAGTAAAAGTTATTGTAAAAATCGATGATCTGCGTAGTTTGTCATTGGTAAGTGTTTTTAATAGGATGATGTCAACCATTCTCGAGAGATCCATGTCCACCTTTAACTTTTGAAAAATTTCATATGATGATCCCATATTATTGTATAATATGAAATCTATTAGTTTTTTTCAACAAGCTTTACCAAAGTAATGTATCATTTAGAGCACCCATAATGAATAGTTTTAAATTGTAAGAATACATTTTGTTAAAAGCTTAAATATAGCATTTTGTATTGTAAATGGGAGTCAAATTTAACCTTTGTATGCAAATTTGGAAGTGGGCCCATTTTGGGGCGGCGCACGATGCACCGTGTGAGAATAGACCTTTAATCCCAAACGAAACATCATGTTTTGTGGGAGAATTTTAGTAATTGTAAAAATTCAAATTTTGCTCCAATGGCTATTTTCAAATGGTTAGCACATTACAACCCCCCTATTTACATGTTGCATTGGATATTTTTTAAAAATCACATCATTTTTTCTATCAAACCAAATTCATTTTGGATACCAGCTTTTGGTCAAATAGTTTACATTACTTTAAATATCCATCAAGAATGGTGTGCGGGCAAAATATGAATGCGGGTGAGACGAAGCACTAGTTTTTTGACATAAATTCTTGGCTTCGCCACTAGTTTTTTGAAAACAAAAACTATTAGGAATTCTACGCTGACTCAGTCCTATTACTACTGCATACCTGATGTCCAATAAAGAAGGAATGCCCAGTCAACATTATCACCATACATGCTGTCCTACAAATAAGGACGCCCATCCATCAATGCAACAATTACCATGTGCAGCTCTAAAAATAAGGAGGTCTAGCCGAGATACAAGTCTCCCTTATCTTTCTTATTGTAACAGTTATTTTTTTGAATTCTCAAGTCAGTAGGAACTGGTTATAAATACTGTAGTTTGTACGCTGTTATTTTTCATGAAAGATAAAATCCAAATTCTTATCATTCATCAGTTTATTCATTTATTGCAATCTCTTTATGGTATCAGAGCCTAAGGCTCAATGACATCCTCATCAAACTCATCTCGTCTTTCACTTAATATGAGCACTTTGCATCAATTCATTGCACTGTGTTCAATTAAATTGAAACCGGATAATTTTCTGATCTGGAGAACCCAGATGTCGCGTCTCATAACAACAATGAAATTAGCTAAGTTCATTGAAAAAGAGCCACCACAGAAATTCAATGAGAAGGATGAAATATCAAGTGACTACATCTAAAGGGAAGAAACTGATACGCTTGTGAGAAGCGGGATTAGTTTTTCCATAACAGATGAGTGTCAATATCTGATTGTGGGTCTTGACACAGCAAAAGAAATATGGTACTGCTTAGGAAACATATTCCTTGAGACAACCAAAGAGAAGGAATTTCAGCTTAAAGAAAGAATGCACGACATAAAGTATGATGGAAAAACACTTGATCAATACATAAAAGAGTTCAAAGAATTGTGCGATGGATTATCTGCCATTCGCAAACCTATGGACGAAGATTCCAAGGTCATCAAATTTGCACGAGGATTGGGACAAAAGTATCAAACATTACGCACTGTCATGCATGGTAAGCCTCCATACCCGACTCTCTCACAATTTATTTCTTCACTAAAAGGCTTTGACATTCGTGAAGAATCGAAAAATGAATCATCAACTCAACTGGTTGATCACTCCATAGCATTTAATGCCATAAGAGCACCAATGCAACAATATAACCGAGGACGATGGAGATCAAACAGAGGAAGAGGATTTTCTGTCCACAACTCTGGAGCTTAATTTTCTTCAAGGGGAAGAGGATTCCGGACAGCAAGTCATGGGGTTCAGCAATTCCATGGTCAACAACACTCATTCATGCCAATATCTTAGCCTTCGGAAAATGTGATTAAACCACCCATGACTCAACAAATTCCAAGAGGTAGTGGTATTAATCCTAACAGTGTTTCATGTCAAATCTGTGGTAGAACCAGTCATACTGCACCAACTTGCTTTTATAGGTGGAATTACTCCTTTCAATCTCAAAACCAAGCCCCTATAGCAATGACAGCAACAAATGTTGACACAAAAGCAGATAATGGACTTTATGTTGACTCAGGCGCCACCTCACATATGACAAATGGCAGTGGTAATTTTTCTAAACTTATGCCATATATTGGTAGTGATAAAGTTATAATTGGAGATGGATCCCAACTTGGCATCACTCACATTAGAGAAAAACAATTAAATAAAAATTTAATTCAAAAGGATGTTTTAGTGGTTCCCAAAATTAAAAAGAATCTTATCTCTGTGAATCAATTACTTCATGATAATGAATGTATTTTAGAATTTACTAATAATGGTTTTATTGTCAAGGACAAGAAGACTCACAAAGAATTTGCGAAGGGAATTAAAAGAGGCTCGCTTTACACTTTTGAAGAAAATCATCATGAGGCACTAAATGCTATTTATGAAAAGAAAGCGAGCGACCACATATGGCATCAACGTTTGGGACATCCTCAAATCAAGTCTTTGAAATTTTTATATAAAAGTCATGCTTTGCATGTAGACAATTGGAATAAATCGCACAATGTTTGTGTAAGCTGTCAACTTGGCAAAAGTTGTAAACTGTCATTTAGTTTGAATGATAAAATTTCCAGTATTCCTTTTGAAAAGATTTATTGTGATTTATGGGGACCGGCACCTATAACATCTTCTCAAGGTTTTAAATTTTATGTTGTGTTTATTGATGATTGTACGCGTTATACATGGTTGTATCCACTCAAGCAAAAATCCGACTTTCATCAAGTATTTTTAACGTTTCATAAAATGATAGAAACACAATTTGAACGCAAAATAAAAATCTTCCAATGTGATGGTGGTGAATTTTCCAGTAATGACTTTATCTATTACCTAAATAAATATGGCATAATTAGACATATTTCATGTCCTGGAACTCTGGAACAAAATGGTGTGGCCGAAAGAAAACATAGACACATTGTTGAAATTGGATTAACATTAATGTTTCATGCTAATATCCCGTTATTTCTTTGGGTCGAGGCATTTTTAACTGTTGTTTACCTCATCAACCGGTTACCTTTTGCACCTTTAAAACAAACTACACCATTTTTCAAACTCTATGGCACTCAACCAAATTATTCCACCATGCGTATTTTTAGGTGTCGTTGTTTTCCTTACCTACGTAACAAAACCCAAAACAAATTTACCCCTAAATCTTATCCTTGTATTTTTGTTGGCTACAGTTCACTTCATAAGGGATATAGATGTTATCAACCTCACACAAAAAGAACTTTTATTTCTAGACATGTTATCTTTGATGAAAATAGCCTTCCCTATGTTATCTCTCCCAAAGAAACTGTCTCATCTCAACCCATTGATTTGGTCACGTACCAAGAATTTTTCAAAACAACAAAGCCAAAACATCCTAATACCACTACTGAGATACCCACACCAACTGAACAACCCATTCTAAATAGCATACCTTTGGACCCACCTCGTACCTTTTCTTCTTGTCAACCATAAATTTCGTCCCAAACAGACATGTCTGTGGATTTTATGTCACATACATCAACTTCCCCACCCACCGTTTCTGATCATCATGACATTACCTCACCCTGTGAATTACCTACAAACCCATGTAATACGACTTCCCCATCAACCATCCGTACCTTACCCATCGCCAATTACCATAATCAGGAACCCATACCTGACAGTGACCATCCTTCCCTTTCTCCTGACGTCTCTCACAGTGACCTATTGCACTGTAACCAGCCGTCCAGTGCACAGCATTTTCTAGCTCTCACTACCCCATGTCCCCCACCTTCTAGCTCAGTTGTGTGTCCATAAGATATACCTGTTGTCAACCTAGAAGTCGTGTTACCTCTCACCTCCTCTTCCACTCGTACCAGTCCCACACTGACCCCTCTCAATACCCATTCCATGACCACAAGGTCAAAAGCTGTGAAATCCTCCTTTCTTGCCATTACCCAACTTGATTAACCATCCAATATCAAGCATGCCCTTACTCAACCTCATTGGTATGCAGCTATGCAAGCCGAACTCAGCGCTTTGGCACGTAACCGTACATGGGATTTAATTCCACCACTTCCTCATATGCATATTATTGGGTCCAAGTGGGTTTATCGCACTAAACTAAAAGAAGATGGTTCTCTTGACAAATAAAAAGCTCGCTTGGTTGCAAAAGGGTATAATCAGGTTGAAGGCATTGATTTTAGTGAGACATTTAGCCCCGTGGTTAAACCTGCTACAATTCGCATTGTCTTGTCTCTTGCTCTTATTAACAATTGGCCACTCAAGCAGCTTGATATTAATAATTCTTTTCTACAGGGAGTTCTTTCTGAAACAGTCTACATGCAGCAACCCCCTGGCTTTGAACATCCTACCTATCCTCATCATGTGTGCAAACTCAACAAGGCCATCTATGGGCTCAAACAAGCAAATCGTGCATGGTTTGATCGATTCAGTTAATATCTTTTTCATCTTGGGTTCTCTTGTAGTCAAGCTTATTCCTCTCTCTTTATCTTACGTCACAAGCTTGGCACTTTACTACTTTTATTGTATGTTGGTGATATTATCCTCACAGGAAGTAATAATGCTCTTCTCACTCAGTTTACTACAACATTATCATCTGAATTTTCCTTAAAAGATCTTGGTGATCTCCATTATTTTTTGGGTATTGAAGTCGTTCCCTTTTCAGGTGGATTAATTCTGTCCCAGCGTAAATATACTGAATCGCTTCTTGCCCGTACTAATATGCTTGATTGCAGCTCAATCTCCACCCCAATGACCACCAAGCCTTCCTTCAGTTCTTCAGCACCCTACACTGATCCTTCCTATTTTTGGTCTATTCTCAGTGCTCTTCAATATCTCACTCTTACTAGGCCGGATATTATGCATACCGTTAACACCCTCTGTCAGTCTATGCATGCACCTACTCATGACAATTTTCAGCAAGTTAAACGTTTACTTCGCTATCTTCATGGAACTTCTATGCTAGGACTACGTCTTATTGCTCAATCATCTCTTACTTTATATGGATTCTTTGATGCTGATTGGGAGGGATATCCGCTCACTCGTCGGTCCACCGCTGGATTTTGTGTGTTTCTTAGTTCTAACTTCATTTCATGGTCCTCCAAACGGCAACCCACTATGTCACGCTCGTCTTGTGGAGCAGAATATCGTGCTCTTGCTAGTGCCTCAGCTGAAATAGTTTGGCTTACATATCTTTTACGTGATATTGGGATTTCTCCACTTCCTACTCTAGTTCTCTATTTTGATCATCTCAGTGCGTTTTATATGACAATGAATCCTATTCTTCATGCTCGTAGTAAACATGTCGAACTTGAATATCATTTTGTCCGTGAAAAAGTTGCACAAGGCTTGCTCATTACAGAATTTGTTCCTTCCTCCTCTCAACTGGCAGACATTTTTACAAAGCCCCTTAGCACACCTCAGTTTACTTTTATTCGTAACAAGCTTCGTGTGTGTCCTACACCTCACCGTGCGCTTGAGGGGGAGTATTAGGAATTCTACGCTGACTCAGTCCTATTACTACTGCATACCTGATGTCCTACAAATAAGGAATGCCCAGTCAACATCATCACCATACCTGTTGTCCTACAAACAAGGACGCCCAGCCATCAATGCAACAATTACCATGTGCTGCTCTAAAAATAAGGAGGTCTAGCCAAGATACAAATCTCCCTTATGTTTCTTATTGTAGCAGTTATTTTTTTGAATTCTCAAGTCAGTAGGAACTGGTTATAAATATTGTAGTTTGTACGCTGTTATTTTTCATGAAAGATAAAACCCAAATTCTTATCATTCATCAGTTTATTCATTTATTGCAATATCTTTAAAAACTACTAAAGCTGAACATACCAAAATATTGTTAGTACAAGTCAAATACCAATCAAACCAAAAAATAACCGCCCTTAGTCTAAATGGATAGTTAAAACTGGGAAAGTTTATTAGATTAAGTGAAAAATGAAAATTGAGTGATATTTGTGAATTATAATAATTTGATTTTTCATTATGATGATACTCTCTTCGTACCGAGTTTATTTTCATCTTAATAGTTATTGTAATAAGGTCAAATATTTTAAGAAATGTTATTAATTTTAAATTTATCAAAAAGATGAATATATTTAAATGCAAGTTACGTACTCAATAGCATTATTAGGATGAGTAACTTTGTACTTTTAACATGTTTTATACAAGGTTCTAAAAAATACGAGGCGTGATCAAGGCGTGGAGGTCAAGCATTAAGCCTTAGAAGCTTAGGGGAGCCTTAGGCGTAAAAAAACGTTTAGGCCTTCTTTATATATTTTAATATTTTTTAACCATAACAATGCTATTAAAATACTAAAATCGCACATAACATAAAAATAAGTCTGAATATATGCAAATTAAAATACTATTTGATTATTTTGGATGAGATAATTGTTCGGTTGGTACAAAAATTATTTAAAAGGCGATATCGCTTTCACTAAAGCATTGTTGGTTTTAGAAAAAAGTGTGCCTTACAGGTTTTACTAAGAATAAGGCGTAAAAAACTTAAGGCGGAGCGTTTCTCCCAAGCCTTAAGCCTAGGCGGATTTTTTTAGAACATTGGTTTTATATATCACTTTTAGAGCATTTGTTAATTTGTTGTGGCCTTAAAAAGAAAAAAGAACTATTAATTTAGGACGAATGAAATATACTTAATTTGTTTTGTTCTGATCTTGATTTTCAAAACTAATAAATTATTAATGAACCTAGACTGAATTAAAAAAAAAAAATTAATATTAGGTTTAAAACCTTTATTGACTTAGTGGAAAATTCATATTTATATAACTTTACCCATCGATCCACTTATGTATAAAATTTAGCCAAGCGTCTTCGCCTAGTGGTATAAGGCTGCCACTGGGACAGTGTTGGGGGTGAATTGGGTTTGGTCCCCAGTTCGATTCCTGGCACTGTCAAAATAATGCTTGGCCAGCGGAAGCCACGAACCGCGAATGAGGATTAGTCAAGGTTCGCGTATGCTGACCCAGACACCTCATGGTTATCACAAAAAAAAATGTATAAAATTTAGGGTTCGTTCCGTGGCTTTAGTAAAATAACTACGCACGGTTGTCAGGTTGATAATCATAATAGTGTAGGGATCTCAAGCTAAAAATTAAAAAAATATAAATTTTCATTTAAATAGTTTTACATTAGTGATAGTGCCTTTAAATATAATGTCCTTCAAAAATGTCATTGACTTGTACATTTCTTTCACATATTATTTAACACGTGGAATCTTGCAATTCCACTTGTTTCTAGGTTGACATCTTACTCGATAGCATAGAAAATGGCTCTTTGGTCCACTTTTTTTTTCCTTTTGGCACACTAATTTGTCTTGGAATTCTTTTTCACCTCTAGAGAATGTATAATAATTGTTTTGGAATTCTTTTCCTAAAACACATTTGGTACCCAACATTTTATTTGGTTTCGCGAAGGTTTTTTTAATTCTCTTTATATATGTATATAATATATTCAAGAAAATAATTAACTTTATCACCAATTTCAATGGCACATTTTTCGAAACATTAATTATTTATTGTTAATAATAATTTCACGTTTCACAATATACCACTAAAATATTAATATCAAAGTCCCACTAAATAAAAATATTAGTGCTATTATTATATATTAACGCTCCAGAATAATTTAACGACCTACTAAATATTTAAAAATATTTCCCAAATTTTTTACTAAAATTATTAACGTTATTATTAACTAGCATGTAACCCGCGCGATGCGCGGATGTTTAAATAAAAATTAAGTGCTTCAAAATCTATTTGAAACTCAACTTAATAAATATAAATAGATAAAAATTGATAACAGATAGAAGTTTATTATGCTTAATATTTTACCGTGAATGAGTATAAAAAAGTACCTAACGTCACAATTTTGAAAACACAACAATATGATTCGAAATTGATTCAAAATTGATAGGATATTGTGATACCCCGCCTAATAAAATACCGGGTGATCAGTCCTATACCAAATTAAAACAAGGATCCCAGTTGGTTCATCCTTAGCATCACTGTCGAAAACTTTTTAAAACTTACTATCCACCTAGTATTCCAAAAGCTGGTACCAATTTTTAACTTTTTAAATAACGAAACAATACATGCGGAATTAATTAAAAACCATTCACACAACTGAATGAAAGCAACAAAATAAAATAAATAAATAACTTGCCGAATAAACCGTCGGCCACCAAGGTAAAATAATACAATACAACATCCAACACCTGAATAAAATATAACTGAGAACTGTACTGAAAAGTCTGGGCGACAAGCCCTAAGTAAACTGAAACCGAGAATGATTCCTACTCTAGGAATTAATGAACGAGGCATCTAATCCAAACTCCTGCTAGCATCCACATATGCCGCAGCTCCGTGTCCCTGGAATAGAATATCAATCCTGGCGTCCCTGTGGCTGGACACCTAAAAGGTTTTGGAAAATAGTTTTATAGCAAGGGGTTAGAACCCAAAACATTTTTGAAAACATTTAGCAAGTGAATTAACTGCAGTAATATAAAATGCATGAATGCGCTTCATATTTAAGTTAGTGTCTCACTCTCTTGTGGACATTCTCACCCCTCCACTACTGTGCACACCAAACGGTTATATTAACCCCACCTAGTTGTACTATCCCATCCAACTAGTCCTGGTATAACCTCCCCTTGCCATTCTACTCTAACCCGAGTATAATTATTCCTGAATTATAAGTTATCTCACTAATTAACTTATTTAATTCCATCTTAATGAATAGCATATAGTCGTAACACAAGTTATATAAATTTAATACGCCCCACTCTGTATTATTTCCACAAATGATTAACTTAATTAATTTCTCATTAATTAACAGCATATAACTGGAACCCGAGTTATATAAAGTAAATACATCACACACAGTATTATTAACTACATATAATATTTACTACCATATTATATGTACCTTTAATAAAGCATCCACGCATATATCATACGTATATCCATCCTTCCGAGTATACCCTCAATGGATGATTCCCTCTAAAGTGCTATCCCACTAAGTGTACTCACATAACCTAGTTACCCAAGTTGGAATCGCTCACCAACCTGGCCCAAAACATAAACGAAGTGGAGGCGGTCATATTCCTTCCCTGAAAGTGAGATAAGCCCCTCACCCATATAACGGACGCTATGACCTGGGGATATACTCACCCTACTCCTCAAGCTAGGGGATTCACCCACATCGCGCAACCTCCCTTGATAGCACTAGGGTATATAAATTAAATAAATATCTATCACTGATATTCAATATCACACACAATATTTACACCCATATATATACTATCGCTATACCGTATATATATAATATAAAGCCCGGCTTTACCGTGTACTCAAAACCCCGTACACTAGCCTGAAATATCCTGAGTCTGTGGCCCGACTCAACATAATTAATTTTCTCACTTAATAATTCATTATCTTTCCGAGTCTATGGTCCGACTCTAATTTATTTAATACACACATTAAATCAATATACTATTTTTCCCCGAGTCTATGGTCCGACTCTAACTAAATTAATTAACATACTTATTAATTTAATACCTCCCCGAGTCTCTCGTCCGACTCTAATTAAATTAATTATTACACCCATTAATTTAATACTTACCCGAGTCTACAATTCGACTCTTATTTAATTAATTTACACATTATTTAGTCAACACAAATCCGAATCTGAAATTCGACTCTAATTAAATTAATTATCACACTTATTAATTTAATCTTACCCGAGTCTAAAATCCGACTCTAATTAAATTAATTATCACATTTATTAATTTAATCTTAGTGTCACCCAACCATTATCCCCGGACTCTCTCACTTAGCCCGTACCTCAACATTTACCGAGTCTATATCCCGACTCTAAATTAATTACCCTGTCAATAATTAATTTAATACTTTGGTGTCACTTACCCAACCTACCCGGACTCCCTCACTAGGTCCATTTTTACATCTTAAAATTTCATTCTCACATTTTCACCCACAATGTGTCACGCATTTATTTCCATCATTTTCCCCAATTATATTTACCTATAATTGCTAGCACACTCGGACTCACTCACTTGGTCCATAATTAAATATTTCACCTAAATTCTTTTACTAATGTAGTGTCCCCCAACTACGATTCCCGAATATCATTCTTCGGCCCAATATCAATAATTGAATTATTTCTCCAAGTTTGTTCATCTCATGACATACCGTTCACACCCTCCTAAACCCAATTATATCACCCTATAATTGATAAGGAAATATATGTCCCATATAAATTTATCACCAAATGAAAGTAAGGGAATTAAAACTTAAATTAAACCCTCATTAAAAACAAGCTGGCCGAACTGTCACTTTCTTGGGACCGTCGATCGATCCCCCTGTGTCGATCGATCGATCGAGCAGGTGGTTGTCTTCCTCGGCTTGCTGTTTTCAGCCATGACCGAATATCCAAGGTTTTATCTCTCCATTTTCCAACCTTAAATGATGATTTTTAACCAATCAATTACTCCCAAAACAAGTCTCAATCATCTATAACTGTTTTAGCATTTTCGATTCATACGATATCTCAGTATATTTAAAGATGGGTTTTCCCATTAAAATTTATCAATCTAGTTCTACAAACCCATTTTCAAATCCAGATTATCCCCCAGTTTATATTCCAAATTCTTATTCCAATCAAATATCTACATTCATATATGTTCAACACAACAATTTTACTATGAATCTCATTCAATAGTTTCATGGACAAAAACCCCATTTTGTACCCATTTATCCCCAAAACGAATTTTGGTTTACACATCACTATGATATGAATTGATTATCATAAATTTCGAAAATACAACAGCTAACCACTTGCCTGAAATCATTTGTAGGATCTGATCCGTTGTAGTATCCCCTTGATTTTGCTCCAAAATCCCCAAATTTGCTCTTGATTTGTTTTCCCCCAAATCCCCTCTCAAAACCTAGGTTCTTAAGTTGTGTTGGCTGCCATACCCTAATCCCTCACTTAGGTTAAAACTCTAAATCCCGTTTTTCACTTAATGCGCTTAATTAAAGTGGCCCAACTCACCCCGTGTGGGCCCGGCTATGCCCAAAAATACCCTGAGACCCAATTGCTACCCCCGGGTACTCTTTTCTGACTATCTCGACCCATCCGGACTCAACCGCGCACTCAGAATTGGCATCCGAATTAATTTATAAAAATCATTATCTCTCACCCAATTTAGTCTATACCGACTCCCGGCTGAGATAAGTGCATACCCCGTCATTACTACCCGAAATGACTTAATTAATTTATTACCATTCACTTAGTAAATAAATTTACCTAAATATTAATGAAATATTAAATGCATAAAAATACGGGGTGTTACAGATATGTCTTGAACATGTCATATTCATGTAGGGATTTTTTGACATGAAATTGTGGCATGTTGTGTTTGTATCAAAATAATGACACATAATATAATCAAAATAAAATAGATTACGCTTCTTCTGTTACCGTCGTTTGAGATAGCCACCTATACATAGATATAATATATATACACCTATAGATACATATACAAATATATATGGCGAACAATAAGGTCGATTCAAGATTACCCCAAGGGGTGGGTTAACATCAAGTTCAAAATAATAAAATTAATCTAAAAATTACAATAAATCCATAAAAACTAAATTCAATAATAGAATTCATTCATACCAAAAAAAATTCTAATGAAGTTTGATTCGATTAGTCTTTAAATATTCAAATTCATCAATTACAAAAAAAAAAGATTTAATAATTATTTGTACGTGATTAATTATGTGCCATAATTATTTATAACCAAAGGAAGTAATATTTTAACTACTGGAACTATATATAAGATTTAATAAATCACCAATCATGCATCCACATAATAAAAATTAAAAATATATATAATTAAAATTCAACAATTAAGAAATTAAAATTAGAATACCTTGTTGATGTAAAAAATTAGATCACTCTAATAATTCAATCATAGATAAATAAATAAGATAGAGAATTTAAAGTGGTTCAGCCTTGTAAGAATGGCCTACGTCCACTGTTGTTTTATTGCTAAGTGTTTGGGAATTCTCGATTTATAAGTTCTATCAAGAAATTCCACCCTGGATTTTAGGTCCAGCTCCCAATGAGGATTGTACAACGTATTTATAGCCCTGAGGCTGTCATGTGAAAGGGTAATACATTAAATGATATACATATGAAAGGGTAATACATTTAATGCCCTCTTTGCGTGTGCGTCTGAATGATAAGCATTTAATGAATCAGTTGAACTGTTGATTATCCAGCTATTAATGCTTTGTTCGAGATGCAGCTCGGACCGCCTGAGTTGCTCGGACCACCTGAGTTGCTCGGACCGCCTAAGCTTCTCGGTACTCAAGAGTTCCTCGGAGAGGCATTGTTCCTCGGAGCTTGTGAGTTCCTCGGGGAACTAGTCTTGTTCCTCGGAGCGAGTGAGTTCCTCGGGGATGTTGGTTATTGCCATGTAGATAGCCACGTGTCTTCATATGATTGATCCATGTCAGAAGATTTAATTTGGTATCAACAGAAGCCCCCAATGTTTCATAGTTCGAAATTTGAGGAGTATGGAACATTCTTTCTCGGAATATGGTAGCTTTAAATAGTCTTCCTGATTTTTAGGAGCATTTCCCTTGTATTTATTTCTCCTTCCCAATTCGTCCAATCATGCTTTTTTGGACTTTTCTGCGTGCTTCGATTCCCGCATCAATTTTCTTCTTTTTAGCCGCTGTTGTCCGCTTTGATTCCCGCGCCACTTTTCATCTTTTTAGTCGCCGGTAACGTAATCATCCTTTTTTGTAATCATTATTTCACCATTTCCCAAGGCAAGGTATTTAAACTTCTCAGACGCTCCCATCGTCTTCTACCTTTCAAATTTTTATCTTCGAGTCTTACGTCGTCTCTTCCTACTCTCTTGTGCGTTCATCTTTTCCATCGTTCGTTGTCAGCAGATCCCTTCTTTTCCTATAAGATCTTCTTCCTTCTTCTTCATTTCTTTATTCACCATGGTTTACCTTGTTGAGTCTCTTGAGAAGTTTCGTTCTGATTTCTCCATTCCCTCATGGGTTGTTTTGGAAGAGCTTTCTGAGCCTTCTAATTACTTTCATTTGGCTGAGGGACATTGGTTCCCCAGTCTCCTTTTTGCCGAGTGTGGATTTTCTTTTCCACCAAATTCCTTGTGTCTGGAATTCTGTCAGTACTTTGACTTTGTTCCTGCACGAATAGCCCCCAACACATGGAGAATAGTTAATGGGGTGTATAGGTTAAATCAAATTCATGGAACTCGAATAGGAATTCCAGAAATCATGTACTGCTATAGATGGGCAGTTAATGATAATATTTTTTATTTAAAAACTAGATTTTTAAATAGAGCCTTAGTAGTCAATCTCCCTGATGCCAATAGGGATTATTTTGAACACGGGGTTGTCATAAAAAATTGGCAACACCCTCCATTAGCTGGAGATGAGGTTTACCAGGGTCCCAGATGCCCTCCTTATGGCAATGGGATATGTTATTTTTATTTTATTTTATTTATTTTGAAATCATGTTTCTTTTGTGTTTGATAAAATGTGCTACTGATAACAATGTTTATTTATTTGAAGTTGATAACAAAAGAAAGTGCCCAAAGGAAGCAGATGTTAATGTAAGACATCTGAAACTTATCTGGAGTCTGCATCAGAGTGTTGCTGACGAGCACATTAGGTCGGCTTCGTATCTGCTCCAGTACAAGAGTTACACCACTTCTTTCACTGCTCGTCCAGTGATAAGTGAGTCAGAGCCAGTACCAGCTTCCACGAGCTCATCGCCTGAATCCCATATTCCTTTAAGTGAAAGGATGAAGAAGAGAAGACCTCTTACCCTGTTTGAGAAAACTGCCTCCGATTCTGGGGAGGTAAAAAGGGGTAGGATTGATGTCCCAAGGGAGGGGACAAAGAAGACTGATGCAGCTCCTCCAGCTATTCCTGTTAAAGTTGTCGAGAAGCCCTCAGTGGCTCCGAACAGGTCTTCTGCTCCTGGAGAGGTGATTGTGATATCACTGACCAAGGGTTCTTCCTTGGTTGAATCTGTACCTGTTCCCCCGAGGAGGCTGAAGAAGATCTCCTCGGTCAATTTGGCTGATACCATTACTCAGCCCCCAGATACTGGAACTGGGGTTCCAACTTTCGTTCCCTCGAGCTCTGTCATGAGCTCGGTGAAGTCCTCGATCATTTCCGAGGTCCAAGGTACTGAAGAAAACCTTACTCGAGACATGGTCACCTCATTAGTTGCTCGTCACCTTGCTTCTGTAAGTCTCTTTACTTTGAATTTTTCATATTTCCTTTGCCATTTCTGTTTCTAACTTGCTTTCTTTTTCTGTTCACAGTTGACGAGCTGCTTCAATATAATCCTGAAGAAGGATAAAGCGATTAAGGATTCTTGCTCCTCGTCCAGTGTGGAGGGAGCTCTAGAAGAAGCTGCCAAGTCTCTGGCAGATTCTCGCCAGAAATATTCTGATGACAAAGCTGTCTGGGAGAAGAAGCTTGCCTCCTCCGAGCAAGAAAAAGCTCGGGCTGTTGATGCCTCCAAGGAGTTGGAGAAGATAATAAATGCCTCAGAGAAGGTAAATAAGTAGCTCAAAGAGAAGCTCAAAACTGCTAGAGAGCTTGAAGATAAGCTCAGGGTTACTGAGGAAAGGTTGGGCCAGCTTCAAGAAGTAGGTCGGCAAAAGGAGGAAGAAGAAAATAAATTGAAGGTTGCTGAGAACCTGCTGTCTGAGAAACTTTCCTCGGAGAAGCTGAAGAGGAAAGCTGCTGTGAAGAAGTCCTTCAGCTCTGGCTGGGACAAGGGGTTGGCTGCCATGGTGTCGCAAGTAGACTATGGCAGTCTCAAATACTTTAGGGATGGATGGGTTGCTGCCCTTTAGGAAATGAAGGTCGACGAGTCTTCTGAGCTTTTCCAGAGACATATCCCTGGTCCCCCCCAACTCTGAAAGAATTAGAAGAGGACGAAGCTACCTCTGAAGAGTCTTCGATGGTGATGGGAGATCGTGCCCTAACCATCCAGCCTGCTATCGAGGAAAATCAGCACATCATTTCTTCCTCCGAGCAACTGCCTACTCTACCCGAGCAACTATCTCTTCCCTCCGAGCAACCTACCTCTTCATCCCAGCCTCCAGAGAAGGTTTTGGGAGATAAGGAAAAGGTTTAGTGTTGTTCGGGTTTCTCTTTATTTTGTTTCTCTTTATCAAATGTAACTCAGAAGATGTAACTCTGAATTATGATCTAATAAAATTTGAACTTTTTACATACTGTTGTCTATCTTTCATTCATACTCTGCTTATTCTTCTTATTGATGATTTCTCTTCTTTCTCTGTTAGTTTCTGGCCAGGATGGAACTGCTATCTGCCCATGATACAAAGTTGTTGCGACAATGTAATGAGTACTTTAAGGCTGGTCACACAGACCTGAGTGCTGCACAAGTTGTCGACATACTTAGTCAGGAAGCTTCAGAACAGGCAGTGAAAGCATATCAATATCTGAAGTGTCTGCTTGATAGGGCTGAAGCCAATAACGTTTCCTATTATGAAATGATTGAGGATCTTCAAGGCACCCTCGAAGACCTTCAGCTTCAATACAAAGAATCCACTGCTTTGTTTCATGAGGGTTACGAGAAGAAGTACCAGCAGATCATTGCCGACAAGGGCTACGAGAAGCTCTTTGTTGGGTACGATGTAAGGGAGAGAACCTTGAGAGGTGAGGTCGAAGAATGCAGACAGATTGCTGAGTTGCTGGAAAAGGAAAATAACAACCTGCAGAAGGAGCTATCACAATTGAAGTCTGCAGCTTCCACTTCTAGTGCCTTGATCCCAGTGACCGATGAGGGATTTTCGTTCTTAGAGGTTGAGAATGCTAAGTTAAGGGAAGAGTTGGACACCTTGAGGAGGTCGGGCCCTTCCACATCTTCTCGGGGATGAGCAAGAGCTCCTCGGGGACGAGCAAGAGCATCTCGGGTTCTTGTCGAGGAACAAAGGACTCAGTCTGCCTTAGAGAACCAGGCCTTCCAACTAATGGAGAAGAACCAGGCGTTGTCTGATATGTCAAAGAAGATTAGGGACCTGGAAAAGTAGCTCTCCGCGCAGAACTTAGTTTTGGAGAATAAGGAGATTTTCATCTAGAATCTCCACGAACAACTAGAAAGGCTAACATATCAATTCCACAAACAGCCCAGGGAGTTCTGGATGGCTGGATACAACGAAGCACTATTCCACCTGGACGATCATATCCAGAATGCCAACAATGAGGGCTACAAGCAAGGCTGGCTGAATGCCTTAGGTGTGTTGAAGCTCGAACAAGGTCATTATCTGTGGGACTATCATGATCCCGGGTTGCTTGACTTGCCTGTGCCACCATACAATTTGGACATGGATTGGATCCCTGCTCGGGCCATTCCTCGAAGCTTAATTTCAAAGTATCTCGGTGACTACAGTTTACATTCTCAAATCGAGGTATCTCATCCCGAGCATCTTTTAGATCGACCATCCGTGATGAATACAAGGATGTTGAAAGATCTTAATTTCATCAATTCTCCTCTGTCTTTAAATGATCCGCCTGCTGGCGAGGAACATGTGTCAAAAGCAGAGGGGAAGAGACCAGTAGAATAGGAATTTTTGATGTAATAGTTAGTATACATTTCAATATCAATGTACTTGTAATTTATTCAATGAAAAACTCTCATTTTGTTTGCAAATCTTGATTGTTATTGTCTTGTAGTTATCAAACACTTTATATTTATGCATATCTCTTAAAAAGATAACAATATTGTGTTGTTTGTAGACCAACTCAGTAATAATTAAAAAATTACAAGTATCAGTACTGTTGCTCGATCACTTAATAATAAAGTAATGAGTATAAAAATGTTGTTTAAAATGTTTCCAACCAACCAAGGTTGTTAGACTCTCCATGTCGACCAACTACAGTTAGTGGGTTTTTATCCCCGACCAGCTATAGTTAGTCTTTTTGAAATAATTTTACCCATAAAATGTTTCCGACCAACTAAGATCGGTAAATTTTGCATGTCGATTAACTACAGATGGTGGGTTTTTATCTCCGACCATCCATAGTTAGTAGACATTTCTCTTAAATGTTTCTGACCAACCAAGGTCGGTAAATTTTCTTTGTCGACCAACTACAGTTGGTGGCTTTTTATCCCCGACCAGCCATAGTTAGCAACTTTTGCACTTTATGGAATAATCTTACCTCCCAACTAACATAAGTTAGCACTTGCGAGCATATTTTGTTTCCTAGCCTAACAGGTTGGCATTTTTAGGAATATTTCGTTTCCTAGCCAAACAGGTTGGCATTTTTAGGAATATTTCGTTTCCTAGCCAAACAGGTTGGCATTTTTAGGAATATTTCGTTTCCTAGCCAAACAGGTTGGCATTTTTAGGAATATTTCGTTTCCTAACCAACTGAAGTTGGCATTTTTAGGAATATTTTGTTTCCTAACCAACCGAGGTTGGCATTTTTAGGAATATTTTGTTTCCTAACCAACCGAGGTTGGCATTTTTAGGAATATTTTGTTTCCTAACCAACCAAGGTTGGCATTTTTAGGAATATTTTTCTGCTGAGCATTCTGAGTTTTTCCGAGTTTTGCCGAGTAGTGTGTAGCACTAGTATTCCCCGAAAAATTCTCAATAAAAGGAGAGACTTTAGCAGAACATCTTCAGTTTATTCATACTGATGGAACTGTGTTACATATACAGCACTAATAATACTTGCGTAGGTGCTCTGCGTTCCATGCATTCTTGAACTCCTCCCCCTCTAGAGTTTCTATTCGATAAGTTCCTGGTCGAACAACTTCTGTAACTCGGTATGGTCCATGCCAGTTTGCTTCCAGCTTATTGTGCTTTTGAACTACTTTCTTCAGCACATAGTCTCCTTCTTTTAGGTCGCACTTCTTTACCCTTTTGTTGTAGAACAAAGCTGTTCGCTGCTGGTAAGGAGCTTTTCTAATGGCTGCTTCTTCTCTGACTTCCTCGAGCATGTTTAAATCCAGTCTTCTCATTAAGTCGCTGATAGGGGAATTAAAATTCAGTACCCTGTGTGTTGGAAGGCCCAACTCGGCGGGTATAACAGCTTCACTTCCGAACGCCAGCATATATGGTGATTCTCCAGTTGCTACTCGGGGAGTAGTTCGGTAAGCCCAAAGTACTGATTGTAACTCGTTGATCCAGTTTGCTTTTGCATCATCCAATCTTTTCTTCAATCCATTTAGCAGCGTTCTGTTTGTCACCTCAGTTTGTCCATTGCTTTGAGGATGGCCTGGTGCTGAGTGGACCTTCAAAATATTTTATTGATGACAATAGGCGGCAAACTCCTCGTTATTAAATTGTGTTCCATGGTCTGTGATGAAGGCATGAGGTAGACCATATCGACAAATGATGTTCTTCCAAACAAATTGATACACCTTGTCGTACGTCATATCAATGAGTGGCTCAGCTTCTACCCATTTAGTAAAATAATCCACTGCGACGATGAGGTATTTGAACCGTCCTCGAGTCATTGGCAGTGGCCCAACCAAGTCTATTCCCCACATGGCAAATGTCCAAGGGGAAGTTATGGGTGTCAACAATGCTTGTGGAGTTCTTCGGATGGAGGAAAAGCGCTGGAACTTATCACACTTCTTGGCGTAGGCTATGCAATCAGCCCTCATCGTCGGCCAGTAGTATCCTTGTGTCATCACCCTTTGTAAAAGCGTCTGACCTGCTACATGTGCTCCACAAGACCCTTCGTGGATCTCTTCAATTAATTCTTTCACCTCGGAGGGGTGTACACATCTCTGCAAACCTGTCATAATTCCTCGTCTATATAAAACACCATTAGTTAATACATACCGAGCAGTTTTAAACTTCAATTTTTTGGCAGCGAGCTTGTCAATTGGCAATTCTCCCTCCTCGATATACGCCCTGATGGAATCCATCCAAGATGATCCTAAATTAAGGGTGATAAAGTTTATCGTCAGATCTTCATCTATGCTCCGACCAGCTAACACTTCAATTGGGATTGTTCGTCGTAGCTCGGTGCGAGTAGCTGATGCTAGTCGAGCTAGGGCGTCTGCTCTCGCATTCTCCATTCTTGGTATTCTGACCAGCTGAATAGCGGCAAATTTTGACACCAGCTCCTTTGCCTTTGCATGATATCTGATCATTAATTCTCCTCTAACTGCATATACTCCCATCATTTGGTTTATGATCAATTGAGAATCACTGAAAATAATGACCTGTTGTGCCTCCATAATTTTTGCCAAACTAAGTCCTACAATCATGGCCTCATACTCAGCCTCATTGTTGGAAGCTTTGAATTGGAAACGCAAGGCGTATTCCATATCGACCTCATCCGGAGTGCTCAAAATAATCCTCGCGCCGCATCTGGTAGTGCAAGATGAGCCATCTACATATAGCCTCCATATAGGTAACTCGTCTTCGAATTTATGATCAGTCAGAGTTCCTCGGTGAAATATTTGTTGCTTCCTTTCCTCCTCGGATTTTTCTTGCTCTTCGTCGATCATCTCTTCTTTCCCTTTTACCAACCGGAGTTGGTCTGAGCCCGAAGTCAATGATCTTGTAACATCCACTTGCCCTTTTACCAACCGGAGTTGGTCTGAGCTAGTGTTTGTTGATCCTGTAACATCCAAAAGTTGATCAGCGAGAAACTCTTATTTCTCGTCTGGAGTCCTCATAACAATCTCTGCGTCACATCCTGTAACATCCATACGCCCTTTTACCAACCGGAATTGGTCTGAGCCTGTGTTTGTTGATCCTGTAACATCCACAGGTTGATCATCGAGTAACTTTTATTCCTCGGAGCTATCAGGATAGGTGAACTCCGCTATAAAATCTGCTACAGCCTGCCCTTTTAATGATGATCTGGGTTCATAAATTATATCATATTCACCGAGCTCTATTGCCCAGTACATCAATCTCCCTGATTTTTCTGGCTTATGAAGGGCTTGTCTCAATGGCGCATCGGTATATACTACTATAGTATGAGCCTGGAAGTATGGCCTCATTCTCCTACTCGCCTCTATCAGCGCCAATGCCAATTTCTCCAGCCTTGGATATCTAATTTCTGCTCCTCGAAAGGCTTTACTTGTGTAGTAAATTGGCTTTTGTACTCCATTCTCCACTCTGATCAACGCCGAGCTAACTGCATTCTCGGACACAGCAAGGTACAAGTACAATTTTTCTCCCATCACTGGCCTGGACAACAGTGGAGGTGCTCCCAAGTATCTCTTCAAGTCTTGAAAAGCCTTCTCGCATTCATCATTCCACTCAAAAGTCTTTCTGAGTGTCTTGAAGAATGGGAGACATCTATCAGTTGCTCGTGACACAAATCTGTTGAGTGCCGCTACTCGTCCTGTGAGACTCTGTACTTCCTTCTTCGTCGTTGGAGATCGCAGCCCTAATAGAGCTTTGATCTTTTCAGGATTTGCTTTAATGCCTCGTTGATTGACAATGTACCCGAGGAACATGCCTTCTCGTACTCCAAATATTCACTTCATCGGGTTCAGCTTCATTTGATATTTATCTAGTTGATCAAAAGTCTGACTTAAGTCAACTAGATGATTGGCAGCTTTCTTGCTTTTCGTCAGCATATCGTCAACATAGACTTCCATATTGTCACTGATTTGTTCAGCAAAGACTTTGTTCATCAGCCTCTGATATGTCGCACCTGCATTTTTCAAACCAAAAGGCATAACATTATAACAATAAGTTCCCCTAGGGGTAATGAAAGAAGTACTCTCCCTGTCCTCAGGTTTCATTTTAATTTGATTGTAGCCAGAATAAGCATCCATGAATCTCACCAACTCGTGTCCCGAGGTAGCATCCACCAGTTGATCAATTCGGGGCAGTGGAAAGTGATCCTTTGGACATACTTTGTTGAGGTCGGTGAAGTCTACACACATCCTCCACTTGTTGTTTTTCTTCTTTACCATCACCACATTAGCTAACCAATCTGGATATTTAACATCTTCAATGAAACAAGCTTTCTGGAGCTTCTCGACTTCCTCCTGTATAGCTTGATTCTTTTTGGGACTGAATACTCTTTTTCTCTGCTTCACGGGCTTGATCTCATTATTCACATTGAGCTCGTGACATAAGAAGTTTGGGTCTATCCCAGGCATATCTTCATGACTCCACGCAAAATTTTGTCTTCTGCTTCTAAGGAAAGTTATCAATTCCTGTTTTAATGAGGCCTCCAACGATGAACCTATTTGAGTAGTTCGCTTAGGGTGCTCGTCGTCCAGAATGATATTTTCAGTAGCTTCCACCACTTGAACCTTCATGAGTTGCGACTCATCTCGAGGATCCAATGTTTCAATTTCTGCACCTTCATCCACTTGATAAGTAGTGGTCTTTTTCTTTGATTCTTCCAGTTCTTCTTGCTCGGTGGATGAATAATAGCATTCCCGAGCTACTTTCTGATCACCTTTCGTAACTCCTACTCCAAAGTTTGTTGGAAATTTTAGACACTGATGCACTGTAGATGGCACAGCCTCGAACTTCTTCAATCCTACTCTTCCCATGATGATATTGTACGATGATTGGACATTCTTGTCCATCACAAAGAAACGTATTCTTTCTGTTCGACAAGCAGGCCACGTACCAATGAATATATCCAACTTGATCGTCCCAAGTGGAAATACTTTCTCGCCATCAAAACCGATGAGGGGTTTGTGGTAAGGCTCCAGTTGAGATAGCTTTAGATTTAAACTATCGAAACACGAGTAGAACATGATGTCTGCCGAGATACCATTGTCGACTAGCACTCTTGAAATCATGACCTTCTTCATTCTCATTTTGATCACCAGCGGGTCATCATGAGGATATAAAACACCTGCAAGGTCATTTTTTGAAAAATCGATAACCAATTTCTCCTTGTTCACCTTTCTCGGGAGATCTTCCTCAACTAGATTTATTCGCTGAATGTACGAGCAAGCTTGGGCCTCACCGAGGTAATCTTTTATTTCTGCAGTAAGGTCTCCTCCTCCTGCATCTCCTCCTGTAATAACATTACAATCAAATGACCCAAAGCGTATTGAAAATACCTCTCGTTCTGGCTGCCTTGGTTTCTTGGGAAGATCGGGGTTATCTTCTGGATCAACTTCATGGTTTCTCTTCTTATTCTCCTCTGCTCGCCGAGGAGATCTAGACCTTTCTCTAGTTCGGTCATTCTTTCTTCTTTCGCTTCCCCATTCAACATACTTTGTTAGCTTTCCTCGTCGGATGAGTGTTTCAATCTCATTCTGAAGAGCTATGCAATTTTTGGTCATATGGCCATGGTCCTTGTGGAACTCGCAATATTTTTTCCCTATTCCTCGTGTCAGGGTCTGCCTTCATTTTCTTTGGTCAGTTTAACTCCTCGTTGTTCTTAATTTCTTCCAGGACGTGGTTTATATTTACCTTCAAAGGTGTGTAATTATCAAATTTCCTCAAGACTTCCCATGACGACCTATTTTTGGATTGTTTGTCTCCACCATTGTTCTTATGTTCTTTCTTCTTAGCTTTATCACCTTCCACCTTGGTTTCTTTGGCGTCCATATTCTTCTTCACAGACATAGCCTCCTCGGCATTCATAATCTTGGACGCTTTTCCCATCAGATCCGACATGGTTCGAGGTGGATCTTTGGCCAAAGTGTAGTACAACTTGTTTGGAAGTAGTCCACTCATCAAAGCAGTAATCGTTGTCTTCTCTTCATAATCAATGACTTCGAGTTTCTCGTTATTAAAATGAGTTATATAATCTCTGGTACTCTCACCAGATTTTTGTCTAACACTTAACAAATGTGCTACTCGTTTAACTGGCTTTGCTCCAAAGCAGAAATTTCCATTGAATAACTCGTCCAGTTGAAGAAAAGTTGAAATCTTACCCTGAGGAAGATTATTATACCATATTTGAGCAGATCCGGTAAGTGTTCCCGAGAATGCTCTGCATCTCATCTCATCTGGGACAGCATAGATGTCGGCTGCAGCTTGGTATTGTTCTATATGAAGGACAGGGTCAGTCTTCCCATCATACTTGGGAGTCACAACAGGTGCTTTGAACTTTGATGGTGTTGGAAAATCAACAATGTCCTGGACAAAAGGCGTTCCTCGATCAAAGGTTCGTTATAGAGGGTTCTTGGCCTTATCCATTTCCCTTAATCTATCCTCCAGCCTCTGAATAGATCCTTTCCATGCATCATTTCATTCCTCGGGCCTATTGGTTCGAGCAACTGATCGCGTTGAAGTGGCTTCCTGGGATTTATCTTGACGAGCAGCTAGTCGGTCATAGGATCTATCTTGACGAGCTGCTGGTCGCGACTAGGAAGATCCTTCCCTTAAATCTGATGATCGTCGAAAGTTCCTCGACGCTGCATTAAGAGGACTTTTGTTCCTCCTAGGGCCTAATCGGTCGAAAGGATAAACCCTACTTAATCTTTCCAGTGCGCTGGTCCTTTCTGGGGAAAGGGTGACACGTTGTTCAGTATCTGTGGCCCGCACTGATGAAGTTTGTTCAGGTTGATAAGAAAAATCTTCTGATTCCTCATTGCGATTAGTACGCCTAGTACGCGAAGAAGGCGCACGGGTATTTCTTTGAATGCTTCGTGGTCCGGAATGGGTTGACGCACCGCCATGGAGGGTTTAGATGAGTTGTCGCATTGTTTCTTGCATGACGGTCTGGCCCTGAGCCAGATTTGCCATTATTCCAGTCAGATCTGGAATAATTGGTGGAGTAGATGGATTTGGAGGGGTTCCAGCGTTTCGATTGCTGGATCAGGAATATCAGCCATTGGTAATGGATTGTTTTTTATGAAAAATGATATTATCAGTCGTTTCCCACAGACGGCGCCAATCTGTTGATGTAAAAAATTAGATCACTCTAATAATTCAATCACAGATAAATAAATGAGACAGAGAATTTTAAAGTGGTTCAGCCTTATAAGAATGGCCTACGTCCACTGTTGTTTTATTGCTGAGTGTTTGGGAATTCTCGATTTATAAGTTCTATCAAGAAATTCCAGTCTGGATTTTAGGTCCAGCTCCCAATGAGGATTGTACAACGTATTTATAGCCCTGATGCTGTCATGTGATAGAGTAATACATTAAATGATATACATATAAAGGGTAATACATTTAATGCCCTCTTTGCGTGTGCGTCTGAATGATAAGCATTTAATGAATCAGTTGAACTGTTGATTATCCAGCTATTAATACTTTGTTTGAGATGCAGCTCGGATCGCCTAAGCTTCTCGGTACTCAAGAGTTCCTCGGAGAGGCATTGTTGTTGATGTAAAAAATTAGATCACTCTAATAATTCAATCACAGATAAATAAATGAGACGGAGAATTTTAAAGTGGTTCAGCCTTATAAGAATGGCCTACGTCCACTGTTGTTTTATTGCTGAGTGTTTGGGAATTCTCGATTTATAAGTTCTATCAAGAAATTCCACCCTGGATTTTAGGTCCCGCTCCCAATGAGGATTGTACAACGTATTTATAGCCCTGAGGTTGTCATGTGAAAGGGTAATACATTAAATGATATACATATGAAAGGGCAATACATTTAATGCCCTCTTTGCGTGTGCGTCTGAATGATAAGCATTTAATGAATCAGTTGAACTGTTGATTATCCAGCTATTAATGCTTTGTTCGAGATGCAGCTCGGACCGCCTGAGTTGCTCGGACTGCCTAAGCTTCTCGGTACTCAAGAGTTCCTCGGAGAGGCATTGTTCCTCGGAGCTTGTGAGTTCCTTAGGGAACTAGTCTTCCTCGTTGTAGTCTTGTTCCTCGGAGCGAGTGGGTTCCTCGGGGATGTTGGTTGTTGCCATGTAGATACCCACGTGTCTTCATATGATTGATCCATGTCAGCAGATTAAATTTGGTATCAACATACCTAAAGCAGAAAAAATCCCAATTAGGGGTGCCATTCAAAAACTCCATCTTTATCTGGTATTTGTACCCATTTTCCCAGATCAGCTCAATTGAGTTTTGAGATGTGGAAATTAAGAAGCTTTTACTTGCACCTACGCCACCCAAAAATAATAAAACGAAAATGGATCTTCCCATTAGACGTCGTCTCTATACTCTATCTCTCTCCTTTAACTTCCTCACACTGCACCCCTCTCCTGCCACTCTACCGTTACACAACTATATCCTCAACCACCTCCGTTTGGCCTACCTAATCTACGGCTCTAACGGTGACGGCATCATGTTAAAGAGAACTCTTTTAACTCTCTACCACCGCATCAACCGTTACGTGGTCCACCTCGATGCTGAGTGATCACCAGAAGAGCGTTTCAATTTACAAAGCTGATGGAGATAAACAGATGCATATATTATTATATTCTCTACATAGGTAATAAATGACCTTAGGAGATAAATGGATGGAGAGAGAAAAGAAGAGAGAGGGGCAGATATTTAATCAGCTACGGAAGAGAGAGAGGCGTCGAGCATTAAAATCGTGGAGAATTAAAGTCTCATTATATCTCTAATACTATCGTATTAAAAGTATAATATAGATATTCACGTTTCCCTAATAATTTAAGGTTATCATAAATCCTAAAGTTCCATTATTTATTAACTTTCCATGCGTTAACTAATTAAAATTCCACTAATGTTAACATTTCAATTTTTTTTTTTAAATTCCAGAAATCAATATTTTATAGTTTTTTTGGATAATTTTATTCCAAAATAATAAATTTGTACAAATGTAAAGAGTGTGTGTTTATGTGTGTGTGTGTGTGTGTGTGTGTATATATATATATATATATATATATATATATATATATATATATATATAGAGAGAGAGAGAGAGAGAGAGAGAGAGAGAGAGGGGAAGACACTCCTACATTACATTATATACATCACATCATACATTATACCTGGTTCTAGGCAATAAGAAAGCCTTTTTCAAAAAAATTATTTTTCTATTTAAATTAACCTTTCAATCAATATATGTTCAAAAAATAAGGTCAAAATACATTTTCTAACTATTTTTAAAAATTCACAAAATTATTCTCGTGCAGACTCTTATGAATAAGGTATTTTAAGCACTTCTTTATTATATTTTAAAAAAATAGCTAGAAATTATATTTTGACCTAAAGTTTTTGAACATGTATTGATTGAAAGATTAACTCCATGGATAAAATAAAAAATTAAAAAAAAAGTTTTTTAGAGCGTAGAATTAGGTGTGATGTAGAAAGCATGTTGTATAAGAGCTTTATTATTATTATTATTATTATTATTATTATTATTATTATTATTATTATTATTATTATTATTATTATTATTATTATTATTATTATTATTATTATTATTATTATTATTATTACTACTTTATATATATATATAAAACTTTCCGAGAATAATTTTATTTTCCATATGTGGTGTTTGATATAAAGAGGTGGAAATGGATGATTTACCAAAATCTATCAAACAGATAAAAGTGGCAAAAAATTCCTTTGCTATGGAAGTTTTGTCACGCCAAATTTTGGCTAGGAAAAATTTGTATTTTTCTACTTTTCTATCAAACAAGCGCTTATTGCTTTTTAAGCCACCTTTTATTGGCTAAAGTTTGTATTTTTTTTGTCTCATGTCTTAAATCTTATATCTTCAAATTTTAAAATGGTCCCATTACTTATCATTTATAACTTATATTGAAAATATGTTGTTCCTTTGATAATAGGGAATTAATTGAATTATGAAACTAAACGACATTTTTATTATTTTCTAAGTTTCAAATTGAAAGTTGTTGAAAAAAGTTTTATTTCAAAACCATGAATTCAAGACTTTTTTATACATAAGTGAAAGTATATTGATAAACACTCGCCTAGGGCGGGGGGGGGGGGGGGGGGGGTTTAATACCCAATATTTTTTATAATTATTTAATGATTGTTAATTGTTTCAATGAGTTAATAATTTGAAACTAATTATTATTGGAGTGAATTGGTAATATTAAAATACATATTTAGATGATGATTAAATGTATGTGTTATGTTATTTGTTTATCTCACGGGTTATATTTAATTAATCGGTGTAATTAATTAACTTGGACTATATGCGATTACGTGTACAATAATATGTGTGTATTTTATTTTACATTGTGAGGTACTACAATTTGGAGCGAATTCTAAAGTGATACGGAGACCTGATTGCGTGTGTTTATAATCTTAAGTTGGGCCCTTGGGGGAGGTATACCCTTAGTCTAAGTTTTGGGCTATTCTAGGTGGTATTTTGGACTCATTTAGCGGACTAAAAACAGACCTATTTTAGACTTGCGGGATTAGGGAGTATTCAAGGGAGATTAACCTCATTATTAAATTACTTTACACATAAGAAATAAATGCTAGCAGCCATAGACTTGTGACAGAGCTTAAGAAGACTTTGGGAGAAGAGGAACAAGGATCGTTGCATAGAGATTTGTTGTTCATACTTTTAGGCAAGAAATATTGTGAATGAGTTGTTCACTTAAATATGCTCTGATACCAATTTTTGAATGAGGTGATTACGTAAATATGCTCTACTACCAATTTGTAAATGTCATGTGATATCGATTTAAATAAATTCGTAAATTTCAAATTTAACCTTATTTAATTGGAGTATATTTTCAAACCAAATTAATTCAGCCCCCAAACATGCAACTACGTGTGTGTGTGTCAAACCATCACAAATAAAATTTCTAACTCATAAATTTCAGGAAAAAACTTCTTTCGGGTAAAACCTTTTATTTCACTATGAATGATAACTTAAAACTTATATACATAGTGAAATTCACAATGAATATCGCACAGATACTCATATAGACACGCAACCTAGATTCAACAAAGGAACAACCGCAACAGCCCACAAGAACACTCAATCCCAATTTAGCCAGGAACACCCACGAGCACTCCCAATCAATACGCAGTCATAGTCAGCCGTAGAGATAACACTCCACAAAGAAATAACTTCACCAAAGTTGTATCTTGGGATCCAAAATGATTCACTAAAGCATATGCGATTTTTGTGAATTGAAAACAAAAAGGATTAAACCTTTAAATGAAGAAGACAAAGTATTCTGCTAGTTTGCAGTTTATGTAGAATGAAAAATGTCAGGTCTTCTTAACAAAAACGGATTGATTTAACACATTTTATATAATAAAAAAACTTAAGGCAGCGCACCACTCGAACGAAATCAAGTTGTCACTCAAACTATGCCACGTGTCGCTCGAACGAGTTTCGCTCGACTTCAACCTGTCACTCGAACGAGAAGCTCAAGTCGCTCGAACGACTGCGCAAAAATAAAAAATTTAGTTTTTTTCTTTAAAAATCCGCATCAACACTTAGAAAAAATTCTTTGACGAAAAACTCTGCTTCAAAACTTAGAAAATATTTTAGAAAAATCATCCCAACACTCTAAGTGAACCGTTAAGGTATTTAAACACAACCTTACCAAAATAATCTCGCGGAGGCGTCTTTGTTGAAGAACGTTGATATTCGAATTCGTCTTGATGCATGATTGAACTTGAATAAGTCTTCGACGGTTGTAGCGGTATACGACATACTCAAATATAAACCGGACAATAAAATAATGTCCTTACAAATCTCTCCCTATGTCTATGTCGGTACAAAATAAAAAACATCTAAATTATCACATCAAAAATGCCTATACAAATCTAATACCCTCCCATGAACCCAAAACTGAAATGGTTTAAGAAATGCAAGTCTGAAACTTTCTTCAAAATTTTTCAACATCAAATCTTTAAGTTTTTCTCAACAGAGTGTGCAATATATGATCTTCGAGCTTGTACCTACACACATGAGACAAAGCAAATACTCAATCTGATAGAAAGAACTTTTGTATATATTTTTGTCGTTGCTTGAAAAGTCATTCTCATCAAAACCTCACATACCTACAAATAATAACAAACTCAAGTATAGAGGTAAGTAAGGGTATCAATCCACTTTCTAGGGAGTAAAGCAAATGGAACAAATTCAATTGTAATTCACTTTTTATTTTCTTTTTGTTCTTTTTCACATTTCTATTTTTTTTTAGCTTTTTCAATATTAAAACAATAGGGTGAGGTGAGATCTAAACTAATCTAAACAACTAACTAAAAAGTGACTAAAATGAAAAATAAAGTCTAACACTAAAATAAAAGATAAAGTGAGGTAAATAATTGTGAGAACAATCAAGGAGTGGGATTACACCACAAATTTTAGTTATTCTAATTAATTAATTTAATTATTTGAATTCTCCCAAATTAATATTAAAATTACAAATCAACTCTCGTTGCAAGTGTAATTAGAATAGTAATCTTTTAGAAAGTTAAAATTAACACGCCACAACTTTAGAAAATTAGATTTACACTCCTTTTAATTAATCACCCGCTAGGATCGATCAATTAAAATTCATGTAAATCTTAGAAAATAATTTTAGAGTTGAAATTCAAGTGATAATACCCCACTTAAGAAACTCCTATCTCTAGTTCGAATCTAAAATTGGTATTATCACTAGAATTTCGATTTTCTCTCGAAAATCATTTACCCTCTCTCGAGGCGTAAATCTAAGGGTGAGGGATCAAACTTAACATCCAAAGGGACTTTTCAAGTAAGTAAACTAATTAAAATACAATAACATCAAATAAGGGTTTTACCCCACCCCTTGAAAGGGGTTTTAGCCTAACATGATATGAAAATTAATAACCAAATAATCAAAGGCATATATAATAAAAGAGTAGAGAAAGAGAACAAATATTCAACAAGTCTCCTTGAATTTGGCAATTTGAACTTTATCATCTTCCATTCAATTCAATTACTCACAATTAATTCTCAACAAATATCTAAAAAATAAAAGAAAAAAATATTTACAAAATGGTTTTTATCTCTCTACAATTCTCTCTCTATTTATTCCTATCTAAAAGCTCTTCTCTTTTTTGATGATCTTCTTCTTTAATTTATAGTAGGCATGGAGCATGGGGGTATTTTTGGGAATTGGTTTGGGTGTGCATGGGGATGGTGAGGGGAGCATGTGGGTTGAGAGGAGTTGGAATAAAATCGGATTTGGTTTAGAGGGTATATTTGGGTAAAAGGGGATAAGTGAGTTAGTTAGGGGTATAATGGGTAAATGGGGTAAAAAGGTTTTAAGTGGCACATGAGGTTATTGTTTCATTTTTAGCTTTGTTAGCTTTTGGCTTATGCAGGTTAAAAATCGTGGCTTAAAAAAAAGGAGAAATGTGTTTGGGGTTAAATGTTTGGACATGGAGGATGGAAAAGGGTATGGCATGAATGTGGGAATGGGTGTATGGTGTGCTGGAGGTGGGACACGAGGTGAGAGAGGGAGAGTCATATGGATCAATCACAAACTAAATATAGCGCTCAATTTTAAAAGATACAAATCAAATACAATACTCAATTTTAAAAGATACAAATCAAATATAATACTCATTTTAAAAAGTTATGAGTAAAATATGAGTTTTTTTTATATATACCTCGAATTGTAATACTTAATTTAGTAGAAAAATAATGGGTTGGCCAACCCATATTTGGTCCGCCCATATTTGGCCCGGTCCACATTTAACCAAACCCACATTTGGTCCAACCCACATTTAGCCCAACCCATATTTGACCCGCCCAAATTAGGCCCAGCCCATAATTTTTCCAGTGCTAGTTTGGGGGTATGTGTTGGTTGGTAATGGAGGTGAGAGAGTGGAGAGAGAAAAGATGTGGGTTAAAGGTAGAAGATGAAGTGGGGTCTTGTGGTGTGGTGAGGGTGTATGGGGTTAGTGTGAGGGTGAGGGTGTAGGTTTAGGAGTGTGTGGGTATTAGGATAAGGGGATTGTGTGTATGGCAGTTGTGTAGGTTTTAGGGGGGGTGTGTGTTTATAACCCTAAATAAAAATTAAGACTCAAAATAAAATCAATAGAACTAAAACTAAAAAATAAAATCCAACTAAAAATAAAACAAGCTAAAAAAAACAATAAAATAAAAAAATATTAAAACTTAAAACAAAATAAAATCCTAAGCTAAAAAAAACTAAATTAAAATAAAATAAAAGAAATAAAAACATAAAATTAAATGAAAACTAAAGTCCTAAAAAAATATAAAATATAATAAAATGAACTCCTAAAACTAATCCTAATAAAATAAAACTAAACTAAAAGCTAATAGAATAAAAATGAAAAAATAAAATAAAATAAAATACAAAAATAAAAAATAAACCTAAAAATTCTAAAATAATCCTAAAATAAATTCTAGAAATTCTAAATAAATTTAAAATAAATACTAAAAATAAAAATGACATAGACTAAAAATCTAAAAATAATAAAAAGGGACAAATTAGGCACACACGGGGTTTAGGCTAGGTTTAGGCTCAGGTTAGGGTACGGGAGAGGGAATTAGCTCCATAAAACACGCAATTTTCTTGATTTAAACGCTTGAACTTTGCAATGCACAATTAAGCCTGCATAATTAACATTTAAGCACATAAGACCCATATTACCGAGAATTAGCAACAAAAGTATGTCTATTCGGGGTATAAAATGTACAGTTTTGGGTGCTTATCACAATCATCAATAATCAAATCAAATCTCCCCCATAATGCAAAACTCCCTCATAATTCATTCTCTCCCTTTTTATTTGTCCAAAATAGACAAGGAAACGAATAAAAACAAACAAACATGGAGTTGTTTGACAAGAAAATTAATGAAAATGAGTAACTCAAAAGCTTCCTCAAACTTTTTTTGATTTTTCATTTTTTCATACAAAAAAGATAGGCAAATCAATGCAATCACGCATAATATATGTGCATGATGAATATGTGTACTCCTAACAAATGAATCTTAAAATCGTCCTTATGTGTCGAAAATGTGAATTTAGATGACATCGTCTTAATCAAATCGACAAGACAAAGTCAAACATGATTTTCACACCAATAGCGTCTAAAACTATGTAACGCTTTTTTATGACTTTGTCAGGACGTGCAAACCTGTTTTATATTCCATCCAAACTCCCTCATAAATAATAATGTTTTTTTATTTTTCTTTTGAGATGATGAAACTA
Organism: Sambucus nigra; assembly: GCA_949130495.1. Classification (NCBI taxonomy): domain Eukaryota; kingdom Viridiplantae; phylum Streptophyta; class Magnoliopsida; order Dipsacales; family Adoxaceae; genus Sambucus; species Sambucus nigra. The sequence continues at coordinate 725,434,152 of OX422210.1, forward strand.
AATCCTATTGGCCCAATTTATGGCATATTTTTCTTTTTATTGCCTTTGAATTTTTTCGAGCTCTTTTTCAACCTCATTAAACCTTGGCTTCTGTTTTGTGCCACACTTTTTCTAGGTACAATTTAAATGGTGACTTAATTGAAAAGGATAAATGAGTACCTTTCGTAGCCCTTCCCTTTTTTTCATAAACACACATTCTCAAAAACAACGGTTCTTACATGCACTACTTTCATTGTCAAGTTTTATCGCATTTGATTCATTTTAAAGACAAAATTGAGATGAAAACACATCGGCCAACATGTGATAGATAAAAACGACAGTCAAACAAATCTACGCAAGTGTGCAATAAAGGAATTCATGAGTCAGACATGTAGGTTTTAACAATAAATCACATCTCAATGACTCCAAACATTGTAATGCACAAAAATGAAATGATGACACATATCAAAACACTATCAAACGATCGTATGGATATGGAATAAAATTTTGACTCGGTCATCCTAAATGTCCATTCATAAACGATGCAAAACAAAATACAAAAATCTTGTTTTCTTTTTCCAAAAATTTTATCAAAATAAAATCTTTTTATATTTTTTAATTTTTCTAGAAAAATGAAAATCTTTTTGTATTTTTCCAAAAAAATTCAAAAGAAAATTTCAAAAGATTTCAAAAGAAAAAATATATCAAAACTGAAAAATATAACTATAAAAATGGTACATACTAGCAATAGGCATAAAATATCATCATGAAAATCATCATATGCTAGCAAATAAGTCTAAACCTTAATCGATAGGTGCGGTGGAATTTTCCAAAAGTGGTGACATCCTATGAAAAACATCCATCAAATCATGTGATGTTTTGACTAAAAACTTTACCTGCTTCCTAATATGTGTAAACTCTCTCTCATAGTCATTCGGAGCATCATGTATGGGTGCGTGTGTGTGAACACGTGTAGTAGTAAAACGTGACATATTACCCAACTTAAAATAAAACTCCCTAAGGTGTCCTATTTTCTTGTAATGAGTGCAAACATAAATAGGCCTAGGAACACCTCTTTCTAAACGTCTATGGTGAACTCTCCTATCAAGTATGGGACGCCTAGTTGGGTTAGGTTGAGAGTCATATGGATCAATCACAAACTCGAAATTCGGCTCGGGTGAAACATATGAAGTGGACGTACCATCATGACCTATTCCTAGTCTCTCAACATCACCCAAAATAGGATTGAGAACCATCTCTCCAACCTTCTTAGATGCATTATCTAAAAGGACTTAAACCTCCTGGGCACGTTCGAGATCACTCTTAAGTTGGGATATACATGTCTTCAGACTAGATACCCTGTTGGTCCAATCAATCTATTTTGATCTAAAGCAATTAACTATTCAATCAAAGAAACCTTCACCTTCTTGAGTCAAACACTCTCAAAACCTATAAATCTCTCTCCAAATATCTCACCTTAAGACCTAACTCCTTATTCAATTTCTTATTCTTTAATATCTCGGCGTACAAATCTCTAAACATAATCTGGAGCTCACTTTCACCTTCGCTCCCACACTCACTTTCTCCCTCACTCAAAACAATCAAACTGTCCTCCTCCTCAGGGGTCTCAGTGCACAAGTATCCTCATCGCCGTGGGACAAACTAGGTATGCTCTTGTGACTAGCTAAAAAGGCGACAAACTTCTCATGTGAAGACTCATCCCCGGAATCCTTCACCTATTCCTCACTATCGCTAAGAGTAGCCAGCATTACAACTTTCTTTCCCTTTATCTTTAGCCTAGTGGGACACTCCAATGCCTTATTCCCTCTACCTTCGCACTTAAAATATCTCTCCTTTTCCTCTTTCTCTTTCTCGCACTCTTTCTCATAGCTCTCTTTGGCCTCATCTTTCTTTTTATTTTTCTTAAAAAATCTTTTATTGGAAGAATTTTCTTTGAAAAATTTGAGATTTTTAAAAAAAAAAATCGCAAGCATGGCCATATCAAAATGAATCTCACCCTCAGAGTCGAACTCACAAACTCTCATTTTTTCTTCTCTCTCTTGGACACTTCCTCTCCCTTCCTAGACTGGGCTCTAAGTTCTATCCCTCTATCCTTAGGCTTGACAGTGTCAGGGAACATGTCAATCTCATATGTCTGTAGGTGTCCTACCGGCTCTTCCAATTTTAAATTACTCAAATTACCTAATGAATTCAAAATAGTCACTTTAGGGATAAAACGTTTAGGCAACGATATCAAAATCTTTTTAACTACCCGCGCATCAGGAATGTGCTCCCCAAGATTGAAACTAGTGTTGACATTATCAGACAAATGTGCATAAAACTCATCAAAACACTCAGTCTCAAGCATGGTAATTGTTTCAAATTGAGTAGTTAAGTTTTGAATTTTAGATTATTTGACCGCATTTGTGCCTTCGTGGGTAAGTTGTAAAATGTCCCATGCTTCTTTTTTATGTGGTTCACGTCATAATACGCCGAAACTCCTCAGAAGTGATGGAACCCAAAATTGCACTCAACCCACATGAATTAAAAGTGCTCTATTTAAATTTGTCCTCAGTCGATTCTGTCACGGGTTTTAAAGTAGTGATATTATTTGCGGTGACAGTGGAACGAGTCTAGCCTCTTTCACAAACTATCCAAATGCGCTCATCAATGGCCTTTAACTATGATTTCATACGTGCTTTCCAGTAGGCATAATTAGGCCAGTAAAAAATGGCCATCCGATTATATAAGTGATCCATTGGAAAATTTGCATTTTTCACAAAACAGATTTAAAAAAAAATCAATATCACACAATTTTGCTAAAAACAAGGATCACTCGATAAATTAGAGAAATCCGCTCTGATACCAATTTGTGAATGAGGTGATCATTTAAATATGCTCTGATACCAATTTGTAAATGCCGTGTGATATCGATTTAAGTAAATTCGTAAATTTCCAATTTAATTTTATTTAATTGGAGTCTATTTTTAAATCAAAGTAATTCAGCCCCTAAACATGCAACTATGTGTGTGTGTGTGTGTGTGTGTGTGTGTGTGTGTGTGCATGTGTGTGTGTGTGTGTCAAACCATCACACATAAAATTGATAACTCATAGATTTCAGGAAGAAAACCTTTCGGGTCAAACCTTTTATTTTACTATGAATGATAAATCGCAACTTACATACACAATGAAATCTGTAATGAATATCACGTAGAAACTCACATAGACACGCAACCTAGAGTCAGCAATGGACTAACCGCAGTAACCCACAAGAACACGCGACCTAATTCATCCAGGAACACCCACGAGCACTCCCAATCGACGCGCAATCGTAGTCATCCGTAGAGATAACACTCCACAAAGAAATAACTTCACCAAAGTTGTAGCTTAGGCTCCAAAACAATTCACTAAAGCATATGGGATTTTTGTGAATTGAAAATAAAAAGGATTAAACCCTTAAATGAAGAAGACAAAGTATTCTGTTGGTTTTTAGTTTGTGTAGAATGAAAAACATTGGTCTTCTTAACGAAAACGGATTGATTTAACACGCTTTATATAAAAATCTTAAGGCGGCGCGCCACTCGAACGAAATCAGGCTGTCACTCGAACAATGCCACGTGCCGCTCAAGGATCTTCTCCCGATTTTAACCTGTCGCTCGAACGAGAAGCTCAAGTCGCTCGAACGACTGAGTAAAATTAATATTTTTTTCCTTTAAAAATCTTCCTCAATACTTGGAAAAAAATTTGACAAAAAACTCTGCTTCAACACTTAGAAAAAAATTTAGAAAAATTATCCCAACACTCTAAGTGAACCGTTAAGGTATTTAAACACAACCTTACCAAAATTAATCGCGCGGAGACGTCTTAGTTGAAGAACGTTGATATTCAAATCCGCATTGACAGCATGATTGAACTTGAATAAGTTTTCGGACATACTCAAATGTAAACCGGACAATAAAATAATGTCCTTACAAATCTATTCCTATATTACATATTAATCCGTAAGTTGTTTATTATTCCACATTTTGTATTTAATTCTGGAATTTAGAATACATGTTTAGGATTGAATCTGATTATCTTAATCGTACTCTTTTAATTGGGTTAATTAAAATTAATATTAATGAACTCAGCATTAAAGACTTCTAGCTTTGGAGAGGAATATGAATTATATTGTTTTCATATATGTTTTTATGATTTGATCATGTTTTGGGAATTAATGTCGTTCATAAGTTGAATCCTTATGTTAATTTAACGATTGGGTATGAAATAATTAAGCTCCATGCATGTTTATGGTAAATTTGGTTTAAATATTTGAACTTTGAAGAATTAGATATTAATTGATGTTTTAGATATTAAATAATTATTGAGAATTTTTTAGGATCATAAACCCGCATATAGTTTTGATTTTGGTAATGTTTGGGTTGCTAGATTGGAGCTTGAAACACATTACTGGAGGTTTGGATTCAAAATCACATTTTTTTAGATGAAGGAGATGCACAAAGTCAATCTCTTTCGAATGAGATTGTGGTTTCGTTCGAATGAGATAGCTGGTTTCATTCAAACGAAGCTGGAAATCAATCGAACGACTTTGGCGGACAATGACATATTAGCTTATAAGTTAGATTTTTTGGTTTTCAAGGTATAACTTATTCGTGAAATTTTACACTCTTAACTTAAATCATAATATGATATTTAGACTTGTGAATTTGTAACACCCTGAATTTTTAATGATTTTTAATTATGGGATTAATTTAATTTAAAATGGGAACTTAATCGGGAATAAAAAAAAATATATATTAATTATCGAGACAAGGATTAATATTTGTTTATGTGAATTATATGGAATATTACTTAGCGAATGAGTAATAAATGATCACGAATATATTAACGTTGTCGCGAGTGAAAAATACAACAAGTTACAATAATTTAGTCGAGACGTGCATGTTAGTCATGTCGGGACTCAATTTAATGAAATAAAAAGTGAATTATTTTTAAGTCATCCAAATGGTCATTTTGAGTGCACCAATGTGTCCGAAAAGGTCGAGATAGTCAGAAAAGTCTATCCGGGGATGTAGTTTGGGTCCTGGAACACTTTTAGGCCAAAGCGGCACCTCGAAGGGGTATTTTAGTCATTTTTATTTTTGGGAGAAATTAATCCATGAAAATTAAAGAGCTATATATGTACCCACATAAGAGGGATTAGGGTTATCAGTTACCAAATTCATAGAGGCCATTAGAGAAGGAAGGAGAGTCACCCTCAAGGCTAGAACCATATTTCTTACACCTCTTGCACCACAAACACCACCGTTGCGTAGATGGGAAGAAGAGGAACACACACATACCATTCTTCTACAACGGACCAAAACTAATGTTAAAGTCAAGTGTTTAAACTTGCAAATTTATAGCATGTATGATAACCATGTTAGTATAGGATGAATATTCATATGATTATGTAGGAATTGGGTTAATATTTGGAGAATTAAAATATGTTCTTGGATGATATTCATGTTAGGTTAAACTTCTTGATGCATGTAGAATGAAATTAGTGAGTTAAGGTTGCCCACATGTGTAGAAATTGGGGTTTTGTATGTGTTCTTGAACAAAAGGATGAACTAGGTTTTTCAAACAAATAAATTAAAAAGTATAAAATTTATTGATGTAAATTGATGATTCAATGATTCTTGTACGTTAGAAATCACCCCCACATGTTATTGTAATGTTTTGGATGATTGTTTAGGAGTTTGGGAATGAACCTTGAAGCTTTAGAGGTTGAAAATGGAGGAAAATCGCACCTGCTGCAAAGCAACGTGCATTTTAACTGAAAGGACCGATCGACCGGGGTCCCGGGGTCGGTCGAAGGGGGTCTGGGTTCTGGCGCACACGGGCTGGTGAAGGGATATATATATATATTCTTATTTTTTTTTATTTATGATTTACTCTTTGGGAGAAACTTTAAATGTGAATATCTTGGTCATACGAACTCAGATTAGCGCACCATTCACGGCCACGCGTAGCTAGTTTAATGGAGTACACTGTCATTATGATTAAATAATTTAGGAATAAATTGGAAAAGGTCTAAAATGCCCTTGAAGTTGTAAATAGTGATGAAATGTTCCCAAAATTGAAACATAAAAATTATTGGGACCTAATGAGACCAATAGGAACCTATTCGAGGATATAGGAGGCGAGAAGTATAATCGTATGGTTAAAATAATAAATGGAGGGGTGTACCTATTTTGGTATTGGGTCGCATTTAATAAGTACGGGACATATATTTTATAGGTGGGTTGTATGCCTATACTAATTTATGAACATAGGTTATGTGAATACCCAATATGTGATTATTTATGTGTAATGGACATACCTACGATACTTGCTATCACGAGAGGTTATCACGTAGAGGGCGGTCTTATCCTGATGTGCCATTTTGGGGGATCTTAGACTCGTACCTTAGAGCATATAATGTAGGGTTGAGCATCATTTGTGTTAACAATGGTGTGACCATTCATTTCGATGCGCTAGGTATGTGCGTAGTCTAAAAGCTTAGGACTATGTTCGCCTCCAACTTATATGTGTTTGTATTTATGGTTCAAGAGTGATTCTGGACCGATAGTACTTTATTTAGTACGAGATGTACTGGGACTTGATAGAAAAGTATGTATGCACCGCAGCTGAGCCTAGGGATTCTGTATTATTATATGTATATCGTGATGATATATATATATATATACTTGTGATGTAATTACTGTCTGAACTTAATAAATAGTGAAGATATTGGAATCTGAGATAGTTTAAGTATGTGAACAATTAACTGCTAAATAAGAAATTATTATGTGAGTTAAATAGACATGATACAATCAATTATACATTATGAGAGAAATGCAGATGGACACTATGAGTAATAGTTTAAAAATGGCTAACCTATTTGAGCTAGTTAGTTGTGATAGCAGTAAGTAGAAGTACATTAGGCGTGCACACTAGTTGAGAGGTGACGTTTCTTAAGTGAAAGCCGAGGAAATTAACATGTTTATGATATCTGCTGTTAAGTATTTTAAATACTTGCTTAAATGTTTTAAACTATTTTTTACTCGGGCTTTGACCCGCTTCTTGCAAATCTATTTTCTTGTGCATATTATATTAGGCGTCCAACCACTGGGACGTCCAACTTAGGAGTTCACTGCCGCTTGACATGTTGTAGCTATTGTGAAAGTTGCAGGTCATCGAAATTAGACTCCTCCACTCTTATTTATTCAATCTCCTGTTGCAGTTACTTCAGTTAGGGCATGTCGACCATTTCTAGTCATTCCTTATTTCAGAGATATTGTACCCATTTATTTCAGTATGTTGGATTCAGTTTTATTTAGAAATTTATTGTGTTGGGTTTTTTGGTTGGAGTGTTTTATTCAGTCTCATTTGATTATTCGGACATTCATTATTTATCGTGTGGATTAAATGCAGTTTATTATTTAATTCAATTTGTTGTATGATAATTAATGAGGTTTAAAATTTGACACTAGCTTAATTAATTATTAGGTGATTAGTAATTAATGTGTTTGGATGGTGATGCTAAGAATGAACCAACTATATGTTTAATTTTAATAAATGACTGATCACCTGATATTTAATTGGGTTGGGTGTCACAGAATTAGGGTAAGAGACTTAATGTAGGTTTCTAGTAGAATGAACCTTATTTTACTTGATACAATCTGGAGTTTGGGGATTGGTACAATTGGAGTAGACGCATGAGCGAGATATATCCTATAAGTTCTATACATATATTGCGTGTTTTATATATATATATGTAATTTAATTTGTGCGAACATACAGCTACTGTCACTCCGATGGGGAGGAAATCATTAGTTACATTTAAGTGTATACCATTGATTCATTCGTTGAAATTAAATCCGCTTGTGTAGAATTTCTCGATGGGGGGAACGAACTCACTCACATTTAATTTCATTAACTATCATTTAAGACTTTTAAAATTTTTGCGATCTCATGATTAATTCCCTCCGTTTGAGAGGAAAGTCAAATACCATATATAACATAATAATGAAAAGTGTGGAACCTATTAGATAATATCATGGGTTTAAATGGTCAGAGGTACTAGCATAAGAATAATAAATTACTTACCTGTAGAACGCTCTCAAAAAATGGAATATTAATTAACCTGCCGTAATAAAGGGAAGGGGACGAGCTAATGCCAGTAGGGGTTCCTCAATAAAAATAAATATATAAACAAATGACACGAAGAACGAATGTAATAATATAGCTGGTATAATTTTACAAAACTCTACATGCAACTGATATGCAGTATAAGCACTAACCGTGTTTTACTTCCAAAATATTACCTTTAAACTAGGTTAAATATCATTCAACCTTGTGTTCCCAAGTTTCTATTTAATTTAATAAATTATTTTGATCCATCAATGCACGCGGTTAATTTTAGGAAAAACTATTCTCTTGAACTATAATATAATCATTTGTTTCCTTTCTAAAATATCAATTTAAACTTAACTTAACACGGGCCTCGTGTTTCTTAAAAAAGTATTTCAATACTTTAACCCTGTGTTTGTAAAGAACTATATATATATATATATATATATATATATATATATATATATATATATATATATATATATATATATGTGTGTGTGTGTGTGTGTGTGTGTGTGTGTATGTGTGTGTGTGTGTGTGACCTTAGGATTGTGCCCCCACCCTGTGATTACTCACACATCTAACTATTTCCATTTATATCAAATGTATCCACATACGTACACACGCTTCAAACTTGGGATTATGCCTCGTTATGGGGTTGTTCGGACACCCAGGCATTAACATTTGCCTTTTTATTATTTTTGAAACACATTAAATGATCCATGCATACCCATGTTAAACCTAGGATTATGCCCCACTATGGAATTACTTACCCATCCGGTAGTAACCTTTTTATTCCTTCAATTTTCAAATATTAGGCATTTTATCTTATTTCATGCTTTGGAATTGCCAATATCCTTTATTACATATTTATCCATTATTATGGACCATGTTATTTAAAACCCGTTATACAAATTTCAAAATCATTTATTCACCAATTATGATATTTTTCTGGAATTTACCAAATCCATTTTTATTCATAAACTTCATTTTATCACGAGGTTCACCGAATCTCATTTATGTTCACGGAATTTCACCGTCCGCCATAAATTCCGCATTCATTACTTTAATGGCTTTGTGTATAAGCTAAATTCGTACCCTAGGGCTTCGAGACCTTCATAAATTTATCTAAATTACTCCTTTGTGAAAAGTCTTTGACTTTTTATTAAGTCCACTCCTTTGCGGTCCAACTGTCACTTTAATTACAAAACACCTAGCATATGTCGTATTTAATGAATTACCCAACTTAAGTCATATTTATCAAAATCCCATCTTGATGTCGTATATAATAATTGTATAAACATCATTTCTTTTATTGTTACACTAACATTTTATACATGGCCTATGGCAAAACCACGCAAAAAAACACTTTATACATAATTTGTACTTTTTATACTAAAAAATCTGCTTTTGCCTTTCTTATACCCTTTTAGAGTTAATATTCATTTAACACTATATTTAAGCTTCATTTTATAATTTATATAGTGTTGGGGTTACTTCATAATTTCTTTACAAAGTTAAGGTCTAATAACATTTATATATTGGGGAATAATTCCTAAAATAGAAAATCTGGGATACTTTTGTAGTTTCCAAAATTTCAAAGTTAATTCGCAATAATTAAACACATTCTAGTTTCAAATTAACACGTTTAAACAACTTTAGGATCCAAACTATAATTTTGTATAAGTTTGGGGTCAAAATTATTTTTATAAAATTAATGGGACAAAAACACAATTTATAATACTATTTATTCCAAAATAATAATTTATCAAAAGTCTAGGATTGAAGTAATATATTTAGAATATTATTAGACACAACTCTTAATTTTATATTTTCATTTTCTTGATAGAAAAAGTACCCATTCAAACCATATGCATTAAATATTAACACCCTTAAATATGTGTATATAACTTATATATAATCCTTTTTACATGTGTGATGGTAGCTAAAAAATATGAACATTTATAAACATGTTATATACACATGAACTACATAAATGCATTCCTAAATACATTTCAATCTGAAATGAACAAAAACCGTACCTATTTGGAGATTAGAGAATATTTGGTGTAGAAAGGTAGCCCCCACCTCCAAAGGTGGCCTCAGGTGTATTCCTTAATTTAAATGCACTCCCAAAAAAATTCCTTGAAATTTTCCTTCAAACCACTTAAAAACAAACCCTTATTCACCCTAAAAACCACTCATTTATTGGATATTTATTCCTCATCTTTGGTGGCAGAAAGGGAGCCTAAGAGAAAATGCATTTTTCTTCTCTCTTTCATCCGGATGACTTAACATAAATGGGAGTTTCACATTGGTAAGGGATAATTGCTAATGCATCATAGTCTAGTGGTTCTAGTCATCAAATTCTAGACACATTTCAAAATCCTAAGGCCCCACCTGCTCCTCCTATTATTAGTTGCGACCGCAACTCTCCTAGACTCAACCATGCCCTCAATAATCTGCGACTGCGGTGTAAATTAATCTCTATCACAGTTGATTGTCATCCCCTTCTATCTAAGCTGTCACGACACCTGCGATTAGGCAGTCTTCCCTAGCTGTTGAGTTTGTTTCCCTTTTTTTGAGTTGCTTATACAAGAAATATACATATTATTCTTCTTGCTCAACTTATTCGGATATGTACATGTATCTACTTGCTATAACTAATAGAATTCCTCCTTACTGATATTAAGTAATAACACTTAACTGATGTTAACTAATTATTTCACCATGGACCTTGATTATTTTATTTACTTGATAAATCCTAACCCATAATTTAATTTAATAAGTTTCCCCGCATTTAAATAATACAAATTCCTTATTTAATTAGAATTACTTATTTTGCCTTAAATTCTTGACTTAATAATTCTCAAAATAATTTCTTCAAAATGTTAAATTTGTACCTTAATACTATTTTTGAAATTCCTAACATATCTTTAATAATTACATTAATTAGTTTATGCTAATTACACATCCACACCAATATTAAGATAACCATCCTAATAAAATGTTATCATGAACAAAACCAACATGATTTAATCACAACTATTATTTAAACCATTATTAAAAATCCAGTTTATTACAAGAACAGGGTTCAAAGCATAGACCTAGGGTTTGGAATCATGATACCTCAGCGGATATTATAGTTGATTCGAATGAGGAGAAATAGAATTTGAAGAAGATGAAGGGTTTGCATTTTTCTATCCTCCAAAACCTTGCTTGATCATATTTAAAGCCTTGGATCTTCTAGAATATAACCTTTTCAAAGTAGACTATGTGTGTGGGCACTTTTAGAGAAAAATACTTGGTGTTTTGAGCGAGATGTGGCCTTCTCTCTCTCTCTCTCTCTCTCTCTATATATATATATATATATATATATATATATATATATATATATATATATATATATATATATATATATAGTATAAGCCATGGGGTTGGGATAAATTGGTTTCCAGAGAGTTTGGGCATGCTGTATGGGTAAATGGACTATAATAGGGACCCAAGACTATATAATTAAATTGGTTTTATATAGATACTCAGAAATGCCAAATTACGTCCTTGTAATATATTTCCTTTTTCCATTCAATCACAATTAATACCACTAAATAATCATAAGTGGATTCTAATTTCATTATCTCACAATTACTTGAATGATGAGGTTATGTTTGCAAAATTGTTATGGTACATAATATGATTCCCCGTGTTAACTAGACAATATCCATTTGGTCAACTCACTTTGCCATTAATTGAATTTAACCAACTTTCTTATTTATTTCTTGATCTCATAATTAACTTATTTTATACTCTACCAGATATAAAGCCATTGTCCAGGTTTATTGGTAAATCAAAACTTATAAGCCCATCAAGGGGTAAAATGTATATCTGTATTGAATAGATGTGTATTAAAAGTTGGCTACATTCCGTGACAAAACATTTGAGTCGATGATTCATTAAAGCCACATAAGCTTAATATGATTGAGTGTGGTACATTAATTATCTTAGTTGGACCTTTGGATACGAAGATCAAGCAATTCGCTCATTAAACCACAAGACTTTCATTGCTACAGACTTAATTTGAAGACTATATCCTTTTTGTAGTTTTATGAATTGTTTATGGCTAACACACACGTGCACGATGTTTTTAGAAAAATGTGTGAGTATGCTTTTAAAAATTGATGGATAAGTGTTGAAATGACTCAGAGGTTTGGAAAAATGTTTTTAGGAGTCGACCAGTTTGACTTAGTGCAGTTAAAGGCTATTTTGAAATGTTTTTTCCTTTAACCGTTCGCATGACCCAATATTTGACATGTGCACACGATCCCATTCTCACAGCTACTATTTCTCCCTGTGCGAATGGTTATCCATCGATGTCAACAATGCCTGACTTCATGTGCACAACAAAAGTCAACCGTGCATACGACAGAGCTGAAGTTTTATTTTTTCTATAAATAGGTCATTTTCCCACCTATTTCTTAAAATATGAAAAATACATAAGTGAAAAACACCTCAATGCATATTTTCGTGACTGGGAGATTTTTTTTCTTCTCTTTTATACAAAATTCACTTATTCCTAAAAAATATATCAAATTTAGATCTATGTCTTAATCTTAGTGTTTTGAGACAGCATTAAGAGTGATTTTGTTCGGATCATCATTAGCCTACTACAATTTAACAATCTACTTTTGAATTGCATGATCTCATACTCCTAGATATAAAAGTGGAGGCACTTTTATTCATTGCTGGAGTTGAAGTGTGTTGTTGATTCCAAGGAGGAGATTGTAGTTCCTCATTCACATCGTGGAGCTCGGTGTTGATTTCTATCATCTACAGAGAAAACTTGCAAGGTCCATAGGTAACTACATGAGAGAGTTTATGTGAGGGGTATATTCTTAAATTTTATAAAACATATTTTTAACTAGAAATAGAATTTGGAGTGCATAAAGATTTTTTAACTCTTAGTGGGGATTTTTTCACATAAAATTTGTCTTATAAATGCTTGTGATTGTTTTCTACTCAATTATACAATTTGGATCACACACACCACTTAGATCTCACTTAGATCTAATGTAATGGCTTAAAATTTAAAATAGATTTTGATTTCTAGTGATTCTATCTACATTTACCTCATCAAACTTGTTGTGTGAATAATTCAATATATTTTTCATATCTCTTAGTTGAATCATGTGTTAGGTGAATTGAATTTGCATGCAAAATTGTTTTATTTCAAAAGTTGTCAAAAGATGTAATCAAACCTATGTACCCCTCCCCCTCTAGGTTTGTTTAAGATTGAATACTTGCATTAATAACACATATACTCAATTGGTATCAGAGTAAGGTGCTCTTGTTTTGGCATTAACATGCTTTAGTTGATCCTCTACTTTGTTATGTGATTGTTGTGTTTTTTCTCATTGACCTGGTTTGTTTGTGCTAGTTTTTTTTTTAGCTTGAGTGAATTGTTGATCATTGTTTTGATATGGTTATGAGTTATACTATGTTAGACTTCGTTTATTTCAATTATTCAGCTCTTGTGATGAATGTCCTATGTTTTTGGATCTTATTTTAAGGATAAAACAAGCGAAATTGAAAAAGGAAAAGAATAAAAATAAATCTTCTCATATTTCCAAAAAAATGATCTCTATTGAGAATGACTTCGATGAAAGTGATGAAATTGAAAATGTCAAAACCTAGAGTCAAAAGAATAAAGAATTGAATGCTCAACTTCGCAAAATAAAAAGGTTGGATATTAAATGGGATAATTAAGTCAAATTCCATGAACATGAAAAATAAACTCTTAGAGTGTTTGAAAAGAGTAGGCAACTTACAAATAAAAAGTTAAAATTAATTGATAAAGAGAATGGTGGATTATTAGAATTGACTTATGAATTGAAAGAAGATAATCAAACTTTGAGGTTGTGAAGTTCTGACAGAAGACTGACAAGTTCAAAAAGTTTTAATTTCTAAAAACTCATAGCTTTGGAACCAAACAAAAGTGATATGACTCTTGAACTTGAATAAGAGAAGGAAAAATTTCTTCTTTGTGAAGGTTCAAAAATTTAACTTGAAGAGACGTTTGAGTCTTTGCAAAATGAATTTGACTCATTTCAATGTTTGAAAATCAAATCATATTCTTCTTAAGTTGACTCATCGAGCTAATGTTCATCACATGATTTAAAGGATATCGATTCTTTGATTTTGAAAAAAATGAGAAAAATCAAAAAGTGAAAGAAAATGTTAATTTGACAAATAAAAAAGGAAATTTATTAAAAAGTTTCAGTGGATCATCTAAAATCATTCTCTTTCACATTTTGTCGTAAGGTAGGTGATTTAGAATCTTTTTGGTACAAGTTGAAAAAGCTAAAAAGAAAACGTGGTTCTATTTCCTTGAGTTTCGAAAGGGAAGATAATTTTGTTCCCAGAGATAATTTTTTATATAAAGAAGTTTGTTAGACATTATATTGATAATTCAAGGTCGTTACCACATATTCTTCCACATTTGTGTGCTAAGAATGTTAGGAGAAGAGATAAAGAAGATTTTGTTTACATAATATTTTATCGGGTTCATTTCATCACGAGTTTTGACACATGGATAGATGAGGGGGGGAGTTAGTGGTGGTTATCTGGTGATTATTGTAGGAAATATTGGTGGAAGTAGTGAGTGGTTTAAGGCGGTTATTTTGGTGGAAGAAGTGGGTGGTTTAAAATGTTTTTTTAAGTAGTGGGAAGTTCAAAGCGTTTATTTTTTGAATTCGAATTAGAATTTATTTGGAGGCAGACATGGATGTTTATTATTGAGAATTAATTCAACTTCAAATCGTAAGTTACTTGGAGATAAAATTCAAACTAGAAGTTACTTGGAGAAAAATAACGTTAGTTATTGCAATTAACTATAAATTCATCCCTTCAGGAAGACAAAAGGACATCTCCAAACGATCAAACAAACCTATATTTTTACATTTTATCTAATAAATTTCATCATCTTTTTTTGTACTTTTTATCCTTTAATTTTTAACAATGTTATTTACTTTCGTTTAATTCAATGGAAAGTTTGTTTACATTTCAACCTTTACATTCCATCCTTTATGTTCAAACAATTTACATTACTCATTTTGTCATACGAAAATGTCTTATTAATCTAGGCATGCCCAAAAACCTACGAATATTATGCATGGATGATTTCATTTCCAAGCAAAGATACCTTGGCATTAGAAGAAGGGGGCACAGATTTTCAAATGACATAACGAATCTTTCCCATTGAAGTTTTAAACCAATATTTGGTAAGAAGTGATTTTCAATGGTGTATGAGACAGACAGTCAAAAGTCTCAACGATTTAGCCCAAAGTTTAAAATATTTTGCTAAATTTTCTTTATAATTTGGTTGTAATAGTCTCAGTCACACCAACCTTTTAAAAAGAGAATATTTTGGAAAATAATATTGGCGAAGAAAATTCAAACAAATGTGATGACGATCCTTAACCTTTTGCATTATAAAATCATGATGCTATCATAGAACTCGGGGGTTGGAAGAACATCAAAAGATTTCAAAACATGGGGGGGGGGGGGGTACAAAAAATTGGTGTTCAAACTAGATTTTGGGCAATAAGAAAATATTCCAACTTATTTAAAATTGCAGTAAAATATTACCTAGAATATGTGGTTCAAAGATAATGAAAATATAAATCATGTCACATGATGTTTATCATTCGAATCGACTCTCATTTATGGTGAACTATAATGGCGGTTGGTAGGAATTGAGTAGGATGTTATTTCTACATTATTTATAAAACAATTTGATTGATAAATATGGATCCATGTGTAAGACAAAGTTTTATGATTTCTCATCATTTTTATTTATTTTGGCATATTTCGTTACAACTGCATCATCATGTACTTACCAAGAAAGTGAATACAAGTTAGTGATCGAGAAACAATCGAAGATCAAATGCGTTGAAATCACTGCTAAATTGATTGAGGTGGTATATGGTATATGGTTTTGATTTATACTTAAACATTTTATTCTGGGATGTTTGTATAAATTATTTGAGGAAAGTTTTCAAAACTTTTTTCAAAATAAAAATAATTTTTAATTTTTGTTCGTTTGAATGAGAATAGGCTTTTATTCAAACGAGAAGATAAGTTTGTTAGGACGAACTTCGAACAAATATTCAATGGCGTTCCTATGTTTAACAGAATTCTACCAATTAGAATCTAATTCAAATTATGTTCGAATGAGATCAAATGTTCGTTCGAACGAGACTAGAGTTATTTTGAATGAAATAAGGTTTTCGTTCGAATGAACCTATAGTTTTCCTTCGAACGATATGTGTCGCCTCGAATATTATGATTTCTATAAAATGGGGATTTAAGAATAGGTTTTATCATAACTTTTGGTGATAATTGAATCTGTATACCTGTCCCAAAATTCTGACAACCGTAGTTTATGAAAACCACTTTTCTTGTCCAAATCAAATCGCCTGAATAATTTGTTGAGTTTTCTCAAACCCTAGAAGAACACCATCTATATTCAAACCCTTGTAGAGTAGACTCTCTACTACTGAATTTGCGGAGTTAATTCTCTTTGGGTGAAGAAGAAAGGAATATCAGTTCCTGAGGCTGATCAGTGGATACTGAGACAAGAGCTGCTTATTGTGGAATAATGTTATACTACGTTCTTTGCTATGGAAGACTTGAAGACTTTACTGCATAAGGTTATTGGATCTATGAGTTGGTTTGTAAGTTTATATTTGTCTGTATAGTTCGAACACAATGCTGAAATATAGGTTTTTCCCAAAAGAGAATTTTCCTTAACTTTTTCCCATTTTGGTTTGGATGTTGGTTTATTTTTGGCTTCACTTAGATTAAAATTATCTTGCATGCTCACGTAAATTAATAAAGATAAAATTTCCTCTAAAAGGAATTTTGTGTATGTGTGACCCACTGTACTAAGTATTCATATAACTTTCATTTTCAAATTGGTATCAGAGTTTATTTCTATAAGTTGCGTAGATATATCCTGCTAGTTATATGGATAACTCATACAATAGGGCACCGATTTTTATGGGGCTAATTATGCCTATTGTAAACCTCTAATGAGTTAGGTACTAAAATCAATTGATGAACAAGTCTGGATCATTTGTGAAAAAGGGTGAACACCACCCAGTGTGACTAATGATGATGTCATAAGTCTCAAACTACCCACTCACTGGATTGATGATGCTTTCAAATGGAGTAATTTTAACTCCGGAGGCTTAAGTGAAATTTTTAGTGAAGTCACACCCAAAGAGTTTCATCTCATTATGATGTGAACCACGTCTAAGTAAGTATGGGATATCCTCTAACTCACTTACGAGGGTACCAATGCTATAAAAGCTTCTAAGCTTCAGAATATCACAACACAATTTCAGACCATTAGCATGCTCGAGTCTGAAATATTTGACGAATTTTATGCACTCTTATTTGACATTGTTAACTCTAGTTTTAATTAGAGTGAGAGAATTCCTGAGACAGGGGTAGTTAAGAAAAATTTGAGATCTTACCCCTCCCATTTTAACACAAAAGTCATTGTCCTTAATTCTTTTGAAATTTTAGATAATCTTAGGTTAGAAGAACTCGCAAGAGACCTTCAAACTTACAAAATAGATATGTTCCCTAAAACTCAAAATAAAAAGGGAACGATTTAAAATCTCAATCAAAGAAAAAAGATGAGGTTTCTGACACCGAATTTAATTTTGATCTTGATGATCTTGCTTAATTTGCGAAAAAATTCAAAAAGTTTCTCAAACTAAGAAATCAAAATTCTTCCAAAGAAAATAAAGGTTTTAAGAAAGACAAAAATATTAAATCAGACAATAACGGTTTTGGATAATGATCAAATAAAAGAGAGAGAAGTGTACCTTAAGAAATATGATTCAGAGAGATGCTATAAGTGTGAGGGTAAGGTTCACAAAGACCACGAATATGCTACTAGGATTAAGAGACAGGGCAAAGGGAAAGATGCTTATAATCCCACTCTAAGGGATGGCCATATCGAGTCGGTGGATTCTGGGGATGAAACACTGCATGGATGTAACTTCACCACATTTATGGCTAGTCTTGTTAGAACTTCAAGTATGTCTCATGTCGATGAGGACTTTTTTAAACATGATAGTCTCGATAGTGAGTCGAACCATACTGGAGAGAGTGAATGAGATGAAGTTTTGAGTCAGGTAGAAAGTGGCCTGCACTGAGTGACGCGACTAAGAATGTGTCTCAGAAGTGCATTCTATCTAGGCTCAAGTGCAAGCCTGTCGCGTTAGTAATAAACCCGGTAAGTTAGGATCGTATCCACAGGGAAATATGACAATGGAATTGTGACGACGTTGGACAGATGAATGAATCCTAACTCTGACTCTAAAGGAAAAGGAAAAGATGATTTGGTTTGAGAATTGGCTACAACTAAATGCAGTTTTGAAAATAATTATTTAATGAAGGAAAGTATGAATGAAATGCAATTACTCTAAATTACTGATGATAATTGACTTGAAACTATCAACTATATGATGAAAAACATGACGGGAATACAATCCCCCAACCCTAGTGTATTGATGTTATAAAACTAATCGTAAATTAAAATGATTAATTAAACCCAAAATTTAGTACTCCCAAGCATTACGTATATTAGGTTCAAGCCCGCATCATACTTAATCTGAGGATGAGTAAATCGGAATTTCAATAGTTACACTCGAATTGTATTCTAAAGCATCCCGGTTACTCAGAAGCAAACGTGATCTAAAGATCTACAATTGTCGTGTTCCTATGGAATACAGTCATAATCAATCAATAAATTCAGAGGATTAATGTTATACACATGCAACTATCACATCAGGTTGGGTTCATGTATCCCGACCTTGAAAAGTCTAGCCTACCATGATGAAAGTAATGAAAACTATTTTGGAATTGCAGAAAACCTTGATTACACTAAGGAAGAATTGTAGAATGATGTAGAAAGGAAATTAAATAGAGGAAATTACTCACCAATCTTACCAAAGCACTCAAGGCAGCAATTGAAATTACTTGTAACTACGGAATTCTGAATAATCTTCACTCTTGGAATTAAAATTGTAATCTACCTTCAAAACTAGGGTTTTACAGAAAGCATGGAAAATTATATTAATTCTCCGTGCTAAGAATGATAATAACTCGGGTTTTTATACCCTACAAACTTCAGGAGTTTTATCTGCACTAGGACTCTCCATTAGAGAAGGATAACAAAATTAAAACTAGACATCCAGACGGGTCCGGGACTCCTGCGGATCGGTCTTCCTGGAATCTGGACCGGTTCTTTTATTTGTAGGGAGGATCAGTTCGGTGCTGATCGGTTCTTTTATTTTTCTTCCACCTTCGGTTTGCGTTCAGTCTGGGGTTCTCTGGAATGTGGCACTGCGGACTGGTCCGGTCTTCCTGCGGATCTGTCTTCCTTTGACTTTCTTTTCTCCAACTTTGACTGTTCATATCTTTCTCACCGGGACTCCGATTGAGGTGTCGTTTCTTCCTGTGTGCTCATAAACTTGATATATTCAACTTCTCTCTAGGTGCCTCATCCGAATTTCGAGTAAAAATTATACTTTTGCCCTTTTGACTTTCTTCTTTTCTTTTCTGATTCTCTCGGTTTCTT
This sequence comes from Sambucus nigra, assembly GCA_949130495.1. Taxonomy (NCBI): domain Eukaryota; kingdom Viridiplantae; phylum Streptophyta; class Magnoliopsida; order Dipsacales; family Adoxaceae; genus Sambucus; species Sambucus nigra. The sequence goes on from OX422210.1 coordinate 725,453,941, forward strand.
TCTTTCTTTAATTGACATCAAATACCTGTAAAATCAATACGAAATACCAGAAACTCGGTGTACTCGTTAGGATAAGTCAATAGCACGATTATGAGGTAAATTCAAATCGATTACGTTGTTCGATGTGCCAAAAGTAACTAAATTAAAGGGATAAATTGGGAAGAATTTATGCCTAATAAAACCCCCCTAAGTTAGAACTTTGCGCGTCCCGAGCAATGTAAAAAATCCTAGCAAGGCTAAACTCTTGAACGTCATTTTACTGGGATAGAATAACTTTTTCACGGGCAAGCGATTGTATTTAGCGTATGCAAAAAACCTTTAAACCCCTAGGTTACCCTAGTAGGACGAGTTGTGTCTCGTGAGGGTTTGCAGAGAATATACCCACAAAATTCGACTCAAGGAAAAATCAAAATATCCAAAAAATGTATAATTCAAACTTTCCTAGAAAATAGTCATCATCAAGTCAAGCTCAATAGTCTCAAATCATAGTGTGTGTGTGCGAAGCTGAAAATTTAACCGCCAATTTCAACTAATTGATCATTACGTTACTTATCCAAAAATTCATTTTTATTTCAAATTCTCAAGGAATGCTCTCACAAATGAATCACTCGGAATATGTCTATTCTCTCGGTATGCGTGATATAAAGAATAAATATAATGGATGCAAAGTCACGCACATAAGTAGAAAGACGAAAATTTCATAGTGATAGGATCTCATCAACGGAATACGGTTTTAAAAACGGGAACATTTCCTCTTATTCACGCATTATCTCTTTTATTATATTTTGGTGTATTAGCTCTCCACGCAGTAACCAATTTCGTAATTTGGACTCGGTTAGGTCTTTTTGGGGTTTTAAGGTATATTGGGTAAAATGAAAATGGTAGGGAAGGTTGGAATTGCAAAAGTCATTTTTATGTCCATTTGTGCTTTTTTCGGGCTATTGCTCAGTTTTTTCTTCTTTTTCTCTATTTTTTTCTGTTTTTCACTTCTTTTCTTTTCTTGCTATTTTTGTTGAGCATATCTATTTTTTTCTTGCCCCCTTTTATGCACTTTTCGGACTTTATTTATATATTTTTCCATTCTTCACAATTCCGGGCTATTTGATTTTTTCGGGTTGTCAAACGAAAGGGAAAATCTATTTGGCTCAATTTGGGTTACAAAAGGGTTAATTTTTTCACATCTTTTTATGGCCAATATTTTTGGATGACAAACGATGGCCTACTTCATTGTCCAAAATAATAATTGCTTTACCATATGCGTTTCGAGATGAATTAGGTTTGGAGATTTATAGCGCGCTTTTTAAGGCAATATCACACACATTTATCAAAACCGATCAAAATGAAAGGATTGGGATCCTCGACGACTTTTTAGATGATGAAAAAAACTTTGAGTTAAAAATTAACTCGAATTGATTTATAATTTTCACAAAGATGAAAGGCTTGAATCTCACCGGGTTTGTTAATCTCCACACTTATTCGTTAAGTCGTCAAATTTTGCTCAATTTCCATCTTTAGTCAATTTCGGCTTTGTGTACTTGAATTTTATAACTTGAGACTTTAATCCAACTTTTAATGATATTTTTGAAAATTTTGAATTCCAATTTTTATTTATTTTGAACAAAAATATTTTTGGATTTTTCAAAATTTTTGGATTTTTTTTGAAATTTTTGGGCATTTTTGAAAATTTGTGAAGTTTTAGAAATACGCACTTATGACCCCCCCCCCTCCCCCCTAACTTAGATTTTTGCATTGTCCTCAAGCAAAAATGACTAAAATCTAAACAAGGCAAAAAAAGAAGTGCGATAAATAAAACAAACAAATGGAGAAAATGTAGATTTGATAGAAAACAGGATTGTGGTACAATTACAGGGAAAAGCATACAACCATGTGAAACAGGGAAAACAAATAAAAACTGCCACAACCAAATAAAGCTTCACTGGGGCGGGGGTTGGGAAGAGCTGGGCGCATCGGGGCCATAGGGGTCATAGAAATAGGATGGCAATGGCTCGTTGGGATCCCCTTGGCGTCGGTATATGTCCGCTTGGAAACGGAACATCATGCTCGTATCACGACGATAGTCAGTCAAAAAGTTATCGAATCTCGTCTCAAGGGCCAACATACGGTTCGTGAGATCGCTACCCGCCCATTGAAAGTTAGGGTCATCTTCTTCTTATGCCGACTCTTCATCTGCACCTATGTCACCCATTTCCACATCAGCGTCGGCTTCTTCTTCTTCCTCTTCTTCGCTCTCACTCGAGGCAGTATCATCCTCGCTATCACTTCCCCACCTCGCCCGAAGGACGGCTAGCTGTTTGGCGCTCTTAGTGCGGGTTCCCTGTCCAAAAGGATCGAGGAGGCGAGTACAACGCCGTAATGCCAGCGTCCTTGAGGATGGAGGTAATCAATCATGCATATGGGAGTGGGGCTGCACCTTTTTCATCCAAGGCCGTGGTGATGATGTCGGCGTATAGGGTGCGGGATAGGTTAATGGAAGTGGTAGGGTCAAAGAGGTGATAGGTCAATGTGTCCTGACGGAGATGCATCGCTGAATCGTTGGATGTTTACAAAATATTGGCGCACACAATTTGGAATGTAGGCGCGCTTTCTCATTAAGACGTCCAACATCGACAGCTTGCCCAGTCCATGCAACATTGGGGGCAATGCGCCCCATAATCAGCTCTTTGGAGACCGGTGCAACATTCCTTGGGTAGGTGAATTCTTGAACATCGGGAACGTTGTATTCGTCCAACTTGGCCGTGAGAAGGGCCAACTAAAAGGGAATGACGGTGCCATCTACGTATGCTTGAGATTAAAATTGGCCTGTCCGAACAAGGGTGCCATAGAAGGAGCAGACCTCGGCTGCCCAAATCGCTTTGTACGGTTCATTTAAGAATCGGCACCAACCCCTAGCCATGAAGAGGGCGGTGACGGAGTTGGGCAGACCTGTCCATTGGACAACGCGCTCCATGTGGAGTTTGTGATCCGGATCGAAGAACAGATTGCACCAACGCTCCTCTTGGCGGGAGAGAAATTCACCATGGCCGGAGGGGAGGATGTCGATTAAGTCGTATTTGGTGGGGGCAGGTCGTTAGGACATGATAATAGGAAGAGGTTTTTCTAGAAAATTTGGGAGAGAGAAAAGAGGAGTGACGGTTGAAGGTATGGAGAGAAAGGGAGGCTATGGGTGGTTATTTATAGGTGGAAGGGTGTGTGTAGGGTTTGGAATTGGAGGGAAAGGATTTGGAGGGAAAAGGGGGGTATTTGGGAAGGAAATTGAAGGGTTGGATATGGGGGGGAAGAAGTGGTAGGGAAGGGAGGGGATTGGGGAGAAGGGGGTGCACCTTGGGAAAGGGGGAAAAATTTCTACAGAAGGTGGACCGGTCCACCTGGGGATCGGACCGGTCCGATCCTTTAATATTCGAACTCTTCAGTAGTCGGATCGGTCCGGCCCTAAAATAAAGGAACCAGTTTGGGGCGGACCAGTCCGGCCCAAAATTAAAGGAATCGGTCCAACGCTTGGACTGAGATGGATTTTGTCCCCTAACTTAATTTCGATCGCTCTTCTTCGAAAATTTTCACTTTCACAGCATACTCCTTAACAGTTTTGAACTAAAAAACTCTCGAAACCAATGGTCAACACGATTTGACTTAATTTCCTGAAACATGTGAATTTTTTCCCCTTATTGTACCCTAATCCTATGGACTCTCACTACGCACACGACTCTCGTCTACTATACATAAGAATTCACCCCATACGCATCGGGGGTGCGACGACCTTACTGTAGCAGCTCACTCTACCCCGTAAACGGGGTCCGACAACTAAACGGTGTCGACTTCTTCCACACACGCCTCTAGATATGGCTTTAGGTGTTGTCTATTTACTTTGAATGTATTTCCCCCTTTCAAATCGTCTACCTCAACAGTTCCGTGAGGGAAAACATTCTTCACAACGAACGGGCCAGACCATCGTGACCGCAACTTGCCGGAAATAGATGAAGTCGAGAGTTATAAAGAAGCACTTTTTGCCCGAGAAGAAACTCTTTGCATCGAATGATGCTATCGTGAGCGAGTTTCATTCTTTCTTTGGAAATTTTTGCATTCTCATACGTATCATTGCGTATCTCTTCTAACTCATTTATTTGAAGCTTGTGAGCTTCACCGGTCTTATCCATGGCATATTTTAACTCCTTAATTGCCCAATACACCTTATGCTCTAATTCCACGAGAAGATGGCAAGGTTTGCCATACACATTGCGAAAAGGGTACATGACGAGCATATTTTTGTATGCGGTACGAGAGGCCCATAGCGAATCGTTCAATCTAAGTGACTAATCTTTCCGAGTAGGATTGACTGTCTTTTCGAGAATGGTCTTGATTTCACGATTCGCTAGTTCGGCTTGCCCATTCGTTTGTGGGTGATAAGTTGTTCCAACCTTGTGAACGACACCATACTTTCTCATGAGCTTCGCGAATGGCCTATTGCAAAAGTGCTTGCCATTATCACTAATTATCTCTTTCGGAGAACCGAAGAAGGAAAGTATGTGTTCCTGTAGGAACTTAATCACTACTTCGTTGTCATTTGTCTTGGTAGCTATAGCTTCCACCCATTTAGAAATGTAGTCTACCGCGACAAGGATGTATAGGAAACCAAAGGACGGGGGGAAATGACCCATGAAGTCAATACCCCAACAGTCGAAGATATCAATAATGAGTATGGGGGTAAGAGGCATCATGTCTCGTCGGATAATAGCTCCCATCCGTTGGCACCTATTGCAGGATTTACAAGCATCGTTCACATCCCAAAATATTGTGGGCCAATAGAGGCCGCATTGCAAAATTTTAGCGGCCGTCTTTTTCATCGAAAAGTGGCCTCCACAAGATTTCGAATGACAAAATTTGATAACTTTTGGGATATCGTCATCTAGTACGCATCGTTGGATGATTTGGTCGGCGTAATATTTAAACAGGAAGGGATCGTCATAGAAAAACATGCGCGACCAGGTAATAAACCTTTTCTTATCTTGCGGTGTCCAATCGGGAGGGACGGCTCCCGTGATAAGGTAGTTCACTATGTCCGCAAACTAGGGAAAAGAAGAGGTAACAAAGAGTTGCTCATCCGGAAAGTATTCGTCTATGGGTATGGGATCACTAGGTACGTCGGACGAAAGCCGTGACAAGTGGCCGGCAACGACGTTTTCTACCCCTTTCTTATCTTTAATGGAGATATTGAACTCTTGTAGGAGTAGGATCCACCTTATGAAGCGCGACTTCGCATCTTTCTTTGAAAGTAGGTATTTCAATGCCGCGTGGTCGGTGAAGCAGGTAATGGGAGAACCGATAAGGTATGACCAAAATTTATCAAGGGCAAAGACTACCGCTAGTAACTCCTTTTCTGTGGTAAAGTAGTTGAGTTGTGGTCCGGTAAGTGTTCGGCTAGCGTAGTAGATGACGTGAGCCTACTTATCTTTTCTTTGGCCCAAAACAGCCCCTATCGCATAATCGCTAGCATCACACATAAGTTCGAATGGTAAATACCAATCCGGAACTTGCATGATGGGAGCGGACATAAGAATGGTTTTCAGTTTTTCAAAATAGTTTTGACATGCTTCCGTCCACTCGAATGGGGTGTCCTTCATAAGTAGGTTGCTTAAGGGTCTTGCGATGGCGTTAAAATCCTTAATGAACCTTCGATAAAACCTCGCGTGTCCCAAGAAGGAACGCACGTCTTTTAGCAATTTTGGTGGGGGTAAATCGGCTATGACATCTATCGTAGCTCTATCAACTTCTATCCCCTTGGATGAAACTATGTGTCCAGGAACTATTCCCTCGGTGACCATGAAGTGGCATTTCTCCCAATTCAGCACTAAGTTCTTTTCCACAAACCGGGTAAGTACTTTTTACAATTTTTCTAGACAAAGATCGAAAGAGGTGCCAAAAATGCTAAAATCGTCCATGAAAACTTCGAGGCCTCTCTCGACCATGTCGCTAAATAGGCTCAACATGCACCTTTGAAAGGTCGCGAGTGCATTACACAAGCCAAATGGCACATGTTTGTAGGCAAACGTACCAAAAGGCCAAGTGAAGGTTGTTTTCTCCTGGTCAAGTACATCTACCTCAATTTGGTTATATCCTCAATAACCATCAAGGAAGCAATAGTAAGGGTGGCCCGCTACTCTCTCCAGCATCTGATCAATAAATGGCAAGGGGAAGTGGTCTTTCCTAGTTCTCGCATTGACTTTTCGGTAATCGATGCAAACGCTCCACTCGGTGGTGGTACGTTGGGGAACTAACTCTCCCTTAGAATTCTCAATCACTATCATGCCCGACTTCTTCGGGACAACTTGAATAGGGCTCACCCACTTGCTATCCGAGATTGGGTAGATAATCTTGGCATCCAATAACTTGATAATTTCGATTCTCACTACTTCTTTCATATTAGGGTTTAGCCTTCTTTGCATTTCTCTCGAGGGCTTGATATCCTCTTCGAGATGGATCTTGGGAGTGCAAATCAAAGGACTTATCCCTTTCAAATCAGCAATGCACCAACCAAGATCATTTTGATGCTTCCTCAGAATCTTTAGCAATTTACCCTCCTTCTCTTCGTCTAGGCTAGAGGAGACAACAACAGGAAATGTCTCATCCTCTCCTAGATATGCATATTTAATATGGGAGGGGGGTTTCTTCAACTCGAGGGTTGGAAATTTTTCGTTGGAGGAAACCATGCGTGTATCCCTCAGTGGTAACTCCTCGAATCTAGAAACCCAATTTACATCTCTCGCGTCCTCGTCCGATGCTTTCTCATCAAATAACTCTCTCAACTCCTCAACCTCCCTCTCGAATGCGGTGTACGTCCCCTCACTCTCGTGACTCGACACTAAACATGACCTTAAGGCATCTCCACAATAAGTTTCCTCGAAATAATCCTCTACGATCTCGTCTATTAGGCTCACCGCGTGAAGATCATTTTCTTCCCCCGTCTGTTGGGCGATATGGAAGATGTTAGTCTTTAAAGTCATGTTCCTAAAAGTGAGTTGCATTCTCCCATTCCGAGTATTGATGATGGCATTAGCTTTAGCTAAGAATGGGCTCCCAAGAATGATGGGAACATGGTTTCTCGAGGTGAAAGAGGGCTCCGTGTCCCAAATGACAAAGTCTACCGGGAAGTAGAAAGTGTCAACTTGGACGATCACGTCCTCAACTATGCCTCGTGGGACCTTCATAGTTCGATCTTTTAATTAGAGAGTGGCCTTTGTGGGCTTGAGGTTTCCCAAGTCAAGTTGCCAATAGATGGTGTAAGGGAGAATATTGACACTTGCTCTCAAATCAATAAGGCTTTCTCGATGTTATTTTCTCCAATGATGCAGGAAATGGTGGGTACACCGGGATCTTTGAATTTGGGCAGGAGATCATTAAGTAGGATGGAGCTCATGTTCTGTGTTAGGAAGACGTTTTTATTTACCTTCATCCTCCTCTTTATCGTCAACAAGTCTTTTATGAATTTTGCATAAGCTGGTATTTGCTTAATGGCATCGAGGAAAGGTAAATTCAGCTTCACTTGCTTTAGCACGTCTAGCACTTCATCACAGGGATTTCCTTTAGGGGAAGGAATCAACCTTTGAGGAAATGGTGCCGCGATGGGTGGTTTCACTATTACCTCGGGCTCACTAGTGTCATTTTTATCACTCTCCTTGGAGGGGACATCTTCGACCTCTTTCGTGCCGAGCAAAATCTCCTTGTCTTTGGTAGCATCGTGTGGGGGAGGTGATAAATCAACGACTCTCCCAATAAGAAAGAGTGGTCACAACTTGACATTGATCTTGATGTTCTGTCGAGGTGGAGCTAACACTAGTTTGGCCTTGGGGTGATCTTTGGCCCTGGGCAGGAAACTTTCCCTTCTCTTGTATACTCAACGATGATTGCAACTGTGAGATGTTCGCATTCATGTCGTTCATCATGCGCTCATGCCTAGCATTAGTTGCAGTTTGGGTATTGATAAAGTGGTTGATCGTATATTTGAGACTTCTCCACGGTGGAGGGATGTATGCTCCTTGAGGTGGTGGTGCCTGCACATGTCCTTGCATGTGTGGAGCTTGTTGATAATGCGGTGGTGGAGGAGGGGAAACATGTGAATTAGGACTCATCGCAGCATGTTGTTGCCCATAGCTAAAACCAGGGTGATTTTTCCATGAAGGGTTGTAAGAATTCCCGTGCGGGGCACCGAAATTACCCTTAAATCCTCTTATGCCACTGAATTGCTCTTGAAGCATCACTTTGTAGGCGGGTATAGTCAGGCATTCCTCAGTTGAATGACCCGCCTCACAAATTACACACACCTTCTCAAAAGTGTTTGGTATGGATCCAGTTGGTCCTCTTCCCAATACCTCACGTACATCTCGCAGTCCTTTCTCAAGGATATTGAGTTGACTGTCTTCTAGAGAATTCTTTTCTACATGAAATTGGCCAACCGTCGATGGAGTGGTGGTCACTTGACGATTTCGATTCTGAGCGTTAGGGTCAGATGTATCCAAAGATTGGGTAGTCTCGGGACATACCTCAGGTGAAGCTCGACATCATGGGCATCTAAGTCGATAAACGGACCATTACCCATGTTCTCAATGAGTTTCTTGGAGTTAATGTTCAGCCCATTACGGATAAAGGAAATGATTTACGTTTTGTCAAAACCATGATGGGGACATGAGGCAATTAAGTCATTGAAACGCTCGTAGCATCGTTCGAATGACTCATTTTCTAATTGTCGAAATGTTTGAATTTGAGCCTTAATGGAATTCGTTCGATGTGGAGGAAAGAACTTCTTGAGAAATTTGGATTGTAGATCATTCCATGATGAAATCGAGTTTGGAGGTAAATACCATAGCCAAGTCTTAGCCTTAGCCTTATCCTTTAGCGAGAATGGAAAGAGTTTGAGGCTGAGCACATCTTTTGTTCAAGTTTGATCACTGAGCATCTCGCACTCCTACTCAAATTCCATAATGCAGGCATATGGCTTTTTTGAATCTAGTCCATGGTAAGTGGGAAGTATTTGGATCATCCCATTTCTAAAGAGAAATTGCCCAACATTGTACGAGAGTAAAATGCATCCCAGAGTGTCAGTGCACTCAGGATATAAGACGTCTCTCAAAGGATGACACGGGGCCTCTCCCTCGTCGGCAGCTGCACTACCGTGTTGTGACATGTCTCTCTATCTCAAAGATTCGGTATCCTCACTTGGTATACTAGGAGTGCTCTCTGAAGTGTGACCTAAGAAGGAAAATGGAGTGTTGTTTGAGATTGAGTGTGATGGTGTGGGGGGTGGAACCCAGAACTGTGGAGCGTTTGGAGTGTGCGGGCTATCAGGGTCGTACTCAACAATCAGGTTTTCGTGAATGTGGGTTGGAGTATTACGGGGAGTTGGAGTGGGTTCAGAATTTTGCATTAATAGCTTATGAGAGATGGTGATGAATCTTTGAGTGCTTTTTTTGAAATTTTTATATGTTTTTAGATTTTTAGAGATTTTTGGTCAAAGTTTTAGATAAACTCGATCTAATCCTAAGTCTACCTAAATCCACGGCAGCGGTGCCAAAAACTTGATGCAACTAAGAATGTGTCTCAAAAGTGCGTTCTCTCTAGGCCCAAGTGCAAGCCTGTCGCGTTAGTAATAAGCCCGATAAGTCGGGATCGTATCCACAGGGAAATAGGATAATGGAATTGTGACGACGTTGGACAAATGAATGAATCCTAACTCTGAGGGAAAAGGAAATGGAAAAGATGATTTGGTTTGATAATTGGCTACAACTAAATGCAATTTTGAAAATAATTATTTAATGCACGAAAGTATGAATGAAATACAGTTAGTTTAAATTACTGATGATAATTGACTTGAAACTGTAAACTATATGATGAAAGTGTATTGATGTTATAAAACTAATCGTAAATTTAAATGATTAATTAAACCCAAAATTCAGTACTCCCAAGCATTACGTATATAAGGTTCTAGCCCGCATCATACTTAATCTGAGGATGAGTGAATCGGAATTTCAATAGTTACACTAGAATTATATTCTAAAGCATCCTGGTTACTCAGAAGCAAACGTGATCTAAAGATCTATAATTGTCGTGTTCCTATGGAATACAGTCATAATCAATCACTAAATTCAGAGGATTAATGTTATACACATGCAACTATCACATCAGGTTGGGTTCATGTATCCCAACCTTGAAAAGTCTAGCCTACCATGATGAAAGTAATGAAAACTATTTTGGAATTGCAGAAAACCTTGATTACACTAAGGAATAATTGTAGAATGATGTAGAAAGGAAATTAAACAGAGGAAATTACTCAGTAATCTTACCAAAGCACTCAAGGCAGTAATTGAAATTACTTGTAACTACAGAATTCTGAATAATCTTCACTCTTGGAATTAAAATTGTAATCTACCTTCAAAACTAGGGTTTTACATAAAGAATGGAAAATTATATTAATTCTCCTTGCTAAGAATGATAATAACTCGGGTTTTTATACCCTACAAAACTTCAGGAGTTTTAGCTGCACTAGGACTCTCCATTAGAGAAGGATTACAAAATTAAAACTCGACATCCGGACCGATCCGTGACTCCTGCGGATCGGTCTGCCTGGAATCCGGACCGGTTTTTTTATTTGTAGGGTGAATCAATCCGGTGCAGACTGGTTCTTTTATTTTTATTCCACCTTCGATTTGCTTTCGGTCCGGGGTTCTCTGGAATGTGGCACTACGGACCGGTCCGATCTTCCTGCGGAATGATCTGCCTTTCTTTTCTCCAACTTTGACTGTTCATATCTTTCTCACCGGGACTCCGATTGAGGTACCGTTTCTTCCTATGTTCTCATGAACTTGATATCTTCAACTTTCTTTAGGTGCCTGATCCGAATTTTGGGTAGAAATTACACTTTTTCCCTTTTGACTTTCTTCTTTTCTTTTCTGATTTTATCGATTTCTTTCTTTCTTTAATTGACATCAAATACCTATTAAATCAATACAAAATACCAAAAACTCGGTGTACTCATTAGGATAAGTCATTAGCACAATTATAAGATAAAGTGAAATCGATTACGTTGTTCGATGTGCCGAAAGTAACTAAATTAAAGGGATAAATTGGGAAGAATTTATGCCTAATCATTGAGATTTACGCCGAGTCATTTAAACTAAAAAGAAAAATAAGAATTTAACTCTGAGGGTGTTATATTTAGAAAAGGAGTTGAAGGCATCGAGAGAGAGTGAGACCTCCGTGAGGATTTCTTTGAGTGAGCAGTTAGTTTCGGTGGAGAGGGACAATAGTGACTTGACCAACAAAGTGTCTAGTCTTACGAGAGATTTTCAAGCTTCAAGGTTATTATAGATAAAACATCTAAGAAGGTTGGAAAGATGTTCCTAGGCTCCGCATTAGGTTTTAATAAGAGGCAAGGAATTAGTTACAACGGTGCAACCACTTCCTAAAACACACCCAAACTAGTTCCTAAGTATGTAATGGATCCATTTGGGCCTCGACTTAACCCACCAATGAGAAATCATCCTAAACGTGTTAACGAAGTTAGACCCAAACAAGTTTATGTTTATACCCATTGCAAACAAAGAGTTCACCTTAGGGAATTTTGCTATAAGTTAATAAGAGTTTCTCGCACACATGCTCCCGTGCACCACTATAGAGACTTTGCCCATCTTAGAGAACATGTTGAGTTCCTAGTCACAACTTTTAAAAGATTAATGGAATAATTTCAAAGGATATCTATGCATTTCAAGAACACTTCCAACGCTACGACTAGAGCCAATAAAGACGAGGGCAAGCAAAAGTTCACCTCTACTTGGGTACCTAAGAATGACGATGAAGCCATTGTTGTTCGTGTCATTCTCAAGGACCAAAATACTTCCCAACGGTATTTTAATAGTGGGTTCTCTAGGCACATGACTGATTATAAGTCGTATTTTACCAACCTTATGGATCGCAAGGAAGGAAAAATCACCTTTGGATATGGGAGTAGGTCTAGAATCTTAGGATGTGGTTACATTAGGTACCCGATTTTCCTAAGCTAGACAATGTGTTGTACATTGAAGGTTTAAAAGAGACCTTGATTATCATAAGATAAATTTGTGACACAAAATTGGCAGTAAAGTTTGACCAATCGGAGTGTAACTTTTTTATCAATCCAATGAACTTTTACTACAAGGTGTGAGGACTAACGATAATTAATGATATGAGAAAACATCCACTTATCGTTCTCGTACCATCAAGTCGAGTATAAGATATGAAATGAGCAGATAAAGAAAGTAAAGAGAGATAAAAGACAAGATATATAGTGGTTCGGCAAGAAAAATGAGCCTACGTCCACTTTGGTGCCACACTCTCATGATATATGATGTTTGGTATATAGTAATTAGGCCTAAAGAGGTGTACAAGCATGATAATAGAATATAGTACATGACTATGATGATTTTGATGTCTCTGGTATGTCGGTTGTGATGCTAAAGAGAAGCCCCCAAGCTATGTTGAGCGATGTCGAGAGAATAACTGGCTCTGAGCTAGGTGTTAGTTTAAGAAATGAACCCCGATACCCCTATCTCGAGGTGCACACCTCTATTTATAAAAGGGGTAGATGTTGTGTTCGTGCTGATGAAGCAAAGGGGGTGCGACCGATTAAGTGAATAAAGTGGGGGCGCACCCTGTAACATTTAACGGGCTGCATCCTGTGTACGCGGGGCCGCATCCAGGTGAGCAAGCATGTTAGGATTACAGTCTTGTGTGTGGGGGTCGCAGCTTGTACACTTTGGGTTGTGGCAACATGACTCAATGTAGGCATATTGTTCTTCTTTCATGGCAGGGTGTAAAATCTGTCATATCAATAATTGCTATGAGATCATTCCTAAGTCCTCTTTAGTATGCAATAATGCATAGGTCTCCTCAATGGACCTTTAACATCAATGACTAGGCATTGTAAAATTTAGAGATCTTGAGAGATTAGTGAAGTAATACCTAGTTCATGGATTACCATCATTTGGGAAACCAGCTTCCTCGATTTGAGGTCCTTTCTAAAAAGGAAAACAAATCAAGAGTCCCCATCGAAAGTTGAATATCATTACCACCTCTCTTGTTTTAGAGTAAATACACATGGATCTTATAGGTCCCACAAGTACAGAGAGTATTAGTGGTAAGAAATATATCCAAATAATGGTCGATGACTTTTTGAGATATTATATCATTGGAATTCTTAGAGAAAAGTTCGATGATGTTGAGTTTCTAACAACCAAGTGACGTGTCCTACAGAATTAACACAGTGTTACTATTAATTGAACGCCTAGTGACAAAGGCAAAGAATTTAAAGAATCTGAAGTGGATAGATCTTATGATTAATTCTTCATCAAACATGAGTTTTTGGACATTCCAACTCCTTAATAAAATGGGATTGTTGAGAGGAAGAACCCAATAATTTAATAAATGGATAGATCCATGCTTATTGGGAAAAAACATGCCTAGACATTTTTGGAAAGATTTAGTTAATACCACATGCAATGGGTTGAATAGGGTATATCTTTTTCCATACACACTACACACTCCATATGAGTTGTGGATAATGAAGAAACCCAACGTATCGTATTTTCGAGTTTTGGGGAGTCTTTGCTACATCTTTAAAAATAGACATCACTTAGGAAAGTTTGATTACAGAAGCGATAGAGGGAAATTTTTAGGATAATCGTTGTAATTTAGAGCCTATAGGGTGTTTAACCTTGAAAGCTCTAAGTTTATGGAATCGATAAACATTATGATTAAAGGCGATAAGGCGACTACATTCATTGATCCTAGTGTGAAGTGTGAGAATAATGCACCTCTCGCTGATGATCTCATTGTACCTTGCACCTCCCAGGTGGACTCTGCTCTTGATTTAGAGGATCCACCCTCTTGGGTTCAAAAGATTCATGACCCTTCTGATACACTTAGTGATCCTACACTTGGTGTCAAGACTCGCACTCAACTAGAGTATGTGGTTAACTACTTTTACTACACCTCAACAGTAGATCCCAAGAATGTAAAGGGATCACTAAAAAATGAGCATTGGATATATGTTATTCAAGATCAGTTGCTTCAATTTCCAAAGAACGGTGTCTAGGAATTAGTCCTCCGACCTAGTGAGATTAATTTGATTTGTACCAAGTGGGTGTATAAGAACAAGATGGATGATAATGGTACCATAATTTGCAATAAGACTAGGTTGGTCACTCAAGGCTACACACAAATTAAAGGTGTATACTATGACGAGAAATTCTCTCTTATTTCTAGGCTTGAGTTCATCTTCTTACTACTTGCAATAGCATGTCATCTATGCTTAAAGTTATACCAAATGGATGTTAAGATTTCTTTCCTCGATGTAATTCTTCAAGAGGAAGTTTATGTGGAACAACGAAAGAGGTTTGAATATCTAAAGCACTCGGGACACGTCTTTTATCTAAATAAGTCCTTGTATGGTTTGAATCAAGCACCTAGTGCTTGGTATGAAAGACTAACTTCTTATCTCTTAGTTCATGTAAGAGAGGGGGAGTTGATATGATGTTATTTGTAAGGAGAGAAGGAGTGTAATACACCGTACATTTATTTATATTTAAATTACATGAGTGGGTATAATTTAATAAGTTGAGAATTTAAAGTAAATGAAATGGACTAATTGTATTTCATGTCGCAAGTGAATAAAAACTACAGGTGATGTTATTTTATGCTACAAATACGTGTGGAGATGTGTTGGATTTAAGACGTGAATTTTTTATACATGACTCGAATGGAGATTTCGAGTGCACGATTGGTCTCGAAAGGGCTGAGATAGTCAGAATAGAGTACCCAACGGTAGTGTTTGGGTTCTGGGGACTTTTTGGATTAGTAAGGGCTGGCATTTGTGTATACGAGTCAACTTTGGGTTTAATAAGTGGATAACCCCTATTTTCTCTCTTACAAGTCACGAGAGAAAGAGCAAAGAAATAATGAAGAAAGACGAGTAAGAAGGAAGAAAAAGGGGACAAGATGAGATTTCCGACCACGCTCCGGCGGATTCCGGCACGAGGTCGTCGAATTTATCCAACCAGGCAAGTGTTTAACTTTCTTTAACTATTTAGTATGTTTATAATCCATATTATAGTTGGTGATGAAAAACTATATGATTTTGGGTTTGGAATTCTTGCATAAATTGGGTTTTTGAAGATGATTTCATGTAAAATTATTATGATACTTACTCCATATGAAATCTAGGCTTAAAACCATGTTAATGGTGTAAATTATTGGTGAGAAATTGGAAGAGTTGTATAAAAACTAGATTTCAATTCAGATAAGGTGTAAATCTTAATTAACTTGAGGAATCCCATGAATAAGTTGGTGTGTTGGGTATATGTAAGTGTATAGATGTCTATGGAAATGGTTGGTGAGGGTAAAAACCATAAATTTTGGAGTTTGAGAAGAAGATGAAGTTCTGAATTGATCAGATCGTCGGATCGGTTCGGCTTGTTTTTAGGATACCGGATCGGTGCGTTTTGGGGCCATGGGTTCGGTTTGCTTACAACAGAAATATTTAAGGGTTTTTCTTGGACTCAAAATGATTAGAGAAGAATTCCTTTTGGAGATAAATAATAGGGGATCCAATATAGAGTGTGAGGACCTCTAAGTGATGGAGTCAGTGATGCATCAATCTCGAGTTAGTGTGAATAAGATCTGGGGTATGAGTTTAACGAGTGTTTTGGGATGAATAACACTTGATAGATAATTTCGACGGGTATACATATATTTGTATGCACACACACACACACACACATATATATATATATATATATATGTGTGTGTGTGTGTGTGTGTGTGTGTGTGTGTGTGTGTGTGTAAATAATATCCGAATGTGCGTGTAGGATGAAATTAGAATACCAGCTAGTGGTGATAAGCTATTATTCGGGAAAATATTTATGTGAGAATTGTATCATAAGTGAGAATACTTATGGGATTAATATAAGTTGTGTGTATACTTATAAATTATTGTGAATTGGTATAGGCTAATGCCACGAGAGATAGGCATGATAGTTGGATTTGATGATATATATATATATATATACACATGGGTATAGAGATAGTATATATAAGATGTCATTATGAATATATATGTGTTTGAATGATATATTATGTGAAGCATACCCCTCCAGTGCTATCATGGGAAGTTGCGCTATATGGGTG
The DNA here is from genome assembly GCA_949130495.1 of Sambucus nigra. NCBI lineage: Eukaryota > Viridiplantae > Streptophyta > Magnoliopsida > Dipsacales > Adoxaceae > Sambucus > Sambucus nigra. The sequence goes on from OX422210.1 coordinate 725,470,165, forward strand.
AGGCTTTTGGCTTAAGGAGAAGGGAGAGTATAGTCACCAGGTCATAGCATCCATTTTTATATTATGTGATTTTTATCAGGGGTGAGACGTGGTGGGTATGTTTCGTTCTCACTTTCGGTGCGGAACTATGACCACTTCCCATACGTTGTGGTTTGGATTTTGGTCGGTGTCAGATCCCGTCCCGATTTCCCAGTTTGATGTGTCTTCTCCCTGGATGATGATAGAATTGTAGAGACTGCATCTATTGAGTTATAACTCTGAGGGATGGTTATTATACTTATATAATGTGTGATATATAAGTATGGATATACTGGATGTATATAGTATATTGTATATATATGAGATGTGAATACACACACACACACACACACACACACACACACACACACACACACACACATATATATATATATACGGACAAAATAAAAGAATGGAATGTGGAATAATTACTGGGTCATCCGGGAGTATAAAATCCGAAAAATATGTGATATACATATATAAGATGAGAATATTATATACGGGATAAATAACACTAAAATATGAATAGTGTAATAACTAATTAAGGTTATTCATAATAAATGGATATCTGATAAGCGAGAAATTATAGGTAAGATATTATTATAGTAAGCTATCACAAGCTTCGAATGTTATATACGCGGGACTTGAGATAGCGTATGATGATTTAGTTGTTGTAAGAGATTAGTTAGGCAAGGTAACTTAACTAGGTGTTTTAAAATACATGCATTAGGTGTGCACTGTTAGATGAGAGGTGTGAAGTATCTCATGTGAGTGGAACATCAGCTTAAATATGGAGAGTGTCATATTTTAAAAATTAAAGTAATTTAAGCACTTGCTAAAATATTTTTCAAAATCGGGCTCTGACCCATATCTAATTTTCTTTTTCTTATCCTTTGTATTCTTTTTAGGTGTCCAAACACAGGGACACCTGGATGTCTATTCTTTCGATTCAGACGTTGCTGCTACAGCTGTGGATGTTGGCAGTACTTTGTATGGACACTTCTCACTTTGTTATCTAAATAAGAGGTACTACGAGTTATATTCGAGCATGTTTCCCAATTGTTGTCTTTTCATTTATTTTTGGCATTTTTATTTTACACCCATTCGATATGGTTGTATATATGTTTTACCGAGAGTTATCGATTATTATTTTATTCATTTTAATTATTGTTTATTTTTTTGTCTTGGATGGATTCACTTGTGTATTTTAGTTAAAAAGATTAGAAAGTTTAAAATTTGACGCCATGCCTAATAGGTTATTAGTAATTAAATGGTTTCGACAATGATGATGAGAATGAAACCATTTGATATTCCTGTTTAAATTGATATTGGACTGATCACCCAGTATTTCATTAGGCGGGGTGTCACATGTGGTATCAGAGCATTAGGTTCTAGTGTCTTTAGGAATCTGTGAGGACGTGCTTCGTTTTAGCATTGACTTCTATTTGATATAGAGCCCTGTACTTAGGATTGTTGATTCCTATGATGAGATTTCATTCTCATGCTATAGTGTATAATTTTAGTGAATCTTATATGTGTTCGGGTGTGTTCATGTGCAGAACAATGTAGGACGACCGACGAGGGCCGTTAGGAGCACAACAAGAGGCAGGGCTCAGTTGGAGTTGTAAAATATTTTGGGGACAATGACCGTATACGAGGTCAACCCTATTATTTCTCAGGAAGATGGGACGGTAAGGACTGCCAGGGTGCAATATATATTTTCAAGTACCACTATAGTAAAAAATGATGCCAAACTAGACTCACCTAGTGTGGTTAGAATGGGAGAGAGTTAGTGGGGTCTTTGAAGAGAACCACCTGTTGGAATTTCTGGAATGCAGAGATAGTGTATGTGTTAGCCAATGGGTGTGAGATACCCATAGGCTTTTATATATAGCAGGGAGTAGTATACTCGAATGTGAAAATTGGGGTAAGATTTTTCTTGGCCCGTGGGAGTAGTGTTGTAATGGTGGGAGTAAATCACCACATTTGGTGAAATGGAGAAACGATCCTTTAAAGTGGGTAAGAGACTCATGAGTGGAGTCATCAGCACTTAGGGGAAATTCTGCTTGGAAGGTCGAAGAAGAGGGCGACTATGTCGTGTTCTGATAATGAGGTTATGAATGCTTATTTGTGAAGGAGCTAAAGGAATTCCATAATTTATTCAGGGAGTAAGACTGGATAAAATGGTGTTAGTGAAACACCATAAGGGGAAACCCATCGAGGGGGACCATTTAAATGATTCAGAGAGATGAATTCCTATCGAGCGACAGTGGATTCAGTTGGGACTGTAAGACCAGTAACGTGTTCCTTAGGGACAGCGGAGCTAAGGGAACAATGAGGGTGCCCTTCAAGGCTGAAGCTACCAGGGTTTGAGAGAAGGATAACCCTAATACGGACAGTGCGATCGAAGATAAGTGGATTATATGGAGAGGTACTTTTATGTGGAGAGTAGGACCACATGCATTGATTTTACCTGAAGCGAGTAAAAGGGAAAAAAGTATGGTGCCTAATTGGGGCAATGATTAAGATAGTTTTTGGTTTGGTTCAGACAAGCATGTCATGTCCAGGAACCATTGGAGCATCCAGGGTGATTGGCAAGGTCAAAATATGAGTTTTATCCTCAAGTGAATGAGGTATGCCCTGTGTGGCATGAGCGAGTCATGGTATCCTGATTATCACTAGATTCATGTGTGGAATAAGTTTGGTGTGTATACCGATAACATTGTTAGGTTTTTATATTTCTGTGGTATAGTGGGGTTATTTTTGGTTCTATCCATGGCGAAGCGGGTGTAGTTATAGTGGTATATATTTTATTGTAATTACTCATTTTAATGATGTGTTATACGAGTATGATACTATCCTGTGTATAGAATGGTTAGAACGATAGTGGGTTATAAGGCTATCTTGTCTGCTGTTCCAGGGTAGGATGGGTTGTTTTGGCGATGTCTCACCTGAGAGAGAGTCGAGATCACATTTATATTCTATTATGATAGAGACTTCTGAGAGTATGGTTGTCTCGAGATATTTGTTCCTGGTGTGTAAGGACTTTATTGAGGTGATTCGAGGTACATTGGATTTACTGTTGAGCGGAGAGATTTAGCTTGTTATTATGATTAGCGCTCAGAATTTGGTAATAGGGAGAGCGCATGGTTATATCACTCCTTTAGAGACGTGGGAATTGAGATTTACATTTATATATCTGGGGACAAGATTCTAAGAGTCCTGGTTATGTGTTTGAAGTTTATGGAATTACCGCCAATGCTAAGTGATAGAGTAGTGGGGAAAGTTCCTTATTTGGACGTTCTTGCGTGATGAGATACGCATGAATCTTGGTAAACATCGTGATTAGAGAGACGTTGATGGATGCTAGGCATCAGTTTTGAACGTTTATTAATGGAAGTGTATAGAAAACACACTGAGTTGAGAGCTATTATATAGTATAAGGTCAGTAGAGTCGGTAGTGGCGTGAGAGAGAACTGGAAGATTTCCTTCTCACCACGAGTGAAAGGGTGAAACGATGTTAAGGAGAAATAAATTTTGATTTATGGGGTGATTGAGAATACCATATGTTATAGCCACGTCGAGAATGCGAGGCCAGTTTTGAGGAAAATATGTGACGTTTCCAGTGTTGTGCAATTATGCACGGATTATAGGGTGTATGGGCGCCCTGGTTAGTCAATTTCAAATCTTTCGAGATAGGAGGAAGTGGAAATAAATGTGTGGAATATATGTTGATGGGGCAGTTATTAACAAGCTAGAATGGAGAGATGGATTTAATGTCGCATGAGAATGACGATAATCCAAGTATATGTGTGAAATGGGATTTGGCACACCCGAGATGAGTTAAAAGGCCGTGGGAGGCCATTTATAAGGATATCTCTTGAGGAGAGGCAAGTCCAACTATTGTGGGAAAGTTGAGCGGAGTCTTACTCAGTTGAATGTTGAGAGTGGCTTGCACATATATAGAATGTTGATGTTTATAAAGTAAGGGGCCCGAAAATGCGCATTGTGGCAAAAAGTGCAAGGGCCGAGACTTTTGGTACATCCCAGAGGAAGAAGGGGAGCATGAGTACCACTTATTATGTGAGATATTATAAGTGGGAAATTGGTGTTAAGTGAGATATAGTGATTTTTTCCCTGAGTGCAACACTCATAGATAGTAATAAGTTGATTCAAGATGATCAACCAGAATTTTTTTTATTAAGCCGATGATTCTAGTGACGGAATGGCCCAACAGTCTGTAAAGAAGGATTGCACCGATGTAAGGTACCGCCCAATATTGTTATGAATTAGGATGAACATTCTTGAACCCCACCTCCGATAAGGATTTTTGGGAAGTTGGGATAATGTTTTGGTTTCGGGAAAGTCGTGTCACCTATAGCCCGATGAGTAGACGGGAGGTGATTAACGACTAGTAAAGTGGTATGAATGCGATTCTGGAGTCACTGCAGTTAGCTTACTTCTGTAGCTGACTTAATTTTTAATTGAAGTAAGGCATTGTATGATAATTAGGAGTGAAATTATCGATTGATATAGTAGTGTGGAGCCACCCATACCTGTTTGTTGTGGACAATGTGCCTATTAAGGTTTTATGTGGGAAAGTTTGGTCATTGTCCCTCTATCGGGATTTAAAGGACTGATCGGACTGATCAGACGTTCTTATAGTTTCTCTCAATATGGGATATTTGTATATGGGAAGCTGGCACTTAGTGATGTGCGTCCTTCCAACAATATTGAGGCAATGGAGCCAGTGAAATACAAGCTCATCTTATTCGGATGTCATTGGTAGAAGCATAATGTGTGATGTGCCTTTATTGAGGTGAGAGCTTATAATCGATGGAGTATATCGGTATGAAAAGAATTGAACAAGCTTGTCATGAAGCTGAGGGTATAATGAGTAAGACTTTATAAAGTTGGGTCCTACTAATGGGTGAATAGTGGAGTGACTGTAACATTATCGAGGTATGATTTGATTGTTGGTACTAGAGCACGGGGTGTGATTGTGATCCAAATTCTTTGGTACCGGTCTTGTCCGAATTTTGAGGACTAAATTCTCTTGTAAGGGGGGGGGGGGGGGAGAATATAATACCCCATACATTTATGGGTATTCAAATTAAATGAGTGGGTGTAATTTAATAATTTGAGATTTTAAAGTAAATGAGATGGACTAATTATGTTTCATGTCACAAGTGAATAAAAGTGACAAGTGATATTATTTTATGTGAATAATATCCAGAGTGTGAATAACACTAGCTAGTATTATAATTTCTCGCTTATAATATATATATACTGACCGATAGTATATGTGAATAATATCCAAATGTGCATGTAGGATGAAATTAGAATACTAGCTAGTGGTGATAAGCTATTATTCGGGAATATATTTATGTGAGAATTGTATCATAAGAGAGAATACTTATGGGATTAATATAATTTGCGTGTATACTTATAAATTAGTGTGAATTGGTATATCATAAGAGTGAATACTTAGGCATGATAGTCGGATTTGATGATATATATACGGGTATAAAGACAATATATATAAGATGCCATTATGAATATATCTCTGAGTGAATGATATATTATGTGAAGCATACCCCTCTAGTGATATCATGGGAAGTTGCGCGATGTGGGTGAGGCCTTTGGCTTGAGGATAAGGGAGTGTATAGTCCCCAGTTCATAGCGTCCATTTTTATATTATGTGATTTTTATTAGGGGTGAGATGTGGTGGGTATGTTTCGTTCTCATTTTCGGTGAGGAACTATGATCGCTTCCCATTTATTGTGGTTTGTATTTGTGTCAGTGTTGGATCCTGTCCTGGTTTCCCAGGTCGATTTGTGTTCTCCCTTAAGGATGATAGCATTGTAGAGACTGCATCAATTTAGTTATAGCTCTGAGAGATGGTTATTATACTTATATAGTGTGTGATATATAAGTATGGATATACTCGATGTGTATAGTATATTGTATATATATGAGATATGAATACATATATATACGGACAAAATAAAATAATGGCATGTGATATAATTACTTGGTCATCCGGGAGTATACAATCCGAAATAAAATATGTGATGTACGTATGTAAGATGAGAATATTCTATATGGGATAAATAACACTAAAATGTTGATAGTGTAATAACTAGTGAAGTTTATTCATAATAAATAGATATATTATAAGCGAGAAATTATATGTAAGAGATTATTATAGTAAGCTATCGCAAAAGCTTGGAATGTTATATACGCGGGACTTAAGATAGCGTATGATGATTTAGTTGCTGTGAGAGATTAGTTAGGAGGGGTAGCTTAACTAGGTGTTTTAAAATACATGCGTTAGGTGTGCACTGTTAGATGAGAGGTGAGGAGTATCTCATGTGAGTGCGACATCAGTTTAAATATGGAGAGTATCATATTTTAAAAATTAAAATAATTTAAGCACTTGCTAAAATATTTTTCAAAATCGGGCTCTCACCCATATCTATTTTTCTTTTTCTTCTCCTTCGTATACTTTTTAGGTGTCTAGATACAGGGACGCCTGGATGTTTATTCTTTTGAGTCAGACGTTGCTGCCGCGACTCGGGATGTTGGCAAGAAATTGTATATATGCTTATCTCCTTGTGATATAGATAGGAGGTATTGCGAGTTATATTCGGGCATGTTGCCCAATTATTGTCTTTTCACTTATTTTTGATATTTTTATTTTACGCCCATTCGATATGGTTGTATATATGTTTTACCGAGAGTTATCGGTTATTATTTTATTCATTTGAATTGTTGTTTATATTTTTGGCATGGATGGATTCACTTGTTCATTTTAGTTAAAAAAGATTAAAAAGTTTAAAATTTGACGCCATACCTAATAGGTTATTAGTAATTAAATGATTTTCGATAGTGATGCTGAGAATGAAACCATTTGAGATTCCTATTTAATTTGATATAGAACTGATCACCCTGTATTTTATTAGGCGGAGTGTCACGGGGAGGTTGTATCTTGGTTTCCCAAGTCTATGTGGATGATAGAGTCTTTAGATCCATGTGTTCCCAACATGCTCACACCATTGTGGAGGAGATAAAGAGAGAGTTTAGGATGATCATGGTTGGTGAACTCACATTCTTATTAGGTCTCCAAGTGTGTCAACTTGATAATGGTATATTTATATCTCAATCTAAATATGCTATGGACCTAGTGAAGAAGTTTTGTTTAAAATCCGTTAAGGACTCACATACACCCATGAGTTCCTCGACTAAGCTTAGCAAAGACACTTTAGGCAAGGACATAGAACAAACTCTTTATAGGAGTATGATAGGTAATCCTCTCTACTTGACTATTAGTAGTCCCGACATAGGCCTTAGCATTGGAGTTTGTGCACATTACCAACAATCCCCAAAAGAGTCTCACTTACTTTCTCTTAAATGTATCATCAAATACATGAGCGGAACTCTTTCCTATGGTATTTTATATTCCCTTTATACCAATGACCATTTATCATCTTATTCGGATGTTGATTGGGTCGGGGATGTTGATGGTTGTAGAAGCTCCTAGATGGATACTTTTACTTTGGGAGTTCTCTTATCTCTTGGTTGATCAAGAATTAAAACTCCATTTCTTTGTCCATGGCGGAGGCCGAGTACTTCATCGCTAGGAGTTATTGCACACAATTCTTCTAGATAAATAAAATGTTCTAAGATTATGGGATTACCCAAGGCACAATGATTATTTCTTGTGACAAGTGAAATCCATATTTTTTGTAATCTGATCCGACACTCTCGTATGAAACATATTAGGATTCGTGAGCACTTCATTTGTGATTTTGTTGAGGAGAAGATCGTTTCCTTGAGTTTTATGAGCATCGAAAGTCAATTGGTTAGTATTTTCACTAAATATTTAGATGCAATTTGTAAGAGAAAGTTTTATGATTGCTCAACATTTTATTTATTTTTGCGTATCCCGTTATAAACCGAATCATCATGTACTCTTGAAAATCTTCAAGGTGAAGACAAGTTAGTGACTGGGCAACAAATTGAAGACAAAATGCATTAAAATCATCGCTACTTTGATCATCGAGGTATATGGTATATGGTATATGGTTTTGATTTACACTCTAACATTTTATTCAGGGATGTTTTTAAAATTTATTTGAGGCAAATTTTTAAAATGATGTTCAAAATATTTTTTTTTGTTTTTCGATCGTTCGAACAAGTTGTTGTATTTATTGGAAATAAAATGTGAGTTCGTTAAAATGAACTCCAAACGAACATCCGATGGGGGTTCTCGGCCTGACAGAGGTCTATATGTTAGGAGCTCATTAGAAACTCATTTGAATGAGATCTCTGGTTCGTACGAATGAGATAAGAGTTTATTAGAACAAAATAGGGTTTTCATTCGAACGAAGTAGGGTTTTCATTTGAACAAACCCCTAGTTTTTTCTTGAACAAGTTTCACCGCCTCGTAATTTGTAATTCTATAAAAGGGGTCTCGTGGACTATTTTACTTAGAACTTTTGGCGCAAATCAATTTCCTATATCAGTCCCAAAAGTCTCACAACCCTAGTTTGCGAAATCCACTTTTGTTTTCCAAATTAATCCCATTGAATGACTTATTAAGTTGTTGCAAAGCCTGATATACACCATTTATCTTGAAATACTTGTAGAATGTGTCTCTACTACTGACTTTATAAAGTTGAAGGTCTAATGCTAAAGAAAAAAGAAACGCTGATTCCTAAGGCTGATCGGTGGATACCGAGGTAAGAGTTGCTTACTATAGGATAGTACTGGACCGTCCCATTTGTTGTGCAAGACTCGAAGGCAAATTACATAAGCTTAGTGGAGCTCTAAGTTGGTTTATAAGTTTGTATTCGTCTATCGTGTCTAAAATAGTGCTGAAATATAGTTTTTTCTTAAAAGGGATTTTTCCTCAATCTTCTCCCTATATTTGGTTTGGATGTTTAGTTTGTGTTTTGGCTTCGAAATTATCTTGCATATTTACATAAGTTTAATCAATATAAAATTTTCTAAAAGGAATTTTTTTTTATGTGTGTGACCAACTATACGAACTATCCATATAACCCACATTTTCAAATTGGTATTGGAGTAGGTTTCTACAAGTTGCATAGATGAATCCTTGTAGTTATATGGATAAGTTGTATAATAGGGCACCTCTCTTTTATGGGACCAATTATGCATATTGGAAAGCTCGAATGAGATCAGTACTAAAATCGATTATTGTGTGAGTCTGGCTTAATTATGAAAGAGTGTAGACTTCACCCCCGTGACTAATGACAATGTCATAATTCTTAAACTTATCACTACTTGGACAAAATATGATTTTAAATGGATCAATTTTAACTCCTAGGGCATAAGTTCCATTTGTTGTACAGTCACACCCGATGAGTTTTGTCCTATTATGACATGTAGCATATCTAAGGAAACATGAGATATCCTCCAACTCACTCACAAGGGTACCAACGCTGTGAGCAACTCATGGGCTTTCAGTCGAGTCATTTAAAACTGAAAAGTAAAATATAAATCTGGTGCGTAGGTTATTATTACTAGAGAAGGAGTTGAAGGCATCGAGAGAGAGACCTCGATGAGGATTTCTTTGAATGAGCAAGTAGTTTCGATAGAGAGAGAAAATAACGACTTGAACAAAAAAGTGGCTAGTCTTATGAGAGATCTTCAAGCTTCATTAGAGACTCATGAAAAACTTGAAGCCTTTATATCCTAACTTGAGAAAGATCTTGAATGTCCTTGTGAAGTTAAGGTTACTTTATAATACACATCGAATAAGGTTGGAAAGATGTTCCTCGGTGCCGTGTTAGGATTTAAGAAGAGGCAAGGTATAAGCTACGACGGTGCAACCACTTCTAAGAATGCATTTGAATCAGTTCCTAAGTTTTTATTGGATCCGTATGGGACTTGACTTAACCCACTAAAGGAAACTCAACCTAAAGTCACTAACCAAGGTAGACCCAAACAAGTCTATATGTGTACCCAAATGAAGAGATCACCTTAAGGAAGTTTGCTATAAGTCAAGAAGAATTTATCGTACACGTGCTCCCACACCTGGCTATAACGACTTTTACAAGTCTTAGAGAGCAAGTTGAGTTCCTAATCTCGACTTCTAAAAGCTTAATGGAAGATTTTCAAAGCATATATATGCCTTTTGAGAGTAATTCAAATGCTACGACTAGAAACAAGAATGATAAAGGAAAGCAAAAGGTTACCTCTGCTTAGGTACCTAAGAATAGAGACAAAGCCCTTGTTGTTCATGTTTCTCTTAAGGGTCAAGATACTTCCAAGCGGAATTTGATAGTGGGTTCTCTAGGCATATGAATGGTGACAAGTTATATTTTATCAATCTTGTGGATCGCAAGGAATTCAAAGTCACCTTTGGAGATAGGATCAAGTCTAGAATCTTAGTACATGGTTGCATTGACATACTCGAATGTTTTAGGCTATATAATGTGTTGTACATTAAAGGGGTTGAAATCAAACTTGATTGTCATAAGACAACTTAGTGATGCTAACTTTTTGGTAAAGTTTGACCGGTCGGAGTATAATGTTTATGATCAATCCAATGAAATTTTACTATAAGGTGTGAGGACCGATGATGATTTCTAAGGGATCATTCCCAAGTCCTCTTTAGTATGCACTAATGCCAAGGTCTCTTCTATGGACCTTTGGAATCAATTACTAGGTCATGTAAATTTTAAAGATCTTGAGAGATTAGTATAGAAAGACATAGTTCATGGCTTACCATTTCTTGGGAAACCAACTTCCTCAATTTTTGGTCCTTGCCAACAAAGAAAACAAACTAAGAGTCCCCATTGAAAGTTGAATGCCATTACCACCTATCGTGTTTTGGAGTTGATACACATGGATCTTATGGTTACCATGTGTATGAGTATTGGTGGTAAGAAGTATATGCTAGTGATGGTCGATGAATTTTCGAGATATTCTATCGTGTGATTTCTTAGAGAAAAGTCTGATGTGATTGAGTTCCTAACAACCAAGTATCGTGTCCTACCAAATCAACATGGTGTTACTATTAATCACATACAAAGTGACATGGAACTGAATTTAAAGAGGATAAAATATATATCTTTTGTAATGAAGTCGTTAGATTCATGCTTCTTGGGAAAAACATGCTTAGACGTTTTTAAGCAGAGGCAGTTAATACTGCATGCCACACGGTGAATATGGTATATCTCTGTCCACATGAACTGCACACTCCATATGATTTGTGGATAGGGAAGAAACCCAATCTATCATAATTATTAGGTTTAAATAGTCCTTGCTACATCCTTAGAGATATACAGCACCTAGGAGAGCTTGACTCCATAGGCGATAAGGTAATATTTTTAGGGGATTCTTCGTCAAGTAGATCTTGAGGTGTGTTTAACCTTAAAAGCTCTAAAGTTATGGAATCGGAAAACCTCACAATTAAAGAAGATTATTTGAATATATATGTTGATTCTATCATCGAGTATGAGAACGATGCATCCCCTTGTGATAATCTCATTATTCCTCACACTACGCGGTGGAAATATCTATTGATTTAGAAAAATCGACCCTATTGGTTTTAAATCACAACCATTCCGACAAACTTGGTGATACTACACTAGGTGTCAAAACTCGGGCTTAACTTGAGAATGTGCGTAGCTACTATTTCTACACCTGAATAGTAAAGCCTAAGAATATGAAAGAATCACTCAAGAACGAGCACTGTATATATGCTATGAAGATGAGTTGCTTCCATTTTGGAAGAATGATGTCTAGGAATTAGTCCCCCACCTAGAGAGGTTAATATGATTGGAACCAAGTGGATGTACAACAATAAGATAGATGATAATGGTACCATAGTTTGGAATAAGGTTGGGTTAGTATCTCAAGGTTACACACAAATTGAGGGTGGAGACTTGATGAGACATTCGCTCATGTTGCTAGGAATGAATCCATCCACTTACTTCTCGCCACAACATTTTATCTATGCTTTAAGTTATACCAAATGGATGTCGATAGTGCCTTCTTTAATGGTATTCCTTAGGAGGAAGTTTATGTGGAACAATCAAAGGGAAACCCAAAGCACTCGAGACACATCTTTATTTAAAGAAGGCCTTATATGGTTTGAAGCAAGCATCCCGTGCTTGGTACGAAAGGCTCAATTATTATCTCTTAGCTCATGGCTTTAAGATAGGGGGAGTGCATAAGACATTATTTGTTAGGAGAGGGGGATGGGCTATCTTGATCATCCAAGTCTATGTGGATGACATAGTATTTGCATCCACGTGTTCCCATCATACTCACACTTTCGAGGAGGAAATGAAGAATGAATTTGAGATGATCATGGTTAATGAACTCACGTTCTTCTTAGGTCTCCAAGTGCATAAATTTGAGGATGGGATATTTATATCTCAATCTAAATATGGTGGGCACCTAGTGAAGAAGTTTGGTTCAGACTCCGCTACACACTTAAACACCCCCATGAATTCATTAACTAAGCTTAGAAAATACACTTTAGGCAAGGACGTCGAGCAACCCATTTATAGGAGTATGATACGTAGTATCCTGTACTTAACTGCTAGTACAAGATTTTCTTTTATTTTAGAAAAATTTTGAAAAATTCAAAAAAGTTTTTGCATTTCATTTTTCACCATATATAGATGTGCATTTAAGATGTTCTAATTTTTTTATGTGTTTTGATACATGGCTTCATATCTTTAGTGTGCTTAATAATGCATGGCTAACATTTTGTTGTTCATTGATGATTAACTTCATGTTATGCTTTTTATTTCCTTTATTACAATCATGCATGGACTTTTTTCACATTGTACTTACTTGCCATATGTCGAATGCGGTGTTCTCATCTAAGTAGTGTTTAATAATGAACCAAATATACTAGAAATAAATTATGCTTGTAAGAACCATTGTTTATATTTCTTTTCCTGGAAAATTGGATTTTATTTAAAGCAATGGAAAGGGGCTACGAAAAAGGAAATTCTCTTTGCATTAAAGTGTACCATTATAAAGAGCACAATAGAATATTTTGGTGCACAAAAATAGAAGTGCCAAGGATAATTTTTAATTTTATTGATGCTTCACCTTTATGACCATTATGATTCCTTCACATATTTGAGGGTGTATGCTTAAAAATGTGAGAATTTAAGGGTGTTATAAGTAGAAGATCAATGGATTTGCACAATGTACTTTCTTGAAAATATTAAATAACTTAGCATTATTGATTTAATAAGCATTAAAATTCATTTTGCATAAGTCGAGTCAATTTCATTTTGTTCAACATTCTTACACCTAAGGTCGATATTGAGTTATTTGCTCAGAAGAATCTCTTTGACTTCGTGCACCTTTGTTTCATATGCCTATGTTCATTTTTCCATGGTTTAAGTTCACATAATTTCATTCCATTTTCATGATTCGGATATTTTTGTGATATTTTATGGTGTGATTATTCGTATTTGTACTTATATGTAATTTTTATGCATACGTATTCATTATAAATTTGTATCTTTATATAACATTTCAAAAATAGTTGGTTACTTCTTTGGAATTTCATCGCATGTTCTTTATTGTTTATCTTTGTTATGATATTTCATACTTGGATTCAAGTGATGCTAGCATTTCAACATTAGCTTCTAACCTTTTATCTATTATGAACAAAAAAGCGGAGAACATATTGAGGGAGAGTTTTTATGTTTTCTTTAAACTCTCGGATGTGTCACGGTATTTCTTCTTCTTCATATGTGTAGGTCGTTCCACCTTGATCATATCATGGACTACATAATGAAGACTTTCAGTTGAAGACAAAGTCACAAGTGACTTTCCTTTTTTGGGTTCGGGAGGGCATTGGTCGAACTTATCTTAGGGGTTTTATTTTTGGTTTACGTTTTGTACCGAAATAGCCATAGTGGGAGATTTGTAAGAGCAAGTTTTATGATTGCTCAACATTTCATTTATTTTAGCATATTTCATTACAAATCGAAGTATCATGTACATCCCAAGATCCTCAAGGTGAAAATAAGTTAGTGACCTAGCAACAAATAAAAGATCAAATGCTTCAAAAATTTTGCTTTCTTGATCATAGAGGTATGTGACATATGGTTTTGATTTATACTTTAACATTTTATTCAAGGATGTTTTTAAAATTTATCCGAGGAAATTTTTCAAAATAAAAATATTCACTACTAGAAAAATAACAATTAAGGGCAACTAATTTGCTGTCCCAAAAGCTCATTTGCTGTCCCCAATAGTATTTAGGATAGTCATAAGGACAACAAGGGTTGTCCTAATAGATGGGCATCATAAAATGCTAAAAAGACAGCAATTGTTGTCCTTTTTGAGTATTTAGGACATCAATTGCCATCCTTTTTATTTCATCATTTTAAATCCATATATTATTACATATTTATAAGGACAGATGTTGTTATCCTTTAAAAAGAAGTATTAGGGACAAATTAGTTGTCCTAAATATATTTTGGCGCAATAAATGTGGCGCCAAATGAATATTTTAAAAGATAGTTGTAGTTTTCCTAAAAGATATATATAAACTTTTATTATAATAAGCCTAAATTCAATATCTAATATAATAACATTAAATTAAAAACAAAAATGCAAAGACATATTATACCAAAATTTAACCTTAAATATAATAACAAAACCAAATAGTATCTTATCAGACTTCAAAAACTAAACACCACCACATACTTTCAAATTGTCATTTCCACTTCTAAGTTATTTACATTAATACATAGTCTGGCGTGGTTATCGTTAGTATCAACTGCGGCTGGTGGTGGTGGTGGTGGTAGTGGGATGCCTGCCTCTCATATCATACGAGCGATTTCAAGCCTAGCTTCTGCTAGAGTTTCTCTCTTAGCCCTCGCGACTCTTTCTTGTATTTCATTTTCTAAACCGGCATGCACCATATCAGTTTCTTCTTGATGATGATTCTCTTATGCCTCAACCTCTTCCCGATTACGAGTATCTCTCTTACTAGCCTCCTTCTCAAGTCGAGCAATCTCACTATGATAATAATTAGATGATGTGGTTAAATGTGAAGAAGTTGGTTTAATGCATACTCTCATACACAATGCTCATCCATCTTCGTCAGGTCCTATCACATCCTCAAATATAATATCCCTCACTTAAATCCAATTTTGTTGATCAAATGGCAGCACATCCAATCGTCTTTGAATCATTTCTTATAAATTCAGACAAAACATATAGCACAATCAACCTCTTTTCATAAATGAAACTTGCAAACATCCACCAAAATAAAACTCGTAATGTAACTAAGTCATCTGGATTGCAATTATCAACATATTTATACCTCGTTACCAACCGCTCCATCATTGACATCGTATGTGAGATCCTTTTTCTTACTTGTCCATCTCTAAAAGCTCAATTTGTCGATGGGCTTCTGTTTTGACTTCATATAATTTATATATAAATAGAAAACATGTTAACAAAATCCAAAAAGGACATAAATATAATCATAGTTTAGTAGAGCATATATATAATTATACTGAAGTAAGAACATATACTAACTTCTTACTTTATTACAGCAATTGAAGTTCTCCTAATTCTAGGGTGGGAACAAAGATAAGCACGGTTAATGATATTCTTATTTGCCATTCGCTGCAAGTAAAAATAAATAATGTTAATGACATTTCAAGTTACTTGGTATTGTATACTGTAACACCCTGCCTAATTAAATACCGGGTGGCCAGTCCCATACCAAATTAAAACAGAATATACAGTTGGCTCATTCTTAGCATCACTGTCGAAAACATTTACAACTCACCCAATACCCAATTAAGCTGGTGTTAAAAACTTTCCAAATTTTAATTCAACAAAATCCATTTTTAGTTTACAAATAACACAACACATATTATTCTACAACATTGATAACCGAACAGATAACACAAAAGAATTTAAATGCAATTGGAATAAACATTCCCAAATAAAAATCCAATACAGTAATCCCAACAACAACAAATGTATTAAGATTAATGCAATAATAAGACTATATGACTCAGATAGAAAGGAGATAACTGAAATTCCTTTGGGCGACATGCCCTACATAAAAGAACACCGTGAATCAAATGAAGATAAGCGTCTAAGCAATACTCCATAGCTCCATAGCTCGTCATAATCTGCTAAGGTTGGTGTCCCTGTTGCTGGACACCTGATATAGAAGGTACAATAGAAAAGAAAATATGCAAGAAAATGGGTTAGAGCTCGATGTAAAAATGATTTTGAAAACAACAAGTATTTAACAAGTGCAATAAAGCATTTATTATGCACATGTTAGAATCCAACTCTCACTTGCTATTCTCACCTCTCATCTAGAGTGCACA
Organism: Sambucus nigra; assembly: GCA_949130495.1. NCBI lineage: Eukaryota > Viridiplantae > Streptophyta > Magnoliopsida > Dipsacales > Adoxaceae > Sambucus > Sambucus nigra. The sequence continues at coordinate 725,486,553 of OX422210.1, forward strand.
CTTAACGTTTCCTATAACCTCTTAGTTAAAGGTTCCTCTTCACAAATTCCCACAATATACTTCCATCCCATAACATAACCCCGTATGTACCATACCATACGAATTACAATCATTCTTATACATTTCTCATTTATATGAATCGTTTCTCATTAATATGAATTAAGTTCTTCAATAAATATTCATTAACTTATTTTAATATTTTTTCTCTATTCACCGTTATCTACAATTATCGCACAGTAGATCATTTAACCACTATATACACATACATTTAATACATTATATATATGCATATATAATACGGTACCCCGAGACACAGCTGCGGTGCATTGTATTACTCTGTTATCATGTCCCAATATCGCTGGTCGCCGAATAGGGGACTAAAGGTTCGGTAAGGATTCCTCGAACCACAAGCAATAACACAACAATTGGAGGCGAACATTGTTATTGTATCCATGGGTCACGCTCATACATACATTCCTGTAGTCAGCGGACTTATCAACTCCACGATAAGTCTTTAATAGACCTATGTTCTTGAGCGACAAATCAAAGATCCCATGGATTCATCAGGATATGACTGCCCTCACGCGTAAACCTCCTGTCGATAGCAAGTAAGCTAGGTATGTCATACACATAAATTATCAATCAATCATATAGGAATTATCATCTACCTATAATACAATATAAACAAGGTGCTCACACTACCCTTAGATAATTCCCATACGTAGCATTATATCTCTTTCAATCCTACGTATTAAAATATTATGACTTTACTTCTTTTATTCAATTATCCCCGAGCCTTACTCCTAACTCAAGGTTCAAATAGGTTTTTCCTCAACATTTTATTCAGTAAGAAATAACTAATATCCAACTGATTCATATCATCTTATATCCCGAATTACTACGAATTAAACTCTCCTTTGATTAGGTATAAAATCGATAGTTTCTAATCTCACATCTTCTATCAACTAGGATTGAATACCATCCTCACATGGATCATAATTTATAGTGTTTCATTCACACTGTATGACTTATCAACAAAATCAACATCCTCGTATCGTATAACATTTCTCCACTCCCGACGTTGTTAAGGTTCATACGCGGAGCGTCTCGCAAAGCGAAATCCAAACAAGGAACCCCTCCAATACACTACTACTTAACTTTGTAGGTCGTGGAGGTCCGTCAACTTCAAATATGCAACCGGAATAACCTTATACCCTCTTTTAACCAAATGTGGTCTGAACTCTCATCTCTATCTAGGAGCCATACCACTAAGCGCTTGTACTACACACAATCCTTGCGCAATTAATAATGAGCTTAAACTCAGTCCTTGATGTTCAAATTGTAACCCTAAGGCTACCCAAGTGTGATATTAAATCTCCCCTACTGGACCTATCCTTAATCCTCATGAATACCAATAAGAATCTAACACTTGAATCTATCAATCGAAATTTCCTTCAATTTAATTAACATCATTCTTAATCAATTAAATCCCAATCAAATTAATTCAATTCTTATTTAGGGCTTACTAATCTTCCCTAAGTCCCATAATATCCATTTAATAATCACCAAATATTTAAAAAAGGTTTGGGATAAGAAAAAACATTAAAAAGAAACAGCTATAGAAATTTTGGGGAGGTTGATCGATCGAAGGGAGGGGCTCGATCGATCGATCGCCCAAATACCAGCCCAGTTTTTCTGCATTTCTTCTACTACGCGTTTAACCATTTTTTATCAGTCAAACCTTCATATTACCAACCCAAATGACTTATAAACCTTACTACATGATATATCAACATATATAAATGATTTCTAAAGCTCTAAACATCCTAGAGTCATCAAGAGATTGAATTAAAAGCATGTTTATATCCTCTTTTTTCCAGAAAATTATCAACATAATATCTTCAAGAACACATCAATGGTTTTCAGAATTTCTTCAACAGATTTATGATTATTTCGTGGATTACTATCTACCTACAACATGAGTTTGATACCTACATAGTTCCATTTTCCAGAAATCCATTTAACAACTCCATTATTTCTTCCAAACATGAAAAATCATCTCTTTTTATAACTATTCTAACATGAACAATATACAAACTTAAATTGAAAATATCAAACACTTGCCTCTAATGAAGGTCTGATCCTTTGGGGTGGTGTATCACAGGTGGTTCTCCCCTCTCCGGTCAACTTTCGGTGGTGGTTGGTAGTGGTGACCTTTGGTCTTTGTTCTTCCCCCTTCCAAAGTAAGCTTTTTCCCTTCCCGAGCAACCTTGCACTCTCTCTAGGAAGATGAATTCTCTATTTTGTATAGAAAAGATGATAACCCACGTACACTTAATCTACAAATACTTATAATAGGACAAAATCCGAAATCATTATTCATCCCCCCTATAAAAATGACCGAAATGCCCTTTTGGGTTGTCTATTCATTTCCAAATGACCCGAGACTCAAAACCAACATCCAAATAGACTTTTCTGACTATTTCACCCCTTTCGGACGCAACGACGCAGTCAAAATGACTATAAGGTCGATAGAAAATAAACTCCATTTTTAGTTTAACAAATTAGTCCCGACACGTCCCATACCGCGTCCGACTAAAAATTCAAATTACTGAATTAACATCTCACAGCAATATTAATTACATCACATTCATATATTACCTAAATATCTTTAAGTAATATTCAGAATCATACAATTTAATATCCACAATTCGGATAAAACCCAATTGAATTAATTAATAATAAAATCAAATTAATCCATTAATTTAAAATATAACCCATTTCAAAAGTCATTAAAATCACGGGGTATTACATACTTTCCCCCTTATAACAAAATTTTGTCCCTAAATTCAAAAAGATAAATCATACTGGTAAGGTCAACTCTGAGTATAAATCTCACATCGCAAATAATCTAAGTCGTACCGCCTATATAGTACATTAACGAAAATCTCCATTAATGTTATACGCCAAGCCTCACCATATAGTTTCAACTGAATCGAAATTAAACTTTACACAATCTTACCTATACCATCATCGTGACAAAGTTTGGGAAAAATGATCCTCACTTATTAAACAAGTAAATCCTAAAGTCACAACTACTTACTGTTTCACAATTATGAGAACTACTACAATCCAACCATCTAGGGCGCCCATACACCCTATCGTACAACTTTCATTATAATATTCTTCGCAAGGGTTATAAACTCATATCCTAAAGACCTAACTTATTTTGACTCCCAACGATTATTAGTTTCATGCGTGGGGTGTCTCGTAAGCGAAATCCAAACAAGGAACCCCCCGATACACTACTACCTAAAGTAGTCGATCATCGAAACACCTCAGGTCCTTAGTCAATAGTTTATAACCTCTCTATAGGTTTTATCGATTTCAAATAAAATTCTACTCATCTACTCTCTTATTAAAGACAAGATGCTGGCTATACGCTCTCATATACCACAAATCAATCCACGCCGATAGTCACATCATGATCGGACATGCCTAAAGTAAGTAATTTCGTGATAAAAACCAGACCCACGTGATGACGTGAAAATATAGGTGTCCCACACCTCTCGGTGAGTCTATGTAAATAACAGTGCTATAGGCTAAGTCTAGTAACCCTTTTACCAATACAATATCAATTTCTACAAAAATCAGCATGCGCCTCATAATTCCTTAGATAGAAAACATACCCTCATTCGGTTGCTGACTCCCACTATTATAACTTTGCTCCGATGAGTCAAGAAAAATTTTACCCCAAATTTTCAATCCTAGTTAACCACACTTCAGTATATGTCCAAGCCTTTGAATATATTGCCTTCGTTGGGTACCACACCCAATTTCTGCATTTCTAGAACTTCTACTAATGACTCTCCTCAATCTTCCATTATAGGGGTGACCTTGACTACGGTCATCATACTCGAACATACTTCATAACCTCCTAAGTATGACCTCCGCTATCCGTCCAATGGCCCTCATCTGCCATACTCCTCGTACGAACCCGTCCGAACGCAAATAAGATTCACCAATATAAACGGAATCTTACCAAAGAAATCAACAATCCTAAACATAGGGCTCTACATCAAAGAACGCTAAGCTAGAAACACAATAAGCCGTACAGACGCTAAAGGACACTAGAACCTGATGCTCTGATACCACCTATAACACCCCGCCTAATTAAATACCGAGTGGCCAGTCCCATACCAAATTAAAACAGAATATACAGTTGGCTCATTCTTAGCATCACTGTCCAAACATTTACAATTCACCCAATACCCAATTAAGCTGGTGTTAAAAACTTTCCAAATTTTAATTCAACAAAATCCATTTTTAGTTTACAAATAACACAACAAATATTATTCTACAACACTGATAACCGAACAGATAACACAAAAGAATTTAAATGAAATTGGAATAAACATTCCCAAATAATAATCCAATACAGTAATCCCAACAATAACAAATGTATTAATATGACACGAGTACAAGACTATATGACTCAGATAGAAAGGAGATAACTGAAATTCCTTTGGGCGACATGCCCTACATAAAAGAAAACTGTGAATCAAATGAAGATAAGCGTCTAAGCAATACTCCATAGCTCCATAGCTCGTCATAATCTGCTAAGGTTAGCGTCCCTGTTGCTGGACACCTGATATAGAAGGTACAATAGAAAAGAAAATATGCAAGGAAATGGGTTAGAGCTCGATGTAAAAATGATTTTGAAAACAGCAAGTATTTAACAAGTGTAATAAAGCATTTATTATATACATGTTAGAATCCAACTCTCACTTGCTATTCTCACCTCTCATCTAGAGCGCACACTTAACATTTCCTATTAACCTCTTAGTTAAGGGTTCCTCTTCACAAATTCCAACAATATACTTCCATCCCATATCATAACCCCGTATGTACCATACCATACGTAGTACAATGATTCTTATACATTTCTCATTTATATGAATCGTTTCTCATTAATATGAATTAAGTTCTTCAATAAATATTCATTAACTTATTTCAATTCTTTTCTCTATTCACCGTTATCTACAATTATCACACAGTAGATCATTTAACCACTATATACACATACATTTAATACATTATACATATACATATATAATACGGCACCCCGAGACACAGCTGTAGTGCATTGCATTACTCTACTATCATGTCCCAATATCGATGGTCGCCGAATACGGGACTAAAGGTTCGGTAAGGATTCCTCGAACCACAAACAACAACACAAAAATTAGAGGCGAACATAGTTCTCGTATCCAAGGGTCACGCACATACCTACGTTCCCATAGTCAGCGGACTTATCAACTCCCCGATAAGTCTTTCATAGACCTATGTTCTTGAGCGACAAATCAAAGATCCCATGGATTCATTAGGATATGACTACCCTCACGTGCAAACCTCCCGTCGATAGCAAGTAAGCTAGGTATGTCATACACATAAATTATCAATCAATCAAATAGGCATTATCATCTACCTATAATACAATATCAACAAGGTACTCACACTACCTTAGATAATTACCATACGTAGCAATATATCTCTTTCAATCCTACGTATTAAAATATTATGACTTTACTTCTTTAATTAAATTATCCCCGAGCCTCACTCATTACTCAAGGTTAAAATAGGTTTTTCCTCAACATTTTATTCATTAAGAACTCACTAATATCCTACTAGTCCATATCATCTTATCTCCCGAACTACTACGAATTAAACTCTCCTTTGATTAGGTTTAAAACTGATAGTTTCTAATCTCACATCTTCTATCAACTAGGATAGAATACCATCCTCACATGGCTCATAGTCTATAGTGTTTCATTCATACTATATGGCTTGTCAACAAAATCAACATCCTCGCATCCTATAACATCTCTCCACTCCCGACGTCATTAAGGTTTGCAAAGAGAAATCCAAACATGGAACCCCTCCAATACACTACTACTTAACTTTGTCGATCGTGGAGGTCCGTCAACTTCAAATACGCAACCAGAATAACCTCATCCCCTCTTTTAACCAAATGTGGTCTGAACTCTCATCTCTATCCAGGAGCCATACCACTAAGCGCTTGTACTACACTCAATCCTTGCACAATCAATAATGAGCTTAAACTCAGTCCTTGATGTTCAAATTGTAACCCTAAGGCTACCCAGGTGTGATATTAAATCTCCCCTACTGGACCTATCCTTAATCCAATTAGAATCCAACACTTGAATCTAGCAACAAAAATTTCCTTCAATTTAATTAACATAATTCTTAATCAATTAAATCCCAATCAAATTAATTCGATTCTTATCTAGGGCTTATTGATCTTCCCTAAGTCCCATAATATCCAATTAATATTCACCAAGGATTTACAAAAGGTTTGGGATAAGAACAAACATTAAAAAGAAACAACTATAGAAATTCTGGGGAGGTCGATCGATCGAAGGCATGGGGTCGATCGAGCGATCGCCCAGATACCAGCCCAGTTTTTCTGCATTTCTTCTACTACGGGTTTAACCATTTTTAATCAATCAAACCTTCATATTAACAACCCAAATGACTTATAAACCTTACTACATGATATATCAACATATATAAATGATTTCTAATGCTCTAAACATCCTAGAGTCATCAAGAGATTGAATTACAAGCATGTTTATATCCTCTTTTTTCCAGAAAATTATCAACATAATATCTTCAAGAACACATCAATGGTTTTCAGAATTTCTTGAACAGATTTATGATTGTTTCTTGGATTACTATCTACCTACAACATGAGTTTGATACCTACATAGTTCCATTTTCCAGAAATCCATTTAACAACTCCATTATTTCTTCTAAACATGAAAAATCATCTCTTTTTATAACTATTCTAACATAGACAATATACAAACTTAAATTGCAAATATCAAACACTTGCCTCTAATGAAGGTCTGATCCTTTGGGGTGGTGTATCAGAGGTGGTTCTCCCCTCTTCGGTCAACTTTCGATGGTGGTTGGTAGTGGTGACCTTTGGTCTTTGTTCTTCTCCTTCCCAAGTAAGCTTTTTCTCTTCCCAAGCAGCCTTTCACTCTCTCTAGGAAGATGAATTATCTATTTTGTGTAGAAGAGATGAATAAGCCACGTACACTTAATCTCCAAATACTTATAATAGAACAAAATCCGAAATCACTATTCATCCCCCCTTTAAAAATGACCAAAATGCCCTTTTGGGTTGTTTATTCATTTCCAAATGACCCGAGACTCAAAACCAACATCCAAATAGACTTTTCTGACTATTTCAACCCTTCCGGATGCAACGACGCAGTCGAAATGATTATAAGGTCGATAGAAAATAAACTCCCTTTTTAATTTAAAAAATTAGTCCTGACACGTCCCAAACCGCGTCCGACTAAAAATTCAAATTACTGAATTAACATCTCACAGCAATATCAATTACATCACATTCATATATTACCTAAATATCTTTAAGTAATATTCAGAATCATACAATTTAATATCCACAATTCGGATAAAAACCAATTGAATTAATTAATAATAAAATCCAATTAATCCATTAATTTAAAATATAACCCATTTTAAAAGTCATTAAAATCACGGGGTATTACATATACTCTCCTCACCAATTCAATGTATTATTTTTAGAAAATTTTGACAGAGTATTCTTTGTTTTAACATGTAATCTAACCTGTTTAATCATCAACATAGCATCAATAATTAAAAAAATAACGTGCAAAATTCCATCTACCAATTCAATGTGATACCTTTGTTATTTCTTAACCCCCACTATTTCACTAAGACTTTCCATTGATTTGGGCTGACTTAGGGGGGTTTTGTTGCTAAACTCTTTGTATCTGTGTTCAATTCCGTATAATACGTCTTCTTGGTCTCATACTTTAAGGATCTCCATTGCATTCCAAGCTTACGACAACATATGTTTCGATAATTGTTTAGCGCATTTATGTTAATCTAAGAACAAAAAATACATTAGATAGAAATAAAAATAATTTTAAATATTCGATTTTACTAATACACGATTAATTTATTATTACCTTCACTTGTTCCCAAATAAATTCGAGCTTTCGTTGATTTACTTTTGTCCAAGAAGGCAAAGTCAAAGGAAACAAATCCCCATGGCATGCATAATAACCGAGTTGACTCACCAACTTCCTCGCATATGGTCCAATTAATTGGCAATCTTCCTCCTAACCAATTATCTTTTTCTCACCATTACCCCATTCATTCCATTGTTTGTCACTCACTCTAACTTTCCTGTTATGAGAGGATGTGCTATTAGTGTCACCTATTTAAAAGTAATGAGTAAGAATATATGTTGATACGAGAAATTGCTCATAAGTCGTTCTCATATCATCAAATCAAGTGTGTAATGCATAATAAGTAAATAGAGAAAGTAAGAGAGACAAAAGACAGGATATAAAGTGGTTAAGCTATAAAAGAGCCTACGTCCACTTTGGTACCTCCCTCCCATTATATTCATATCATTGATGTATATGTTTACAGTGCTACAATGGGCGTACAAGATAGATGAGAGAGAAGAATACATGACTGTAGCGCATTTGGGAGTGCTAGAGATATGACTACGATGTAGGTGAGTAGCCCCCAAATTATATGTTGAGGTTGTGTAGGGAGAGTTTGGTAAGGCTTCACCAGGTACTGTAGAATCTAACCAGAGTGAGTGGATTTTTGTCCGCCCCATATCCCGAGGTGTAGATCTCTATTTATATGAGGTATCTGAGTTGTGTCACGTGCCTTGAGCACGTGACATATAAGTCTGGAGCAGTTATAATGAAAGGGATACGGCCTGTGAGGTTAGAGTTATGGGTGCCTCACCCTCTGTAGTATAAGTTCGCGACATGTACGGATGGGCAAGTCTGGGTGCCGCGCCCTGTGTTGAATAGGTACGCTCCCTGTGCTAAAGGGACGCGGCCTATAAGCTTGTGTGAATGATTAACCTCCACGTCATGGTGATATATTTGTACTATCAATAAGCCCCGAAGTCATAGTGCCAAGATATTGCAATTGGGGCTGCGGATGATTAGTTGAATCCTCTTAAGGTGCCGTGTCACTTTCAAGGCGACATGTTGTCTTCCCCTGCCCTCTTATATAAATTTTTTCGATCGTGGACTTAATTAATTTTCCAAAAACTTTGAGAGCAAATCGAAAGTTGAACTCTATTTGTTTCTTCCCTTGATCTTTTCGGTGACTTTTCAAGGCTGCGTGTGGTGGTTCTAGGCGCTTCATGGTGGTTTGAGGCTGAGCAACCGAATTCCTTCATTTCCAGGTAATTTCCCAACCATTTTTCACCCTCTTTAAGTATCTCCTTCGGTTTTCATTCCAAAACTCCACCTGATTGATAGGAACTTCATGTAACAAATCATGATAACTGGGACTCTTTTGAGAATTAAACTCGTATATTTGTTCGAAATTGAACTCTCACCTGTTTGTTTGATAGGAACCTTGAATTCAGTCTTCGTATGATAGAAATAAGGTTTCACAAATTGAACATCTGAATGTGCTTTATTGAATTGCGATAAACAATTGATATTATAATTGTGCTTGTTGTTTTATGAATGCTTCGATTATTGAGAGTAAAAGTCTCTACATTTGTTCCTTATGTTCTTGAGAGAGAACCTTCATATTCTAGGTCTTTGATCTTTAAAATAACCAATATTAGATACTAAACTATTTGAGTTAGAGGTCGTGGAATGATAAAATACCCCTTTAGTAATCTAGGGCTGCCCTTGATCCATAAAACATTCCAACATTGGTTTAAGCCCTAGCCACGGCCCGTGACAAGTGATGGCTGCAGCCTATAGCCTCTTTTTTATAGGGTAATCCCTTAGGTTCTTAGATTTAGACTCCGCGGCATTTTATCCCATAATTTGATGACTACGTCCTATTGAAACTAGTTTGACAATATTCTCCTTTCTTCCATCAAATCCATATGCCGTGGCGATAATTTCCTTTTAGGGCCTTAGAACCCAACCTTTGGTGTATATTGCCTATTTGGCCTTAATATTTATTGCTCATCCTCAACTTGATATATTATTTCACCCATCGCGGCCTCTGAGAGGCCTCAATACCATACTGGTTGCGATGCCTAACTACGGAATGTGCTTTTTAAGTACTACTGCAGCCATATGAACTTTGACCCAGACAAATTTTTGAGAGGCTTTTGGTCGAAGAATTTTGGAACCTATGCTCCTGAACTTCCTTTCATGCCTCCTTTAAAGTCAATAGGTCCTTGACAACTAAAGAATTGCCCCAACTGCGTAGTACTAGACTCAGACTCCGCCGATTTTACATGTAGTAAGGACTTTGAGACCTCGCAAATGGAAGAGGGAGCCAACTCTAGTAACTAACCAATGGACGTAGAAGATAACACCGCGACAGGGGGTGCAACTAGTGTTAGGGATGAACCAGTTGGCCCATCTGGGAGGGCTGAGAGGCTTCCTGCTACACTTGATATCCGCAGCATTATTACCTAAGAATGGGTTGATCAGGTAGCTGAGGCCTTCGAGTTTCCTGAGGGCTTGATGTGCTCAGCGCCTGTCACGAAACAAAGGCCATGCACGGCCCTTGCTGACGACGGGGCCTACTTCCCTTTACATGCTTTCATTTACGATCTGCAGTTGCCCGTCCCAGTTCCCATTAGAAGAATTTTTCAAACAATGAGATTAGCCCCATCCCAATTAGATCCCAATGGCTAGAGGGCCATTCTTGCAACCGTCGTGCTATGGGAGAATCAATTCAAGAAAGATATTACTCCCGTAGAGTTTTTCCACTTCTACCGCCCGAAGGAAAACTCTATAAAATTTGCTGGGTATTACTACTTCTTCGTCCGCTACAGGGACGAGACCCTTTACATTGGGAGGACTACCAGTGTAAATACCTAGAAGGGGAAATATTTCTACATCTCTGGAGAAGGGTGGGAGATTTACCCTCAGGAGAAAAAGGGAGAGATCGTTTAGGATGCCGTAGCAATGGGGGTGTCCCTCCAAGGTAGGTATTTTAATTATAGTCGCGTACTCTCTTTATAATTGCCTATTATTATCCACCTTTCTTCTGTACTAACCTTAGAAATGTTTTCTGCAGTTCTTGACAATTTGCAATTGAGCAAGTGGCAAGAGAAAAGAGTTGCTAAGGCCGCGACAGTTCCTGCTAAGGAGAAGAGATTCAGTGTACTTGTTACTTCTACCTCTGTATTTGAAGCAGGATACTTCCCAAGAAAATCCATACCAAAAGAGATGGCCACAAGAGGTAATAATTCTATCAATAGTGTTATTTCGCGGTAATTGGTTTCTGAACTTCAGATATTTACTGCTGCGTTTCTTCTTTCAGGTGAGGAGGTTGATTGGGAGCTTTTGGCTGCCCAACTAGCAAAGATGGATGAGGACGCATGTATCCTTAATAACACTGCTAGGTACAGAAAGATAAAGAGATCTAAGACCAAGGCTCCAACCGCAGTTCCATCCAGTGACCCAAATCCACCTACCACGAAACAAACTATCCATGCCACGCCCCAACTACAAGTTGAGGAGTTGGATCCTCACGAGAGGCCTGAGGGGACTTTTGACGATGATATTGGGGCCAACTTGGCCGTGATAGGTCTGATGTGGACCTCCGATAGTACAATTCATTCAAACTCTCCCCCACCACCAATTATCGCAATAAATGCCAACCTTGCGCCTCCACAGTATCGCGCCAGCATTGGTCTTGACGGCCGTCCGCGGCCACAGCTGAGGCAGCCCAACCCTGAATCCTCTTGGGACATGACTGCAAGGGCTTCCCACAGGATGAAGAGGGTCCCAAATTCCACGGACCTTGATAGACTAGTGGATGAAGATCATGACGACTTGGAGGATTATGCCCTCCATAGTGTTTTGAGGGTAAGTGCAAATACTTTCAGTTCTATTTTTGCATTCCGTACCTTGCTCCTAAATCATTCTCTTTTCAGGCCACGGACGTCATGATTAGTCTGAAGAGAAAGAATGAGGCCTTGTACAAGTTGAAATAGGCCGCAAAAAGGTTACACGCTGCTAAATTGGAGAGTGAGAAGAATGCCTCATTTGAAGCCGAAAAATAGTCTGCTGTCGCGGTGCTCCAGGCCGCTCAGATGGACCTAGAAGCTTCCTTCAAATCCAAAGAGGAAGTGGAGGAAAATTTTAATAAGGCCTCAGAATCCCTCAAGGTCTCCCAGTCTCAGACCACGAAAGCTGCAAAAGTTACAAAAATTTCCAATAACAAGTTCAGACTTCTTCAAAAGAAGTACGAAGAGTTGGAGACCAAGGCTGCCCAGGATGTCGAAGCCCATGCCACGAAAATTAAAAAAATGGAAGGGGACCATGATGAAGCCCTCCAATTGGCCATAGACAACACTATGGCTTCATTAAAGGGCTCCAAGGACTTTAATCTTATAAATAATAGGGCCTACCTCCACGGCTACTAAGATCTCAGGCACACAGTCATAAAAAAATTTCTTGAGACTAAACAGATGATTCTTGCCTGGGATATTGGTGATGCTGAGCACCAGCAATGCATGGCTGAGATCAAGTCCACATCAGAGGAAAGAGCTAGGCTGAGGACAGAGCTGAGGCAGCGACAGTTGATGAAGAGACATGACAGCTGCGGAGGGAGAAGAAGGAGATGAAGCTGATGATGTTGAATCTTAGGGCTGCATCCCACTATCTTTTTGTTCTCTTTAAAACAGATACGGCCCTTTGTCTGTAATCTTAACACTAATATTTTTCACCATTCCTGGCTCCCAACTTTATTACCAAGGCTGCAGCCACCTTTAATGTTAACTATTTTTGCCTCCTTTTCTAGTAACTTTTTTATTCTTCTGCTTTGCTTCAACACTTGAATGAATGATTTTTCTGCATGTTTGTTTTTGTTTTTTATTGTTTGCCAACTATTTGTTTCAAACTTTACTATCAAGGTCGCGGCCACCTTTAAAACCCTATGGTTTTTGTATATCATTTGCATGATTTATTTTTCCTATACCTTGATGTTTGAACTGATGCTTTAAGGTCGCGGCATTGTAGTGTAAGTTTCTTCACATAGGCTGCGGCCGCAGCCTCTTTTGAACTGGGTCGCGGCGCCTTTTAAGAATGACTTTTGCTTGTATCTTTATATCTATATCCTGTTCAAAATGTCGCTTTTTTTAATAGGGCTGCGGCAGGTTAACAATCATGCCTGCCCTTATCTACCGCATCTTCTAAATGAAACCACTTAATGGCTGCAGCCATACTAATAAAGTTGTATCATATTTTTAGCCCTTAACAAATTGAGGCCATCCTTATGTATCTTTGGCATGCTTCGTAATCACAACAACACAACCTCATTTAGTCGCTTTGATTGCCTTTCATCGATTTCCTTTAGTCGCTTTGATTGGGTTATTATCAGCCCCCCCCCCCCCCCCGAGCTAGATATTAGAAGCTTCCCCCAGCTCGTGTGGATATATATAAAGACTTCCGAGGCTATAATAGGATTATTCGCAGACAATTAAATCTTTGTCCCCTGTGGGTTATTTTCAGGCCTTCTCGGGCTAGGTATTATGAAGCTTACCCAAGCTGATATGAGATCACCAAATTAATGATGTTTAGTCTTATATCCACCAAGTTAATGATGTTTCTCGGGGGGATGCATCCCAAAAGCTAAGAACGGGCATTGTAAGCCCTTGTTGTCAAATGATGCATCCTGACAGATTTTTTCAAGAATGTAATCATCGTACATTGAGATATAATCTCCATATGCGGCATTATAAGTTAATTTCTCTGCCGCTATCAATGGTTACTTTAAGTATTTCAAGTGATCATTTGCCTTCATATGGTTAGGAATATCGACGGGAATTGATGGCCCATTTAGATATAATCATTCCCAATATAATTCGATGTCTCCATATAGAATCTGTTTAAGACAAGGAGTCTTTCATAAGATATCATTTAATAGAATCGAGAAATTAAAGTATTATATTCATTAATTCTCCTAAGCGTGGACATAAAAAGTAAGAATGAAATAAAAGATAATGTTCCATATGAACATAAACAGAAAGATATATAAACTAAATAATAAAGTTAAGGGAAGTGTGGCCCATCGGGCTAGGTTTCATCCCCTAAGCATCTCCGAGGAACTTCTGCAACATTCCTTACCCAATCAGCCTTTCAATTTCATCCCTCAGAGCATATCATTGCTCAGTGTTATGGCCATGGTCCTGATGGAATTTGCACCAAGTAGCTTTGTTCCTCTTGTGGGGTGGAGCTCTCAGCTTTTCTGACCACCTCAACATCTTGTCCTCTTTGATGAACTCAAAGATGTCTTCAATCGGGAAGGCTAACGGAGTGTAAGACTCAGATCTCCCCTCTCCCCTCTACCTTCTCCATTCTCCTCTTTAGGGCCCTGGCCTCGACCTTTCCTTCTGCGGCCAGTGATTTTAGTTGGGACACTTCCTCGGATGGAACTTCTGGAGCTGCAGCAGCAAAGATCCTAGGTGTCGCACCCAGATTGGGAGAGGCCGCATCCTCTAGCATGAGGACCCTCAGAGTAAAATAGTTGACATGTGTTTGGAATGAGGCACGGCTATCGTAGAGGTGGTTAAGGTGATTGTACAACTGCACAATCTCATCTTTGACTTTTGTGCTTTGGCCGAATTCTCCTTCCATTTTCTTCTTTTGTTAGTCTTTAGAAAGTATATATAATCTGAGAAAAAACTAACATAAGTGAGTAATCTCATAAATATTAGAGTAACCAAGTAGGAAATGGGCATGCAGCATTTACACTACTGTTTGGTATTACTGCTGAGGTCGCGGCCAGTAAGGCACATAGGTGCACTGCTGTGGCTTTTGTATGATATCCACCAAGGTTGAGCTGGAGACCATCTGATTCCGTTCCCTGATGTTTTGAAGCTTCTGTAATGCAGCTATGCTAGTAGAGGCCGCGGCCATAAAGGCATTTGAACTGCCCGGTCGCATCCCCTCCTAAGCAACAAATGGAGCAATCCCAAAATTTTAAGCCCAGACTGAGTAAATACAATCCTTCCCTAACCATTCACCTTTTAGGGGCTAAATCCCATCATGCTTTTCAACACTATCTAGATGAAATGATGTCAAAGGGGTATGTAAAATAGATCTAAGGTCATAAAATGAAGACCCAATAACAGATCTGAATATAAGAAATACCCATTTAAGGGTGTAAATATAAAATAGAGCTCAATAACCAAAATTTACTCATGAGATGATGATCCAAAGGATACCCATGAATAAAATAAGGTGTTTATGAACTCAAAACATAGAGAAACAAGATTGGAATATCTCATTTCCTACAGACGGTGCCAGATTGTTGATATGAGAAATCGTTCATAAGTCGTTCTCATATCAACAAATCAAGTGTGTAATGCATAATAAGTAAATAGAGCAAGTAAGAGAGACAGAAGAAATGATATAGAGTGGTTTGGCTATAAAAAAGCCTACGTCCACTTTGGTACCTCCCTCCCATTATATTCATATCGTTGATGTACATGTTTACATTGCTACAATGGGCGTACAAGATAGATAAGAGAGAAGAATATATGACTGTAGCGATTCCGGGAGTGCCGGAGATATGACTACGATGTAGGTGAGAAGCCCCCAAACTATATGTTGAGGTTGTGTAGGGAGAGTTTAGCAAGGCTTCACCAGGTAATGTAGAATCTGACTAGAATGAGTGGATTTTTGTTCGCCGCATATCCCGGAGTGTAGACCTCTATTTATATGAGGTATGTGAGTAGTGTCACGTCCCTTGAGCACGTGACATATAAGTCTGAAGCAGCTATAATTAAAAGGATGCAGCTCGTGAGGTTAGAGCTGTGGGTGCCGCACCTTCTGTAGTATAAGTCTGTGGCATTTAAGGATGGACAAGTGATTAGGCATAAATTCTTCACATTTATCCCCTTAATTTTGGTATTTTTATGATCCCGTGCGGTGTAAATAGCTTGAATTTATCTCATATTTATGCTACTAACCCTTTTTGGCAAGTATTTCGTATTTTGTGTATCTCTTATGTGTTTTACAGGTATTTTATGCAAGAAGGATGGAAAAGAGAACTCAAAATAGTGAAAGAATCCAAGAATCGGGGAGTTGAAGGGCATTTTCGTAATGTTTTAGCCTTATTCCAGAGGTGGGGCCACCTGGAAAGTTGAAGACCTTTCAATTACAAGAACAGTGGAAAAAAACGACACCTCAATCCGAGT
Source organism: Sambucus nigra (assembly GCA_949130495.1). Lineage (NCBI taxonomy): Eukaryota > Viridiplantae > Streptophyta > Magnoliopsida > Dipsacales > Adoxaceae > Sambucus > Sambucus nigra. The sequence continues at coordinate 725,502,796 of OX422210.1, forward strand.
TACGGTGAAGAAGTTATGCCCATTTAAAGTTGAGAAGAAATCCAAGAAAAAAGGTGTCAGACCCCAACCGAACCGAAGCTGAGGAAAAAGAACCGGTCCGCCCATTTGTCATGCTCCAGATCCGTTACAAAATTGGTCACGCTTTCTAAGTGTGACAAATTGGGAGATACGGGATTTTTATTTTGTGCTTATCTTTTAGCCAAAAGAGTTTTATGTTTTGGGGACTCTTCTAAACGACCTCTAGCTTATATATTTAGGCATTAGGATTCTTTTTATTCAGATTTCATTTATGTAAAAGCTCCATAACAAGTAGGAACATCTAGGAGAAGAACTTAGATATTTTGCACCTTTAATTCAAGAGCTTTTCAAGTTTTTCTTCAACCTTTGATTTCTTCTTGCATGTTCTTGTTCTTCAATCTTGGTAACTTTTATTTTCAGCACTTTTATTATTATTTCTTATGTTAGGCTAGGTTTTCAAAGGTCGGGATACATGAACCCAGCCTGATATGTTAATTGCATGTGTATAACATTAATCCTATGAATTTAGTGATTGATTACGACAGTATTGCATAGGAACACAACAATTGTAGATCTTTATATCTCGTTTGCCTCTGGGTAACCGGGATGATTTAGAATGCAATTCGAGTGTCACTATCGCGATACCGATTTACTCGTCCTCAGATTAAGTATGACGCGGGCTTGAACCTCGTATACGTAATGCTTGGGAGTACTAAATTCTGGATCAAATTAATCGATTAAATTTACGATTAATATTATAACTGCAATACACTAGGGTTGGGGGATTGTGTCTCTACCTTAATTTTTCCAATTAGTTTTAGTTAACTTCTTTATTTTTCCCTTTTCCCTTTCTCAGTCAATCATCATCTTTTACACTTTATTTTTTGAAGTAATAAATTAAAATTTATCAAACATTCCCTGTGGATTCGATACCCAGACTCGCCACTATACTCCGCAAGGGTGTAGTTAAAGTTTAGGTTTTTTTTTTGTATTGTGGTTGGAATCCGACAACAACGACTAGCGTATTTACACGGACGTTCGGTTTTCCACTCGATCAACAAGTCTGGGTGCCACACCCTGTGTTGAATAGGGCCGCTCCCTGTTCCAAAGGGCCGCGGCCTATAAGCTTGTGTGAATGAATAACCTTCGCGGCATGGTGATATATTTGTACTATCAAAATTTACATATATAAAAATTTACAAAATTCTTATGTATAGATATCTTTTGATATATACCGTCATGTGAGATGCCCTGCAAGTCATTTGTCAATCCACAAGAGGGTGTACCATCGATACTTCCTGTTGAAAAAATAGTATACTTATTATAAATGATAGTTCCATAATTAAAGAAGTAGCAAAAAATCAAGGCCAATAGTAGATATAAGGGGACAAAAAAATAGTATCTGATTGGACAAAATCTTATATTGCTGTAGAGTCATTCAATTTCATGACTGTATCTACAATGTACAAAAACTAATAGTTTGATAATGAAATAACTAGACAAAAGGAACTTCTGGCACAACCATATATTCATTGGAAGTGAGTACATAATAATCGAACTCAACCATACATAGCATAACTATATACATAAATTAAGAACTTTTAGTATTCAGTGGATCAGAACTTGGGATTTAACCAACAGATAGGAAGTTACCCAACTTACTATGAGGAATTTACTAAAAGTAAATGCTATTAGTTTGTTTGGGGCTAAAAGTAAATGACAATAACTTATAAAGACTCAATTTTACAAATCTAACCGTGTCCATGTAAAGATAAATGGGTCCTCATCACTCTATGGGAGTCACGTCTTTATGCTCATTTCAGTTTTCACTATTGACGCAGCGTTTATAATCCATATGGCATACCGTACTTCGACGTATTTCATTCTCTTTGTTGGTTTAGTTTAGGACTGGAGTGTCACTCAAACCACTTCATTCCTACTATTTTGTACTGATGGAGCTGTAGTCTACTACTTGGGGGAGGTGGTCATTCATCAGTGGTTGTATCGTGACAGGTTGGATCCTCCAATGGTGCCTTTTTTTGGGATGAGAGAGCCACACCAGCCTTTTCTTGATGATTTAATGATATGTACATGCGGCGTCCTATTAGTGATCGCTCATTTTGATTACATCGTGCCTCACTTTGTGTTCACTATGGAGAGATTAATATCGATTGTGTTGTTTATACTTTTATAAACAACATTTGTTATCATTTTTTTAAATAGAGGGTATGGGGTTAAAAGTAAATAAACTTCCATCTATAAAGAAGGAAAACATTTGTGTTCCACAATAATTATGCCAAATTATGTATATTTGGAAATAAAGATATTAGCCTAAGGAAGCTCAATTTGCATTATATTTGAAATAAGTACTACATCAATATTGTTGTTCATAGATAGTGAATTTTGATTACTTATTCAATAAATTTTACATGTCCAAATCAGAGAGTAGGTTAAAATCAAAGATGTTGATAAATTTGTCATAAAACAGTGGGTGACCAAATATCATTATTAACAGAAAGTTGAGTAGGCAATATTTTTATAACACCTCAGCCACACAATTTATTCAGACAACATTAATTTTATGCAAAAGTGGTGTACTTGCATAAGATTAATGTTGCCAACTAAATCCTGGTTAAAAAAAATATTTTCTCTTTGGTTTCATCAAAATAAATTTTCCACAATAGGACTTATTCATATATGTAAATATTCACTACCTATTTTCAAATAAGCCCTATCGGAGGAAATGTGTTTTTTTATGGGATTGAAGCACAAAAAACATAGTGTGGCCATCCCCAATCCTCGCCGCGGGTGGGCGCGTGAAGTAAGGATCCTCGGGTCCCGCGCGTCGCTCTCAGGAGAGCTTCGGCCGGCGTCGTTTGAGATGAGGTGTAAAAATATAGAGAGATTTAGAGTCGCCAGTCTATTGTACTCAAAACATACAAAAGAAAAATGGGGAGCCATCCCGAAGGATGGCATCCAAAGACATACTGGTGCATACGAAACCAAAATAATTCGAGAAGGGTTCGTAGGCTAAGTTACGAAATGGGAAGGTGTTAGGCACTCATTCCGCCCTTTCGGTCTCTCATGGATGTTTGCGATTTTCCCTATTTTATTTTTTCCGTGATATGTGTGCATTTGTATATATATAGTGGAGATAGGAATCCTCGACTTGTATCATGGGAGAGATAAAGAGAGTCATCCGAAGGAAGGTATAAAAATAATATTAGAAAATAAGATTTATGCGATTACCCTTATGTTGATCATTATAACAGAACGATAACGCATATGGGGTGATACGTCACTAAGAACAAATATACAAAATATAAGAAAATTGAATTTAGAGAAGATAGAAAATGAGGGAGAAAGTGAGAATAGGACTCGAGTCTCGGGTTTTACCCCGAGACGCCTACATAGCCTATAAAGGCATCAAAGTCCACGTAGTTTGCATACAAAATGAGGGGTGGGGTTTATCCCATAAATCCAAATGGGGGATCTCTTATTTGTGAGTGTGTGTGTGTGTGTAGAAAAAGTGTTTTAGTTGTAAGAAAAGTGTGAGAAAAGTATGAGAATCCTTATTTGGAATTTATGAGAAAACCCTCTTTTCTTATTTTTTTTTGGGTTTTATTTATACGAAAATAAGAGATATGCAATAATACTAAATAAAAAGTATATTAGGATATGTGAGATGAGATAATAAAAAGTGCTAAGTAATAAAACAAGTTATTGCGAATTTAAGAGAATTTGAAGAGAAAGTTGAGAAAGTTGGACCTTCTTGAAGATCTTGAGCTTGATCTTGAATGTTGGAGAGCCCTCTTTGCACTTGGATGATGATGGAGAGTGGATAATTCACCGAGTTTGATGAAAAGGATGATGAAAACTGGAAGTTAGAAAGGGATTTGGATGTTGAAATTGCGCTGTCTTCGAGAGAGGTTTTAGGGATTCGCTGAGAGCGATTTTTATCAGATATGGGCTCCTTTTGAAAATGAGATGAAGGCCTCCTTTTATAGGCCCAGGTCATTGCCGATTGGCATAGACTTGGTCCTGCCTATCGGCACCTGCCGATAGGCAGAGTCTGGAACCTGCCATTTGGCAGTGTGTTTCAGGCCTTTTCGGAAAATTAGTTGTCCAGGGAAAACCATTGGTCAGAATCACGCACGGGGCAGACCGTTATAAAGGTAATTCAGATACCTTTGAAAGTCCCTTGGACTGCTTCCGAGTTTGGTAGTTGACTTTCGGTTAAATATGGCTCGGAAGCATTTATCGGTCCATTGGATGAGGAATCGTTTAGACGCAAATGGATCGTTCATTCGCATGGTAAGTCTGAATTTCACATGGGGTGGACCATTGGAAAGGTTAGGAGATGTACTTGGACATTCCAAAGATTTTGACCTAGTTTGTGGAGTTGACTTTGGTCAACCAGGTCCTGGAAGCATTCAGGGACCTCTTGGAGTCAAACGAATCGTTCGTCTGCATGGTAAGTTAGAATCGTGCACGGAGCAGACCATTGGAAAGGGGTTTCAGTGCCCTTCAAAGATTCATTCAGTTTCGGTAGAGCTGAGGAGTCGACTTAGGTCAAACAGATCCCAAGAGCGCCCGGTGGCCTCTAGATCAAGTTTTGAACATGGTAAGTCAGAATCTCGCACGGGATGGACCGTTGGAAAGGGATTTTAGTTACCTTGAAAGATTCATTCAGCCTCGATCGAGCTGAAGAGTTTGAGTTTTTGGTCAAACGGAGTCTGGGAGTGCCCGATGGCTTCTAGGTTAGTGCTCGGGATATGACCTGGGTTTATAGTGATGAAGGGAGGTACTAGGGACCTAAGAAGAGTTAGGGGTAACAGAATGGGGTGTTTATAGATCCCCTCGATGGGTGAGTTTGGAATAAATGATAATCGTCGAATAGACAGAACATAGTGCTTTTGAGGGAGCATGACCGATTCGAAGGGTTGAGGCTAATTCTGAGGACCTGAGGGGTGTGCTGAGGATGGTTTGAATGACGATCAAAGGTTTAGGTCTATTCTGAGGGCCTGAAGTGATATTGGGGGATGACCAATTTTGTGGGTCAAAGCCAAATCTACGGGCTTAAGTGATGAGGGTGATCGATTCTGTGGGTCAAAGCCAATTCTACGGGCTGAGGATGAAGACCTAATAATCGAGGTCAATTCTGACCTAAGAGTGGTGACGATCGAGGACTGAGCTCAATTTTGACCTAAGAGTGGTGACGACCGAGGATCGAGGTCAATTCTGACCTAACTCAGGTGATGATCTAAGCCCGAGGTCAATTCTGACCTAAGAGTGGTGACGACCAAGGATCGAGGTCAATTCTAACCTAACTCAGGTGACGATCCAAGACCGACGTCAATTCTGATCTAAGAGTGGTGGTGATCGAGGATCGAGTTCATTTATGACCTAACTCAGATGACGATCCAAGATCGTGGTCAATTCTTACCTAAGAGTGGTGACAACCGAGGACTGAGGTCAATTTTAACCTAACTCAGGTGACGATCCAAGACCGAGGTCAATTCTGATCTAAGAGTGGTGACGACCAAGGACCGAGGTCAATTCTGACCTAACTCAGGTGACGATCTAAGACCAAGGTCAATTCTAACCTAAGAGTGGCGACGACCGAGGACCGGGGTCAATTCTGACCTAACTCAGGTGACGATATAAGACTGAGGTTAATTCTTACATAAGAGTGGTGATGACCGAGGATCGAGGTCATTTCTGACCTAACTCAGGTGACGATCTAAGACCAAGGTCAATTCTGACCTAAGAGTGGTGATGATCGAGGACCAAGGTCAATTCTGACCTAACTTAGGTGACGATCCAAGACCGAGGTCAATTCTGACCTAAGAGTGATGACGATCGAGGACCGAGGTCAATTCTTACCTAACTCTGGTCACGATCTAAGACCGAGGTCAATTCTTACCTAAGAGTGGTGACGACCGAAGACTGAGGTCATTTCTGACCTAACTCAAGTGACGATCCAAGACCGAGGTCAATTCTGACCTAAGAGTGGTGACGACCGAGGATCGAGGTCAATTCTAACCTAACTCGGGTGACGATCCAAGACCGAGATCAATTATGACCTAAAAGTGGATAAAGATTGGATTTTGATTCTGCTAGAGAAAGTGCCTTGTGATTTTGATCGGAGCTGGGGAGCTGATAGCTGGTGAAGGTTTTGTTTCTTTAGGAGGCCTCGCAGGGGGGAACAACCAATTTTGGTGTTGTAAAAACTCCACTAGGGAAGTGATTAGGCGATCCTTAGAGATCCTCCGGGGCTTTGCTGGGAGAAGATTCACTTGGTTTTTTAGGATTTCACTGGGAAAGAGGGGTTCCGCTTGAGGTAATGAGAAATTTTCCTTGTGAAAATGTTCTAAATCCTTCCTGGGATTTTTAAGAATTTTTCGAGGATTTTTCGGGGCTATCTAGTATTTTCTGGGAATTTCTATACGAAATTTAAGGGGCGTGTCGGTCGGCATGGTATGAGGGGTGCCATTCGACAGTGGCACACACTTCTGGACTACCTCGGGAAGGTAAGGATTCAGTGCCGATCGGTATGGTTGGGGTCAGTGCCAATCTGCATGGCATTTGGCATCCTATATAAAGGGGGCGAATCCCTTTATTTTTTCACAGCTTCTTTTCTTTCTCTCTTTCTGCGATTTCTCTGCAAATCGTTCTAGCATTCCGATCTTCAAGAAATGGCCACTTTTGTGAGCACTGCAGTCCACAGGGAGTGGTTGACCGTTGATGACTGGGCGAATGTGGAGTAGAGCGCCAGGGCGCCTCTTGCTTTGGGGAGTGAGAACTCCTTTGATGCGTTTGAGCCTGTTGCGGATGAGGGGACTTTGCTGCGGGAGCCGTCGCGTCATCGCTCTTTGAGAGTGAATCCTATCGGTTATGTAAGTAACCTGACCTTTGGTATTCCTTTCTTTTTGGTGATTTTTCTTTGTATCTTGACTTCTGATGAGATTTTTTTCTTTTTTACCAGTCTGATATTTCCTTGAAGAACATGCGCGCCCGCCGGACGACGGGGCTCAGGGATGTCTGGAAGCATCTCCCACTTGGGGTGCATTGGGTGATATCATCAGCGGGTTTTGGGAGGTTAGCATCTGCACTGGATGAGTAACCTCATTCGGCAGCGGTCCTGTGCGCTTTGGGGGAGAGGTGGTGGGATACTACCCACACCTTCAATTTTGGCTTCGGGGAGATGACTGTGACTCCCATAGACTTGCAACAGTTATTGGGGCTGGATTGTGATGAAGAACAGATAGAGATGGATCGCTCGTTGCGGGTGAGACCATAGGCAGTGCGTGCGGCACTTGGTGATATAGCGAGGATAGTTTCTGGGGATTCTATTCAATTGTCCCTGCTGAAGGATGTTCTGTTGGACAGGGTGATTGATGTGGAGGATGGGATACAAGTGAGGCACATGGCCTGGTTATTTATTTTGCTGGTGTTGGGAGGTTTCATGGTGGCGTCGAGCGGCGACGTCGTCCATTTGTGGTTCTTATTATACTTGAGGATGTTTTCGAACATCCCTTTTTATGATTGGGGGAGTTTGACTTTAGCGAACCTTTACTCTTATCTGGATGCATTCAGCCGGTGCTGCAGGCAGATCTTTACTGGAGCCACGTACCATCTTAAGGTATTCTTCAGTTTGTGCATTTCTTTTGCTGCATTCGCATTTTTATTTCATGCATTCGCATTTTCCTTATGCGTCTCTTTTTATTTGTGAATTCTTATCTTTTGACAGACGTGGTTTTATGAGGTGATTGGGTGCAATACCCCACTGATCGCTCTGAAAGATGACACTATTGGGGGCTCCTGCCGATTGTATCGATGCCGTAATGCCAATCTGCTGTCGAAGGGATCTCTCTCTCTGGAGGCGGTGCGTCAGGTCTTGAATGACCTGACCAGTGGCAGGGTAAGACTCTTTCCATTTTCAGTCTTGGTTTTTGTGCCTTCTGATCTTGTATTGATTTATGCCTTCTTGGAGATTTTCAGGTGACCTTTTATCCCTGGGGGACAGCCATTCAGGATGCGAGGAAGACCGGGTGAACGCGAAGATGAGGCGTTTATTGGAACATTACTTCGGTCGTTACTGGTATCTCAGAGAGAGGGTGGTTCGCCAGATTGCTGAGGAGGAGGTGGTGGTGCCACCTGCGCAGCCTCCTACATCTATGAGGCAGGAGGAACTGCTGTCAGAGGATGCGAGGATCACGGTGATGATCGGCGAGTCCTACTTGTTGTACACTAATACGGCTGCGCCGTATGACTATATGGACTTTGTGGCGAGCTGGTTGATGGCGCCCAACATATATGATGCCCTGCCTTTCCCTTCTGCGGGTTCGAGTCGGGTGGTGGGATCTTCCCATAGTGGCGACGGTCCGACGGCATCTGCGGCGGCTGCGACTTCATAGGTTCATTTTGTGCAATTGCATACCCCTTCGTATAACATTCGGCGGGCTGATGGAGGGATGGTGCCTATGTTTCATTGTCCTCATGCTATGGATCCGGAGGAGTTGGGTTTGACAGAGGAGGTCCTCCGACCTGCGGTATACCTCTCTATTCTTCTCTTTCTTTCTTTTCTGTTTTGGTCATCTCTGCTTTGATACTGATTTTGCCTTTTTCTTGCAGCAAGCTCGAGTGTCGACCACTTGGCTAAGAGACTGTATATCTTCGGCGACTGCCCATATTCTGGATGCGGTTCATGTTCATTCTTGCTTGGTTCCATTTGCTTCATTCGAAGAAGACTCTGGCTCGGGTAGTGGTGGTGCATCGTATCGCCGTAGGGGAAAGATATCACGTCGCCGGGGTAAAAGCTCTTAGAGAGAAAAGTAGGTGAGAGAGAGAGAGAGAGAATGTGGGTTCGAGCTGAGTCCCGTAGTTTTTGCTTTTTCTTTTTATTTCCTGCAAAATTGATGTAACACAAAAAACAAATAGATGCAATGCAATGGAGTTTTTTTATTATCTTTTAATGATGAATGAATGCATGCACATGCGCTTTTTACTTTGTTGCTGAGACCGTAAAAAGGAGTATTTTTGGAATTTTTGAAGGAAAGTTTTTTTAATTAAAAGGGGAAATGACATAAGGAGGAAAAGGGATTTTGAAATTCTGTTGAGAATATCAATTTATTTTTATTGAGTTTTCTGATTTGACAAAAGAGGAAAAGGGGGAAATTTCTAAAAATGAAGGGTTACCAATCGGCAAGCACCCTGTCCTGCCTATCGGCTGTTCAGTCCAGTCCCATCAATTCAAAGCTTTGATTGGTACCCTCTTCAGCCTTTTATATTTTGTGGGGTAGGATTCCCTCCGATTTCTCCAGGGATTATGTCTCTTGTGAGGGTTCTCAAGTATAAAAAGGGGTAAGGGTGGAGTGTTTTCATCACACCGTCGCATTCTTACTTACTTGCCCACTATCTCTTAGCCTTGCAAGATGGATCTCCCTGGTAGCATTGAGTTTGCTAACTACCTCGAAGCCTTGGAAGAAATATGCTCTTATAATGTCGACTATGATGCTTTCAACATGGGTCGAGTCTCCTTGTGGAACAATCGGCTTATTAAGTGGAACATGCTCATGGTGGCGGTATAATTCTGGTACCCCGAAGACCATGTATTCCGCTTCGGGTTGGATGAAGTTTGTCCTACCTACGAGGAATTTTCTGTCATGCTGGGTATAAATCCCAGTGTTCCTGCGGCTTTGCCCAAATTTTCCTGTTCTCCAAGGGATTTGTTGGACGAGCTTCTTTATATTTCGCCTTCGGCGGCCAGATCACTGGTTGCTAGAGGAATGATCTCCTTCTCAGCGATGTTGCAGTCCATGCTATTGCGGGAAGTAGGTGATGCTGGCTATGCTGGAGCCGTTTCTCTGGGCCTAGTTTCAAAATTGTTGTTGGTGACTGGGTAACTGCTGGTGGACCCGCAACTTGCAACCATTACTTCGTGGATGTCATACTATCACAATCTTACGGCGGTGATGCTGGCGGAGACGCTGAATGGTCGGATGTCTGGCGAGAAGGTCGTTCTGACTTTCTGAGGGGTAGCCCCGTGATGCTGTTTATGTGGTTATCTTAAAGACTCCTCTTGGTGGCCCCTCTAGAGTATCCTTTATCGGATGTACCCAACTTCTTTTCGCGTTACTTCTTCATCGTTGGCTTGGATATTGAGAGCTGGGAGAACTGGTTTGTGGAGAATGGGGCTCGGAATCTGTATTGGTTAGTGCCTTAGTGGGGGCAATTGCAGCCTGTTCTGGAGTAGGAGAGTACTTATATGTGCAGTTGGTTGGTCTTAGACATACCTCTTTTTATTTCCCTTAGCGTCTTCTGCGCCAATTTGGCTGGGCATAGGTCATGCCACCTTGGACACTAAATTTCTTTCCGGTAGACATTTTGACCGAGCGCCTGTGTCTGTTGCTTGGATCTCTGTGGGAGAATCGAAATTCGTCAACCCGTTCCTCTCAGTCTGTCGGGAGAGTTTGGCATGTCCCTGGGATTATATGAAGTGGTTATGGAGGAGAGTAGTCAGCAAGATGTTGGTAGTGGAGACTGGACAAAGGTGGTTTATTTTATTTAACACCATGGTAGGGGGTGTTCTGGTTTTTTCAAAGTTGGTTCAGGCTTATCGGTCCATGGAGTGTTTACGGCACTCTATTCAGGCAGGGGAAATTTGGGGACCCCAGGATGTAGATGATGAGGGTGCAGGCTCCTCTGGTATCTGTGGGTAGGACTCTTGGAGAGTTTATTTGTGTAATAGGGAATCGATGTGGGGATTTTATTTGGATTTTTATGGCAGTAGGGGGAAGGGAGTTATCCGTTCCTTTTCTTATGTAATCCGTGATGTAATTTGTTATTAATGAAATAAGCAAGTTTCTGATCATCCAGCTGTGCCTTTCGATGAATTTTGTATTTTTGAATTATCTAAACCGATCACTAAGGCATACATAATCCTTTTGTTCAAGTATTTATTAGAATGAACTGTTGTTCTCGGAGATAAGAAAAGAATAGTATTTTGTGAAAAAGAAAGGGTAGTGCTCCTGTAAGATGCATGAGCTTCCTAGGTACCTCTGGGGATTTTGAAATTTTTTATTTTTCTTGAAAAATTGTCTTTTACAGAGGATCAGGCCCACGTAGTTCTGTGTAGAGGGAAATGAAGAGAGTTTTTTTTAGAATAGAAGGGAGATGAGAAGAGTCGTAGCGCATCGAGATTCCAAACTAGGGGTAGAATTTCTTGAGAGGGTCCAGGTTGACTGGACGAGCCATCTCCTCTCCATCTAGGTCAGTGAGCATGTCAGCACCGCCGGATAAGATTTTCTTCACAATGTAGGGGGCGCTCCAATTGGGCTTGAATTTCCATCTGGGTCCCAGATGGGTTCTATTATCTCCTTGAGGGCAAAATCCCCTTCTTGGACACCGCGATCCTTGACTCTCTTGTTGAATGATCGCGCTATTCGGTGATGGTACCCTTGTATGTGGTAAAGAGCTTTCAATCTCCTTTCATCTAGGAGGGTCAGCTCGTCGAGACGGCTTTGGCACCAGTCTTCTTCACTAACTTTGCTTTCGAGCATGATGCGTAGCGAGGGTATTTCCAGCTCCACAAGTAGGACTGCTTCCATGTCGTAGACCAGAGATTAAGGGGTAGACCTAGTATAGGTTCGGATTGAGGTTCGATAGCCCCAGAGGGCGTACGGGATCCGGTCGGCCCAATCCCTACAGCTTCCGGTCATCTTGATGATGATGGATTTGAGGTTTTTGTTGGCGTCTTCAACTGCACCATTGGTCTGATTTCGGTAGGGACAAGATTTGTGTCTCTCAATCCTGTACTTGTTGACTACTTCTGTGACTTCTGCTTCGAAGTACAACTCGTTATCTGACACTAACTCGTGCGGGACCCCATATCGACAGATGGTATTTTTCTCGAGGAATTTGGCCAATTTCTTGGCGTTCAATACTGTGTATGACACAACTTCGACCCATTTGGTTAAGTAATCAATGGCAACTAGGATGAATTCATGTCCGTTTGAAGCCTTTGGTGTAACCTTCCCTATGATGTCGACACCCCAGGTGGAGAACGTCCAGGGAGAGGTCATGTTGTATAATTCTCGAGGAGGCAGGTGTTGAAGATTGGAGAATTGTTGGCATTTTAGGCATCTATGGACATAGGCAGTGCAATCTTCGGCCATGGTGGTCCAGTAGTAGCCCTGTCGAATGACCTTCTTGGCAAGAATGTGACCGTTCATGTGGGGCCGATATTCCCCACTGTGGATCTTTTGCATTATCTTCTCAGTCTCAGCCCCTGTGATACAGTGTAAATGAGTTCCATTGAAGGTCCTCTTGAGTAGAGCTTTATGACAGATGATGTACTGGGCGGCCTGTCTTCGGAAGGTCATTTAGTCTTTCTTGTTGGAACCCTCGAGATACCTACCATGTTTGAGGAGGCACCAGATATCATAGTACCAGCAATCGGCTAGTTCGGGATCTTCGGTTGAGACAAGCTCAATATGGTAGCAGTGGGTTGGTTTGTCTTGCTTTTGAACTAGGAAGGGGGTTATTGTTATTCCTTCAGGCATGTCGGCCATGGGGACCAAGGTAACGAGAGCATAGACTAGGTTATTCTTTGCTCGTGGTAGGTAATGGAAGGTGATATCTCAGAATCGGGAGGCTAACTCTTCTAAGTGGGAATGGAAGGGTTGGAGCTTTTCGTCCTTGACTTTCCACTTTATGAGCACTTGATCGATGATGAGGGCAGAATCCCCGTAGACATTAAGGTATTAAATAACTTTCTTGAGAGCAACTTTGAGGCCTACTGTGCATGCCTCGTATTTCGTCATGTGGTGGTGCAAGGGAAATCCAATTTGATGGCGATGGGAGTGTGGGAGTCATCAGGGGCGATTAGAAGTATCCCAACGCTATATCCCTTTTTGTTGGCAGCGCCTTCAAAGAACATTTTCCATCGAAGGTGGTCTTGAGCGGTGCAAAGGATATTTTCATCTGGAAATTCGAAGATCCAAACATCTTCTTCTTCTACGGGGTAATCAGCAAGGTAGTGAGAGATGGCTCTTCCTTTAATGGCTTTCTGCGTGACGTATACGATATCGAACTTGGTTAGGAGCATCAACCATCGGGCCATTTGACTGGATAAGGCGGGTTTCTTAAGCAGTTATTTGATGGAATCCATTTGGGATACAAGTTTGATGGGGAAGGCGAGCATGTAGTGTCGCAACTTTTGGATAACCCAGATAAGTGCGGCACGCGCCTTTTCCAAAGCAGTGTAGTTGACCTCGTACCTGGCCAATTTGTGACTGGCATAATAGATGGCTCTTTCTTTATCGGAGTCATCAAGGTATTGGGCTATCAAAGCCCCAGTTGCAGTGTCAGTTATGGTTAGGTATAGAAGCAAAGGAAGACCAGGATGTGGTGGCATGAGCACTGGAGGTTGGGTCAGATATTGTTTGATTCGGTCAAAAGCTTCTTGATATCCCTCATTCCAAACCTTAGTTGAATCCTTTCGGAGGAGCTTGAAGATCGGTTCATAGATGGAGGTTAGCTGGCTGATGAACCGGCTGATATATTGCAATTTCCCAAGAAAACCTCGAACTTCTTTCTCTATTTGGGGTGGTGGAATCTCAAGTATGACCTTAAACTTTGTAGGATATTCTTCTATCCCCTTCTCACTGACCATGAATCCCAAGAGTTTTCCCTTTGTAACGCCTAAGACACACTTCTATGGACTGATTCTCATCTGATACCATCGCAGTCGTTCGAAGAACTTCCGGAGAGCGAGAACATGACCTTCTCTAGTTTTGGACTTGATAATCATATCATCCACATAAACCTCGACTTCTTTGTGAATCATATCATGTAGTATGGTTGTGGCAGCCCTTTGGTAGGTATCCCCAGCATTCTTGAGACCAAATGGTATAACGGTGTAGCAAAAGGTTCCCCATGGGGTGATGAATGCGTTTTTTTCTTGGTGGTCTGGGTGCATCTTTATTTGGTTGTATCCGACAAACTCGTCGATGAATAAATTAAAAGCATTACTGGCTATGTTGTCCATGATCATGTCGATATTGGGTAGCAGATAATCATCCTTTGGAGAAGCTTTGTTTAAATCTCGGTAGTCCACACACATTCGAACCTTCCCTCCCAATTTCGGCACAAGTACAATGTTGGCTAGCCCTATGGGATATTCGATCACACGAATGAAGCCCACGTTCAACTGTTTGACCACCTCTTCTTTGACCTTGAGCGACCATTCGGTGCAGAGCTTTCTCAATTTTTGTTTAACCGACTTGTAATCTGGGAGAGTGGGGATCTCGTGCTGAGCTATTTCAAGATCAATGCCGGGAATATCATCATAGGACTATGAGAAGACATCCATGAATTCCTTTAGCAATTCTTCGAGTTATGCGCGCTCATGCTCATCAAGGGTGTCCCTTATCCTAATCTTGCGCAGTTCGCTACTAGAACCGAGATTAATAATAACAGTATCTTCTTTATTAACTTAAACGCGGTTATCTTGTTTATTATTAACCTTATTAGAATCAGTTAAGAATCTTTCATTTGCAAAATCATCATCATCAAAAGTTCGATTAGAATCCAAACAATTAATGTAAGGCACAACAAGATACTCAAAATCTTCATTTATTTCATTGATAGGAAAAACAGCATTGAGAACCTTATCAAAAGAGGTCTCAATTATATTTGAACAAGGATAGACAACAGAAGAGGAAATAGGGTAAACATTGGGGTTAGGGGAGATTTCAAGAGGTAGAACTGGCGCAGTATGCCAGTTGAGGAGGGGTGTATCAGCAGCTTTAATCAGATGGGATGGATCCATTGATGTAGTGCCTGAAGAGTGCGAGCCCCAGTGTCTGTAAGTTGAAGGAATCTTCCGAATCACTTTCCTTAGTCTCTTCGATATCTTTGATGAGCGATTCTACTCGATGTTGGAAACTTTCAGTCCATGGATAGCTATATTGGAAAAAGATCTCCATCCTAGGCTTCATCTTCTTATCTGTGTGGTCATACCATGGTTCTGGAAAATCGAAAAAGGGGAAGTCTTTGCCTTCTTTGATGAATCATCCATTTAAGGAGTCTTCTGGGATAGTTGGGATGCAGTCTAATCTTCTCTTTCGTTGAGACTGGTGGATCATTCTGAGCTCTTGTTTTGATGGTTGATTACCCAAGACACAATGAGGGAAAGCATTCTTTAGTTCGATGGGCTCAAGTATCCCTTGCTGCCTTTGCCCTAACCCTAGTCCGGGCATGAAGTGCATGTTTCTGAACATCTGAATCACATTTACATTACCATGAGGGTCGTATTCTAGATAAACATTTTCTTTGAAACAGTCCCCTATCGGGAGTAGGAGTGGAGCATATCATTTGACCCGTGTTGTATCTCAAGGATTGGACTGCTGATTCTTGCACCCTCGACATTTTCATCGTCGCCCAAAATGGTGATGACTCGTCCGTCGACGAAGAACTTCAATTTTTGATGGAGTGAGGAAGACACACCCTTAATACTGTGGAGCCAGGGTCGTCCGAGCAACAGGTTGAAATAAGTTGGGATGTCTATGACTTGGAATTCAGCGATAGGGTTTATATGGCCAACCCCTATTTCTAATTTTATGGATCCCATCACCTCCCGGTGGGTATTATCGTAGGCACGTATAGCGGCGGAGGTTGGAGAGAGGTCTCTTTCTTTCAGGCCTAAATACTTGAAGGTTCTCAATGGGTAGACATTCAAGGCGAATCCGTTATCGAAAAGAGAGAGTTGCACGACCTTCCTCATAACTTTGACGGAGATGTTGAGTGCATGATTGTGATTCAACCCAATTCTGGGGATTTCTTCTTCAGAAAATGATAGCATTCGAGTCGAGGTCAAGGATCCGACCAGATTTATCACTTCTTCTGATGTGGTGGAAGGAAGAACTGTGGGTCCAGTGAGCAGCTTGATTAAAGCATTTATGTGCAGTTGGGAATACATGAAAAGCCCCCATAGAGTGATGTTAGCTTGAGTTTTCTTCAGTTGGTCGAGGATCTTGCTCTCCTCGATGGTCATCTCTAGCATAGGAAGGTTTTCAATGCCCTTCCCTTTGTCATTTGCTGGTAGTGAGATTGGAACCTGGTAATGTCTCCCTGATCTGGTCATGTGATTTACTGAAGAAGGGAAGAACATGAATCTCGTTTCCTCGTCAATCTCAGGTTGTTCTGTCACCCTGTTTATTTCTCTGAGGAGTCCTTCAAATGATATCATTCCACATATGTCGGCTACTGGGCCAGTTCTTCCTAAAGCTTATTCTTCACTCGAATCTTCGAATTCTTTCCCCCATCCGGTGGCAACAATTTTGTCTTTTCATGTAAAGTCAATGCATTCCACAACTTTAATGACTTCTTCATACAGGTCTTCCCATTCTGTGGGGATATCTATGGTTGAAGGGACCAAGCATCCTTATAGCTTCAAAGTATTAAGTAACCTGTTGATACTACAAATGTTGTTGGTTTGCCCGAATAATTCTACCATAATCTGGACAACATCATCTAGGCTGACTTCATCGGTTGGTACCACCCACTTTTATGAATCTCGAGCCCATTTTCGTGCTTCCAAGAATAGTGTACTGGACCTTTGGCAATCGATGACCATCTGTGAGGGCAATTTCAGCCCGAACTCTAGGAGTTGGTTTAACACCTTTGATAATTCCATACTTCCATTTTTAGAACGGGTATGGACAACGATGCATTCTCTGGTAAGGAGTGACAGTGCCTGATCAGCGAGGCTAGTAGGGTGCAGGAGGAAATATGGATAAATTTGAAGAGGTTTATGAGAGTATATGGGTGTGATTTGAGTTGAGGGATCGTAATCTGGTTTTTCTTCTAAGAAGATGGCATTGGCATGATTTGGGAGTGGATTGTGAGTAGTGTTTGGCTTAGGATTGGCTGGTGGGGTGATGGTACCCCGGTCAATGAGATCTTGTATTATGTTTCGTAGGTGAAAGCATTGGTCGGTGGTATGGCCAACAGTTTGGTGAAAGGCGCAATGAGCATCGGCCTTGAAGTTCCTTGGGAGTGGATTTGTCAATGGACGGGTATCCAAGGGTTTGATGAGGTTTCGAATTAACAAGGCTTGGTAAACTTTGGAGAGGGGAGCATGGAGCTCAGTGTATTACCTTCGGATGGGGGCGGGGAGGCTTTCTGGTGCCCATGATGTGGTTGGTTAAGAGATGTTGTTGATGGTTAAGACTGTACACTGGCAGGCTTGTCACACTTTTTAGGGGTGAACTATCCGGACACCTTCTTCGGTTCAACCTATGTTTTAACAAGGCTTTCCTCGATTTCTACTCCCGCTTCTCTGAGAGCTCAGAAGTGGGGATAGTATTGTCCTCCCATCGTCTCTCAGACATGGGGAAAAAAGTTCATCTTCACTATGTTGACCTGTTCTTCCTCAGATGGCCGATTGGTCATGGTAGTTGCTTGCTCCCCCCACCGGGTTATGAAGTTACTGACTGATTCCCCAGGATTCTATTTGAGCAGCTCTAAATCATAACGGGTGATCTCAATCTCTTAGTTATATTTGTACTGCGGTATGAATTCTCGGGCTATATCCTCCCAGCTACGGATTCTGGATTCCTCGAGAGATAAAAACCATCGGAGAGCACTATCCTTTAAAGTTTGCTGAAACAATTGGGCCATCACTTCTTCAGAATCCCCTAGTAGAGTCATGGAATGATGATTACTGCGAAGATGAACAATAAGGGGTCCACTCCCTCCGAACTTCTCGATATTTGGCATCTTGAACTTCTCAGGTAACCTCGCTTTAGGATAAGGAGACATGTGGGTGTAGTCTATGTAATTCCCAGAGATTATGACTTGGTCGAACTTCTTGGTGAGCATATTAAGATCCTCTTTGACTTTATTCAACTCCTCCTCTTTTGGATCAACGATCATAGGAAGGTTAGCCACAGGATGGGAAATATTTGGCATCGAAAGCTGGGTAGGCGGCGGCCCATTGACAGGAGGGGCACGTGGAGCATGCTGATATTCTTCGGGAATGAAGATAGGCTCGGGTGGACCCATAGCATGAGGTAATAGGGCCTTGGGCTCTTGAGGAATAGGAACCTAGTTCCGTTGCATCTCTCGGACCTTAGTTTGGAGGTTGTCAATCTTGGACACGAGCTAAGCTAGGACTGTCGTCAGATCCGGCTATATGACTGGTACTTTATCTGTATTCTCCATGGAAAGTGGATGGATTCCTGACTCGAAAGAAGTAGTAGAGGAACGGATGAAACTCCGGTGTGATTTGACTGAAGATCGAAGCCAATAGGGAGCCCGGCCAAGGGCTTGCGATTGGCCTCAGAAGGCGTAGAATGGGATTTATTTTTTGAGAAAAAGGGAAGAAACTATTTTTGGATTTTTTGATAAAGAAGGGAGAAATGTTTTTGGAGACGGAACTCATCATGATTATTACGATTATTATGTTCTCACTTGTATTTAATTCTCCTAAATGCAATGCCGGATGGGACCCGAGCCTGGAAAAGTGGGGTTTTTAATATATGCGAAGCTACGACTGAACTTGTAACTAGGCTCACGAATAGGGTCCCGTTTTAAAAATGCGCAAAAATTTGGGCGGGAGGCCGACCTAAAATTTCGACAGAGTTTCGGGTTGAAATTGATAATCTAAAGTGCATGTCCTAGGTTTGACACCTATATGCGGGTATGTAGTTGGTTGGGTGCATCGGAATGGGTTCCCCCCTTTGGCATAACTTCCACGATATACGTCTTGCTCTTGTGGGCAATCGGTACGTGTGGACAAGCCATTTGATATACCTGAGTGTATGTGAATTGCCTCTCTATATACCTCATAGGGACGGTACGTGTGAGAGCGAATTCGATATACTCGGCGTACGGGAACGAATTCCCTGCGATATACCTCCCGTCATGATTTTGATCAAGCGGTACGATGCAGGGGAACCGTTCGATATACGCAGAAGGTACTTGGCCAATGGAAGGTGAGAGTCATATCTCTTAGGCTAACTGCGCCCTGTCGGACCAGCGCCCATCACGAAGTGACGCTCCAGTTACTAGGTAAAATTTGGTCAATAACAATTCTCTTTGGTGATGTCGTGTGAATCATGCATGATTCTCTTATTAGTATCTTATGATGAGAATGCTTTTCTTGATTATGCCAAACAGGGAGCAAAGTACAAGTACCAAAGTTACACCAAGTATGGATGGGTGATGCGTGCAACATGTAGATATATGTGATCCGAGGTGCACGTGGTGCGAAGTGTACATGGAGAATTTTCTACAAGTGTGTGAACAGAAGCACAGGCATGGGATACACATGAAAAAGGGTAACATGCAGATATGGGGGAAATATAAAAATATATAACATCCATGTAAATAGAGTTAAGCCGTCAAAACATATCATATAATCCCCAGCAGAGTCGCCACTGTGGCCATCCACGATCCTCGTCACGGGCGGGCGGGTGAAGGAAGGATCCTCGTGTCCCGCGCGTCCCTCTCGGGAGTGCTTCGATCGACATCGTTTGAGATGAGGTGTAAAAATATAGAGAGATTTAGAGTTGCTAGTCTATTTTACTCAAAACAGACAAAAGAAAAAGGGGGATCCATCCCGAAGGATGGCATCTAAAGACATACTGGTGCATACGAAACCAAAATGATTCGAGAAGGATTCGGAGGCAAAGTTACGAAATGGGAAGGTGTTAGGCACCCATTCCGCCCTTTCGGTCTCTCATGGATGTTTGATATTTTCTCTTTTTTATTTGCCCCGTGATATGTGTGTATGTGTGTATATATAGTGGAGATTGGAATCCTCGACTTGAATCATGGGAGAGATAAAGCGAGTCATCCGTAGGAAGATATAAAAATAATATTAGAAAATAAGATTTATGCGATTACCCTTACATTGATCGTTATAACATAATGATAACGCATATGGGGTGATACGTCACTAAGACCAAGTATATAGAATATAAGAAATTTGGATTTAGAGAAGATAGAAAATGAGAGAGAAAGCGAGAATAGGACTCGGGTCTCGGGCTTTACCTCGAGACGCCTACGTAGCCTATAAAGGCATCAAAGTCCACGTAGTACGCATACAAAATGAGGGGTGGGGTTTATCCCATAAATCCAAATAGGGGATCTATTATTTGTGAGTGTGTGTGTATGTGTATAAAAAGTGTTTTAGTTGTGAGAAAAGTGTGAGAAAAGTATGAGAATCCCTATTTGGAATTTATGAGCAAACCCTCTTTTTCTTATTTTTTTGGGTTTTATTTATATGAAAATCAGAGATGTGCAATAATACTAAATAAAAAGTATATTAGGATATGTGAGATGAGATAATAAAAAGTTCTAGGTAATAAAAAAAGTTATTGCGAATTTAAGAGAATTTAAAGAGAAAGTTGAGAAAGTTGGACCTTCTTGAAGATCTTGAGCTTGATCTTGAATGTTAGAGAGAAGCCCTTGCACTTGGATGATGATGGAGAGTGGCTAATTCACCAAGTTTGATCAAAAGGATGATGAAAAGTGGTAGTTAGAAAGGGATTTGGATGTTGAAATCGCGCTGTCTTCGAGAGAGGTTTTGGGGATTCGCTGAGAGCGTTTTTTATCAGATCTAGGCTCCCTTTGAAAATGAGGTGAAGGCCTCCATTTATAGTCCCAGGTCATTGTCGATCGGCATAGACCTGGTCCTGCCTATTGGCACCTACCGATAGGCAGAGTCTGTAACCTGCCATTTGGCAGTGTGTTTCAGGCTTTTTTAAAAAATTGGTTGTCGAGGGCAAACCGTTGGTCAGAATCGTGCACGAGGCAGACCGTTGGAAAGGTAATTTATATACCTTTGAAAGTCCCTTGGTCCGAGAGTTGACTTTGGGTCAAATATGGCTCGGAAGCGTGTGTCGGTCCATTGGACGGGGAATCGTTCGGACGCAAACGGATCGTTCATCAGCATGGTAAGTCCAAATCGCGCACGAGGCGGACCATTGGAAAGGTTAGGAGATGTACTTCGACATTCCAAAGAGTTTGATCGGTTTGGGGAGTTGACCTTGGTCAATCGGGCCCTAGAAGCATTCGGTGACCTCTTGGAGTCAAACGGATCGTTCGTCCGCATGGTAAGTCAGAATTGGTCACGGAGCGGACCATTGGAAAGGGGTTTTAGTTCCCTTCGAAGATTCATTCAGTCTCGATCGAGATGAAGAGTTAACTTTGGTCAAATAGAGCCCGAGAGCGCCCGGTGGCCTCTAGATCAAGTTTTAAACGCAAATGGATCGTTCGTCTGCATGGTAAGTCGAAATCGCGCATGGGATGGACCATTGGAAAGGGATTTCAGTGCCCTTCGAAAATTAATTCATCCTCAATCGAGCTGAAGAGTTTGACTTTTTGGTCAAACGGAGCCTGGGAGTGCCCGATGGCTTCTAAGCCAGTGCTCGGGATATGACCTAGGTTTATAGTGAGGAAGGGAGGTACTAGGGACCTAAGGAGAGTTAGGGGTAACAGAATGAGGTGTCTACACATAGACCATAGATCCATTTGATTAGATACTTAATAAGCATGATCGAAAAAAATCGATCTAAATGTTACATCGTATTGCAATACCAAAATGAGAAAATTATAAATAACAGAGCACCAATAAATGTTTTGTCAACACATAACAATTACATGCACTCAAAATTGACAAGAATTTTTGTATACAGATAAAGATTCACAAAAGTGTATGTGAATTTTAATAAAATTGTAAAATTCACAAAAAACTGAGAGATGGATTAAATTGAACAGAACCAACAAAAGATTATCTAACCTCCTTGATGTTGATAAACTGTAGCCAATCAATAAAAACTATTTCATTCATAAGAAGAGATTGTGAACCCTAAATATAACCCTTTTAAAACACAATATAGATAAAAGGGTAAAAAAAAATGTAACTTCAATTAACATAATCTGGTCCAATAAGATAAAAGGGTAAAAAAACATTATTCGGATTGTGGATATGGGGTTTACAGGATCTAAGTTAACATGGTTTAATAACAAGGACGATAATAGGATCTAGGCTAGACTGGACAGAGGTCTCATAGACCAGCCTTGGCTTATCAGATTTACAAAATGTATTTTAAAAAATCTTCACAAACTTTATTCTAACCACTAACCTATGTTCTCTCCATTCATATGGCATGGATAATGATCCAAGACAATTCAAATCCCAAAACATGTAGTGAAATCATGAGAATTTCATGCAGATCATAGAAGATTCTTGGGGGTCTCCCATTCAAGATAATCATTTGAATGTATTTGCATTAAAGTTAAAAACACTGATAGTGGATTTAAAACATAGAAAAAAATTCATCTTTAAAAATATTTTTCAAAAGTTAACAGACAGGAAGATGATCTTTCGTAACATGAAATCAACTACTCTAAATCCCAAACTAAAGAGAACATAGAATTATTCTTAGAAGCTAAAGAAATCTCAGTAATGATCTTAAATGTGAAGAGACTTACCGGATCCAGAACAGAAAACACAAATGGATTAAATATGGAGATAAAAACTACAAATTCTACCATGCCTACGTCAGAAAGAAAAGAATAAGAATATTAATTTATAAAATCAAAAATTATCAAAATGTCTAGGTGGACTTTGCCAATGAATTAAAGGAAAATTTATAAGATCCTTTCGTAATTTGTTCATAGAAGATTGCACTGATGTTGGAGATAATCTATTGAAGAACGTTCCAAGTTAATTTGATAATAACATGAACAAGATTCTTATTGTTATTCCTAAAGAAGAAGAAGAAGAAGAAGAAGAGTTATTCGAGGCATACAATCAAGCCTTCATAAGGCTCTTGATCTAAAAAGGGTATATGTTTGAAAAAATATATGTCCTTTTGTGACCTAAAATTACACACGGAATACATATCTAAAATACATAGGCATTTAACTGATTATTCATATCTATATAACTGCTTTAATTGATTAAATAGGACCATAGAGCGATCAAGAGACAGGATTAAAGAGATGGGGGGTAATGTACATGGGAATTACTCTTATTTTCAAATGCAATATTTGAATTCCTCGAGAAGTAAAAATTTATATACTTGAATCTGAGATGGGGGTGATGCATGTTCCGCTCCACTGGTAGGTGAGGGTATAATCATACTGAATCTGTTACAACAAAACAATATATATGATTAGTTATCGTATTAATAAAAAATGTGATAAAACATAACAAATTAGATGATAAAAAAAGAGAAATATATGTCATAATGCTTACATATAAATTTATAACTTATCAACCCTCATTCTTCATTCATATCATCCTCACAATCATCAACATTAGGCATAGATGTATCAATTACAGATCCATCTACATCTTATCTCACACAAGATACATTTTGATCATGTTTCAACTCTTGTAAACTAAACAACTCGAATGGATGCACTTCTAATTATTCTTCTAGGGTTGAATAATTATCAAACCTATCTTTAGGTGTCATTTGAACAACTACATGCCAATCTGGTTCCAAGGGTCTTGCACGTACAACATGTGTTCTGCTTCGGATGCAAATATAAAAGGCTCATCGCTCGATCGATTATCTTTGTACAACAAGTGGTTAAAATTTACTAATGTAAAGTTGAACTCGTTTACTTGTTTCCCCAAACGATTTTCTATCCAATTGCATTTGATTAGTACAAACTTTTGGCCATTAAAATATTGAATTTAAATAATGTCAATCAGTTATCCATAGAAAGTAACATCCTCAGACAAAGGATTAGAGTCTTTTCGACTACCATAGCTCTATTGTTCTTCTTTTAAAATAACTCCACTATTCTAAGTTTTTTTACGGATATCAATTTCCTTTGTTCGAAATCTAAACCCACGAATAATATATGACTTGAAGCTTAATGCATCCTCTAGAGGACCCAATGCCAAACTCAATATTTTGCTAGATAATTTGATATCTTTTAACAATCCATTCACCTACTATTTCAATAAATAAGAAAACTACGATATGGAAATATAATTAAAATACTAAGAATGAATAAAAATACTTATATAATCCTTAAACCACGTGGAAATGTTCATTGTGAAGGCGTTGCACAAAATGTTATTATGAAACGTGAGGATATTGTTTTATACGTTCAACAATGTGTTCTCTGAAAATATCATACGTGTGTCAAGTTATAAAGAGAATTCAATTGTGCATTTTATATAAAAATTACTTATGGTTGATATATAACTTACTCAATAAATGGCGCAACTGCATCACTGTTACCAAGCACATACCGATGCACTTGTATACGAGTTACTGAATCTCGCCAGAATTTTTTACCTTGCCTCACACCACGCCCAAGGACATTACCTCCATCATCATTTCTGGAAGGACGATTAGACTTAGTTTCCACATCATCAACCATATATCTCGAGCAAAAAGTGGTGCATTCTTCCATAATAATAGATTTAGAAATTGAGGCCTCAGGATGAGCACGATTGCTCACAAATAGCTTTAGAGTATGCAAATACCTTTCAATTGGATACATCCAATGGTAGATTACTGCACCAGTAATTACTAACTCATCAACCAAATGTATTGGCAAGTTCTCCATCACATCAAAGAATCTCGGGGGGAATATTTTCTCAAGGGTTCAAAGTGTAAGAGCCATACAATCTTCTAATTTTTCTATATCAGCTAAAGTATTTGTACTTGAGCATAACACTGAAAAATAGTTTCTTAGTTCAATTAATGATTTGACAACATGTTTCGAAAGTACCCTATGTAGTGCTATTAGAAGCAATGGTTGCATTAAAATGTGATTGCCATGGCTCTTTAGTCCCCATATACTTCGCTATTGAGGGTGAACACACCTCGAAATATTCTATGAATAGCCATCTGGTACTTTAACATCCTGCAACACTTTTAGATAAACATCATTCTCTTTATTGCTCATTGTAAACTCCGCTGGAGCTATGTACTCCAAATTTTTCCCGCGTGCTTGGGGACGTAGTGGTCATCTAATGTGCATCTCTTGCAAGCCTTTTTGGTCTTTTAAATTGTCTTTGGCTTTATCTTTAATTCCCAACAATGTAAATAAGATATTTTCACACAAATTTTTTAAATATGCATAACATCAAGATTGTGGCGGATCAGATTATGCTCCCAATATGGCAATTAAAAAAAAATACTTTTCTTTTTCCAATTTAATCTCGTATTCGGCACCACATCTTTTGTTGCCTTCACAAGCTCTTTTTATAATTGTTCTCTTTTCCTCTTTCTAAAAACATCTTCCTTCTTATATTCAGTTTTAATGTCGAGCTCATTTAACTGTTGCAGAACTTGTGATCCTGATAATTTCAACGGAGATGGTCTGAAATCAACATTGCCATTAAAAGTTATTTTCTCTTTTTGGAACCTATGACGCAGAGGTAATAATCAACAATGACCCCAATAACAAAACTTTTTACCATTCTTTAATCAAGTTGCTTGATGATCTTTGTTACAACAAGGACAAGAAAATTCACCTTTCATGCTCCATCCCAATAGCATGGCATATGCTGAGAAATCATTAATTGTCCACAACAACGCTGCACGTAACTGGAAAAATTGTTTACTCGATACATTATAAGTAGTCACTCCATCACTCCATAACTATTTTAGCTCATCAATCAATGGTTGTAAAAATACATCAATCTTATCACCAGGCCCTTTTGTCCCATCAATAAGAATCAATAAAATTAGGTTTTGTTGCTTCATACACAACCATTAGCTCACGTTTAAGGGCATGAGTACAATTGTCCAAGTACTATGAGCAACGAATCATATTAATAAAGGATTGAAATCGTCAGTTGCTAGCCCAAGTCTAACATTACGACTATCACTCGCAGAAGATGGATTACGCTCATCAAATGATTTCCAAGCACGAGAATCAGGCAGATGCCTTTGCACACCATCATCAATACGATCCTAAGTGTGCCACTTCATTAACGAAGCAGTATGTGATGACCAAAACAATCTTTACAATCTTGGTTTTAAAGGAAACTACCTTACCTTTTTAGCGGCTACTTGTGTACTTTGATTACTCTGTTGTGCTTGATCAACATCACTGCCAACATTTGATTTATATATGGAAGCCCCACAAATGACACACTTCTCCAAAGTTGCATTTTCATTTCAAAATAACATATAACTGTTAGGGCATGCATCCCACGTTTCATACTTGAATCCCAAATCAGAAGTGAGCTTGTTAGCTTGATAAAAGGATTTTGGAATTCTGGCATTAAGGAATGTCTTCTCTAATAGTTTCAGCAACATTATGAAAGAAATATTTGTCCATCCATTAATTTTCTTGAAGTGCAAGAGTTCAACTACTAATGAGAGTTCAGTAATACCCTCCGAATAATTTTCATATAATTTTATTTCCGCATCTTTTAGAAGTATGAAATATTTTGGCATGTCACCATCACACACCACATCTTCAACTCTATGTTCATCATTACATGAATTTTCATGCATCTGTGGGACTCCCCTTCCCTCTTGAACCATTGCAATCATATTTCCCCCCACGATCGAATCATATGATATATCATCAAGTAACACATCATTACCAAAATTACATGTATTGTTCTCCAATGTATCGACCAGCTCCCAATGATAAATCCGATCCTTATAACTCATGTCAAAACCATGCATCTCTATGTGACCCTTCACAGTGTGCAGGTTGTGGTAGACTCGGTTTACACATTTACTACATGGGCATTTGATACATGACGATTGCATATTTACATTCCTATATGCAAATCTAATAAACCTTTCAACCCCATCTATATATTCTTTTGAATTCTAATCACGTGATTCAATCCAAATTTTATCCATATCAACTCCTAAGACATAATTCGATAAATAACAAGAATATATTATCATACATATACAAGATATACAATTTAAACATAACAAGTGTGCACGCATATAAACCTATACAATATATAGAGAGTTAGTGTTATATAATATTGAAGGAAACATGTTTGAGAAATATGTAAGGCTTTTATATATTGTAGTGATGAGCCTCCTTGATAGTGATTTCAACTAAGAAACACGTACACTCAGCATGTAGTGTTTTAAGTGTCATTGTAGGACATAGTGCTCTAAACATGCCCAAACACATCCATGTTAAAAAAGAGTAATATTTTATTATTTTGGACATGTTCAGACACATCGGGGATACGCTTACACACGTTGGGTATTGAGATAAGGAGTTTTGAATGTCGAGATGCTTATTTCATGAAATCAAAGTGTGGACATTATTTGTGCATATGATTTTTGTACTCATAAAAAATTCAATCAACTTATGTTATGATGTGTTTACAATAGATATTTGTGTTTTGAGGTCAATATAAATAATCAAATCAGTGATGTCAATATAAACCATTCTAAATTCACTACAATCAAATTTTTTGCACTATTTATGTATGCGTTCTTTTTTTACTAAATTGTGACTTCATGGTGATATTCACTACATGTAGATCCGCTAATTTCTATGAATAATCTCAATAAGACATAATACCATTGTAAAAAACTGATCAAAAACTTCTTTGGTACATAGTCATCTAATTTGCAATGTATGATTCATAACTGATTTGTAATGTAGTTCATAAGTTATGAACGTGAATGAATTTGCACTGTATCAATCTAATCAAACAAAAAATTAGTTCCGTAATCAAAAACAAAATCAAATGAAAAATCAGTTCTAAATGAAAAATCAAATAACTTTGCACTGTATCGGTCCTACGATTTTTCCAGTTTTTCCAGTTCTATAATCAAACATACCAAATGAAAAATTAGTTCTATATGAGCATCTCGACATTCAACAATACCTTTATTCTTCACTGAAAAATCAGTTCTAAATGAAAAATCAAATGACTTTGCACTGTATCAGTCCTACGATTTTTCCAGTTCTATAATCAAACGTACCTTTATTCTTCACGAGTTTTTCTAGGCCAGAGGGGGAGAGAACTCAACTATTTCATGAGTTTCGGAAGAGAGAGAGTTATCCTAAGGTGTCACAAAGAGAAAAGGCCAACGTTTTGAGTATAGGGTTTCATAGTCTGACGGTTTCACGAAGAGAGAGCGGGCGAACATAGGTTTCACTGTGGTGTATGATTTGGGTATAGGGTATAGGGTTTGGCTTGATCGGATGAGGATAGGAGAGAGAAGTGGGTGAGGAGAGGAGAGTATTAATCGAAGTACGTTATTTAGTCGAAGAGAGAATGAAAAAATAAAATAAGGAATGGAGGGATAAAAGAGGAAATCGAAAATTTTAAAGGACAACTATTTGTTGTCCTATTAGACCTCTGATAAAAGACAAAAAAAAAATTGATGTCCCTAAAATTATAATAGATTTAAAAGGAGAGTTATAATTTGATGTCCCTTATATATTTTTTTAAAGGACAACTTAAAAGTTGTCCCTTATACCGGTGTCCTTAATTGTCATTTTTCTAGTAGTGATTTTTTCCAATGGGGTTTCTCTTCCTGGCAGAGATCTAGTTATTCGAAGATCGTTTGAACGAGATCTCTAGTTCATTTGAATGAGACTATATTTAGTTTAAACGACACACGGTTTTCATTCGAACAAACCCTAATTTTTGTTTAAACGAGTTTTGCCACCTCAAAATTCGTGATTTCTATAAAAATGGGTCTTGTGGACTATTTTACTCATAACTTTTGATGAAAATAAATTTTCTATATCAGTCCCAAATGTCTCATAACCCTAGTTTATGAAATCCACTTTTTTTACCAAATCAATCCCATTGAATGATTTTTTGAGTTGTTTCAAACCCTAGTATATAACAATCATCTTGAAAACCTTGTCGAGTGTGTCTCTACTACTAACTTTGTAGTGTTAAGGCTTTAATACTGAAGAAGAAAAGAACTCTAATTTTTTAGGTTGATTGTGGATATCGAGGCAAGAGTTTCTTCCTGTGGAATGGTGTTGGACTATGTCGTTTACTGTAAAAGACTCGAAGACATACTGCATAAGCTTAGTGGAGATGTAAGTTGGTTTGTAAGTTTATCTTCCCCTGCCATGTCTAAAACAGCGTTGAGATGGGTTTTTCTAGAAAGAAAATTTTCCTCAATCTTCTCCCCGTTTTTTCTTTCGATGTTTGGTTTGTGTTTTAGCTTTGAAATTATCTTCCATTTTCATGTAAGTTTAATTAAGATAAACTTTGTCTAAAATGAATTTTGTGTGTATGTGACCTATTATACGGACTATCCATATAACTCGCATTTTAATACTTAGATTTGAGGATCTTAGAAAGTTTTTGGATATTTGTGCCATTGATTGAGTTTGTGTATCACATCTCGTATAAGGTAATTATCATGTTGTTATTGTTCATCCCTATCACTAGTTTGTATTTCAATTTTTATATTTTTGAAAAATAAAAAAAGATTTTCTTTTCAAAAATGCAGAAAAATTCAAAAAGATTTTTTTATTTTGTTTTACACCATATATGGATGTGCATTTAAAATGTTTGAATCACAACTACATTCCATAAATTCATGTGAATTGTTCATGGTATTGTGAGACTTGGCTTCATTTCTTTAGTGTGCTTAATAATGTGTGGTTAGTATTTCGTTGTTCTTTGATGATTACTTCCTCCATGCTAGATTCTTTATTGCACATATGCACGGAATATTTAAATATGGTAATTACTTGTCATATGTCTAATACGGTATTCTCATCTCAATAGTGTTTAATAATGAACCAAATGTACTAGGAACAAATTGTGCTTGTAAAGATCTATGACAACCCGAGATTTTCCACTCCCGATTGATCAGGACGCACATGAAATACTAGGGATAACTAAACAATTTTTATATCATTCTCAACATAAATTTTCAATACATTCCACCAATTGGCTCTCACATGCAATGGGTATCTCACCTCTCACCTATGTGCAATACTACGCGTATGTCCCCAACCAAGGACTAACTATTCTAGAAGTCTCTATATCTAAATAATTAAGCATTATCCGTAAAGAACAACTACCATGGAATGCTACCAATAACCTAAATACGGCTTCACATAAGTCCCACATATATATCTTTGCTAACATATTCTTAGTCTCATGAACGTAATGCTCTCCCTGTTAAAATATCCTTTAATTAAACAAATTATTATCCAACTATGATAAGGGATAGGTAGTAACTACATACCCTGGACAAAGGAATGTAACTAGTCACACACGTAAAAGTACAACCCTAAATACTTACCCTCGAAATGTCACTCACAAGGACATACAGATAAACCACATAAAGTATCTAACATTCCATAAGGCTCAATATCAATTTCTAATATTAAACTACATCATTTCTTACGTAGTGCATATATATATATATATATATATATAACACGAAGGCATCTACCTTGGGTGGCCACCTCGTGCTTCTAGTGACAAATCCGAATGAGTTCCTCACCTAACAAACTTAAACAAAATAAATATAAATGGGGTGATCATAAGCCAGCGCCACACCTACTCTGCCTATACCCAAACATAGTAGATGGAACGGATCATTTGACTTCTCCCATCACGAAGCTGTGATCCCTAACCATATGATCTAAAATAATAACCTACACTACATCCCAGCACATCTCAGTTGGCCCATGGTACCCGGTCCCAATGTCAAACACAACCTTAAACCGATAGATTCACTATAATACAGTTATGTCCACATAATGACACAATATATATACACATACATACATACGTACATACGTATACGTACGTATGTATATATGTATGTATGTATGTATACGTATGTATGTATGTACATATACGTATACATATGTATGTATGTATACGTATGTATGTATGTACGTATACGTACATACATACACACATATGTATACGTACGTACATACATACATACATACATACATACATACGTATACATACATACATATATGTATATATATATATATATATACATACACATACATACACATCTACATATAAATATGTACATGTACATATATATATATATATATATATATATATATATATATATATATATATATATATATATATATATATATATATATATATATATATATACCGTCCTGCTCTTGTGCGGACCAGTCCGCATTTTAAGAATGCAGATCGGACATGTGTCACCTGGCGGTAAGCCCAGAAAAGAGAGAGAGTGTGCCTATAATTTAGGCGATAATTTATAGGCGCACCGTTAGGTGACACGTGTTCGGTCCACACTCTTAAAATGTGGACTAGTCCGCACAAGAGCATTATTATTATTATTATTATTATTATTATTATTATTATTATTATTATTATTATTATTATTATTACTACTATATATATATATATATGTATGTTTGTATGTATGTATATGTATGTATGTATGTATGTATGTATATACATACACATTTTTTCTATTTTATTTTTACGTTCGGTTTAGTTTCATTTAATCTATTTCTTTTTGTACATGCTTTGTCGAGAATGGGTAGAAAAATTTGAATCTAACAGAGTTTGTTCATTTTAAAGAGTTTGTAAAGGGTTTCGATCGGATCTGTCTCAGTTTGTTTATAATATACAGGTTATCTCAACATCTAGAACTCGAAACCTCAAATCTGAACTTGGCTTTGCGGTGTTTTGGTTTTTGTTTCGTGGTGACCAAAATAAAAACTCAGCTACATGTTGTGCTAATTCTCTCTCTCTCTCTCTCTCTCTCTCTCCCCCCCCCCCCCCCCCATCTCCATCTCTCTCTCATGGCTTTCTTTCCTTAATTTCTTCTGTTGAAGGTAACCCCCTCTCCTCTTTCAATTCCGTGTCTCTCATTTTCATTTTGTAATTTTTTTTAGCTTTGATGTTTATTTGTAGGTATGCTACGGTTTTGCTTTGATTGTCCTTTATTTCTGTTGTAGATTTGGATCTCTTTTGAAAGGTAATCTTCTCTCCCCACTTTCTCATTTCTCTTTTTTTTTTGCTACTCTCTCAATACTCTTGACCGAGTATTTCGCTAACCCTCTCCTCTTTTTTTGAAGGTATGCTACCTTTATGTGCACAAAACCTTTTTTGCGTATTATATGATGGCTTCAACCTACGTAAACAAAATCGATTTGTCATCAGAGAAATTTTTGTACCATCCGTCGATGAGATGTAAATCTCTGGAGAAAAGAACTATTGATAAATCAAATTTGGATTTTGAGTTCAGGCTTGAATATTCGGTAGGTAACAATGCCCCCGACCGATGAGCTTTTCTCCGACGAAAAGCTCAAAATCTGATGGATCCAGCACTGGTCAAATCGTCGAAAAGTATTATAATTATAGATGATTGAAGATGTTTGAGTAAGTGGAACTTTTAGGTATAAGATGCAACTTGTAACTGAAAGGGGATTTGAATTTAATTGTGATTTCGTAAGTAAATTTTCCACTTTATAACGAATAAATGAACCCACATAGATTTACATAGTGTTGCTTGGTAGTTAGGTGTATAACATTGTGGTGACATTGAATGTTGAGTCCACCATAAAATTTACAAGGCCTTCACATTGGGTTTGGTCCCCTTTCAACACAGGTTTATTATGTTGAGTTTTATATCTATTTTAAACCTGTTTATATGGAGTTTTATAGGTTTATTATATAAAGTTTTATGTCGATTTTTACACTTGTTATTATGGAGTTTTACAGGTTTACATATGTTTATATGGAGTTTTACACCTGTGAACATATCTGACTAGGAGACTTGCTATTTTGAGGAAGTACATCTATATGGGCTAAATCCTCACCTTTATTAAAGGCGGTGCTACTATGGCAGATATCACCTTTATTAAAGGTGGTACTATTATGAAAAAATGTCAGGATGTTCTTAAAGACAATGAGTTACACTATTTTAGTTAATAAGAATGAATTCTAATTTTTTTTGTTAGTTTCTTGGCATGAGCTTCAGCGATTGGTTAAGCATATTTTCTTTACATTGATCTCTTAATATACAATCACTTTTGGTTTTGAATTTATCATGTGTGTATAAAAAAAATGATTTATGATTTAACAGGTTATAACATAATAGACTTGGTATTGGGTCTATCTGCCTGCAGTCCCTAGACTAATTTTTAGTTCAAAACTCTATTTGATTTAGGAGTTTCATTTGAGATTTATAGATTTCATTTGGTATTGATTATAAATGTGGGTTTCAATACATTTGCCATTCCTTTATCAAACATTCTTTAGTACCTTTGCTTGATGGAAAAATAGTGGAAGCAAATAAAATAAACCGCCTCTTGAGTCACATTTCAGACCTTTACTATGTGTCAGATTTTTACACTTCAATTTGTGTGTCGGTCTATGATATAGGGGCAACCAACAGTGTGGATGTCGATTTATACTTTGGAAGTTAAATATTATTGCATTTTTCCCATTCCATTGTTTTTTTTGTAATTCTGATTTGCCTGGCTAGAAAATTAAATATCTCTTCAATGTCTTTGATAGTATAGAGGTAGTTGTTGAACGAAAAAAAATACTAATACTGATGAAGCGTTTGATAATGGTGGGACTTTACTTTTAATCATTGTTTGGGTTTTGTGAAAATAATAAATTGTAATTAATAGTATGGAGATAGGATTTGTTTTTAAGTTGGTTTTTTGCTTAACCACACGACAATTGTCTTCGCGCCATGAAAATTTTGACCATTTTTTTTTGAAATTATGATCAATTATTTTGAATTATACTTTGTTTTGTTGGGAAAAGAAATTTCTCCCATTTTGCAATTGCGTACTTTGAAATTTGTTGTCGTTTTGCGATTATATACTTAGGAAAATTTTCATTGTGCTTTCAGGCACGGTCATACACTAGTATGTATATATATGTATATATATCTATAGCCATAGGATAATGCATACGCATAAGCGTTCCCAACCATCTAGATTCCCACATCATTGGATCCTTATTTTAAATAGATTTACAATCTCGCAAAACCATGTTAAACATATATATACAAGTAGGATATCGCATACACTCCTGCATAACCTAAATCAATTAAATCCCTAATCATAGGATTATTTTTGTGTTCTTAGGATCATCAAATCTAATCCTTATGAAATTCGACTCCTAGTGTATTGCGAATCTGAATTATGAGTACATTCATCATATATATATACACACACACACTCTTTTGTAACGTACATATATGTTTCCTCATTTAATTACTTAATAAATTTCATAACATATATCTTCTCAAGACCTGAATTAATTTTCTAAACACTTTAACTCATTACTCTCTAAGCTCTACATATACATACGACCTAAGGATACCGCTCACTTGATCATTTATCCATTCTAACAAAATCCTAACACTAGATATAACTACAATTATACAAGGGTAATAGCTTTATCATACATAACTATCCTCAATATTAACAAAGTTTGTTCCTCTATTAAATTAGGTGTAGTAATACTAAAGGAAAGTCTCAACTAAAAATCACCAAATCCAAATTTTGGTCTCGTGTACCGTTTAATAGAAAAATCGTATCAAATCTTAAAAAAATCAGAAAAATATGAAATCAGCGCCCACGCCTTCGTATTTCGATTCTGCATAATTTCGTTATATTTTCAAAGTTTTTAAACCAAAATGTCACTCAGTTCAAATGAGAAACCCACTTCACTCGAACGACGTTTTAATGACGTTCTAACGAGAAAGATGATGTGCTTCATCCCTAACTAAAAAAATCAACACTAAAAATCACCAAAAACCTTCATTAAAGCCAAACCAAGGTCTCCAATGGAATCCCCGTCATACCAAAAGTTATACTAACATCTAGGGGCAATAATCTTAATGATTTCTAATCATAACCAAGGGTTTTCAAGATGATTTCAATCAATAATCAAATTAACCCAAAGTTGCTCAAGAACAATTTATAAATACCTAATATATTTTAATTCAAAATTCATTAAACAAGGATTTAATTGAAAAGTAACTACAAACCTAAACATGGATTCTAACATAATTCCTATTAGTTATTCAATGTCAATTTCGGGTTTTATCACCAAAGTCTTAACTTTCAAATTAAGATTAATTAAAATCAAGGTTCTAAAAAACGCGGGGCGTGATTGAGGCGTGGAGGCCAAGCCTTAAGCCTTAGAAGCCTAGGCGGGCCTAGTCGTAAAAAGGCGTTTAGACCTTCTTAATATATTTTAATATTTTTTAACCATAACAAGGCTATTAAAATACAAAAATTGCACAGATCATAAAAATATGTATGAATATATGCAAATTAAAATACTATTTGATTGCTTTGGATGAGATAATGGTCCGATTTGTAAACAAATTCTTTAAAAGGCGACATCGTTTCACTAAATCATTGTTACTTTTAGAAAAAAGTACGCCTTAAGGGTTTTACTAAGAATAAGGTGTGAAAAGCGTAAGACGAGGCGTTTCTCCCAAGCCTTAAGCCTAGGCGGGTTTTTTAGAACAGTGATTAAAATTAATCATAATTTGTCCCAATCATAAATCATCATGTAAAATCAGTCTCCAAAATAATTAAAAACTCCAAAATCATATGATAAAGCATGCTCATAAATTAAGAAACACGTTATTAAAGATATTGCAAGAAAATTCTTTCCTTAGAAGATGAATAAAGGCTCCTCCCTTGAGATTATCCTCTTTTGTTTCTCGCCCAACTTGTTAACTTCTCCCATAGGGTTTGTGGGTGCTATGTTTAATTATAAATAGATAGGAAACCTAATTAGGGTGACTTAAATTATAAATAACTCCCTAATCCCTTATCTCCTCATAAGGCCTAATTTCGGGCCCTTAAAAGAGCCCAGAATGCTACCCGGAATAGCTCAAAATCTCTCATAATAGTATATCTACCCCACGTGACACATTTAAAGTGATAAAAATACATAAACGGACATCCGTATCACCCCAGAATCCAGTTTAAATGATACTACTCACAACTCATGGTACACCTAATTATTATATTCGTACCCATAGCCCACAATCATATTATTAATGTCACTAATTAATTATTTCTAATACACATTACAAAAATCATACTGCATGTAATATTCAACTATCATCTAAATTATACCAAATTATTATTACTAAGACACACAAGTATTAATTAGTCCAATTTATTATTCATTAATCACTTAATAAATATGACCCATGAAAATATACGGTATTACATTCCCCCCCCCCCCCCAAATATAGGAATTTTATCCTCGAAATTCGCTAAAGCATAACATCAAGACATAACCCACACAAATATCATAAGCTTATACACAATTATCTCATACCCGTATCCCACTAGATATAAACGAAAAAGGTTCACATACGCCTACCAGAGTGTACCATAACTAGGGCACCTATACGCCCTATACCATGTGCACACACGCACAAATATCACATATGTAACACCCATATATACACACCAAAATCAACCATATATATAACTCATGACTATAAAGTAAAGGTATACTCTAATACCTTACTAATCGCAACTACACTTTTCTTGAGATTTCCCCACTTATTCAACTACTTGTGCGAACATTCCTAAGTGCTCTCGACGTTGGAATCCTTGGTCCCACTGGTGTTAACAAATATAATATCTCACTGCTCAATGCATTATATCTCCACACAAGTAATATCTGCGTATTAAACAAAATGTCCTAGATCCCTAAAAAGCCTCTCAACTCCCTACACTTACTAAGCTTCATGCATGGAACATCTCGCAAGCGAAATCCAAACAACAAACCCTCCTAATACACTATTGCTTAGTCCAGTTGGCTATCGAGATTTGTTGGCCCAAGATCAAACATGAAACAATGCACTAAAAACATAAATATCAACTTGCAGCTATTCCAATAAAAGCCTCACCCATTTCAAGAGTGATATCAAATTTCTTTAAGTTAATCGATCCAATAATGATAAAAATGTCATGATTTTCTCAAACATACGGTAGGACACCTTATGCCCATGCTTAAATCTAATAGAGTGTTTAATCATTCCAAAACCTTTAAAATCTAACCACGCCACTAATCTCCCTAACAATGTCACTATGCTAACACCATATGTGATTATACCCAATTATATGTAACCGAGGCCACCACTAGCCATAAAATTCTCAAAATAACCAAAATATTTTCCACATTATTTCTTCTCTTTACTCATATCCTTACATACTAATATCGTTTCATCATTAGATAACCGTCCCACATAGCTATCCTATATATTATGCATCCACTAGCATATAGCCCATATACATACTTCAAACTCAAAAATCACCTCCAATAGACATACCCATGCCGTAAGCCAAAATCAATATCGTCATCACATTCACCATTAAATCCATAGTAGGGCATTGCCACTGCCCGAGAATAGCTACTAGAATGTATAGGGCATTTATAAAACCCATCAACCATTAGGTCCTCTCCTAACTAAAAAATAAATGATAATTAGGTAGACGTTCACATGTCCACTACCTTTCAACATCTAGGGAAGAATATACACATAATCTACCCATACACAATAAATCGCCATAGTCACTTTCATATGAAATGAGGTCTCTCACCACTAACACCAAATCCTAGTTAACACAATACATAATCTGTATAATTGCATCAATATCTAGTCTACTTATAAATAGACAGCTTTTAGTAAATCCATTATGCCAAAACAAGATGCATAACTATACAACATATAGGTATTATGAACATCGCACTTCATAGTATCACTAATCCAAAAACTACGTTAATAGCCAATCTAAAATCTCCACATCATTACACCTACTCTTAACAACGTGATACTTCCCAATTCATGTAAGACCCATGGCTATAGCTCCAGTGCCAGTAGTTAACGCCCACTATATAGAAATTTGCAAACCTCAACTGAATAATCCTTGGTCAACACTACCATACCCATAATCCACATTCGAGAACCTGACAACCATGTGGCCATACATCACACATCATAAAATCAAAATCACAATTCATCTAAGGAATAACTCTCTTTCATCTCAACTCGCTATTTCATAACATCCTCTTACATCCCCACCCCCCCACACACAATTGTCTCTAGTAGGGGTACTCTACATATTACATTCACTATTTTCAAACCACAATCGAAACATTCCTTTTCTTTTAGATTTTTTGAACTTTCGTGTTCCTAAACCTTATTCATAACTAATACATCAACAAAATACATACATGTAATGCGTAAGTAACTCCATCCTCAAACAAATCTCTAATTGAGTTGTCTCAACTCAAAACAACAAGAAAATCAATACTCTTTTATTCAATTTTCACTCACTCGTCAAATTATTTCTATCTAGTCTCCAATTCATATTTCTTAACTACACTGTGAACCTACTCCTAAGTCCAAACATTCTCACATTATCGTCACCCTAATCCCAAATGGTTTAACCACATAAATGAGCCTTGCTCAAATCTAAGAGAAACGTCAACTTCAACTATCTAATTGGAATTAATTCACACATAAATTTATCATCAAAAACCTTTATATTTTACTAAAACATAGCAATACATTGCCCTCTCTCTTATGTGCACAAAATTTCATAAGGTCATTCGTCTAGCTTAAATTTTCATCCCAATCCATATTACCATAAGTATAACCCAAAACTTCAATAGGATCCTCAAAAACTAAAATTTCTTAATATCTCTATAAATGGTCTCAACAAGAAAGACATTCACTAACTTGTGCCTATAAGAGTCTTTAATTTACATATTTTACCCCAAAATGATATTTCCCATAATAATCCTCACAACTATGGTGAACACCACTATCTAACCACTTACTCCACACTTGATTGCTAACTCATAATGGTCCTCATTCTCATTTTTTTTTAATCTCAAATACTCCTAAGTCTTTCCAATGCTCAACGACTATGAATGACGTCGGCACATGTCATCGTGACACTAGAGTACAAAATCCTATAATAGGATCTAGACACATCAAGGAACATTCGGCAGAAAATAAAATGGATGCAAAACAGATCCTAAGAACACTAGAACCTGGATGCTCTGATAACAACTGTGACAACACGCAATTCTTGACACCCAGTTGATCAGGCTACACATGAAATATCGAGGATGACTAAATAATTTTTATGTCATTCTCAACATCAACATAAAATAAAAACCATAGTAAATTAAAACCAACACAATAAAGGATTCAATAAGAGAAAATGAACATAAATACTAAACTGTGAAAACTAAATCCACTATATATAAACCTCTTATTACAATAGTTCAACTGAATAAAAGAGTACAAAAGAAACTTCCTTTAACTACAAAATTCCAACTGAAATACAAATAGAGTACAAAGGTAACCCTTCCATGTAACTCCTAATATATTGACAACTATAATGAACTCGCGACTACAACTTTAGGAATACCAAACTGGATTACCACAATCGAAAATCTGACCGCTCATTCCTGTTAACTTGTTTATACAATAATAATAACACCTGGGGAACATTTTATAATTTGGGTCAACTTCCAAAAGTTGCAAGAGTTAACTTTCAATTCCAATAAATAATGATGCTGCCAATTTGCAATACATGCCACCCATCATCTCTCATATACAATGAGTATCTCAACTCTCACCTAAGTGCAATACTACGCGCATGTCCCCAACCAAGGCCTAACTTTTCTAGAAGTCTCTATATATAAACAATTAATCATTGTCCGTAATGAACAACTATCATTGAACGCTACCAATAACCTAAATAGGACTTAACCTACGACCCACATATGTATATATTTACTAACGTATTCTTAGTCTCATAAACGTAACTCTCTGCCTATTTATATATCTTTTAATTAAACGAATTATTATCCAACTACCATAAGGGATAGATCGCAACTACATACCCTGGATAAAGGAATGTAACTATCCATGCATGTAAAAGTACTACCCCAGATACCTACCCCCGAAATGTCACTCATAAGTACATACAGGTAAACCACACTAAGTACTTGATATGCCATAAGGTTCAATATCAATGTCTATCATTAGACTATATTAATTCTTACGTAGTGCATATATATATATATATATATATATATATATATATATATATAACACATGAACGCATCTACCATTGGTGCCCACCTCATGATTCTATCGGCAAGTCCAATGGAGTCCCTCACCTAACAGACTTAAACAAAATACACATAAATGGGGTGATCATAAGGTAGTGCCACCACCAACTCTACCCATACCCATAGATAGTATATGGAACGGGCCATCTTACTTCTACCATCATGAAGATGTGAACCCTAACCCTATGATCTAAAGTAATGACCTACATTATATCCTAGTACATCTCAGTTAGGTGGTACCCGATCCCGATGTCGAGCATAAACCCAAATTGATCCACAATACGAGTATGTCCACATAATCACACAATATATATATATAGCCATAGGATAATGCATACACTCAGGCGTATCTAACCATTTAGATCCCCACATCATTGGATTCTTATTTTAAATAGATTTACAATCTCTCACGACTAAGTTAAACATATATATATACAAGTAGGATGTCGCATACACTCTAGCGTACTCCAAATAAATTAAATCTCTAAACATCGAATTATTCTAATGTTTTTAGGATCATAAACTCTAATCCTTATTAAATTTGACCCCTGGTGTATTGCGTCTCTGAACTACAAGTACATTTATCTCTATACACACACATACACACTCTTTCGTAACATACATACATGTTTCCTTATTTAATTACTTAATAAATTTCAAGACTTGAATTAATTTTCTAAATACTTTAACTCACTCGATATAGACATACGACCATAGGATACTGCTCACTCGTGCGTTTACCCATTCTAACCAAATCCTAACAGTGGATATAAGTACAATTATAAGGGTGATAACTCTAACCTACATACCTATCCTCAATATTAACAAAGCCTCATCCATCACTTAATTAGGTATAGTAATATTAAAGTAAAGTCCAAATTAAAAATCACCAAATTCAACTTTCGGTCTCTCTCATCGTTCAGTAAAAAAAAATCATATCAAATCCAAAAAATCAGAAATATGAAATTAGTGCCCACGCCTTTGTATTTCGATTCTGCACATTTGATCAAATTTATAGAGCCATTCGAACGAGAATGGAACCTCATTTTAATAAGAAGTGCATCTCATCAGAACGATAAAGGCACATCATATGAACGACGTTCCAATAAGGAAGACGTTGCGCTTCATTCCTAACTACGAAAATTATCCCCAAAACTCTCCAAAAACCTCCATTAAAGCCCCACCAAGGTATCTAATCGAATTCCCATCATACCAGAAATTAAACTAACATCTAGGGGT
Organism: Sambucus nigra; assembly: GCA_949130495.1. Taxonomy (NCBI): domain Eukaryota; kingdom Viridiplantae; phylum Streptophyta; class Magnoliopsida; order Dipsacales; family Adoxaceae; genus Sambucus; species Sambucus nigra. Next base: position 725,544,188 of record OX422210.1, read on the forward strand.
AAGAATCCGAATGATTTCTTATCATAATCAAGGATTTTCAACACGATTTCAATCAATAATCAAATTAACCCAAAATTTCTCAATAACAACTTATAAATCCATTATATCTTTTAATTCAAGATTCATTAAATAAGGATTCGATTAAAAAGTAACTATAAATCTAAACATGGATTCTAACGTAATTTTCGTTAGTTATTGAATGTCTATTTCGAGTTTCATTATCAAAGTCTTAACTTTTAAAGTAAGATTAATTATTATTAATCATAATCTGTCCCAGTCATAAATCATCATGTAAAATCATTATCCAACATAATTAAAATGTCCAAAATCATATAAAAAAGCACGATTATAAATTAAGAAATACATTATTAAAGATATTGTAAGAAAGTTCTTGCCTTAGAAGATTAATGAAGTCTCCTCCCTTGAGATTGTCCTCTTTTGCTCATCTCCCAACTTGTTAACTTCTCCTATAGGGTTTATGGATACTAAGTTTAATTAGAAATGGATAGAAACCCTAATTAGGGTGACTTAGATTATAAATAAACTCTTCAATCTCATATCTATCTATAAGGCCAAATTTTAGGCCCTTAAAAAGCTCCGAATGCTACATGAAATAGCCCAAAATCTCTCTTAATGGTATACTTACCCCACGAAACCAATTTAAACCAATAAAAATACATAAACGGGCATTCATATCACTCGAGAGTCAAGTCTAAGGGATACTACCCATAACTCACATTACATTTAATTATTTTACTCATACCCATAGCCACAATCATATAATTAGTATCACTAATTAATTATTACGAATACACGTTACAAAAATCATACTGCATGCAATATTCTACTATCATCTAAATTATACCAAATTATTATTACTAATCCAAACAAGTAATAATTAGTTCCATTTATTAATGTATTAATCATTTAATAAATAACAAATGTGACCCACGACAATACAGGGTATTACAGAACCATTGCTTGCATTTCTTTTCTCGAACAATTTATTTTATTTCAACCAATGGAAAGGGGCTAAGAAAGAAGAAATATTCTTTGCATTAATAGTCACCATTGTCAACATCTTAAAAGATTATTTCAGCACACAAAAATAGAAGTGTCAAGGCCATTTTTTATTTCATTGATGCTTCACTAACATAAGCATTATGACTTCTTCAAAAATTTGAGAGTTTATTCTTCACATGTGAGATTTTGACGGTGTTATAAGTTGAAGATCAATAGGTTTACAAAATGACTTTATTTCAAAAACATTAAATATTTTGGCATTATTTATCTGAGAAGCATTAAAATTCATGGCTTTTTGCATAAGTCGAGTCAATTTAACTTCGTTCAACATTCTTATACCTAAGGTTGAAATTGAGTTCTTTGTTTAGGAGTATCTCTATGACTTTGTGAACCTTTGCTTCGCATTCCTATGGTGATTTTTCCATAATTTAAGTTCAAATAATTTCATTCCATTTCCATGATTCGGATATTTTGTGTAATTCCATGGTGTTCTTGTTTATATTTGTACTTATATGTAATTTTTTATACCCATGTACATTTTATAGATTTGTATTTTTTATATACATAAATTTGAAAGATTTTCAATAATATCTAGTTACTTCTTAGAAATTTCATCGCATGTGCTTAATTATTTACTCTTTGTGATGATATTTCATATTTGGTTTTATATGATGCTAACATTTTTGGATTAGTTTCTAACCTTTTGTCTATTATGGACAAAAAGGGGCAGAACATATTGAGGAGGAGTTTTTTGTTTTCTTTGAAATCCATAAGTCAAGCGGTATTTCTTTTTCTTTCTGTGTGTAGGCCTTTCTGCCTTAATGATATCATGGACTAAACGTGAAGATTTTTAATTGAAGACAACATCTTTTATATTTTTCCTTTTCGAGTTTGGGAGGTCATTATCTGTACTTGTTGTCTTAAGGGTTTTATTTTCGGTTTGTGTTCTATATAGGAATAGCCAAAGGATTTCATCACCATGTACTTTCCAAGAACTTCAAAGTGAAGACAAGTTAGTGATCATGCAATAATTGAAGATCGAATGTGTCGCACCCCAAACCCAAATATATTCTAACAATTTCATTTATATTATGATTAAATCATAATCTTCAGTCCATTCGAAATATAATTCATTTATCAATATTTTTTTTGTACAATTAACATAATCATGTTCTTTGTACCATAACATAATTAATATTAGAGTCATAATTAAACGAACATGTTATACTACGATTGACTATGAATAAATATTACAATCATCAGATCAACTCATGCTAACTCCATATATAAGATATGCGAGTGTAGTAAGACCTCAGTGTGACAATGACAAAATCCCCACGTCTAATCCCCAGATCCTTCTAACGGTGCAACTCTCAAATCACCGATCATATGATATCCTAACTGGCAGCGTACAACCCTGAAAATGTTAAAATATAAACTGTAAGCATTAATGACACACCCCAACCCAGTTTCTTATAATTAAGTTTGAAGGTCAAAGTGAGTCACATCATAATTACCTTAACCAAACCATAAACACAAGTATTCTTATTCAATTATTAACATGAATCAATGAAACCAAAAGCCTTTCAAAATTTTAACATAATTATGCTTATTGAAACTTACAGAAAAGATAAATAGGCTTAAATTACCCCATTTACGTTTGACCAAATTATGGTTTTATGCATCTCTTGCTAACCCCACCGAACTCCTAGATTATGCAGTGAGATCACAATACCAGAAAAACATAAGCATAGGAACCATGAGCAAAACAGCTCAGCAAATGCATCACTACTACACTATTCTATAAAATTAAATGCAATAAATCATATCTATGTAACAATATAAAACATCTTACCATATCTTGATTGTTAATAAGTAATAACATCTCTTGGTTGTTGATAAGATATAACATCTCTTGGATATAATAAGCCATAACATCTCTTGGCTATAATAAGCCATAACATCTCTTGGCTATAATAACCCATAACATCTCTTGGCTAAAATAAGCCATAACATCTCTTGGTTGTTGATAAGCCATAACATCTCTTGGCTAAAATAAGCCATAACATCTCTTGGCTATAATAAGCCATAACATCTCTTGGCTAAAATAAGCCATAACATCTCTTGGCTGTTGATAAGCCATAACATCTCTTGGCTATAATAAGCCATAACATCTCTTCATAACACATACATATCATATCCAAAATCAACTCAATAATTATACATATCATATCCATAATCAATTCACTAACAACACATATCATATTGTATATTCAACTTAGTAGGTATAACATATCGTATTCAAGTCAGTAACCACACACATCATATCCATATTCAACTCAGTGACTACACATATCATATCCATATCCAACTCAGTAAGCATCACATATCATATCTATAGTCAACTCAGTAAATATATCCATATTCAACTCAGAAACCACACCTATCATATCCATATTCAACTCATTAACTACACATATCATATCCATATTTAACACGATAAGTATCACATATTCTTTTATAGTCAACTCAGTTTACATATCCATATTCGGCTCAGCAACCACACCTATCATATCCATATTTAACTCATTAACTACACATATCATATCCATATTCAACACGGTAAGTATCACATATCCTATCTATAGTCAACTCAGTAAGTGCCACATATCATATATATATTTAACTCAATAACCATATCCATATTCAACACAGTAAGTATCACATATCCTATCTATATTCAACTCAGTAAGTGCCACATATCATATATATATATATATATATATATATATTTAACTCAATAACCATATCCATATTCAAGTGAGTAACCACACACATCATATCCATATCCAACTCAATGACTACACATATCATATCCATATCCAACTCAGTAAGTATCACATATCATATCTATAGTCAACTCAGTAAATGCCACATATCATATATATATTCAACTCAATAACCATATCCATATTCAAGTTAGTAACCACACACATCATATCCATATTTAACTCAATGACTACACATATCATATTGATAATCAACTCGGTATACACAATTTATCCAATTCATAAACATGTATAAATACATCTTACTAGTGAGTACACTCACCTTAGCCACTTCATGTGTTTTTCCCTAGCCTTTGTCTAACACTTATTCAACCGGTTCTTCTCTCCTTTCACATATAAAGTCTTAAAATATTAGTATCATCATAATGATATTAACAATCCAAATAATAACTTAACCTTAACCGAATTCATAAGCATCATATCATCCCATTCTAATCATTTATCATAAATGAAGTCTCATCCAATTTCATGTTAAAATATTTAACATATCCAATCCATAGCCCAAACATACTTTAATTTCTTCTTGGTAATCCGATTCTTATCATTTTAGGTTCCCAATATAAAATACAACACATCTTTTCAAGTTTCCTAGAGCAATATGTGTCCATTTCTTTAATACAAAGCAAATCTGCCATATAGGCTCCTTTATTGTTTAGTCAACTTCTAGGAATTTTCATAATTTTTCTACATCATAACTTCCTGTGATATTTCACCCAACATCCATAAACATATATAAAAATACAACATTAAAGTTTCATAATTTTAAGGTTCATTTTCCATGTCAAGCAAAGCATCGAACACCTGGTGTGCATACTTACACCTTTGGGGCAGATTTGATGTATGAACTTCAAACTATCACCAAAAATTCATTTCTTTGTATTTTCACATAAGTTTCGGATATGTTATACATCTATGAGTCTATTTTCATATCCATCTATAATTATTCAATTCCAATAAATATACAAAAATTTATAGGAGTTTGAATACACATGGTTTCTAATCAAAACAATATACATGATTTACACGTTCCACTTTTCTTAAACTCGCATCTATTCATACATATAAATCAAGCCATGAAAGTTACATAAAAAATCTATGATTTATACTTTTTTAATCAATAACATAAGAAAATTAATAAGATTTACATATGGAATTACCTTATGGACACTTCCGTAATTTCCCAGGGATTTTTCTCTCATTTTTTCTCATCTTTCTCTTCTTAACTTTCCAATTATCTCTTCCTCTCAAGCCAAAATCTTTAATGGCTGAAATATGCTGAAGGAATAGCTTATTTCAATCCTTCAAAGTCGTCCAAACCCCACCTACTTCCTCCACCAATCAAGACCCACTATTTGTTAGCCTAATAAGACGAAATATCATTTAACGAATGGACAAATTTTCCTCTGCTTCGTAATTCCAGCATAACTTCTCCCTCGGACCTCCGTTCAACACACCGTTTGTTGTGTTACAACCATAACTCACATGTATACAATTATATAGTTTTTACCTTAAGTAAATTGTTACATTATAAGGGTCAAAACTAGCCTCCAACCCGAACATTTTTATCAAAAACTTCACAAATTTGTGTTTTTGACTAATTTAATATTTCATAAGTTATGAAGGTAGGATTAGACTAAACACATTAACTTAACATTATATATTCTAATAACAAATTATCCTCATCCCATAAAGTAAGCATGATTTAAACATGGTTCATCATAATCATATTTGGGTCGTCACAACCTCCCCCCCCCCCCCCCCCCCCTCCCCAGAAAATTTCGTCCCCGAAATTTAGGGGTAACTTCACTTACCAACCAATTGGGGATACTATTTTCTCATTCTATATTCCCATTCCCATATTTCTTACTTAATTTTATGGATCTTCCACAACACTTTAACTACGAAACTACTTTATTCCCTAAGAATTCCAATCGGTTCCTCGATGTACGACACATCTTCTTTCATAATAACTTTAGTATCTAATCATTACCCGTAAGAATAATCGTCTAATGATTTCTTATTAATGAAAACCAAAACCCAACTCATATATTACTTCATACCATTATATACGTATGTCAAACATTCACACATACCAGATTATTAGTTATATCATCGTGTAATATTTCAATAATATTACCATATTGGCTTATTACACGTCATATTTCCATCTTCCATTCAACACTAAATACACGTGTTTGACTTTAACTACTATCCATATCATTTCTGATGTTTAAGAGTATGTTAAATCTCGTCCTTACAATTTCTTAATTTAAATATATCCTCACTACTCTTTATATATCAAAACTGTACAATCTTTCGCTAAATGTTTCTTCTTAACTAAGCCTTCATATTCACGTTCATTTATATTGTGCACTCGTGCACTATGAACTCAATATAACTTCTCACTATATTCCCCTTTTTAGTATCGTATGATTATTCTTTAACTAAACATACAACGAATTTAACTAGTCATTTATCTGGCAAAATAACTTTACAATCATAATCTTACCCCAATCCTTATTACATTATAGTCTTATGCAAAATTATTAATACACTCACCTACTCGTTTGGTAACATGGACATAAAAAATAACATCACCACTGAAATTTTTTAATCACACACACCAGCCCCATAATACTTATCTTAACTATTATATATCATAATTCTTTAAAATAACTAGAACAAATACCTTAATGTACCCCATTATGGTATCTCGCATAACATTTTATCCTTACACATACTTCTTGGTGACTTCATATAATATCAATCATATTCATTATATGTCATACTCTTAGTGATAACACGTACATATAATGACAAATACAACTCAATATCTACCCAAACTAGTTGTTGATATTCCAACCCGATTAACACCTTTCCCATACTCATAAACAACACATACACTTAAAAGGGCTCCCCAATATTTTTTAAACTTCCAACTCTTTAACACCTTGTCTCAACTTTACTATTCATATAAGCATTTCAAAACATCCCAAGAGCAATATTCACTACATATACTCATACTATTAAAAATTTTACATCTCAACTCTTATCATTCTTTTCTTCTACTTATCATAATCCAGTATGAACCCATATTCGGATCAATTATTATATATTGACTAGTAATTGAATTTCAGACCATTTCACATATTAAAATTAAACATATACAACTATTAATCCTATCACTTCACCTTTACCATGTGAATCTTCATTTTATTCACACTCTAACAATTTACTATCTCATCCTTTAACAGAATATGGGTTCCCATACCTCACTCTCCCACATAAATGGGCACACACCAAACCGTGGATTAATAACTGACACTACTCAAGTTTACATATCCAGTATAAGAAGGGATTACTTCCAATACTTCCCAACTTTCATATACCACATTTTGTTTTGAAAATTCTTCCTTCAATAACATGTTTCTCCATACCATAAATAAAATAATGCAATGATTCAAATTAAAATACCTGCATTCGTTGTCATCCCCGAATAAATCTTAACATCTCATTTCCTTTCCTGCAAGATCCTTCCATTTCACATCCCATACAACAATATATATGTATAACTAACAGATGTTAGTCCATAAAGCCAATTTGCTTATGACTCAAAATGATTTCTACTTTCACTGCCAAATCTAGGTGCTCTTCACTACAGAACCTCTAAAACCTAGGCTCTGATACCAAAGTTGACACACCTCAACCCAGTTTCTTATAATTAAGTTTGAAGGTCAAAGTGAGTCACATCATAATTACCTTAACCAAACCATAAACACAAGTATTCTTATTCAATTATTAACATGAATCAATGAAACCAAAAGCCTTTCAAAATTTTAACGTAATTATGCTTATTCAAACTTACAGAAAAGATAAGTAGGCTTAAATTACCCCATTTACGTTTGACCAAATTAAGGTTTTATGCATCTCTTGCTAACCCCACCGAACTCCTAGATTTGGCAGTGAGATCACAATACATAAGCATAGGAACCATGAGCAAAATAGCTCGGATAATGCATCACTACTACACTATTTTATAAAATTAAATGCAATAAATCATATCTATGTAACAATATAAAACATCTTACCATATCATGATGGTTAATAAGTAATAACATCTCTTGGTTGTTGATAAGCCATAACATCTCTTGGATATAATAAGCCATAACATCTTTTGGCTAAAATAAGCCATAACATCTCTTGGCTATAATAAGCCATAACATCTCTTGGCTAAAATAAGCCATAACATCTCTTGGCTGTTGATAAGCCATAACATCTCTTGGCTAAAATAAGCCATAACATCTCTTGGCTATAATAAGCCATAACATCTCTTGGCTATAATAAGCCATAAAATCTCTTGGCTAAAATAAGCCATAACATCTCTTGGTTGTTGATAAGCCATAACATCTCTTGGCTATAATAAGCCATAACATCTCTTCATAACACATACATATCATATCCAAAATCAACTCAATAATTATACATATCATATCCATAATCAATTCACTAACAACACATATCATATTGTACATTAAACTTAGTAGGTATAACATATCGTATTCAAGTCAGTAACCACACACATAATATCCATATTCAACTCAGTGACTACACATATCATATCCATATCCAACTCAGTAAGTATCACATATCATATCTATAGTCAACCCAGTAAATATATCCATATTCAACTCAGAAACCACACCTATCATATCCATATTCAACTCATTAACTACACATATCATATCCATATTCAACACGGTAAGTGTCACATATTCTATCTATAGTCAACTCAGTAAACATATCCATATTCGACTCGACAACCACACCTATCATATCCATATTTAACTCATTAACTACACATATCATATCCATATTCAACACGATAAGTATCACATATCCTATCTATAGTCAACTCAGTAAGTGCCACATATCATATATATATTTAACTCAATAACCATATCCATATTCAAGTGAGTAACCACACACATCATATCCATATTCAACTCAATGACTACACATATCATATCTATATTCAACACGGTAAGTATCACATATCCTATCTATATTCAACTCAGTAAGTGCCACATATCATATATATATATATTTAACTCAATAACCATATCCATATTCAAGTCAGTAACCACACACATCATATCCATATTCAACTTAATGACTACACATATCATATCCATATCCAACTCAGTAAGTATCACATATCATATCTATAGTCAACTCAGTAAATGCCACATGTCATATATATATTCAACTCAATAACCATATCCATATTCAAGTCAGTAACCACACAAATCATATTCATATTTAACTCAATGACTACACATATCATATTGATAATCAACTCGGTATACACAACATATCCAATTCATAAACATGTATAAATACATCTTACCAGTGAGTACACTCACCTTGGTCACTTCATGTGTTTTTCCCTAGCCTTTGTCTGACACTTATTCAACCGGTTCTTCTCTCCTTTCACATATAAAGTCTTAAAATATTAGTATCATCATAATGATATTAACAATCCAAATAATAACTTAACCTTAACCGAATTCATAAGCATCATATCATCCCATTCTAATCATTTATCATAAATGAAGTCTCATCCAATTTCATGTTAAAATATTTAACATACCCAATCCATAGCCCAAACATACTTTAATTTATTATTGGTAATACTATTCTTATCATATTAGGTTCCCAATATAAAAGACAACACATCTTTTCAAGTTTCCTAGAGCAAGATGTGTCCATTTCTTTATTACAAAGCAAATCTGCCCTATAGGCTCCTTTATTGTTTAGTCAACTTCTAGGAATTTTCATAATTTTTCTACATCATAACTTCCTGTGATATTTCACCCAACATCCATAAACATATATAAAAATACGAAATTAAAGTTTCATAATTTTTAAGGTTCATTTTCCATGTCAAGCAAAGCATCGAACACCTGGTGTGCATTATTAAACCATTGGGGCAGATTTGATGTATGAATTTCAAACTATCACCAAAGATTCATTTCTTGGTATCTTCACATAATTTTCGGATATGTTATACATATATGAGTCTATTTTCATATCCAACTAGAATTATTAAATTCCAATAAATATACAAAACGTTATAGGATTTTGAATACACAAGGTTTCCAATCGAAACAATATACATGATTTACACGTTCCACTTTGCTTAAACTCGCATCTATTCATACATATAAATCAAGCCATGAAAGTTACATAAAAAATCTATGATTTATACTTTTTCAATCAATCACACAATAAAATTAACAAGATTTACATATGGAATTACCTTATGGACATTTTCGTAATTTCCCAGGGATTTTTCTCTCATTTTTCCTCATCTTTCTCTTCTTAACTTTCCAATTATCTCTTCCTCTCAAGCCAAAATCTTTAATGGCTGAAATATGCTGAAGGAATAGCTTATTTCAATCCTTCAAAGTCGGCAAAACCCCATCTCCTTCCTCCACCAATCAAAACCCACCATTTGTTAGCCTAATAAGACGAAATATCATTTAACGAATGGACAAATTTTCCCCTGCTTCGTAATTCCAGCATAACTTCTCCCTCGGACCTCCGTTCAACACACCGTTTGTTGTGTTACAACCATAACTCACATGTATACAATTATATAGTTTTTACCTTAAGTAAATTGTTACATTATAAGGGTCAAAACAAGCCTCCAACCCGAACATTTTTATCAAAAACTTCACAAATTTGTGTTTTTGACTAATTTTATATTTCATAAGTTATGAAGGTAGGATTAGACTAAACACATTAACTTAACATTATATATTCTAATAACAAATTATCCTCATCCCATAAAGTAAGCATGATTTAAACATGGTTCATCATAATCATATTTGAATCGTCACAATTAAGCTTAGTGAGGTACTCCTTCCCTAAAATGAAATAACAGTTCTTTATCAAATATGTGGATATAAAATCCAAATAACCCTTCCTTGCTATGAAATAGTAATATTATATCAAAACTCTAAATATAAAATCCAAACAATCCTTCCCTACAATGAAATGACAATTCTATATCAAATGTGTGGATGTATAATCCCAATAATCCTGCCTTACTATGAAATAACAGTTTTATATTAAATCGGTGGATATGAAATCCTAATAATCCTTCCCTTCTACGAAATAACAGTTTTATATCGAATCTGTGGATATGAAATCCAAATAATCATGCCCGTTGGCAATAATAAATCCTGGAACATAAGTTCCAATAAATCCTTGTCATAAGACAAATCAAATTATTGGATCTATGTCCAATTCCAATCTTGGATCATAAGATCCAAACAAATCCTGAATATTTTAATATCCAAACAAATCCTGAATACCAAAGTATTCAAGCCAATCATGGATCATAAGACCCAAAAAAATCTTGGATATTTTAATATCCAAATAAATATTTAATGCCAAAGTATTCAAACAAATCCTCTGTTAGAATTATATTCATATTTACATATGAAACAAATCATAAGTACAGTCACCTTGGCAACTTATCAGGCTTTTCACTTTCCTTTGTTCGACACTTGTTCAATTGATTCTTCTTCCCTTACTGTCATTATTAAACTATTAGTATAACCATAAGAATATCAACAATCCAAGGAATATTTCAAACATAACTCAATTCATAAGCATCATATGATTCTATTCAAATCATCCATTACAAGTGAAATTCCATCCAAATTCTTGTTAATATATTTGACATATCCAATTCATAGACCAAACATAATTTTTTTTTTATTCTTGGTAATTCAATCCTTATAATATTAGGATTACAATACAAAAGATGGCACATCATTTCAAGTTTCCTAGAGCAAGATAGGCATGTTTCTTGACTACATAGCAAATTTGCCATATAGGTTCTTTTATTGTTCATTCAAATTCCTGGAATTTTCATAATTTTTCTACAATATAACTTTCTATGATATTTGACCTAACATCAGTAAACATATTGAAAAATATAAAATTAAAGTTTCATAATTTTTAAGGTTCACTTGCTTTGTGAAGCAAAACATCGAATACATGGCGTGCATACTTTCACCCTTGGGGAAGATTTCATACCCGAACTTTAAACCATCACCCAAGATTCATTTCTTGGTATTTTCACATGATTTTCGGATATATCACAAATATATGAGTCTATTTTTATTTCCAAATGTAATCAATCAATTCCAGTAGGTATACAAAAATATATGGAATGTTGAATAAACAAGGTTACTAAACGAAGAAATTTTAAGGGTTTGTACATTCAACTTAACTTAAACTTGCATCTAACCATAAATATACATAAAGGGATGAAAGTTTAGTAAAAATGATTATTTATATCATATAAATCATTAATATAAGAAAAATAACAAGATTTGAGGTTAGGATTACCTTCGGGACTTTTACGTAATTTTCACGAATTTCCCCCCAAATTTTCTCCTCACTTTCTTCCTAAACATTCCAATTCTCTCTTCCTCTCAAGCCAAACTCTTTTTTGGCTGAATTATTCTAAAGGAGGGGATTATTTCAAGCCTTTAAAGTCTGACAAAACCAACCTCCTTCTTCAACCAATCAAAATCCACCATTTGTTAGCCTAATAAGACGAAATATCATTTAACGAATGGACAAATTTTCCCCTGCTTAGTAATTCTAGCATAACTTCTTGCTCGGACCTCTATTTAACACACCGTTTGTTGTGTTACAAACCTAACTCATATCTATACAACTATCTAGTTTTTACCTTAAGTTAATATTATTTTATAAGGGTCAAAACTAGTCTCCAACCTGAATATTTCTATTGAAACTTCAAAATTTTGTATCTGTAACCAATACGATATTTCATGCTTTCTGAAGGTAAGATTATACTAAACATAATGACTTATATACTATTAACATATTACTCATATCACATAATCTAAACATGATTCAAGCATAATTAATCATAATTATATTCGGGTTGTCACAGAATGTGTTAAAATCGTTGCTACATTTATCGAGTAAGTATATGGTCTATGGTTTTGATTTATACTTAAACATTTTATTCAATGATGTATTTATAAATTATTCGATGCAAGTTTTTCAATCGTTTTCCAAAATAAGATATTTTTTATTTTGTTCATTCGAACGAGAGTATGCGTTCGTTCGAATGAGAAGCTGAGTTCATTAGAAAGAACTTCACATAGACATTCAATGTGGTTTCTCTATTTGGAAGAAGTCTACCAGTTAAAACCTCGTTCTAAGAACATTAAAATGAGATCATTTGTTAGTTCTAATGAGTCTAGAGTTCTTTTGAACGAAATAAGGTTTTCGTTTGAACGAACCTATAGTTTTCATTCGAACAAATTGTGCCATCTCAAAATTGGTGATTTCTATAAAATGGGGCTTTGAGAACAAGTTTCATCAAAACTTTTAGCTAGAATTGAATCTCTATACTATTCTAAAAAATCTAACAAGCCTAGTTTGTGAAAACCACTTTTCTTTTTCAAGTAAAATTCCCTGAATGATTTGTTGAGTTTTTTCAAACCCTAAAAGAGTACCATCCGTATTCAAACTCTTGTAGAGTGGACTCTCTACTGCTAACTTTGCGGAGTTAATTCTCTATGGAAAAATAAGAAAGAAATATTGATTCTTGAGATTGATTGTGGATACCGAGGCAAAGATGGTTGACTACATTGTTTATTGTGGAAGACTTTAAGACTTTACTGCATAAGCTTAGTGGATATCGAAGTTGGTTTGTAAGTTTGTATTTATCTGTCTAGTTCAAACACAAGGCTTAAATATAAGTTTTCGTCAAAAGATATTTTTCTTTATCTTCTTCTCGTTTTGGTTCGGATGTTGGTTTGGTTTTGGCTTCACTTAGATTAAAATTATCTTTCATTCTCAACAACTTAATTAAGATAAAATTTGTTCTATAAGGAATTATATTTGTATATGGCATATTCTACGAAGTATTCGTATAACCTGGACCTACTGGCATTTTCACCATGGTCATGGGGAATGAATATGAACACTAAGAATTAAAATTTTATTTATATGACAATATCCTTGATTTCATTCTAGATTTTTGCAGTCACATGGGCATAACTCTCTCTACAGAGGTGCAAATGATGAACCTATTTTTGTATTGAAATCTTGACTTTTAGAGATTTCTTCTGGTACCTGACTCATTTTCTAGTTCAAAATACATAAACAACACCATATTCAACAAGTATGGCTAATATTTTGGACTGTTAGAGTGTTTTGTGCTATCACCAAAATATGTTTTAGTAAAATAGTCATAATTCTCTAGAGAGATCCAAATGAAGAACCATTTTTTTTCATTGGAATCTTGATTTCCAAATCTTTGTTTTTGTGTTATAAATCATTTCTAATTTAAATACACAAATAACTCCGAGCTTGGGAAGTCAAGTAAAATTTTTAGACTGTTATAAAAAAATTTGGTAACCTTCGAAGGTAAAAAATGTTGCAATTATTCACCATCTTTTTTGACACATCGACGGTTAATTTTTTTTTAATTTACCATCTTTGGTGACCCTTCAAAGTTTTAATTTTTTATGATTATTTACCACCCTTGTTGATCTTCAAAGGATAAAAAATATTATAATTATTCACAATCTTTAATGACACTTCGAAGGTTAAATGTTTTATGATCATTCACCATCGTTGGTGATCTTTGAAAAAAATAATTGTAATTATGGACCATCTTTGGCGGCCCTTCGAAGTTTAATTTTTTTGTGATTATTTACCACCTTTGGTGATGTTCAAAGGTTAAAAAATATTGCAATTATTCATCATTTTGGTGACCTTTCAAATTTTAAATCTTTTTGGGGATTATTCATTATCCTTGTTGACCTTCGACGGTACCAAAATATTGAAATTATTCCCCGTCTTTGGTGACCCTTAGAATTTTAAAGTTTTTATTATTATTCACCATCTTTGGTGACCTTTGAAGGTAAAAAATGTTGAAATTATTCCCCATGTTTTATGATCCTTCGAAGTTAAATTTTTTTATTGCAATACACCATATTTGGTGACCATTTCGAATGTTACAAATATTGCGATTATTCACCATACTTCTTGACCTTCGAAGTTAATAGAGTTGGATTTATTCATCTTATTTGGTGATGATACATTCAAGATTCGATTTATCAAATCTCCAATATTTATTCAATATTGCAATTACTCCAGCACCTTAATTTTTCTCAAAACTCAGTTATTGCAGGGGGTATGTTTACACCATATTTTATCGAATTCATCTCGTGATATTTTTTGACACATGGTTAGATGACGGAAGAAGTTAATGGCAGTTATATGGTGGTTATTGCAAGAAATATTAGTGGAAGTAGTGGGTTGTTTGAAGCCTTTATTTTTGTAGAAGAGGTAGATGGTTTTAAATGGTTATTTTTGGTGGAATTAGTGGGAACTTCAAAGCGGTTATTATTTGAAATCGAATTAGAAGTTATTTGGAGGCAAGCATGTGTGGTTATTATAGACAATTAAATCGAATTCAAATCAAAAGTTACTTAAATTCAAAATTCAAGATGAAATTTACTTGGAGCCAAAGAAAGTTAGTTATTACGGACAACTATAGATTCAATCCTTGAGAAAAATAAAAGGACATGTCCAAACAATCAAACAAACCTATGTCTTTACATTTTCTCCTTTAAATTTCAGCACCCATTATTTTGTGTATTTTATCCTTTAATTTTCAACAAAGTAATCTTACTTTCCTTCAATTCAATGAAGTTTATTTACATTACAACCTTTATATTCCAATATTTACATTTCTTCATTTACTTTCAAGTAATATATATTGCTCATTTTGCATACGAAAAATTCCTAATAAGTTAGGCATGCCTAATAACCTACAAATGTTCTGCGTGGATGATTTTATTTCAAAGCAAACAGAAGTGGATGCTCATTTTTTGAAAAATTGAATTATACTTACCATTTTTGTTTTAAATAGAAGAAAATGGAAAGAGATGATTTTAGAACTCCAACTATGAGAAAGAAGAGTATGATAAGGAAGGTTGTACATTTTACATTTTGTAGGGTACAAGGCTATATAAATCAATCTTGTAGATACTTGAGATGGGTAAACAATAGGTTCATTGACAAGAGGAAGAAAGTTTTTCAAAGAGATCCCATTGATGAACTTAGAGGTCAAGTAGGTGACTCAATAAGAATGATAAATTTCCCAGTTCAAAATAGTGGTGAGGCTAAATGTGATTTTCCTAGACCTAGACATAAACACTACACTCAAATTCTAAGGACTGGTATAAGAATCCTCAGAGGGATGAGAGATGGATACCAAGGGTAGGTAGGGGTTTGCCTTGTAATGAACTTATAAAGAGGGGTCCTCAAAGAAAGTTTGTGATGAAAGAGGTGAATTTTGTTCCCCCCATAGATCCAGGAGATGGAACACCCATCGCTATCTAGGTTGATGATTAGCTAGGAGGACTAGGTTCATGTAGATTCCCATTCCTAATTCATTCTTAATCTGTGGGGAAACAAATATTTGTGGGTGATATAACTCTAATTGGTGTCATTTTTCATTGTTTTGGTGAGATTTTCATGCATATGTGCATTTTTCATGCATTTGATTTCTACGTTATGTTATCTACTAAATATGATTTTGTAAATACATGCATCATTCTTATTCAAAAATCCAAAAATATTATATATATTGTGATTATGTGATTAAGTACTTGATTTTTATTGATTTGATGATTGATTTAACTTGAATTGTGATTAAAAATGAATTTTAAACCATTTGATTGAAAATGTTGATTGGTGTAATTATTAGGTTAATATTTATTTAAAAAATCATGATCGACAAATTTCTTGAAGTCTGTGGTATTGATTTCACACTACTTGAGCACATGCGTATCACTTATTACATATGATTATATTTATGCTATTATTGCTTTTAGTGCTTAATTTGGTTATGATCAAATCAAAAGATCTCTTTAGTTTTAAAAGTTTCTATGGTCCATGGGTGAGAGTTTTCAGTGTTTCATACTATGAAGGAGATGAATGTAATACCCCGTAATTTTAAATGACTTTTAAAATGGGTTATATTTTAAATTAATGGATTAATTGGATTTTATTATTAATTAATTCATTTGGGTTTTATCCGGACGGTGGATATTAAAATGGATGATTCTGAATATTACTTAAAGATATTTAGGTAATATATGAATGTGATGTCATTGATATGACTGTATGATATAAATTCGATAATTTATATTTTTAGTCAGACGCGGTATGGGACGTGTCGGGACTAGTTTATTAAATTAAAAAGGAAATTTATTTTCTATCGACCTTATAGTCATTTCGACTGCGTCGTTGCGTTCGAAAGGTTCGAAATAGTCAGAAAAGTCTATTTGGATGTTAATTTTGAGTCTCGGGTCATTTGGAAATGAATAGACAACCCGAAAGGGCATTTTGGTCATTTTTCTAAGGGGGTGAATAGTGATTTCGGATTTGGTACTATTATAAGTATTGGTAGATTAAGTGTATGGGGGTTATTCATCTCCTCTTCACAAATTAGAGAATCCATCTTCCTAGAGAGAGTGAAAGAGTGCTTGGGAAGGGAAAAGCCTACTTGGGAAGGAGAAGAACAAGAACCAAGGTTCACCACCACCAACCACCACCGGAGGTTGGCCGGAGAAGGGACAACCAACTGAGATATACTACACCAAAGGATCAGACCTTCAGTAAAGGCAAGTGTTTGATAATTGCAACTTAAGTTCGTATATTGTCCATGTTAGAAAATTATGAAAAGAGATGATTTTTCTTGTTTGGAAGACATAATGGAGTTATATGGATTTATAGGAACTGAAATAATTTGGGAAGTAAACTTATATTGTAGGATGATAATAATCCATGAAATGATCATGAATATGTTGAAGAAAAATCTGAAAAACCATTGAAGTGTTCTTGAAGTTAATATGTTGATGATTTTCTGGAAATAAGGAGAGAAACATGCTTTTAATCCAATCCCTTGATGATTCTAGGATGTTTAGAGTATTGGAAATCGTTCATATATGTTGATAAATCATGTAGAAATAATTATAACTCATTTTGGAGGTTAATATGAAGGTTTGAATGAGTAAAAATGGTGAAACCCGTAGTTGCAGAAAATGCTGAAAACCAGGCTTGGACCTGAGGGATCGATCGATCGACCCCTGCCTTCGATCGATCGACCTCCCCAGAATATGTAAAGTTGCTTCTTTTTAAATGTTGATTCTTATCCCGAAACTTTTGTGGATCTTTGGTAATTATTATTTGGATATTATGGGACTTAGAAAATATAAGTAAACCCTTGATAATATTTGAATTAATTTGATTTGGATTCAAGTGATTAAAATGATGAAAATTATATCGAATGGAATTTAGGTTGCTAGATTCATTTGTTAAATTCTAAATGGAGATGTATGAGGATTAAAGATAGGACCAGTAGGGGTGATTTAATATAACACCTGGGTATCCTTAAGTTTACAAGAGGGTCTAATCCTAAGTGAAAGAAGATGTGTTTATAAGAGATTTGAAACTATTGATTTTAACCTTAATTAAAAGGAGAACTAAACTCGTAGTAATTCGGGAGAAATGATGTTATGGACCAGTAGGATATTAGTGACTTCTTACTGAATATATGTTGAGGAAAAACCTATTTAAATCTTGTGTATTGAGTGAGGGTAGCCTTAGGGTTACAATTTGAACATCAAGGACTGAGTTTAAACTCATTATTGATTACGCAAGGACTAAGTGTAGTACAAGAGCGTAGTGGTGTGTCTCCTGGATAGAGATGGAGTTTGTAACACATTTGGTTGAAAGAGGTATGAGGTTATCCCGATCGCATAGTTGAAGTTGTCGGACCTCCTCGATCGACAAAGTTAAGTAGTAGTGTATTGGAGGGGTTCCTTGTTTGGATTTCGCTTTGCGAGACGCTCCGCGCATGAACCTTAACGACGTCGGGAGTGGAGAGATGTTATAGGATGCGAGGATAATTAAATTATGAAGTAACGATATAATACGTGGAATTTAAAAGAGATATAATGCTACGTATGGGAAATATCTTAGGGTAGTGATAATTACCTTATTGATATTATATTATAGGTATGATAATACCTATTTGATTGATTGATGATTTATGTGTATGACAAACCTAGCTTACTTGCTATCGGTGGGAGGTCTGCACATGAGGGAAGTCATATCCTGATGAATCCATGGGATCTTTGATTTGTCGCTCGAGAACATAGGTCTATGAAAGACTTATCGGGGAGTTGATAAGTCCGCTGACTGTGGGTACGTAGGTATGTGCGTGACCCATGGATACGAGAACTATGTTTGCCTCCAATTTGTTTGTTGTTGATTGTGGTTCGTGGAATCTTACCGAACCTGTAGTCCCCTATTCGGTGACCTGCGATGATGGGACATGATAGCAGAGTAATGCATTGCACCGCAGCTGTGACTCGGGGTGCTGTATTATATATGAATATATATATAATAGATTAAATGATTGAGTGGATATATATATATATATATATATATTGTGGTTAAATCTATTTACGGTGATAATTGTAGATAACGGTGAATAGAGAAAGATAATGGAATTAAGTTAATGAATGTTTATGCTTATAGAATTGAAAAGCTTAACTCATGTTAATGAGAAAAGATTCATATTAATGAGTAATGACTCATGTTAATGAGAAACGATTCATATTAATGAGTAATGATTCATGCTAATGAGAAACTAATCATATAAAGGAGAAATGTAAATGAATAATAATGAGACGTATGGTATGGGACATACGGGGATTATGATATGGGAATGGAATTATAATATGGAGACTAGAAAAGAGGAACCATTAACTAGGAGGTTAATAGGAAACGTTAAGTGTGCACTCTAGTTGAGAGGTGAGAATAGCAAGTGAGTTGGATCTAACATGTACATAATAAATGCTTTATTGCACTTGTTAAATACTTGCTGTTTTAAAAATCATCTACACATTCGGGCTCTGACCCCGTTTCCTTGCATATTTTCTCTTCTATTGTATCTCTATATCAGGTGTCCAGCAACAGGGATGCCAACTTTAGCGGATTATGAAAGGCTATGGATTTATGGAGTTTTGCTTAGACGCCTATCTTCATTTGACTCACAGTATTCTTAGTTAGGGCATGTCGCCCAAAGGATTCAGTTATCTTTTCTATCGAGGTCATATACTATTGTATTCGGGACTTTTTAATACATTTAACATTGTTGGGATTATTGTAAAGGATTTATATTATTTGGGAATGTTTATTCCAATTGCATTTAAATTATTTTGTGTTATTTATTGGGTTATCAGTGTTGTAGAATAAAATGTGTTGTGTTATTCTTAAACTAGAAATGGTTTTGTTGAAATTTAAATTTGGAAAGTTTTTAACACCAGCTTAATTGGGTATTGGGTGAGTTGTAAATGTTTTCGACAGTGATGCTAAGAATGAGCCAACTGTATATTCTGTTTTAATTTGGTATGGGACTGGCCACCCGATATTTAATTAGGCGGGGTGTTACAATGAAAAGGGACCGTTTTCAAAAGTGTTGATAAGGACTACCACTAGAGTGATTACACCCATTTTGGATGTTTTGTCACGAAATGTATCCCTTACAAATGGTTTTAAAAGCGATCCTTTTTCAACTCCCTTATAGTAAGAATTCGTAAAATCTCACATATGGACCAATGAAACACCAACAAGATCTTTTGGATTTGATCATGATAAGGTTAAGCACTAAAATCAATATCAATATGATAAACATCATATGTGTTGATACCAAATTTAGTCTGCTGACATGGATTAATAAAGTGAAGACACGCGGTAGTCTACGTGGCAACAACAAACACTTCCGAGGAACTCACACGCTCCGAGGAACCATACTACAACGAGGAACACTTCTTCCTTGAGGAACTCATACGCTCTGAGGAACGAGAACTCTCCGAGGAACTCTTGAGCACCGAGAAGCTTAGGCGGTCCGAACAACTCAGGCGGTCCGAGATGCACCTCGAACAAAGCATTAATAGCGGGATAACCAACAGTTTGACTGTTCATTAAATGCTTATCATTCAGACGCATACGCTTAAGGATCATTGAATGTATCACCCTTTCATATGTACATCATTTAATGTATTACCCTTTCACATTACAGCCCCAGGGATATAAATACATTGTACAATCCTCATTGTAAGGGGACCGAAATTTCTTGAGATAACTTGTAATTGAGAATTCCCAAATAATCAGCAATAACATAACAGTGGATGTAGGCCATTCTTATAAGGCTGAACCACTTTAAAAATTATGTCTTATTTATTTATTTATCTGTGATTGAATAATTAGATATGATCTAATTTTTTACATCAACAGATTGGCGCCATCTGTGGGAAGCGACTGGTAATATCGTTTTTCCATCAAAAATAATTCATCACAAATGGCTGATATTCCAGAATCCAGCAATCGAAACACTGGAAGCCCTCCAAATCCATCTACTCCGCCAAATATTCCAGATCTGGCTGGAATAATGACAAATCTGGCTCAGGGCCAGACCGTCATGCAAGAAACTATGCGTCAACTCATACAAACCCTCCATGGCGGTGCACCAACCCATTCAAGACCATGAAGTATTCAAAGAAATACACGTGCATCTTCTTCACGTAATAGGCGTACCAATTCATATCGCAATGAGGAGTCTGAAGATTTTTCTTATCAACCTGGACGAACTTCGTCAGTGCGAGCCACAGATACTGAACAACGTATCACTCTCTCCCCAGAAAGGGCCATTGCGCTAGAAAGATTAAGCAGAGTATCTCCTTTCGATCGATTAGGTCCTAGGAGGAGCAAAAGTCCTCCTAGAGCCCCATCGAGGAGTTTTCGACGACCATCAGACTTAAGGAAAGGATCTGCCCAGTCGCGACCAGCTGCTCGTCAAGAGAGATCCCAGGAAGCCACCTCAATGCGATCAGCTGCTCGAACCAACAGGCCCGAGGAAGGAAATGATGCATGGAAAGGCTCTATTCAAAGGCTGGAGGATGGATTGGGGGAAATGGTTAAAGCTAAGAACCCTCTACAACGAACCTTTGTTCGAGGAACACCTTTTGTCCAGGCCATTGTAGATTTTCCAACACCATCAAAGTTCAAAGCACCTGTTGTGACTCCCAAATATGATGGAAAGATAGACCATGTCCTTCATATAGAACAATACCAAGCTGCAGCCGACATATATGTTGTTCCAGATGAGATGAGATGCAGGGCATTCTCGGGAACTCTTACCGGATCTGCTCAAATATGGTATAATAATCTTCCTTGGGGTAAGATCTCAACTTTTCTTCAACTGGTCGAGTTATTCATTGGGAATTTCTATTTTGGGGCAAAGCCAGTTAAACGAGTAGCACATTTGTTAAGTGTTAGACAAAAGCCTGGTGAAAGTACCAGAGATTATATAACTCGTTTTAATAACGAGAAACTTGAAGTCCTTGATTATGAGGAGAAGACAACGATTACTGCTTTGATGAGTGGACTACTGCCCAACAAGTTGTACTACACTTTGGCCAAAGATCCACCTAGAATCATGTCAGACCTGATGGGAAAAGCGTCCAAAATTATGAATGTCGAGGAGGCTATGGATGCGAAGAAGAATATGGATGCCAAAGAAACCAAGGTGGAAGGTGATAAACCTAAGAAGAAAGAGCATAAGAACAATGGTAATGACAAACATTCAAGAACAAGGTCGGTATGGGATGCAATGGAGAAATTTGATATTTATACTCCTTTGAAGAAGGATATCAACCATGTTCTAGAGGAAATCAAGAACAACGAGGAACTAAACTAGCCAGAGAAAATGAAGGCAGACCCTGACAAGAGGAATAAGGCGAAGTATTGTGAGTGTCATAAAGATCATGACCATATGACCAAAAATTGCATAGCTCTTCAAAATGAGATTGAAACACTCATCAGACGAGAAAAACTGTCAAAGTATGTTGATCGTGGAAGCAAAAGAAGGAACAATGACCGAATAAGAGAGAGGTCTAGATCTCCTCGTCGAGAAGAGGAGAACAAGAAGAGAAACCATAAAGTTGATCCCGAGGATGACCCCGATCTTCCCAAGAGACCAAGGC
The DNA here is from genome assembly GCA_949130495.1 of Sambucus nigra. Classification (NCBI taxonomy): domain Eukaryota; kingdom Viridiplantae; phylum Streptophyta; class Magnoliopsida; order Dipsacales; family Adoxaceae; genus Sambucus; species Sambucus nigra. Next base: position 725,567,247 of record OX422210.1, read on the forward strand.
AGCCAGAACGAGATGTATTTTTAATACACTTTGGGTCATTTGACTGTAATGTTATAACAGGTGGAGATGCAGGAGGATGAGACCTTACTGCCGAGAGAAAAGCTTACCTCTGTGAGGCTCAAGCTTGCTCGTACATTCAACGAATAAATCTAGCTGAGGAGGATTGCCCGAGAAAGGTGAACAAAGAGAAGTTAGTCATTGGGTTCTCAAAGAATGACCTAGCAGGTGTTTTATATCCTCATGATGACCCATTGGTGATCAAGATGAGAATGAAGGAGGTAATAATTTCAAGAGTACTGGTCGACAATGGTAGCTCGGCAGACATCATGTTCTACTCGTGCTTCGATAGTTTAAATCTAAAGCTATCTCAATTGGAGCCTTATTATAGACCCCTTATCGGTTTTGCTGGCGAGAAAGTATTTACACTTGGGACGATCAAGTTGGATATATTCATTGGTACGTGGCCTGCTTGTCGGACAGAAAGAATACGTTTTTTCGTGATGGATAAGAATGTTCAATCATCATACAACATCATCATGGGAAGAGTAGGATTGAAGAAGTTCGAGGCTGTACCATCTACGATGCATCAGTGCCTGAAATTTCCAATAAATTTTGGAGTAGGAGTTGTGAAAGGTGACCAGAAAGTAGCTCGGGAATGCTATTATTCATCCACCGAGCAAGAGGAACTGGAGGAATCAAGGAAAAAGACTACTACTTATCAAGTGGAAGAAGAGGCAGAAATTGAAACATTGGATCCTAGAGATGAGTCACAACTCGTGAAGGGTCAAGTGGTGGAAGCTACTGAAAACATCATTCTGGACGACGAGCACCCTGAACGAACTACTCAAGTAGGTTCGTCATTGGAAGCCTCACTAAAACAGGAATTGATAACTTTCCTTAGAAGCAAAAGGCAAACTTTTGCATGGAGTCATGAGGATATGCCAGGAATAGATCCAAATTTCTTATGTCACGAACTCAATGTGAATAAGGAGATCAAGTCACTGAAGTAGAGAAGAAGAGTGTTCAGCCCCGAGAAGAATCAAGCTATACAGGAGGAAGTTGAGAAGCTCCAAAAAGCTTGCTTCATTGAAGATGTTAAATATCCAGACTGGTTAGCCAATGTGGTGATGGTAAAGAAGAAGAACAACAAATGGAGGATGTGTGTAGACTTCACCGATCTCAACAAAGCATGTCCAAAGGATCACTATCCATTGCCCCGAATCGGTCAACTAGTCGATGCTACCTCGGGACACGAGCTGCTGAGCTTCATGGATGCTTATTCTGGCTACAATCAGATTAAAATGAAACCTGAAGACAGGGAGAGTACTTTTTTCATTACCCCTAGGGGAACTTATTGTTATAATGTTATGCCTTTTGGTTTGAAAAATGCAGGTGCGATATGTCAGAGGCTGATGAACAAAGTCTTTGCTGAACAAATCAGTTGCAATATGGAAGTCTATGTTGACGATATGCTGACAAAGAGCAAGAAAGCTGCAGATCATCTAGTTGACTTAAGTCAGACTTTTGATCAACTGGATAAATATCAAATGAAGCTGAACCCGACGAAGTGCATATTTGGAGTACGAGAAGGCATGTTTCTCATCAACCAACGAGGCATTGAGGCAAATCCTGAAAAGATCAAAGCTCTATTAGGGCTGCGATCTCCAACGACGAAGAAAGAGGTGCAAAGTCTTACAGGACGAGTAGCAGCACTCAACAAATTTGTATCACGAGCAACTGATCGATGCCTCCCATTCTTCAAGACACTCCGAAAGACTTTTGAGTGGAATGATGAATGTGAGAATGATTTTCAAGACTTGAAGAAATACTTGGGAGCACCTCCACTGTTATCCAGGCCAGTGATGGGAGAAAAATTGTACTTGTACCTAGCAGTATCGGAGAATGCAGTTAGCTCGATGTTGATAAGAGTGGATAATGGAGTACAAAAACCAATCTATTACACAAGTAAGGCCTTCCGAGGAGCAGAGATCAGATATCTAAGGATGGAAAAGTTAGCACTGGCGCTGATTGAGGCGAGTAGAAGAATGAGGCCATACTTCCAAGCTCATACTATAGTCGTATATACTGATATGCCGTTGAGATAAGCCCTTCATAAACCAGAAAAATCAGGGAGATTGATGTACTGGACAATAGAGCTTAGAGAATACGATATAGTCGATGAACCTTTTATAGCAGAGTTCACTTATCCTGATACCCCCGAGGAGAAAAAGTTACTCACTGATCAACCTGTGGATGTTACAGGATCAACAAACACAAGCTCAGACCAACTCCGGTTGGTAAAAGGGCAAGTGGATGTTACAGGATCATCAAATTCGAGCTCAGACCAACTCCGGTTGGTAAAAGGGAAAGAAAAGATGGTCGACGAAGAGCGAGAAATATCAGGGGAAGATGAAAGGAAGCAACAAATATTTCGCCAAGGAACTCTGTCAGATACGAAGTTTGAAGACGAGTTACTTATATGGAGGCTATATGTAGATGGCTCATCTTGCACAACTGGCAGTGGGGCAGGGATAGTTTTGAGCACTACGGACAAGGTCGACATGGAGTACGCCCTACGTTTCCAATTCAAAGCTTCTAATAATGAAGCTGGTATGAGGCCATGATTGCAGGTCTTAATTTGGCAAAAATTATGGAGGCGCAACAAATTATTGTCTTCAGTGATTCTCAATTAATTGTAAATAAAATGTTGGGAATATATGCAGCCAAAGGAGAATTAATGATCAAATACCATGCAAAGGTGATGGAGTTGGTATCATAATTTGCTGTAATTCAGCTGGTCAGAATACCAAGAATGGAGAATGCAAGAGCAGATGCCTTAGCTCGATTAGCATCAGCTACTCGTACCGAGCTACGAAGAACAATCCCAATTGAAGTTTTGGTTGGTCGGAGTATAGATGAAGATTTGGCGATGAACTTTATCACCCTTAATTTAGGACCATCTTGGATGGATCCCATCAGGCATATATTGAGGAGGGAGAATTACCAATTGACAAGCTCGCAGCCAAGAAATTGAAGTTTAAAGCTGCTCGGTATGTATTAACTAACGGTATTTTATATAGACGAGGAATTATGGCAGGTTTATAAAGATGTGTACATCCCTCCGAGGTGAAAGAATTGATTGAAGAGATCCATGAAGGGTCCTGTGGATCCCATGTAGCAGGTCGGACGCTTTTGCAAAGGATAATGACGCAGGGATACTACTGGACGACGATGAGGGATGATTGTAAAGCCTATGCCAAGAAATGTGACAAGTGTCAGTGCTTCTCCTCCATCCGAAGAACTCCACAAGCATTGTTGACACCCATCACTTCCCCTTGGCCATTTGCCATGTGGGGAATAGATTTGGTTATACCACTGCCAACGACTAGAGGAAGGTTCAAATACCTCATCGTCGCAGTGGATTATTTTACTAAGTGGGTGGAAGCTGAGCCTCTCATTGATATGAGGTACGAGAAGGTGTACCAATTTATTTGGAAGAACATCATTTGTCGATATGGTCTTCCTCATGCTTTTATCACAGACCATGGAACACAATTTGATAACGAGGAATTCGCTGCCTATTGTCATCAATCAAATGTGTTGAAGATTCACTCAGCACCAGGCCATCCTCAAAGCAATGGAAAAACTGGAGTGACAAATAGAACACTGCTGAATGGCTTGAAGAAAATACTGGACGATGCGAAAGAAAATTGGATCAACGAGTTACAGTCAGTACTGTGGGCTTATCGAACTACTCCCCGAGTAGCAACTGGAGAATCACCATATATGCTGGCGTTGGGAAGTGAAGCTGTTATACCTGCCGAGTTGGGCCTCCCAACACACAGGGTACTGAATTTCAATTCCCCTGTCAGTGACTTAATGAGAAGATTGGATTTAGACATGCTCGAGGAAGTTAGAGAACAAGCAGCCATTAGAAATGCTGCTTACCAGCAGCGAACAACTCTATTCTATAATAAGAGGGTGAAGAAGTGCGACCTGAAGGAAGGAGACTATGTACTGAAGAAAGTAATTCAAAAGCACAATAAACTGGAGGCAAACTGGCATGGGCCATACCGAGTTACAGAAGTTGTTCGACCAGGAACTTACCGAATAACAACTTTAGAAGGGGAGGAGTTTAAGAATGCATGGAACGCAGAGCACCTGCGCAAGTATTATCAGTGATGTGAATTTTCTCCTTTTATTGAAAATTTTTTGGGGAATACTAGTGCTACACACTACTCGACAAAGCTCAGGCTACTCAAATTTTTTCTCGAAAATGTCAACTAAGGTTGGACGAGAAACCTATATTCCTTCGGGAAGTAAAACTACCTATATTCCTCCGGGAAGTAAAGCTACCAATATTCCTCTGGGGTGTAAAGCTACCTATATTCCTCCGGGAAGTAAAGCTACCAATATTCCTCCGGAAAGTAAAGCTACCAATATTCCTTCGGGAAGTAAAGCTACCAATATTCCTCCGGGAAGTAAAGCTACCAATATTCCTCCGGGAAGTAAAGCTACCAATATTCCTCCGGGAAGTAAAGCTACATGTATTCCTCCGGGAAGTAAAACTTGTATTCCTACGGGAAGTAAAACTATATGTTCCTCGAGAAATAAGAGTATTCCTAAAAATGCCAACTTATGTTGTTTAGGAAGTAAATATATTATTTCAAAAAGTGCTAAAAGTTGCTCGCAGAGGAAAAATCCACTAACTATGGCTGGTCGGGGATAAAAACCCACTAACTGTAGTTGGTCGAGAAGGAAATTTACTACCTTGGTTGGTCGTAAACATTTTATGAATACTAGAAAATGATCAATCAAAATTATTGATACTCGTGACTTTTTAAAATTATTAGTAAGTTGGTCGAGAAACAACTTAGTGAGTTGGTCGAGAAACAACTTAGTAAGTTGGTCGAGGAATTACTTAGTAATTTTTATGACTACCACAAATTCAAGCTAGTCGACAATAAGTTGATCGACAAACAACACAAAACAACAGAATATTGTTATCTTTTTAATAGACATACATGCACAAATGTAAAGTATTTTACAAGACAATAGCGATTAAGATTGCGAACAAAAATGAAAGTCTTTCATTAAATCCAAAAATAAATTACATTGATAATGAAATGTATACAAATTTATTACATTAATATTCCTATTCTACTGGTCTTTTCCCCTCTGCTTTTGAAACAGGTTCCTCGCCAGCAGGCGGATCATTTAAAGCAAGAGGAGAGTTTATGAAGTTCAAATCTTTTAACATCCTGATATTCATCACAGATGGTCGATCTAGAAGGTGCTCGGGGCGAGATACTTCAACACTTGAATGGATATTGTAGTCACCGAGATACTTGGAAATTAAGCATCGAGGAATGGCCCGAGCAGGGATCCAACTCATATCAAGTTTGAATGGTGGCACGGGTAGGTCGAGCAGCCCAGGATCATGATAGTCCCACGGGTAATGACCCTGTTCGAGTTGCAGCACACCTAAGGCATTCAACCAGCCTTGCTTGTAGCCCTCATTATTGGTATTCTGGATACGATCGTCCAAGTGATAGAGAGCTTCGTTGTATCCAGCCATCCAGAACTCCCTGGGCTGTTTGTGGAATTGATATGTTAGTGTTTCCAGATACTCGTGGATATTTTTGATGAAGATCTCTTTATTCTCCAAGGTAGACTTCTGCATGGAAAGCTGCTCTTCCAGGTCCCTAATCTTCTTTGACATTTCAGCCAATGCCTGGTTCTTCACCATCAGCTGGAAGGCTTGGTTTTCTAAAGCAGACTGAGTCCGTTGTTCCTCGACAGGAATCCGAGGAGCTCTTGATCGTCCTCGAGGAGATCTTGCTCGACCACGAAAAGATGTAGAGGGACCAGACCTCTTCAAGGTTTCCAACTCATCCCTCAAGTTGGCGTTCTCGACCTCTAAGAACGAGAATCCCTCATCAGTCACTGGGATCAAGGCATTTGAAGTGGAAGCTGCAGACTTCAACTGAGATAACTCTTTCTGCAGGTTGTTATTTTCTTGCTCTAATAGTTCAGCTATCTGTCTGCACTCCTCGACTTCGCCCCTCAGAGTTCTCTCCCTCACCTCGTAGCCAGCAAAACGCTTCTCGTACCCCTTGTCAGCATTGAGTTGCTGATACTTCTTCTCATACCCCTCATGCAAAAGGGCAGTGGATTCTTTGTATTGTTTCTGAAGTTCTTCGAGGGTGCCTTGGAGATCCTCGATCATGTCGTAATAAGCCACATTATTGGCCACTGCTCGATCAAGTAGACACTTCAGATATTGGTATGCTTCAATTGCTTGTTCAGAAGCATCTTGGCCGAGGATGTCGACGACTTGTGCTGTACTCAGATCTGTGTGACCAGCTTTAAAATAATCATTGCATTGCCTCAGCAGCTTGGTATCGTGAGTAGATAATAATTCCATCCTAGCCAGAAACTAGCAAAGGAAGAAAAAGCAGTAATCAATAATCAAAACAGACCATGAAGAAGAGACAACAGTATGAATAAACGCAAGTTCAAGTTTTATTATATCATGAAGATCAGAAGTACAAGGTTCAGAGTTACATATTCATGGTTACATTTGACAAAAGAAAAATATAAAGAGAAACCCGAACAACTCTACACCTTTTCCTTGTCTCCCAAAACCTTCTCGGGAGGCTGGGACGAGGAAGTAGGTTGCTCGGAAGGAATAGAAAGCTGCTCGGGGAGCGCCAGCAGTTGCTCGAAAGAAGTAATGATTTGCTGAGGTTCCTCGGGAGCAGGCTGGATGGCTGGGAGATGATCTCCCATCACCATAGAAGACTCTTCAGAGGCAGCTTCGTCCTCTTCTAAGTCTTCAGGAGTTGGAGGGGGACCAGGGATGTGTCGCTGAAAGTGTTCAGAATGTTCATCCACTTTCATCTCCTGTAGAGCAGCGACCCATCAATCCCTAAAGTACTTGAGGCTACCATATTCTACTTGCGACACCATGGCAGCCAATCCCTTATTCCATCCCTTGTCCCAGCCAGCGCTGAAAGACTTCTTCACAGCCAATTTTCTCTTTAACTTCTCCGAGGAAAGCTTCTCGGACAGAAGGTTTTCAGCAGTCTTCAATTTATTCTCAACCTCCTCCTTCTGTCGACTTACTTCCTGAAGCTGGCCCAATTTTTCCTCAGCAACCTTAAGCTTATCTTCAAGCTCCCCAACAGTTTTGAGCTTCTCTTCAAGCTCTTTATTTTTCTTCTCCTAAGCATTCACTTTTTTCTCTAACTCTTGGGAGACTTCAGTAACTTGAGCTTTCTCCTGCTCGGTGGAGTCAAGCTTGTTCTCCCAGATTGCCTTGTCAGTAGCATATTTCTGGCGAGAATCTTCCAAAGACTTAATAGCTTCCTTCAGAGCTTCCTCCACACTAGATGAGGAGCATGAAGCTTTAATCGCCTCATCTTTCTTCAAAATTATATTGAAGCAGCTCGCCAACTGTGAAAAAAAAATGAAAGCAAGTCAGAGATATAACAAAGGAAAGATGAAAAGTTCAAAGCAACAAGACTTACAGAAGCAATATGGCGAGCAGCCAATGATGTAACCATATCCCGAGAAAGGTTCTCTTCGACACCTTGGATCTCGAAAATGATCCAAGTCTTCACCGAGCTCATGGAAGAACTCGGGGGAACAAAGGTAGGAATACCAGTTCCAGTAGTTGGGGGCTGAGAGATGGTGTCAGCCAAATTGACCGAGGAGCTCTTTTTCCTCGGGGGAGCAGGAATAGATTCAACCAAGGAAGAACTCTTGGTCGGTGATATTACAATCACTTCTCCTGGATTAGCAGCCTTGCTCGGGGCTACTGGAGGCTTCTCGGCGACCTTAGCAGGAACAGCTGGAGGAGTTGCATCAACTTTCTTTGTCCCTTCTGGGACATCAGTATTACTTCTTTTGGCCTCTCCAGCAGCATAGGCAGGTTTCTCGAAGAGAGTGGGAGGTATTCTTCTCTTCATCCTTTCGCTTAAAGGAATGTGTGATTCAGGCGAAGAACTTACAGAGGCTGGTACTGGTTCTTCTTCACTTATCACCGGACGAGCAGTGAAAGAAGTGGTGTAGCTCTTATATTGCAGCAAGTACGAGGCTGACCTAATGTGCTCGTCAGCAACACCCTCATGAAAACTCCAGATAAGTTTTAAGTGCCTTATATTTATGTCTGCTTCCTTTGGACACTTTCTTTTGTTGTCAACTGCAAATAAATCAAAATTAAAATATCAATGGCACATTTTATCAAACACAAAAGAAGCATGATTTCAAAATAAGTAAAATGAAATAAATATAACCTATCCCATTGCCATAGGGAGGGCATCTGGGACCATGATAAACTTCATCTCCAGATAAAGGAGCATGTTGCCAATTTTTTATGACAACCTCGTGCTCAAAATAATCCCTATTAGCATCCGGGAGATTGACTACTAAGGCCCTATTAAAAAATCTAGTTTTTAAATAAAAGGTGTTATCACCAACTGCCCATCTATAACAAAACATGATTTCTGGAATTCCTATGCGAGTTCCATGGATTTGATTTAACCTATGAACCCCATTAACTATTCTCCATGTATTTGGGGCTATTCTTACAGGAACAACGTCAAAGTATTGACAAAATTCCAGACATAAGGGATTGGGTGGAAAAGAAAATCCACACTCAGCAATAAAGAGATTGGGGAACCAATGTCCCTCAGCCAAACGGAAATAATCAGAAGGCTCAGAAAGCTCTTCCAGAACAACCCAGGAGGGAATAGAAAAATCATAGCGAAACTTATCAAGAGATTCAACAGTGTAAACCATGATGAATGAAAGAAATGAAAAAGAAGGAAGAAAATGTTACAGAAAAAGAGTGGATCTGATGACAACGAACGATGGAAGAGATTAATACACAGGAGAGAAAGAAACGATGGAAAACTCAAAAATACAAATTCGAAAAGGTAGAAGACGATGGGAGTGTCTGTGAAGTTTAAATACCTTGCCTTGGGAAATGGTAAAGTAATGATTACAAAAAGAAATAATTACACTACCGGAGGCTAGAGGAACAAAAAGGGCGCATAAATTGAAGCGAGAAGAAACGATTACGCTACCGGCGGCTAAAAGGACAAAAAGTACACAGAAATCGAGGCGATTATGAAAATTCAAAAAAGCCTAATTCTACGAATTTGGAAAGAGAAATAAATACAAGGGAAACACTCCTAAAAATCAGGAGGACTATTTAAAGCTATCGTATTCCGGGAAAGAATGTTCCACACTCCTCAAATTTCGAACTATGAAACATTGGGGGCTTTCTGTTGATACCAAATTTAGTCTGCTGACATGGATCAATAAAGTGAAGACACGTGGCAGTCTACGTGGAAACAATAAACACTTTCGAGGAACTCACACGCTCCGAGGAACCATACTACAACGAGGAACACTATTTCCCCGAGGAACTCATACGCTCTGAGGAACGAGAACTCTCCGAGGAACTCTTGAGCACCGAGAAGCTTAGGCGGTCCGAGATGCACCTCGAACAAAGCATTAATAGTGGGATAACCAACAGTTTGACTGTTCATTAAATGCTTATCATTCAGACGCATACGCTTAAGGAGCATTGAATGTATCACCCTTTCATATGTACATCATTTAATGTATTACCCTTTCACATTACAGCCCCAGGGCTATAAATACATTATACAATCCTCATTGTAAGGGGACCAGAATTTCTTAAGATAACTTGTAATCGAGAATTCCCAAACAATCAGCAATAACATAACAGTGGACGTAGGCCATTCTTATAAGGCTGAACCACTTTAAAAATTCTTTGTCTCATTTATTTATCTGTGATTGAATAATTAGATATGATCTAATTTTTTACATCAACAATATGCAACAAATGATATGCACGTGCGCAAACAGTGTGAAATCAATACCATAGATCTCAACAAATTTTTCAATCATGATTTATCAAATTTGTTTCAACTAAAAATTGAATAAATCAAAATTTTGCATCAAATGGTTTAGAATTCACTTTTAATCATCATTCAAGTTAAATGTATCATCAAATCAATATGAATAAAATACTTAACCATTTTTCACAAAAAGAATAAACACATAATATTTTTCTATGTTTGAATAAGAATGATAATTGAATATTTACAAAACCATGTTTAGTAAAAAAATATAGCGTAGAAAGCAAATACATGAAAAATACACTTGTGCGTGAAAATCTCACTAACCCATGAAAGCGATACTAATTGGAGTTCTCTCACCAACATTGACTTGTTTTCCCCCACAAATAAAAAATGAACTATGAATGGAAACCTAGAAGAATATAGTCATCCTAAGCAAACTATTTACCCAGATGGCGATTGGTGTTTCATCCCTCGGGTCAATGGGATGCACAAACTTTACCTCTTTCACTTCAACTTCCTTCTGAGGTACATCACTCTCAATCTTCTTTTGAGAACCAACTAAGTTAACCTTCACTTTAGGTGCATCCCTAGGCATACCTTTACCTATTTTAGCTATCCATATCTCTTCTCTCCTAGGATTCTTATGCTTGATCCTTGAAAACTGAGTTTTGTATCTAGGTCTAGGAATGTTACCTCTAGCCTCACCACTGCCTTACACTAGAAATCGCCTTTTTTCACCAATGTGTCAACTTGGCCTCTTAGCTCGTCAATAGAATTCCTATCGAATATTTTTCTCCTATTTTCAATGAACCTTTTATTTCTCCTCTTCAGGCACCAACAATATTTATTTGAGTGACTATGTACTTAATAAAAACTACAATAGGCAAATTCCCTTCTTTCATACTTATCACATTGCTTCTTAATTCTTTCCTCACAAATTGTGACTTTTGACCAACTCTTTCAAATCTTTTATTTTTAAAATAAAAAAAGCACAACATGGTTTGACTTACCATAAAAATTACAACCAAATACTTTTTTAGCAATCTAGAATTTAGATTCAACCACCTTCTTTTGCAATAATGGAGTATATTCGATATACTTCTTTTTAGCATTTGAGCTTTCAACATTTAATTTTATTCCCCCATCAAGATCTGAATCATTGACACCAATTACATGATTTTTAGATTTTCGTTGAGCATTACTCAAGAAAATGCTATCAAGAACATTTCTTATATCGTGTATTTTAATTTTTAGATCCTTACCATGCTCAAGTTCAAGTTTTAACTTTTCAAAGTTAACTTTTAAAATTTAATTCTCAAGCTTAATTTCTTTTTTTCTTTTGAAATGATTGCATTTTGTGATTTCAAAGACTCAAAATTTTTAAACAAAATAGCAACGAATTTTTCAAGATCAAAACACTTTGATTGAACATTTTTAAAATTTTCATCTCTCTAATCAAATTCATTTTATAAAATTTTCCATTTTTTATTCTTTAAGATTTAGAGATTCTTGATAAATATCATTCAAACCTTTTTAAAGTTCATTCACATCACCATCACTATCATCTTGTGACCTTCAGATAGAGGTGCGAGCATTACAGCAAAACACGAATTTTGTCACTAGAGCTTTGTCACTACCACTAACAGTGTAGTGACAAAATATATTTCTAGATTAATAAAATTATTTATCACTATCAATATAAGTGATAGATGTTATGCTCATTTTTTCTTTGCTATGGATAGTCACAAATTTGAGTGAATTGGTTTGTCACAAGTAGTGGTAGTGACAAATTGTTAATATTTGTCATTTCCTCAGTTTTATTATCTTTGGCTTTATGATTACTTAGTTTTCCCTCATACAAAACCCATCCATTGTCTGTACGGTATCCCTTGTCCTCTCGTCCTGCCACTGTTGGTATTATATTTTTTTGGTGTACAAAAGAATGATAACCTCAAGCACCATAGTTTCAGATCCTATTTCATGTTTGGTATTGAAATATTTGTGATTTACGATTTAATATTAGAAGTTTTTAATTTGTGATTCTTATTATGATTGACAGGGTTTGCGATATACTTGTTGAACTCTGGGGTAATTTTTTTATTATTTGATAATAGATTTGTTTGAAGGATTATTTATTGGGTATTTTATTTATATATTATGGATTTAGGAACTGGATGTTTGAAAATGAATATTATGCAGTTTCAATTTTATGAAATGTCTAATGAAATTTCTTCACATTCTGGTATGCTAATATTTTAGGGATTTCTAATGCTACTGTAATTTTCAATATTAGGTATGTAACTCTACCCATTATCAAGATTGACTATTGTGAAATTTCCAACATTAGAAAGTGAAATTACAAACTCGTTATTAACAGAAGGCTTCATCTCAAACCGTGGATAATTTTCTTCTCATGTTGCATAATGAACTTATTCATATCCCCTCTATTTAGTTTTGAGCTAATTTAAGATTACATACAATTATAGGACAATCCAATAAAAAAAATTATACGACATTGAAGTAAACATAAAGCCCTATAAATAGATGATTAGCATTATACTATTTATGAATTTAGTGTGGTTTTTGTTCATTTTATCTTTATTTGTAATTATATTATTCTATGGAAACTTTCTTGAGACTTACTGCTGGTATCGTCCTAGTTCTCAAGAGGATGTAAGATTTATGGGACATTGATTATAATAAATTGGTTGGCAAAATTATTATAAGTGATAACTCTTGATTTGTGTTCCTTCAGATATGATTTGGAATGTCGCTGCGGTCAAACTTCGAGTATCAAAATTCCTGAAATTACCTACAAAACTTGTTAAAAATTCAGTATCGTGGCAAATTCGGGTATCAATCCAATTTCAAGCGTCGAAACCGTTATTGCAAAAACTTGCAATTTCAATTTTTATTAAAAATCTTTTTGTATTTTTTTTTTATATTTTTTTTTAAAACAAATTTTAATGGAGAAAATGAAATTTACACAACTAAAGTAACTACGAAATTTTGAAAAGTAATCTAGTTTGGAATTTATGAGAAGAAACAAGAGATGGGATTACTCAACGTAATTAATTTAATTTAGTTTCCCAATTATTCATTTGATACGTTCGAAATAATATTGAAATTTAAAATTTAACTCTCGTTACAATCCTAAATTCAAAATCATTTTTTTTAGCAATTAAATCAGAAAGTGTCACTACAAATATAAAATTTAGATTCATACCACCTTTTTACAAATTACCCGCTAGGATCAATTCATAAAAAAATTGTACGAATCTTTGAATTGAACATACAAGATTAATATTTGAATTCAAGAATGAAACCTATCTCTAAGTTAAATCTAGAAATCAAATATCAATTTTTAACATTAATTTATTAACTCTCGTTAAATAAATTAATTTGTGATTTTTTTTCAATTTAATTTGCCCAGAATACATCAATTGAACAATTGTTCAATTAATCAAATTAACATACGTATTTCATCCCACCCCTTGAATGGGGTATTTAGCCAGACATGATTAAAATTTTAGCACAAACACAATCAACAAATAAAAAATTAAAAAGAAGAGAAAGAAATGAGATACGCATTAATTTCTTGAGTCAATTGTCGCATGAACACGCCTCCCAACTCGTCACAAAATCGGGTTTGGGTTTGGATCAGGCTGGTTCGTGATCGGGTTAGGGCTTCGTGGGTTCTGGGCACCGGGTTCGGTTTGTGGCAGGTGGGTCTCGATTTCCGGCCGGAGGGTAGGGGCGCGGGTCGCGGTTTGAACAGTTGGTTAGGAGGTCGGATCTCACGCAGGGAAGGTCCGGGGTTCATCGGCCTCGGTTTGTGGTTGCCGGTACCGGCGGTCACAGTGGGTTTCGAACCGGGCCAGGTGGGTCTCGGGCCGATCGCGTCTGTCGGAGAGAGAGAGACAGGGTTTGGTTCAGGTGTGGCTGTTTGGGTATGTGGGTTTAATGAGAGAGTGAGAGATGGTGGGAATGGGTTTTGGTTGGTGGAAGTGATGAAGACGATGAATAGTGGTGTAGTGTTTAAGTTTGTAAAAAAATAAAATAAAAAGTAAAACTAAATAACAATAAGATTCTAAAAAAATAAATTAATTAATTAAACTAAAAATAATAAACCTAAAAATAAAATCTAACTAAAAAATAAAATAACTAAAAATAAAATCCTAAGCTTATATAAAAACTAAAATAAAACAAAAGAAATAAAAATTTAAAATCTAAATGAAAATTAAAATCCTAAAAAAAATATAAAATATAATAAAATAAAAATAAACTCCTAAAAACTAATCCTAAAAAAATAAAATTAAATAAAGATTATAAATTAAAAACTAATCAAAATAAAATAAAAAATAAAGAATTAGAAAATAAATCCTAAAAAATTCTAAACAAATCTAAATTTAAAACGACTCAAAATAAAAATCTATAAAATTAATAGAGGTACAAACTCAACACACACGGGCTTGGGAAATCGTCAGGGCTCGGTGTAGGGTCAGGTTAGGGTTACGGGACTGGCTCGGGACATCGGATCACATCAGGGCAAGCTCAAGTAGGACTCCAGACTTTGCGATCTCCTTTGATTTCTTCGATGCACGCTTTTGACCGCTATTGAGTCGTAATTGTACTGATTTAGCATTATTTGTACCGTAACTGCGTATTGACCTGCAAAATGATAAAATACGAACATAAGGCCAATTTTAATTAAAATGAGCGACTAAAATGCATCTATTTGGGGCATAAAATATACACTTTTGGGTGCTTATCAATAAGTACTTATTATGATTGTGGAACGACCTCCAAATGTAAATTCATTACTCCAACATGATATTGGCGTGTTCTAAGGATTGACATTAAATTATCATGGGCCATATAGTTGACAATTGGCGTTGTACTAATCCGTCATCCTAATAGATATTTGTATAATGCGAAATCATATAGTTATAATATTGTTAATTATTAGTTTTAAGAACATACTAATTTCATTATGCCTCTGCATAACTAGTTTCAGTATTACAGCAAACATATTGATAAAGTATTACAAAAGAAAAAACATAAAAGAACTTGCAATCATATTAGGTATTAGCATAGTTGTCAGAATCTTACTATTTTCAATTCGATTCGTACGATTCGATCTAAATCACATATTAATCGATACGAATTTGGAATAGAATCGGAGGGGTTCCAAAAATTGGGCTGAATTGTGAATTGCACTTATTCACAATTCAGGTGCGATTAATGTTTCTTAAAGGATGTTGGGTATTTTAAACCTAGTTAAAGCTCATGCTCATTTTTGTTCCTTTTAAAATAATCCTAAAAAATATTTTATTATTAAAATAAGAAGAAGAAGTTAGTACAAACTTAAGTTACTCTTTGCGAAAGAGAAAGTGACTGAAATACATACTAGAACGAAACCTAAACTGCGATCACTTTTCTTCTTCTCTTCTAACTTGGTCAAAGCAGCGATTTCCTCTATTTCGTGTTGAGATCGCTTTTTTCTTCTCTCCTAACCTGTTTGAAGTTGATCGTGAGAGGGAGGTAGTTTTGCGTTCGATTAAAGCCAACAAATCTTTTGTAAGGATTTTATAAATCATATTATATGGTATGGTTATTAAAATGTATTTTTAATAGTGTTACGTTTAATCTTTATTTGTCTTATTATATTGTATAATATATTGTTATGTTTAAATTAGGAAATTGGAGGTAGTGGTATTGTTAGAATTTGGTCATAATTTGGACTTAGAAGTTCATGTCTTATAATTGGTTTTAGGTCATAATATATTTTATTACGTACTCTTAATGTATTCTCTTTGCATTTATATATTATTTCCTGCATATTTTAAGTTTATACCCTTCGTTACGATTCGATTCAAAATTTGATTCACGATTCATAGGGTTTTTATTCAAGATTCGATTCACGATTTGATAACTATGGGTATTAGTTTTATGGTTGGAATTATCTTAAATTTTCTAATTAACTTGTGTTTCCTGATTAACCTCCAATTTTACTATTTTCTCTTATATATTACTTTTTGTAGGTAAATCATTAAGCAAGAGCTGATTATATCCAATCGTGAATTATTCTTTGATTTTCTCCATTTCTCTTAAAGAAATTCATCTAAACATCCTTCAATTATCTACGCATATAGTTTTTACCAGGGTATAAGATATTTATGTGATAAAAAGATACTAAAAATTTTCTTGTTTTTTAGCTAAGTATTGTTATCCTCACCATGTTTACTCAAATTTTTCTGTTCGGAATATTTAACTGAACATCATTAAAAGAAATTAGTAAAATCAGTATAATAAAAGTATACTTTTAGATAAAACCTTATTTCTTTATTTTTAATTTTGATGAAGATGCACAGATTTGATAGTTTTATATTTAGTATAATATGTTGCTATGTAATATGTTAATTGGTATAATATTTGAATTGGTAGTGATTTGTTGGGTTTATATGTTGTGTTACAGTCATCAAAATGATTAAAATGGACTTTCAATTATGAATTACAAAAAGAATATCATTGTATGATCCACGGATTGTCCATACGCACATAGGGAACTATAATTAAGAGAACACCATAACCCTGATGGGATATTTTTGCAAGGTACTTATTTCTTCGATTTATCCATGAACTTCAATAATCTATTAATAAAATCCAATTACTATGTTTCCCATGTGTAGTATAGTTAGTAGTGATTTAGTTCTTTATATGTTCAATGCAAAGTCTGTTAAGCAACTATATGCTAACCCTCTGGATTCTATTAACCTCTTTTAATCTCAAATATTCGCTTGCATTACCCTCACAATGGTATAAGTGATACTTATGTTGCAAAATATCCCTCACGGTTACCCCACCTTTTAGTTATCCAAAATAAAGGGATATTTGGGTATATAACTATTCTTTCAATTAGATCATAGTATCCAACCTCATCTTTGTAAGAATGAATAGAGAATTATAATGTCTTTTTACTTCAATGGTTATCTTCCATACAACTACATGGCCTTGTCAATGCCTCAACAGGCAAATGAAATTTTACCACCATCTCTTTATCTATAAAATTGTTAATGTAGTCCCTGGGATCTCCTAATGGGACTTCCAATTGTCTTCATACTTAACATTGGATACATGAAGGAATGTGGCTTGCATACCACTTTGACGTAAATTAGGATAAGAAAATTTACATATGCACTACGCAAAAGGTATTAGGTCTAAAAAAAATTTCAATCTCATTCTTATAAATAATAATAATTATTATTGATTACAACCCTTTGCATACTCAAGAACCGCGACAAATATTAGCATATTTTATTGTGGGTAATGTCGGGATGTATATGTATAGTTGATTATGAATCATAAAATTAAACGCTTATTTCATCCCCATTTTGAACAGTTGGTTCTCATATAAATGAACATTACCCACTTTAAAAAGTACTTTGCACTTGTTGTTCATCATTATCCATCAATTTAATTTATTCTACTTATTCAAAATATATCTTTTGTTACTTTGTTTTAGCAACATATGTATTGGACTTTCCATAGAATGATAAATATATGTATTGGACTTGCCATAGAATGAGAATATGTTCAATAATGGTTCTTTTTCAAATTGTAATTATTAGATGGTAATTAAAACAAAGGATGCTTGACATTGAAAGACATGTTCACCTGCAAATAAATCTTCTATAGAGATAGATTTTTTCACCAATTGTAATTATTTTATATTTGTGAACATATGTTGTATCCAATTACAATGAACATGTCATGGAAGTGTTCTGTCGTTATTTATGTTAGTTTATTTTTATTTCAATGCTCAATTTTTATTTAGCGCTCAGGATGAGTTTATTTGATATTGTTTTTTTAGACTTGTATAATGCCCGAAATGGGCTTACCTGGAATTATTTTTGATGTTAAATGTAAGTTTAAACAGGTTTCATGTCTACAAAATATCTGGGATGTTTGAAATATAAAGAAAATTTTGTTGAACTTTTTTTTACTTGTATGATGCTTGGAATGGGCTTATGTGATATTATTCTTGATGTTAAATTTAATTTTAAATATGTTTTATGTCTACAAGATATCTGAAATGTCCAAAATAGAAAATTTTATCAAATTATTTTAAAATATAAAGATAACTTGTCACTGCTAAATGCGGGAGCAAAGGTCATTTGTAGGGATGTTTATCACTGCTCATAGTAGTGATAAACTTAAAATTTGTCACTGCTACAAGTAGTGATAAATATTGGCAATGCGTCCCATTTTGTCATTGTTATCGACAGTGACAGCGGTGACAAACACCATATTTGTGTAACTACTAGCCGCAGTGACAAAATGGGCGAGGTAATTACCATCACCCTTTGTAACCCCATAAGGGTGACAAAAAAATATTTGTCATTACTATGAAAAATAACAAATATTTTTGTCACCCCACAAATCATGAAGGTAAATAGCAGTGACAAAGGTTATTTTTCACTACTAATGGCAATAAAAAAAAATCGCCTATTTTGGTGTAGTGGTGAATCCTCACTATTGCATGATGAAGAATCACCAAGCGACATATCTCTATAATCTTTTATCTTATTCTTCTTTACCACACTCTCTAAAGACACCATATCATCTTCCTTCACCATTAAAGCATGAGTCAACTTGAGAGAAGATGACTTATTTTCCCAACTTTTGAATAAGTTAAATTCATTTTGCAAAGACTCAAATCTCTTCTCAAGTTCAATTTAGAACTTTTACAAACAAAAAGTTCTTCCTTCACCTTTTCGAGTTCAATAATCAAATCATTTTTCTCTTGTTCCAAAAATTTGAGTTTTTCAAAATCAATATTTTTTAAACTTGTCAATCTTTTCAAATTAGAATTTGGTAATTTCAAAGCTTGGTTATCTTCTTTCAAATCACAACTCAATTCTAACAACTCACTATTCTCTTTTTCAATCAATTTCAACGTTTCACTTGTAAGTTGACAAGTCATTCAAACTCTTAAAAAAGCTTATTTTTCTTATTCATAGAGTTTGACTTGATTAGACAATTTAACATTCATATTTTTCATTTTGAGAAGTTGAGAATTCAACACATCTTTATTTTTACTTTAGAATTTGACATTTTCATTTTCATCACGTTCATCAAAATCAATATCAATAGATTATAATTTATTTCGAGAACGAGATGATTTCACCACATTCTTAACAAATTGATATTTCAATTGATCTAACTTTTCACCTTGACTTAAAACATAGATTTAACATCATAAGAATTAATACTAGAAGTTAAATCAAAATCTAGTAGCATGGCACCCATAGTCACAACATAAGCACATGCATTGAACGTGGGTAAAACACCCATAACAAACCTAGATGGGGTGAATAGGTTTGAAGAAAACCTATGATCAATTTTTAATTTTAAACTATTTTTCTTGCAGTTACTTAACACAAGTTTTATACCAAATTGATCACTCAAAGACTTGATTAACTCACACAATATAGTAATTAGGTGAATCTAGATAAGAAAACTAGATTTAACACACCTAAGTCAATTTTAAGCAACTTCACATGATTTAAACAATATCTATGTGGTGTGTATACACCCTATCCTAGGACACCCCCTAAGCACCTCCTCAGGCCCCTAGCACTCACTTATTCATTGCAAACCATAAGTCATGCTCTAAAAACTGATTTGGAGGCCATCGGGCACTTTTGGACGTCGTTTGACTTCGATCAACTTTCTCACCTGAGTGAAAGCTCAATGAATCATGGAAGGTATCTGAATTTTCTTTCTAACGGTCCGTCCTGTGTACGAATCGGCCTTATAAGTCGGACGAACAGTTTGTTTTACCATAAAAAACTTATCTAGAGGCCACCAGGCACTCTCGGGCCCCGTTTGACTCCAGTCAAATTTCTCACCTGAGTGAAAGCTCAAAGAATATTTAAATGTCTCTAAATACCCTTTCTAACAGTATACCCCGAGCACAAATCGGCCTTACAATACGGACAAATGATCTGTTTTACTCTAAAAATCATTCTAAAGGCCACTAGGCGCTCCCAGACCCCATTTGACACCAATTAACTCTTAAGATTGAGTGAAGCCCAATGAATCTTTGAAGGACTCTGAATCCCCTTTCCATCGGTCTGCTCGGTGCATGAATCAGCCTTATGGTATGGAAGAACCACCCATTTTACTTCGAAGGGTCATTGGTCACTTTCGATCCCCATTTAACCTTGGTCAACTCTCTGAACCGAATAAAGATGAATGAAATATCAAAGGGCACTGAATACGATTTCTAACAATCTATGTCGCGCGTGAATCGGCCTTACAGTTAGGACGAACGATCCGTTTTCCTTTGAAAATTTCCTATTACGTGACAAACAGGCGCTTTCGAGCCATGTTTGACCTCGGTCAACTGTCGGACCCAATAGTGGCTCAATGGTTCTTAAAGGGCTCTGAATACCCTTTTAACTCCCCATCTCTTGCACTATTCTGACTTACAGTACGCATTTTATGATTGTTGTCGAATGGCACCCTCAGTACCCTGCTTATTAGTAGTGTGCCTGAGGGGCTATGCCGATAGGTAAGTCTAGGACCCTGTCAATCGACACCTCCTTGCCCTATAAATAAAATCCATGACCTTACTTTGAAAAGCACCCCTGAAAATCCCTCTCAGCAATTCAGAGAATATTTTCTCGAATTTAGAGTTGTACCCTTCCTAAAAAGTCCATTTCCCACATTCCTTCCATCATTTTCATACTTCATTTAGTAAATTCCCTCCCATATCCTCTTAGGACCTTCATCTCATTACAAGATCAGCGTATCTACACTCAGGATTCGCTTCAAGTCTTCATAAAGAGGTCCAATTCTCCATCATTTTCTCTAAATTCTCTTATTTTAGTATTAATTATTTCATTTCTATATTGGCGCTTTACTTTATTACATCATATACCTTAATCTCAAACTTTTATTAGTAGTATTTTCACATACTTTATTTTCATAAAAAATTAACAAAACAAGAAAAATAGGGTTTACATATAAATTCCAAAATAGGGATTCTCACTACTCATTCTCACACTAAAAGCACGTTTATCCCTACATACACATATAAGAGAAATTCCCCATTTGGATTTATGGGTTAAACCTCACCCTATTTTATCTTCGAACTATGTAGACTTTGATGCCCTTTGAGCTACATAGGCGTCTTGGGTAAATCCTGAGATTCGCGTCCTTACTCATGCTCATTTGTCATATTATTTTTATTACATATATTCTTAATGAATGTCATATTCTTGTGTTCTTGTATCTTATCTGATGTATACATTCGTTCCTCCATAACGAATTGTGATTTAGCAAAAACTTACATTATATTTTGAATTATTATATTTTGGGAACACTCGTTGGATGAATTCACTTTGTATTTGTCCATGATGCAAGTTGAATGATTCCATTCTCCATCTCTGTTATGCACATAAGCACACACTTCACGAAGTATAATAGGAGAAGGTTAACACATGACCCTAAGAGACCAAAAGGGTGGTATGGGGGCCTAACACCTTCCTATTCCGTAACTTAGTCCCGAATATTTAGACTATTTGGTTTCGCAAACATCAGTATCATCCTTAATGTCATTCTTTCGAGATGACAACATTTCTTTTTCCTGTTTTGTGCAAAATCGGCTGGCAACTCTATGTATACATATTACCCCACATTGACAATGGTTGAGCGCCCCGAGAAAGGGCATAATCTCGCGCGCAGGCCGGAGAAAGGGAGGGGGAATCCCACCTAGTCCCCCTCGAGACGACCATAGTGTGTGTGATCAATTTTTTACAAACAAGTATGAAACATAGACAAGCAAGCATAAAATATTATTTAAGAGGAAAAAAACCCACCTAGGGGTAAAAAAATTTGACGCACTCCAATTCTCATTTCTACTTGAAAAGTAACTTTATAATAGACAAAAAGGTATCTCTCACGTAATCTCTATCGTATAGTTACCTACGGACTTTTCAAATTTCTCTATAATCAATGAGAATCCACCATAAGCTCCATTCCATGAATAAAGAAGACTATTCTCTTCTTTGTAAGTCACGCCGCACTCCAAATTCTCCAATAATCCGGAATGCCTCTAATTTTAGATAATGGATTGGTTTATCATAGCAATTCAACAATGTAGATTGAATTAACAAAGGCTAGTGTGAAGATCTGATTAAATCCACTATTGATGCTCTTAAAAACACTTTGAATTAGACATATAGATCGAAGTTTCAAAAGTTTTTCAAGAATAAGTGATATTTGGTTTGAAGAGAGATGAAATATCTCTTAAGTTTTGAAACTCGCTCAGTGGGATATTTCAATTGTGTAAATTTCTGATATTTTAAAAGGGGAGACAAATTGGCCTTTGAATATAATTTTTTTAAAAATTGGGACCTCCATGTGCAAGGTTGAATCTAGTCATGTAGTAAGGAATCATGGTCTAGGTCGTGCGCACGGGTTCATTTCATAGTCGTGCGAACAAGTAGTGTGCACGGACACATTTCCAAGTCACGTGAACGTTTAAGGAAAAAATTAGTTTTCTAACAAAGCACAGAACCAAATCCCAAAATAGTTTCAAAATAGTTTAAAAATCACTGAGACTGTTTTAAGTCACTTTTTCAACATATTTTAAAAATCCGCACACATTTTGAAAATAACGTGAAACATTTTGGAAAATAAAATGCACGTGTTTGGCCCTATACAGTTCACAACAACATGAAAGGATACAATCGTCACTTTAATGTGAATGTACGATAACGTAAGTCTCAATAAGTGTTGTGCATGATCTTCAAATCTTCAAGGTTCATTTTTATCAATTCTAATATAAATAATTGTGCCTCACTCATAATGAAACAAGACTATATGACTTGAAAGACTCAATGACTCAAATATTTTGTCACGAGAATCTAGCCAAATAATATTAATATAAAATTATATTTTCAGTTGAAAACCTAGAGGTAGATCATGCATTCTTATATTAATATGAAGAATAGAATTATGTTTAGGACTACGGACATTTTTTAGGACATTGTTCAACCTACCTATACTTTTGGTTATTTAGATGGTATTTCATCAAATGATGAAGAGTTGTGTCAATCTTCATCCAATGATGGTAAATGTTTTTCTAATATTGATACTTTATCTTCTTCTAGATACTCTAGTGATGATTCTTTAAATGAAGAAGATAGCAAAACTTCAATAAGCTTGCGATAAACTCTTTTCAAAAATATTCTTAAAAGACTCAAGAATTCAAGGAGTCTTCATCATCCCTTAAGAAGCAACTATATTGAAGCCTTCGAAGAAAATTGGTCATCCTTTTGTGTATAATTGCACTTTTTGCAATCGTGATAGTCATTTGAAATATTATTGTTATATGTTTATGAAAAAATCCAAGGTGAATAAGAATCCTCACTTGGATAAAGTTATACATTAAAATGAGATTTTAATTCCTCTTTTGAAAAGTCTATGTCAAAAATTAAGAAAATTTCACAATCTAAACATATTGACGATGGTTCAAAATATTTAAGGAAGAATAACAAGACCAAAGTTGTTTGGACTAATAAAGAAAACTGTGTTGTTATTCACACTGTCGTAGTTTTCCAAAATGATTCACAATGATATTTTGATAGTGGGCGCTCTAAGCTGTAACAATCCAGTTAATTTTTATATATTTTGGTGTTATTCCATTAGGATAAAACTTTTTTGAGTTATAGGTTATGATTTGAGTTCACTCTATCCTTCAAGACTATTATGTGTTATTGAAGATCGTAGCGGCCAAGTTAAAGGGACATTGAGTACTGTAACAACCCTCAATTCTGGGAGGCTCATTTTATACTAATTATACCGCATAAGGTAATTATATAAAATGTGGGGACTGGAGTAAATATTAATTGAATGAATTGAAAGTTAATATTTACTAGATTGATGCATATTTACTATATGTGAAAGTAAATATCATCAGGTTGCATGTTTTATAGTGTCATGTATTTTAAATGACATTATGGTTTAAATAAAATTGGAACTGGAAATAATTTATAAAATTTGTCGGATGCCAGTTCAGAGGGTGTAGTTAGTCTCGAAAGGCGCGAGACAGTCAAAATAAGTGCCATATTGTATTTTTGTATTTCGGGCACTTTTACCTGGTTTTAGCTTAAACGCGTATTTGTGAGTTATTTTAATGTGGTATTAACCACTTAAGTTGGAGACTTTAGACTTAAGCCCCGATTTTAGTCTTCCAAATCCCCTAATTACCCAATTTTATGTCTTAAACATAGAGAGAAAAGGAGAGAAAGAAAGAAGAAGAGAAAAGTGGAGAAAGAAGAGAGAAAATGAAGATTGAAGATGGGAGATTGTTTCTACTCAAAGAAATCTAATATTTCCTACATCAAGGCAAGTTTTCTACTTGCTAATATGTGATTTAAGATGAATAATTTGTGTGATATTTATGTTTTGGCATTTGGGTATCAAAAATGGAGATTTTGGTATTTAAAACTAGATTTTGGTTTTGATGATGATATTGTGGGTTTTAATGGTTATAATCCATGTAGGATAATCTTTGGGTAGATAATATTTGTTGGGTGTGTATAAAGTGGAAGAGATTTGAGGTTTGGAAAAATTAGGGTTTATAACCCTTCGTAGCCATTTTTGGCAAATTTCCAGGTCCAAATCGATTCGGCCCTTTGGGTGAATCGATTCGCTAACGGAAATTTACAGGTCTGCAGAACCCGAATAGATTCGGGTTAAGGCCGAATCGATTCGGCCAATTGCAGAAAGTTGATTTTGCTGTCCGAACCGATTCGCTTTTTGGGCGAATCAATTCGCTGGGGCGAATCGATTCTGCCCTTGGGCGAATCGATTCGTTTTCCTGCAATTTTTGAATTAATTTTATAACTCAATTCCAATTCTTTTCTTTAAATCTAGGGCCTAGAAACCTTCTTGAATGAAGTAAACTTAGAGTCCTAGAGTGTGAGATGAGTTAGTTGTCTACCCTACATTAGGAATGGGTTGTGTGGGGATTTTTTCGGGGTTATGCTTATTGATGATAGGGCATTATTTTCTTCTAGTTAATTATTATAAAACTAGGAGATGTAGTGTTATGTTTGGGGAACTTTAGAAGCTCAATTGAGCTATACTAGTTTTGATGGTTTATATTACCACCCCAAAAGAATGTTGGGAGATTTTAGAAGCTCAATTGAGCTACGTTAACCTTGGTGGTTCATAATAACACCATAAAGGTGAGTTGGGAGAATAAATTGAAAGTTCATTCATTCCTTTAAAGGATGATAGTATTCGGTCTTAAAATAACACCCTAAAATGTTTGGAGATAATGAAGAGCTTATTTACTCCTTTGAGGTTGTAGTGTTAATATAAGTTATCGTATGGCTCCGGATAATAAGTTATATTATTTACAAAAAAAAAGTAAATGGTAATGGTTTCAGATAAAATGAAACATATACATGGAAATGGTATTGATTTTAGTAAATGATAATTTACGTAATCATGACACTGATAAATGATGATTTACTTGATTTTGAAAATGATAAAAAAAATGGTTTAAACACACCTCTCTAAACGACATCATAAGGGAAGTCCGCGCGTGAGGTGAAGCCCCCTGGCTAATGAATGCAGGGTGGATATAGTCCTAGGTCATGTGAACGTTTGTGTTGTATATTTTTTGCGATGGGTAGGAGATTTAGGGTGTGGTATTGACTATCCCGCAGGCACATGGCCGCTTCCCGACGTCTTGCGTTATAGGTGCCCAGGTTGTCTTATGATAGGCCCTGGAAGATGATGGTCATTTAGGGACGCGCACAGTGGGGAAACCCGTACGGGCGGTGTTAGAATTGTTATATGTATATAAATATAGCTATTCATAATCAAGTGGGACTTGATGGATTATATGCCATAAAGAGCATAAAGAAGTGCCACAAAGAGCACATATAAATGCCACAAAGAGCAGTTGAAAATGATTATTTTCCTTATAAGGAAAGGATTTTTACAAAAAGTGAAATTGAGATAAAAATGCCATAAAGAGCATAAGATTGTGAATATATATATATATGTTTCCTATTAAGGAAAGGATATATGAAATAATTGGTGCGCATGATGAAGTTTTAGATTAATGTTATTCATTTTATTTTTTGCTTAGCTTATGTTTTAAACTGTGTAGGTAGCTCCTTATTTCTCTTTCTTCATGATTTATCATTCATAACTATCATACTCTTTATTCATCTGGTAATCACATAGAACCGGGCCCTGACCCGTTTACATTTCTTGTTGCATATGCATCTTGTCTACGCTGAGGTACTCCGCCTCAAGGATTCCCGATTTGAATTCCTATTCCGATGTCCTCGGTGAGCCGTGATGCATTTCGGGTATTACGGGATACATTTGGTATAAACGTTTTCATTTTTGTATTCTATCTAAGATAGGGTCTCTTTTACTCGGGAGAGAGTTCCAAGATTTTGTAATTGATTAATGTAATGTATTATATAAATTTATTGAAATTGTTTAACAATTTTGTATGTATCAGGGGACCGATAACATATTTGGTCCTCTTATTTGTCACTTGTTAATATAGTAATATATATACATCCTTGAGGTTTCCCCTATCTTTTCAGGATTTGGGTTGTTTGTTTTCTTTTCTTTACTTTAAAACAAAATTTTTGGCAACCCGTTTTCTGAAATTTTGGGTGGTTATGAAGGATACTCTATGTTTTATTGTGATGATGAGAATGATTCCATCTATGATTCCTGTTATATTGGAGTATTGGGCTGGCCACCCCTTATTTTGGTGAGCGGGTTGTCATAGATGGTATCATAGCATCAGGTTCTAGAGTCCGTAGGAATCTGTGTGAACGCCTTAAGTTTTCCGCGTTTCTTTTGACTTGACATAAAGCCTTAGGATTAAGATCGTTGGTGTCTTTAGTGAGGTCTCGTTCTTTTGCCATGAGGTAGAACTTATAAAATCTTTTGCGCATTCGTGTGATAATAGTAGGTCGATTGAAGAAGGGTGTCATGGGAAGGATTTTTTAGGACTGTAAATTGTGGTCGGAGATGACGACCGCTTTGGAGGTTACTCCCTTTTTGTATCACTTCCTTGTCTTACTACTACGACTACTAATTACAGTTGATGTAGTTTCCCAAGTTTCGCTAGAAGCAAAAAGTTCTACTAAGCTTGAGATTTCAAGCAATGTTAAATTGAAGTGGATAAGTGCCCAGAAATAGGATGGAGGGAAACCTTCCTCCCGTAGGAGTAGTGTTGAGAGGGTGAAATTGTTGTCACCATATTCATGGGTGCTAGAAGTTTGGCCCCTAGAGAAGGCTGGTGGATACTTGCAATAGCAAGTTCCTCTAGGAAAATTGGACTGAGGAGAAGGTGGATTTTCGAATGTTCACACAATGTTCGGTTAAAAACCGATAGCGAATAAAGTGTTGTAAGGTTAGGGAGACCGTGAACCATAAAATGATAGGTTCCAAAATAAGTGTCGTTAACACTTCTGATGGGGTAATGATCATGAAACCCTTTTGGTGGACATCCGCCTGGGGAGGTTTCATTGAACTGAGGAAGAGGAGGTCGTGAGCGTGTCCTCTTTTACTGAGAAAGTAAGAGGGAATGCGTGGGCAATTGTTGTCGGCCAAAGTCGAAATAATGGCTATGATGCGGAGTATTTGGTAAGAATGTTAATGGGAATTCCACCTTAGTTGTGGGTGGTGTATTCCTTAGGATAAGACTTAGTAGTATTATATCTACTGTAGATTTTGGTGTGTATATTAAGCTTATAGTATTATTGACGCTATTATATAAGGGTAATGATATGACTTCCGTGGTATGGAAGTTCTACCTTTTCTTCACTTGTTATGAAGCGAGTGATAATATTTTAAATGTATATGTGTCATATGTGTCCCTTGGTTTAAGTGCTCTATTGCTTGTTTGCATTATATGTGATTGTTATGACTTATCTCCACGACCAACAAAGTTAAGTAGTAATGCATAGGAGGGGTTCCTTGTTTGGATTCCGCTTTTGCGGGACGCTCCACGTGTGAACCTTAACGACGTTGGGAGTGGAGAGATGTTACTTTTACTTTCTCTTATTTTATGTACATTATGCGAGTAAAGATATTTTGGTTGGTTTGGAGTGATAGCAAGCAAATAAAATTGTAAGGCTATCTTACTTCTAGTTCAAAATGGAACTAGTTGTTCTATAATTTCTCTCCTGGATACAGGTTGAAACTTTATAGAGGTGGATCGAGGTAGGTAGGAGATTTTGTTATTCGTTTAAGTTATCTTGTGTGAGTGTTTGATTGTTCGTTTGCCTTGTTTGTGTTTGTTACGCTTTATCTCCATAATCAACAAGTTAAGTAGGCATGCGTCGGAGGGGTTCCTTATTTGGATTTCGCTTCGACGAGACACTTCGCCGCATGAACACTTAACGATGTTGTGATTGGAGAGATTCTATCCTTTTCTTTCTCTTTTATTTTATTTTATTTATTTTGTTGTTAGAAGTGGTATTGGAAGGATTAGCCAAGAATCACGTTGAAGAGTGATTAAGGGCTATTAAAGTGCAAGATAGAAGCATTGTATATAGTTCTCTCCTCTGATCGATGTGAGGGAGACTGAGATACGAAGTCGAGTTGAGACTTCGGGATTGTGCCTTGATAAGAAGGACATGTTTATATAAGGGGATATGTATTTGAAAGACTTCACGGAAAGTGAATGTCTGATCAGTTAAAATCTTTAATGATGCTATGGTAAAGCCTAGAAGTAGAATCTTATTAGTAGGGTTGTGAATTTGCATTTTTATTACCGATCCCGATCATGTGTCTTAGATCATCATATCTTGACGACCGACTATGCGAGGTAGTAGTGTAACAGGAGGGTTCCTTGTCTAGATTTCGCTTCGGCGATACGTCCCACGTATGAACCCGAGCGAATGTCGGGAGTTGAGTAAGGTCTTGGTCACTAGGGATATATTTAGTATTATATATCTATGACTTAGATAGGGCATATATAGATCCACTTTAGTATTATTAGTATGTTAGATCTTTAGGGTATGAGACGTTAGTTTAGGAAGGCTGTAAGGAGTTGACCACAAATAGGTTGTGGGTTAACTCTAGGAGGGATTAAGTCACTAGGAACGAGATTTATGGGGTCTCGAGAGGTTTGGTAGGTGAGGCCGAAGAAGATAAGGCCTTTCTTGATTAGAATGTTATGTTGATAACTTAACTTCCGGGGAGTTGAATGGATGAATTGACTTCTCCCGAGTCCATGTGGTTAAGTTCGGGGGTGGATTTAATGAATAAGTCTCTGCCAGGTTGGGGAGTAATGATACTGGAGCATAAACCCATTGTTTATGTGTCTTATAAGCTTAAACTTGCGAGAAGTATTATTTTCTGCTTGAATTAAAATTCATTGTGGTAGTGATCGCCCGAAAGAGATGAGGCATTACTTCCTGGTCAGAAATTGGTCTTTCTCGTGAGCAACAAGTTGTTGCAATATGTCATGGGAGAAATCGAGTTGGTGCTCGGATTTCAGAAGAACTAGTGATTGGATATTTTCTCATTCGCTAAGGGAATGCAATTAAAGTAGTAGGTGCGTCGAGTAGGAAACCCGTTGGACATTTAGTGATGGCATAGGAAGCCAACTGAAACGAGCATGACTAGGGAGACTTTGTAGCAAGAACATTCTGGTCTATGATTGACCATTTCATCTACTCGCGTGAAGAAGAATAGCGATGAAATGAAGAGGGCTATATTCATAGACGTTTGCATTAAAGTGCCGGGACCGTTCTGGTCATGATCCTATTTGAGAAAATTGTTGATCGTTTGACCAGACTGTTGTATTTTCGGCCATTATGGACGAACTACATGTGGATGAGTACGACCCGCTCTTTATGGTGGAATGGTAGAACCGTGGTAGGTGCCTATTAAAATAAGGTGGACCGAGACTAGATATTCGTGTCGGAGGTTTGGTAAAATTTTCCATGAAGAAATGGGAACCGTATGGAAATGGCGTATATCCTACCACCCTAAAGTGGATGGATGAATGGGAGGAAATTGACTTAGGGCCGAAAGGCATATCTCAAGCGGGCGCCTTAGAATGAATAGTAGATGGGAGCAGTAAGTATATGGATAGAGATTCCCGTACAACCATTAGGCTATTGAATGGCCTTATGGATCATTTCCTAAGGCATGGCATCGTGAGTGGCCTAGCGTTGTCGATTGAGTAATTCGCATACTCGTTGGATAGAACCAACGGGTAATATGTTCCTTGGATTTGGAGTGGTCTCGTGATATTTCTTTAAAGATTTGGTTTTCGAGCCATAAGCCATGATGGGATACGTCAATGCGAAGAAAAGTTAATTAGTGTTGGGGTTAAACCAATTAGCGTTGGTATAAATATCCCCGAGGAGGGAGTAAAGCGGTCTATGCTGAGTTGTGTGGGTATCTCCTTCCGTTTTTATACGGTAGAATCGATAGTTAGTGAGGAACGCTTTGTGCTATGCTAGAGCACAAATGATGTAGGCTGAGATCAATAAAGTCGACCTTAGTCCGGGTCCATTTAGGACGATTGCAATAATGAGGGGTTTGTTTAGGATGGTAGAATCCCAGTTTATAGTAGTATACCCTTTATGAGATTCGGGTATGCCCGAATTTTGGGGGCAAAATTCCCTCATAAGGGGGGGAGTATGTAACAACCCTCTATTCTGGGAGGCTCATTTTATACTAATTATACCGCATAAGGTAATTATATAAAATGTGGGGATTGGAGTAAATATTAATTGAATGAATTGAAAGTTAATATTTACTAGATTGATGCATATTTACTGTATGTGAAAGTAAATATCATCAGGTTGCATGTTTTATAGTGTCATGTATTTTAAATAACATTATGGTTTAAATAAAATCAAAACTGGAAATAATTTATAAAATTTGTCGGATGCCAGTTTAGAGGGTGTAGTTAGTCTTAGAAGGCGCGAGACAGTCAAAATAAGTGCTATATTGTATTTTTGTATTTCGGGCACTTTTACCTGGTTTTAGCTTAAACGCGTATTTGCGAGTCATTTTAATGTGGTATTAACCACTTAAGTTAGAGACTTTAGACTTAAGCCCCGATTTTAGTCTTCCGAATCCCCTAATTACCCCATTTTATGTCTTAAACATAGAGAGAAAAGGAGAGAAAAAAAGAAGAAGAGAAAAGTGGATAAAGAAGAGAGAAAATGAAGATTGAAGATGGGAGATTGTTTCTACTCAAAGAAATCTGATATTTCCTACATCAAGGCAAGTTTTCTACTTGCTAATATATGATTTAAGATGAATAATTTGTGTGATATTTATGTTTTGGCATTTGGGTATCAAAAATGGAGATTTTGGTATTTAAAACTAGATTTTGGTTTTGATGATGATATTGTGGGTTTTAATGGTTATAATCCATGTAGGATAATCTTTGGGTAGATAATATTTGTTGGGTGTGTATAAAGTGGAAGAGATTTGAGGTTTGGAAAAATTAGGGTATATAACCCTTCGTAGCCATTTTTGGCAAATTTGCAGGTCCGAATCGATTCGGCCCTTTGGGAGAATCAATTCGCTAAGGGAAATTTACAGGTCTGCAGAACCCGAATCGATTCGGGTTAAGGCCGAATCGATTCGGCCAATTGCAGAAAGTTGATTTTGTTGTCCGAACCAATTCGCTTTTTGGGCGAATCGATTCGTTTTCCTGCAATTTTTGAGTTAATTTTATAACTCAATTCCAATTCTTTTCTTTAAATCTAGGGCCTAGGAACCTTCTTGAATGAAGTAAACTTAGAGTCCTAGAGTGTGAGATGAGTTAGTTGTCTACCCTACATTAGGAATGGGTTGTGTGGGGACTTTTTCGAGGTTATGCCTATTGATGATAGGGCATTCTTTTCTTCTAGTTAATTATTATAAAACTAGGAGATGTAGTGTTATGTTTGGGAAACTTTAGAAGCTCAATTGAGCTATACTAGTTCTGATGGTTTATATTACCACCCCAAAAGAATGTTGGGAGATTTTAGAAGCTCAATTGAGCTATGTTAACCTTGGTGGTTCATAATAACACCATAAAGGTGAGTTGGGAGAATAAATTGAAAGTTCATTCATTCCTTTGAAGGATGATAGTATTGGGGTCTTAAAATAACACCCTAAAATGTTTGGAGATAATGAAGAGTTTATTTACTCCTTTGAGGTTGTAGTGTCGATATAAGTTATCGTATGGCTCCGGATAATAAGTTATATTATTTACAAAAAAAAGTAAATGGTAATGGTTTCAGATAAAATGAAACATATACATGGAAATGGTATTGATTTTAGTAAATGATAATTTACGTAATCATGAAACCGGTAAATGATGATTTACTTGATTTTGAAAATGATAAATAAAATGGTTTAAACACACCTCTCTAAATGACATCATAAGGGAAGTCTGCGCGTGAGGTGAAGCCCCCTGGCTAATGAATGCAGGGTGGATATAGTCCTAGGCCATGTGAGCGTTTGTCTTGTATATTTTCTGCGATGGGTAGGAGATTTCGGGTGTGGTTTTGACTATCCCGCAGGCACATGGCCGCTTCCCGACGTCTTGCCTTATAGGTGCCCAGGTTGTCTTATGATAGGCCCTGGAAGATGATGGTCATTTAGGGGCGGGCACAGTGGGGAAACCCGGACGGGCGATCTAAGAATCGTTATATGTATATAAATATAACTATTCATAATCAAGTGGGACTTGATGGATTATATGCCATAAAGAGCATAAAGAAGTGCCACAAAGAGCACATATAAATGCCATAAAGAGCATTTGAAAATGATTATTTTCCTGATAAGGAAAGGATTTTTACAAAAAGTGAAATTGAGATAAAAATGCCATAAAGAGCATAAGATTGTGAATATATGTATATGTTTCCTATTAAGGAAAGGATATATGAAATAATTGGTGCGCATGATGAAGTTTTAGATTAATGTTATTCATTGTATTTTATGCTTAGCTTATGTTTTAAACTGTGTAGGTAGCTCCTTATTTCTCTTTCTTCATGATTTATCATTCATAACTGTCATACTCTTTATTCATCTGGTAATCACATAGAACCGGGCCCTGACCCATTTACATTTCTTGTTGCATACGCATCTTGTCTACGCTCAGGTACTCCGTCGCAAGGATGCCCGATTTGAATTCCTATTCTGATGTCCTCGGCGAGCCATGATGCATTGCGGGTATTATGGGATACATTTGGTATAAACGTTTTTATTTTTGTATTCTAGCTAAGATCGGGTCTCTTTTACTCGAGCGAGAGGCCCAAGCTTTTGTAATTGATTAATGTAATGTATTATATAAATTTATTGAAATTGTTTAACAATTTTGTATGTATCAGCGGACCGATAACATATTTGGTCCTCTTATTTTCACTTGTTAATATAGTGATATATATACATCCTTGAGGTTTCCCCTATCTTTTCAGGATTTGGGTTGTTTGTTTTCTTTTCTTTACTTTAAAATAAAAAATTTGGCAACCCGTTTTCTGAAATTTTGGGTGGTTATCCTGGATACTCTATATTTTATTGTGATGCTGAGAACGATTCCATCTATGATTCCTGTTATATTGGAGTATTGGGCTGGCCACCCCTTATTTTGGTGAGCGGGTTGTCACAAGTACATGCCAAGCTTTATCTTCAACATCCATGGGATCTTAATGAGGTATGATTGCAAATTATGTTTGATTCCTAGATACGTTTTGGGTATATTCTTTTTAACTTGTTTTGAGGACATTTTTCATAAAAGGATTTTGTTTAAAGATTTTTTTATGTTTTTGAAGTCATTCCAACAAAGTAATGATTTTCGTTCTAATGAGTGTATAAAATTACTTCAAATGTGTTTTTGGCTTCGTTCAAATAAAGTACGGGTTTTTGTTCAAACGAGGTTTTAGCGAATAGTTTATGTCCTTGCAAAATAATGTCGTATGATGGAATTTTGAAGTTGGTTCAAATGAGTTTAGTTATCTCATTCGAACGAGTTTTATTTTATTGAAATGAGAGTACACAACTCGTTAAAACGACCCTATGTTTTTCATTCGAATGAGATTTCTACAATTGCGTGCGGACTTAAAATTTATGAAAATCTATATATGTCAAGTTTGCATAATAGTTTTGTTTTCAAGGGTAGTAAAAGTCGTTTTTTAGATTTAACAAGGAGCTTCTAAAACCCTAGTTTACATCATTCATTTGAGATCCAAGTTTTATCATGCATATGTCTATTCGAGGTATCAATTTGTCTTGCACCAAGACTTTTCCTCTTCATTAAAAGTTTGTTTTGTGTAGTGGATTCTGTAGTCACTTCGTACAGTGGTTCGCGTATGTTTACGTAAGCAGCTGGAGCTAGTCATGCAATGGTAAGATATGTGGATACAGAGATGTGGGGAGTACCTCCGTTGTGATTATTGTTGGAAGGATTCATATAGATCCTGTGAAGAATGTTCAAGGAGAAAAGAGAGCATCAAGGTTTGAAGGCGTCGAGTCGGTGAATTAAGTGTTATTTGTCCTTGTAGCGATGCCTAAATCATAGTGATTTGTGTGATTGGGTCGTCCGAGATTTTTTCCATAATGGCCTTTCTCATACATCATCGTGTGGTAGTTTACTTTATTTTATTCTTTCTATTACCTAGATGCATGCTTAGGTCAAGATAAAATTGGTAAATTGTTTAATACAACACTTTAGTTTAATCGGTGCAAAGTTAAAATTGCTTTGATTAATTTTGAAAAATGAAAAATTGGTGTGTGTTATTCATAACCCTTAAGAGAACTAATGACTTTCAAATTAGTATCAGAGAGGGTTACACTAGATTATTTTGTTAGATCCCTGTTTACTGAGTTATAAGGTTGTTTAGATTGATTTTAACCGAGAGGGAAGTTCCGTTACTTGACCTCTAGTGTCTTATGGGTCAAACTATCCCAACTAGAAGCCACGGATGCATGTTTTCTTAAAATCGATAGATGAGAATGTTTGGAACCCTATTAAGCATGGATGGTCTCCTCCCACTGAGGGTGGTTTGCTGAAATCATTCTTCACTTGGACAATGGCTGAAAAGAATGCCTTGACATTTTCTTTTAAGGGAGTGAATGTTATTTTTTGCACGATCATGCCTGAAGAGTTTAAATAAATTACGACATACGAGAGCAGGAAGTATTGTTAGTACATTTTACGATCCACACATGAGGGCACCGATATGGTTAGGGTTTCCAAGTTATAAAATTTGACGAATAAGTTTAAAATGAATAAGATGTTAGACAAGAGTCTTTTGATGAGTTTTATGCTAACTTATCTCATATTGTCAATTCCTCATTTAACTCAGATGAGCCTATCCCCTCGTCGAGATTAGTGAGAAAAATTTTAAGGTCGGTGCCTGAAAGATTTAACACCAAGGTCATGGTCTAAGATTCTATAGGTTGTGTCGATGCTATACCGGTCTAAGATCTTGTAGGTGATCTCCAAACCCATGAGATGAACATATGTCCTGCTAAAAAGAAATATGAAAAGAAAGACAAGAGTTTAGCTTTGAAGGCTACAAAAGGAGGATGTCTCATATTTCGATAGTGAGGGATATTTAGATCCTGAAGAGAACGTTATATTTGCTAGTAAGTTAAAAAAAAATCTACTCTTAGAGAAGATAAGAAATATGAGAAGAAAACTAAGAACTTCAATGACCGTGATAGGAAGAAGAGTGATATACAAAAAGATGTGGATAAGCGGGACAAGTGTTTTGAATATCGAGGTATTTGGTTCATGAGTTCATTGATTTGTATGTTTTATACCCAAATTTATATTTTATTAATCTCATTTTATTTTATTTAGTAAGTTCCCAGGGCTGTTTTATTAAATAAAGGAAAAAATGATTGAATTCAAATTCAAAATGATTATTTTAAAGGCAAAAAAGGGCATTTAAATATTTTTATAATTTTCTTAAGCTAATTTGTGAAAAATGTTGCATAGTAAAAAGTTTATAGGGAATGATAGAATTTGGAAAAAAATTAAAGATTAACTCGAGAAAAGCATTAAAAGGATGATTTTTACGATTGTTCAAGAAATTTTTTTAAAATTTTTTATGGTCGTTTGAGAAAAAAGTCAAGAATTTTTATTCTCCAAATTAGATGAAATTTAGCAAGCATGTTCGGCAGATAAATATAAGAATTCCCGGGTGAGGGAAAATACTTATTTAGATCTAAAGACTAAAAGAGGTAGAGTGTTTTATTTAAACATGGTTATTTAGGTGACTACAAACACTTCTCGTCCAATCAAAGATAGTTTCACCCCACACTAAATACCTTGCCTCTTGACCTATAAAAAAGACCCTTAAGCTCACCATTT
The DNA here is from genome assembly GCA_949130495.1 of Sambucus nigra. Lineage (NCBI taxonomy): Eukaryota > Viridiplantae > Streptophyta > Magnoliopsida > Dipsacales > Adoxaceae > Sambucus > Sambucus nigra. The sequence continues at coordinate 725,603,547 of OX422210.1, forward strand.
CACACCGAATTTTTGAGAGCAAATTCTCAGATAGTTTATTATTATTTGAGGGGTAAGAATTGTACTTTTTGTGGGGAGGATTTTGTCAAGATTAACGATGAGATACAATTAAGTTGTAAGATTGATTTATCAATGAAAATTTTTCTTCTTACTTGCAATTTTATTGTCTTTCATTATGTTAGTACAAATTCTCTACTAGGACTAGGTGAAGCTTATCAAGCTTAATTAATATTGTGTTTAGTTTATTTTTGTTATTATTCTCGACATGTTTTAAATGCTTTAAAAATTCGGTATTCACTTAAAACGACATGAGAGTACGTTTTAAACCTTTGAAATTATTTTCTAATTCATATTTTAAGAATTAAAATTTGTACTTTTTAATGGGTTATACTTGCATTAATTGTTTGATATCTCATGCTTAATTATAATGTCAGGACTTAAAATTGATAAATCATATTTTTATTTTTGGTGTGAGTACTTTTTGATGGGTTATGATTGCACTTGATTGTTTTGATAGTCCATGCTTACAGACTACATTTAAAACTTAAAATTGATACTTTTAAGGGAATAGGGATTCTAACCGTCTAAATTAAAAACGTTAAATTTTTATGAACTAAAATGTTTTATTTTTCGAATTAGACACGGTGAGAGTCAGTTTAATTTGAGTTATAAATCGGGAATGACAAAATTAAATTAATGCGTAACATTAGCTAAAATTGATAAATGAATATGAAATCCCAGCTTTTCCCATAATTATTTACAAATATTTGGTTGCTCCCATTAATTGCTTTTATTTTAGTTTTAGACTATAATTCTCATCTTTACGTCGTATCGTCTAGTTGAAAAGTCTTTAATTTAGAAAATTGATCAAAACTCGGTGGCTCTTATCCGTCCTTGCATAAGCTATACTATAGTAGCTCATTCACTTGCGGTAATTTATAATTTGACCAAAAAAATTTGGCCTCATTGACGTGAAGACTTTCGAACTAATTTTTTACTTCGTGTTAACTTAAAAACCCATAAAAATACAAAAAATAAATTAAAAAACCCAAATTAAAAAAATAAATTTTTAAATCTCATTTTTCTGTAGTTAGTCGATAAAAAAATAAAAAAATTAAAATAATATTTTTTTTTGCTCCTAGTAGCATATTTTTTTTTCAAAATATATAAAAAAAATTATATCATAATGTTCTTGTTTGTTTTGTTCTTTGTTTTCTTCTCTATTGTGTTAAACTACATCGTTAGTCCTTGTGCCGTATTATTTTTTTATATATTTTTTGTGTCGTACTTTTCACTTGATGTAGTTATTTTTGTACTATTTTTGAGTAGCACATTAAAAAAATACAAAAAGAAAAAATGTGAAGAAAAATATCATAAAAACAAGCAACAATGAGCGAACATAAAGGACACTTGTGTAATCTTGCCACGAACACGAAGAACTCTCGGGGATGACAGAAACGTAGGCAACATTTTCCTCCGATTAACGTCAACTTAAACTTTGGTTCGATGTAAACAATTGACCATAAAAAGTTAACATCAGAGGTATGCTTTGTGTGCTCTTTACGTGATTTTATTTTTGCATATTTGTAGTTATCACGTTGTATTAATTTGACTTTAAGGGCAAAACCCACTTGCAAGATAAGTTGGGAAGTTCATCACCCTTTCATGGCTCAAAAATCACTAATTTAACCTAGCATTTTCATAACCCGAGCCCTCACTTTTAATTTAAAATTAATTAGACATTGGTCCTAGGTTATCACATAGCTCATAGCAAAACTCTTAACGAGGTTAGAATTAAAAGTTACTCCAACGCGTACTTGGCAAATCTAGAATTAGTGATTTTTAATTTGTCATCGTACCGACCACCTAGCTGGTGATAAATTTGGGATTTGAGATGATAACGGTAGTTGGTCGTCTTTTAATTTCTCCCTTATCAAAAAGTAAGAGCTTTCTAATTTTGGGATATTAATTCGAGGACCCATTTTGTCGTTCGATTAATATCAGGAAAATAAGATTTAAAATTAAAATTCTGTTTGCCTAAATTAGGTAACAAATTGTTTCGTGCTAATTTAGGATTTAAGTGGTTTTAAGTAAATTTTTAATTTCTTTTTCTTTCAAAAATAGAAATTCAAACAATATAAAAATGATTAAAAAATATCCAAAAATATATTCATGAGTAGTAAACTACAATGGGTGTTCCTCATATTATTGTCATGTCGCCTTTTTTGTATTCTTCTACTTGTCGTTTAGATGTGTCGCTAAAATTTAGATGACTACATATTACGATTTAATTCGAATGGGTCAGTCGTCATTTTACATCAATTAAAGAAGGCATTAACGAGAGTCCAACCCCTCTAATCACTATTTTCCCACCAAATTATATCAATTGGAAAGAGGTAAACAAACGTTATAATAATGTTGTTTTTAAAATTAGTCATGAATTAAATGGGAATAATCAATTTTGTGAAGAGAAAATTGATAATATTGACACATGTAATACTTGGATGATTTGGATGTTGATTCTTGTCAAGATTTTATTTATAATTTAATTGAAAAACAAACTACTTCGTCTTATATGTGGAAAAAATTATTTGAGGATTCGTCATCCAATTTAAGTGATACTTCTAGTTATTACGACAGTCCTCCCATTTTTTATGAAGAAAGTGTATCCCCACGTGATACCTCTTCTTATCAAACTCTTTGTAAAGTCTCACATTTAGGAGTGGAGTATTCATCCCCAATTTTAAGTGACTACTTAAGAAAAGGGTATAGTAAATATTTGGATCCTTATTGTGGCTTTGTTACCCCCATGAGATATGATTCGTGCGATTTAGAATTCTTTATTATTGATGATGTCGATGAGCACCATTATGACCATATTTTTTTATTTAAAAAATTCTAAAAAAAAATTCATATTTACAAACACTTTTAAAATACCCCTGAATAAATTAATTACACAATTAAAATCATATACCTTTTTCAATGATTGTAGTGATGATCTCAACTCTTCGATCTTCAATTGTTGTATTCAGCCACTAACTTATCTTCACTTGAAACTCTTGAGAAATTAAAGAAGTAACAAAATATGCAAAACTTAAAAACATGATGAGAAATTATAAATATTTCTCTTATAAATCTCCCCCTATGGCTATTCTGGTACAAAACACAAAATCTAAAAAATAAAAAATAACACCTAAGATAAGTTCAGCTAATGTCCCTTCCAAGCGCGAAAAGGAAAAGACACTTATGATATTTTCTTCAGCGAAAAGTTTTCATTATGTAGTCCATGAAATCATCATGGTGGAAAATACTAACACGCATGAAGCAAAAGAAATACCGGGGCGTATGGAGTTTATAAAAAATCACAAAACTCCCCCTTAATATGTTCTCCCCCTTTTGTTCATAATAGACAAAGAGTTAGAATCTAAGCCGAAGAAGATAGCATTATGAGAGTCCAAATAGAAAATATCATCACAAAGAACAAACAAGTAAGCATATGCAATGAAACTTCAACAACCCAACAAACTACATCAGAAATTTTTTGAAATTTTTTAGTGAATAAATATATATATAAGTACAAATACAAATGGTGACACAATGGAGTAGCACGAAAATATCTTAATCATAGATATAAAATTAAATTATATGAACTCAATGCATGAGAAAATAAAAATAATCATACGTAAAGTACATGAAGTCAAATATGTACTTCTAAAGAAAAACTCAATTCAACATTTCATGTAAAAAGTTGAACGAAATGAAATTGACTCAAATCATACAAAATGTCATTATTTTCAATTCTTCTTAAATTAATAGTGCCAAACTCTTTAATGTTTTTGAAGGAAGTTTATTATGAAAGACAAAGGTTTTAAAAAACGCGGGGCGTGATCGAGGCGTGGAGGTCAAGTCTTAAGCCTCAGAAGCCTAGGCGAGCCTTAGGCGTGAAAAGGTGTTTAGGCCTTTTTAATATTTTGTAACCATAACAAGGCTATTAAAATACTAAAATTGTGCATATCATAAAAATATGTCTGAATATTTGCAAATTAAAATACTATTTGATTATTTTGGACAAGATAATGGTCCGATTTGTAAAAAAAAATTTCAAGGCGATATCGTTTCACTAAAGCATTGTTGTTTTTAGAAAAAATTGCGCTTTAAGGGTTTTACCAAGAGTAAGGCGTAAAAATCTTAAGGCGGGGTGTTTCTCCCAAGCCTCAAGCCTAGGCGTGTCTAGGCGGAGCCCAGACGGGTTTTTTAGAACACTGTGAAAACCAATTGATCTTCAACTTATAACACCCTCAAATCTTCACATTTTAAGCATCAACTCTCAAAATTTTTGAAGAAATAAAATTCCTCATGCATAATGAAGCATTAGTGAAATAAAGAAAAATTATCCTTGGCACTTCTATTTTTATGTGTTGAAATCATCTTTTAGGCTCTTGTCATTGGTGGCCTTTAAAGAAAATAATACTGCTTCTTTCGTGGCCCATTTCTATTACTTAAACATAAATCAATTTTTAGTAAAAAAAATCGGGCAATGGTGTCGACATGCACATTAGTTACTAGTATATTTGGTTTGTTATTACGCATGATTGGGATGAGCGATTCGACATATTACAAGCAAGCACAATATTCAAAAGTCCATGCATATGTGCAATAAAGGTGATATAAAGAGTCTATCATGAAGGAAGTAATCAACAAAAATTATCGTAATGTTAAATATGCATTTTTAAGAAGACAAAATAAATGAAACAAAGTCTCATAACACCATAAGTACTTGAAATTAATGGATGGAATCTAATTGTGATTCAAACAACTTAAATGCACATCCATATATAGTGTAAAAAAAATACATAATATTTTTGAATTTTTGAAATCTTTTATCAGAAACAAAATCTTTTTGAACATTTTTGGAACTTTTTTCTAAAAGAAATGAATTTTTTGGGGCTTTCACAATATATACATAAGAATACAATATAGTACTAAGGACAAACAATAGCAACAAGATAAGCACCTTATACTAGAAATAATACCCAAACTCCTTCAATGGACCAAATACCCAAAGACTTCCTAAGCGCATCTAAGGGTTTCATGAAAATATCGTCCAATTTACGGTCAGTACTCACGAAGCTCAAGGAAACAGTCTTCTCCTCAACAAGATCACAAATAAAGTTGTCACAAATCCTAATGTGCTTCATATGAGAATGTTGGACCAGATTATAATAAATGTGGTTCACACTCATATTATCGCAAGAAATAATAATTGTGCCTTAAGTAATCCCATAATCCTCCAATATTTTCTTCATCCATAAGAGTTGTGTACAATAACTCTCGACGGTAATGTATTCAGCCTTCGTCGTGGACAACAAAATGGAGTTTTACTTCTTACTCCACGAAGAAACAATAGCACTCCCAAAGTAAAAGCATCCACCTGAAGTGCTTTTATATCCATCAACATCCCCATCGTCAACGTCATCCAAATTAGCAGACAAACAGTCATCTATATCAAAGGAATACTGAATGCCATAAGAAAGAGTGCTACTCATGTATTTCATAATACATTTAAGCGCAAGCAAGTGTGAATCTTTAGGGAACTCTTGGTAACATGAACAAATTCCAAAACTAAAGGATATATCGGGACGGATAACAATCAATTATACAAGACTACCTATCATACTCTTATAAAATGTTTCCCATACGTTCGTGCCTAAAGTATCTTTACTAAGTTTAGTTGAGGAACTCATAGGTGTGCGTGAGATACTAGCGAAGTCCAAACAAAACTTATTCATTGGGTCCCTGGCATATTTAGATTGAGATATAAATATTATATTATTGAGTTAATGCACTTGGAGACCTAGAAATAAAGAAAGTTCATCAACCATGTTAATCTCAGATTCACTCATTATCTTTTCGTCAAAAGTGTGAGCATGTTGGTAACACATGGATCTAAGGACTATGTCATCCACATAAACTTGGGAAACCAAGATAGCACTACCCTCTCTCCTAATAAATAACTTTATATCAACTCCCCTTCTCTTAAAGCCACGAGTTAAGAGATAAGAAGTTAGTCTTTTATACGAAGCACTAGGTGCTTACTTCAAACCATATGAGGCCTTCTTTAGATAAAAACATGTCTTGGGTGCTTTGGGTCTTCAAAACCCTTTGATTGTTCCACGTAATTATCCTCTTAAATAATGCCATTGAGAAATTCACTCTTGACATCCATTTAGTAAATCTTAAACTGTAGATGAGATGCTATGAAAAGTAGTAAGAGGATAAACTCAAGCCTAGCAACAGAAGCGAATGTCTCGTTAAAGTCTATAGCGTCAATATATGTGTAATATTGAGTGACTAACCTAGCCTTATTATGAATAACGGCACCATTATTATCCATATTATTCTTGTACACCCACTTAGTACCAATAACATTAGTCTCGCTAGGTCAGGGGACTAGTTCCCAGACATCATTCTTTCAAAATTGAAGTAACTCATCTTGCATATCACATATCCAATGCTCATCCTTGAGTGCTTCCTTTAAATTCTTAGGCTCTACTGTGGAAGTGTACCAAAAGTAGTTAACCACATTCTCTAGTTGAGCGCAAATCCTGACACCTAGTGTGGGATCACCAAGTATGTCGGTGGGGTCATGACTCCTTTGAATCCAAGAGGATGAGTCCTCTAAATCAAGAACAAGGTCCACCATGATGGTGTGGGGAACAATTAGATTGTCATCGAGGGTGCATTAATCTCACACTTAATACCATGATCAATAAATGTAGTTGGTGCATGATCTCTAATCGTGACGTTTATCGATTGCATGACCTTAGAGCTTATAATGTTAAACACCCGATAGGTTATACAAGATGATGAATACCATAAAAATATTCCCCTATCTCTTATAGAGTCAAATAACCTAAGTGATCTTTATCTCTAAGGATATAGAAAGGACTCCCATAAACTCATAAATACAATAGGTTGGGTTTCTTCCCTATCCACAACTCATATGGAGTGTGAAGTGTGTGTGGAAGAAGATAGACCCTATTCACCGTATGGTATGTGATTTTAATCACCGCCACCCAAAACCATCTAGACACGTTCCTACCAAGAAGCATCGATCTAACTAGCTCATGAATTATTCGATTCTTCCTCTTTAAGGTCAAATTTCCACATCAATTCATTTTTAGTGTTAGCTATTTTCATTAAGACAAAACATCTCAGTTTGTAAGGTGTCATATCATACTAAACACGAAAGAAATATGAATATTCGAGAATTCAAGAATTCAAGAATCATCAAAGCTCATATCAACATTCCTATTATCTATTCCCAAAAGGTATATGACCATATGTTTGAAAAATAAGTTGGAGAAACTTTTTAAAAATATTTTTAAAGGCTTTAAGTGAGTTTTCAAAATCATTTTTGTAACTTTAGCCATTTTGCCTCAGACTGAGATTTTGTCAAAAATCTCGTTCAAATGAGATTTATCCCGTTTTAACGAGACTTACAATGACATCCTTTGATATTGGTGCTAAGAAATTGTTAGAATCTCATTCAAACCAAACACCTAGTCGATCGAATGACCGAGTCCGTTATTGAAAATGGTGCCAAAATGAGCAGTTTTTTCCCATGTTCTCCACTACCCCACTCCTCTTAGCTTATAAAATAACACTGAGCTCAGGAAAAAACTGAGGGACTCCACTCTATTTATTTTTACAAAGCCAAAAAACTTTGTCATTTTTATCTCCAATATTTTCATGATCAACTTGGATCACTTTTGAAGACAAAACACCCATATCCTCTATAATCTTCATACACTACCTTTGTGTGTGCGGTGGATTTTTGTACAAGTTGGAAATGGAGCTTTGGCTATCAGTGGATATCAATACATGGGACGTGTTGTGAAAATGTGTTGGAGCTACACGTGCTATGGATGGAGGTATTGGCGACATCATCAGTGGAACTTATTGTAACACCCAACTCTTCCACCATCAATATTGTCCTCATTTTAACCAGCGTACCCAGCGGTATGGGGCTTTATAATCTCTATATCCACAAACTGGTGTCAGTGGGATTCGAACCCCTAATATATGCATCATCAATCACATGCCTTACCTATGGAAAAGGCCTCGGTGTTAGAAGAGTGTAAACATATATGAACCATTATTTTCCCTCACCCAGGCGATGTGGGATGTAACTCTCTGGCTACCAAATAAACCATGGCCCAGTCTGTTACCATCCACCCCCTTTAGGGAGACCAATGTCCTAGTTGGGATGAAATAAACCATCACCCAACATGTTGGCAAACTTATTTGGGATGGGTTTTGGCTCTGATACCATTCTGTAACACCCCACTCTTCCACCATCAATATTGTCCCCATTTTAACGACCGCACCCAGCGATATGGGGTTTTATTATCTCTATTTCCACAAACTGGTGTCAGTGAGGTTTGAACCCCTGATATGTGAATCACCAATCACATGCCATGCCAGTGGAGTTAAAAGGCCTCTGTGTTAGAAGAGTGTAAATCTACATATATGAACCATTACTTTTCCTCACCTAGGCGATGTGGGATGTAACTCTTTGGATACCAAATAAACCATGGCCCAGTCTGTTAAAGGTATTTTATAAAAACCCTTAATAGATGAAACTTTTTGAATTTTAATACATTAGTGTTGGATTTAGGTTCTAGGCTTTACCATAACTACTGTTGGGTTCGTAAAACTTTCTCGATTTGTAAACCATTGTATTTGGAAGAATTGTAATTGAGAAATGAAGTTGGGAAGAAGAGGGAGGTCGTTCAAACGACATAGAAGGTCATTCGAGTGACATAGAAAGTCGTTAAATCGAGATCTATATCGTTCAACCCACCATGGTTTTGGGCATGGAGATAGATCTTTTTGTTACGAACACGTGGCCGCCAGTTTTGTATTTTTCAATTTTTTTATTAGTTATGAATTTATTACGAAATGGTCCCCGAAACCGAAATCCTTTTGACAAACTAGACCATGGTTGATTTAGTAGCCAGAGAGTTACATCCCATATCACCTGAGTGAGGTAAATTAATGGTTTATATATGTAGATTTACACTCTTCTAACACCGAGGCCTTTTAGCTCCACTAGTAAGGCATGTGATTGATGATACACATGCCAGGGGTTCGAACCCAACTAACACCAGTTTGTGGATATAGGGCTAATAAAAACCCATACCACTGGGTGAGGTGGTTAAAGTGGGGAGAATATTGGTGGTGGAATAGTGGGGTACTACACTTATTGCGTCGAGTCTGTAAGTCTTTTGAGTCGTCCTTATAAAATCGTATTCATAGTGAATTTCTTATAAGCCTGACCATCCGAGGTTTTCTCCCGTTTTGGATTTTTTCTTATATATGGTGGAATTGTGGTTGTGTGTTTTTTGTGTGCTTGCATTTTTCCTCACATAGATGCATGCGTAGGACTAAAATGCTAAAATTGATCTAACCACAATTATTGCTTAAATTCAATTCTTTAAGTACCCTTGCAAATTGACTAAGAAATATTGCACATGTCCACTTAGGAATAATTAGTCAAGAATTTAAAATTGAAAACGCGTCATAATTTAAATTGGCTTGCCCATATTTTATCCTTATGTCGTGTTTGATTAATTGTTTGTTTAAACTATATTTGTTTACCGAGTAAATTTCACGAATATAAGACTTGACCATGCAACCGGACTCCCCCTCCCTCATCCTCTCAACAATCCAATTTTACTCATGAGTACAAATGGTTGAAAACTCATATTTGATGCCAACCTCATCATAAAATCCATCGAATTTGACTTCTTTAACTTCAATGACATTGTTACTACGAGTACGATTTATAATGACACCATGTTGATTCTATAGAACATGTCACTTGGTTGTTAGAAACTCAACAGCATCGGACTTTTCTCTAAGAAATCTAATAATAGAATATCTCAAACAGTCATCAACCATCACTATAATACACTTCCTACCACCAATACTCTCCTTATGCGTGGGACCCATGAGATCCTATCAACTCTAATACACGAGATGTGGTAATGGTATTCAACTTATTATGGGGACACTTGATTTGTTTCCCTTATTGGAAAGGACTACAAACCGAGGAAGTTGGTTTTCCAAGTGCTAGTAAGCCACAAACTAAACCCTTCTTGACTAATCTCTTAAGATCTCTAAAATTGACGTGACCTAGATGTTGATGCCAAAGCTCCATGATAGAGACCTTAGCATTATAACACACTAAAGAGGACTTGATAATGATACCATAGAAATTGTCAGTAGTCCTCACACCTTGTAGAAAACGTTCACCGGATTGATCATAAACGTTACACTCCGATCGGTTAAACTTTATCGTAAAGTTAGAATCATAAAGTTAGCTTACTCTTATTAATTTTGCTTTTAAACATTTAACATACAACACATTGCCTAGCTTAGGAAAGTGGGGAATCTGCATGCAACCTCTTCCTAATATGCTAGACCTACTCCTATCCCGAGAGGTGATTTTTACTTCCTTGCAATCCACAAGGTTAGTATATAACTTATCATCGGTCATGTGACTAGAGCACTCACTATCAAAATACCGTTGAGAAGTATATTAAACCTTGAGAGTGACATGAACAACAAGGGCTTTTTTGTCACTTTTAGGTACCCATGTGGTGGTAACCTTTTGCTTTCCCTTATCATTGTTGGCACTAGTCATTATATTAGAAGCGTTATCAAAAGTCATAGACATACTTTGAAATTATTCAATTAAACTCTTGGAAGTAGTGACTAGAAACTTAACTTGATCTCTAAGACTACCAAAGTCACTATAGTGGTGTGTGGGAGGATGTGCGTGAGAGAATTTTCTTATCTTGTACCAAAACTCCCTAAGGTAGCCTCTTCATTTGCAATGGTTACAAACATAGATGTTTTGGGGTCTATCTTGGTTAAAATGCCTAGGACGAGTTCTCCTTAGTGGGCTAGGTCGAGGCCCGTATGGATCCATCACAAACTTATGAACTGGTTTGGGTGGGATATTGGAAGTTGATGTACCATCATAACCCATCCATTGCCTCTCTTTAAAACCTAACGCGGGAGCTAGAAATATCTTTCCAATATTCTTAGATGTGTACTCTAAAGTAACTTTGACCTCCCGGGCACGTTCAAGATCTTTGTCGATTTGAGAAACATGGGCTTTAAGTTTCTCATGAGTCTTTAATGATGCTTAAAGATCTATCATAAGACTAGGCACTTTGTTGGTCAAGATATTCTTTTCCCTACCCACCGAAACTAATTGCTCACTCAAAGAGATCTTAATCGAAGTCTCACTCTCTTGAAACATTTAACTACTTCTCTAAAGTTCTTTAAGGAAAACACCCTAAGAGCCAAATTTTATTTTTATTTTTAACGACTCCATGTAAAGTTCGGCGTAGGCGTGTTGGAAACCACGTTCTTGTAATGCCCCGTATTTCTGCATATTTTAGATTTAATTAATTCGGTAATTAAATTTTTATTTTAAATTACCCGAGAGAATTAATTGAATTGAATTGAATAATAATGTAACTATTAATATTAATCTAGAGTGAGATAATGATTAATATTGTGAATTATAGAGAGTGATATGGGGGTAATTGATTTTATCTCAACCTGGAGTCGCGTGTAAACTAAATTGGGGTCGAGATAGGAAATATATTTAGAGAGACTTGGATGGTTCTGAAAGGGTCAAAACAGTCAGAACAGTATACCTCGAGGTATAGTTGGGGTCATGGGTTAATTTTAGACCAAATCGGCACCCACTGAGGGCATTCCGATAATTTGGAAAAAGGTGGTTTAAAGACCTAAAAGTTAAGTGAGCTTTGACATGATGATGTATTACCAGGGAGTGCATGGCAGAGTTAGGTATCACTCCCGAGATTGTGACCCGAGTAGTGAAAGTGCAGGCAGAGGATCGGTACTGTCAGGATAAAATACAATAGTTAGTAATGAAGGGTAAAGATTCTCACTTGAACAACTCAGAGGGAGGCATATATTTTAATGGGAGATTGTAGTTCTAAAGGATGAGAACTTGATACATGCAATTATGACACAGTCTCATGGTTCGAGGTTTGTGGTAAATCTCGATGGGAATAAGATATACCAGAATATGAAGAAACAATACTGGTGGTCGAGGATGAAGCGAGACAGAATAGAGTTTGTATCGAAGTGTGTTACCTGTCAGCTTGTGAAAGTTGAGCATCGGCAACCTTCAGGGACGTTATAGCCACTCAAGATTCCCGTGTGAAAGTGGGAAAGCATTTTGATGGACTTTATTAACGGGTTCCCGACATCATAGAGGGATCACAATTCCATTTGGGTGATAGTGGATCGGCTGACCAAGGTGGCCCATTTCTTGCAAGTTCACACCAATTATGAGACGAGTCAGTATGTGTAGCTATTCATCACAGAGATAGTGAAGTTGCATGGGGTGCCAATTTGTATTGTGTCTGATAGAGATAAGATCTCTGTGTCTCACTTCTGAGAGATTTTTCAGGAGGCCATGAGTACAGACTTGTGGTTGAGTATCACTTATCATTTATAGACGGACGAGAAGATTGAGATGGTTAACCAAATGCTGGAAGACATGTTGGGGATGTGCATCCTAGATTTTGGGGGAGGTTGAGAGAGATACCTTACATTGGTAGAGTTTACGCATAACAACTCTTACTAATTTACCATCGGTATAGAAACATTAGAGGTTCTTTATGGGAGGCCTTTTTGTTCATCTACTTGCTGGTTAAAGGTGGGGGAAAATAAGTTATTGGGGCCAGAGATGATATAGGAGAAGACGACTAAGATTGAGCTGATTTGGGGCACATTCGGATTGCTTTGGATAAAAAGAAGAGTTATCCTGATACTAACCAGAGACACATGGAGTTAGGGGTTGGGGACCAAGTGTTGGTTCATGTGTCTCTTATGAAGGGGTCATGAGGTTCGACAAGAAGGGAAATTAGTGTCGAGGTATGTGGGGCATTTCCTTATCACTGAGAGAGTAAGACCTGTAGCTTATAGACTGGGTTTACCAGGGCATCTTCAGTGGATACAAGATGTGTTCCATATAGCATTGCTGAAGGAATAAAGGAGGACTGAGAGAGCTTTCTGGCACATTCCACTCGAGGAGATTAATTTACAGGTAGACGTCTCATATGAGGAGAAACCCATGGCTATTATAGATCGTAGTGAGCGTAAACTGCGGTTTAAGGAAGTGCCACTAGTAAGTTCAGTGGGGCCACCACAGTATTTATGATTCTACTTGGGAGAGGGAGGATGACATGCGAGACTAGTATCTAGAGTTATTTACAATAAGTATGACCTAATTTCAAGGACAAAATTCCTTTGTGAGGGGGGAAGTATGTAATACCTTGTATTTCTGCATATTTGAGATTTAATTGATTCGGTATTTAGATTGTTTTATTTTAAATTACGCAAGAGAAGTAATTTAATTGAATTGAATAATAATGTGACTATTAATTATTAATCGAGACTGAGATAATGATTAGTATTGTGAATTATAGCGAGTGATATGGGGGTAATTGATTTTATCTCAACCTGGAGTCGCGTGTAGACTAAATTGAGGTTGAGATAGGAAATATAATTTGAGTGACTCGGATGGTTCTGAAAGGATTGTAACAATCAGAACAGTATACCTTGGGGTATAGTTTGGGTCATGGGTCAATTTTAGACCAAATTGGCACCTATTGAGGGAGTTTCGGTCATTTAGCAAAAGGAGGTTTAAATACCTATGAAATTTTTAGCCTTATATTAGGTGTTAGATAGAAGGTGCTAGGGTTATAGACACCAAGAACAAAGAGCAGTCCTTAGAGAAGAAGGAGAGACCATCCTTGGAGCTTTTGAGTAGATTCTTGGAGATTTTCATCTCATACTTGCACCACAAACAACCTAGGAGTGAGGATTGATAGAGAAGCCAATCACATCCATCACCAAGCCACGAAATCAGACCCTACTGATTAAGAGTCAAGTGTTTATTGCAATAAATATGAAGTTATAATACCCATGTGACTAGGGTTTCAATTATGTTGATTATTTACATGATTCTTTGAAGAAAAGATTAATTTAAATGCATGTTTAGGTAGGAATTGCATGTAGAAGGATTTGATATCTGTAGAGGATAATAAAGTAGAGATTTTCTATGATTATCCATGAATTAAATCTAGGTTTTTGATGTATTATGGCGAAAGATCATAAAACCTAGGGTTTTTTAGGATTAGATGACTAAATCTATTCTTGAATGTTATACGTAATGTTTTGATGCAAAAATTATGTTAAAACTGTCTTAATACATGTGGGAAGGGTTTAGGACAGTTGGTTAAGAATTTGGTGGAGGAACATGGAAGTTATAGGTGTCTTAATGGTGAAAAACACATATGTGAAACGAAGAAGACAAGGTTTAGAGAGGCGAACCGGTTCGGTTCCCGAAAAAATTATAAATTCTCCCTTTTTGCCTAGAACTTTTAAATTGCTGTCGGGAAAACTTTTGGGAGATTGTTAGAATATAATGAGGGATGTATTATATTGCATTAAGTCATGATAGTGTTATGGGAGTTTAGTCGTATCGATAGAATTACGACGATGATTAAACGAGATTAAGCGATAAAGTAATTAATTCGCGAGGATAATAATGTAATTACGTGAAAGCGTGAGTGAGCTTATGGTATGAACCATTAGGGTAAGGAAGACCTAGCTACTAAAATCATAAAGGGGTAGCTAGGGCCCTTAGAGTAAAGATTAGTACTCAATTTAATACAATTGTGAGAAAAGTCATTACTTGATAGTACGGTGAGTATTCGAGTGTTATATACTGCGTACGAATGATGATAATTAGGTTATCTGAATACCTACTATATATGTGTGTGTGTGTATATATATATATATATATATATATAGGTTGTGTGTGCACCTATATGATTGATGTTATGAGTTAGCATACATATGCAGCTTGCTATCACCGGAGGTTCTCGCGTAGTGGGCGATCCCACCTTGACGATTCTAGTGTGGTCTGGATTGGTGCCCCAGAACATAGAACTTAGGGAGGTTGGCTATGTGACGTGTCTTAGTGATATCAATGTGTCATTTGGGTACGTTAGCTATATGTGCATCCCAAAGGCTTAGAACTATGTTCTCCTCCATGGTTTGATATTTGATTTTGGGTTCGAGGTAATATTATGAACCGATGGTCTTAATGTAGTGAGTGATACATGACCTTGATAGCAGATTATGCCTTTTACTAATGGTGGTCATTATAAGAGGTGACGTAATGGTATATATTAGTGTGTAAAATATATACAAATGAGAATATACAACTTAAGCGTGAAAGTAGACGTGGTATCCTAAAAGTAAATTTAGTATAAAAACCTAATTAATTGAGAAAGTGAAAACATGCAGGAATGCTAGTTCCCTTATGTGCTAGCATACATATGAAGCTTGCTATCACCGGAGGTTCTCGCGTAGTGGGTGATCACACCTTAACGATTCCAGTGTGGTCTGGATTGGTGCCCCAGAACATAGAACTTAGGGAGGCTGGCTATGTGACGTGTATTAGTGATATCAGTGACTTTTTGATAATGTGACTTTTTGTATATGTCGTTGTTGTAAGCCAAGTTAGTCAAGACATCAAATACCTACAAAATAAAACAATCTCAAGTGTAGCGGTAAATAAGGGTATCAATCTACTTCTAAGGGGGTAAGCTAGAGACAAATTTAATTGTTATTCACTTTTTATTTTCTTTTTGTGCTTTTTCACTTTTCTTATTTTTTTAGCTTTTTCAATATTAAAACAATAGGGTGAGGTGATGATTTAAACTAAACTAAATTAAAATATGAGATGAAAAACAACTAACTAGAAAGTGACTAAAAGTGAAAATAAAGTCTAACCCTAAAATAAGTGAAAAAGTGAGGTAAATAATTGTGAGAACAATCAAGGAATGGGATTACACCACAAATTTTAGTTATTCTAATTAATTAATTTAATTATTTGAATTCTCCCAAATTAATATCAAAATTACAAACCAACTCTCGTTGCAAGTGTAATTATAATAGTAATATTTCAGAAAATTAAGTTTAACACCCCACAACTCTAGAAAAATAGATCTACACTCCTTTTAATTAATCACCCGCTAGGATCGATCAATTAAAATTTAGGTAAATCTTAGAAAATAAATTTAGAGTTGAAATTCAAGTTATAATACCCCAATTAAGAAACCCCTATCTCAAGTTCGAATCTAAAATGGGTATTATAACTAGAATTTCGATTCTCTCGAAAATCATTTACCCTCTCTTGAGGCGTAAATTTAAGGGTGAGGGATCAAAATTAACATTCAAAGGGAAATTTCAATTAATCAAACTAATTAAACTAAAATAACATCAAATAAGGGTTTTCTCCCACCCCTTGAAAGGGGATTTAGCCTAACATGATATAAGATATGACAAATTAATAATCGAAGGCATAAAATAAATGAGAAGAGAAAAGAACAATCAAACCCCAATCTCTTGATGCTTAATTGATCTTCAATCCATGAGTTGAAATTCACATCCCTTAATTTGAAGGATTCAAAAAAAATTACATTAAGAATCTCACTCAATTTAATCCTCACAACAATTTATTTTCTCCTCACTATCTAAAAATTAATAAAATAAAAATTCTAATCTAAAACCTGCAATAAATGATATTTTCTCTCTCTACAAATTCCTATCTAAAAACTCTTTTTTTCCATCCTAAAAATTACAAAATAAAAATAAAAAGGATAGTGGATGAATTCATAATGGACAATTAAATAATAAAAAAAGATTTGCTAAAAATACAAATCCTAACATTATAAAATTGTACATTAGAACTCACCCAAATAAATAAATTCTAGATCATTACTTTATATTGAGATAATTGCTAAAAATGCAAAATCTCAACATAAAGGAATGGGTTAGAATTTTCCTCCCATAAGGGATAAATTTCAACTACATCAATCTATTATGAATTAATTGCTAAAAATGCAAAATCTTATAATAGAGGGATGGGGTGAAATTTATCCTAGAGATAATTTTCATTACACACCTCTATATTGAGGTATTTGCTAAAAACGCAAATACTCAACATAGAGGGGTGGAGAGAATTTTATCACACCAAGCTTAAAACTAATTTTGAGATCTCCTTTAAAAATGGCCCAAGTATTCAATTTATTTGTTGCACATGGAGGCTAGGGGTAAATTGGGAAGGTTAATGGTGCAAGAGGGTGTATAAGGTGTTGGGTGAGGGATAATTTAGGAGGTTGGCATGAGAGCATGTGGGTTGAGAGTGTTTGAGGGTATTTGGGAGAAACTGGTTAATTGGTTCATTTAACACATGTTGGTCTTTATGTTTTTGGATTTTGGTTTGATATATTTGTCAGGTCACGTTTTTTGCTTAAGGAGAAAATGGGACATGGGTTTTTGGCTTGGATGAAATGGGTTACGGGTTATGGGCAGGTGGTGGTTCAGTGGGTTTCAGGCGAGCTCGAGTCAAGGGTGAGATTGTCCGTGGCTCGGGTTGCATCCGCGCTCAGGCGGGTTCGAGTTCCAGAGATGGGGGATCGGAGCAGGTGGGCATATGGTTTTTGGGTGGGGTTGCCAGCGGGTTTGCAGTAGCGGCGGCGGGGATGGACAACAGATGGGTTCGAGGCTGGTAGCTGGGTCGCAGCTGGGCTCTGCGACGGAGGTTGGGGACGGAAGTTTGGTAGGGAGAGTTCGGCTCCGGTGGGTAGGTTCCGACGGGGTGTGGAAGTAGGGTGGTTGATGGTGGTGGTGTAAGAGTTGGGTGATGAGAGAGAAGGTGAGAGGTGATGTTGGTTATGAGTTTTGGTTCTGGACTTTGAGGAGAGAGAGAGAGAGAGAGAGATGGTGGGAAGAAGATGATGGGAATGGGATTGTGTGTGGTGAGGGTGTTGGGTCGATAGTGTGTAGGATAGGATGTGTTTGGATGAATGTTAGGTGTAGGATAAGTGTTGGGTATGAGTGGGTTTAGTTTAAGTGTAATGGAATGTAGGTTATGTGTGTGTGTTTAATTTGGACACCTAAAATAATAAATACTCAATTTAATAAAACTAAAACTAAAAAAATAAAGTCTAACTAAAAATAAAACAAACTAAAAAATTTAAAAATTTAAAAATTTAAAACTAAAAAATAAAATCTTAAGCCTATATAAAAACTAAAAAAAATAAAAAGAAATAAAAACTTAAAATCTAAATGAAAAGTAAAGTTCTAAAAAATTATAAAATCTAATAAACTAAAAATAAACTCCTAAAAAAATAATCCTAATAAAACTAAAAATTAATAAAAATCAAAATAAAATAAAATTATACTATTAAAAATAAAATAGAAAAATAGAAAATAAAACCTAGAAAATAGTAAATAAATCTAAAATAAATCCTAAAAATAAAAATGACTCAAACTAAAAATCTAAAAAAAATATTAAAAAGGGACAAACAAAACACACACATGGTTTGGGGTAGGTTTAGGGACTGTTTAGGGTAGGCTAGGATAGTGGACAAGGATATTTAGCTCCATTTTGACTGGAAATTACTCCGAAATATAGTTTTTGACATCGCAACTGCAATTAAACCTGCATATTGAACAATTAAGCACATAATACCCATATTTCCGAGAATTAGCAACAAAAGCACGTCTATTGGGGGTATAAATTGTACTGTTTTGGGTGCTTATCACACCACCCCCAAACAGAGCGTTGCTAGCCCTCGAGCAATAAGATAGAGAGAAAGAGAAAGATAAGTAACCAAAAGTGTACCACTTTCGCGGGCACTTGCGATTGCACATAGTGTGTGCAACAAGCCTTTAAACCTATAGGTTGCCCTACAGGACGAGTTGTGTCTCGTGAGGGTTTGCAGGGAATATACCCATAAAATTCTTATTTGCGAAAATTTATTAAAAGGCAGTCAATCTCTTATTAGACGTAGAATAATCACACAATCCATCACATGAGAAAATGATTTCAGAAATACAAGCTAGAATGTGTAAAAATTTTAGCTAAGTAAATACTCAAGGCACATCCTTCCTTAAACTCAACTTATGTAGTGTGAATCGGTCAAAATGGGTCGAGTATCACAAGAGTAATTCCTAGATTGCCTTATCGGAATCAACGTTTCAACTTCAAATCTCACTGGATATAACTCTCTCAAACGAACTCTCGAGATTATGGCAAGTGTATCGCTCTTGTGTGTGAGGAGGAGAGTAAATGTAAGCAAGTTCAAACGTCTCACACACACATAAGAAAGAACAAACAATTCGAAAGAAAAATGATCTCATGAAATAATGCTAATCATTATAGCGAGAACGTCGAGTTATTCACCACGTCGACTTTCATTTGCCCGAACACCTAGGGGAACATGTATGTATATGGGTGAGGGGGAAATGAAATGGGATATGTGGGATGAGGTGAGGTAGGATGAGATGGATGTGTGAGATGATGGATGTATGATGCGATGGAAAATGGATGGATATGCGATGTGAGAGAGTGTATACACTTTAGGCACAAATGTCTTTATTTTAAAACCAACTACTAACTACAAACTCTTTTTTTTTCTCTCTTTTTTTCTTTTTTTTCTGTTTTTTTCTTTTCTTGTTCCCTATTTTTTTTCTTTTTTCTTCCTTTTTTTTCTTTTCAAACCAACACTGAAGACATTTAACATTTGGAATCAACACTCTTTTTCTCAAAATGATGATGGTTGATATATGAATGGAGGTGATAGGTGATGGTGTGGGGAATATGGAAAATCATGGTAATGTAATGGGAATATGATATGGGGAAAAGTGGTAGGTGTATGGATTAATATCCTAGTGATCGGGACAAATTTCAAGACACACGTTTCTTACAACTCGAAAATGATGTCATTATCAGTGATCAAGACAAAATTTTATGAAAGATAATGAGATCATACAACAATTAAAGTGCGGACCCAAAAGAAGTTGAATCAACTTGTGACTCGGAGATTGCGTAAAACTCTCTAAAAGGGTGAAAGGAACAAATCTCACAAGCTAAAGTCTCTACTAGTTATCCTTAAGGTTCTCTTTAGAATTGTAGTACTCCTCAACTCTAAACCGTAGTGACTTGATAAGTGCGCAAATTTTTGTTGAGTCTAGAAATTCATAGTGCAACATGCCTTGTTACGTATTATATAAGCTATTAGAAAAAATATTCTCTAGCTTTATTCCTAGACTTAAAAAGATGGATGATTGAAAATTCACATCAATGAGTGAGATGCAAGAAACTGCACGAAATTTTAAAAATCAGGTTCAAAAATCAAAAAAATTCAAAAGAGGCATGATTTTGATAAAATTCCCCACCCCCAAACAAAAAGGAACATCGTCCTCGATGTTAAATAAAATGATTTTTAAAATTGAGAGCATAAGGTAGGAAATAGTTTACCAGAATGAACCGCTAATGAAGTGGACAAATATAGCCAAGAATAAACCTGAAAAATGTGTACAAGTCTATAAGCATGGTAAAACATAGGGTGATGTGAAACACCACCCCCCAAACAGGATGAGACTAGTACATGAAACGCGGGTTGCCTCCCGGTAGCACTAAGTTTAATGTCTTCAGCCAGACCGAAGGGATCTCACCCTAAGGATAGGAATTATGATGGCGCGGGGGGGGCAAAAAAATTGGGTGATGAGAATCACCCCCAAACAAGACTGAAGCTTCAGTCTTGTAGGAAATAGACTAAAGTGGTCAATGCACTTGTATGGCCAACTGCATCACACGATGCAAAGCATCAGTGGACCATGGGTGGGTGGGTATTAGGGTAAAGGTGAGGGTGGAAAGGCATCGGTCACGCGCCTTATTGAGCTTAAAGGTGAGGGCAACTAGGTCCCTATAAGCTTGGTGCTCAAGTTGGTGAGGGAGGCAAAATGGTTTGCTAAGTTGAATCGAATGGGCCTCAGAAAAATCACACGACCATTCTGTAAATGGGCGATGGTAATGGTCGCGTCGTGACACGCCAGGGAGCTGTCGATGGGAAAAGTCAACACCACAAGATAGTGGTGTGCATGGAGGAACAAGCTCTATGTCACGGAAGTGGAGAGTAGAACCATAAATACTCTCGTAGATTGTGGATGGCTTTAGGTTAGGAGCTAAAAAGGGATATGGAAACTTGAAATGTGTAAAATCAAGATCCAAACTAGGTGGTGGAGTGGAAAGGACAATGGGTGGGTTGGGTGGGATAAACAGTGGAGGAAGATGATCCAATTCAAGCATGGGAGATACACACTCAATGGGAAGAGTAAAGGAATACTCACAAGGGAGTGTGGTTTCTAAAGATGGAGTGGTCAACTTCTCCATAAGAGTAGTATCAGGGAATATGGTGGGTAGGTAAGACGAGGCACCAAGATCAGAGATAGAGGAATCACTAGAAATATCAGGCTCAAAGGGAGCCATGCATGGTGGAATAGGATCCAAATCCGAATAGTTAGGAACTATCACGGATTCTATCTCGGGAAAATGGTGAGCACTCGTAGCCGGAGCTAACATAGGTTAAATTGGTTCCTCGGGAACACAGGAGGTAGGGTCGATAGGTGTAGACTCAGGCATAGTTTTGGAGTTTATGGGAAAGGGAATAAGAATATGAACCTCAAAATGGGGTTCAGGTGGATATGGTGGGATTGGATCAGGCTCACTATCGAAAGGTAAGTCAACACAATTGTTAACTTGGGACCCGGACCATGGGATGGTCTCAACTTCGAGATTCTCCGGGTGGCAGGGTTGGTTACACTCAAAATCTGTGTCACAAGAGAACACATCATCATCACACTCGGGTGCAACAATGGGTGGATCCATGGGAATGGCCGACTCTCTCGCACACTCCAATTCATTTTATAGTTGTTCAAGCCTTTGGAGAGCTTGAGTTTGAATTTGTGTGGCTTGCTCTTGCTCGAGTATGAACTTTTGCAAGAGGCCTTCGAGAGCGGATGTGGAGGGTGGCGATGGTGGAGTGACGGGTGGTGGCGGTGGGTGAGGTGGACACAACTCGCTATAATCGGGACTATATGGAGAATACTCATATGAAGTGTGTGGGGTGGGGAGAAGTTCATCATACACGAAAGGATTACTTTCGTGATGGACAAATGGTTGATACTCGTGGGGTGCGTAGTGAGGGGACTGATCGGGAATGGGTGCATAAGGTTGCCATGATGACTGTGGGAACGTGTGAGGATCCACAACATCGGGTTGGGATTCGTATTACGTGGAAGCGTGATCAGGCCTCCACGAATAGCTCGGGTACTCACACAACTCGGGATTAGGTATATCGGGATAATGGGTCGAGGTGGGTTCCGGAATAGTATCATATGGATACACATGTTCCATGGTGGGTTCGGATGGATATGTAATGCAAGGGCACTCATGGGACATGTGATCGACATAGTAATAGTGGTGCATAACAAAGGATGAGACACGTCGACACTTGACATCGAGGGTGATGGAATAGGAGGTGCGTGCATGGACGGGTCAAGAGTATCAAGGGCACTCATGAGAGAGGTGAAACCATTAAAAATCTCATAAAGAGACGGCTCAGGATCACTCTCACACGTGTCACGTGTCAATGGAAAATGACCAAAGTAGTCCCGTAAAGGACGTTCTTCGGCCATAAGGAGAGAAGTATTTTTTTTATTTTTTTTTAAAGGAAAGAAAATATTTTTGGATTTTCTAAAAATAATGGAAGAAAATATTTTTGGAGTTTTGTGAAAAATAAAGGAAGAAAAATATTTTTGGATTTTTCTAAAATGAAAGAAAGAAAATATTTTTGGATTTTTTTTGAAAGAAAAAGGGTGGGGAAAAATATGGACTCTTTGAATGGACAACTTACTAAAATCCGACTACCGAAAAATGAATTGGACCCACACACAAGTCAAGAAATTTTCCTAACTAGCACATAGACAATTTTTATCTTTAGATTTAGTGAAAGGGGTAGTCAAATTTTAATTAAGTCCGCGGGCGATAAAAATTCACGAACGAAATGAGTGATCGCCTTTGCAAAATTTTCTCCTATTGGGCTACCTAGTTGATTGATTTTAAATTTAGTGATGGCTAGGGTAGCACACAATGATAAGCAAGTGAGTCGGGTGATGAAATCCCTTCTCGTGAGTGACCGGGTGTAGGTCTTAATTAATTAATTCATCACACCATTCGAAAATAAATGCGAGAATTAAATCAAGTAAGAGCACACACAATAATAGACTCGCTAACAGGAGAGGCGCGAGGGTGTAAGAAATGTACCTCCCATGATTTTTAGGCCGTGGGGTGCCGAAAATTTTGAGTCGACCAAGGGGAGATCACGCCTATCTCAGTCGTCCTCGGGAGTCCTACAGACCCAAGGTAGAGAGGCTTCTAAATCCTCGTCAATGGACGCCCTCTCTCTACCTTGTCCGGTTTCCCTATCACGCTTATCTTTTTTATATTACAAATGTAAATGCGAAATAATAAGGTGTCTCTATGCACTGCAATACAAGCCAAGTAATAAAGTCCTAATACAAGCCTTCTAAACAAATGAAAAAAATGTTACAAAAAAAATAAAAAGTGCAATACAAATGAATCACAAATAGGTAATTCGCAAGTGCTTCAAGCTCCAAAGATCAGCAACGGTGCCATTTGATAAATAGAACTTCAATTCCCCGACAACGGCGCCATTTGATAACTTGCTTTTTGTATGTCGTTGTTGTAAGCCAAGTTAATCAAGACATCAAATACCTACAAAATAAAACAATCTCAAGTGTAGCGGTAAATAAGGGTATCAATCTACTTCTAAGGGGGTAAGCTAGAGACAAATTTAATTGTAATTCACTTTTTATTTTCTTTTTGTGCTTTTTCACTTTTCTTATTTTTTGAGCTTTTTCAATATTAAAATAATAGGGTGAGGTGATGATTTAAACTAAACTAAATTAAAATATGAGATGAAAAACAACTAACTAGAAAGTGACTAAAAGTGAAAAATAATGTCTAGCCCTAAAATAAGTGAAAAAGTGAGGTAAATAATTGTGAGAACAATCAAGCAATGGGATTACACCACAAATTTTAATTATTCTAATTAATTAATTTAATTATTTGAATTCTCCCAAATTAATATCAAAATTACAAACCAACTCTCGTTGCAAGTGTAATTATAATATTAATATTTTAGAAAATTAAGTTTAACACCCCACAACTCTAGAAAAATAGATCTACACTCCTTTTAATTAATCACCCGCTAGAATCGATCAATTAAAATTTATGTAAATCTTAGAAAATAAATTTAGAGTTGAAATTCAAGTTATAATAGACCACTTAAGAAACCCATATCTCTAGTACGAATCTAAAATGGGTATTATAACTAGAATTTCGATTTTCTCTCGAAAATCATTTACCCTCTCTCGAGGCATAAATTTAAGGGTGAGGGATCAAAATTAACATTCAAAGGGAAATTTCAAGTAATCAAACTAATTGAACTAAAATAACATCAAATAAGGGTTTCCCCCCACCCCTTGAAAGGGGATTTAGCCTAACATGATATAAGATATGACAAATTAATAATCAAAGGCATAAAATAAATGAGAAGAGAAAAGAACAATCAAACCCCAATCTCTTGATGCCTAATTGATCTTCAATCCATGAGTTGAAATTCACATCCCTTAATTTGAATGATTCAAAAAAAAATACATCAAGAATCTCACTCAATTTAATCCTCACAACAATTTATTTTCTCCTCACTATATAAAAAATAATAAAAATAAAAATTCTAATCTAAAACCTACACTAAAATGGTATTTTCTCTCTCTACAAATTCCTATCTAAAAATTCTTTTTTTCCATCCTAAAAATTACAAAATAAAAATAAAAAGGATAGTGGATGAATTCATAATGGACAATTAAATAATAAAATAGATTTGCTAAAAATACAAATCTTAACATTATAAAATTGTACATTAGAACTCACCCAAATAAATAAATTCTAGATCATTACTTTATATTGAGATAATTGCTAAAAATGCAAAATCTCAACATAAAGGAATGGGTTAGAATTTTCCTCCCGTAAGGGATAAATTTCAACTACATTAATCTATTATGAATTAATTGCTAAAAATGCAAAATCTCATAATAGAGGGATGGGGTGAAATTTATCCTAGAGATAATTTTCACTACACACCTCTATATTGAGGTATTTGCTAAAAATGCAAATACTCAACATAGAGGGGTGGAGAGAATTTTATCACACCAAGCTTAAAACTAATTTTGAGATCTCCTTTGAAAATGGCCCAAGTCTTCAATTTATATGGTGCACATGGAGGCTAGGAGTAAATTGGGAAGGTTAATGGTGAAAGAGGGTGTATAAGGTGTTGGGTGAGGGATAATTTAGGAGTTTGTCATGAGAGCATGTAGGTTGAGAGTGTTTGAGGGTATGTGGGAGAAAAGATTAAGTGGTTCATTTAACACATGTGGGTCTTTATGTTTTTGGCTTTTGGTTTGATATATTTGTCAGGTCACGTTTTTTGCTTAAGGAGAAAATGGGACATGGGTCTTTGGCTTGGATGAAATGGGTTACGGGTTATTGGCAGGTGGTGGTTCGGTGGGTTTCAGGCGAGCTCGGGTCAAGGGTGAGATGGGTCGCGGCTCGGGTTGCATCCGAACTCAGGCGGGTTCGAGTTCCAGAGATTGGGGATCGGAGCAGGTGGGTTGATGGTTTTCGAGTGGGGTTGCTGGCGGGTTTGCAGTAGTGGCGGTGGGGATGGACAACAGATGGGTTCGAGGCTGGTAGTTGGGTCGCAGATGGGCTCTGCGACGGAGGTTGGGGACGAAAGTTTGGTAGGGAGAGTTCGGCTCCGGTGGGTAGGTTCCGACGGGGTGTGGCAGTAGGGTGGTTGATGGTGGTGGTGTAAGAGTTGGGTGATGAGAGAGAAATGAGAGATGGTGAGAGGTGATGTTGGTTATGAGTTTTGGTTATAGAGGTTGAGCAGAGAGAGAGAGAGAGAGAGAGAGAGAGAGAGATGGTGGGAAGAAGATGATGGGAATGGGATTGTGTGTGGTGAGGATGTTGGATCGATAGTGTGTAGGATAGGATGTGTTTGGGTGAATGTTAGGTGTGGGATTAGTGTTGGGTATGAGTGGGTTTAGTCTAAGTGTAATGGAATGTAGGTTATGTGTGCGTGTTTAATTTGGACACCTAAAATAATAATGACTCAATTTAATAAAACTAAAACTAAAAAAATAAAATCTAACTAAAAATAAAACAAACTAAAAATATTAAAAAAAATTAAAACTAAAAACTAAAATCTTAAACTTATATAAAAACTAAAAGAAATAAAAAGAAATAAAAAATTAAAATCTAAATGAAAAGTAAAGTTCTATAAAATTATAAAATTTAATAGACTAAAAATCAAAATAAAATAAAATTATACTAATAAAAATAAAATAGAAAAATAGAAAATAAAACCTAGAAAATACTAAATAATTCTAAAATAAATCCTAAAAATAAAAATGACTCAAACTAAAAATCTAAAAAAATAATAAAAAGAGACAAACAAAACACACACATGGTTTGGGGCAGGTTTAGGGACGGTTTAGGGTAGGCTACGATTGTGGACAAGGGTATTTAGCTCCATTTTAACTGCAAATTGCTCCGAAATATAGCTTTTGACACCGTAACTGCAATTAAACCTACATATTGAACAATTAAGCACATAATACCCATATTGTCGAGAATTAGCAACAAAAGCACGTCTATTTGGGGTATGAATTGTACATTTTTGGGTGCTTATCAGTAATATTGTGAACCAATGGTCTTAATGTAGTGAGTGATACATGACCTTGATAGCAGAGTATGCCTATTACTAATGGTGGTCATTAGAAGAGGCGACGTAATGGTATATATTAGTGTGTAAAATATATACAAATGAGAATATAAAACTTATGCGTGAAAGTAGATGTGGTATCCTAAAAGAAAATTTAGTAGAGAAACCTAATTAATTGAGAAAGTGAAAACATGCAGGAATGTTAGTTCCCTTCTGTTCATAGTTATATATATATATATATATATATGTGTGTGTGTGTGTGTGTGTGTGTGTGTGTGAATATTATACTTACGTGTGACAGTAGATAGCTAGATAGTGTAGATCTAAAAGAATGAATTACGTAGTGAAACTTGATCAATGAATTGAGAAGATAAATAAAATGCTAATTTCAACTCTTAACGTACGAGAAATGTTAATTCGATTAGCGTATTGTATGGACAATATGGGGACTTATAGATGTTGATTGTCCAGGTTGATACTTATGTCTAGTTAGCTTGGGTAGTACAGCTAGGTGGGCTAAGTATAGCATGTTAGGCGTGCACAATAGTTGAGGGGTGAGGATACTCGAGAGAGTGTATGTAACATGTGTAATCAATAACTGAACTTTGATCTGTGAGAAACTCTTGCTAAATATTTTCAAAATGTTTTGAGTACTAACTCTTCCTATAAAAATATTTTCAAAACCTTTTAGGTGCCTAGCCACAGGGGCGTCGGACTTGATATTCTACTTCAGGGATATGCAGCTATGGCACAGGTGGATGCTTGCAATGTTTTGGATTAGATACATTTATTCTTCATTTCTAGTGTACAAATTTATTTCGGTTATAATTTCAGTTTGGCGTGTTGCCCTTTCAGATTTATTATCTCAGTTTAAACTTGTATTGGATTTGGTTGTTATTACTGGATTTTATTTAGCTTGGTTTTAGCTGATGGTTTATTTGACAGGATTATATTTATCTATATCTTGTGTTGGATTGGGTTTTATTGGCGTATGGTTTATTTAATTTCACATGTTGTTATCTGTTTAATAAAAGATAAAAGTTGTCACCGGTTTAATTAACTAATAGGTGATTAGTAATTAATTTTCTTTTCGACGGTGATGTTAAGAATGAACCAATTTGTGAATCCTGATTTAATTTAATAATGGACTGATCACCCGGTATTTAATTAGGCGGGTGTCACAGATGGTATCAGAGAATCAGGTTCTAGAGTCCTTAGGATATGTTCGGCTTTTCATGTTTCAGCTTAGCGTTCTTTAATGTAGAGCCTTATAAATGGATTGTTGTATTCCTCTACATATGCAATTTTCATTCTCCTGCTTTTAAGTATAGTTGATGTAATTCATATACGAGTTTTGTTAATCTCCGTACACCGAGCAATATGGGACAACCAACGAGGGCCATTAGAAAGATTGGAGGAAGATAGGAGAAGCAGAAGAATAGAGTATTCTAAAAATAGTGATTGCAATAGAACTCGCCACAATTATTATTTAGAAAAGTGATGATAAGATAATCATGTGGGGATAGTAATTCCTTAAACACCGTCGTAGAAAATGGTGACACAACTTTAGACTCACCTAGCGTTGTAGGCAAAGGGAGAGTCAGGGGGAACTCTTTCGAAGAGTCGCCTGTAAGATTTTGAGAAAGGAAAGAAGTGTGATGAACCGATGTATGGAAGTAATCCAAAGAAAAGAGTGTAAGGTGGAGTGAAGCAACACCCAGGACTAAATTTAAGGATAAATTCTTGCTCATGGGAGTAGCATGATGGTGATAGGAGTGAGTCACCCAATATAAGGAAGTGGTTATAGGATGAATTGAACAACTTGGGAGAAGGGATATTAAGGTCTTACATCAACTTTTTTGATAGAGATGCGATTGGAGTTTGGAAACTCATCACAAGGTAAAGCAGAAAAAGACCGATCGTAAGAGATACAATAACTTGCTTAGCGAACTTCGTAACCGATGAAGGGGATACGGAGGGTGATGAAAAGGGTTACGTGAGATGATAATGGACTCCTGTGTAGGATACACAAACGTGGATGTGAAGTCCAGATAGGATGACTAGTGCCAATGTCACCAAGGTCATACGTTTATATGTTTATATCAGCACTTCCCAAAGAAAGGAGCCAAGTGAATAAACTGGATTAAACAATGATTGTGATGAATCATATAAGGGTATACCCAGTAGGGGGTCCATTCTAATGATTAATGGTAATATAACTCCTAACAGGAGATGGTGAATATATTCAGGGCCGTCAAGGCCAGCAACAAGTCCCATAGGGCTAGCGGAGGCAACGGGACAAAGGAGGTAGCAATACGGGTCGAGGATACTAGGTCCGTAAGAAGGACACCCCCGACATATCCAGTGGGGATAGTGAGAGTGGAGTGGAATATAAAGGTTTCCTATGTGTGAAGAGTAAGGCCACCTATATTGAACTCATCCACAATGAGCAAGTGAGGCCAGTCAGACTAGGAAGTAGATGAAAACGGTGCCATCAGGGCACAATGGTAGCAGGAGCGAGACCTCAGCAGAGGAATTGGGCTAAGAGATTTAGGACCAAGAGTTAACAACTTGAGAGTGGTGGGTTCAGGTAGGACCAGCAAACTCCTCAACAATAATAGCATCATATACGTCCCTTAGGGCCATTGGGGCTAAGGAAATGGCGGGGAAGGCCAGTAGGGCCAATGCCAAAAGCAAAAGAGTTTATTTGGTAGTCATTATACTAGTGGGGAGAGGGACCATAAGAAGAAGAATTACTCAAATAGAGACATGGGCAACTACTGGAGGAGATCCTAGATATACAACAGATCATGGGTCAGTCCTGGTGCGAGAATTAGGCTCAGGGGCCAGTTGACAAGGTAATCAATATGGAAAATGGAGATATAATTTTTTCTTTATCCTTATGAGAATAGGATACATTTTGGGTGACATGGGTGAGTCATAATATTTAATTTCTAACACTAAAATTTGAGTGTGAGTTAGGTTTAGTAGGTGTGCTGGCGGTATTAGCCTTATATTAAATATTTTATCGTGTGGTAGCGGGACTCTTTGGTGGCCCCTATGAGAGAAAGGTGGGTGCACTAAGAGTGTGCTTATATTACATGATAGTTTACTGCTTTCAAAAATTATGATAACGGAGTAGACTACTTCCTGAGGCACGTCAGTGATGGGTTGAGCGATTGTAGATCGTGATTGTGAGATCTTGTGTTCTCTGTTTCAGAGTAAGATTTTTCTAGGTATCAAATGAAAGAGGGTCGAACCTATATATATATATATATATATATATATATATGTGTGTGTGTGTAGATATATTATATTGTGTAGGAGATTTGAGAGTATGTGTTGGAATTATATGTTTGATCTCGATGAGTAAGGACATCTACTGATGTGATTCAGGGTATATTGATTGTCGAGCGGAGAGATAAAGCTCATTATTGATTTAGCGCTAAGGACCTAGTGACAGGAAAAGTGATGTGATGTATGTTGTCTTTTTGTAACATGAGAGTGGACGAGTATACTTTTATGATAAAAGACGAGGATTTGGGGGTGTATTACAGCAAGAGGAGAGGGCTATAACTTATGCATCCCGAAAGCTTAAGCCCCATGAGAAGAATTACCCCACCCACGACCTTGAGTTGGCAGGGGTTATTTTTTCTTTGACGATATGGAGATATTATGTTCTGGGGGAGCACTTTATTTTGTTCACGACCCATCAGTCACTTCAATATATTTTCACACAGAAGGCGCTGAATATGAGGCAGAGACGGTAGCTAGAGTTCATGAAGAATTACTAGTTTCAGATATAGTATCACCCTGGTAAGGCTAACGCGTTGAGTAGATGACCTACTGGAGAGTTAGCAGAGGTCTAGAAAGAGAAGTTAAGTGAGCTTCTACATGATGATGATATTTCCAGAGCGTGCATCGCAGAGTTAGTTGTCACTCCCGAGATTGTGATGTGTATAGTGAAAGCACAGGCAGAGGATCAATACTGTCAGGACAGGATATGACAGTTAGTAATGAAGGGTACAGAGTCTCACTCGATCAACTCAGAGGGAGGCATACATATTAATGGGAGATTGTAGTGCCAAAGGATGACGATTTGAGACATGCAGTTATGACACAGTCTCATGGTTTGAGGTTTGTGATACATATCGACGGGGATAAGATGTACCAAAATTTGAGGAGACAATACTGGTGGTCGGGGAAGAAGCGAGACATAACAGAGTTTATCTCGAAGTGTGTTACCTGTCAGCTTGTGAAATTTGACCATCAACGACCTTCAGTGATGTTATAGCCACTCGAGATTCCCGTGTGGAAGTGGGAAATCATTTTAATGGACTTTATTATTGGGTTACCGATATCGCAGAGGGATCACGATTCCATTTGGGTGATAGTGGATCAGCTGACCAAGGTGGCCCATTGCTCGCCATTTCACACTGATTACGAGACAAGTTAGTATGCCTAGTTATTCATCGCAGAGATAGTGAAGTTGCATGGGGTGTCGATTTGTATTATGTCTGGTAGAGACAAGATCTTTGTGTCTCACTTCTGACAGAGTTTTCAGGAGGCCATGGGTATAGACTTGCGGTTAAGTATCGCTTATCATCTACAGATGGATGGGAAGACTGAGATGGTTAAACTGATGCTAGAAGACATGTTGGGGATGTGCATCCTAGATTTTGGGGGAGGTTGAAAGTGATACCTTCCATTGGTAGAGTTTGCATATAACAACTCTTACCAATTTATCATCGGTATGGAAGCACTAGAGGCACTTTATGGGAGGCTTTTTCATTCGCCTACTTATTGGTTAAATATGGGAGACAACAAGTAATTGGGTCTAGAGATTATATAGGAGAAGACGGCTAAGATTGAGCTGATTCAAGGCATATTCGGATTGCTTAAAATAAAAAAAAAGAGTTATCCTAATGCTAACTAGAGACACGTGGAGTTAGGGACCAAGTGTTGGATCATGTGTCTCCCATAAAGGGGGTCATGAGGTTCGACAAGAAGGGAAATTTAGCACCGAGGTATGTGGGGCCTTTTCCTATCATTTAGAGAGTAGGACCAGTAGTATATAGACTGGGTTTACTAAAGCATCTTCAGTGGATACACGATGTGTTCTATGTAGCGCGCTGAAGGAATACAGGAGGAGTGAGAGAGATTTCTGGAACATTCCACTCGAAGAGATTAATTTGCAGCCAGACATCTCATATGAGGAGAAACCCCTGGCTACTATAGATTGTAATGAGTGTAAATTGCGGTCTAAGGTGGTGCCACTAGTCAGAGTTCAGTGGGGGCATCACAGTATTTATGAGTCTACTTGGGAGCGGGAGGATGACATGCGAGAGCAGTATCTAGAGTTGTTTACCATAGGTATGACTTAATTTTGAGGATGAAATTCCTTTGTAAGGGGGAAGTATGTAATACCTTGTATTTCTGAATATTTGAGATTTAATTAATTTGGTAATTAGATTATTTTTTTTAAATTACGTGAGAGAAGTAATTTATTTGAATTGAATAATAATGTGACTATTAATTATTAATCGAGAGTGAAATAATGATTAATATTATGAATTATAGCGAGTGATATGGTGGTAATTGATTTTATCTCAACCTGGAGTCGCGTGTAGACTAAATTGGGGTCGAGATAGGAAATATATTTAGAGTGACTCGGATGATTCTGAAGGGTCAAAATATTCGGAATAGTATACCCCGAGGTATAGTTTGGGTCATGGATCAATTTTAGACCAAATCGGCACCTATTGAGGGCGTTTCGGTCATTTGGAAAAAGGAGGTTTAAATACCTACAAAATTTTTAGCCTTATATTCGATGTTAGATAGAAGGTGCTAGGGTTAGAAACACCTAGAACAGAGAGGAGTCCTTAGAGAAGAAGGAGAGGCCATCCTTGGAGCTTTTGAGTATATTCTTGGAGCTTTTCATCTCAAAATTGCACCACAAGCTGAGAGAGAAGACAATCACATCCATTACCAAGCCACAAAATCATACCCTACTGATCAAGAGGCAAGTATTTATTGCAATCAATATGAACTTATAATACCCATGTGACTAGGGTTTCAATTATATTAATTATTTTTATGGTTCTAGGACGAAAAGATTTCTTTAAATGCATGTGTTGGGTAGGAATTGCACGTAGAAGGATTTGATATCTGTAGAGGACAATAAAGTAGAGATTTAACATAAAACCTTGGGTTTTTTAGGATAATCATACAAAATCACTACTTTATTATCCTCTATAGATATCAAATCTTTATATTGTGTAGGATATTTGAGAGTATATGTTTGAATTATATGTTTGATCCCGGTGAGTAGGGAAATCTACTGATGTGATTCAAGGTATATTGGGTTATTGTCTAGCGGAGAGATAGAGCTCGTCAATGATTTAGTGTTGAGCACCTAGTGATAGGAAAAGCGCCTTGATGTATGTTGTCTTTTTGTAACATAAGAGTAGATGAGTATACTTTATGCTAAAAGATGGGGACTTGGGGGTGTATTATAGAAGGAGGAGAGGGATATAGATTATGTGTACCGAAATCTTAAGCCCCATGAGAAGAATTACCCCACCCACGGCCATGAGTTGGAAGCGGTCTTTTTCGCTTTGAGGATATAGTGGCACTATCTGCGGGGGGAGTAGTTTACTTTGTCCACGGATCATAACTCACTTCAATATCTCTTCACGCAGAAGGATCTGAACATGAGGTAGAGGCGGTGGCTAGAGTTCTTGAAGAACTACCAGTTTGAGATACAGTATCATCCTGGTAAGGCTAACATAGTGACAGTCACGTTGAGCCGACGACCTACTGGAGAGTTATTAGAGGTCTGGAAAGCGAAATGGAGTGAGCTTCGACATGATGATGAGATTACCAGAGCGTGCATGGCAGAGTTAGCTATCACTCCTAAAATTGTGATATGGGTAGTAAAAGCACATGCAAAGGATCAGTACTGCAGGGATAGGATACAACAGTTAGTAACGGAGGGTGCAGAGTCTTACGCAATGAGCTCAAAGGGAGGCGTACATTTTAATGGCAAATTGTAGTGCCAGAGGATGAGGATTTGAGATATGAATTTATGACACATCCTTATGGTTCGAGGTTTACAGTACATCCCGGCATAGGTAAGAGGTACTAAGATATGAGAAGATAGTACTGGTGGTCAGGTATGAAGTAAGACATAGCAGAGATTTTTTTAGAGTGTGTTATTTGTCAGCTTATGAAAGTTGACCATCAGCGACCTTCAAGGATGCTACAGCCACTCGATATTCCTATGTAGATGTGGGAAAGAATTTCGATGGACTTTATTACTGGGTTGCTGACATTGTAGATGGATCACGATTCCATTTAGGTGATAGTGGATCGGTTAACCAAGGTGGCCCATTTCTTGCCAGTTCACACCGATTATGAGATGAGTCATTATGCACAGTTATTGATCGTAGAGGTAGTGAAGTTGCATGGGGTGCCGATTTGTATTGTGTTTAATAGAGAGAATATATTCGTGTCTCACTTCTGGCAGAGTTTTTAGGAGGCCATGGGTACAGACTTGCAGTTAAGTACCACTTATCATCTACAGATGGACGGGCAAACTGGGAAGGTTAACTAGATGCTGGAAGGCATGTTGAGAATGTGCATCCTTGATTTTAGGGGAGATTAGGAAAGATACCTTCCATTGGTAAAGTTTGCGTATAAAAACTCTTACCAATTTACCATCAGTATGGAAACATTTGATGCACTTTATGGGAGACCTCGTCGTTCTCCTACTTGTTGGTTAGAGGTGGGGGACAATAAGTTGTTGGGGACAAAGATGATGTAAGAGAAGAAGGCCAAGATTGAGTATATTTGGGGGAATATTAGGATTGCTTAGGATAAATAAAAGAGTTACCCTGATGTCGATCAGAGACACGTGGAGTTAAAGGTTGGGGACCAAGTGTTAGTTCGTGTGTCTCCTATGAAGGGGGTCGTAAGGTTTTACAAGAATGAGAAGTTAGAACTGAGGTACGTGGGACCATTCCCTATTATCGAAAGAGTAGGACCAGTAGCATATAGACTGGTCTTATCAGAGCATCTTCAGCAGATACACGACATGTTCCATGTGGCAACACTAAAGAAGTACAGGAGAAGCGAGAGGACTTTTTGGAACATTCCACTCAAGGAGGTTGAATTTCATCCAGACGTCTCGTATGAGGAGAGACCGATGGTTATTCTAGATCACAGTGAGCAAAAGCTACGGTCCAAAGTGGTACCTCTAGTCAGAGTGTAGTGGGGACACCACAACATTGATGAATCTACCTGGGAAGGGGAGGATGACATGCGAGAGTAGTATCCAGAGTTGTTTACCGCAGGTATGACCTAATTTTGAGGACGAAATTCCTTTGTAAGGGTTAGAGTATATAATACCCTGTATTTTTGCATATTTGAGATTTAACTAATTTGGTAATTAAATTGTTTTATTTTAAATTACGCGAGAGAAGTAATTCAATTGAATTGAATAATAATGTGACTATTAAATATTAATCGAGAGTGAGATAATGATTAATATTGTGAATTATCTTTACTAAGCTAATAGTAAATGGTTAATGATTAGAAATTACGTCATAGCGAGTGATATAGACGTGATTGGAATTTATCTCAATCGGGAATCACGTGTAGACTAACTTGGGGTCGAAATGGGATTTTTATTTATAGGGACTCGGATGATGATTTCAAGGTCACAAATGAGTCCGTAAGGGTCAAATTAGTCAAAATAGTATACACGGGGATGTTGATTGGGTCACGGGTCGATTTTAAGCTAAACCGGGATCATACGAGGGTATTTTGGTCATTTTACATTAGGGGGTTTAGAGACCCAAGAATTTTAGAACTCTTAATCAGCTTATAAGGATTGGGGTCTACGATTTTGAGGTTAGAAAACACAGAGAAACCATCAGAGTCCAACCTTAGAGCTTAAGGAAGGATTCTTGAGAAATTCAAAGGAGTCTCGCACCACAAACATTTGGGAAGGAAGATTGGAGGAGAAAAATAATCAAATTAACTTTTAACCCACGAAATTGGACTTTACAGTATTAAGTAAAGAGTTTATTGCAATCAATATGAAGTTATAATAGCCATGTGACTAGGGTTTCAGTTATGTTGATTATTTTGATGATTCTTGGAAGAAAAGATTGATTTAAATGCATGTTTAGGTAGGAGTTGCTTGTAGAAGGATTTGATATCTGTAGAGGATAATAAAGTAGAGATTTTGTATGATTATCCACGAATTAAATTTGGGTTTTTGATGTATTACAATGAAAGAACATAAAACCTAGGGTTTTTGAGGGTTGGATAATTAAATCCATTCTTCAATATTCTTCGTAATGTTTTAATGCAAATATTATGTTAGAAATTGTCCTAATACATGTGTAAAGGGTTTGGGACAATTGGTTTAGAGTTTGGCGGAGGAACATGGAAGTTATAGGTGTGTTAATGGTGAAAAATGCATCTACGAAACGAAGAAGACGAGGTTCAGAGGGGCGAACCGGTTCGATTCCCCAGAAAAAAATGTAAATTCTCCCTTTTTGCCTAGAACTCCTAAATTATTGTTGGGGAAACTTTTAGGAGATTGTTAGAATATAATGAGGGATATATTATATTATAGTAGGCGATAATAGTGTTATGGGATTTTAGTCTTATCGAGAGAATTAAGACGATGAGTAAACGGGATTTAAACGACAAAGTAATTAATTCACGAGAATTAGAATGTAGTTATGTGAAATCCTGAGTGAGCTTATGACATGAACTAGTAGGGTAAGGAAGACTTTTATACTGAAATCATAAAAGCGTAACTAAGGCCCTTAGAGTAGAGACTAATACTCAATTAATTACGATACTGAGAAAAGTCGTAAATTGATAGTACGGTGAGTATACGAGTGTTATATACTACCTACGAATTATGATAATTAGGTTGTGTGAATACCTACTATATATGTATTTATATAGGTTGTGTGTGTACCTATATAATTGATGTTATGATTTAGCATACCTACGCTGCTTTCCAGATGTTCTCGCGTAGTGAGCGATCCCACCTTGACTATTCCAGTGAGGTCTGGATTGGTACCCCAGAACATAGAACTTAGGGAGGCTCTCTATGTGACGTGTAATAGTGAGACCGGCGTGTCATTTGGGTACATTAGGTATTTGAGTACCCCAAAGATTTAGAACTATGTTCGCCTCCATCATTTGATATTTGATTTTGGATTCGAGGAGACACGTCGAACCAATAGTCCCCATTTAGTACGAGAGGTACTTGGACTGATAGTAGAGTATGCTTATTGTTTAACGGTGGTCGTATTGAGAGACAACATATTGATATATATATATATATATATATATATATATATATATATATATATATATATATATATATATGCGATCGTGATTATTCTACTTATGTGTGATAGTAAACTAATAGATAAAGTATATTTAAAGAATGAATTAAGTTGTGAAACTTAATTAATTGAATAAAAGAGAAGATAATTGAAATGATAATTTCGATGCTTAACATATGAGGCATGTTAATTCGATTAGCATACTGTATGGGAGGTACGGGGACTTAGAGATGTGATTAGTACAAATAGTTACTTATGTATAGTTAGCTTGGGTTGCACAGCTAGGTGGGCTAAGTAGAGACGTTAAGCATGCACTATAGATGAGAGGTGAGGATACTCAAGAGAGTGTACGTAACATGTGTAATCAATAACCGATTTTGAACCGTGATAAACTCTTTCTAAATATTTTCAAAATGTTTTGAGTACTAATCCTTGCTATAAAAATATTATCAAAACCTTTTAGAAGTCTAGCCACAAAGACGCTAGACTTGATATTCGGTTCCAGGGACACACAGTTATAGCACAGGTGGATGCTTGCAAAAGTTTTGATTAGACGCTTCATTTCCTCATTTCCTAGTGTAATATCTATTGGGAGGACTTCAGTACTACGGTTTTCATTTGGGCATATTGTCCCATTCAGACTTTATTCAGTTATTATTATGTTGGATTTATTTAGTTTGGTTTTACCCGATGGTTTATTCGATAGGATTCTATTTATGTATATCTTATGTTGGATTGGGTTTTATTGGTGTATGGATTATTTAAATCCGCATGTTGTTATCTGATTAATAAAAGATAAAATTTGGCACCAATCTAATTAACTAATAGGTGATTAGTAATTAAATTGGTTTTCGACAGTGATGCTAAGAATGAACCAATTTGTAAATCCTGATTTAATTTAATATAGGACTGATCACACGGTATTTAATTAGGCGGGGTGTCACAGTTGCTTGAATGTTATTCGTAATGTTTTGATGTAAAAATTACGTTAGAAAATGTCCTGAAACATGTGGGAAGGGTTAGGGGCAATTGTTTTAGAGTTTAATGGAGTAACATGGAAGTTATAGGTGTGTTAATGATGAAAACGCATTTGTAAAACGAAGAAGACGAGGTTCAGAGGGGCGAACCAGTTCGGTTACCAGAAAAAAAAATGTAAATTCTACCTTTTTTCCTAGAACTCCTAAATTGCTATCGAAAAAACTTTTAGGAGATAGTTAGAATATAGTGAAGGGTGTATTATATTGTACTAGGACATGATAGTGTTATGGGAGTTTATTCGTATCGAGGGAATTAAGACGATGATTAAATGGAATTAAGCGGCAAAGTAATTAATTCGCGAGGATGAGAATGTAATTACGTGAAAGCGTGAGTGAGCTTATGGTATGAACCAGTAGGGTAAGGAAGACTTAGCTACTGAAATCATAAAGGGGTAACTAGAGCCCTTAGAGTAGAGAATAATACTCAATTAAATATGATAGTGAGAAAAGTCATAATTTGAGAGTAAGGTGAGTATTTGAGTATTAGACACTACATAGGAATGATGATAATTAGGTTGTGTGAATACCTACTATATATATATATATATATATATATGTGTGTGTGTGTGTGTGTGTGTGTGTGTGTGTGTGTGTGTGTACCTATATGATTGATGTTATGAGTTAGCATACATATACTACTTGCTATCACCGGAGGTTCTCGCGTAGTGGGCAATCCCACCTTGACGATTCCAGTGAGGTCTATATTGGAACCCCAAATCATAGAAGTTAGGTTGGATCTATGTAATGTTTATTAGTAAGACCGGCGTTTCATTTGGGTACATTAGGTATGTGCATAGCCCAAAGGCTTTGAACTATGTACGCCTCGACCGTTTGATATTTGATTTTGGGTTCGAGGTAAAATTCAGAATCAATGGTCTTAATGTAATGAGTGATATATGACCTTGATAACAATATGACTTTTATTAACGGTGGTCATTATAAGAGGCACTGTAATGGTATATATTAGTGTGTAAAATATATACAAATGAGAATATACTACTTGTGCATGAAAGTAGACGTGGTATCCTAAAAGTAAATTAAGTTGAGAAACCTAATTAATTGAGAAAGTGAAAACATGCAGGAATGTTAATTCCCTTATGTTCATGATGGTCATTGGAGTGAAACTACTACTATATATATATCATTGAGAAGAATATATATAAATATATATATATATATATATATTCACAATATATAAATATGTGTGTGTGTGTGTGTGTGTGAGAATATTCTACTTACGTGTGATAGTAGACATTTAAATAGTCTATATCTAAAAGAATGAATTAAGTAGTGAAACTTAATCAATGAATTGAGAAGATAAATGAAATGTTAATTTCAACTCTTAACGTAGGAGAAATGTTAATTCGATGAGTGTACTATATGGGCGGTACGGGAACTTACAGATGTTGATAGTCCAGATTGATACTTATGTCTTGTTAGCTTGGGTAGTACAGCTAGGTGGGCTAAGTAGAGAACGTTTGGCGTACACAATAGTTGAGGAGTGAGGATACTCATGAGAGCGTATATAACATGTGTAACCAATAACCAAACTTTGAACTGTGATAAACTCTTGCTAAATATTTTCAAAATATTTTGAGTTCTAACTCTTGCTATAAAAATATTTTCAAAACCTTTTAGGTGTCCAACCACAGGGACGCCGGACTTGATATTCTACTTCAGGGATATGTAGTTGCGGCACGGGTGGATGCTTGCAGAGTTTTGAATTAGATGCATCGTTTCTTCATTCCAAGTATAGGAATCTATTTCAGTTACAGGTCTAGTTGGGCATGTTTCCCTTTCAGATTTATTATCTCAGTTTAGACTTGTATTGGATTTGGTTGTTATTACTGGATTTTATTTAGTTTGGTTTCAACCGATGGTTTCTTCAGCATGATTCTATTTATCTATATCTTGTGTTGGATTGGGTTTTATTGGTGTATGGTTTATTTAGTTCTGCATGTTGTTATCAGTTTAATAAAAGATAAAATTTAGCACTGGTTTAATTAACTAATAGGTGATTAGTAATTAATTTGGTTTTTGACAGTGATGTTAAGAATGAACCAATTTGTAAATCCTGATTTAATTTAATAAAGGATTGATTCCCTGGTATTTAATTAGGCAAAGTGTCACAGTTCTCCCTCGCTCAAATCATCACCCTCACTCTCTCTAGAATGGTTCGACACATTATCTAGGCTATCACCTTTAGAAACATCTTCATCGGTGTGAGATGTATTTGAAGTGCTAACGTGACTAACCTTGAACACGGTGAAGTTACGTCCATGCAATGATTTATCCTCATAATCCAACAACTCAACTTTATTATCGCTTTGAGTGGAATTATAAATAATTTTTCCTTTTCCCTTTCTCTTAAGCCTAGAGGGACACTCATGAGCTTTGTGACCTTTTCCCTCACACTTATAGCATCTCTCTGAATTATCTTTGTTAGGGTACTCTCCTCTAGGTTTTATCTAATCATTACCAAAAACATTCTTGCCCGCTTTGAAATTTTTGTCTTTATCAAAACTTTTATTTTCCCCTTTTGAAGAAGTTTGATTTTTTAATTTTAGAAACTTTTGAATTTATTAACAAAACAGGGCAAGATCATATATACTGAATACGAAATCGGAGTTAGAAAGCTCCTCTTCTTTCTTTGATTGACATTTTAAAGTGATTTTTTTCCTTTCTCTTTTGGGTTTTGGTGAACATGTCTATTTCATAAGTTTGAAGATAACCTACAAGTTCTTCTAGCCTAAGTATGTCTAGAATTACCAAAGAGTTAAGGACCGTGACTTTTGCACTAAAATGATACGAGAGAAATCTTATAATTTTCTTAACTACCCTCATTTCAAGAAATTTCTCACCTAAATTAAAACGAGAGTTCATAATATCATACCAATGTGCATAAAATTTATCAAAAGTTTCATATTCAAGCATGTTAATAGTCTCAAATTGAGTGGTGAGGTTTTTAAGCTTAAAAGCTTTGACATCATTGGTACCCTCATGAGTGAGTTGGAGGATATCCCAAAGCTCCTTAGACATGGTACACATCACGATACGATGAAATTCGTCAAGAGTGACAACACTAAAAAAATGATATAATCCATAAGAGTTAAAGTTACTCTATCTAAAGTCATCTTCAATCCAAATAGAAATTAGCTTGAGACTAATGGCATTTTCTTTAGTCATAGTGGGAGGAGTTCACATCCTTTCAATATCAAGCCAGATATGCTCATCAATCGATTTCGGAAACGATCTCATTCGTGCTTTCTAATAGGCATATTAGATCCGTCAAACAAAGGTGGACAATTGTACGACTTATCCATATAACAACCAAGGTTCATCTAAATAACTTATAAAAATAAGATCTAATATTAGTTTGGAAAACATAGAGTGGTCCGGTTATATGTAAAAATCATAGATTAGGTTACACACACACAAGACAAGTTCTATTTAGTCCAAATTTTATCTTGATTTATTATGTGAACCTAAACATTCTTCGAACAAACAAACAAATAAACCATAAATCAGAAGACAAGAGCTGAAGAAAAATCTCTTTTGGGCAAAACTTATTTTCCAGCACTGTTACAACTAGGTATTATAGAAATGACATGGGTAGACTTACAAAAATTATATTGCACTAAGTGACACAGCTGTGCATTCAATCCTTATTGTCAACAGGTAGTGATGCACATGTAGCAACATTCCATAATAAACTCCACTTGACTCAGTATCCATTGATCAACCTAAGAAGAGTATATCCCTATCTTCGGTAGGGGATAATTAATTCCACAAGGTTATGAACAGTAGATGTGTTCTTATAGGTTTGATAAAATGATCTCAAATCATCCAAAGGGTTTGGATTTATAAAATAAAAAAGTTTGATCATAAAAAGATGCCTAAAAGATTTGATTAAAATTACATGCTCGTATCTCTATATGTAGGAAAATCTCCAAGAGATAGGATTGAAAGATTGCATTTGAAATTAGGTAAAAGATAAAATCTCACTGACTTGTTTGAACGAAGTACATTGTAATATCCCGCACTTTATGGGAAATTAAATTTAATAATTCAGTGCAATTTGGGAATTTAAGAAATTATCGTGAATAGTATTTTTTGAGGTTTTGAAGGATTAAATCATTTTCGATGTATGTTATATTTATTTTTGGGATTAAGTATATGAGTCGGAGTATTTTATTATATGTCACAGTTGGGTAAAACGACAAAGAATAATATTTTAATTAGAAAATCCGTATTAAGTTGTGTTGGAATAAATTAGTGATTTGCGGCCAAGTACCTCGGATGGAGATTTCGAGTGTGCGGTTGGTTTCGGAATGGCCGAGATAGTCAGAATAGAGTATCCGGGAGTGGTATTTAGGTTTTGGAAATTTTTGGACCAATAGGGATTCGTAATTGACTAAACGGATCATTTTTGGGTTTAATAAGGGATAAATCCTTTTCCTTCTTATAAAAGACACAAGAGAGTGGGAGAAAGGAAAGAAAAAGAGAAAAGAGAGAGGAGAAGAAAGGAAGAGAGAAAAGAGGAAGAAAAAGGGAGGTTCCGACCAAACTCTACGGGATTCGACTCGAGGTCCTCGAATTTCATCCTCCGGGCAAGTGTGTACTTGCTTTATTTTATTTCGTGCATATATCTTATATTATAGTTGGTAAAATATATGATTTTGAGTTAGAATCCTTAAATTAAATTTGGGAAAATTGGAGTATGAGTTTACATATTGATGTAACGAAAACTCTTAATGATTTTTAGTGTTAAATCCATGTTAATGGAGTGAAGAAATAAATTGAAATGGGGAAAATGGTAAAACAAGGGTTTAATGGGTTTTTGGGTTCAAATATAAGAAAACTAGTTTAATCCACAAATTAATTGATTTATTGGTTAGAAATCATTAATTAGATGAATATATTGTTGTTGGTGGAGATTTGAGACCATAAAAATGGAGTTTGGGGTGGTTGCTTAGCATTTTGGAAAATAGAATTCCGAGGATCTAGTATGACCGATCGACCACGCCCCTATAGCCGGTCGACCGCGTCCAAGAAGAAGGTCCTACTGGTTTGTTTGTTAGGATTAATTCCAAACCGCGGTCGGCCGGGGGTCCAGGGCCGGTC
Source organism: Sambucus nigra (assembly GCA_949130495.1). Classification (NCBI taxonomy): domain Eukaryota; kingdom Viridiplantae; phylum Streptophyta; class Magnoliopsida; order Dipsacales; family Adoxaceae; genus Sambucus; species Sambucus nigra. Next base: position 725,646,933 of record OX422210.1, read on the forward strand.
GATCGGCACTCTATTTTCAGCCCAAGATTTTGGAGATTATTATTCCTTCTCCTCCTTGAGTTTAAATTTTAGGGGCTTTTAAATTAGAGTATTAAATAGAGCTATATTCTAAAGGACTTGAGGAATTATGAATTGACCTTGGGTTATTTAAGAGGTTAATCCGGGGTATGGACCTATCGAATGTTTAGAACAAGAGAGAGACTTTCGGGGAAATTATTCGGATGGAATTCAAGATATAGGCTAAAGAGGATCGAGTGGTTATTCGGTACGTCTATGGATGACTACTGAATACGTAATAAGAAACCAATGGGATTAAAATAAGTTGAGGGTCGACTTATTTAAATATTATATATTGATAAATTCAGTGAGTATATAAATCCTTAAACGTTAATAAGGTACAGGTTATTTATCAAGTGAGCAAATACTTTTGGATTTAGTATCGTAAGTGTGTGAATACTTAAATGTTATTATTAATGAGAATCTTTGGGATTATTGGCCATCGTTAGGTGTGATTGGCAATTATGGACATATATATTTGAGGAATGATGCAGAATATATATATATATATATATATATATATATATACGATGTGATTACAGTGTATATACAAATTATATGATAGAGATATGTATATATATATATGTGTGAATGGTATATATATATATATGTGAAGCATACCCCCTCTAATGCTATCATGGGAAGTTGCGCGATGTGGGTGAGGCCCCTGGATTGAGGAGCAGGGAGCGTATAGTCCCCAGGTCATAGCGTCCATTGTTATATTGTGTGATTTTATTAGGGTGGAACGTGGTGGGTATGTTTCGTCTCATTCCCTGGGAGGAACTATGACAGCTTCCCATACGTTGTGATTTAGTTTTTACCATGTCGGTGTTATTTAGCCCGACCGCGGGTACCCAGGATGGTATGTGAGTAATGCCCTGGAAGATGATAGCATTGAGAGACCGCATCCTAGAGTTACAGCTCATTCATTTGGTTATTATACTTGTGTGTGTAGTATAACACTTGTGTATGAGAAAAAAATATAATATATCTCTACTAGAGTAAATAGATGAAATGAATAAAGAATAATTCTCATTCCGGGAGATTTTATCCAGACTTATATTCTGATATGTCTATGAAAGTGAATATGATAATATAGGTAATTATATGAGTATGTATATATACGTTATGTACTAAGGTCCTAATGGATCTCGACGATCGACATTGCCAAGTAGTAGTGTATCAGGGGGATTCCTTGTTTAGATTTCGCTTCGCGAGACACCCCACGCACGAACATGGCACGGTCTTGAGACTGGGGAGAAGTTTAGCCCTTAGTACTTAGGTTAAGTAGGATTTTGGAATGGTTGGAATGTGTTTAGTTAGGTAGGGTAGCTTAACTAAGTTGTTTAGAGGGATGGGATAGGTGTGCACCATTAGAAGGGGTGAGGGGTATCTCATGGGAGTGTGATACAACTCGGGCTCTGACCCGTTTATCTATTTTCCTCTTCTTTTCAATATATATATGTGTGTGTGTGTGTGTGTGTGTGTGTCCAGACACAGGGATGCTTAGATGATGATTCCTTCGAGTCAGACGTCTACTGCAACAGTTGTGGATGAATGCAGGTTTACTGTAGACGCTTCCATCCTTGTAATCTAGATAGGAGGTATTGTATAAATATTAGGGCTAATAACCCAACTACATTTATTTATTCTTTTCCCGCCTTTTATGAGGAATTCGATTTGGTGATATATTGTTAAACCGAGTGTTCCATTATTTTATTTCATTTTCAGTCTTATATATAAACTGTGTGAATGTTTTATTTGTATTGTTTGTTTAAAAATATTAGTTAAATAAAATTTTGGCGCCAACCTAATAGGTTATTAGTAATTAATTTAGTTTTCGACAGTGATGCTAAGAATGAATCATATGCGACTCCTATTTTAATTTGGTACAGGAGTGATCGCCCGGTATTTTATTAGGCGGGGTGTCACAGATGGTATCAGAGCATCAGGTTCTAGTGTCCTTAGGAATCTGTGCGGACGCACTACGCTTTCAGTGTTGCTTTCGATTTGATATAAAGCCTTAGGATTAGGATTGTTGATTCCTCTTGTGAGATTTCGTTATCCTGCCATTTCATAAGATTATAGTAGTCTTTTGCTCACTCGTGTTCTGATCGATGAGGGATGACCACAGAAGGTCATTGCAAGGGTAGCAGAAGGCGGGACTTATTTGGAGCAGTAAGTTCAAGTCGGAGACTAGGACCGTCGTAGAGGTCACTCTCCTTGTGGCATTAGTCAAGGACGGTTGCAATGACTACTAAATAATAGTAGTTATGAGTATCCAAGTACCGCTATAGTAGAGAGTGGTGCTAAACTTGAATTACCCAGTGAAGTAAATTGGGAAAAAGGTTTGAAAGGACTTTGATAAGGACCCTGATTAGGCTTAAATTCTTCCCAATTTATCCCTTAATTTAGTTACTTTTATCACCTCGATCAACGTAATCGATTTGAATTTATTTCATAATCTTGCTACTGACTTATCCTAACGAGTACACCGAGTTTCTGGTATTTCGTACTAATTCTGCAGGTATTTGATGTCAAGAAAGAAAGAAAGAAACCGAAAGAATCGAGAAACGAAAAGAAGGAAAGTCCAAAGGGAAAAAGTGTAATTTCTACCCGGAATTCGGATGAGGCACCTGAAGAGAAGTTGAAGATATCAAGTTCATGAGCACATAGGAAAAAACGATACCTCAATCGGAATCCTGGAACAAAAGTTATGAGCAGTAAAAGTTGGAGAAAAAAAGTCAAAGAGGCAGACCGATCCGCGGTATCCCCGGACCGGTCCGCAGTGCCATATTCCAGAGGACCCAGGATCGAAAGAAAACCGAAGATGTAAGAAAAATAAATGAATCGATTCGCCCCGGACCAATTTTCCCCAAAAATAAAAGAACCGGTCCACATCCGAGGCAGACCGATTCGCAGGAGCCTCGAACCAGTCCGGCTTTCGTGTTTTGAAATTTTATCTTCTTCTATTTGAGAGTCCTAGTGCAGCTAAAACTCCTGAATTTTTGCAGGGTATATAAACCCGAGTTTTTATCATTTTTAGGATGGGGAATTAGTATAATTTTCCATTCTTTTCAGAAAACCCTAGTTTAGAGATAGTTTATTCTTTTAATTTCAAGATTGAAGGTTATTCAGATTCTGGTGGTTACAAGTGTTCTTAACTGCTGTTGTTACTGCTTTGGTAAGATTAATGAGTTATTTCCTCTGTTTAATTCCTTTCTACATCATTACACAAATTCTTCCTTAGTTTAATCATGGTTTTCTGTAATTCAAAGATCGTTTTCATTACTTTCAGCATGCTAGGCTAGACTTTTCAAGGCCGGGATAAATGAACCCAACCTGATGTGATTGTTGCATGTGTATAACATTAATCCTATGAATTTAGTGATTTATCACGATCGTATTGCATAGGAACACGACAATTGTAGATCTTTGGATCTCGTTTGCTTTAGGGTAATCGGGATGCTTAAGAATACAATTCGAGTGTAACTATCGCGATATCGATTTACTCGTCCTCTGATTAAGTATGGTGCGGTCTTGAACCTCATATACGTAATTCTTGGGAGTACTAAATTCTGGGTCTAATTAATCATTTAAATTTGCGATTAGTATTTTACCTGTAATACACTGGGGTTGGGGGATTGTATTCCCGTCCTGTTTTTCTCATCACATAGTTTAAAGTTTTAAATCATTCTTCCTCAGTATTTTATGTAATTTAGTATAATTGCACCTTTTCATAATTTCATAATTGCATCTAGTATAGTTATTCCACGAACCAAATCAATTTTCTTTTTCCTTTAGAGTCAGAGTTTGGATTTCCTTGTCTATCTAACATCATCACAACTTTGTTGTCCTATTTCCCTGTGGATACAATTTCGACTTATCGGGTTTATTACTAACGCGACAGTCTTGCACTTGAGCCTAGAGTGAACGCACATTAAAGACACTTTCTGAGTCGCGTCATGTTTTTGGCGCCGTTGCCGGGGAGTTAGGTAGACTTAGGATTAGATTGAGTCAATCTAAAACTTTGACCAAAAATTTCCAAAAATCCAAAAACATATAAAAAATTTGAAAAAGCACAAAAAGATTCATCACCATCTCTCATAAGATATTAATGCAAAATTCTGAACTCACCCCAACTCCCTAGAATACTCCAACCCACATTCACAAAAACCCAATAGTTGAGTATGACCCCGATAGCCCTCACACGCCTAACGCCCCACAGTTCTGGATTCCACCTCCCACACCGTCACACTCAATCTCAAATAACACCCCATTTTCTTTCTTAGGACACACCTCCGAGCACGCTTCGAGCACACCAAGTGAGGACAACGAGTCTTTAAGAAAGAGAGAAATGTCGCAACACGATAGTGCAGCCGCCGGTGAGGAAGAGGTCCCGTACCTCCCGCTGAGAGAAATCTTATATCCTGAGCGCACTATAACTCCGGGATGCATTATACTCCAGTATAATGTCGGGCAATTTTGTTTTAAAAATGGGATGATCCATATGTTACCCCATTACCATGGTATGGATTCTGAAAAGCCATATCTCCATATCAGGGAATTTGAGGATGTGTGTGATACTCTCGATGATCAAACTTGCACACAAGAAGTGATCCGCCTCAAACTCTTCCCCTTCTCGCTAAAAGATAAAGCTAAGACCTGTCTATGGTCTTTACCTCCAAGCTCGATCCCATCTTGGAATGAGTTGCAATCTACATTTCTCAAGAAATTCTTCCCACCACATCGAACAATCTCCATAAAGGCTCAAATTCAAGCGTTCAGACAATCAAAAAATGAGCCATTTCATCGATGTTACGAGCGTTTCAATGAGTTAGTTACTTTGTACCCCCATCATGGATTTGATACAGCGCAGATCATTTCTTTTCTCTATAATGGGTTGAACCTTAATTCCAAGCAACTCGTTGAAACCATGGGTAGTGGTCCGTTTGTCGAACTAGATGCCCACGATGCTGAGCTGCACCTGAGGTATGTTGCCTAGACTACCCAATCCTGGGATACTTCTGATCCTAATGCTCAAAATCAAAATCATCAAGTGACCACCACCCTATCGGCGTCCGGCCTATTTCACGTAGATAACAATTCTATGACGGACAGTTGATTAGATACACTTGAGAAAGGATTTCGAGACCTATGCGAGGTATATGGAAGAGGACCAATTGGATCCATACCAAACCCCGTCGAGAAGGTGTGTGTGCTTTGTGAGGTGGGTCATTCAACGGAGGAATGCCCGACTATACCCGCCTACAAAGTGATGCTTCAAGAACAAGTGAGTGGTATAGTAGGATTCAAGGGTAATTTTGGTGCACCGCACGGGAATTCTTACAACCCTTCATGGAAAAACCATCCTGGTTTTAGCTATGGGAAACAACATGTTGCGATGAACCCTACTTCACATGTTTCCCCTCCCCCGCCACCACACTTTCAACAAGCTCCACACATGCAAGGACATGTGCAAGCATCACCACCTCAAGGATCATATATCCCTCCACCGCGGAGAAGTCTTGATCATACGATAAATCAATTTATTAACAACCAGAATGCAGCTAATGTTAGGCATGATCGCATGATCCACGACATGAATGCGAACATTTAACAGTTGCAATCATCATTGAGTATCCAAGAGAAGGGCAAGTTTCCTGCCCAGGGCCAAAGACCTCCCCAAGGTCAAACTAGTGTAAGCTCCACACCCTATAACCATCCGGAGCAATGTAACGCAATTACCACTCTACGTAGTGGGAGAGTAGTTGACTTGTCACCTCCCCCACACGATGCAACTAAATACAAGGAGACTTTGCCCGACACGAAAGAGGCCGAAGATGTCCCCTTGTATGAGAGTGATAAAGAAGGCACTAGTGAGCTCGAGGTAGTAATGAAATCCCCCACCGCTGCCCCATACCCTCAACGGTTGGTCCCGCACTCCAAAAGGACTTCTCGGGACGATTTTTTGGATGTCCTTAAACAAGTAAAGATTAATTTACCTTTTCTCGAGACCATACAGAAAATTCCCGCATACGCTAAGTTCATTAAGGACTTACTCATGGTGAAACGCAAGCTAAAGGTAAATGAGAATGTCTTTTTGGCCAAAAATGTCAGTTCAGTTTTATCGAGTGACTTTCCGTTAAAGTATAAAGATCCGGGTGCACCCACCATTTCATTCATCATGGGTAAGAACCGAATCGAAAGAACACTAATAGATTTAGGAGCGAGTGTTAACATTCTACCCTATTCCATCTATAAGAAACTCGATTTGGGAGCCCTCAAGCCCACAAATATGACTCTTCAGCTCGCGGATCATTCTGTGAAGATGCCGCGGGGAATCATTGAGGATGTGATCGTCCAAATAGACACTTTATACTTCCCGATGGACTTTGTCATTTGGGACGAGGAGCCCTCCATTCTCCCGAGCAATCATGTTCCCATTATCCTTGGTCGCCCATTCTTAGCTACGGCTAATGCACTCATCAATACTCAGAGTGGGCGGATGCAATTAACATTTGGGAACATGACCCTATATAAAAATATTTTTAACAATATCAAGAACGAGGGTGATGAAGGAGAATCGTGAGAGACGGATCTTTTAGGAGCAGCACACGAGCATTGGAGGACCCACACGCGAGAGCCGATAGGGGTATGCTTTGTTACATCAAGTGAGGACGACAATTTAGAGGGCATAGGGAGAAGTTCGTATGAGTGCTTAAAGGAGAGTGAATGGCGAGACACGAAATATATTTTTCTCCTCGAGTACTACCCACCCACACCACCTAATAATTTTGAGATGGAGCGAGAAAGAAAGAATGTGGAAACAAAGAAAGAGAGAGAGCTACAGGAGTTGAGCCTAAGAGGAGTTGAGAGAGAATTCAGGCAGGTGGATGAGAGCCTTCACAACAAAGTCCAACCTCTATTGGACTCATGGAGTCATTTAGGAGAGGGCGAGTGGAAAGATAAAACTGATGAGTTTCTTCGCAATGACCATCCACCCATACCATTTGATGGCCCGAAAGCGATAGAGGAGAAAAGTTGTGTCTCGTGACCCTCGTACAACTTAGAGTCCGACCCATGCATTCCAAAAATTGAAAGAAAATTTGATGTTCCCTCTGAGTCGGTGCACGCAAGCTATGCTTTGAGTAAGCATCACAGGGATCCCTTTTCGAGTAGTCACGATGAGTCTCCCGGTCTTTCATTTATTTATGGGCGAGGTCCCAACTTATTCCGGCTGTTGGTATATGACAGGAAGACGGGAGTGACAAGGAGAGCATCGAACCCCGTGAGTGGGGTCGGGTGAGTTTGTGGAGAGATGAGAGGTTATCGCACCCCCGACGCATATGGGGTGATTGTTGTTGTATTTTTGAGTCATGCATGAGTGTCATATAGTGTCTTGTTGCATTTTAATAATTTGGTTGTTTTATTTTCTCGCGCTTTTTATTCGCTTTGAGTTAGATTTTAGTGCTTTTTGCTTGAGGAGAATGCAAAAGTCTAAGTTAGGGGGTCACAAGTGCGTATTTCTAAAACTTCACAAATTTTCAAAAATGCCCAGCAATTTCCAAAAAAATCATAAAATTTTGAAAAACCCAAAATACTTTTGTTCAAAATAAATAAAAATCAGAGTTCAAATTTTTTAAAAATATCATTAAAAGTCGGATTGAAGTCTCAAGTTGTAAAATTCAACATACACAAAGCCAAAATTGACTAAAGATGGAAATTGAGCGAAAATTGATGACTTAACGAATAAGTGTGGAGATTAACAAACCCAATGAGATTCGAGCCTATCACTTTTTGCGAGTTTTTAAATCAATCCGAGTTAATTGTTAACTCAAAGTTCTTTTTAGCGCCTAAACAGTCGTCGAGGATCTCAATCCTTTCATTTTGATTGGTTATGAATAACATGTGTGATATTGCTTTAAAAAAATGTGACAAAATTGATCTCTAAACTTAAATTCATCTCGAAACGCATATGGTAACGCAATTGGTATTTTTGACAATGAAGGAGGCCCTCATTTGTCACCCAAAAATATTGGCCAGAAAAAGATGCGAAAAATCACCCCTTTTGTAATCCAAATTAAGCCAAATAGATTTTCCCTTTCGTTTGACAACCCGAAAAATCCAAATAGCCCGGAATTACAAAAAATGGAAAAATTCAGAATTTAAGTCCGAAAAGTGCATATAAAGGGGAAAGAAAAAAATAAACATGCTCAACAAAAATAGCAAGAAAAGAAAAGAAGTGAAAAATAGAAAAAATAGAGATAAAGAAGGGAAAAAAATGAACAATAGCCCGAAAAAAGCACAAATGGACATCAGAAATGACTTTTCCAATTCCAATCCTCCCTACCATTTTCATTTTACCCCATATACCATAAAACCCGAAAAAGTCCTAACCGAGTCCAAATTGAAAAATTGGTTACCGCGTGGAGAGCTAATACACCAAAAGATAATAAAAGAGATAATGCATGAATAAGAGGCAATGTTCCCATTTTTAAAACCGTATTCCGTTGATGAGATCCTATCACTATGAAATTTTCATCTTTTTACTTATGTGCGTGACTTTGCGTCCATTATATTTACTCTTTATATCACGCATACCGAGAGAATAGCCACATTCCGAGTGATTCGTTTGAGAGAGCATTCCGTGAGAATTTGAAATCAAAATTAATTTTCGGAAAAGTAATGTAATGATCAATCGATGGAAATTGGCGGTTAAATTTCCGGCTTCGCACACACGCACTATGATTTGAGACTATTGAGCATGACTTGATGATGACTATTATCTGGGAAAGTTTGAATTATACAATTTTTGTGTAATTTGAAAGTTCTTTGAGTCGAATTTTGTGGGTATATTCACTGCAAACCCTCACGAGACACAACTCGTCCTACTAGGGTGACCTAAGGGTTTAAAGGCTTGTTGCATACGCTAAATGCAATCGCTTGCCCACAAAAAAGGTAGTTTATCCCAATAAACTGATTTTCAAGAGTTGAGCCTTGCTAGGATTCTTTTACATTGCTCGGGACGCACAAAGTTCTAAGTTAGGGGGGTTTGATTAGGCATAAATTCTTCCCAATTTATCCCTTAATTTAGTTACTTTTAGCACCTCGATCAACGTAATCGATTTGACTTTATCTCATAATCTTGCTACTGACTTATCCTAATGAATACACCGAGTTTCTGGTATTTTGTACTAATCTTGCAGGTATTTGATGTCAAGAAAGAAAGAAAGAAATCGAAAGATTCGAGAAACGAAAAGAAGGAAAGTCCAAAGGGCAAAAGTGTAATTTCTACTCAGAATTTGGATGAGGCACCTAAAGAGAAGTTGAAGATATCAAGTTCATGAGCACATAGGAAGAAATGGCACCTCAATCGGAGTCCTATAACAAAAGTTATGAGTAGTCAAAGTTGGAGAAAAAAGTCAAAGAGGCAGACCGATCCGCAGTATCCCCGGACCGGTCCGCAGTGCCATATTTCAGAGGACCCCGGATCAAAAGCAAACCGAAGATGTACGAAAAATAAACGAACCGGTCTGCCCCGAATCGATCCGCCCCAAAAATAAAAGAACCGATCCGCATCCCAGGCAGACCGATCCATAGGAGCCTCGGACCGGTCCGGCTTTCGTGTTTTGAAATTTTATCTTCTTCTATTTGAGAGTCCTAGTGCAGCTAAAACTCCTGAATTTTTGTAGGGTATATAAACCCGAGTTTTTATCATTTTTAGGACGGGGAATTAGTATAATTTTCCATTCTTTTCAGAAAACCCTAGTTTAGAGATAGTTTATTCTTTTAATTTCAAGATTGAAGGTTATTCAGATTTCGGTGTTCTTAATTTCTGTTGTTATTGCTTTGGTAAGATTAGTGAGTTATTTCCTCTGTTTAATTCCTTTCTACATCATTCCACAAATTCTTCCTCAGTTTAATCATGGTTTTTTGCAATTTAAAGATCGTTTTCATTACTTTCAGCATGCTAGGCTAGACTTTTCAAGGTCGGGATACACGAACCCAACCTGATGTGACTGTTGCATGTGTATAACATTAATCCTCTGAATTTAGTGATTTATCACGACCGTATTGCGTAGGAACACAACAATTATAGATCTTTTGATCTCGTTTGCTTCATGGTAACCGGGATGCTTCAGAATACAATTCGAGTGTAACTATTGCGATACCGATTTACTCGTCCTCTCATTAAGTATGGTGCGGGCTTGAACTTCATATACGTAATGCTTGAGAGTACTAAATTCTGGGTCTAATTAATCATTTAAATTTACGATTAGTATTTTACCTATAATACACTAGGGTTGGGGGATTGTATTCCCGTCCTGTTTTTCTCATCACATAGTTTAAAGTTTTAAATCATTCTTCCTCAGTATTTTATGTAATTTAGTATAATTGCACCTTTTCATAATTTCATAATTGCATCTAGTATACTCATTCCACGAACCAAATCAATTTTCTTTTTCCTTTAGAGTCAGAGTTTGGATTTCCTTGTCTATCTAACATCGTCACAACTTTGTTTTCCTATTTCCCTGTGGATACGATTCCGACTTACCGGGTTTATTACTAACGCGACAGGCTTGCACTTGAGCCTAGAGTGATCACACATTAGAGACACTTTCTGAGTCGCGTCAGACCCTATGTTGAAGTTTAAGTTATACGGAGTAAGTGTAATGTGATTCAGCGAAAGTGAAAGGCTCAGAAGCTTTGGCTTAGAGTAGGGTGTGAAAATACCTATATGTGAAAATTTAACGAAAATTTTTCACTCGTGGGAGCAATATTGAAATGGTGGGAATGATAGTCACCATATTCAGGGGAGCAGGACGTGTTGCTCATAGAGGAATCTCATGGACGATTTTCACCGCTAATTCCTTTGGTTGATTAGGAAGGAAAAGAATGCAGTTTTGGATTATTCACATAAGGATCGGCCAGAGACAGCCAGTGAATAAAGAGTGATATGGAGAAGTGAACCTAGTACAGAAGTAAGGTAGGTATAATGAAGACAGCTTCCTTCAGTGAAATGTTAGGCTCACTGGATAGGTATTGCTAACACTTATGAAGAATTTGTGTTCGTGGAACCCCATTGGTGGACATCCACCCGGGGAATTCATGAAACCAGGGTTGTTGAAGTTGGTAGTGGTGTTTCCTTTTTATCGAAGAAGTTAAGGGAACTATAAAGGCAATCATCAGGATAAAGGCTATAGAGTCCGACATACTAATAACATTAACCTGGTCAGGGTGACCATATGTGGGGAATGTGCAACGTGGAATGTAGAACCACGGGCTTTGATATTTCCCGGTAGGAGGTAAAGGATAAGAATAGGATGCCGAAGTGGGTCATAGATTAAAGTAGTTTTATTTCGATTAGGGCAAGTATATCATGTCCGGGAACCATTTGGAGTAGCTAAGGAGATTGGTAAAGTTATTATGAGTTTCACCTCGGATGAAGGAGGTATATTCGGTGTGACAAGATTGAGTCACAGTATTTTATTAGCCCTTAATTCGTGAGTGATTCGAGTTTGCTAGTAGTATCGATAACATTATATAGTACATGTTTATGTGTTTTGCCGCGATAGAGGGGATCTACTTCCTTTCATTCGCTGTAAAAAATGGGTGTTAGTATTCTGAGTTCATATCAGATTTGTATTGCTTGTTTTTTGTGTGTAATACGAGTATGGTGTTATTTTGAGTGTAATATGATCTTAGTTGATCGGAGCGATAGCAGGCTAATGATTGCAAGACTATTGTGTTCGCGGTTCCAGGGTGGAATAGGTTGTTGTTGCGATATCTCACCTGGATACAGGTTGAGTTAGCCCTTATTATATGTATATATGGAACTTCGGTGAGCAGATGTTTCATTATCGTGATACGAGTGCGTGGCGACCTTATAAATATTATTTAAGGTATATAGGGTTTATCATTGAGCTGTGAGATTAAGCTCATTATTGTTTGCGCTAAGGACTTAGTGCTAGTACGAGCGCTTGGTGGTGTGGCTCCTGAAAAAGAAATAGGAGTTCAGACCACATTTTGTCGAAAGAGAGGATAGGGTTATCTCGGTTACACATTAAAGCTAACGGACCTCCACGATCGACAAAGTTAAGTAGTAATGTATCGGAGGGGTTCCTTGTTTGGATTTCACTTACGAGACGCTCCATGCATGAACCTTAACGACGTCGGGAGTGGAGATATGTTACGATATGAAAGGATGTTGGTTTTGATGATAGGTCACATAGTGTGGAGAAAACACTATAGATTGAGAGTTGTGTGATGATAATATGTTTATGGAAATGTAAGTGCTATGGAGAAGCACTGAAATGTTTATCTCAACGCAAGTATGGGGGTGAGGCAAGGTAAAGGAACTAATTTAAGTCTTGTAGTTAAGCCTTGATGAGAAGGCTAATTCGGAGGTAGTATCTAACGGAAGAGGTCTTGGATGTGATGTTTATAATATATTCGAAAAGAGTAGGCGCCTTGTTTAGTTAGACTTTTCATTTCACCAAGGTGGAAGGATAGAGTGGTAGAAGAGCGTTAGTAGGTTAGCGAGGTAGGATTTAGGACGTCCCGCTGGTGTGCCTTAGGCCTTTATATCTCAATGACCGATGACGCGAGGGAGTAGTATAACGGGAGGGTTTCTTATTTGGATTTCGCTTCGCGAGACGTTCCACGCATGAAATCGAGCAAATGTCGGTAGTTGAGAAAGGTCTTGGGCACTAGGGACACAATTTAGGATAGTACTCACCTTACGTGTGTCGAAAACACATTAATCGTAGGGTTATTAGGAAGTAAGGCCAGTAGAGTTAGTAGCGCCGATATAGGAATATTGTTGGGAGTTAACCATGAGAGGATTGGTTGGTTAACCTTGAGAAAGATTGGATTTCCAAGTATAGGAAGAATTGAATTTTGCGGGTTAAGAAAACCCATGTGTGAGTATTACACCGAAGAATGAAGCCCATTGTTTATAAAGAGTGTATGCGTCGTACGTTTACAATAGTTTTGCAGAGAAGCAAGGGTTATAAGGTGTGTGAGCACCCTGGTAAGTTGGTTTTATATACCCCCCGATATAGAAGGGGCGTAGTATATAAAGTTGAAGATTATACCGTGAGGCAGTATAAGTGGAATTGAAATGGGTCGGATGGAATGTCGTAAGAAGTACGCGATAATCTAATTGTATAGGGCAATAATAGGTAGCATGCCCAAGAAGCGACGAGACTGATGAGAATAGTCAGGCGTTAGAGTAATTTCCTTTTTGAGGGAAATTAGATATATTGATATAGATGAAAGGACGCTTAGAATCGTGATTCTCCGGAGAGATTTAGACATTAGAGCGGTGGCTATAGGCTCGTTTTCTCTATATGTGGCACTAAAAATGATGGGTCCGATGTGACGTTATTAGAGTCACCTTACGACGAGGTAGTGTTATAGCATATAGGGATTTAGTTAAGCTAGGGCGTTATAGTATGAACCTTGAGATGGGTAAGTACCGGACGAGTGTATGATGGATTTATGATTAGCGATCCTTGATTGGAAGTACCGATCGTATTCGAATTTCGAGGGCAAAATTTCGTTGTAAGGTGGAGTATGTAATACCCCGCACTTTTATGGGAAATTAAAATTAATAATTCAGTGCAATTTGGGAATTTAAGAAATTATCATGAATAGTAATTTTTGAGGTTTTCAAGGATTAAATGATTTTCGATGTATGATATGTTTACTTTTGGGATTAATTATATGAGTCAGAGTATTTTATTATATGTCGCAGTTGGGTAAAGCGACAAAGGATAATATTTTAATTAGAAAACTCGCATTAAGTTATGTTGGGTTAAATTAGTGATTTGTAGTCAAGTACTTCGGATAGAGATTTCGAGTGTGCGGTTGGTTTCAAAATGGCTGAGATAGTCAGAATCGAGTATCCGGGAGTGGTATTTAGGTTCCGAGAATTTTTGAACCAGTAGGGACTCGTAATTAAGTAAACGGGTCATTTTTGGGTTTAATAAGTGATAAACTCTTTTCTCTCTTATAAAAGACACGAGAGAGTGGGAGAAAGGAAAGAAAAAGATAAAAGTGAGAGAAAAATAAAGGAAGAGAGAAAAGAGGAAGAAAAAGGGAGGTTCCGGCCAAACTCCGTGAGATTCGACTTGAGGTCGTCGGATTTCATCCTCCAGGAAAGTGTGTACTTGCTTTATTTCATTTTGTGCATATATCTCATATTATAGTTGGTAAAATATATGATTTTGAGTTACAATCCTTAAATTAAATTTGGGAAAATTGGAGTATGAGTTTACATATTGATGTATCCTGGTGAAGAAATGAACTGAAATGGGGAAAATGGTAAAACAATGTTTTAATGGGTTTTTGTATTCAAATATAAAAAAATTAGTTTAATCCCAAAATTAATTGATTTATTGGTTAGAAATCATTAATTAGATGAATATAGTGTTGTTGGTGGAGATTTGAGACATTAAAAATGGATTTTGGGGTGGTTGGTTGACATTTTGGAAAAAACAAATTCGAGGATCTGGTATGACAGGTCGACCACGCCCCTATGGATGGTCTACCGCGTCCAAGAAGAAGGTCCTACTAGTTTTTTTATTAGGCTTAATTCCAAATCGCGGTCGATTGGGGGTCCAGGGCCAATCGATCGGCACTCTATTTTTAGCCCAAGATTTTGGAGATTGTTATTCCTTCTCCTCCTTGAGTTTAAAGTTTAGGGACTTTTAAATTAGAGTATTAAAGAGAGCTATATTCTAAAGGACTTGAGTAATTTTGAATTGACCTTGAGTTATTTAAGAGGTTAATCCGGGGTATGGACCTATCGAATGTTTAGAATGAGAGAGAGACTTTCGGGGGAAATTATTCGGATGGAATTCAAGATATAAGCTAAAGAGGATCAAGTGGTTATTGGTACGTCTATGGATGACTACTGAATACGTAATAAGAAACCTATGGGATTAAAATAAGTTGAGGGTCGACTTATTTAAATATTATATATTGATAAATTCAGTGAGTATATAAATCCTTAAACGTGAATGAGGTACACGTTATTTATCAAGTAAGGAAATACTTTTGGATTTAGTATCGTAATTGTGCGAATACTTAAATGTTATTATTAGTGAGAATCTTTGGGATTATTGGCCATCGTTAGGTGTGATTGGCAATTATGGCCATATATATTTGAGCAATGATGGAGAATATATATATATACACACGATGTGATTACAGTATATATATATAAAATATGATACGAATATGTATATATATCTATGTGTGAATGGTGTATATATATGTGAAGCATAACCCCTCTAATGCTATCATGGTAAGTTGCGTGATGTGGGTGAGGCCCCTGGCTTGAGGAGTAGGGAGCGTATAGTCCCCAGGTCATAGCGTCCATTGTTATATTGTGTGATTTTATTAGGGGTGGGATGTGGTGGGTATGATTCGTCTCATTCCCTCGGAGGAACTATGACCGCTTCCCATACGTTGTGATTTGGTTTTTACCATGTCGGTGTTATTTAGTCCGACCGCTGGTACCCAGGATGGTATGTGAGTAATGTCCTGGAAGATGATAGCATTGAGAGACCGCATCCTTGAGTTATAGCTTGTTCGTATGCTTACTATACTTGTGTGTAGTATAATACTTGTGTATGAGAACAAAATATAATATATCTCTACTAGAGTAAAGAGATGAAATGAATAAAGAATAATTCTAATTCCGGGAGATTTTATCCAAATTTATATTGTGATATGTCTATGAAAGTGAATATGATAATATAGATAATTATATGAGTATGTATATATGCTTTATGTACTGAGGGCCTAATGGATCTCGACGATCGGCATTGCCAAGTAGTAGTATATCGGGGGGGTTCCTTGTTTGGATTTTGCTTCGCGAGACACTCCACGCACGAATATGGCACGGTGTTGAGACTGGGGAGAAGTTCAGCCTTAGTACTTGGAATAAGTATGAACTTAGAATGGTTGGGATGAGTTTAGTTAGGCAGGGTAGCTTGACTAGGTTGTTTAAAGGTATGTGATAGGTGTGCACCATTAGAAGGGGGGTGCTTGGTGTCTCATGGGAGTGCGAAACCAATTTAAATATGAGATAAAATATATTTTTCATAAATAAAGCATTTATGCACTTGAAAAGTATTTTCACAACTTGGGCTCTGACCCGTTTATCTATTTTCCTCTTCTTTGCTATATATATATAGGTGTCCAGACACAGGGACGCCTAGATGATGATTCCTTAGAGTCATATGTCTGCTGAAGCAGCTGTGGATGCATACAGGTTTACTGTACACGCTTCCATCCTTGTAATCTAGATAGGAGGTACTGTATAAATATTCGGGCTAATAACCCAACTGCATTTATTTATTATTTTCCCACCTTTTATACGGAATTAGATTTGGTGGTATATTGTTAAACCGAATGTTCAGTTATTTTATTTCATTTCAGTCTTATATATAAACTATGTGAATGTTTTATTTGTATAGTTTGTTTAAAAAGATTAGTTAAATAAAATTTTGACGCCAATCTAATAGTTTATTAGTAATTAATTTGGTTTTCGACAGTGATTCTAAGAATGAATCATATGCGACTCCTGTTTTAATTTGGTACGGGTGTGATCGCCCGGTATTTTATTCGGCGGGGTGTCACATACATCTCCTTCGAACGACTACCCATTCTCATTGAATAAAAAAGAAATGAGAGATCAAACGACATTGTAACTAAGGGAGGAATATGATTCATTTGAGTCTCATTCGAGTGACTCTCTTAAACTCGTTCTAACGAGATACCGATAAATTAATTTTTTATTTAAAAACTTTTGAAAAAATATTTTATGTTTTCAAACACTTTTAAAATACTCCTAAATAAATTGATTACACAAAATCAACATCATAAATCTTCTTCGATTATTGTAATGATGATATCAACTCTTCAATATTCAATTGTTGCATTTGGTCACTAACTTGTCTTCACATGAATCTCTTAAGAAGGTAAAAGAGTAACATCATATGCCAAACTTATGAGCAATTATAATTTTTTCTCTTACAATAATTATTTCGGTTATTAATTTATGGTGATGATGGTAATTTTTATGGCTTTGTATATTATTAGTTCTTTTTTCTTATTTTTTTACGTTCTTTTATTTTTAATTTTAGTTTTTTTTTTATAGTTCTCATGCCTTTGTTAAGTTTGGAAGTTGGTAGAAAAAGTGGAGATCACAAGTAATATCGTCCTTTTACTTCTTTACTTTAAGTGCTTTCTCCATACTTTCATTTTAGCACACATTAATGAAAATGTAAAATTTAGGTTGGGGAGTAATATGGTATTTTTGTAAAAAAAATAGGAAAATTTTGAAAAATCTAAAAAGATTTTCTATATAATTGAGTTTTAAAATGATTTCTTATTGTATAATTAATTTCCAAATCTCTCAGATTATGAAATTTTGACACATTAGCCGTATAATATGATCAAAATGGATATTAAGGAGAAAGTTAATATGTTTAACAAATAAATATGAAGATTAAAATCCGATGATATCATTATCCGATTCATCGTTTGCCAGAGATTTAAATCAATCCGAGCTCATACTTTCCTTCCGATAAATCGTTGATGATCTCAAATTTTTTTTTTATTCGATTACTAAAAACAAAAGTAAAAAATTTGAATCTTAAGTGTTAGAAGTCTTAGTAAATCATCTTGAGACATAGAAAAACTTAACAAAATTTGAGAAATGATATTAGGCCATCGTTTTGAATATCAAAAAATAAGCCTAAACTGACATTTTTACATTATTCTGTTGCAAGATCATTTAAGCTTAAAATAAGCCTTTTGTTGAGAACCCAAACCCTACCTAACTCCATCTCGAATTTTAAATCCAATAAAAAAGAAGTCATACCTATTTTTTTAGAATACTTGAAAAGGCCAAAAAGAGAAGAAGTTCGCAAGAAAAATGATTGAAAAGGAGGAAAGAGAAAAAAGAGATAGAAATAATGAGAAAACGAAACAAAAAATGAAAAAAAATGTGAGT
Organism: Sambucus nigra; assembly: GCA_949130495.1. Taxonomy (NCBI): domain Eukaryota; kingdom Viridiplantae; phylum Streptophyta; class Magnoliopsida; order Dipsacales; family Adoxaceae; genus Sambucus; species Sambucus nigra. Next base: position 725,665,024 of record OX422210.1, read on the forward strand.
TTGAAAAAAAAGGAAGAAAGAGAAAAGAAAAATGGAGGTTAGAAAAAATGCCTAAAGTCTAAATACCGAAAAACCTTTATATTCCCCGAATTTTTTGAACTCCCCAAATCACTATATCTAGCCAAAATCCAAGGCTATAATACAACTGAAAGAAAGTTCTAATCGATCTCAAGTAAATTGAGTTATAGTGTGAAGAGAAAACGAATATGATATATGGTGAAATTCAATGTTTTCAAAAAGGAATCAATTTTTCATTCACGAGATCATATTCATCCATTAAAGAAAAGTCTATATTTGATTATGTATATGTGATGCAATTTATTCATTTAAATTTACTTTTTTATTCACATATACCGAGAGAAATTAATTAATTTCCGAGTGTTCAATTGTGACTGCATCCCGCAACATTTAAAAATCAAAATGAACTTTTGGCTAAGAAATGTAAAGATCAAAGTTGAGATTGAGAAGTGAAGTTTTACTATATTTATAAAGTTAGTATTCGAGACTTATTTATATTATTTTTGCATCTTTTGTACAAAGTTAAGTTTTTTAATTTTGTGGGTATATTCACTACGAGCCCTCAAGAGACAAAACTTGTTCACTAGGGAAACGTAAGGGTTTAATGACTTATTGTACATTCTAAGTGCAATCGTAATTCCTATGGAAGTGAGTTTAATTTTATTTTTAATTTTACTCGAGGGATAGCAAAGTTTAGAGTTGGGGTATTTGATAAGGGCATTATTTTGTATATTTTATATCTAAATTTATACTTTGTTAGTCCCGTTTTAATTAATTTAATAAGTTATTGGGGCCATTTTATTAAAAAAAAGGGGAAAAATACAAGAATGGTTGAATTCAGATTCAAAATAATAATTTTAAAGGCAAAAGGGGGTATTTCAATAATTTTATAATTTTCTTGAGCTAATTTGTGAAAAAACTTGCCTGCTGAAAATTTTGCAGGGAATGATGGAATTTGGAGCAAATTAAAGATTAACTGGAAAAAATCGTGAAAAGGCTGATTTTTATGGTCGTTCGGGAAAAGCTATTTTTAGATTTTTGCGAACGTTTAAGAAAAAAGCACGCAGTTTTTTCTCTGAATTGGACGAAATTCACCAAGCATGTTCGACACGTAAATATAAAAGTCCCAGGGTGGAAGAAATTGAGTACCCTATTCTAATTCAAAGACCAAAGGAGGTGGAGTGTTTGATTTCAACACAGTTATTTGGGTCCTTGCAAAAGACTTTTCGTCCAATTAAAGAAAGTTTCATCCCAGACCAAATACCTCACCTCTTCGCCTATAAAAAGGATCATTGGGCTCACTATTTCACATAAAAAATTTGGGAGAAAATTTTGAAAGAGTATATTATTATTTGAGGGGCGAGAATTACATTGTAGTGGGGAGGATTTTGTCAAGATTAATTGTGAGATACAAGCAGTAACTTCGATTCATTAATGAAAAATTTTGTTCTTGCTTACAATTTTATTATGTCTTTCATTATGTTAGTATAAACTCTCTACTAGGACTCGGTGAAGTTTATCATGCTTAATTAATATTATGTTTAGTTTATTTTTGTTATCATTCCCAAGATATTTTATATGCTTTAAAAATTCGGTATTCACATAAAATAACACAAGAATGCATTTTTAAATTTCGAAATTGTTTGTCAATTCATATTTTAAGAATTAAAGTGTGTATTTTTTATGGGTTATGCTTACATTAAATTGTTTGATATCTCATGCTTAATTACAACATTATGAATTATAATTAACAATTCTTATTTTGATTTTAGTGTGAGTAATTTTTCATGGGTTATGTTTGCACTTGATTATTTTGATAGTCCATGATTGATGATGCTGGAAATTAGCACCACCAGATAAGGTGTTTTCAAGCTCAATATAAGAATAACAATGGCAGCACAGTTATATAAAGAGATAAGATAATGAGATGAGGATAAGAGGAATCAACACCGGAATATAAGTGGTTCAACCAATTTGGCCTACGTCCACTGGGAGTGTGTGTGAGTAATATCACTGAATGAAGGCACTAATAGCCATGGATACAACCTCTCAAGCTTTCTCTCTCTACTGTATATTTACATAGAGTTTTAGCTAGGGTTGAATAACTGGGATCCTTTTGCAAGGTAGGGGATGATCCCTATATATAGTGCCTAGGGGGTGTAATGCATCCCCCATGCATGTAATGAGCATGTGTGTGGTAGCCTCACCAATGTGGGAGTGCCATCTGTCACTGTCACCTGTAAGGAATGATGATGAAATATGCTCCCCATGTGTGGAGAATAATCTTGTTACAACTGATTTGTGCCCATGTGTCCTTATCCAAATGTCAACAGATGCTCGGCCGCCATACTGGTGGATGACCTCGGCCTTGGAGAGGCCGAGCTGTAAAAGCTTGATGCTAATTCAATCCGAGATGTGTCATAAGGAGTCTCGGCCTGATCTCAGCCGAGACATTATGCTGGGGTCGGCCCTTGCCGAGGTTGAACTGATTCCATGAAGATCACCAAGGCTTCTTGTCACCTCGACCCAAGCCGAGGTTGGTCTGGTTTAATGTTAAGGGCCAAGGCTTCTTGTCACCTCGGCCTACACTCAGCCGAGGTTGCCATACCCAGGTGTACGATAGTGCTGTTGATGCCTGTGATGCGCGTAGCTTCCCTTGGAAATGTAGGTGATAGTGTCGACCTGGGCCGACCCTGGTCCAGCCGAAGGATGATATCGTGGGCCCATGGCTTATCTAGGGTCAATCAATATCTCGGCCATCATCTCGGCCGAGGTTGGTGTCTCTAGGCCGAGGTTACACTTGGGGCATATCAATCACCCCCTAGCCCTTAGTCATATGCGAGGGCAAGTGGCTAGGGGATTACTACACCTCCGAGGTCTGTCCGTCCCAAGCTATTACCTGCATGACACTTGTCCACGCTTGAACGTGCTTACTTGGTTTGCGTGTGCCGTCAGCTGTCCTTTAGGGATCCCAAGGCAATGATGTGCCTTGGGAAATGTGCCCACGCATTTAAGGGTTTGAACCCTTCTTTTTCTCTTTCTTCTCCACTTCATTCCTGCGCACAAACTGTTCTTGCGATTTCTCTCTCTCCAAAGCTTCTCTACTCAACGCTTCTTCTGTCGAAGCCTTTGTCAATTTTCTTGCGAGTTTTCTTCATTTCATTCATCGATTCATTTCCAGGTACTTCTTCCTTTCCATTTCCTTTGTTTATGGTATTTGGTTTTACATTTTTCGGCGAGTTTTTAAGTTTTCCGGCGAGTACCATTGTCTCGGGAGAACTGGGTTTGCTTTAAACTTCCAAGTTTGATCTTTAAACTCCTTTATTTTTCAAGTCAATCGTGTTTGTAGTTTTAGGAGTTTTTCCTAAGTTTAGGGTCGTCCTCTGATGCTCAGACCTTTATACCAGCTTCTTGAGGATTTCCCCTCTCTCAGAGAGAAGACCCTAGAAAATATTAGGCAAATAGAGAGAGCTCAAGAGGAAGCTCGTAGGTCATAAGAGTTTCCCATTAGACCCTTATTTCCACCACCTCTGAGGGTTATATATCCTAACCCCCCGGAGAACTTCTATTATACAGGGGTGCCTGCTGATCCAACACCTATGTCTGAGTCTGAAGCTTCTACCTTAGACCCCATGTCAGTGGACTCTTTCCAGGAAGCTATGGATTTCACACCTCGGCCTGATCAGGCCCCTGATCAGGCCGAGGTATCCAGCCGAGCTTCATCCCATAATGGCTCCAGCACCTCAGCCTCTTCTTCAGAGGTTGAAGTGCTTGAGCCGAGTGTGGCTGTGCCACCCATTCTTGATACCATCCCCCTGTCGGCCGTCACAGGGGCAGAGTTCGCTCAGAGATTCCCTAGTAACCCATCTACATCTGCTCCGACCGACGTTGAACTTGATGATGATGAAGATGCTGAAAGAGATGTTGACATTTCTGAGGCGGCCGAGTTCGAGAGCACAGTCACTGAGGTTGATCTTCTGTGCTTCAGATATTTGTACTCCATCAGTCCTTCCATCAAATTAAGGAGACCTCTGAGGGAAGAGAGGGCCTATTATGGCCGAGATGGAGAAATTTGCCTGTACGAGCAGATGTTGAAGTTAGGGTTTCGCCTACCCATTCATCCCATCATCAAATCCATTCTCTCTTACATCAAATTGGCCCCCTCACAGCTATCTCCCAATGCCTGGAGAGTCATCATAGGGGCCATTATCCTGTGGGGGGCAGTTCACCACTCTGACCTCCCAATTCAGGTCTTTGTTGGTTGTTATGTCCCAACCTCGGCCAAAAACCATCCGAGCTACTATCATTTTGTGGCTCGGAGGTCTGAGAAGAAAATGCTCCAGGTGACTCAGACCTCAAATCATAACTGGAAGCCCCGTTATTTTTTCGCCTCAGGACCATGGGAATTTGGCCCCTGCGTCCCCTCTTCCACACTTGAGCCGAGGATACCCCTCAAATGGGGCAAGGTCACCATGTCTGCCAGGGCCAATCCTGGTCTAAGTCTTCAAAATATGCAGAAGGTGAGAGCCCTGCAAGACCAAGGGGCACATGATCTGTTTGTTAAGTTCGAACACTTGCTGACCCCCCAGTAACTCTCGGGGACGAGCCTGGGTGGAAGCCCCCTTGTTGACTTTGGTAAGAATTTTTTATTGTAAGTCTAACCTATGAACTCATTCATATCTAATTTCTAACCCATATCTTTTAACTTTTGCAGAGCGACCACAAGACATCTCGGACGAACTGTGGGAGATGGCTGCTCCGAGCTTGGCGAGGCTTGACAAAAAGGCTGGTCTGAACGCTCCTCCCCCAGCTCCCTCAACATCCAAATCTCAGGCTTCCAAGAAGAGGGCCCCAGAAGCCCATACCTCTGAGGATCAGAGGCCGACCTTGAGGCAAAAGAAGGCCTCAGATGCTGCAATTCCAATCTCTTCGGCCAACATCCTGACGGCTCGTCTGGATCAGCTGAAGTTGACTGATAGTGTGGTCGGCAACAGCAGGCAGGCCATGGACGCACTCGCCTCTGTAATGACCGAGGCCGATAAGCGTTTCTACAGAGCTATGGACACTTCCCTGCTGGTTGAGTTCGGCCTTCACAGAGCCGTCCAGATATGATTTATTCCCTTGTCAAAATTTTATAAGTGCAACATCTGACTTTTCTCCCGCTTAACCTCTTCATTAAATGTGCAGGGGTGACTGCTATGTATCAACTATCGAACTGGGCTATAAGGAAATTGCCCCTTATCCAGAAGGGGCAAGAGGCCGAGAAGGTTGAGAGTGCCCTGAATGCTGAGGTCGACCGTCTGAAGTCAGAGCTACAGAACTCTAAAAATAAGGCTAAGGGGTTGGAAAAAGACATCTCTCTGCTCGTCAAAGATCATGCCAAAGCCCTGAAGGCCAAAGATGACGTTCTGCAGCAGAAGGTCAGCTCGGCTGTCAAAGCTGCCCTTGAAGATGCCTCGCCCAAAATAATTTCTGACTATAAAGGCTCAGACGAGTTCATGGGTTTTGGCTTTGAATATCTTGAAAGAGGTATCAAGGCCACTACCAAATGGGTTGAAGTCAGAGAGAAGGAGGTCGGCACTCTAAAGGCCTCTGACTTTGTGGGTCTCGGCTTTGCTGACCCTCAATTTGCTCAGGCGCTTCAAGAGGTGGAGGACGAGGCTGCTGCTCCAGCCGAGACTGCAACTCTTGGAGGAAACGAGGTCGGAGGGGAAGACCATATTGATGACGTGGCCGAGGTGACCAATGCTGATCAAACCAACTTGGCCGAGACTGTTAATGTCCCCCCCCCCCCCAAACCTTTAGGATTTATAACTTGTAACAAATTTGTAATTTGTAACTTGTAATACCTCGGTACTTTGTAAGGAATATTTGTAATCAATGTCTCTGAATGCCATATGATCTCTTCCTTTTACTGAATGTCAATCTCTTCTATTATTTTGTTGCAGTGTTCTTGTTTATACTCAGTCAATAATTCTGGCCTCAGGTCTCTTCACCACTGAATTGTAATTAGGCACTGAGGTCAATACCTAAGACGTTAGTCTCATAATTAATCTCACCAAATTAATGATGTTAAGAGTCTGAGGTCATCTGCTAAGGTGTCTGAGCTCAGGCCTCATCACCACCGAGTGATGTTATGAAGGTCTGAGGTCATCACCTAAGACGTTAGCCCCATAATAAATTTCACCAAATTAATGATGTTAAGAGTCTGAGGTCATCTGCTAAGGTGTCTGAGCTCAGACCTCGTCACCACCGAGTGATGTTATGAGGGTCTGAGGTCATCACTTAAGATGTTATCCACATAATTCACCAAATTAATGATGTTAAGAGTCTGAGGTCATCTGCTAAGGTGTTTGAGCTCAGACCTCGTCACCATCGAGTGATGTTATGAGGGTCTGAGGTCATCACCTACGATGTTATACCCATAATTCACCAAATTAATGATGTTAAAGGTCTGAGGTCATCTGCTAAGGGTGTCTGAGCTCAGACCTCGTCACCACCGAGTGATGTTATGAAGGTCTGAGGTCATCACCTAAGATTTTATCCTCATAATTCACCAAATTAATGATGTTAAGGGTCTGAGGTCATCTGCTAAGGTGTCTGAGCTCAAACCTCTTCACCACCGAGTGATGTTATGAAGGTCTGAGGTCATCACCTAAGATGTTATCCTCATAATTCAACAAATTAATGATGTTAAGGGTATGAGGTCATCTATTATGGTGTCTGAGCTCAGACCTCTTCACCACCGAGTGATGTTATAAAGGTCTGAGGTCATCACCTAAGATGTTATCCCCATGATTCACCAAATTAATGATGTTAAGGGTCTGAGGTCATCTGCTAAGGTGTCTGAGCTCAGACCTCTTCACCACCGAGTGATGTTATGAGGGTCTGAGGTCATCACCTAAGATGTTATCCCCATAATAAATTTCACCAAATTAATGATGTTAAGGGTCTGAGGTCATCTGCTAAGGTGTCTGAGCTCAGACCTCGTCACCACCGAGTGATGTTATGAAGGTCTGAGGTCATCACCTAAGATGTTATCCCCATAATTCACCAAATTAATGATGTTAAGGGTCTGAGGTCATCTGCTAAGGTGTCTGAGCTCAGACCTCTTCACCACCGAGTGATGTTATGAAGGTCTGAGGTCATCACCTAAGATGTTATCCTCATAATTCACCAAATTAATGATGTTAAAGGTCTGAGGTCATCTGTTATGGTGTCTGAGCTCAGACCTCTTCACCACCGAGTGATGTTATGAAGGTCTGAGGTCATCACCTAAGATGTTATCCTCATAATTCACCAAATTAATGATGTGAAGGGTCTGAGGTCATCTGCTATGGTGTCTGAGCTCAGACCTCTTCACCACCGAGTGATGTTATGAAGGTCTGAGGTCATCACCTAAGATGTTATCCCCATGATTCACCAAATTAATGATGTTAAGGGTCTGAGGTCGTCTACTAAGGTGTCTGAGCTCAGACCTCTTCACCACCGAGTGATGTTATGAGGGTCTGAGGTCATCACCTAAGATGTTATCCCCATAAACAATTTCTGATCTAAGGATGAAGAAAGAACTGTCATGGAAACTGATCTTTATTAATAATCTCTTCTCAATAAGATGGTACATTTACATAAAATTCTATGCAACATCATATGTAATATCTCTTGATATGGTCAGCATTCCATGGGTTAGTGAAAGGTTCTCCTTCTAGGTTTTCTAGCCTGTAAGTGCCAGGCACAACCTCTTTTGTTACTTTGTAGGGGCCATACCAGTTTGGGTGTAGCTTGTTTGCCTTCTGTAGGGTCTTCTTTAGCACTAGGTCTCCCACTGCAATGGGTCTTGACTTCACCCTCTGGTTGTAGAATTTAGCTGCCCTCTGCTGGTAGGCTATTTTTCTGACCTCTGCGTCTTCCCTTCTTTCTTCGATAAGATCCAGGTCTAGCCTTCTCTTCTCCCCATTGCTGTCAGGGTCGTAGGTCTGAATTCGATGAGTCGGCAGTCCTACCTCCGTTGGTATGACGGCCTCTGAGCCATGTGCCAGTATGAATGGGGTTTCTCCTGTTGGTGTCCTTGCTGTGGTTCTGTAGGCCCATAACACAGCGTAGACCTCTTCTGTCCATCTCCCCTTCGCATCGTCTAACCTCTTCTTGATTCCATCCAAGATAGTTCTGTTAGTGACCTCGGTCTGTCCATTTGCCTGAGGTCGGCCAGGAGATGAGAAGAACTGTTTAATCCCCACTCTTAGGCAATATTTTACTAAGGAGGAGTTCTTGAACTGGGTCCCATTATCCGAGATGAGAGTGTTTGGGAGGCCATATCTGCATATGATGTTCTTCCAAATGAACTGGAAGGTCTTCTTCTCTGTAATTGTTATCATCGGTTCTGCCTCCACCCACTTTGAAAAGTAGTCAATGGTAACTATCAAGAATCTATAGTTGTTGACAGCTCTTGGTAAAGGTCCTACTAAGTCAATTCCCCATACCGCAAATGGCCATGGAGAAGAGATTGACGTCATAGGCTGATGGGGTTGATGAGGGATAGTGGCGAACCTTTGACATTTGTCGCACCTCTTCACATAGTCTGCAGCGTCTTTAGACAAGGTAGGCCACCAGTATCCCTGAGTGATGATCCTCTTGGCTAAGTGCCTTCCCCCTGTGTGGCTAGAGTAAGAAACCTCATGAACCTCCTGTAAGACCTGGGGTACTTACATGGGATGCACACATCTGAGGAGAGGCAATATAAACCCCTTTTTGTATAAGACGTCTCCTACTATTGAGAACTTGGCAGCCCTATATCTCAACTTTCTCCTTTCCATCTTGGACTCAGGTAGCTCTCCGTCTCTTAGGTATCCGACGAGCGGGTAGATCCATGAGTCTCCTAGGTTCACATTGTGACAAAGGCTACATACCTCGTCCTCCTCGATGCTTGCTTTCCCTAAGACCTCGATTGGAATGGTCCTTCCCAAATCTGTCTTCATTGCCAAGGCCAGCCTTGCCAATGCATCAGCGTGATTGTTGCTCAGTCGAGGCACTCTCTTCAGCTTTGCTTCTTCAAAATATTCTAACAACCTTCTTACCTTCTTTAAGTACTTGGCCATCCTTTCGTCTTTGGCCTCGTATACCCCCAACACTTGATTGACAACCAACCTTGAGTCTCTATGGAGTAGGAGTCGCTTTACTCGAAGAGTTGTTGCCAATAAGAGACCTGCTATCATGGCCTCATACTCGGACTCATTGTTAGAAGCCTGGAAGTTGAATCTCAAGGCGTATTCAATGTTGGCGCCATCTGGAGCAGAGAGTATTAGCCCCGCGCCGCTTCCACTGTCACAGGAAGAGCCGTCAACGAAGAGACTCCATACATCTGCATCTGATGAGAAGACCCCTTCTCTCATAACCCCCTTCTTGAAGAGGTATCGATCCTCTTCGTTCTCTTCTACTCTGCTCCGGGTTTTTCCTGGGATGACCTCTTCTCGGCCTCGGAAGACGTTTGGTGCAGTCTCTTCTGAATCTCGGAAGACACTACGGTTCGTCTCTTCGCCATCATCTAAGCCTTTTTCCATCTCGGCCTCTTCCAAACTTCTATCGGCCTCTTCCCAGGTGAACTCTGCGACAAAGTCTGCGAGTGCCTGCCCCTTGATGGCTATCCTAGGCTGGTAGGTAAGATCATACTCTCCCAGGTCGATGGCCCAGGTCATCAATCTTCCGGACTTCTCAGGTTTGTGCAGAACCTGCCTTAGTGGGGAGTCAGTGAGGACTACCATAGAGTGAGCTTGGAAGTAAGGCTTCATTTTCCTTGAGGCATGTATTAGGGCATAAGCCAACTTCTCCATTCGGGGATAATTCTGTTCAGACCCTTGAAGGGCCTTACTGTTGAAGTACAAGTGCCTCTGGACCCCATCCTCTTCCCGTATGATGGCCGCGCTGATGGCTGATTCAGAGACTGCCAGATACACAAATAACCTTTCCCCCGTGACGGACCGAGACAGCAATAATGGAGATCCCAAGTAGGACTTGAGTTGGTTGAAGGCTTTTTCACACTCTTCGTCCCACTGGAAGGCATTTCTTAGGACTTTAAAGAATGGAAGACACTTGTCCGTTGCTCTAGAAACAAACCTGTTAAGGTCTGCCACTCTTCCCGTGAGTCTCTGGACATCCTTGATACTCCTAGGAGTCTTCATGTCGAGTAATGCCTTGATTTTATCAGTGTTTGCTTCAATCCCCCTCTGATTAACGATGAACCCCAGGAACTTCCCGGCTCCTACCCCGAAGACACACTTCGCTGGGTTGAGCTTCATTCTGTACGAGTCCATGACATCGAAGGTCTTCTCAAGGTCCGCTACGTGAGTGCAGGCTTTCAAGCTCTTCGTTAGCATATCGTCCACATACACCTCCATGGTCTTACCTATTTGCTCCTCGAACATCTTATTGACAAGACGTTGATACGTTGCCCCCGCATTTTTCAGACCGAAGGGCATCACCTTGTAGCAGTACGTCCCTTTGTCAGTAATGAAGGCTGTCTTCTCAGAGTCTTCAGCATCCATGAAGATTTGGTTATAACCTGAATAAGCGTCCATGAAGCTCATGAGCTCGTGCCCTGCCGTTGCGTCCACCATCTAGTCTATCCTCGGTAAGGGATAGCTGTCTTTCGGGAAAGACCTGTTCAGGTCAGTGAAATCTACACACATTCGCCACTTCCCATTGGCCTTAGGCACGATGACTGCATTTGAGAGCCACTCCGGGTAGGTAACCTCTCTTATGAACTCAGCCTTTTCCAACTTTTTTACCTCTTCCCGGATGACGTCATACTTCTCCCTGGAGTACACTTTTCGTCTCTGCTTGATCGGCCTGGCATCTCTGTCCACGTTGAGCTTGTGGCTCATGACCTCAAGGTCGATGCCAGGCATGTCTGCGTGACTCCATGCGAAGACACTCTGTCTCCTCCTGAGGAATTTTATCAGCTCTTCCTTGATTCCTGGCTCTAGGGCCTTACCGACCCGGACGGTTTTTTCCGGCTCGTCCTCATTAAGGACGATGGATTCTACCTCTTCCGCGGCCTCACCCTTCTTCAATTTTGTTTCGTCTCTTGGGTCAAGAGTGTCAATGCTGTAAGTGGTGGTTGCTCTCTTATGGGCCTCTCTCTCTTCGGCCGAGTTAAAGTAACACTCCCGGGCCGTGGTCTGGTCCCCTTGCACTTCCCCTACTCCATAAGGAGTAGGGAATTTTAGCATCTGATGGACCGTCGACGACACGGCTTCAAACTCTTTGAGGGCCACCCTTCCTACGATGAGGTTGTAGGCCGAGAAAACATTTTCATCCATGACGAAAAAGTTTATCTTCTTGGTCAGCCTCTTAGGCCACTCATCCCCTATCCGTACATCCATTTCATACATGCCCAAGGGGTGCACCTTTTCACCACTGAAGCCTATTAATGGGTGATGGTAGGGCACCAGCCTTGCCCTGCTAAGACCCAGGCTCTTGAAATAAGGCCAGAACATCACGTCTGCTGAGCTTCCCCCGTCTATGAGGATCCTTCCTACCTCGCACCCATGCACCCTTGTTGTTATGACCAAAGGGTCATCATGGGGGGCTAAGATACCCTTGAAGTCGAGTCTAGAGAACCCCACTACGAGGGTGTCTATGTCTACCTTTTTCCTCTTCTGCACGGCATCGGAAGATGTTAGATTCATAGCCTCAGGCTTGGCCACTGACCTGGCCTCTGCTACATGAGCCTTCCTATCGGCTACCTCAGATCCACCTCCTGCAAATCCCCCACAAATGGTGCTAACACCAAAGGAGATCATACCAACCCTCTTCACCGGGGTGTTGTCATCCTTTGGCGGAAGATCCGGGTCGTCTTCATCATCTCCCTCTGAATCATCCTCCCTTCTGGCCGGGACATCCCCACGGCATCTGTCATTTCTTCTTTTCTTAGGGTCTTCTCTTCAACCATTTGGAGCCTTGCCATCCACATACTTCCTCAGCTTTCCAGATTTCAGCATCTTCTCAATCTCATCCTTTAAAGCGAAGCATCTATCTGTGACATGGCCGTGATCCTGATGGAACTCACACCATAGGTTTTTGTTCCTCTTATGTGGTGGGGCCTTCAATTTCTCAGGCCACGTCAGAGTCTGATCAGTCTTAATCTCATTGAGTATGTGTTCAAAGCTCACAGTCAGAGGAGTGTAATGAGAGAACTTATCATCTCCTGACCTCTTCTTCCCCTCTTTCTTGCTTTGGGTCTTTCCCGTGCTATCGCGGTTCTCCTCCTCATACTTGGCGGCCATTGCCTCTTCCGCATTCATCACTTTCCCTGCGGTTGCCAGCAGCTCCGCCATGGACCTAGGGAGTCTTCCGCCAGTTTCCACAATAGCTTCCCCTTTTGGAGGCCCCCTATCAGGGCGGTCATGGCTATGCTCTCTTCATAATCTTCCACCTTCAATTTCTCTTTGTTGAATCTTGCTATGTAGTCTCTTAGGCTCTCACCCCTGGCCTGTTTGACATACAGCAGGTGGGTAGTCTTCTTTTGGGGTCTTACCCCAAAGCAGAAGTTATGGATGAACTGCTCAGCCAGGCCTTTGAAGCTCTCAATTGAGTTCTTCGGAAGGGAGGTAAACCAACTATGAGCTGCCGCTGTCAATGTCCCTGAGAAGGCCCTACACTTCATCTCTTCAGGTATCGAGTAAATGTCTGCTGCCGACTGATACATCTCGATATGGTGCACTGGGTTAGTGCTGCCATCATACTTGGGAGTCACTGTAGGAGGCTTGAACTTGGCTGGGGTTGGGAACCCCACTATCCTAGCCATAAATGGGGAGCCCTCTGAGTAACCCCTCTGCAATGGGTCCCTACTTTTAATGAGGTCTCATATATTCTCCTCAAGTCGTTGGATAGAATCATTCCAGGGTCTTCTATCATCAACTTGGCTGAGGTTATCCCCTGCCACCTCCCTGCGATGGACAGAGGGTTCCCCAACCACAACACGTTGACTGTTGACCTCTTCCTGTTCCCTGGCTCTTCCTCCACAGGGTCGGCCTTGGTCTGGCCGACCTTGTCTACCACCTCTCTGAGAGCCTGCTGCGTTCCTCGACCTTGATAGCCTGTGTCTTAGGTCATTCACTGGGCCCAGCCTCTCGAAGGTCGACCCTCTGCTCAACCTGTCAAAGGCCGACCCTCTTTGTTGGGCCTCATCTCTTCTTCGGCCGACACATCCTTGACTCTGCCTCAGAGGTCGTATAGTGTCATTTGACACCTCATACGGCTCCCAACAGTCTTCTGCGGCTTCTTCAGCTTCTAGGTCATCATACATGTCCTCTGGGTAAGGGTTTCCCTGCCTCCCCAGGCGCAAGCGCCTAGGGTCAGCAACGTCCCTCCTCCGCTGGGGTGCAGGCTGGTCCTTCATTGCTGCCTGGGGTGGTCCCCTGGCGTCAGGATGGGGCTGAACTGCCGCCGGAGTGATCATGTCCGGTGAGACTCCAGGTGGCCTCATCATCATGGTTTGACTGAGCTGGGAAAATTGCTCCTTCATGGCTTGTTGTGTTGCAGCTAAAGATTTCAAGGCTGCTGCTACCTCCGCCATTTCGGACTGGGGAGGAGCCTGACTGGAACTAGCCCCTCCACCCCCGGGCGGCGAAAGAGGTGGTGGTAAGTCTGGTGCCATATGTTAACACTATAGAGCTTGAGTAGCAAGTGAGCTTAATACCTTAAAGGACCTCTTTCAATGGTGAAACAGCTCCACGCAAGGGGTGGTTCCTGGTTCACCACCAGACTCTCCGGTGAGGTTAAGCAGAAAAAGAGGAAGAGATAGCTTCTCGTTCCCACAGACGGCGCCAAAATGATGATGCTGGAAATTAGCACCACCAGATAAGGTGTTTTCAAGCTCAATATAAGAATAACAATGGCAGCACAGTTATATAAAGAGATAAGAGAATGAGATGAGGATAAGAGGAATCAACACCGGAATATAAGTGGTTCAGCCAATTTGGCCTACGTCCACTGGGAGTGTGTGTGAGTAATATCACTGAATGAAGGCACTAATAGCCATGGATACAACCTCTCAAGCTTTCTCTCTCTACTGTAATTTAGACAGAGTTTTATCTAGGGTTGAATAACTGGGATCCTTTTGCAAGGTAGGGGATGATCCCTATATATAGTGCCTAGGGGGTGTAATGCACCCCCCATGCATGTAATGAGCATGTGTGTGGTAGCCTCACCAATATGGGAGTGCCATCTGTCACTGTCACCTGTAAGGAATGATGATGAAATATTCTCCCCATGTGTGGAGAACAATCTTGTTACAAATGATTTGTGCCCATGTGTCCTTATCCAAATGTCAACAGATGCTCGGCCGCCATACTGGTGGATGACCTCGGCCTTGGAGAGGCCGAGCTGTAAAAGCTTGATGCTCGTTCAATCCGAGATGTGTCATAGGGAGTCTCGGCCTGATCTCAGCCGAGACATTATGTTGGGGTCGGCCCTTGCCGAGGTTGAACTGATTCCATGAAGATCACCAAGGCTTCTTGTCACCTCGGCCCAAGCCGAGGTTGGTCTGGTTCCATGTTGAGGGCCAAGGCTTCTTGTCACCTTGGCCTACACTCAGCCGAGGTTGCCATACCCAGGTGTACGATAGTGCTGTTGATGCCTGTGATGCGCGTAGCGTCCCTTGGAAATGTAGGTGATAGTGTCGGCCTGGGCCGACCCTGGTCCAGCCGAGGGATGATATCGTGGGCCCATGGCTTATCTAGGGTCGATCAATATCTCGGCCATCATCTCGGCCGAGGTTGGTGTCTCTAGGCCGAGGTTACACTTGGGGCATATCAATGATTAAAAACTAAATTTAAAACTTAAAATTAATATTTTTAAGGGAATAGGAATTTCAACCATTTAAATTAGAGACGTTAAATTTTTTGTGAACATAAATGTTTTTTTTTCCAAATTAAACGCGACAAGAGTCGGTTTAATTTAAGTTATAAAATAGGGAATGGCGAAATTAAATTAATGCATAATATTAGCTAAAATTTATAAATGGATATGCAATCCTATTTTCCGCCACAATTAGTAACATACTCTAGGTTGATCCTATTAATTTCTTTTATTTTAGTTTTAAATTATAATTCTCATCTTTACATCACATCATCTAGTTGAAAAATCTTTAATTTAGTAAATTGATCAAATTTTTGTGGGTTCGACTCGTACTTGCATAAGTTTTACTGTAATAGCCAGTGCACTTGAGATAATTTATAATTTGATAATATCGACAACGTGGTTTTGAATGTCCCACTAAACTAAAGGAAGGCAATAAATCGAAGGCATACAATGTCAAGTGAATGAGGAAGAAGAAGATAGTTATATAAAGGATGAGAGTGAGCTTCATATGGCCTTTTGTGGGTTGTACACCTAGTCGTTGAAGATGGAAAAAGGTTAACTTGAAGTTAGAAGCTAAGTTGAAGTAACAACTTGTAGGTAATGATGATTTGAAATTGATTGTGGATTTGAGGTCATGTGAGAAGAGTCTTAGGGAGAAGCACGAGTATGTTAAGAGGGAGAGAGATAACCTTTTAGGATTGTTTGAAAATTTAAACAATGATTCCTTACAATTTAATAAATCTCGTATTTTCCTGGAGTCTAAGATTATGGAGTTAGAGGAGAAATTAAGAGACTCAAGTCACGTCAAATTTTAGTTGCAATCTAGGTCATGGAAGTTGGATAGAATTTTAAGCATCGTCTAAATAAAAAATTATAAGGTTGGAATTGGCTTCAATTATCCGAAGGCTTTCGATAATAAAGCCAGGACCAAAATTTTGAGAGGGTTAGCCATAGCTAAGGACGTTTGAAAAGGTTAACCCAAGGGTAACATTCCTTGTGTTTACACTTGCACAGGCATTTTTATTATGATCTTAGAAAAGGTCCTAATAAGTCTAAGTCTAGTGTCACCAATGTTTCGAAAACCCAAGATCGTCATGTTACACCTATGTGAGTTAGTAAATCGGAATGAACTTTTTTGAGATTTGCCTCCTTTGGGATCAACTTCTTCTCATGTGTGTGGTACTTGCCAAATGGGAAAACAAATATGCAATCCACATAGGAAGTTGAATGTTATTGCTAGCTTGTATGTGCTAGATCTTTTACACATAGACCTTATGGGTTTAATGCATATGGAGAGCATAGGTTTTAGACATTACGTTCTTGTGATTGTGCATGACTTTTTTATATTCACTTTATAAAAAAAATCATAGCAAGTTCGATGCTAAGACGTTTTTATTCCCAAGTGCAAATACCTTTAAAATCAAAAGTCATGAACTATTATAAGAATTTATAGTGATCACGAAAAGGAATTTGAAGGAATGGGTAAACTAGAATGGTATAGTGAAGTTGGAAAAAACTATGAATTTTCAGCACACAAAAATATCTCAACAAATTGGAATAGTCGAAAGGAAGAATCGAGCTATCCAAAAGATGGCTCGACCCATATTGATTGGCAAGAATGGCAAGAAATTAGAAAAGGGTAACTTGAGGTTGGAATATAGGTTGAAACAACATGTCATAGGTAACGATGAGAGTATTTTGATTGAGGATCTTAGGGCATGTGACTAGACTTTTAAAGAAAATATCACATTTTTCGAGGGGGAGCGATATAACCTTCGCGTGTTAATTGAGATTTTGAAAAAGAATTCCATTATTTTTTATGAGTCTCAACATTTTATCTAGTATAGGATTATGGAGTTAGAATAAAGATTGAGAGACTCTATTAATGTCAAATTCGATTTGGAGTCTAGGTTTGAAAAATTGGGTAGGATATTAGGCACCATTCGAATTAAAGATGATAATTGTGGTATTAACTTCGATGATCCAAATGCTTCCACTATTAAAGATAAGACAATGATTTTGAGAAAGTTAACCATTGCTAGGAACGTTAGAAAAGGTCAATCCAAGGGTAACATTCCTCATCTCTACACATGCACACATTACGATAGGAAAGGTCAGCTTACCTTATTTTCTTTGATCTTAGAAATGGTCCTAGGAAGTCTAAGTCTAGAGTCACTGAGGTTCCCAAAATTCAAGAGCATCACCTTATACCTACGTGGATTAGGAAATCAGATTTGGAGGCTTTACATGTTAAACTTGTTGATTCTCGACTGCTTTCACATGATACTTCTCATGCTAGATTTAATGGTTAATTGTGTCCGCATGTTTAATATATGTGGCTTGATTCTTTTGTATTTCGATTTTTGTTTCTAGATCTTATTGAAAAAATACAAAAAAAAATGTTTGCCGTTTGAGTTTTGTTTTCATGTGGCGTCTTTTGAAAAATTATTTTAAAAACTAAAATATATTTTGGTTTACATGTAGTTTAGTTTTACACGTTGTATATGGCATATTGTTGTGTTTGAATCCACTTCATTCCATGTTTTCATGTGCCTAGAATATTCGCTTATGATTTCCAATGCTTAGATTGTTCTTAATCATGCTTGCATGGTGTAGTTTGAAAATGACTTGCTTAATGGTTTAACTTTGCATATGCCTCCTCGCACACATGCACAAACTCTTCTGAATTTTAACTTCATTTGTTATATGAGCTAAGTAATATGTTCTCCTAACAATCTTGTCATATACATAAACATTTGATTGGGGGATTTGTGCATGTAATAACTATTTCCCGTGGGTTTTGTTATTTTTTGAAAATATGAGTGTGTACAAGAAAGGCCTAAGAGGGAGAAATCTTCCTTGCATGAATGTTGCCATTGGTAAGAACCTAAAGAATTAAGAGGCAAAAGAAAAGAATATTGTCGAGGCTAAATTTTGTTTCATTAATTCTTCAATCAGATCGGTATCTTCAAAATGAGATAAAACAATGATAAGTCTATAATTTTTAGGGTTTTATAAGTTAAATATCAATGGGTTTGCACAATGAATCCTAATCAATTCATGTTTTACGCTACTGATTTGAGAATCATTAATATTTTCTAGTTTATTATGCATTATGCTTGTTTGTCATTTATGAGTTCACTTTATATGTCACTATGAGGCTAAATCTTTGTTTCATAAAGTTAATGCAGTCAAATAGAACACCTTGGAAAATTTTGAGTGATTGGGTCATAATTCATTTGTTTCTAGTTCATGCCCTTTCACTCCATTCCACATGTTAAGACACATTGATACTATGCTAGTGTGAAAAGCTTATTGTGTTTGTGTCTTTTGTGGTGTTTATACATGTATATGTGCTTGTGTGTCATTGGTATGTTTATACCATATATAAACACCATATGTTTGTGTCTTTTGTGGTGTTTATACCATATATAATATTTATATATGGTATCATTTTATTTTGAGTCTTTGTGTTTGCATTTAATTTAAGTATGCCATATGTTCATCTTAGTTTCAAGAGGTTTAAATTGGTATGTTATATGATCTCCTTGATGTCTTTTGTTGCTTTGTTTCGATTGGTATCCAACGCCTTCATCTGTATTTAAGTTGGTATCATTTATTGCATTAAAATTGTTATTAATTAATCACTGTTTGGATTAATTATGCTTGTGTTGCCAAGTTGTGTGTTATTAATTGTTGCATTTTACACAATTTCATGGTATACTTTTTTTCCTATATGCTTACCCATGTTTCATTTTGGGGGAGAATTAGTTTTATTGGGGAGAAATGATTTTATTATTTACCTTATTCTTTGTTGGCTCCTGAACAAAAGGGGGGAGAAATTGTATCTCAATCTTTATAGTCCTAGGGATATTTTTGCATTAAGAGGAGATGTCCTAACTTAGGTAGAGATTATTAGACAAGGTGGGGGGATTCATATGCAGCTTTATATTATTATATATTCTCATTGCATTTGAAGGTATGTTTACGTGTACAGATTTGTAAGGATGAGACAAAGTTTACACAAGAGCAAAGCTACTCAATTTATGTGTAAGTCAAGTTGTACTTTTTTCTTTTAAGATTAGGATTGAGTATTTTAGATGAGCTTTACAGCCCATAAGTTTTTTTTGTGTGTTTTGTCCTAGAATATCCAAAGGGGGAGATTTGTAAGGACAAATTTTTTATAGAGTCAATTTGTATGTATTTTGGCTTATTATGTGTTTGGACAAAACCTTTGAGTCATAGTCTAGGACTTGAGTATGTTTGGCCTTTTAAACCTATGATGTGTTTGATTGAAGACATAACAACCAATATATTTTGTTCACATCATCGTGACGAGTTTTATGCCTTGTTTTCATCTTCATGTTCTAATGATCTCTCAGAGATGAATGTATATATATTTTGTTCCTTGGATTTTTCATTGGGTTATATTTTTATAAAAGTTTATTTAAGGTATGTTTTCAAAAGTTTTTTAAATGAAAAATATTTCCATTCTTTTTGTCTTTCGAACAACTTTATGTGGTTGAACGAAATGGCCATGTAGTTGAACGACGTCCAAATGAACATCAAACGAAGTTTCTATGTTCCCAAATTAAAGTTAGTTTGAATCTCGTTTGAAGCTGGTTCAAATAAGATTGATTGTTCGTTAGAACGAGTTGAGTTTTCATTCGAATGAGATATACATTTTTGTTTGAACTAGCCCTTGAAATTTGTTTCACCTCAAAAAATGTGTTTTCTATATAAAGGGATCTTAGCATCAGTTTTTGTGAGGACTTTTGGTGAAAATCAGTTTCCTATACAATTCAAAAGGTCTCCAAACCCTAGTTTCACCCATCTTGTTTAACATCCAAGTTTCAATAAATATATGCTTTGAGATATTTGTTTGGGAACCAAGGTTTAATACTCTTCACATTTGAGTATTCATTTCATGTGGTGAAATCCGTACTTAATGTTTATACATGGTGGAGTCCGTGTTGTGATGTTGTGGTGAAGAAGTGGTGGAATCCATGTTAAGATCCATAGATGGTTACTAAGACTTCTCAGTGGATACCAAGGCATGTATGGACTCATAGATTGTGGAGGCTTCATGGGTGGACTTCTATATATCACTGTATAGAAGTTGAGGAATGAAGGGCATAGGATTGCGAGGGCATCAAGTTTATGTTGTAAGTCTACTGTCACGTCCTTTGTAATATTAGACATAGTGAAGTTGCATGGCTGGGTCGTTTGAGGTATTTCCCATTATCGGTTTTCCTCATACATCGTCATGTTGTGGTTTTTTGCTTTATTTTATTCTTGTTCTCATCTAGATGCATGCTAAATATAAAATTTGAAAAATTTCTTAACACAATAATTATTTTAAATTGGTGCTTGGTTTATTTGGTTTAATTAATTATTTAATTAATTTGAATTAAAATTTAAAATTTGGAGTATTTGCTTCTTAGACCATCCACATTAGATCCAGTATAGAACTCTCATTGATCGATAGTATGATTTCATTATGATCATCCCCTCAGGTTTTTTCGTAACTTCATCTGGAAGAAGTGGAACCCCTAACTCCAAAAGCAAGAGCCCGGTTAAATGACTGAAAGGAAATGTATAAGACTTCATATAATCTTTCGAATAAGTCACAATAAGATCAGACATCAGGCTATGCATAATTTTCTATAGAATACAATAAGGAACAAAAGTAAAAATCCTTAGCCAATAACACTTGGGGAAAATTCTTGCAAGGCTAGTATGGGGAGTGGTCGTCACTCAAAATCATAATATCTAATCACCTAGAAGGAGCGAGATAATTCTTTAGGTATGCGTAACAGGGTGTAATATCTACATTAAGATTGTAGTGGTTTTAATAATGTATATCCGTATACAAACCACGAATCTTAGAATTAAGGACTTCTAAACCCATATCATCCTTTCCCTCTGCAACAAATGTATAAAATAAAATTCTCGAACCAGGTTCTCATAACATTCCCCGATTTTGATAATAAAGACGAGTCCACCCACCCTTTTCTCAAAATCTTTGGCACATGGGTCTCGGACAAAGAATCCAAATCAATAGAGCATTTTCAATGCATAAATCACTCTAAGAACAAGTCACCAAATATCTAACGGGTGTTAGTAGAAGTCGAGGCATGTGAACGTAATTTGGTAGAATCTCAATAGCCTGAAATCACATACAAAAACATAATGCATAAAAATATCATAAGTAAATAGATATCATCAATCAATAATCCAAAGGATCCTATGACAAAAACTTGTGAAAGAGTTTCATTTAAGACACAATGTTAAACAATCACAAACTCTCACCCAATTCTTTACACTAGAAAAACAAAGTCCTAAGTGGGTGAAATGAGGTAATATATTACAAGGCTAAACTCAAGAACAACTACTCTAAGCCAAAGAATCCTATCTCAAGATAAATAAATTCATCAATCATAGACAAAATTCATCATCAAACTAAAGAGCTACAATACTAAACCCTAGGATCTAAGAAAAATATAAATTTACTAAATCTAAAAATAAAACTTATCAAGATGATGAATAGCTACTTAGATCTAAAATATAAACACCAAAAATTCCAAGGTATGGATATGGTAGGAACATAGATGAAAAATATATGTAAAAATATCTTAGCTTCGTTAGAGATGGGTAAAACTATGAGCTAGGTTCATAAAGTACTTTTACTCATTCTAGGCCAATTTTTTGGAGCAAAAGGTCTTGTTCTCTGCTCAGGAGCACATCGTTGAAGCGAAATCAAATGTTCATGAGATACGAACATATGCAGGAATTCCAAAAGTGCGAAAAAAGAGTCATAAGGAAGTGCCTAAAATATTCTTCTTATTTTGAGCAAGTACATTATGTTCCTTTTAAAAATAAACTTTTATATGACCATATATACTTTCAAAAATCATACTCAAGGTTCATGTTTATGTCAAATAATCTACATAAAGAATGGTTTCACATTTAAAAGGCAAAATGGTTGAAATGACCACCACTAAAAAGAAGAGTGATTTAAAAATATAAATAATGAAAAAAGTCAACAAAATGAGCATCAACCTATAAAATAGATCATGAAAATTAATGTTTAATACTGTATTTGAAAATTTTGGGTTTATTTTTCCTTGAAAAAATTTATTTCTTTCCATAATTTTCAACTACCACTTTTTTCTTCCTCATTTAGCGATCTTTGGTTAAATCTTTCAAGTCTCATATCTTTGGTGTCACTCAATTTTAAATAGATCATTATCATTGATACATAGCAAAAAAAAAATGCTTTTCTAAGTGTCAAATTTCACTCAAAACGATAGGCAGAGTACTTATTTCGATTTTTCAAAAGTAAACATCCCTTTTAACTTAATGTCGTAGTCCTAACCATTTCTTCTCTCATGAATTTTTGAATGTTTGGCATTTGATTTTTTAGCATCAACCACAATAAAAATTCTCTCATACAAAAGGATAAAAAATGACATCCTTTTTCTTAAAAACCACATAAGACACTTAATTTCTTTTAAAAGAAGAAAACAAATCTTTTCATATTATTTTATATGGGAAATGCTCAAGTTATAGTGTGATGTAGAGTATGAATTATGAAAAAATACTCTAAAATTTATAAACTTAATTCACTGATGCATTTAAATCTATAGAATACTAAACATGGAGTATATAAGCCATAAATGAAACTGATTGAACAATATTTTAGTATATAGGTTAAAATGTAGCACATGAGATATATGAATACAAATCAACATGGAGAACCATATTATACAAACGTAAATGTTTCTGGTATGAACAAACAAATATCAATACCACACAAATAGAAAATGATGAACCCGAACCTAAATATAACTAAGTAATAAGATGAGAAATCTTAAGCATATCCAAGTCATATCTATTGAATCCTAACTCTAATCACCTAGAGAAGAGAAATGGCATCCTATGCTTGACAAAATCATCAATCTCGATCAGATCATCGTTGAGGTTCTTAGACTAACAGCAAGGTCTTCATAAGGTAGTGGAATTTGACACAATTTTAGGAACAACCATGGTTGCTTTTCCCTTAAGGGCCTTGCTATGGGTCCTCATCTTCTTCTTACCATTTCGATCAATACTCAAATTATACTTAAATCTCATCAAAGGCATTAACGATTGAAGTAAAATATAAAACTCTCTTAAGTGACATATATTATGTGGTGTGTACGCTTATAGGGTTTAGGTACTATCATAGTGATTAGGTGACATATATTATGTATAATTTGAAGAAGAACTATCTAAAGATGGTGAAAATATGGCTTATGATGTGGAGAGTGGACAAGGAATTTGACTGCAAGTACACAAAGAGATCTCACTTAAATATCTTATTACACTCTTGTCTTTCGATAATCTAACCCTTAATAGTGTCTTACTTAACTTGTGAGATCTATCCTCTAAATACAACTTTAAAGTGGACACGAATAACAACTCGATCTCTTGCATAGAGACTTTTTTTAATAAGGCAATTCGGGAGTTTTTTAATATTTTTCAAGGATTTACTTAAGTACTCAAGCTTAACATGAAGGAAGCTATTACAACCACTCTTTATGCCAAGTGGTTTAACAAAAGGCATTTTTTTAGCATCCATATCATTCTCAGAACTCTCACTCAACAGAACCCTTTTTTTTCAATGTTGGATAACATGGTGGAAAGTTCCATGCTCTTTTTTTAAAGCTCTAATGACTCCTCCCAAAGATGATCATATGCATTGATGATTCCATAATTCACACATTTACCATCATTGAAAGACGTATTGGTGATAATATTAATGCACGCAGGAGGAGAATCAAATTCCTCTAAATTATTTGAATCGTCAAAATTCCCCTAAGACATAAAAGCCATATAGCTTCTAAGAGTTTCTTGATCGGACTCATAGTTATCATCATCATTAAAAGTGGCTTGATATATATTTTTTCCACTACCTTGACTCGGTTCAGTATGACATTTCTTGGAATAATGTCCTATACCATCACATGTGTAATATGTGCTAGAATTTGGGGAATCTTACTTCTTCTATTCATTTCCTTGAACAGACTTAAACCTATACTGGCACACTTTTGGGTTGCCTTTGGTTTGAAATAATTTTTCCATATCTTGACAAATTTTCTAGTGAATAGGGGCATATCTTCTTCACTAATGTCAAGGGAACTAGACGGAGGAACCTTGTAACGCCCCGGCTCGGATTTATGGGTTACCCGTAGTCAACCCAGTCCAAACTGAACTCTAGGTGTGAAGTGCAACGAAAAAACCTATATAATGTTATTAGTCCGATTTTATTTGAATTAATGTTTCACTTGTTTCTCATGTGATTTCGATTTCAAATCGAACTATGTGATGGAACGTGAGGGAGTACCCCAAAATCTAAGCATATAGAGCTACTAACGTAAGTAAAAGAGAATATTTACATGTATAACGCTCTCAAAATACAAACCCGTACCCAACCTACCATAATAAAGACAAGAGTGTGAGCCAATTCCCAGTGGGAATATACAAATACAGTATAGAAATGAATGGAAGAAAGAAAACTCTTACATGTTATACCTATGTGCACATGCAACTACCTGATTCATACATATATATATATACACACACCCACACACACATATATACTTAATGCATAAAACCGTTTTGTTTCCGAAAATGTTGTGTTATCTCATTAATTTACCTTAAACTCATAAAGACTTCTTCTTTCTTAACTTGACATTTACCCCTCTCTTTAACGCATGTGGTCAAATGTTTGAATCCACTACACTCTATTTAACGTAAATAATTTCTTTATCGAAATTACCCTTTTTCATTTAAAACAATGTACTTTAGTATTTTCATTTGAAAATAACCCTTTCAACACACGTGAACACCGTGTTAAAAAATACATATTTAACCTTTGAAAATATTTCACAATACACCCATGTGTTAATTATGGTTAAACTTTCTTACATTGCTCAACTTACCGGTTTAACCATTATACATTATTGTTTCCTTACTTTATAGACACTAATCAATTTGCACATTTCTTATCCACTTTAACCTTTACTGGAATATTTATTAATTCATTCAAGTTAGGTTATCTTAACACAATTTCACTGCACAATTCATTTCTTGACATGTTCCTTGTTCCTTTATCTTTTTCTCAGAATCTTTTAATAATCGCATACTTCAACGGGCTCCAAATCGCCGACTATAAGCACCATATGCTTTAGCCAGTTATTTTGGTTCTTTCACCCAAGGGCTTCAGGGCCCCCTTAATTTTTTTGGTGTGATCCGAGTTCCTTTTTGTATTTTAACATTTACAAATGTCCATGTTACTCCTTCTTTCCTTTTTCACCCGGCCGAAGCCAAACCCGGAGTTTTAGCCCAATTCGTGTTACGCTTGAAATTATCATTTCATTCCCTTTACCCTTTAACTTTGATTTTATTTCAAAAATCATATTCATTTAGGACCAACTTGTGTAACACATTTTCCAATATTTTTATTTCATAAAAATGTTCCACTTTAAGTAAAATTACTGTTTTACCCATTTGTTTCCAAACTCACCTTTTACTCCATTTCCACAAGTGTTAATTTTTCCAAAACACTATTAAGTTACCCATACTAACTTCTTAAGTGTTTAACACCTTAACACCCTTTTTAAACTTGGATTAATATTTTTCTTAATTTGAAACATCTTTATCTTATTATTTCCTTCCCAATTTCTTAAGTGTTAATCTTTTACAACATTATTAAGATATACGCACTAACTTTTCAATCTTTAATCATTAACACTTATTCAACACCTTTATTATCCTTTTTCAAAATTAGACATTTCTTTACTTTCTTTATTCAAGAAATCTAATTACACTTAAAGACTACTTTTATAACAAAATACCATTTCCTTTTATTATCACATGTAGTATTGCAATTTTGTACGTATCACACTTTTAACCCCTTTTCACATAGTTTGAAGACTAAAATTGCTACATTTTTGTAACAACCTGCCCTTTTTGGAGACCATTAAATTCCCTAATTAGAAATAAATTAGCAATTTGGAGACAATTAAATCCCATAATTGAGTGTAAATTGGAATTTGGAGAATTTCTCGAAATAGTGATTTTGGGATTTTTAAGGATTTAATGATTATCGCTAGTTGAGATATTTACTATTGGGGTTAAGTAAATATGTCGAGGTATTTTAATGATAGGTCGTTGTTGAGAAAAGCGACAAAAGAGGTAAGATTTTGGATTTGAAAACTCGCATTTACTTTTATGGGTTAGAATAGTGATTTGCAGTCAAGTACCTCGGATGGAAATTTTGACTGCGCCGTGAGTCTCGAAATGTCCGAGATAGTCGAAAAAGAGTGTCCGATTGTCGAAATTGAGTTCCGGGTAATTTTGGAGTTAAATAGGCTCGTAATTGGGTAAACGAGTCGTTTTTGGGTTTTAAGGGGTTAAAACCCTTTTCTCCTTATAAAAGGAGGAAGAGAGGGAGAAAAAGAGAAAGAAAGAAGAAAGGAGAAAGGGAAGAGGGAGAGAGGAGGAAGAAAAGAGAAAAAATGGGAAGATTCCGGCCAGCCTCCGCGGGATTCGGCTCGAGGACGTCGGATTTTATCCACGAGGCAAGTGCTTACTTGCTTTATTTATTTTTGAGCATAAATATCTCATATCATTGTTGGTATAATAAACCCTAATGATTTTGGGTTGGGTATTCGTGGATAAAACGGGTTTTCAAGAGATAAAACGAATAAACCCTTAAAATTGGTAAATTGGACAAACTTAGGTTTTAACTGAAATTAATTGGTGATTTCGGGTTCTAGGATGTTTAGAACCCGTATTATAAGTGTATTTGTTGTTGGTAGAAGTTGTAGGCCGTTGGGTGAAGAGATGGAAGCTTGGGGGAAGCTTCTATGGCCGAAACAACTTCTCGGAGAAGAAGCTGCCAGACATGATCGATGGATCGATCATGGGGGCTCAATCGATCGAGCCATATATCAATCGACGGCCAAGGGTCGATCGAAAATAGACAATTCTTCTAGGGTGAATTGGATGGGATAAATTCCCATTTATAATTGCTTCGAGGTTAATTAGGTGATAACCTAAGGGACCTTTAGGACTTTATGGTCCATTAATTAAGGGAATTTAGGAGGGTAAAGTAAGGGTTTTAAATGTATAACCCTTAATCTATATTTTCGAGGAATATAGAAAATTGGTAGAAATTGATGGATTAGGGTTCCTAAATTGTATTGGGGACTTTTAACTGATTAATTGGACTAGGTGTAGTCCTTGGGTTCATGGAAATAAAATCCATAACCCATTAAATTTAAGGTTGCTCGGGAGAGATAAATTCCTAGGATATTTCGGTGGGCATTTAGGCCTATATAATTATGCGTACAGGAAGCATAATTATAATCGATTGTGGAGTTAGCGTATCCTACGAGATAATTAGGATAATTTGGGAATATAGAGGTATATATATATATACTTCACTTAGAGTGGAATGGTATCATTGGAGATATCCAATAAATCCTTAGATGGGATTGAGATATATAGTGATTATCAAAGTAAGAAATACTTTGGGTTTAGTATCATGCTCATATGAATGCATGATTATGATTCCTGGAGGGAATCTTTGGGATTATTGGTCATCGCTAGATGCTATAGGCCATTATGGCCGTTTATATATTCTAGGAGGAATATATGGTATATGTATATGTATATACTACGAAATTAAAGCATATATATATATGATATGATGGTAATGATTTTGAAAATATAAAAATGAATATTTTCAAAATGGAAAGACAAATGATTTTCATAATTGATAAAATGTGGATTACACACCTCCCTAAATCGCTATCATAAGGGAAGTTGCGCACGTTATGGTGAAGCCCCCTGGCTATTGAGCAGGGTGGATATAGTCCCTAGGCCATATGGGCGATTATATATGTTTACTGCGCTGGTTAGGGGATTCTGGGTATGGTCCTGACTTTCCCACAGGCAATATGGTCGCTTCCCGACGTTGGTAGGTTCCCAGGTTGTCTTGTATAGATAGGCCCTGGAAGATGATATCCATTTAGGGGCGCGTCCAGTGGGGAAACCCGTAGGGGCGGTCTTAGATTTATTAAAGCAATTCATGATAATGGATTGTCTTTAATTTACATTTCCTGAGTATAAAAAGGGAAATGGGTTAATGGTTTGGCTTCGGTAACACTCCCGGACGGAAGAAGGGATGTGGAAGCATATGATATGATCAAAGCATTTTCATGATAATGAAAATGGCTTTGGGTACATTTCCTGAGTATAAAAAGGGAAATGGGATAATTTAAAAGGGAAAAGCATTTTTATGTTAATAAAATTGGCTTTTAAAAAGATATATGTTTTGGTAAAGCAATTCATGCTAATGAATTGGCTTTGAATACATTTCCTGGATATGAGAAGAGAAATGGAAGTTTTTGAAATAAAAAGGATAAGTATTGATAAATACTTTGTATATAAATCCTCAGTCCGGGAGGTAGATCCTGATGTGTATTATATAGATGAAATTCAATTGGTAAACCTCAGTCCGGGAGATATTATCCGGACGTATATTGTAGATGTATATATATATATATATATATATATATATATATATATATATATATATATATATATATATATATATATATATATATATATGTATTTATACATTTGTTGCGTGCTACGGGCCTAATGGATCTCTACCATTAACCCTGCTAAGTAGTAGTGTATCGGGGGGGTTCCTTGTTTGGATTTTGCTTTGCGAGACACCCCACGCACGAACTTAGTGCAGTGTTGAAAATGGAGGGAAGTTTAGCCCTTAGCACTTGGACTATCTGGGGTAGTTAGTAGATGGGTAAATTAGACTAGTTAGGCAGGGATAGCTTGACTAGGGTATGTTGTTAGGGTGCATTAGGTGTGCACTATTAGAGGAGAGGTGAGGGGTATCTCATGGGAGTGCGATACCAATTTAAATATGAGATAAAAACTATTTTTTCTAAAAATAAAGCATTTATGCACTTGCAAAATATTTTCAAAATTCGGGCTCTGACCCGTTTATCTACTTTCCTTTCTTTCTATATATTATATATATATATAGGTGTCTAGACACAGGGACGCCTGGATGGAAATTCTTTCGAGTCAGACGTCTGCTGCAGCAGCTGTGGATGCTTGCGGGTTCTCGGTAGACGCTTTCTTCCTTGTACTCTAGATAGGAGGTATTGTATAAACCTTCGAGCCAATGGCTCAATTGCATTTAGTTATTCTTTTAGCAGCATTGGATATAGTTGTATAATTTGAACCGAGTGTTCGGTTATTTTAATTTATTTCATTTTCATTTCAGTTCATTTACGAATTAATTTGTGGATGATTTATTTTAATTGTTTAAAAAGAGTAGTTAAGTAAAAGTTTGTAACGCTCGCCTAATAGGATATTAGTAATTAAATGGATTTTCGACAGTGATGCTAAGAATGATCCATATGTGACTCCTGTTTTAATCTAATATAGCAATGATCGCCCGGTATCCCATTAGGCGGGTTGTTACAATTTTCTTATTTCATGTTTAAACCCAACAATATCTTTTCTAAACTTGTATATATATTCATTCCCAAAATACTACAAGTTTGCATGCAAGAGGAGATGGACTTTATATCCTAAAATCCTATTAATGGGTTAAACACACATTTCATTTAGAAATTCATCATACTTGAAAAAATATACTATCAAGGCACAAAAGACATTTTATTTCTTCAGACTCAACAAATTTCCATTTTTCATAAACTTTAATTTTTTTAAGAAACTTTGAGACATTGTTTCACCAATGTTTAGAAAAAATCAATAATAAATTTCAAACATTTTATTTCATAAAATGTTTAACATAGATTTTCTATAAAGTACACCATTTTCATAACAAAAACCAAATCTTCATTTCATGAAACATATAAATATGCATTCTTCATCTAGTGTCAACCAAATGACATTTTTTTAACATTTTTATTTCATAAAAATGTTTATTATTATTTTTTTCTGGAAAACTCACTTTCTTACATTCCATAAGGATAACAATGTTATATATCATATCCATCATATTCTTAATTTCTACAAGCAAGAAAAATACTAAAATAGAGTCATAAATCTAAGAGTAGAATGATTCTCACCTCAAATGGAGCTCAATAATGGTAGGCATGGAATGTGAAGGAAGATGGCAACCTCCCACCTCCTAAGGTGGCCTCAAGGAGGTCTCCCCACCCAAAATCATGCTCCCTCTAGCTTCCAAGCAAAACCCCCTTCAACCCCACTTTAAATTCCATGAAAGTTCCATCTTCATATTCTCCAAAAACTCCTATAAACACTTTAAAAATTGATACCTCCACTCCAACAATGGTGGAAATAGGTATAAATGGTTCAAACATGGTGCAATATACTAAGAAAATGGTGGTTTACAGTTAATGTATTGTAGTGGTTGGTGGTTTGGGGTAGAGAAGGGTGTAGAACCACGGAAGAAGACCACCCATCCTCTCTTTATCTCTCTTTTTCCACTTCTCCTAACAAAATAAGCCTTAACACACCCTTATAAAACATCCAAAAACCTAAAATTCTCGTTTTGCCCAATTTGGGCTCATCTGAGCTCGATAACTCAAAGATCCAAGGGCTAGAAATCGAGGCACGTTGTTTAGACGACATCACCACCTCATTCGATGATTGGATTTACGCGACCTTCGAGCACCTTAGGACTGTAATGCAGCGAGATCTCGCTCGAATGTCATTTGAACCCCTACTTCGCGTGACATGGATCTCACTTCTAACGACCCCCTTAAGTTGTTCGAATGACACTTTTTCTATTCTTTTATTTCCTTCAATTTTGACCCACAATTTTCTAATAATTCTCTTCAATCCTCGCTCCATTATAATTTATACAAAATTTAATTGAATTATTGGGACAGCATAATATAACCAATCTCGTATTCAACAGGAGGTTGTTAAATTTATATAAATTGTAATGGAGTGAGGATTGAAGAGAATTATTACAAAATTATGGGTCAAAATTAAAGGAAATACAAGAATAGAAAAATGGTCGTTCGAATGACATAAGGGGTCGTTAGAAGCGAGATCCATATCGTGTTAAGCAGGGGTTCAAATGACCATCGAGCGATTACAGTACCAGGTCGCGCGAAGGTTGCTTGAACCCCTGCTTTGTGCGACATGGATCTCGCTTCTAACGACCCCCTTATGTCGTTCGAACGACCCTTTTTCTAGTCTTTTATTTCTTTCAATTTTTATCCACAATTCTATAATAATTCTCTTCAATCCTCACCCCATTACAGTTTATATAAAATTTAATTGAATTATTAGGGCAAGGTATTATAAACCTTGTAAGCGTTCGCTTTAAAAACTATGTTATTCTCTTTAATAGGTTCTCCGAGGTGATAATTCAAATTCGCCTAATATGTTTGAAGTGATCCAAATAATTCATTTAATTCATAGGAGTTTGAATTAAGACTTGAACATCTCTAATGGCATCAACCTTTCCACGGAACTTACCAAGTAGGCATCTAAAAATCTTATTAATGATGATTTTCTCTTTGATGACCTTTCCCAAAGAAAACTTTGAATTCACTGTGTCACTTAATTTAGGATAGCATTTGTTCGTTCTCCTTTAGTGTAAGGAGTTCAAAATAATTTGTGAGGCGTTAAAGCTTCTCATGCTTCACGGTGGAGGTGCCTTCATAGGTTGTTCGTAAAGTCACCTAAACTCGCTAATGGTTTACATAATTAAATATTTCATTTCGACACTTATAATTACACCCACACTCCATGATGTAATTATCATTCAAACTAGATCAGATTTTGGGGACTTAACATCATCAACAATGGTAACTGGAAAATTCCAATCCGCCAAAACACAATTAAAAATTCAATTATCTAATGGAAATACGTGTTCCATCATACAAATTTTTCGATAGGAATAATTTCTACCATAAAAAGGTGGAGGTCGTAGAGACGAACTAGCATCCATATTACAAAATAAAGGATATGCTCTAGGTTATTAAACCAAAAATAATGATACCCACTCTGATACAAGTTAGGAGTGCTAGCTACCGACGGTAGATAATTATCAAAAACTTAATACCATTTGAAAGATCATTTTCCTTTTAAATGAATAATGGGTTAAAATCATCCTAAAGTTCTACATGACAATTTTATTTTTTCAATATTAGAATCTAATCAAGTTAGGAAAATGATTATAAAATTACAGAAAGATAAAACAATTCTTACAACACCAAATATACAAGGAAAAACACATTAACGAGAAAAAAAAACTGCCAAAAATAATGACAAATATATTATGGTAGATTTTTACAAAAGATGAGTTACAATCACATAATGCACTAACTGACTATTTAATCTTTCTCACTATATTCTTTGGGGAGAGCTCCAATAGCTAGGCAATGCTACATAACTGTGATAAGTTTTGGACTCACTAAATGTCTTCAAATCTTATGCTAACAAATATTATTTAAAGTGGAAGAACACTTTGTAACAAGGAATCAAAACCATTGAGTGACCACGAAAACAACTAGGAGGTGTTGGGATATCCAATGGTTGAAAAGATTTAGTGAAAGAAGAACATATTTAGTAACAAACTTTTATGGAAAATGATTTGTCAAAAGGAGATTGAGTATTAAACTCTTATATTTAAGAATTCAAGAATGAATCACAAACCTCGAAACACACATATAAGATGAACTAAGAAAATGCTCTTGGAAAAGTTGAATATTTTCAATCTTCTTTTCGTATAAAAGTTCAACTCAAAATCAATATGGAAGAAGGAAGCAGAGCACAAGTATATATTCAACTTGTGTATGAAGACAAGTGGGATATCACTCAACTGGTTCATCCCAGGTGGATATAAGTAATATTAATTGGCTAACCAACTAAAATTGTGTTAATGTATAACTTCTACTGAGATAAATATGGAAAGATCTTAAAAAGTTGTCAAATCTGAGGGCTTCTCCAACCATTCGCTACAAAGACATCTTTGCTTACTGACGTGAAAGGTGAATGACCAAGGTCACGCATGTAACTAGAGTTTTTTTACGTAGGTAAATAACTGTTGTGACCAACAAACCGGACGCTTTGTTGACACAAAGTTCTATCTCACCGAGGCGACAAGCCAGTGAATGAGGTTGCAAAAGAAATCGGAGATATAAACTACCTTGGTTTCTAAAATTGGGACCATAAAACTAGACATTTTGCTTATGCGTAATTCTGTATTACTGCAGTGAACATCCAATGAACAAGTTGTAAATGGAACATATACTGCCCTATTTTGCACAATTTCACAAAATATAGATTTTCTCATGTTCAACTTATAACAAGAAAATCCTAAATACAAAAGATGCATTTTAAAAATATAAGTAATTTATAAGAAAAGAATATAGCATCTTGTATTTGGTATTCTAAAAAAGACCATAAAGTTAAAAACATATGATTTTCCAATTGTGAAAATTAATTTAACCAAGGGTGAATTTAATTTCACTAAATAATATAACTTTATCTTAAGTGATCAACTCAGGGTAACGACATAAATGATCCAGTATGAGTTGGAACAAGCTTTATAGAGACCTCTTGGACTAAAATCATTGTATATTTTGCTAAACGGTTGTCACAAGCAAAAATACAATACAAATATTGTGGGGTACATAAGTATACTATATCTTACATAAAAAAAATTGAAGAAATATGATGACTAAAAACAACCATCCAAATTAAAATTTATTACTAATATCGAGGTACTATTGTCTTTTAATTCAATTTGGGGGCAAGTAAAAAATCTTAGTTCTATGTGATAAACTTTACCAAAATGATTCAAATTCAATTGTATCTTCTTAGGTAAAAGTGATTGTTGATGTAAAAAATTAGATCATATCTAATTATTCAATCACAGATAAATAAATGAGACAAAGAATTTTTAAAGTGGTTCAGCCTTATAAGAATGGCCTACGTCCACTGTTATGTTATTGCTGATTGTATGGGAATTCTCGATTACAAGTTATCTCAAGAAAATTCTGGTCCCTTTACAATGAGAATTGTACAATGTATTTATAGCCCTGAGGCTGTAATGTGAAAGGGTAATACATTAAATGATGTACATATGAAAGGGTAATACATTCAATGCCCCTTAAGCGTATGCGTCTGAATGATAAGCATTTAATGAACAGTCAAACTGTTGGTTATCCTGCTATTAATGCTTTGTTCGAGGTGCAGCTCGGACCGCCTGAGTTGCTCGGACCGCCTAAGCTTATCGGTACTCAAGAGTTCCTCGAAGAGTTCTTGTTCCTCGGAGCGTATGAGTTCCTCGGGGAATCAGTGTTCCTCGTTGTAGTATGGTTCCTCGGAGCATGTGAGTTCCTTGGAAGTGTTTGTTGTTGCCACGTAGATTGCCACGTGTATTCACTTTATTAAGCCATGTCAGCAGACTAAATTTGGTATCAACATAAGCCCCCAATGTTTCATAGTTCGAACTTTGAGGAGTGTGGAACATTCTTTCTCGGAATATGGCAGTTTTAAATGGTCATCCTGAAATTTAGGAGTCTTTTGTATTTATTTCTCTTTCCAAATTTGTAGAATCAGGCTATTTTGAATTTTTATAACTGCCTCGATCTCCGTGTACTTTTTGTCCTTCTAGCCGCCGGTAGCGTAATCATTTCTTTTTGTAATCATTACTTTTTTCCTTTTCCCAAGGCAAGGTATTTAAGCGTCACAGACACTCCCATCGTCTTCTACCTTTTCAAATTTGTATTTTCGAGTTTTCCATTATCTTACTCTCTTGTGCGTTCATCCTTTTCACCGTTCGTTGTCAACAGATCCACTCTTTTTCTATAAGATCTTCTTCCTTCTTCTTCATTTCCTTTATTCATCATGGTTTACCCTGTTGAATCTCTTGATAAGTTTTGCTCTGATTTTTCTATTCCCTCCTGGGTTGTTCTGAAAGAGCTTTCTGAGCCTTCTGACTATTTCGGTTTGGCTGAGGGACATTGGTTCCCCAGTCTCTTTGTTGCTGAGTGTGGACTTTCTTTTCCACCCAATCCCTTATGTCTGGAATTCTGTCAATACTTTGGCGTTGTTCCTGCAAGAATAGCCCCCAATACATGGAGAATATTTAATGGGGTACATAGGTTAAATCAAATTCATGGAACTCGCATAGGAATTCCAGAAATCATGTTTTGTTATAGATGGGCAGTGGGTGATAACACTTTTTATTTAAAAACTAGATTTTTAAATAGGGCTTTAGTGGTCAATCTCCCGGATGCCAATAGGGACTATTTTGAGCACGGAGTCGTTATAAAAAATTGGCAACATGCTCCTTTATCAGGAGGTGAAGTGTATCAGGGTCCCAGATGCCCTCCCTATGGCAATGGGATAGGTTATTTTTATTTCATTTTATTTATTTTGAAATTATGCTTCTTCTATGATTGACAAAATGTGCCACTGATATTTCAATGTTTATTTATTTGTAGTTGATAGCAAAAGAAAGTGTCCAAAAGAAGCAGGCATGAATATAAGGCACTTAAAACTTATCTGGAGTTTGCATCAGAGTGTTGCCGACGAGCACATTAGGTCAGCCTCGTATATGCTGCAGTACAAGAGCTACACCACTTCTTTCACTGCTCGTCCGGTGATAAGTGAAGTAGAACCATTACCAGCTTCTACCAGTTCCTCGCCTGAGTCACACATTCATTTAAGTGAAAGGATGAAGAAGAGAAGACCTCCCACCCTTTTTGAGAAACCTGCCTCTGGTGCTGGAGAGGCAAAAAGAAGTAAGATTGACGTCCCAGGGGAGGGGACAAAGAAAACTGATGCACCTTCCTCGACTGCCCCTATTGTGAAGGTTGTCAAGAAGCCCCAAGTGGCTCCGAGCAAGTCTGCTGCTCCAGGAGAAGTGATTGTAATATCACCGACCAAGAGTTCCTCCTTGATTGAATTTATTCCTGCTCCCTCGAGGAAGCTGAAGAAAAGCTCCTCGGTCAATTTGGCTGACACCATCTCTCAGCCCCCGACTAGTGGAGTTCCCACTTTCGTTCCCCCGAGCTCTGCCATGAGCTCGGTGAAGACTTGGATCATTCTCGAGATCCAAGGTATCGAAGAAAACCTTTCTCGGGATATGGTTACCTCTTTGGCAGCTCGCCACATTACTTCTGTAAGTCCTTTTACTTTGAACTTTTCATCCTTCCCTTGTTATATCTGTCTCTGACTTGCTTTCATTTTCTTTTCACAGTTGGTGAGCTGCTTCAATACAATTTTGAAGAAGGATGAAGCTATTAAAGCTTCAAGCTCCTCGTCTGGCGTAGAGGAAGCTTTGATGGGCGTGAGGCAATCTTTGGAAGAGTCTCTCCAGAAATACGATGCTGACAAGGCTGTTTGGGAGAAGAAGCTTACCTACACCGAGCAAGAGAAGGCTCGAGTTGTTGAAGTCTCCAAGGGGTTGGAGAAGAAAATAAAGGACTTGGAGGAGAAAAATAAAGAGCTCGACAAGAAGCTCAAAGATGCTGGAGAGTTGAAAATAAACTCAAGGTTGCTGAGGAAGAATTGGGTCAGCTTCGGGAGGTAAATCGGCAGAAGGAGGAGGTTGAGAATAAATTGAAGACTGCTGAAAACCTTCTGTCCGAGAAGCTTTCCTCAGAGAAATTAAAAAGAAAATTGGCTGTGAATAAGTCTTTCAGCACTGGCTGGGACAAGGGGTGGAACAAGGGCTTGGCTGCCATGATGTCACAAGTAGAATATGGCAGCCTCAAGTACTTCAAGGATGGATGGGTCGCTGCTCTACAGGAGATGAAAGTGGATGAAAATTCTGAACTCTTTCAGCGACACATCCCTGGTCCCCCTCCAACTCCTGAAGACGAAGAAGAGGACGAAGCTTCCTCCGAAGAGTCTTCCATGGTGATGGGAGATCAGGTTTCTCTTCCCCCGACTATCCAGCCCGCTGGCGAGGAACTTCAACTACCTGCAACTTCCTCCGAGCAACTTCCAGCACTTCTCCAACCACTATCTGCTCCATCCGAGCAACCTACTTCCTCGTCCCATCCTCCCGAGAAAGTTTTGGGAGACAAGGAAAAGATGTAGAGTTGTTCGGATTTCTCTATTTTATTTTTCTTTAACAAATGTAATCTTGAACATGTAATTCTGAACCTTGTACTTCTGACCTTTATGATATAATAAAACTTGAACTTGTATTTATTCATACTGTTGTCTCTTCTTCATGCTCTGTTTTGATTATTGATTACTACTTTTTCTTCCTCTACTAGTTTTTAGCCAGGATGGAATTATTATCTGCTCACGATACAAAGCTGTTGAGGCAATGCAATGAATACTTTAAGGTTGGTCACACGGATCTGAGTGCAGCACAAATCGTCGACATCCTCGGCCAAGATGCTTCAGAACAGGAAATTGAGGCCTACCAATACTTGAAGTGTATGCTTGATCGTGCAGTGTCCAATAATGTGGCTTATTATGATATGATCGAGGATCTCCAAGGCACTCTTGAAGACCTTCAGCAGCAATACAAAGAATCCACTGCCCTTTTGCACGAGGGGTATGAGAAGAAGTATCAGCAACTCAATGCTGATAAGGGATACGAGAAGCGTTTTGCTGGCTACGATGTGAGGGAGAGAACTCTGAGGGCTGAAGTCGAGGAGTGCAGACAAATAGCTGAATTATTAGAGCAAGAGAATAACAACCTGCAAAGAGAATTGTCACAATTGAAGTCTGCAGCTTCCACTTCAAAAGGCTTAATCCCAGTGACTGATGAGGGATTCTCATTCTTGGAGGTCGAGAACGCCAACTTAAGGGACGAATTGGAGACCTTGAAGAGAGATGACCCCTCTACATCTTCTCGTGGATGAGCAAGAGCTCCTCGGGGACGAGCAAAAGCAGATCGAATTCCTGTCGAGGAACAGAGGACTCAATCCGCTTTGGAGAACTAAGCTTTCTAATTAATGGCAAAGAACCAAGCGTTGGCTGAAATGTCAAAGAAGATCAGGGACCTGGAAGAGCATCTTTCAGCGCAGAAATAAGTCTTGGAGAATAAGGAACTCTTCATCAAAAATCTCCACGAGCAGCTGGAAAGACTGACATATCAATTCCACAAATAGCCCAGGGAGTTCTGGATGGCTGGGTACAACGAGGCTCTCTACCACTTGGACGATCGTATCCAGAATGCCAATAATGAGGGCTACAAGCAAGGCTGGTTGAATGCCTTAGGTGTGTTGCAACTCGAACAGGGTCATTACTTGTGGGACTATCATGATCCTGGGCTGCTCGACCTACCTGTGCCACCATTCAAACTTGATATGAGTTGGATCCCTGCTCGGGCCATTCCTCGATGCTTAAATTCCAAGTATCTCGGCGACTACAATCTCCATTCAAGTGTTGAGATATCTCGTCCCGAGCATCTCCTAGATCGACCATCCGTGATGAATATCAGGATGTTAAAAGATTTGAACTTCATAAACTCTACTCTTGCTTTAAATGATCCGCCTGCTGGCGAGGAACCTGTTTCAAAAGCAGAGGGGAAGAAACCAATAGAGTACGAATTTTGATGTAATAGTTAGTATACATTTCATTATCAATGTAATATGTTCTTGGATTTAATGAAAGACTTTTATTTTTATTCGCAATCTTAATCGCTATTGTCTTGTAAAATACTTTACATTTGTGCATGTATGTTGGTTGAAAAGATAACAATATTGTGTTATTTTGTGTTGTTTCTCAATCAACCTACTGTCGACTAGCTTGAATTTGTGGTAGTCATTATAAAAAATTACTAAGTTATTCCTCGACCAACTTACTAAGTTGTTTCTCGACCAACTCACTAAGTTGTTTCTCGAACAACTTACTAATAATTTTAAAAAGTCACGAGTATCAACAATTTTGCTTCTCGCTCTTCATCAATCATCTTTTCTTGCCCTTTTACCAACCGGAGTTGGTTTGAGCTCGAATTTGATGATCATGTAACATCCACTTGCCCTTTTTACCAACCGGGGTTGGTCTGAGCTTGTGTTTGTTGATCCTGTAACATCCACAGGTTGATCAGCGAGCAACTTTTGCTCCTCGGGGGTATCAGGATAGGTGAACTCTGCTATAAAATCCGCTACAGCTTGCCCTTTAAGCGATGATCTGGGTTCATAGACTATATCGTATTCATCGAGATCTATTGCCCAGTACATCAATCTCCCTGATTTTTCTGGTTTATGAAGGGCTTGCCTCAACGGCATATCAGTATATACGACTATAGCATGAGCCTGGAAGTATGGCCTCATTCTCCTACTGGCCTCAATCAGTGCCAGTGCTAACTTTTCCAGCCTTGGATATCTGATCTCTGCTCCTCAGAAGGCCTTACTTGTGTAATAGATTGGTTTTTGTACTCCATTCTCCATTCTTATCAACGCCGAGCTAACTGCATTCTCCGATACTGCTAGATACAAGTACAATTTTTCTCCCATCACCAGCCTGGACAACAGTGGAGGTGCTCCCAAATATTTCTTCAATTCTTGAAAAGCCTTCTCACATTCATCATTCCACTCAAAAGTCTTTCGGAATGTCTTAAAGAATGGGAGACATCGATCAGTTGCTCGTGATACAAATCTGTTGAGTGCTGCTACTCGTCCTGTAAGACTTTGCACCTCCTTCTTCGTCGTTGGAGATCGCAGCCCTAATAGAGCTTTGATCTTTTCAGGATTTGCCTCAATGCCTCATTGGTTGACAATGTATCCGAGAAACATGCCTTCTCGTACTCAAAATATGTACTTCGTCGGGTTCAGCTTCATTTGATATTTATCTAGTTGATCAAAAGTCTGACTTAAGTCGGCAGCTTTCTTCCTCTTTGTCAGCATATCGTTAACATAGACTTCCATATTGCAACTGATTTGTTTAGCAAAGACTTTGTTCATCAGCCTCTGATATGTCGCACCTGCATTTTTTAAACCAAAAGGCATAACATTATAACAATAAGTTCCCCTAGGGGTAATGAAAGAAGTACTCTCCCTGTCCTCAGGTTTCATTTTAATCTGATTGTAGCCAGAATAAGCATCCATGAAGCTTAGCAGCTCGTGTCTCGAGGTATCATCGACTAGTTGATCAATTCGGGGTAGTGGAAAGTGATCCTTTGGGCATGCTTTGTTGAGGTCGGTGAAGTCTACACACATCCTCCACTTGTTGTTTTTCTTCTTTACCATCACCACATTGGCTAACCAGTCTGGATATTTAACATCTTCAATGAAGCAAGCTTTCTGGAGCTTCTCAACTTCCTCCTGTATAGCTTGATTCTTCTCGGGACTGAATACTTTTCTTCTCTGCTTTACTGGCTTGATCTCCTTATTCACATTGAGTTCGTGACATAAGAAATTTGGATCTATTCCGGGCATATCCTCATGACTCCACGAAAAAGTTTGCTTTTTGCTTCTAAGGAAAGTTATCAATTCCTATTTTAGTGAGGCTTCCAACGACGAACCTACTTGAGTAGTTCGTTCAGGGTGCTCGTCGTCCAGAATGATGTTTTCAGTAGCTTCCACCACTTGACCCTTCACGAGTTGAGACTCATCTCTAGGATCCAATGTTTTAATTTCTGCACCTTCATCCACTTGATAGGTAGTAGTCTTTTTCCTTGATTCCTCCAGTTCCTCTTGCTCGACGGATGAACAATAGCATTCCCGAGCTACTTTCTGGTCACCCTTCACAACTCCTACTCCAAAATTTATTAGAAACTTTAGGCACTGATGCACTGTAGATGGTACAGCCTCAAATTTCTTTAATCCTACTCTTCCTATGATGATATTATATGATGATTGAACATTCTTATCCATCACGAAAAAGCGTATTCTTTCTGTCCGACAAGCAGTCCACGTACCAATGAATATATCCAACTTGATCGTCCCAAGTGGAAATACTTTCTCTCCAGCAAAGCTGAGGAGGGGTCTATAATAAGGCTCCAGTTGAGATAGTTTTAGATTTAAACTATCGAAGCACGAGTAGAACATGATGTCTGCCGAGCTACCATTGTCGACCAGTACTCTTGAAATTATTACTTCCTTC